>JARYGA010059777.1:5320182-6793932 GCA_030545235.1 Helianthus tuberosus | reverse complement strand
TTGAAAATATTATTTTTGAAATCTTTTATTTTCAAGACTTATATCTTGTAGAAATCTTCATCATACACTAAAACAATTTCATTTTCCAGTTCATGATTAACATAAAGGATGATCATTACAAATCTCACAAGATCCATCCTTATACTTGCTAGATCATGTGTTTAATCATCATCTAGCAAGCTTCTTATAATGATCAACATCATAATCTCAAGAAATCAACAAACAAGTTTCATACATACACTAAAACAACTTAGATTTTCATGTTATTAAGCTTTATGTTCAAGTCATCTTCATGTTACTTTGAGATTCTTTAGATTAACATATTACATAACACTTTACCCACTAAAATTAGAAGTAATAACAAGTTGTGAGGAGCTTACTACTAGCTCTACGGCTAGGGAAGAAACAAAGATGAAGATGATGGTGAATGAGGTGGATAAAAGCTCTAGGAAAAGGTCCTTCAACTTCCAAAGCTTCTTAGATATGTTCCTTGCACCCTTGGGAGTATGGTGGGTGGTTGGAGCCGAGAATGAGGAAGAGGAAGAGGAAGGGAGGTGTGAGTGTTGTGAAGATGATGAAATGGTCTTGAAGTTTAGTCTTAAGGTTTTTAAAGAAAAACCTCCAACATTACATGATCTATTGGTTAATATGTCCCATAATATCTTTACACATCAAATGAAATTTATAAAAGAAATCAAGTGGGGGTGGGCCCCTTGTGACCGTCGAATGGGGGGGGGGTGTAGTTGAGTTTCAACCTTAAGTTAGAGAATTAAGTTAGATTGTAAGGATACTAGTTAGGGTTATATGTGTTATAGTGTTTTAGGATGTGTTATGATGTTCGGTGGCCATAACTAGCTTCGTAACACTAAAACAATGCTTCTAGTGAAAATTTGGTGTTTCGGGTAGTGTCCAGTTGTTCAGTTGGTTACCGGTTCGTTAAAGTGCTAAATAGCGTAGTTAAGTGTGCTTTATGTTGTATTTTACGACAGTTTTGATTCCCGACACTTAGGAAGGTATTCTAGACCATTAAATCATAATTCTGCATTATATTTTGGGGTTGAAAAGCTGATTTTTGCTGAATTGTGCAGAATTCTACAGTTTTAGTGTGTTTCGGGCACTTTCCGGCACATAAACTATCACTCGGAGGGCAGTTTTATGATCCCTACTTTCCTACACACTATTCTAGTGTAACTCTTGGTTTCGGGGCTCATTCTGTGTCTTAACATCATATCTGTCTGAGAACTGAACTCCCGTCAGTACTTCTAGTTTGTCTGATAATTGTGCTAACTTTATTCCGTGCACTAATTGAACCATATTGTGTTGCATGTAATAATGATAAACATTCTTGCAACATGAAATGCATTTGTAAGTATATGACAGTAATCAGAAAATCATTCATGTCATTAATTTAATCAGGCACAGTCATTAAAGCACAAATTACTGTTTAACATTGTTCGGATACACGGAAAATTTCCAGTTGTCACATTCTCCCCCCGTTAAGAAAATTTCGTCCCGAAATTTAAGCTGCGTTATCAGTCGAAGGGGAGTTGTGAAACAAATGCGGATATTTTGACTTCATTTGATCTTCACGCCCCCAAGTAAACTCTGGGCCGTGATGTGAATTCCAACGAACCTTGACAAGCTTAATGCGACTCCTCCGAGTCTTGTGGACTTTCCAGTCCGTAACTTCAACAGGTTCCTCAGTAAATTGGAGATTCTCGTCGATATGCACCTCATCCGTAGTGATGATGACTGATTCCTTGGTTGGGCTCTTCTTAAGGTTTGGCACATGGAACATATCATGTACACCGTTCAGTTCTTCTGGTAATTCTAATTTGTACGCTACGATACCAACCCTTTCCAAGATCTTGAATGGCCCAATGTATCATGGATTTAACTTTCCACGTTTTCCGAATCGTGCTACACCTTTCCAAGGTGAGACCTTCAACAAAACTCTGTCTCCTACCTCGAATTCTAAAGGTTTCCATCTGCGATCGGCATAGCTCTTTTGTCGATCACAAGCTGCCTTGATGCGTTCTCGGATCTGCATGATTTTATTGGTTGTTTCTTGAACAAGTTCAGGACCAATCAACTATTTATCTCCAGCGTCTGCCCAACATAACAGTGAGCGGCATTTGCGGCCATATAGAGCTTCGAATGGTGCGACTTGAATGCTCGTATGGTAGCTGTTATTATAGGAAAACTCAACTAGGGTAGATGAGTATCCCAGCTGCCACCTAAATCTATAACACATGTGCGAAGCATATCTTCCAGTGTTTGTGTGGTCCATTCGCTCTGACCGTCTGTTTGCGGGTGGAAGGCCATGCTTAGATCCAGTTGAGATCCAAAGGCCTCTTGAAAGGATTGCCAGATCCTTGATACAAATCGTCCATCTCTGTCTTAAATTGTCGAGATAGGCACTCCATGACGTGCTACTATCTCCTTGAGGTAAAGCTCAGCCAATTTCCCGGTGCTATCTTTCTCTCGAATCGACAGGAAGTGTGCAGACTTTGTTAATCGATCCACTATTACCCATATCATATTGTGCCCTCTAGGTGTCATGGGTAATTTTGTTATGAAGTCCATCGAAATTTGCTCCCACTTCCATACGGGTATTTCTGGTTGCTGCAACAGACCTGAAGGTTTCTGATACTCGGCATTAACCTTAGCACAGGTTAGGCATTTTCCAACATAAATGGCTACACCGCTCATGAGTTTTGGCCACCAATAATACTCTTTCAGGTCTTGGTACATTTTATCCGATCCTGGATGGATCGAGTATCTCGACTTGTGAGCTTCGTCAAAGATAACCTCTCGAATACCGCAATAGAGCGGAACCCAAATTCATCCCATGAAGTAAAGGTTCCTTCCTCATTTGGCACTAATTTCTTCTCCATGCCTCGGAGATATTCAGCCTTAAGATTCTCCTTCTTAAGGGCTTCTTGTTGTGCGTCATGTATACGTGAACTGAGATTCGTCCGAATTGTCATTTCTAAAGCTCGAACCCTTAGGGTCTTAACCCTTTCCTTTCGACTTAATGCGTCTGCTACCACGTTTGCCTTTCCAGGATGATACTTGATCTCACAGTCGTAATCATTCAGCAACTCAACCCATCGTCGCTGACGCATATTTAGCTCCTTTTGATCAAATATGTGCTGCAGACTCTTGTGATCTGTGAAGATGGTACATCGAGTACCATACAAATAATGTCGCCAAATCTTCAAGGCAAATACCATCGCGCCTAGCTCTAGGTCGTGAGTGGTATAATTCTTCTCATGTCCTTTCAACTGTCGTGATGCATAAGCGATGACTTTTTGGCGTTGCATGAGCACGCAACCCAATCCCTGACGCGAAGCGTCGCAATATACCACAAAGTCTTCAATGGCTTCGGGTAAGGATAATATCGGTGCGTCGCATAGCTTGTTCTTGAGTAGTTGAAAGGCTTCTTCTTGCTTGTCTCCCCAGTCATACTTCTTGTCTTTTTGAGTAAGGGAAGTTAGTGGTTGAGCTATTTTGGAGAAATTCTCGATGAATCTGCGGTAATAGCTTGCTAATCCCAAAAACTGTTGAATTTCAGTCGGTGTTTTGGGAGTTTCCCAGTTCTTTATTGCTTCGATCTTTGCTGGATCCACATGGATACCATTCTCGTTCACCACATGACCAAGGAACTGTACCTCGCAAATCCAAAATTCACATTTTGAGAACTTTGCATAGAGCTTCTATTTCTTCAGTAGTTCCAAAATGGCTCTGTGATGTTGCTCGTGCTCTTCCTTCATTCGTGAATAAATCAGAATACCGTCGATAAATACAATCACAAATTTATCAAGATATGGCTTGCATACACGATTCATCAAATCCATAAACACTGCTGGCGCGTTAGTCAATCCGAAAGGCATCACAAGGAACTCGTAGTGTCCATAACTAGTCCTAAACACAGTCTTTGGTATGCTCTCCTCTTGAATGCTTAACTGATGATAGCCAGACCGAAGGTCAATCTTGGAGTAATAGCTCGATCCTTGCAATTGGTCGAATAAATCATCAATCCTCGGTATTGGATACCGATTCTTGATAGTTAGCTTGTTCAGCTCCCGGTAGTCGATACACATTCGAAAGTTACCATCCTACTTCTTAACGAACAACACTAGAGCTCTCCAAGGCGAGAAGCTCGGCCTTATAAATCCCTTGTCCAACAACTCCTGGAGTTGCGTAGATAACTCTTGCATTTGGCGCAAGTCGATATGGTGCCTTGGCTACAGCCGCGGCCCTTGGAACCAAGTCAATGTGGAATTCGACTTGTCTCTGCGGAGGCAACGCTGGCAAGTCTTCGGGGAAGACCTCAGGATAATCCCTCACCACTGGGATGTCTTCAAGCTTTGGCTCTTTGACTTTCTTATCCACTACATGAGCTAGGAAGGCAACGCATCCTTTTCGTAGACACTTTTGCGGTTTGATACAATTGATAATCTGTAAAGGTGTATCGTGCTTCTCTCCATGAAACACGAGGGTCCCCTCATTCGGAAACTGAATGCAAATGGTCTTCTCATGGCAAACTATCTCTGCGCAGTTGTTCGACAACCAATCCATCCTGACCACGACATCAAAGCTTCCCAAATCCACCGGTAGAAGATCAATAGAAAATTCACGCTCTCCAAGCTCCAAAGTATAACCCTTAATCACCTCATTCGCCTCTACTAACTTTCCATTAGCCAATTCTATCAAATATGGGACGTCTAGCTTACTTGTAACTAAACTAAGTGCATTCTTAAAGTCTACGGATACGAAACTAAAATCGGCACCGGTATCAAACAAGACAGATGCATAACATTGATTAATAGGGAATGTACCAGTAACCACATTTGGATCCTGGCGTGCTTCCCTGGCTCCAATGGTAAATACCCTTCCTCGAGTTTGATTGTTTTTAGCGCAATCCTTTTTGAAATGCCCCAAGTCATCGCAGCCAAAACAGCCCTAGCCACGTCCATTATCATTTCCATTTCCGCCCTGATTGTTGTTGTTGTTATTGTTTCCTCCACGATTCCCATATCCACCCCGATTCCCGTTTCCTCCGAAATTACCGTTTCCTCCCTGGTTCCGATTACCCGACTGATTTCCATTCCCACCACGATTTCTATTTTGTCACACCCCCAAAATACCACATGCGGAAACCCCCGCGAGGCGTGTGACGTACCAGGATCTAGCCACTAATCACATTGAACTCATACCCAGATTTCAAGTAAAAAGCTTTCATTCATTTCAAATAAGTGTTACAACTCATAATTTATAATTCGTTATGTTCAACGGAATCATAATACAAAGTTTAACCAAATCCCAAGTGTATGTAATCAGCAAGTCTCGTTTCAAGTTTCCATGTATCTCGACCCATGACCACTCCAGCATCCCAGACAGCAAGTTCCACATCCACATGTATCAATAACCTGCGAGCATGCACACACGTGTATCAGACAACGCTGGTGAGTTCATAGTTTTACGAAAACGTTAGTTACCAAGTGTTTAGTTCCGTTCATTGATTTCAATGTTGATAATACCTCGAATACAAGACGGCTCCAAATTATTTTGCCCTTTCTCCAATGCTCCTATCAAAGCATTGGTCATGACTAGGTCATTAGTTGACACCCGTCCTCTCAGGTACGGGGTGAGGGTGCCAAACCTAAGTAGCGCCACCAACTAATACCTTGTTACCTCTCAGGTAACCAAACAACACGGAGGGAATTTAATGGTGATAGGATGAGTATATTATCCAACATTCCAGATTTACCCAAAAGACATATTCCTCTCAGGAATACCCATGATTTACCTAAAACCAATCCCTCTCAGGGATACCCAAAGACTGTCCCAACCACCAGGATGCATGCTCAAGAGGAATGAACTCACCTTAGATTTGCTCGGTAGAATTAGTTACCCGTTTAACAAAAGTGGTCAACCAAGTCCTATGATGGTTACACATAACAATCAGTTTGCGTATAAGCACAACACGTATCATTCCATATCTCACATATAATTAATTCACATATTCCTTAATCACATACCACATGATTTAATGTATAAATAACATCCATATAGTTTAAGTTATGACAACATCATCAAACAGTCTCTAGCATATAATTAATTCATAAGCCAATCCACCTCATTAGTTCATATATACAAATCATGCAACAGTTAATCCGTTGATTCCCGAAAGTGTGCAACATACAAATCAGTGATCTCCCTTTAACCTGTGCGGCCCAAATGTAATCATGTGAGGCCCACATAATTCGCATACCATTTCTTCTATTTCATTAGCCCAATTAAATTGCAAGTTATTAATTCGAATTCATAGGGTGAACGTGAAACCCTATTACAACATACCATCAACAAAGTGTGTGAGTGTATGTGTGTCATCGGAGCCCAATCCAACTTCCCTTCGGCGAAACACTGCCCGACGAACTACCCCGGCGAAACATCTAAAGTTTCGTCGACAGTGTAGGTGGCGAAACATTAAGTGTTTCGCTGACAATGAGGTTTCGCCATCAATGAAGTTTCGTCGAGTTCATTCCCGGCGAAAAAATATGTTTCTTCGTTGGGGAAACAGTTATCATCTACATCATACAAACCCTAATCATGTTCTACAGCCGATAACAGTTCATCAATTTCCCTACAGATCTAACAATAGATTAAACGATGATCATGTATGCTAGTTATGGATCATTACTCATACGGAAACATAACAGTTCATCACACCACAGCCTTAATTCTTATGCATAACGACTCGCAAATAACATCATCAATTATCATGGAAATTAACATCAATACCCATTGCAAATGTATAACACAACCCAGTTAATCTCATGGATGCCTTCATGAATATCTAACAATCTTTACAAGACATACGATTCATCTGTATACATACACATACAATACCGATATCAGTAATAATCACGTCAAACAACCCTTTACTACCAGTTTCACCACAAGACAGAAACACAACCGCAATTCACATTAACCCAGTAATTTACGAGATTAGACAACAATCGAACACTAACCGTGATATGGAAAGTGAGTAGAGAAGATCATGCTAGAACGGGGGAAAGCTTTAGAAGGGAAAATGAGTCCTCCTTGCCGTCACCGACAATCCTCCTCACTGCCGTCGATTGTCAAAGGAAAAGAGAGGCTAGGGTTTCCAGATCAATCAATTATGTGACGTAATATATGCGAGTAAATGATTTGGGCCCTTACTGGGCTTCGAGAGATCCTGGGCTCGACGAAAGATCCTTTTGACGAAACTCTATGTTTCGTCGAGTGGGGGTTAATGGACGAAACTATATGTTTCGTCGAGGTTGAGTGCTTGACTTTTCTTTATTATCATAAACACATATTAGTAGTAAGATATTTAATGAAAATCCATACATAAGGATTATATACAAAGATATTTCACTAATCCATGCACAAGTTACACACCAAACAAAATACAAAGACGTATTGCAAACCAGTAACGTGTAAAGGAAAGGCCTCGAAGACTCAGGTTGTCACATCATCCCCAACTTGAAAGAAATTTCGTCCCGAAATTTGTCATGCAATCCAAAACAACAAGATGTTAACACAGGATGACTGTGGATTTTACGCGGGTACCACATCATCCCCAACTTGAAAGGGAATTTCGTCCCGAAATTCGCCAATGACAACAAAAGTTGGCTCAACCACCTGAACAATTAGGATACTAGAGCTTACTCCGATCATTGAGTTCCCACGTGAACTCCGGTCCACGTCTTGAGTTCCAACGAACTCTCACGATTGGAATTTGACTATGCTAACGAATCCTGATGTCCTAGTCCATGATTTCTTCAACAGCTGCAACATGTCATTAATCTCAGGCTCTAAATAAGGGTATCACAAGCTTTTCATCGGATAAACACTGCCTTAGATTCGAGACACAAATGATATCATGCACGTTATCCAATTCGTCGGGTAACTCGAGTTTGTAGCGACGTGACAAATTCTTTCCAGAATTCTGAATAACTCCACGTAACGTAAATTGTGCTTGCCACGCTTCCCAAGCGTGCCACACCCTCCCAGGGTGAGATTTTTAGCATGATACAATCGCTTACAGCGAACTCCCAGTGTTTCTTAAGCCTATTAACTTTCCTGATGGTCACTCGCTGCCATCAAACGATTTCCGATCCAAGCCATCTTCCCAAGAGTTTCGAGCACAAGTCTTGTGCCTATGATTGGGTTGTCACCCACCTTAATCTAACAAGGAGATTAGCGTTATTGTCCATACAATGCCTCAAATAGAGCTGTCTGATTACTAGGATGGTAACTGTTACAGTAGAACTCAAGCAGAAGTAAATGTCCTACTTACTCTTACTAAAGTCAATCACACACGTGCTCGCAGCATGTCTTCGAGTGTCAGGATGGTTCGTTACTCTGTCTAGTCGTGAGCCAAGGGTGTTGTGTAGTGCCTGCCATAAATCAGGTATAGTTCAAAATCAAAGGTAACAGGAGTTGGCACCTCGTGTCTAAAGGCCGTCTCTCTCAGAGGAACATTCACAACTTGTGAAGACTTGCCAGTTTCCTTGATTGCAAGAGAGTGTGTTGGTCACGTGAGACCATCAACGATCACCCAGGTGATATTGTTTCCGTTTCGGGTTGTAAGTAGACTAGCGACAAAATCCATGGCAGTCTGTTCTCATTTTCCATATGGGTGTTGCCGGTTACTGATACTCCACCTTGACTTTCCCACAAGTCAACCATTATTCACCTATATTGCCAGATGGGCCTTCATGCCCGATCACCAGTACGAGATTTATACATCTCAATATCTCTCATCAAACTCAGACGACTAGAATATCGAGGCCAGTGTGCTTGCTCACACCAACTCCCTACAGTTGCCGTATAGTGAGATCCACACTCATTCCTAGAGGTAGCGAATATCATTCGACCTGCCGAAGGTTGCTTCTCCATGCCCCGCATGGGTTCAACTTGAAAATCCTCTTCCTTCAGTTCTCCAATTTGAACAGAGCGGGTCTGATCAGGTAGGTTAGAGTCGATAGTGAGTTGTAAAGCCCGTGCACATTCTGGTTTCACAATCGTAATCATTCAAAAGTTCCATCCAGCGATGTCATTACACGTTTTAGCTCTTCCAAAACAAAGGTACACGGGAGGCCCTTGTGATCGGTCTAAGTAGTATATTTGGTACCGTCCAAGTAATGCCTCCAGGTCAAATCCGAGATCGTGGTTTCCACTCCAGGTTGTGAGTCGTGCAATTCTTCCTGTTAATTCACCCCGTAAGCCATCACCCTCTCATGTTGTATCAGTGCGTAACTAAGACTCTGATTCGGACCGTCATGGTATACCACTAGATCACCCGTACCCTCGGGTAAAGACGATGCTCAGTGCCTTGTAGAGTTGAATTTTTGAAGCTGAAAAGATGTTCTCCTGGTTTTGTCTCCCATGAATTCACAACACCTCGCTGTGCTAGAGAGGTTAAAGCTGCGCAATCTTCAAAATCCCACGATGAATCTGCGATAGCATCTAGCGAAACCAAGAAACTGTTGTATCCCTGAAGGAATCTTTGGTATTGATCAGTTTCTGACAAGATTGATCTTAGCGAGATCCACGAGTATTCCCACTTCGTTGACTATGTGGCCAAGAAAGCGTACCTCCCAAACCCTGAAGTCACGCTTAGGCAAACTTCGCGTGGAGTTGCTCCTCCCCTAGGACCCCCTATGATAAGCTACAAGTTCTGCTCATGGTGATCCTTTCTCCTGGAAGCGATTCCAAGCGTCATCAATAAACATGGTCGACAGTTTGACGAGATGAAGTTTACACTTACGATTCATGAGATCCATAAAGCTGTTGGTGCACAGAAAATCGTACAAGCCGTACCGCATTTGAAATGTCGTCTTAGGAACATCCTCCTCCTGGACTTCCATCTGATGATTGCCCGATCTCAATTCGGTTTCCGAGTAGATGATTGACCCTTGCGGCTGGTCAGGAGAGTCGTCAGTGTAAGGTGATGGGTGATGGTTTCCGACTAACATCTTGCGGAGTTCTCGATAAGTAGTACATATGTCCAACGAAAAGCTTATCCTCGTGGATATAACTGGGGCTCCACAATTCGAAAAGCTAGGTCCGACAAAAATCCTGTCCAACAGTTCTTGTAGTTGATTAAACAATTCTTGCATCCCTCCTGGCGCAAGACGTTAAGAAGTACGAAGAATCAAGACTGCCTCTGGCGTGAGATCAAACTGAGATTCTGCCTAACAGTTGTGGAAGTAAACCTGAAAGTTCCTCGAGTAGCACTCCGAGAGGAATCACGAACAATTGGTGGATCCTCGATCCTCACCTCCTTAGTCTTAACATCAGTAACGTGTGCTAACATAGCGGGGTAATCCTTCCATAGACACTTCTGGGCCTTCTTTGATGATATGATGCTAACCTTTACACCACTCTGACACTTCAAAATATAAAGTGACGCAAAATTTCCTTCCCACAGGGTATATCTACGCGATATCCAGTTAACCAATCTACATATCTACTGCATCGAAACCATCAAAGATAGTAGAAGGAAAGTCGATGCCGAACACTTGTCCCACAAGGTCGAGTTCGCATCCCAATGAACATATGGGGTTTCAATTGACTTGCCATCGGCCGGTTCCACAATAGGTTCGGTTTCGAGAAGCATCAGGGTTAAAAAGATTCGAGACGAAACGATTTGCTACCCATTGAAGCTACCATGTTGCTTTTATCCTGCCGTCGCCCATGTCAATCCAAAATGTCCTTCCGCGAGCACCACTACCAGTGTTGTTGTTACGATCACGTGGACTCCCAATACTGTCATCGTTCCCTTGGTTGTTGACATCTTGACTTCAGTTACGAGTACCTTGATGTTGCCCTAACTGTTGCCCCTAATGTTGTTGCTTGAAACGGAGCCCTACGATCTTTCACCAACCGGGTCCACCTTTTCTTTTCACATTCTGTGCCACGTCCTAAAGCGTTACTCATTGTGCTGGCAGTTTTACATTCCACACTATAGATAATTGTCATCACTTATGTCCCGAGTGATTCATGAGAGTTGATTCCCATGAGTCGCTGACTAGGGTTAAGGATTCAGTTGAAGTCAATATGCTGGGGTTCGTTACCGGTAATCGGGGTCGTCCAAATACTGAGGTTGGTAAAGTAATGCGCTCATCCTCGTGTCCATCGATGTTGCAAGTTGTTTGAGTAATACACGGTCTACTGCGTGAGTGTTGCCGAAGTGATCACACTTCAGGATCTAAGACGTCAATACATGAGTTTCAGCAAACAAAGAGGAGTGTGAGAGGTATAGACCAATCATTGATGCTGCAACATTCAGCTCAGGGACGTTCGTACAAGCACCTAACATTCTACATAGTTCGCTAGGCGTTCAGATGAGTGTTCAGGTAATACTCGATAGCATCGAGATTCGAAAGGATTCAGAGAGGAGTGAAAAGATCATGTTCGAGTTGGAGACAATCACTGCTACGACTCCTATGGATTTGTTACGTTTCCCATTGATCAAATAACAGAACAGAACCCCTTCTTCACTCGTTAAGGCTCACTGGGACTCGCATGCACCCCACATTATTATTATGTGTGCACCCACAATAATATTTTGTGATTTGCATGCTCATCTCAGTTCCTCCTAACTCATGTCAAATGGTTCCTCAAACTCAGATGTCAGACAAGGAATATCACAATACGTGGGTCATGAATGTCTAGGGAAATACCACACTATCAATCACATAACGCATGCAAGTAATACATGAATTCATACTGTTGTGCTAAACGTGCAATCCCATGCAATTTCATACGTAAGTGTTCACTAATCATGCAGTGCAATAATTAAATGACCCATGACCACTCCAGCATCCCAGACAGCAAGTTCCACATCCACACGTATCAATAACCTGCGAGCATGCACACACGTGTATCAGACAACGCTGGTGAGTTCATAGTTTTACGAAAACGTTAGTTACCAAGTGTTTAGTTCTGTTCATTGATTTCAATGTTGATAATACCTCGAATACAAGACGACTCCAGATTATTTTACCCTTTCTCCAATGCTCCTATCAAAGCATTGGTCATGACTAGGTCATTAGTTCACACCAGTCCTCTCAGGTACTGGGTGAGGGTGCCAAACCTAAGTAGCGCTACCAACTAATACCTTGTTACCTCTCAGGTAACCAAACAACACGAAAGGACTTTAATAGAGATAGGATGAGTATATTATCCAACATTCCAGATTTACCCAAAAGACATATTCCTCTCAGGAATACCCATGATTTACCCAAAACCAATCCCTCTCAGGGATACCCAAAGACTGTCCCAACCACCGGGACGCATGCTCAAGAGGAATGAACTCACCTTAGATTTGCTAGATAGAATTAGTTACCCGTTTAACAAAAGTGGTCAACCAAGTCCTATGATGGTTACACATAACAATCAGTTTGCATACAAGCACAACACGTATCATTCCAAATCTCACATACAATTAATTCACATATTCCTTAATCACATACCACATGATTTAATGTATAAATAACACCCATATAGTTTAAGTCATGACAACATCATCAAACAGTCTCTAGCATATAATTAATTCATAAGCCAATCCACCTCATTAGTTCATATATACAAATCATGTAACTATTAATCCGTTGATTCCCGAAAGTGTGCAACATACAAATCAGTGATCTCCCTTTAACCTGTGAGGCCCAAATGTAATCATGTGAGGCCCACATAATTCGCATACCATTTCTTCTATTTCATTAGCCCAATTAAATTGCAAGTTATTAATTCGAATTCATAGGGTGAACGTGCAGCCCTGTTACAACATACCATCAACAAAGTGTGTGAGTGTGTGTGTGTCATCGGAGCCCAATCCAACTTCCCTTCGGTGAAACACTGCCTGATGAACTACCCCGGCGAAACATCTAAAGTTTCGTCGACAGTGTAGGTGGCGAAACATTAAGTGTTTCGCCGACAATGAGGTTTTGCCATCAATGAAGTTTCGTTGAGTTCTTTCCTGGCGAAAGACTATGTTTCTTCGTTGGGGAAACAATTATCATCTACATCGTACAAACCCTAATCACGTTTTACAGCCGATAACAGTTCATCAATTTCCCTACAGATCTAACAATAGATTAAACGATGATCATGTATGCTAGTTATGGATCATTACTCATACGGAAATGTAACAGTTCATCACACCACTGTTGGACTCTGTATGCCCAAGACACATATTAAATTGATGTGGCTAGTACGTTATGATCCAAGTCGAGTCATACCCAATAACAAGCTAGACAAACACTTATAATATTTATTTATGATATGATCAAATAAATAAATATTAACACTTATAATATTTAGAAATTGGTTTTCTAAATAATTGCACTTGAGAAACTAATAAATTATATGGATAATTTATTTTTGAGAGAATATTTTATTGTGTTATTTAATGGTTAAATAACATTTTAAAATGTTGTGATGTGTTGCATAAGTCTTGTGATATATTGTGTTATATTTATAAAAGTTACAAATAAATACAAGACTAAATTTAAATGAAGATTTTGAAATTAATGGTGGGAAAAACATTTAATGGCCAGCCCATTTATGGCTTCCCAAGGTGGGTTTCCACCACTTAAAATGCATGCAATACATCTTTACCAAGAGACATTAAATGCTGATTCTCTCTCCTACTTTCTCTTACTTATTTAAAGTTGCAAAGCTCCATAAACTTGTCTAATAATTAATTCAGCCAAGAGAAGTTTTCCAAGGAGTTTTTAACTTTAAATATGAGAGATAAACTTGAAAGAAAAACACTAGAGAATTCTCTCTAGGATTTTCGGCCATGGGGTGATTATCCAAGTTTTCAAGTTTGAAAAATCAAGTGCAAGAACTCCATAATCTTCTCTATAATTTTCGGCCATGGTGGTAGAATAGAGGGATTTTTCAAGTGAGTTCATGAGTGTAAAATCCTAGCTAAACTTAAAGTGTTTGTTGGAAGGCTTGGGGTATACAAGCTTGAGGTATTCTACACTTGAAGACTACCATTCAAGAAGCATCATCTTCTTCATAGCTTTTACTCCTTGGATGGAAGTATTCTTGAAACACTCTTTGGTTGTGTTTTATTTTTGATAGCATGCATGTTCATATATGGATCCGGGGATTGGGTTTTACATATTAAAAGAGTTTTATATCTTGTAATTAACATGTTTTAAATAATCTTTCCGCTGGGTTTTTATTTTATAAGGATAAATTAACTTTAATAAACATGTGAAAAAACCCAGCAACCACATCCTTAATTCTTATGCATAACGGCTCGCAAATAACATCATCAATTATCATGGAAATTAACATCAATACCCATTGTAAATGTATAACACAGCCCAGTTAATCTCATGTATGCCTTCATGAATATCTAACAATCTTTACAAGACATACGATTCATCCGTATACATACACATACAATACCGATATCACTAATCTTCACGTCAAACAACCCTATACTACCAGTTTCACCAGAAGACAGAAACGCAACCGCAATTCACATTAACCCAGTAATTTACGAGATTAGACAACGATCGAACGCTAACCGTGATATGGAAAGTGAGTAGAGAAGATCATGCTAGAACGAGGGAGAGCTTTAGAAGGGAAAAGGAGTCCTCCTTGCCGCCACCGACAATCCTCCTCGCTGCCGTTGATTGTCAAAGGAAAAGAGAGGCTAGGTTTCCAGATCAATCAGTTATGTGACGTAATATATGGATCCGGGGATTGGGTTTTACATATTGGAAGGTAGTATTCTTGAAACACTCTATGGTTGTGTTTTATTTTTGATAGCATGCATATTCATATATGGATCCGGGGATTGGGTTTTACATATTAAAAGAGTTTTCTATCTTGTAATTAACATGTTTTAAATAATCTTTCCGCTGCGTTTTTATTTTATAAGGATAAATTAACTTTAATAAACATGCGAAAAAACCCAGCAATGGCATCTAGAGCCGCTTATATGAGTGCATGCTTCATAGGATATGAAATTTTCGGGTTTCGGGTTTGGTTAAACCCTATGGCCGAAATTTTTCATCATGGTTCTCCTTTTGTTTTTCAAGATTATTTTCTTACACGCATAAAAATATCTTGAAAAATTATGTCATTCGGATGATTGTTTTGTTTGGACAAAAACCCACTTTTTCGGTTTTTCATTCTTGGCCGAAAAATGTAGATTGTAAAAAGGGAACCATTTTTGCTTCTTGAATTTTATATATATGTGGATATATATATTTTGGTGTACATAACCTAGCCATGACCTTGTGTGAATATGTTGAAAGTTTGTGTTTGTGATGTATATTTAATTATTTCAAAGGGTTGTAATAATTATTTATCTTTGTTCTTCCATTTGTAAAATATGTAATTTATTTATTTTCATTTGGTATGTAAATAAATAGATTAGGTGCATTTTATTTTACTAGAAGAAATGTATTAGGATATTTTTTTTTGTAAAAGAAGATGCACACAAAATGCGTTTTGGTTTTGGCCAATTTCGGGCCCAAAGAACTTCATAGTTCTTAACGGGATTTTAGCCCAATAACGAAAACACATTTTCGGAGTCCAAAAGAGTTTGGAGCTGAATTTAAAGACATTTTAGAAGCCCAAAGAATGTGAAGAAATCACAACACAAGATGAAGACTTGAAGCATTTGGATGCGGGATCAAGTGGGAGTTCAACGACACATTATTTGTGTCAATTTTCACCCTTTAGGAAGGACCTTTTGGCACACTTGTTTCGGCTAACAAGTGTTGTCAAAAATAGTTGGCTATGGTTATGCACCTATTGTTATGTATTTTGTGCTTGTGTGGTTGCTTATTTTATTGTTTTGATGATATTTGGATATGCATGCTTAACAAACTAATAATCAACAACAAGCTTAAAATTGGTTCTTAATAAATCATTAAAATTGGTTAATAAAAGGTTATTAAAAATTAATGATTTTATAATAAAATGGGTTTTATTAAAAAGAACCTTGAAAATTTGTTTTCACAAAAGTACCAAGGATTTGAATGCATGCAAATTTATGGTACATAAAGTTTTCTAAACTAGAATTTTGAAAACTCAAAATCCCTTTTATAAAACAAGTCAAACACCATCCTTTTATACAACACTCGAATCACTTGGAAACTCTTTTGTGGGATAAAGGTCACCTAACCACATTTGAGGGAACTTGTATATTCGAGGTGGGTTTACCATGTTTGTGGGATAAAGGTCACCTAACCACTTATATGTGTAAACTCACATGTGTGTGTAAGTTGGACGACTTGATTTGGAAACCATGAACTTAGGGTCACTGAAGCATGGGAAACAAAAGGCGTTGATGGGATTAAACATGCCAACTAAACATAAAGATGTTTAATCGACCCCATATGGCTAGAAGTTGCAAAGGGTTGCAATTGTCAAACGTTGACTATCTTGTTAATTTAAATAGAGGGATAAAGGTCACCTAACCAATATTTAAATGTAACTTTGGATTCTAGATTTTAATTATTAATTGTCTATGAGACATAAAAAGGTATTAATGATTAAAATATAATAATATCGAAAATAATAAAATTGAACCTTGTTAAATTTTGTAGATGGCCGCTAACAATATTACCCAAACCGTCCGTAACCTATCACTAAAAACAATCCTTGAGAAGGATCGTCTCAATCATAACACTTCGTGGATTAATATCGAAACTTAAGAATCGTTCTCAAGTAAGAAAAGATATCCTATGTGTTGAACGATCCTAGTCCCGATGAACATCTTATGGAAGATAAGGATGCCTATAACGATTGGACTAAGTATACATAGGATACTATACAAGCCTCTTGCCTCATGATTAGGAATTATAATTCCCGAGATTCAAAAGGATTTTGAACATCATAGGCATATGACATGATTAACCAATTGTAGGAAATGTTCCTATGGGTAGAACGCTTCGAAATGGTTCGAGCGCTTCATGGATGTCGAATGGAGGAAACCCAATCGGTCTCATCTTATGTATTTAAGATGAAAAGCCACATTGATCGCCTCGAAAGGCTCAATATGGATAAAAGGGGTTTATCCATTGTAACGATCAATGAGGGTGGCAACTAGAAAGGGCATCACCCCGATACCAAAGCAAATGTTGAAACTGGAAAGAGGCAATTCAAAGGGAAAAGAAAAGAAAGGTTAAAGCGGAACCACCGAAACTAAATCAAAAGAAGGCAAAGGTTGCCACGAGCGATCCATACTTTGAGTATGGTGAGATAGGACATTGGAAAAGAATTGTCCAACCTATCTCAAGGAGTTGAAAACTAAGAGGGATGCTAGGCAAACCTAAGGTACAATCTTTATATAAACATATTGACCTTAATGTTATTTCTTCAAACACATGGGTATTAGATACCGGATGTGGAACTCATGTTTGCAATTTGTTGCAAAAGGTTCAAAAGAAATAAGCATTACAAAAGGGAGACATTAGTCTCTTCATGGGCAATGGAATGAAAGTTCAAGTTGAAGCCCTAGAAGACTATGTTTTAAAACTTCCAAATGGTGTGGAAATTGTTTTAAAAATGTTTTGAATGCTCCTAGTTTGACTAGGAACATTATTTAAGTTTCCCTTATAAGACAATATGGTTTTGTTTTAAAGTTTGTAAACAATGACATTTATATTTTGATGAATGACATGTTTTACTTTAAAGCTATGCTTTCAAATGGTATTTATGAATTGGTTCATAATAATACATCATTTGATAGTTAAATGTACCAAGTAATCACCAAGAAACTCAAAATGGAGTTGAGTGAGACCTATATTTGGCATTATCGCCATGGACATATAAACAGATGTCGCATGTAAACACTTCGAAAGAATGGTCTTTTGGTGACAAATGAAGTTGATTCATTTGATACATGTGAATCTAGTTTACAAGGTAAAATGACTAAGAAACCCTTTAGTGGGAAAGGGCAAAAGATTTATTAGGCATCATACATTCGGATGTATGTGATCCTTTTAAGCCAATGACTAGGAATGGTGAAGGATACTTCATTACTTTTACCGACAACTATAGTAGTTATGGTTATGTGTACTTGCTGAGACACAAAATTGAAGTTCTGAAATGTTCAAAGCCTTCAAAAGGTGAAGTACAAAAATCAACTCAATCAAAGTTCTTCGTTCCGATAGAAAAGGAATCGAACTCTATTTGGATATGGTTTGATCTATGATGGCTAGGAGCACATTATCTCTATCATTTTGGGGTTACACTTTGCTCTCCGCGGCCCGTACATTCAATGTGGCCCAAACCAAGAAAGTGGATAAGACACCTTTTGAAATATGGCATGGAAAGGCTCCATCATTATCATATTTGAAGGTATGAGGTTGTGAAGCTTAAGTTGAGCTATACACCTCAAACAATTAGAAGTACGATTCACTAAGTGTATCTTTGTAGGATATCCTAAAGATGGATTAGGATATTAATTCTACGATCCAACAGAGCAAAAGTAATTGTTGCTCGAAAGACTGAGTTCTTGGAAGCTAAGTTCCTTGTGGAAGGAATTAGTAGAATAGTGGAACTTGATAAAGATCAAGATCAAGATCCACAAGCCGATACACGTTTGGTTAAAACTAGCACTCAACAAGAGGTTGTTGAAAAACGATCAATGTCACACCCTGACTTTTGCGGAAGCGTGGGTTATTGGTGTGACTTCTTAATACCATAGCAATCAATCATAACAATGCTATATGATAAAACCAAATGATTTTCATCCATTAATAAAGTTTAGAAAATACCACAATACCATTGTCTTTGAAAACATTGACGCTAGTTAGTTACAAACCATAACATGTTCAAATGAGGTCGCATGGACTCAACAAAAGACTTTAAATAATCCTGAGTTTAGAAACATGTATCCCGTCCAGGAATAGGATACATCTTTTAAACTCTACGACCACGAATGACATCCTTTATTTAACACGCAGCTTGTAGACACATGCATACACCTGCCAGATCCGTTTAGTTCCCTGAAATACATGTAGTTTGAAAACATCAACAAAAGTTGAGCGAGTTCATGTGTTCGTTTGTATGTATGTATAAACCTTTGTAACGTTGTAAGTATGTATGTAAGTCCCTGGTATGGAGCAATAAGGAAAAAGAGATCACCAATGGTTTGCAAGGCCATTGATATGTGTGAAGTGATGCAGGAAGACTCAAACCTAGCAGATTTCGTCGGTAAGACATAGTCACCTCGTGGTCCACTCAACGGACTCAGGAGTGGGGCTCGCTACACCCGAATAGATCTATCACTCATGTCCCTCGGTCCTACAACGAGGATTAATGGCCTTAAGTTTCCTCCTACCCACTCACATGATCTAAGTAGTATGCCCTCCTTAAGCTAACCATACCATGTATAAGAATGTCTGTATAATTGTAACATGTATTTCACCCCCGAAGTATAAAACTGAAAACAGTTAAAAGAAAAGGGGGACATGAACTCACTGTATTGCGTCTTCGTATCCAATGTAACTCGAAGCTTCCTCTAGAACGCACGACTACCTACATGAGTACTACGGTCCGTTAGACGAGCGGGTCGTGCCTTGTCTTAGTATTGATTAGTGCCTTTGAGTTACGTTTTAGAGTGTTTTCAATATTTTTGTAATAACACTTCTCAAGTATTGTTATTCGCATTTCCTTCCCAAGGATGGGAGTATCTCATACTTGTGTATTCGTATTCTTGTGTTCGTATAACTTGCCATGTATTGGCGTCGTATTCCGGTGTATTATTCCGAATAAAGATACGTCAATATATTCCCAATATATATTCTAATATGCTAAGAAAATATATTTTAACTTCCCAAAAATAATATATTTTCTCTTTGTCGAAAATATGATATGCTTGGTAATATGTACAAAAATCATATTTTCACTTCTTTCGTTCCCAAAATAGTATTTACCAAAAATATATTGTAACGGTGTCTTCCGGAATATTTCATAAGTTACGTTTTCACGTTCGGTTTCACAATGACAAGTGTGTAACTTAAATATTTATTCCTTGTAATTTTTTGTATTATTTTGGAGTTGTAATTGTCATGGTAATTTGTAGATTATATTATTTTACCCTAAAATAATATAACTATTCCCAAAATAACAAGTATTCACACAAGTGTCTTAGTGTAAAATATATATTCTAAATATATATTTAACCATTTTCATGTATAAAACCAACCTCCGATACTTTTTATTTTGTTACAAAAATTATGGCAAGGTTTATGTTTGAAAAACATAGTCTAAAATATACTAGTAAACACTTGTCTGGAAAATATTTACTAAGTGTTGAAATTTTCAGAAAATTTCAACATAGTTTCCTTTATAATTGGAGGTGTCCATGCTAAATAGCATATCATTTTATTTGACATATAACACATTAGATCATTCTCAGATAATCTACCCGACATTTAGACACGCAAAACACTACTTATGTCGTTTCAGCTTTAATATTCAAAATTGGGCTGTTTTCGGGCATTTGAATAAAATAGTTAACTTACTCCAAAAATTCTCAATTTTTTACAGAATGGTTTAAACGATCCAAATATTAGTGTGTAAAAATACCGGGATCCAATTCATTACCCATATTTTATAAAAAAATCATTTACCAGACTAAAATCAGATTCGTCACTTTCGGACTGCAGTCCACGGAATAATTTATTTAAAATTCATCATAAGCCCGATTGACGAAATTCCAGTGGGAGAATTACAACGACATCTGTGGTCATCTACAGTACAAATTTCTTGAGCTAATTCTGCACAGATTTGAAGTTATGATGAAGAACACAACACACATATTCTGCAGTAAAAACACAGCTTTTGCTGCTGTGAAAAACGCCCCTTTAAAAATAGAAATCAACCTCAAAAAAATATAATTCCAGTGCCATTTGATCCGTTTTTAAAAAATACATAATTTAGACTTCAGAAAATCAATTTTTCGATTTATAACGGTCCGTTTACAGCCAGTTGAAGTTGGCTGAAAATGTTACTTAGCATTCTGTTTATAGCTTAAATGCCACTAAAATGCACACATACGATCACCATACTTTCTAATAACGATTAATATCAGATCATAAGTCATTTACAGCAGGTTATTGTTTATTTAACTCAGATTTATCATGTACCATCATCTTTCATTTCATGATCTTTATGTAAAGCTTTATGTTCATGTTTTTAGTTCTTGTTCTTTAGTGTTCTTGTAATATTCATCATACTTCATCTTTTGACTACTCAAAATAGAAATAAACAAAGGTTGAACAAGGACTTACAACTAGCTCAAAGGCTAGGGAAGAACTCTAGTGAAAAGATGATGAAAAGTGGTGATGCAAAGCAAATGGTAGGGATTCTCCAAGACCTTCAAGCTCCAAACTCCATCTATCACCTTCTAGTGCTTAAACAAGCTTGAAATGGATGAAGATGGTTGAGTTAAGGTGGTGGCGGTTAGAGTGAGGGCCGAGAGGAGAGGGAGAGATGTGAGGGATGGGGTGAAGATTATGTGAAGATATGAGGTGATGTTTGTAAGGTGCACACCATACTTATAAAGATCTTACTAATATTTTGTCTAACATATCAAGTAAACAATCAAATAATATCTAATAAAATATAAGAAGAGATCTAGGAAGTATGGTGTGGATTTATGTGGGTCCTCTTGTGACCGAAATTTGGCATGGGGGGGGGGGTTAATTGTAACATCTTGATGGAAGTTGGTAAATGTAAGTTCAAATCCAAGTATATAATTTCATATGTTAGTTAGGGGGTATTTTAGTGGGTGTTATGGCTAACGGGGATCATAACTAGCCAAGAAATAATTAAACAATGTGTTTGGCAAAATTTTGGTGTTCCGGGTAATGTCCGGTTATTCGGTTAGATACCGTTTCGTTAAAGCGCTTAATTATTCCGTATAGTGTCTTTTATGTATCTTTTTGTAACACAATTAATTCCCAACACTTAGGAAAGCATACAGGACCATTTAGTCAATTTTCTGCATACAACTAGTATATTAAAATGCTGAATTTTGCTGAAAAATGCAGAATTCTGCACCTAAAGTGAGTTTTAGGCACTTCCCGGCACTTTAACTATCACCTAATGACGCAGTTTTATGGTCCTCACTTCCCTACACTCCACACTAGTGTAGTACTCTGTCTCTGGCTCATACTGGCCTCAAACACTGTCTGTCTATGTACTGGCACTATCTGTATATTTCTGAGTTATCCGCTCAGTGTGCTAACTGTGCTTTGTGCATCAAGTATGTCACTAAAGTTTGTATGTAATGAATAGAGTGACAGTGTGAAATGTGATGCATATGTATGTATGATACCGAAATCAGAAAGCAGTTTACATCATCAGTTGTAATCAAGCACAGTCATTAAGCACGCAATTAACTTTAATTAATTGTACGGATACCTGTAATTGTGAGGGTTGTCACAATCAAGTGGTTGATCAAAGCACACAAAACGTTCGCAAATCTGGTAGAATTAGTAGTCCACCTGAAAGATATGAATTTTTCATGGATGGATGCCACGTGTAGATTCGGGTGAACCTACCACATACCATGATCCAATGTCAAAATTTGATTGCGACAAATGGCTTGAAGCCATGAACGTAGAGATGCAATCAATGTATAACAACCAAGTATGGGAATTGGTTGTACTGTCTCTTAACTCCAAAGTAGTTGGAAGTAAGTGGGTTTTCAAGAAGAAAACCGATATGCATGGTAACTTGGATACTTATAAAGCGAGACTTGTAGCAAAAGGTTTCACTCAAACTCAAGGGTTGATTATGATGAGACCTTCTCGCCCGTGGCAATGCTAAAGTCAATTAGGATATTATTTGCCATACCTGCATAATATGATTATGAGATTTGGCAAATGGATGTCAAAACAGCTTTCCTCAATGGATATCTTGAGGAAGATGTCTATATGGCTTAGGCTGAAAGTTTTGACGATCCAAAACATCCTAACAAAGTATGCAAGTTAAAGAAATCAATCTATGGATTGAAATAAGCATCTAAGAAGTTGAAATCATCGTTTTGATGAAGAAATTAAGAATTTTGGATTCATCAAGAATGGCAATAAAGCTTGTGTACATAAGAAGACTAGTGGGAGCATTATCACTTTCTTAGTATCATATGTCGATGACATTCTAGTATTTGGAAATGACATTCCAACCATAGAAGGTGTAAAACCTAGATTAGAAGTTGTTTTTCCATTAAGGATGTTGGTGAAGCTGCCTATATTTTGGGAATAAAGATCTATAGGGATAGATCAAGGCATTTGATAGGTTTAATCTAAAGTGCATACATTGATAAAATCTTGAAATAGTTCAAGATAGAGAACTCTATGAAAGGTTTGGTACCTATTCAAGAGGGGACAATATTGAGTGCGTCTCAATGTCCAAGCTCAAAGGATGAGCAAGAAAGAATGAAAAGAATCCCATATGCGTCAGCTATAGGATCCATTATGTATGTAATGATATGCACTAAACTGGACGCGTCATGCGCTTTAAGCATGACAAGAAGATACCAGAGAAATCCAAGTAACGGTCATTGGATGACTGTTAAGAGCATATTGAAATACCTTATGAGGACTAAGGATATGTTTCTAATATATGTATCTGGTGAAGAAGAATTCGTTGTAAAGTGTTACATGGATACGAGTTTCCAAACTGATCGAGATGATTCTCGATCACAATAAGGGTAGCATTGTCCACTACAAAATCAGAATACATCGCCGCTTCATTGATCGAGATGATTCATGTGGATCTGACACTTGAATTATTTCCGATCTAGGGGTAGTCCCTACCATTCAGGACCCCTAGAAATCTTTGTGATAACGATGGTGTGATTGCTCAAATCAAGGAACCTCGTGCGCATCAAAAGACTAGGAACATTAAGCGGAGTTTCAACTACATAAGGGATGAAGTTGAAAAAGGGAAAAGATATGTATTCGTAAAGTTCACACTGATGAAAATATTGCGGATCCACTCACAAAGCTCCTTGAACGGCCAAAGCATGAGAGGGTCATACTCGTGCCTTAGGACTTCGATATTCTAGTGATTGGATTTGATCTATTTTGTATTTGGATATTGGAACAATTGTTTCTATAACTCTTTATGGTATGTTGAGTTATGTTCCATTTTAGCATGTTTAAATCCATGAATAAGTTTCTTATTGTAAATGTCCGTAGTCGATCATACTTGTGGGAACAATTATGAATGTAAGACTATTGTGAACTTAGATTGGTGGATATTCATTAGGTATGAATATAGAGCAAAGTGTTGCTGCCAAAGTTCATAGATATTTGTGGGAAACAAATATTGGACTGACTCGCTCTCAAATACTACTGCATGGAATCATTTGTGATTGATCATAAGTAAATTTGAGTAAAGGAGAATATCATAGTATCCTCTGACCTGAGATACATATTGGGTCTTGATATTCACCAAATATTATGCCTTGAGTTATTTCTTCGCTGTCAGTAATATGACAGTACATAAGGCTAAGCTCAGGTGTGGTACAAGGTGATTGTGAGAGACGTATGTAGTCAAGAAGGTATTTGTTCCTCTTATTCGTTGAGAGTAAGATGTCTAAGGCCTGCTAAAGTTAAATCAACAGAGAGTGATCACTCTATGTCTCTGGATTTAACATGACATCTGTAACGAAAGGATAAATGATAGATTCACCTAAATCACGTTCAAGTAAGGGACTTGAAGGGGATGATGTTATTGAATGGGAGATATAGTCATACGTATTAGGGGTAGTAAACCGTAGTTAGGCGTTATTTACTACTTGTATCAATCTTCTATGTATCTTGTGCAAGTGGGAGATTGTTGGACTCTGTATGCCCAAGACACATATTAAATTGATGTGGCTAGTACGTTATGATCCAAGTCGAGTCATACCCAATAAAAAGCTAGACAAACACTTATAATATTTATTTATGATATGATCAAAGAAATAAATATTAACACTTATAATATTTGGAAATTGGTTTTCTAAATAATTGCACTTGAGAAACTAATAAATTATATGGATAATTTATTTTTGAGAGAATATTTTATTGTGTTATTTAATGGTTAAATAACATTTTAAAATGTTGTGATGTGTTGCATAAGTCTTGTGACATATTGTGTTATATTTATAAAAGTTATAAATAAATACAAGACTAAATTTAAATGAAGATTTTGAAATTAATGGTGGGAAAAGCATTTAATGGCCAGCCCATTTATGGCTTCCCAAGGTGGGTTTCCACCACTTAAAATGCATGCAATACATCTTTACCAAGAGACATTAAATGCTGATTCTCTCTCCTACTTTCTCTTACTTATTTAAAGTTGCAAAGCTCCATAAACTTGTCTAATAATTAATTCAGCCAAGAGAAGTTTTCCAAGGAGTTTTTAACTTTAAATATGAGAGATAAACTTGAAAGAAAAACACTAGAGAATTCTCTCTAGGATTTTCGGCCATAGGGTGATTATCCAAGTTTTCAAGTTTGAAAAATCAAGTGCAAGAACTCCATAATCTTCTCTATAATTTTCGGCCATGGTGGTAGAATAGAGGGATTTTTCAAGTGAGTTCATGAGTGTAAAATCCTAGCTAAACTTAAAGTGTTTGTTGGAAGGCTTGGGGTATACAAGCTTGAGGTATTCTACACTTGAAGACTACCATTCAAGAAGCATCATCTTCTTCATATCTTTTACTCCTTGGAAGGAAGTATTCTTGAAACACTCTTTGGTTGTGTTTTATTTTTGATAGCATGCATGTTCATATATGGATCCGGGGATTGGGTTTTACATATTAAAAGAGTTTTATATCTTGTAATTAACATGTTTTAAATAATCTTTCCGCTGCGTTTTTATTTTATAAGGATAAATTAACTTTAATAAACATGTGAAAAAACCCAGCTACCACATCCTTAATTGTTATGCATAATGGCTCGCAAATAACATCATCAATTATCATGGAAATTAACATCAATACCCATTGCAAATGTATAACACAGCCCAGTTAATCTCATGTATGCCTTCATGAATATCTAACAATCTTTACAAGACATACGATTCATCCGTATACATACACATACAATACCGATATCACTAATCATCACGTCAAACAACCCTATACTACCAGTTTCACCAGAAGACAGAAATGCAACCGCAATTCACATTAACCCAGTAATTTACGAGATTAGACAACGATCGAACACTAACCGTGATATGGAAAGTGAGTAGAGAAGATCATGCTAGAATGAGGGAGAGCTTTAGAAGGGAAAAGGAGTCCTCCTTGCCGCCACCGACAATCCTCCTCGCTGTCGTTGATTGTCAAAGGAAAAGAGAGGCTAGGTTTCCAGGTTAATCAGTTATGTGACGTAATATATGCGAGTAAATGATTTGGGCCCATCCTGGGCTCGACGAAAGATCCTTTTGACGAAACTCTATGTTTCGTCGAGTGGGGGTTAATGGACGAAACTCTATATTTCGTCAAGGTTGATTGCTTGACTTTTCTTTATTATCATAAACACATATTAGTAGTAAGTATATTTAATGAAAATCCATACATAAGGATTATATACAAAGATATTTCACTAATCCATGCACAAGTTACACACCAAACAAAATACAAGGACGTATTGCAAACCAGTAACGTGTAAAGGAAAAGCCCCGAAGACTCAGGTTGTCACACATTTCCACGTCCCGCACCATACCAGCATGCCTCCCTGGCATGCCTCACTTTTCCACAGTTTTCACACTTTCCGTACCTGCACCGTCCGGTATGATGACGTTGACGGATGTCGCACTTGGGTAGGGTGCCTATATAACCTTTTCCTTTGGGTTCAGTGTTGGTTGCACTCGTCTGGGCCTCACCTGGCTGATTGGTCTCCCTACGTTTATTGGTGTTGTTGTTCACTCGGGTGCTCTTCTTAAAATTCGTGAACTTCCTTTTGTTATCACCGAGGACTCCACATGAGTCTCCTTCTTTTTCGTCTCAGAGATAGAAAACTTTCCCAAACGAACCGCCTCCTCAGTAAGTGCCACACCTAGATCAATAGCCTCAGCAATAGTCGGAGGCTTGGAAGCTATAACCATACTTAAGATCTGAGGTGCCAATCCCCAGATAAAACGCTCAATTCTTTTAAATTCTGGCTCAACAAGATATGGAACCACCCTTGACAAATCATGGAAACGCTGGATATACTCTGCTATTTTCGGACTATCCATCTTTAGGTTCTAGAATTCTGTCTCAAGTTTCTGGATCTCAGCTCATGAGCAGTACTTCTTGCACATTAGCTCTTTAAGCTCATCCCAAGTTAGCGCGTATGCAACAGTTTCGCCCAGTGTTTGAACTTGGATGTTCCACCATGAAAGCGCTCAATCCAGAAATAACCCAGAAATATATGTAACCCTCTGTTCAGGAGCACACTTGCTCATCCCCAGCACGGAGTCGGTTTTCTCTACCCAGCGAACGAAAGCGACAGCACCTCCAGTGCCATCGAAGTTAAGAGGCTTGTGTCACCCTGACTTTTGCGAAAGCGTGATTATGTGTGACTTGCTTAATATCATTGCATTCAACCATAACAAACATCTATATGATATAACCATGATGTTCATCCATAATTAAGTTTCAAAATAATACAACCATCATTTTTTAACCACAAACCAAGACTTCAAGTTTAAAGTACATAACAACCCAAGTTTTAAGTTTCAAACTGGACTTAACAAAAGACACTACTAAAAGCTAGGCATTGAACTATGTATCTTATCCAAGATAAGATACACAATTCAAACCCTTTGACACTGGATGACATCTTTTATTTGGAAGACACAAGTTGTAAAACTTCAGCGCCCGCCAGATCCATTTCAATTCCCTGAAATACATGTAGTTTGAAAACATCAACAAAAGTTGAGCGAGTTTATGTGTTTTATATGTGTGCACGAATAAACCTTGTAAACATTCGCAAGTATGTATTTGTAAACCGGTATGAAAACGAATATGAACAGATCAATTAATGATTTGCAAGGTCATTAATATGTGTGCAACGGTGTAGGAAGGCTCAATCCTTTGCGTATTTCGTACTGGGCCTCCCGGCTGGGACGACATAGTCACCACATGCGGCCAACTCACGGACCCATGGGTGGGGCTCGCAACACCCAAATAGATCTATCACTCATGCCCCTCGGTCCTTATAAAAAGGATTAATGGTCTCAAGTTAATTCCTACCCATTCACATGATCTAACAGTTCATTCCTTAGCATAACATTTGTAATCGTAATCATTTGTAACATGTATTTCACCCCAAAGTTATAAAACTGAAAACAATTAAAGGAAAAGGGGGACATGAACTCACAGTCTTGCATCTCGAAATCCGGTATAACTCAAAGCTGCTACTAGATTGCACGACTACCTACAAACGTACTACGGTTTATTAGACGGATGGGTCGTGCCTTGACTTAGTCTTAATTAGTATCTTTGAGTTACGTTTCTTGTGTCTTAACATTATCCCAATATATGTAATTATTTGTTAAAATAATAAATATTTTAACTTAAATTGTATTTATTAAATTTTGGAATATTAGTTAAAATAATATATTTTAACTTGACACATTATGTATTTATACATGTATATCTTCCCCAAGGATGGGTGTATCCATACTCGTATTCGTAAACTTGTATACTTTTGCCAAGTATCGGTGGCGTATACCGGTGTATTTATACGTACGATAATACGTGTTTTTATTGTGTTTATTAAGTATTCTTATACTTAATTTTTTTATTTATTTTCCGGAATAATATTTCTAATAAAAATTCACCAACATAAATATATTCTTAAAATATATAAATATTTTAAGAAAACTTGTATGGAAAATTATTTATATTTCTTCCTTGGCAAAAATATTTATATTTTCATTTAAACCTCAAAAATAATATATTTTCTTGATTATCTTAGAAAATATTTATAAATCTATTTTTCACCCCAAAAATAATATATTCTGAATTTATTTAAGAAAATATATATTTTCTAGTAATTCAAGAAAACACATATATTTTTCTTTACTAAAAAATAATATATTTTCTTCTTGTCAAAAATATGATATATTTTTGTAATAACTATAAAAATCATATTTTCGTTCTCTTGATTTCCAAAATACCGTTTACCAAATATACTTATGAATTTAATCCCGGAATATTTCTATAGTTTATATTCCTTGTTCGGTTTCTCCAATATTTTGGGTATAAATTAATATTTTTATTTTCTTGGGATTTTGGTAATATTTTGTGTTGTAATTCTTGGCATTTTGGTGAGTTATATTATTTCAAGCCCTAAAATAATATAACTAATACACATAATATACAAGTAATCACACACATTATGACATCTAAATATATATTTTCCTAAATACATATTTAGTCACTTTTATTTATTAAAAATCAACCTCCAACATTTGCAATTTTTGTAACAAAAATTATGGCAAATTTTATATGAAAAATCATGGTTAAAATACACTTGTAAATGCTTGTTTAAAAATATTTTTCTAAATGTTTAAATTTTAGAAAAATTTTGCCATAGTTTCCCCTTAAAAATGGAGGTTTCCATGTTTTCAAAGCATATCATTTTCTTTTGAAAATCATCACAATTCATCAACAAAGCAAACGATACTTACCAATTGCCAAAATCAAGCCATATACATTACTTCATGAACTTGAAAATTTATAAAAAAAATGTAGTAACTTAGTATAGTGTTTAGTAAGCTTAGTTACCCTTTAAAGTGTGGTTATTTGTTTAAAAATATCATTCTTGAAGATTTTAGATCTTTACAACTTGTGACTTGATTTTCAAAAAATATTTCTTCTTGAATTTTTCTTGTTAATAATATGTTTCTATGCTTGATTAACCACAAAAAATGTGATTAGTTTCCTTAAAAACCATGGTTATGTAAATCTTGTAATTTGAATTAGTTTCTTTAGAAAATCATTCTTGAAATCACACATTTACAAGACTTATATTATACTTTGATCATCATTATTCAATAAAACATCTTCATACTTCAAGTTCATGCTTACATACAGTATGATCATCTTGGCCTTTCACAAGATCATCCTCTTATCTTGCTAGATCATGTGTTTAATCACAATCTAGCAAGTTTCATATGATGTTTAACATCATTAACACAAACAATCAACAATCAAGATGCATATAAACACTTAAACAACCTAGTTTATGATGATTTTTAGTCTTATGTTAAAGATTATGTTCTTGATCTTTAGTGTTCTTCATGATTAGTGATTTACATATACTTTTAACCAACATAACAAGATGTAAAATGGGATTAGGAAGGTCTTACTACTAGCACAAGGCTAGGGATGATGTTCAAGAAGGAGATGATGATGAACTTGGTGGTTAATAGGTTGTGAGAGAGGTCCTTCACCTTCCAATGGCTCCTAGCTCCTTAATCAAGCTCCTTACACCTTGTGATCACTTGAGATTGGATGGAAATGAAGTGAAAGTGAGGGTGGTGGTGGGTGTTGGTGTGTTGTGATGAAAATGAGAAGGTTGTGATCTTGTGGTTATGTTATAAATCCTCCAACAAGTGTTTAACTAGTGTGTATTGTGTTTCAAAAGACTAAACATAATCTATTAAAATATTCACACAAAATCAAGGGTGGCCCACCTTATGGTGACCGTAAATAGAGGGGGGGTATAGACTAGGTTGTAATGGCTAGTTAAGTTTACAAGTTAGATTCTAATGTTTAGTTAGGGTATTTAGTTGTTATGATGTTATATAGTGTGTTATGATGTTCGGGGACCATAACTAGCTCGAAAATGATAGAACAATGCTTCTAGTTAAAACTTGGTGTTTCGGGTAGTTTTTGGTTGTGCGGTTGGTTACCGGTTCGTTAAGGTGCTAAACTATGCAGTTTAGTGTGCTTTGTGTTACCTTTTGTTATAGTTTTGATTCCCGACACTTAGGAAAGCAGTCTGGACCATTTAACCATAATTCTGCATAATATTAAGTTGTCTAAAAGCTTATTTTTGCTGAATTCTGAAGTTTATGTGAGTTTTAGGCACTTTCCGGCACTTAAACCATCACTAGGAATGCAGTTTTATGATCCTTACTTTCCTACACACTATACTAGTGTAACTCTTGTTTTCTGGCCCATTCTATGTCTCAATACCATGTTTGTCTAACTACTGAATTCCGTCAGTATTTTCTGATTTGTCTGATAACTGTGCTAACTTTGTTTCGTGTATCATTTGAATCAATAAAGTGTTGCATGCAACAATGATATGACATTATGCAATATATGATGCACATATATGTATATGACAATAATCAGAAAGCATTCATGTCATTAAGTTTAATCAGCACAGTCATTAAAGCACTAATTACTATTTAAGTATTGTACGGATACATGAAATTTTGAAAATTGTCATATTCTCCCCCCGTTAAGAAAATTTTGTCCCGAAATTTTAAGTTGCGCTATTAGCTGCAGGGGAGTTAGGGAACAAATGCGGGTATTTTGATTTCATACGGTCTTCACGCTCCCAAGTAAACTCTGGGTCGTGACGTGCGTTCCAACGAACCTTGACCAGCTTAACACTACTCCTCCGAGTCTTGTTAACTTTCCAATCGGTAATCTCAACGGGTTCTTCGGTGAAGTGGAGTGTGTCGTCTATATGCACCTCATCCGCAGGGATGACAACTGTCTCTTGAGTTGGACTTTTCTTCAGATTAGATATATGGAATGTATCATGAACACCGTGTAGTTCCTCTGGTAGCTCCAACTTGTATGCTACAGTACCAACCCTTTCCAGAATTCTGAATGGCCCGATATAACGCGGGTTTAACTTGCCACGTTTCCCAAAACACGCTACACCTTTCCAAGGTGAGACTTTCAGTAAAACTATATCACCTACTTCGAATTCCAAAGGTTTTCGTTGTTGATCCGTGTAACTCTTTTGTTGATCACGAGCCGCCTTGATGCGCTCTCAGATCTGCATGATCTTCTCAGTTGTTTCCTGGACCAGTTCGGGGCCAACCATCTGCCTATCACCAGCATCTGCCCAGCACAACGGCGAACGATACTTACGGCCATAGAGGGCTTCGAACGGTGCAGCTTAAATACTTGTGTGGTAGCTGTTGTTATAGGAAAACTCAACCAGAGGTAGATGAGTAACCCAACTGCCACCTAAATCCATTACACAAGCGCGCAACATATCTTCCAACGTCTGAATAGTCCTTTCGCTCTGTCCGTCCGTCTGTGGATGAAAGGTTGTACTCAGATTCAATTGAGAACCAAAAGCTTCCTGGAAGGATTGCCAGATCCGTGACACAAACCATCCATCTCTATCAGATATTATCGAGATTGGCACTCCATGACATGCTACTATCTCCTTGAGGTAAAGCTCTGCTTGCTTACCAGTGTTATCCTTTTCTCGAATCGGTAAGAAGTGCGCAGACCTCGTCAACCGATCTAGGATTACCCAAATCATATCATGTCCTCTGGGAGTACTGGGTAGCTTGGTTATGAAGTCCATAGAAATTTTCTCCCACTTCCACATGGGTATTTTCGGCTGTTGCAAGAGACCTAAGGGTTTCTGATACTTGGCCTTTACTTTGGCACAAGTTAGGCACTTCCCCACATAAATGGCAACATCACTCTTAAGTCTTGGCCACCAGTAGTAATCCTTTAGATCTTGGTACATCTTGTCCAATCCCGGATGGATCGAGTACCTCGATTTGTGAGCTTCATCGAAAATAACCTCTCTAATACCACCCTAAAGCGGAACCCAAATGCGTCCCATGAAATACAAGGTTCCTTCCTCGTTAGGCTTCAACTTCTTCTCCATCCCTCGGAGATATTTAGCCTTAATGTTTTCCTTCTTAAGAGCTTCTCGTTGTGCAGCACGATACGAGAAGTGAGGTCCGTCTGAATAATCATTTCCAAAGCCCTAACCCTTATGGTCTTGATCCTTTCTTTTCGGCTTAAGGCCTCTGCCACCACATTCGGCTTTCCGGGATGATACTTGATTTCGCAGTCATAATCATTTAGCAACTTAACCCATCGTCGCTGTCTCATATTAAGCTCTTTCTGATCAAATATGTGATGAAGGCTCTTGTGATCCGTGAAAGTAGTACACCGATTACCATACAGATAATGTCGCCAGATCTTTAAAGCAAATACCACTGCGCCTAGCTCCAAGTCATGCGTGGTATAGTTCTTCTCATGGACCTTTAGTTGGCGAGAAGCATAAGCGATAACCTTTTGTCGTTGCATTAGCACACAACCCAATCCCTGACGCGAAGCGTCGCAGTATACCACGAAGTTGTCGGTGCCTTCGGGTAGGGATAATATAGGTGCATCGCATACCTTATTCTTGAGCAACTGAAAAGCTTCTTCTTGCTTATCTCCCCATTCATACTTCTTGTCCTTTTGAGCAAGGGACGTACGGTTGAGCTATCTTGGAGAAATTCTCGATGAACCTGCGATAATAACCTGCTAAACCCAAAAACTGTCGGATCTCGGTCGGTGTCTTCGGCGTTTCACAGTTCTTGATTGCCACAATCTTGGTGGGATCCACATGAATTCCATTCTCGTTTACCACGTAACCGAGGAACTGTACCTCACGTATTCCAAAACTGTACCTCACATGAATTCCAAAACTCACACTTCGAGAACTTAGCGTAGAGCTTTTCCTTCTTTAGCAGCTCTAGAATGGTTCTGAGGAGTTGCTTATGATCTTCCTTCGTCCGCGAATAAATCAAGATATCATCGATAAATACGATCACGATCTTATCGATATATGGCTTGCAAACCCGATTCATCAAATACATAAATACTGCCGGTGCATTTGTCAACCCAAACGGCATCACTAGAAACTCGTAATGTCCATAACGAGTTCTGAAGGCAGTCTTCGGTATACTCTCCTCTTGAATTCGCAGCTGATGATAACCTGATCAAAGGTTAATCTTGGAATAGTAGCTTGATCCCTGAAGTTGGTCGAATAAATCATCAATCCTCGGCAAGGGGTACCGATTCTTGATGGTTAACTTGTTCAGCTCCCGGTAGTCGATACACATTCGAAAGCTACCATCCTTCTTCTTGACGAACAGAACTGGAGCTCGCCAAGGAGAGAAGCTCGGCCTCATGAATCCCTTATCCAATAACTCCTGAAGCTACGTTGATAACTCTTGCATCTCTGAAGGCGCAAGTCGATAAAGTGCCTTGGCTACAGGCGCGGCGCCTGGAACCAAGTCAATGTGAAACTCGACTTGTCGTTGAGGACGTAATCCTGGCAAGTCTTCGGGGAAGACTTCAGGATATTCCCTTACCACCGGGATATCTTTGAGCTTCGGTTCTTCGACCTCTTTATCCATAACATGAGCTAAGAAGGTAACACATCCCTTACGCAGACACTTTCGCGCTTTCAAACAACTAATAATCTGTAGAAGCGTATCGTGCTTTTCCCCGTGAATCACGGTCGTCTCTTTATTTGCCGTCGGAATGCGAATAATATTCTCATGGCACACGATCTCCGCATGGTTGCTAGACAACCAATCCATCCCAACCACGACATCGAAGCTTCCCAAATCAACTGGCAGAAGATCTATCGGAAACTCACGCTCACCAAGCTCTATAACACAGCCTCTAATCACCTCATTAGCTTCTACTAGCTTTCCATTAGCTAGTTCTATTGAGTACGGGACGTCTACCTTACTTGCTACTAAACCAAGTATATTCTTAAACTCTAGGGATACGACGCTATAATCGGCACCAGTATCAAATAGCACAAATGCAAAATGTTGATTAATAGGGAATGTACTAGTAACCACGTTCGGATCCTGGCGTGCTTCCCTAGCTCCAATGTTAAACACTCTTCCACGAGCTTGGTTATTCTTTGGGCAACCCCGCTTAAAATGCCCCATTTCACCACAACCAAATCAACCTTGACCGCGTCCATTGTCATTTCCATTTCCGCCCTGATTGTTGTTGTTATTGTTTCCACCTTTGGTTTCCGTTACCAGCTTGATTTCCATAACCACCACGATTCCCGTTTCTACCAAAATTACCATTTCCTCCTTGATTTCGATTCCCAGTCTGATTCCCATTACCACCAAGGTTTCCATTACCATTACCATTACCACCAGATCCTCCATTCCTACGTCCAGCACCATACCAGCACGCTTCCCTGGCATGCCCCACTTTACCACAGTTTTCACATCTCCCATACCTACATCGTCCGGTGTGATGATGCTGACAGATATCGCACTTGGGCAGGGTGCCCATGTACCCTTTCCCTTTGGGTTCAGTATTTGCAGCGCCAGTCCTGACCTCGGCTGGCTGGCTGGTATCCTTGCGCTTGTTGGCACTGTTGTTGTTGCTCGCTTGAGTGCCCTTCTTGAAGTTAGTGAACTTCCTTTTGTTTTCCCCAGACGACTCTACATGAGTCTCTTTCTTCTTTGTCTCAGAAATCGAGAACTTGCCCAACCTAATTGCTTCTTCAGTAAGCGCTACACTTAAGTCGATAGCCTCGGTAACGGTTGGAGGCTTAAATGCTGTCACCATGCTTAGAATCTGAGGTGCCAATCCCCAGATGAAGCGTTCGATCCTCTTAAACTCTGGCTCCACCAAATAAGGAACAACTCTAGACAAATCATGAAATCTCTGCACATACTCAGCCACCTTTGGACCTTCCATTTTCAAATTCCAGAATTCAGTTTCCAACTTCTGGATTTCCGCATAGGAACAATACTTCTTACGCATCAACTCTTTCAGCTCATTCCATGTCAAGGCATACACAGCAGCCTCACCCAACGTCTGAACCTGAAAGTTCCACCATGACAGAGCCCCATCTAGAAACAGTCCAGAAATGTACGTGACTTGATGCTCTGGTTCACATTTACTCATCCTTAATATAGAATCCGTCTTCTCAACCCAGCGCACAAAGGCTACGACACCCGCGGTGCCATCGAAATTTAGGGGCTTGCAGTCCAAAAACTGCTTATAGGTGCAGCCTGCAACACAAACAACATCATTCATAAAAAACATTAGCAAAGCACACTTGGAAATGTCTAAACGTATTGTAATGTGTCTTAGGTGGCTAAACATTACCATTGGGTGGGTTATTACCTGAGGTACCTCCGCTGTGTTAGGAGCGAAGGGCCTCGTGCTGTGCGATGGCCTGTGAGATGCGCTCTTGTAATTCCTCCTCTGTCGTCGGCAGAGGGTTGTTGGTATCGGTGTTCCTTCGTGGCGGCATCTTTCTTCTAAGAAGAAGATCGGATAGGCCAGGTCTTACTCGTTAAATAAATAGTTGTCTAGATGTTGTATGTATATATAAATAAGTAATCATCATATCAAACAATCATGCAACCACATAATCATAGCACAAACATGTAAATCAACAAAGTGTTTAGTGAGAACATGACAATTGAGCTTTCATTAATTACCGACCACAGTTACATTGTTTACAAAGTGTATCACATCAAAAGGGACATAGGGTCGCACTACCCTTGTCCAATAAGTCTGTCAACATACAAAAATCACAGGGTCAAAAATGGTCTTCAAAAGTATTCACAATCTCGGCTCAATAGTAGTGCTCTCACCAAAAGTAATGCAATCTGCATAAAACCAAAAACCTACTGTGCTGATGGTGGCGGAGGAGGAGGGAAGAAAAGCAAACTGCGAACATGCACGAGCTCCTCCTCGAGCTCGTAGACACGACGAAGCAAGTAACTGATCTGCTGCTCGACAGTAAGGAAACGAGCATCAAAGCCCTGAATGGGCGCAGAAGCAGCAGATGGATGTGCAAAAGGGGATGACGATGAATGTGGAGGAACAAAAGTAGACTGACAAGGACAAGGTGGGGGACGTGGAGTCAGCTCGAGCTCCAAAACTCTGCGACTCAATACTTCAAATTGTAACTGCTAAGACAAAAGTAACTCATCCCGTGTGTAGCCAACAAAATGGTAGGGATGATAGGGATCTGAGATCGGCATAGAGTTTGGTGGGAACCATCGGAATGGCTCGTCAAGCGGTGTAGATGTGAAGGGAGCAAATGGTGCAGTCTGAGATGTCGGAGGAAAAGCTACTAAAACAAAAGGATTGCAACTCGGGTGCTGGCCCAAAGTACCTTCCCCTGGATGGGGTGCAGGGATGTCCTGAAGGAAAACAATCGGTAAATCAGTGCGGTGGACATCAGACTCTATAGGAGGGAAAGGAGCAACATCAACGGGTGCGGGTGGAGGAATAAATGGCTCAGCAAGAGGAAGATTAACAGGTGCGGGTACTTGTTGGTGCATAATGTCTATAGCCTACGTCTAAGGTCTAGGTCATGTCAGTAGCTTGTACAGGGGTCTAAATGTAATTTTATTATGTGTTAATGTAATTTCGCACGAAATTACTTAATGTAATTTCGCACGAAATTACATAAAGTAATTTCGCTTGAAATGTCATGTGTAATTCCATGCGAAATTACCTGCCTATATATAGGTAGTCTTAGCTTCTCATTTGGTACGAAATTAGTGCAAGTGTAACGAAGTGCTGTCCAATTTTCACCGTGTAATCAAGTCTAAAATCAATGAGAAGCTTGTTTTAAGTGTCATACTCTATTTCTACTCATTTCTACACTGATTCTAGGTTGTTTGTTTGTTTCCGCCTCTCAAACAGTTGTGTATTGTCTCTGATTGACTCATTTGATCGTCAAAACGATCCTACAAGTGGTATCAGAGCTCAGGATGAGTCAATACACTTGAATCAGTGCTTTTTCTACTCATTTTTTGGACTTCTGGACAAATTCATGGACAAAATGGACTGATCTTTTGACATAACGTGTAAAATACAGTTTTAACAAACCCTTGAAAGAATCAGACCTAAATTCAGACTAAAAGTGACAAAAATGGGCCAAACAGTTAATTTCGTTTGAACGAGCCTCTTATTTCGTTTGAAAGGTTGAGGTAATTTCGTACGAAATTACTAATTTCGTTTGAAAACATAATTCTGTTTGGCTAATTTCGCACGAAATTAGGTTTTGAGATTAATTTCGTACGAAATAACACTTGATTTCGCTTGAAGGTGTTATTTCGTTTGAAAAAGCTGATTTCATGTGAAAGGTGATTTTGCATAAAAGCTGATTTCGTTTGAGAAGTCTGATTTCGTTTGAAAACCTGTTTTCGTGTGAAGTCCATTTCGTTCGTGGTATTTCGTTTGAAGTTCATTTCGTGTAGAAAGTGTTTTCGCTTGAAAGTAACTGTTTTCAAAACTTGAAATTTTTTTCCAAAACTGTTTTTGTAAAATGGATAACCAAGAGTTTTACAACTTCTTTGCCGGTGGGGGAATGACGGCAGCATAAACACCAGCCAGTATCGTGCAAAATGTGAACATGGAAAATGAACTCGGGACTATGGAGAAACCGCCGAAGTTGATGAACATTGATGAGTATGCTGGGTGGTCGGAAAGGTTTAAGACTTGGGTGCAAGCCAACCATTTTGAATGCTGGATGAAAATCGAGTGTAAATATGTTCCTCCAAAGAATGGTTCGGGTTTAGAGAAATCAATCGGAAGTTTGACTCCACAAGAACAAGAAGATTTCAAGGCAGAAAAGAAAATGATGAGCATTCTACAACAAGCCATCAAAGAGGATATCTTAGTTCTGCTACAACATCTGGGTGATTCACAGTCCGTTTGGAATTCATTGAAAGTAAAATTTCTTGGAAGCGTGTCTATGATAAAAAGCAAAACTGCTTTGATGAAGAAAGAGTTTGATATCTTTACGGGTATAAAGGGTGAAACAACAAAGCAGTTGATTGAAAGATATTGCCATCTGGTTGTTGAGATGAAGAGGTTGGGCATAACCAAAACAGATGAGGAATGGGTTGATAAATTGGCGGATGCATTGCCATACGATGAATGGGGCACTTATCTGTTGGTGTTGAAGAATAATTTGGAGTATGTGGGATTCAACCTTAGCACATTCATAGAAAAGATTGAGTCACACGAGCTTGAGTTGACAAAGATTAGAAAGATGAAGTCTTCAAGTGTTTAACAAGTTGTCTCATTGTATTACAAAGGAAGTACTCCAGCAACATCAAATCTAAGTCCAAAAGTGCAGACAACCTTTAGTGCAGATTCAACATCCGGAGTATCATCTGTCACATCAAGCAACAATAGTTCACCATTTGCAAGTTTTGAACCAAATCCAAAGGTTCAAAACTCACCTGATCAATCCTACACTCAAAGTTCGTCAGGATCAAACAGTCAAAGTCAAGGTCCAGGAATTTTGTGCAACATAGCAGTGAACATAAAGAATGCTCAAGACTTTACTGAATCATCAGCGAAGCATCACATAGCACGTCTTGCTTCGGTGCTTGAATCGTATGAAAGCTTGGTTGCAGGTAGAATTGGGAACCCCGATATGAAAAAGGAAGACTATGATCAGATCGATCTAGAGGAGCTGGAGTTGATCGACATCAAATGGGGAATGGCAAGCTTGGTGAGAAGAGCTCAACGTTTTATGGAAATTAATGGTCGGAACAGTCTTTCAGGACCAGATCAAAAACTTGGGTTTGATAAATCGAAAGTCACATGTTTCAAATGTAAAGAGAAAGGACATTTAAAGTGGGAATGTCCAAACAGGGAGGTTAACAACCATCAAAACCCGTTCTCAAATGATTATTACAAACAAGCGATCTATCATAAGACAAGTCAACAACCATTCACCCAAAGACCTCAGATCGAAAACAAGCCGGAGAAGGCTCTTTTAGTCAATCAAGATGATGAGAAGGATGCTGAAGGTTTTAGTTGGGATAAATACATCTCTGGTAGTGAGGGTAGGGCAATGATGGCAGAGATTGTGGAACAACCGGAATGCATTGTTGAGACAGAAGAAGTCAATGAAGTGACATCTGAAGAAAGTTTAGCTGATCTTGAAGAAGTTGCTGCAGAAATCTATTACTACCAATCTGAACAGGAGATTATTGCTAGTTCTTTCAAATCAATAATGCCTCCTAATATGTTTGAATCTTTTGCAGGTTTCTTCAGTGAGCCAACTACTGGTCTTTGTCCAAGATATGATGTTGAACAAGATCCAGTTGAAGAGATAATAGACGTTTCAAAAGAAATGAATGAAGAGACTCTAAAAGAGATTGCTGATAAAGCATTGATGGGCAAGCTAAAAGAGGTACAAACAGAATCTGTCGAATCAAAGTCTGTCGAAACCAAGTCAGTTGAAAGTGTGTCTGTCGAAACGGTCAAAAAGGAGTCTGACGAGAAATCAGAAAATGAGGAGATCAAATCAGGAGACGAGTCTTAGTCAGAGTCTGATGGTTTTGGTAAAACAGATCTTAAAATTGATCAAGAAGAAAAGGTTACTAAAAAGTTTGATTCGATTCTTGAAATTTCATGCAAAAACTGTTCAAAATCATGCATGGATTGTCTTGAAAAAGACAAGCAATTTCAAGAATTGAAGAAATTTACTAATGAAGTAAAATTTGATCTCAGTGAGATAAAAGAAGCATATGACACTTTGGCACGATCAATCAAAATGATTAAAAAAGAAAGTTTTGAAAATGACAAAGCCACGAAATTGCTGAAATCTACTGTCATGGATAAACAAATGGAAATAAACATTCATCTGGACACCATTGCTTCTTTGAAAAAAGAACTTGAGTTAATGAGAATTGAAACTGAGAGAATTGATAAGAAACTGATGAGTTATGATGCTTCATCATATGTGATTGATCAAATTCTTCCAAAACAACATGATGCGAAATCTGTCTTCAAAAGTGTTCCACCCCCAATGTGGAATCATTACACTCAAAAGTATCTAGATGGGGTGGAATCTGCATTGAATCTCAAATTGAGAACCATTGAGAATGAATTTCCTGAGAGCATTGATGTTACATTTTCTCCATCCGACACTTATAATGAGTCACAGGTGATCAAAACCGTTGTTGACCAAGTGTTAGATGAAGAAAGTGATAACTCGGAGTTTGATACTGTGAAAATTCATTTTGAAAATTCCATTTCTGATTCTGAAGAAGATGGTAACTTCCTGGACAAGTTCATACCAAAATCAGACAAAGTTGCGAATGATGATTTGATCATTGTGGTTTACACAATGATCGGAACTGACAAACTTTATTCTGATTTTGAGTATCCAATCCAGAACGCGAACATGCAAAATGTTGAAAAAGTGTTTAAACTTGTTGAGATTGATATTTCTGAGGTTAACAATAACGAGTTTCTTTCAAAACCTAAAAAGTCTTTTGCGAAACAACAACCGAACAACCCTGGGAAAAAGGATTGGGTGGGTAAAAATGGGTCTAACCAAAGAAATGGTAACAACTTTAAAAACAAAGGTATTGGTTTTGAAAAGAAGATGGCTAAGAATGTCAAGCCAAAAGAAAAGATGAGTGATGTTTTTGTTGCTGGTCCTAGTGTTGATGCTGAAAAGGATTATATCTTCAGTCAAAAAGCAATTGACGATTTCAATGCAGCTAAGAAGTTGAAACAGGAGACCTACAGATCAACTTTTGTCGAATATGAAAAAAGAATCTGTTACCGCTGCAATGAAATTGGTGACATGGCCAAGCAATGTGTGAAAAAGCTTGAGAAACCAGTTTTGCAAAAGCCGAAACCTAAAATTTCAACTGATGATAAGGGCAAAACACCAATGATTTCTTCCGTTCGAATTTTGAAAAGGGGTGAATCTTTGAAGACTGAGGATAAACCGAAATCAACATTTGAGATTGGTGATTCTTCGAAAACCCAAAAGACTTCAAAGATTTATCCGAAGACGAAAATTTTTGAAAACCAATCATGGGTGGCAAAATCAAAACAATCAGTTGAAGAAAAGAAGATGGAAAACATTTTGAAATCTGAATCAAAAGTTTTTGAAAATGATGTTGAAAAACTGGCATTTGAACTAGACAAGTTACTTGAAGAATTTCCACCAATTAATGAGGAAAATCTTAAATCAAAGCCAAAACCTGAAATTCCAAATGTTATCTTCAACATTCCTAAAGTTGATGTGTCATGTGATCTTGTGTTTGGTAGTGTTCAAAAGGTAAAGAAATCATGGGCTTCATTGTTTGAATGAATTTTTGTAATGTATGCAGGGGCTGCCGAGGTCGATAATTTCAAAATGGATAATGGACAGCGGAGCTTCAAGGCATATGACTGGAATGTTGGCTTTACTCTACGACGTTAAATCAATCAACGGTGGTTATGTTGGATTTGCAGGGAATCAGGGTGGCAGAATAGTTGGTGAAGCAACTTTAACAAATGGAGTTGTGTCATTTGAAAAAGTGAACTATATCATCGAACTTGAAAACAATCTGTTGAGCATCTCACAGATCTGTGACAAGTCATTTACAGTACACTTTACTAAAAATGAATGTTTAATCATAAAACCTGGTTTTAAAATTCCTGAGGACATGGTGTTGATGCGAGCTCCATGAGAAAATGACTTGTATGTTCTCGACATGAGTGTCGCAACAACAACAGATCATCAGAAACAATGTTTTGTGTCAAAAACAAAAGCGACTGAAAAAGAGTCAAGAATGTGGCATCGAAAGATGGGCCACGTTCATGTGCGAAAAATGAATTTTCTTGTGCACAATGATCTTATAGAAGATGTAAATCTGAAAAACTTTCATTTAAATGATGATTGTGTAGAGTGCAAGAAGGGAAAACAAACGAAGAAGACACACCCGCAGAAGCTATTAAGTTCAATCAGAGTTCCGCTCGAAAGGTTACACATGGACCTTTTCGGACCTGTCAGTGTAAAAAGTGTGAGCGGAGACTTGTACTGTCTTGTGGTCACTGACGACTTCACAAGGTTTTCATGGGTAGTGTGTATGGAAAGTAAAGATCAAACTTTTGAGTCGTTGATGGTTTTATTCAAGAAAATGGAAACGCTGTACAAAGTGCCGATCAGAAGAATTCGGAGTTATCATGGAATGGAGTTTAAGAACAATCGGATGCTCGAGTTTTGCATTGAAAAAGGAATTCTTCATGAATTCAGTGCACCATACACTCCACAGCAAAATGGTGTAGCTGAACGAAAGAATCGCACCCTAATTGAAACAGCTCGAATGATGTGTGACACCTGGGTCACTGCGACCATCAAACAAATACCAAACCAATGAAATATTTTATTTCATACTTGGGATTTGTATAAATATAAGTATCATTTGCACATATCAAATTTTTGTTCAATTCCAAAATCTAAATCGCTTTCTGGAAGGTTATATGCGCACCGATGCGTAAATATAACCAGTTTAATGCAAAAAACACTCTGGAATAGTGACATTGGCTTAACATACCTTAAATAACCTTTACATAACTTAGAAATAAGTTTTGAAGGCTTTGGTATGGCAAAAATCGAGTTAAATCGCTTACAGGGACTAAATTTGACAAACTGCGAAAGTATGCCAATATGAACTGTAACAGACATTCCGGAACATGACCATAAGTTAAACATACCGTAAATATCCTTTATATAGCTTAGAAATAGGCTTTGAGGGGTTCGGTGTGCTAAAATAAACTTTTGGGTCATTCAGGGACTAAAAGTGTCAAAAAGTGCACAAGTTTGCACTTTTTCGCATAACTCACGTTCTGAATACATCCGGAGATCCAAAAATTTATGTAAGCACTAAAACATTTTATTTTAGTGTTTGGCATAAGAAAAATCCATTCGTCGCGTCATTTGGATCGTTTTTCGCGCTTATGCGCATTCTGTCGTAATTAACCAAACATCGCGACCGTACGACCAAACGAACCGACATCCGAGATATTTTTGAGCATGTTTTGAGTTCCCTATGCTTTAACTTCATTTTAGAGCCTTGAAATGAGGTTAACGGGGTTCAAACGCATCAAAAATAGCTTAAACGGGCTGCATGGACCATTTCTGCCATTTTTGAAACTTTGCTGAAACTGGTAGGCAGTGGCGTAGCGCGAGAACTAAGGCCTTACCAGTGGCGCTACGCGACTGCCTTGTCTGGATAGAAACTTTGCAGAAACATCGAATCGGGTTCATTCCACTTTCGCACATGGTTTTGGGCAATACCATGGGCTCAAATGGTTTTCTAAAACCAGGGTTTTGAGGTGGAGGGTTGAGATTGAATCACGGTTAACGAGGAACGATCTTAACGTCTCTACAAATCCTATAAATACCCCACCCCCATTTGCTTCAAAACCCACTAGAATCTTGATTTGAGAAGCTCTAAGTTGAAACCATTGTTTCATACCTGAGCTACTTGGATCGAGGTTAGCATTCGGGGACCCTTCGTAAGTATTCTTTCGTTCTTTTATTGATTTTCGAGTCTTTTCGAGTCTGAAAGTCAAACTTTATTTGACTTTCTGCGTTGACCAGTTTATGGTCAACACGAAGTTCGTATGAACTTCGCAACGTGATTGTAATCACGATGGTTATAGTCCCTTGGGACTATGCCTACTGATTACCACGTTGTCTAGGGTCGTAAGGTAAGCGATCTAAACAATCGCTTATACTTTCGAACCCGACCCATTTGGTCGATCATTAGGATCCGACCAAATACATTAGGTGACCATAGTATATAGGGAATAACCTTCCGAGGTTATACCTTATGGTTACGACGTTTAAGTAGTTGTATGATAGGTAGTTTATATGCCTTAGGTAAATTACCAAAATACCCTTTTTATGTGTAATTGGTAATTAAGCATATGTATCCTAAACTTTCATCACTTAACTGATTATGTAACATGTTTAGGCATATAACACTTGTCATAGGGCAAGTTAGACGTCTCGTGTGCGCTTTTGCGCACACGACGCGTTAAAGTAGCATAAGCTACCTTAATGGGTCACGATGGGTCGAAAGCACTTAGGTTAGGTTTCATTTAGTATGTAGGCTTTGTTAAACCATATGACACGAGTCTCTATACTCGTTTGGTTTACGAACCCTCATCCTATCTAAATCCTCCGATTTAGGTCCGGTTTATTAACATAGTTACCTATATTAGGTGCCGTTTGATATCCGCGATCTCTAGCATTGTTTGGTTGTTACTCAAGGACTACTAAGCAATCTCAAGTGAGTACATAGACCCCTCTTTTACTGTTTTCCAAACATTTTGGGGTGGAACACACGTGCCTACTTGTTACTTTCATGCTTTCCTGTTTTCACATCATATACTTGCTATGTTTATTAGTACATTCATAGTACATGATTTCATTACATTTTATGCTATGTGTGCCCATTGTGTGCATTACTTAGTACATCGTTTTACATTACATTTCATGCTACGTATGTTCATTTGATTACATACTTAGTGCATCATTTTCACATGCTTACATTTTAGGTATGACATTTGGTTTGTTTACAATGGAACAATACATTCATTAACATTAGCTACTCCCGTTCCTGAAATCCTGGGTTTGTTTGGATTGGAAGGAATGACCGAATTCGATATACATAATTTAGATAAACCTTTAAGTTGTTTAAGGGTTTATCGCCACAGCCTCAAGGCTTGGATGTATGCATTTTCACAACACCGCATAGATGTTCGTATCAGTATAACATGCATTTCCACAAAACATAGCTTTGATTTAAACCATGTTTTACTTCAATACTTTGTTTTTGTGCATATGGTTTAGTTGATACATTTCACTAGCCATACAGATCATTTTGGTTACACATTACATGATTTACATATTGACATAAACATTTTTGACATATTATTCAATACGTTTGGCAATTGGTTTAAACATAGACATCTTACATTGGTGGTTTGTTTGGGTAAGTGATTTGAGTAACGGTGCGTATGTAATATGATACAAGCATGGTGGATACGCCGCTGGTACTTCCTATATATAAGTGTTTGTATGGTATTACATATCGTAGCGTTATTTGAATCATTTCAATTTAAGATATATAACATTTTATACAAATAACATACTTTTCACAAGACATTCTTTTACAAACAACTTATCTTATACAAACTCATTTTACATGGTTATTCATTTAACCATACATTATTCTCTTATTTATACATATCATCTGATCTTATCGTTTTTCAAATGATTTACAAGACAAAGCAAATTACAGGGTTCATGACTAAACATTTTCTTAAACAATAAGTCATGAATCCTATTTTCATAAACCTATGTATCTCACAGGCATTTTTATGCTGACGTACCTATTTTCACATGTGTTTCAGGATGTGATGCATAGGATTTATCAAGATACACTTAGGCGGACTTGGGCCTTAGCGACAATAAAAGATGCAAGACTAGTTATTTATGTTATGTTTCTTTGATTGTCAAGACATTGTAACTACTTTAATCAATAAAACAATATTTCAATTTCCATGTGTTATGAAACAATGATTCTGTTACAACACTCCCCGACGTTTCCGCCACGTTTGGTCGTCCTACGTGGTCGGGGTGTGACAGAAAAGTTGGTATCAGAGCTCATGGTTATAGGGAATTAGGTTATTAGTAATACTTTGACCTAGTCTATAACCTTCTTAGGACCCTAACGCGAGTTTACTTGCGTTTAGTCATAAAACGATACCGTCACCTATCCTTAGGCGACGACCTCAACAAGAACATAAATTTCCAAACCGCTTTGAAAACTAATCATCTGTTCTAGGATGATTGATTACTAGGTTTTGAACCCTCTATTGTAAGGTTTTGAACTCTCTGTTATATGGTTTTGAACCCCTTTGAATTTTCAAAATCTCATCAAAGTTTGGGTCTTATAATATGAACATGTGCAAACTGGAAGGGTGAATGCCTGTATCCTGGGTTTTCTGTCTAGGCAAGCACTTCGTATATATCTCATCAGACGCGAGACCAGTTGTGCTTACCTGGGAATTCTTGGGATGAGTGTTCACTTATAGGCGAGCATGTCTTCAGTGATACATTAATAAGACCTGTTTACTTTGATTAGTCACCGTCTCATTTGTTTGCCTTAGGTAACAAACAAATGATCGCAATTTCTATGCGTTGTCATTTTGTTTTATTCGTCCAATAATCTTTCACTTGTTTCTTCCTATGTCTTTCATTTCCTTCTAGAATGTCTCTTCCTCTCAGCAACGGCCAAATGTCCGAGCAAACAGCCAAATTTGCCCAGCGAATAGGCGAAGTGATTCTGAAGACTGTGGAATTAGGAATTGCCATGTCTCGTCTCAACAATGAAGCCACTCAAGGGTCACCAAAGGAAGCAGAAGTCAAGCCAGCACTACCAGCCAAGAAACCAACCGAGGAATCAAAGACCATGGATGAACGATCCCCTAAGAGGTCAAAGAAGCGAAAGGCTTCTCAGAACTTCGCCGTAGTCGCTCACAGTGGTCAAGCCATCCCCAACCAACCAGCTCAACCCCCTGCTAGGAAGCAATACAACGGAACTGCACCCTTATGCAACCAATGTAGCCTTCATCATCAGACTAGTGTGAAGTGCCGCAAATGCCAAATTTGTGGACTTATAGGTCATACGGCAAGGGTTTTCCCAACTACAGCAGTACCAAATCAAACAGGACCCATCCGGGTGGTAACACCACCTGCTAAGAAGCAATACAAGGGAACGGCACCAATATGCGACAAATGTAATGGGCATCACCAAGCTCACTTACCGTGTCGTCTGTGTGTATCATGTGGGCGAGTTGGTCACCTGGTATGTGCTTGTCAATGTAACCCGAACCAAGGTGGTCCAGAACAACCACAAGCCAACTCTGCTCAAGCTCGTTTCTCACCAGGGTCTTGCTACAACTGTGGCGAAATGGGCCATTTCCTAAGGGATTGCCCAAAGCTTGCTAGTGCAAATCCAACCCACGGATGAGCAGTTGGCTGACTAGAAGATGTTGATGTCTTATGCTTTTGTTCTTTTGTTTTCTTGTAATGTGAAACAATCTGTTTTGTTTATAAATAAATCGTTGATCACAAATTCTGATATACAAGTGTAGTTACATGTGTGTATGGCATTTCCCTATGATACCTACATTAAGGAATTATGTTCCTTACAAACTACTTTTGCGAATTTCCCATTTTTGTGTCTACTCATGATTCCCTCGAAAAATTTTAAGTACTCGTTTCATTCCAGGAGACGACGTACAAGGAATAAAGGGAAATTATGAGTAATCGTGCTTTTTGCACATCTATGCCATTACATCCTTGGTTAGAGAACTAAGGGTATTTTCAAATCTCATACCCTACGTTTTGATTTTTCAACATACACAGTACAAGTACTTCAAAAACAATCTTCATGATCTCAAGACATTTCAAATTTTTTTTTTTTTTTAAATGCATTGTCTATGTTACTTCAAAAACATTGGCTATGTTTTCAAAAACAACCTTTATAATTTCAAAATGTTTCATATAGTCTGAAAACAATATTAACACAGTACATTTTCTTATCAAGTGCATGATTTCGAAAAGCATCATTCATATTTTCAAAAACCTTATACGTAATTTCAAAATTCCTCTCGCATGATTTTAAAACATTTTGAAAAAAAAATATCTACCTAATACACCTACTTTATGATTTCAAAAGTATTATATATAAGGTTTCAAAAACGTTAAACACATTTTTCTTAAAAGAACCCCATGCATAGTTTTCAAAAATATTTTCTTCATATATTGACTTAACCTTCAAATTCTGCTTCATATGTCGCCTTGACATATCAAGCATCTCAACTTCATAAGCATTCTTACTTCATGTTTTGACATAAGCACATCCAGTGCAAGGTTTCAAAACATCTCCAACTTCTAAAAATCCATATGGGATCTTTTTATCTTCACATTTAGACCCTTGTGGATGATCATCATTCAAATTAGAGTCCTTAATTGGATTCCTTATGTACCTAAATTCGAACGTTTCGGTTCCTTATAATCGAAATCGAATTTTCTCTTCAAAAATCATTCTATCTTTATAGTTAGATTCTTGATAGTGTTTAAAGTACCAAATGAAATCCAAGGAATGGATTCCTAGTGTGCTTTAAATACATGTGTCCTGTTAGTAGAACAAATTTCTAGTTAAACAATTTTGTGGTTATGTGACTATGTGTTTAGGCATCTTATGTTTTCTTTTATGCATTTTGTGTTTTTTTTATACTCTGGGTATTCGTTATCCAAATCCTCGTAGAATCTTTCATATCTTTATATGAGGGATTCGTAGTAGGATATTCAAAAAGGTACTACCTTAAATCCTGAATGGGCTTCTATGTAATAGTTAAGACCCTTGGATTATATAGTACTATTCCATGATTCATAAGAGACCCTTTAGTGGTCTAGTAAAAAAGATTGATTCACAATTTGGTTAAAGAACGACATCTAGTGATGTAGCTGAACAGACTCCCTGATAGTCTATTTAGATCATAAATTGATTTAATTAAAAGGACTCTATGGCGGTCTAGTCACACTCATCACAGGATTGTTCATTTGGTTTTACCCTACACAATATAAAATAGACTGTGTGAACGATGCAAGGAATTGTCAAATTATGGACGCGTACATAATTATGAGATTCAGTGCACGGTAACCACAGTAAGATTTATTATGTGTAAGAACCGATAGTGACAACAATAACGAAATGAGAACGATGTAATAGAGGTACGGTGGACGCACCAATGATGCTTTATATACTGGTATATAAGTATCCCTCTTACATTGCAATCATGATGTTATTAAAGTTACTAGAAGTTCAGAACCATAACCAATGTTGTTCGATCTTTTCAACTTCATGTTTCAAGCTCTCACAAGTTTCCTCTAAATAAATTTCGGGACGAAATTTCCTAAAGTAGGGGAGACTGTGACACCTAGGTCACTGCGACCATCAAAAAAATACCAAACCAATGAAATATTGTATTTCATACTTGGGATTTGTATAAATATGTGTATCATTTGCACATATCAAATTTTTGTTCAATTCCAAAATCTAAATCGCTTTCTGGAAGGTTATATGCGCACCGATGCGTAAATATAACCAGTTTAATGCAAAAAACACTCCGGAATAGTGACATTGGCTTAACATACCTTAAATAACCTTTACATAACTTAGAAATAAGTTTTGAAGGCTTTGGTATGGCAAAAATTGAGTTAAATCGCTTACAGGGACTAAATTTTTCAAACTGCGAAAGTATGCCAATATGAACTGTAACAGACATTCTGGAACATGACCATAAGTTAAACATACCATAAATATCCTTTATATAGCTTAGAAATAGGCTTTGAGGGGTTCGGTGTGCTAAAATAAACTTTTGGGTCATTCAGGGACTAAAAGTGTCAAAAAGTGCACAAGTTTGCACTTTTTCGCATAACTCACGTTCCGAATACATCCGGACATCCAAAAATTTATGTAAGCACTAAAACATTTTATTTTAGTGTTTGGCATAAGAAAAATCCATTCGTCGCATCATTTGGATCGTTTTTCGCGCTTATGCGCATTCCGTCGTAATTAACCGAACATCGCGATCGTACGACCAAACGAACCGACATCCGAGATATTTTTGAGCATGTTTTGAGTTCCCTATGCTTTAACTTCATTTTAGAGCCTTGAAATGAGGTTAACGGGGTTCAAACGCATCGAAAATAGCTTAAACGGGCTGCAGGGACCATTTCTGCCATTTTTGAAACTTTGCTGAAACTGGTAGGCAGTGGCGTAGCGCGAGCCCTAAGGCCTTTACCAGTGGCGCTACGCGACTGCCTTGTCTAGACAGAAACTTTGCAGAAACATCGAATCGGGTCCATTCCACTTTCGCACATGGTTTTGGGCAATACCATGGGCTCAAATGGTTTTCTAAAACCAGGGTTTTGAGGTGGAGGGTTGAGATTGAATCACGGTTAACGAGGAACGATCTTAACGGCTCTATGAATCCTATAAATACCCCACCCCCATTTGCTTCAAAACCCACTAGAATCTTGATTTGAGAAGCTCTAAGTTGAAACCATTGTTTCATACCTGAGCTACTTGGATCGAGGTTAGCATTCGGGGACCCTTCGTAAGTATTCTTTCGTTCTTTTATTGCTTTTCGACTCTTTTCGAGTCTTTTCGAGTCTGAAAGTCAAACTTTGTTTGACTTTCTGCGTTGACCAGTTTATGGTCAACACGAAGTTCGTATGAACTTCGCAACGAGATTGTAATCACGATGGTTATAGTCCCTTGGGACTATGCCTACTGATTACCACGTTGTCTAGGGTCGTAAGGTAAGCGTTCTAAACAATCGCTTATACTTTCGAACCCGACCCATTTGGTCGATCATTAGGATCCGACCAAATACGTTAGGTGACCATAGTATATAGGGAATAACCTTCCGAGGTTATACCTTATGGTCACGACGTTTAAGTAGTTGTATGATAGGTAGTTTATATGCCTTAGGTAAATTACCAAAATACCCTTTTTATGTGTAATTGGTAATTAAGCATATGTAACCTAAACTTTCATCACTTAACTGCTTATGTAACATGTTTAGGCATATAACGCTTGTCATAGGGCAAGTTAGACGTCTCGTGTGCGCTTTTGCGCACACGACGCGTTAAAGTAGCATAAGCTACCTTAATGGGTCGCGATGGGTCGAAAGCACTTAGGTTAGGTTTCGTTTAGTATGTAGGCTTTGTTAAACCATATGACACGAGTCTCTATACTCGTTTGGTTTACGAACCCTCATCCTATCTAAATCCTCCGATTTAGGTCCGGTTTATTAACATAGTTACCTATATTAGGTGCCGTTTGATATCCGCGATCTCTAGCATTGTTTGGTTGTTACTCAAGGACTACTAAGCAATCTCAAGTGAGTACATAGAGCCCTCTTTTACTGTTTTCCAAACATTTTGGGGTGGAACTCATGTGCCTACTTGTTACTTTCATGCTTTCCTGTTTTCACATCATATACTTGCTATGTTTATTAGTACATTCATAGTACATGATTTCATTACATTTTATGCTATGTGTGCCCACTGTGTGCATTACTTAGTACATCGTTTTACATTACATTTCACGCTACGTATGTTCATTTGATTACACACTTAGTGCATCGTTTTCACATGCTTACATTTTGGGTATGACATTTGGTTTGTTTACAATGGAACATTACATTCATTAACATTAGCTACGCCGTTCATTAGTAGGTAGTGGTACCATAGGAATTGACAACTCCCGTTCCTGAAATCCTGGGTTTGTTTGGATTGGAAGGAATGACCGAATTCGATATACATAATTTAGATAAACCTTTAAGTTGTTTAAGGGTTTATCGCCACAGTCTCAAGGCTTGGATGTATGCATTTTCACAACACCGCATAGATGTTCGTATCAGTATAGCATGCATTTCCACAAACACATAGCTTTGATTTAAACCATGTTTTACTTCAATACTTTGTTTTTGTGCATATGGTTTAGTTAATACATTTCACTAGCCATACAGATCATTTTGGTTACACATTACATGATTTTCATATTGACATAAACATTTTTGACATATTATTCAATACGTTTGGCAATTGGTTTAAACATAGACATCTTACATTGGTGGTTTGTTTGGGTAAGTGATTTGAGTAACGGTGCGTGTGTAATATGATACAAGCATGGTGGATACGCCGCTGGTACTTCCTATATATAAGTGTTTGTATGGTATTACATATCGTATCGTTATTTGAATCATTTCAATTTAAGATATATAACATTTTATACAAATAACATACTTTTCACAAGACATTCTTTTACAAACAACTTATCTTATACAAACTCATTTTACATGGTTATTCATTTAACCATACATTATTCTCTTATTTATACATATCATCTGATCTTATCGTTTTTCAAATGATTTACAAGACAAAGCAAATTACAGGGTTCATGACTAAACATTTTCTTAAACAATAAGTCATGAATCCTATTTTCATAAACCTATGTATCTCATAGGCATTTTTATGCTGACGTACCTATTTTCACATGTGTTTCAGGATATGATGCATAGGATTTATCAAGATACACTTAGGCGGACTTGGGCCTTAGCGACAATAAAAGATGCAAGACTAGTTATTTATGTTATGTTTCTTTGATTGTCAAGACATTGTAACTACTTTAATCAATAAAACAATATTTCAATTTCCATGTGTTATGAAACAATGATTATGTTACAACACTCCCCGACGTTTTCGCCTTGTTTGGTCGTCCTACGTGGTCGGGGTGTGACACGATGCTCGCCGATTCCAAGCTGCTGATATTTTTCTGAAGTGAAGCAGTTGCAGCAGCGTGCTATACATTGAATCGCGTTCTCACAGTGAAGAAATACAAGAAAACCTGTTTTGAACTTCTTCATCGTTATAAGCTAAATTTAAAATTTTTAGAACCGTTTGGATCACCTTGTACTTTCATTGATCCAGATGGTAAGTTAGGTGCTAAAAGTAATGAGGGTTTCTTTGTAGGTTATGCGAGTCCGCTGAAGAGAGTGTTCGTACCGTGCCTGGGGAAGACAATTCAAGTTCAGCATGTTGATTGTCAGAAGCATACTGCTCCACCACAACTTCCCGGACAAAGATTTCTATTCGATTACGACAAACTCTGGGAGTCTTTTCAACTGCCGACCGAGCCAAGTGTCGAGGAACTCGTTTTACTATACCAACATCAACAATCTATGTCACAAGATCAGGTGCCAAGACCGTTGGTAGTTTCTCATCCCGAAGTGGGTACAAGCGACCCTACAAGTGGTACAAACGATCACGAGGCCAGTCCCAGTGGAACGACACACGAGCCCCCAGAGGAACCAGCTCCAACGTTTGATAATTCTGACGACTCAGAATCGGAAGACGGTCCGACTTTTGACGAGGAACCAAATGTTGCAACGACAGAAGCTGAGGATCACACCTGTGATCAAGACATTATGAACTTGCAATCGGAAGTGAGCGTGCCTGACACTGCTATTCCAAGAACTTTGTCGTATCATCCTTCAGAACAGATAATTGGTGATCTTCAGAGCGGAGTAAAAACACGGGATCAGATCAACAGAGCTCTTACATGTTTTTATACATCTGTTGCTCCTTTGCAGGAAGAATTTTCACTTAAGTGTTTCATCTCGCAGGTTGAACCAAAAACGTATAAAGAAGCTTTAACTGAAGAAAGCTGGGTGAACGCTATGCAGGAGGAGCTGCAGCAGTTTGAGAAGCTGGGAGTATGGAGATTGGTAGATCTTCCTAAAAATCAAAAGCTGATAAAAACAAAGTGGGTATTCAAATGCAAGAGAGATGATAGAGGAGTCATTGTTCGAAACAAAGCACGTTTGGTAGTACAGGGATTCAGTCAGCAAGAAGGCATTGACTTTACAGAGGTGTATGCGCCTATTGCTAGACTTGAGGCAATTAGGATCTTCCTGGCGTTCACGTCTTGGAAAGGTTTCAAAGTCTACCAATTAGATGTGAAATCTGCATTCCTTTATGGGAAAATCAAAGAAGAAGTGTATGTTGGACAACCGCCGGGGTTCACTGATCCACTACACAAAAACAAAGTCTATCTTCTGGATAAAGCACTTTACGGACTTCACCAGGCCCTGAGAGCCTGGTACGAGACGCTTTCCCAACATCTGCTGGCCAACGGGTTCACCAGAGGGACGGTTGATAGCACTCTATTTACAAAAGAGGTTGCAGGGCATCAATTAATCATGCAGATCTACGTTGATGACATCATTTTTGGTTCGACAAATGGCGATTTGTGTAAAGATTTTGAGATGGTTATGAAGAAGAAATTTGAGATGAGTTCAATGGGGGAGATGAAGTTCTTCCTAGGGCTACAGGTCGAGCAAATGCCCGAAGGAATCTTCATTCATCAAACCAAATACGTGAACGATGTTCTGGAAAAGTTCAACATGTCTGAATCTACTCCAACATCAACCCCCTGGCTTAAAATCACGGAATCTGTCCAGATGAAAGTGGAGAGAAAGTGGACGAGACATATTACCGGTCGATAATTGGATCTTTGATGTATCTTACTGCTTCTCGCCCGGACATCATGTATCCGACGTGTTTATGCGCCCGATATCAGTCCAGCCCACGCCAGTCACACTTGACGATCGTGAAACGCATTTTACGGTATTTGAAAGGCTGCCCAAGCACCGGCTTGTGGTATCCTAAGTCTGGCGATTTCTTTCTCACAAGTTTTGCTGATTCGGATTTTGGTAGTTGCAAGCAAAATGCTAAGTCCACCACTGCAGGCTGTCAGTTCTTCGGAACTCGACTGGTCACTTGGCAGTGCAAGAAACAAACCTTAGTCATGCTCACTACCTGCGAGGCTGAATACGTTTCGGACTCGAGCTGTTGCTCTCAGATCCTTTGGATCCAACAGCAGATGCGAGACTTTGGTTTGCAGTTCTTGGATACGCCTATATTTGTGGACAATGAAGCAGCAATTAACATAACGAAAAACCCGGTTCACCATTCTAAAACAAAACATATTGAAATTCGGCATCATTTCATCCGTGATTGTCACAAGAAGAAATTGATTCGAATCGAACATATACACACCGATGAACAGAAAGCTGATTTTTACACCAAACCGTTTGATAAAAAGAGATTTAACTATCTTTTGAAATTAAATGGGATGAAAAATTTGTTTTCTGGGAGGGTTGTTGAATATGAAGCCGAGGAGGATGGCGATCTGATGTGATCCACGTTGTGTTGTCAAGTTTTTGTACAGTTTATTTTTTCTGCTTTTGATAAAACCAAAAACACAAAAATAAGGGTTTTTGTTTGGGGTAACTTTGTAGAATAGTAACCAAGTTTTAAAAGTGTTCCAATTATGTCACTCAAGTTTCAAAAGTGTTCCAATCAGGTCACTCAACATTCATTTTTTATTAAAATTAAGGGTTTTTTCATCCATTTCATAAGTAACCATGGTGATGTGGATTTTTGTTTCTTTTTTCCCTTTTATTTGATGCAAACTTTGAGTGATTACGTGAATTGTAACTTGTTTTTTTAATTTTTAATGTAATTAAAGTGTGTTTATTTTTAATAAATATAATTTCATATATTAAAATAATCCGACCCCAACATCTTATTCTTCATTTTTTTCTTGACACATAGAAAAAATGACATGACTCGATTTGAATCATAAGCTATCTAATTGGGACAAAAACGAAACGAGTGACCTAATTAGAACACTTTTGAAACTTGGTTACTATTCTGTGACATATTCATTTTTTTCTCGGTTTTACACACAGACTCGTGGTCACGTGAGAAACATTTGCCTTTCATCTTACATGATATATAACTATTGAATCCCAGCCGCATTGCGGCAGGTGGTAAATCTAGTAAACATAATAACGAAAATAAAGATTCTTATTTCAGTGATTTAGATTTCTAGATAAATATTACTTTTATAATGTTGTTACCTAAATATATATAATAATTTGATGAAAATAAAATACATAAGATATATATTTGTCTTAATTATGATGATATATTTATTTAGGTGAATTCTTTTTCTGTATCTTGAGTTTTGAAAGATTATTAATGTTGGGTGGAGATACAATAGGAAGTTTATTTGGCTAGGAAGGTTAGGAAGTGATCTTGACCATCCATTTAGTTAATCAAGGGCTAAGATTAAATCAGGGAAATTGAAAGGAAGAAAAGAGGCGCGTGAGTTTGTTTTTAGGGGGAGAAAGTTTGCAGAAAATCCAAAAACATGATAAAATTTCAAAAATCCAAAAACATTAGAAATTATGAAAAAGAGTTTGTGTAAAAAGAGGAAATGATAGTACATCAGCTAGACAGATGCAGTACGCTAAAGATATGTAAAGTTTAAATGTGTTAAGCAGTCTTGCAGATGATATGCCGATAGGTTTTTATACATTTAGTAGGTTTGTTCGGGATATAAACATAAAATCATTACTTGCTTTTATGTGGGGAACATCTCTCGGATATATGGGTAACCACCGAAATCTTGTTTGAAAGGTCCCTCTTTCTGAGATACTAGGTCTTTATGCTTAGTGATATCTGGGGTATTATCCCGGGACTTCTGATTTTGCGGAAGCAATGGCCTAGTCCCCGGAGAATACTTTACTCTGCTTGAAATAATAGCCCCCCCTGCATAAAAAATGATGAAACATTGCACAATGCTAATCATGTGCTGTTGAAGAAAAGATTCTCTAAAGGGAACCCACCAAAAGTCCAAGCCGTCATCTCTCTGATTTTGCGGAAGCAATAGCCTGAGCTCTCACGGCCCTCGCATTTAACCCCTTACAGATCATCTAGGTATACTCACCTGTAAGACTGAATATTGGGATCTGGATACGGGAGTATATTCTGAGGTGGTACACGCGTAAAAGTTAAGTCTTAAAACATTAATCCGTATCTTGAACAGATTGAAAATTGTGTAAGAATTTAAGAGGATCAGTATATCGGCAATAAATGCGAACTGTTTAATACTGAAAATGTAATCAAAGCTTAACGGTGCACGTATCTCGTCGGCAGCTGATATGATCCCCTAACACACTAACAAAAATATTGTGTGTACAGTTTGTTGCTTATCATATTCTAAAATCCTAAAAGATTTGCATTTCAACTTATTTTTCGACAACGAATGTTGGGGATCAGATGATCAAAGTCTTATGTTGTCACACCCCCAAAATCCACCATGCGGAGTACCACCGCTTGGAGGCGTGACGTGACCAGGATCGAGCCACCAATCATATCGAACAACGTATTTTAGTAAATAAAATCAATCACAATACAATTGGTGACCAAAAAGGAAGTTAACCAAGTTCAATTTAAACAGCGGAAGCATAAGACGTTAAACCAAAACATAAGTTTGTAGTTTCATAAGTTTAAAGACCCCAACATAAGTTTCATAAGTTCATAACGTTTATTTAGTAAGTACGGGACATATTAGTTCGCATTCCACAACGACCACCTCCATGTGCAAGCTCCACAGCATCTAACGACCTGCAAGGCATGTAATAACTAGTCAACAACAAAGTTGAGTGAGTTCACGTTTGGTTGTTTAGTTAATGAGTTCGTATCAGGAATCGGAAGTTCGTTTCATAACCAAGTATTACCCATTATCCTTGATTCCCAAACCTTTACGATATTTAGTGGGGGCTTCCCATTATGTATGTCACTAGACTAGGCGTATCCATAAGTGTCCTTCCCAATCCGAGGACGGTGTTAAGTATGAGTGTACGTAGGTTTTACGTACGTGCCCTTCTCATCCGAGGACAGTAGTGAGTGTGAGTGTACGTAGGTTTTATGTACATGCCCTTCTCATCCGGGGACAGTAGTAAGTGTGAGTGTACGTAGGTTTTATGTACGTGCCCTTCTCAATCCGAGGACAGTAGTAGGTAGTCTAGTAGTGTTGGTAATATAAATAGAGTGATAGTACGAGTAGTTATTCAATCCCATTCCCAACCACCGGGAATCCCATGCCTTAGTAAGGGTGTGAACTCACCTCGGTTTGCTCGGTTAGACTCTCAGATATAGCTAACCGTCAAGGTCGGTCAATCACGTCCTAGTATGATTTACCAGTTAGTCATTTAGTGGTTTTCAAATAGAGCACAAAGTTCCTACACGTATCTATCACACAACATGCATCACTGTAACGGTTTATGCCCATCTGAGTTTCCCGTCCATTCCCCACTCAAACTCAAACATACAATAATGCACATAACATATATAACATGTTAAATCATTCACAGATAGCATACTCGACATTTAGACACGCAAGTCACAACTTATGTCAATTCAGCATTAATACTCAAAACCGGCTGTTTTTCGGACATTTAAATAAAATAGTTAGATTATTCCAAAAATTCCCAAATTTTTATAGAATGTCGTAAACATTCCATATTTTATTGTGTAAAAATATCGGGGTCCGGTTCATTACCCACATTTTATAAAAAATCATATTCGGGACTGAACTCAGATTTATGTATTTCTGACCACAGTCCGCGAAACAATTTATTAAAAATTCATCGAGTTTCCGATTTACGAAATTCCAGTGGGGTAATTACAAATACATAGGTTTTTATTTACTGTACAAATTTCATGGTCCGATTCATCACAAAACTCAGGTTATGACTGAAAGTACGACACCCATTTATTGCTGTCAAAATTCAGCTTAAGTTGCTCTTACAAATTAACACTATAAAAATAGTAAACGGAGTCCAAAAATTACGATTCTGGTGCCATTAGAACCGTATTTCATAATAACATATTTTAGATTCAAAATATCGATTTTTCGTTGAGTTTAAGACCTGTTTACAGCCAACTGAAGTTGGCTGTAAAGTATGGACAGATTTCTGTTTTTAGTGTTTAACCTTCTAAATCGTGTTCGATCGATTCCGTTAACAAGTTTAGTGACCACAACAACATGACACATTAATATTAATCAGTAAAACATCAGATAATCAACCAATAGTCATAATCACACCAGATCTACATAATTTACACACATATTCATCCATTAACCACCATGTTCATCACTTTAGTAGACTTTTAGTTGGTGATCTTATATGTTAGTGATTTTTAACCGACGAAACTCTTATTAACCACTCTAGACAAGATCAAGAAGGCGTTTAGAGCAACTTACTACTAGCTCGAGGCTAGGGAAAATTATAGTTGAAAATTGAGTGGATAAAAGCAACAGGGTGAGGTCCTTCGCGTTCCGAATGCACCAAGCCTCCTCGTATGTGATCCTCAACACTTGTATGCCCTTGGAATGAGGAGATCAAAACCGAAAAATGGATGGATGGTAGAGGGGTGTTCGGCCGAAGCTTTTGAGAGAGAGAGAGAGGGAGTGTTTGAAGTTGAGTTGTGTGTGGTTAAGGTGTTAGTGTGTTTAGTTTGGAACTTATAGACAAAGTCAAGATCATTAACCAATGGATTATATGTATTCTAGATATTAGACACTAGTAATTAAATAATAAACAAAAGGACAAGGTATGTCCCCCTCTTGGGGACGGTTTGGTTAAGGGGGGGGGGGGGTACTAGTTCGATTTCAACCAAAGGTTAAGTATATAGTTAGGTTAATCTAGTTAAGTTAAGTGATTAACCCGGTTACTAGTGTGTAGTGTGTTATGACGGGTGTTAGGGTATTCAGGGACCCTAACTGGCTCAGAAAAAGAAAACAACGTTACTGGCAATATTTTCATGCTCCGGGTATAGTCCGGTTGTTCGGTTCGACACTGTTCTGATAAAATGCTTAATTAATCCGTAAAGCGTCCTACTTATATATTTTGTAACGTTTTTACTTTCTAACACTCAGGAAAATATAACGAACTATTTAGTGACCTTTCTGTACACTATTAGTATATTAACAAATACGTGTAAGCATAACACAGATATCAGAAAGCAGTTAAGTGATGCCACACAGTTGTCAAGCACATTAATTATTATTAATAAACTGTACGGTTACATGGGATTATGAGGGTTGTCACATTCTCCCCCTGTTATGAGAATTTCGTCCCGAAATTTAGCGCGTGGTTACTGAGGAAGCTAGTTAAGTTGCGTTGTTTTCCAGATTTTCCTAGGGTGTCACATCTGTGCTGAACAAGTCTGGATCATGAGGTTTGGGTAAACAGAAGATTGAAAAAGTGATTGGTAATTGCTTAAAAGTTCAAAAGTTCATTAACTTGAACTTAAAATTGTTTCAGAAAATCAGCATCTTCATAAACTGGTCAGCCAAGGTCATTAACTTGGACTTGGCAGGCTAAACAGTTGACCAGGGTCATTAACTTGGACTTGGTTAACTGGGTGTGTCTGTAAAATATCAAAAAGTTAAAAAAAATTGAAAAATTAATAAGTAATTTCGTTTGAAATTGGTGATTCCGCTTGAACTGGTAATTTCGTTTGTAACATGATTCCGCTTGAAAACATAATTTCGCTTAAAACACCTCAGTGCCTATTTCGCACGAAATTAGGTGGTCTATAAATAGAGGAGATATTTCGCTTGAACAGGTCATTTGTGTTATTTCGTTTCAAAGTCCCTGTCAAAGCGATTTCACGCGAAATCACAAAACCATCAATTTCCAGCCGTTATTTTGCCCGATTGTTGTTTGAAATCCTGATTTTAGTTGGTTTACTCAACTATTATCATGGGAAAGGTGAGAAATCTTAGTGATTTGACCCAGATCTGAACTAATTTCGTTTGGTCGGCGATGAACAGGGCAAATATCTTACATCTAGGGTTTGATTGTTAACTAAAACGGACTTTAATCATATCTGTATGCTCGGATTATGTTGTAGATCTTGTTTAGGGTATCAATTTGATCTGGATAACCTGTTTTCGTATGAAGTCGGTAGATCTGAATGTTTGGACTTAGATCTAGGTGGATTTTATGGGTAAAATTGAAATTAAAACATACCCACATGCTCGGAATTCATCATGTAACAAACCCAGATGATTAATTTAATCATCAGAAAAGTTTTTGAGTAATTTCGTTTGAAACATGTTAATTCCGCATCAAACTGTTATTTCGTTTCAAATTGTGATTTCGTTTCACATTGTGATTTCGTTTCAAATTGTTATTCCGCATGAACTGTGATTTCATTTGAAAATGTGATTCCGCATGAAATGTAATTCCGTGTGAATGTGTGTTTTAGTATGGAGTGTGATTTCCTTTGAATGTTGTTTGATTTGAAAAATTTTCAAAGTGATTAACTTGATTGTATGTTGTTATCTTTCAGGCATCTAATGTGTTATTTGATCCACTACACAACATTTGTTGTGTTTCCGATAAGGAGATACCAAAGATGCCTGGATTCACAGGGATTCTAGAGTTCATGGAGAGGTTACCGATTCAGAAAGCCTTGACGAATCAACATTTGGTATTCAGATCCCACATTGAACGTTTTTGGGAGAATGCAACATATGATGAAGATAAAAAGACAATAAATTCGATTGTGAGCTTAAATGGGCAAGATAAACCAATAATTATCTCAGAGCATCTTGTAAGAGAGGTGATAAACTTTCCTGATGATGAAAACTCTCCTACAAAGTTCCCAGAGAGGATGGTAAAATGATGCATGTTTCGGTTGGGTTACAATGGTCCTTTAAACAAGGCTAACTATTTGAAAGCATGTTTTCCAAAGCATTACAAGTTTCTTATCCATTCAGTACTGCATGCTCTCAGTCACAGGAAAGGAGGTTATGATGTGATGAGGGACTATCAAATGAACATGGTGACAGCTCTCGTGTTAAACAAAAAGTATATTTTTTCGAAGATTGTGTTTCATTATATGGTAGAGAACATTACTTCAAAGAGCAAGACTTGGGTATATCCACGATTTGTTCAGATGATGATAGATCATGCTTATCCTGATTTGGAGAGAGATGAAGAGAATGATCTGTTGGTATTATTTCATATGGATAATGAGTCTTTGAAACAATTGGCCAGATATCACCCAAACCATCCAGAGCCAAAAACAAAAGCTGAATTCTTTGGTTTCATCAAAGATAAGAATTATCAAGATCCAGATCCAATCAATCATCAAAACTGGAGAAATGAGAAAGAGATGAAAGAAAAAAAGTTATGTTGATGAATTGAAAACACTTGAAAGCTTCAAAGAATCAAGAAACGAATGGTTCTTAAAAGAAGAGAAAACAAAGAGGAGCAAGAAAGCAACTCCGAAAGTTCAAGTAGAGGAGGGCTCATCTTCTCAACCTAAGCGAAAGCGTCAAAAGAAAACGGTTGAAACTATGCTTGTTGATGAATCTGAGGAGGAAGTTGAAGCTGAAGCTGAAGGTGAAGCTGAAGCTAAAGTTGATGTTGAAGGAGATGTTCGTTTGTCTCCTGAATCTGCAAAGTTAATAAAATCTCTTACTGAATATAATGCTGAAACAGAGAAGATAGCTGGTGATGAAGGTTATAATGCAGATAAAAGCTCTTCAAGCTCGTCTGATGAAGAAATTGATGAAACAGAACGTGCGAAGAGAATTAAAGCTGAGATTGAAAAAGAGAAACAGCTCAAGAGAAAGAGGAGAGAAGATAAAGATGATGAGTTATACAATCCATCTCCTGAACATGTGATAGAATCTCAAACACCTCCATCATCTGGTGGTAGGAAGAAACAATCTGCAAGAAAGAGAGTTGTAACTCCGAAGGAAGCACCAAGGTTGAAAATTTTGTTGAAGAAGAAACCAATCAAAGAACCTAGTAAACCACCTACACCACCACCTGAATCACAACATCAAACATCACCAATTCAATCACCACCACATCAACCATCACCGCCACATCTATCACCACCACATATTCATATTGCTACACCTCCACATGAACAACAACCTGTTGTGACATCTCAGCAAATCTTTCAAACACCACCATCCACTCAACCACCTGTCCATACTACACCTGGTTCTCCTGGATACAAAAATTTTCCAAATATTCCTCTTGAAGAGATTGGAGATTTTAGTTTTGTGAATGAAGAGCAAGTAAAAAGGTTGGAAAAGAAGGTAGAGGAAGTGTTGGTGGAAAACAAAAAGTTGGTTGATCGTGAGAAGAAATTGGAAAAGCGTGTTAAGTCCGTGGAAGCTGAAAATTCTTCATTGTTAAAGAAAGTTGAAGCTGATCAGGCAGAGATTGATATTCTTAAAGTGAAAGTTGCTGAGTTAGAGGAAGAGAAAACACGTAGAGATGAGCAGAACAAGTACTTTGAGTTAAAGAACAAAGAATTGGAAGCTGCTAAAGCAATGAAAGAACACGAGATATACATGATGAATAAAGTGTTAGAAAACTTGCTTGGAAAGACTGTTGAACAGAAATTCGATGAAATAAAGATTGAGGAGGTTAGAGCAAAACGTCAAGCTGATTTAGAAGCTGACATGAAAGATAAGGGTAAAGGTGTTGAAGGTGTTTCTGAGAGAGCAATTGTTCTATCTACTGTTCCTGAATCACCTATTCAGAATCCCCGTCCTATCTCTGCAGTGTCTGCTATTTTTGAAGAGGACGTGTTAATTGATGATGTATTTAATAATGAGGAAGAGGTTGATGAGGATGATGATGAAGACAAAACAGATGATGCAGATGATGTATTTTCTGCAAGCAGTCATAGTGATGATGATAATGATGACGACGGTCAAGGTGGTACAGGAATCAAAGTTACAGAAGCATCTAACGAAGAGAATGTCGATGATTATCTTCATGATGATATGAATGAAGAGCCTGAGGATGCTACAGGTGAGGGGGGAACGTTGATGATGAGAACGTTGATAAAAGAGAAAAGTTGATATTGCATCTTGAACCTGAAGTTGAGGAAGGAGAAATCAGACATACTTACACCATGGCTGATAATATAGAGATGACACGTATTGATGATCCTAACTTCAAGTTTGATTTTGAAGAAGAGTTGAATGCATTTGATATGAATCAACAGCCTGAATATCAGTACAAGTATGTTGATGAAGCTGATAATTATGATAGGGTTGAGGTTGAAGATTGCAGTGATGAAGAAAATGCTAATGTTGATACTTCTAATTTTCCAACACTTGTTGAGTTTTTCAGTCAAGAAAATGTAGAGGAGTTGAGAAGGAAAGTCTCAGAATGTCTGAAAGATAAAAACTTTGATGGTATGACAAAAGATGCACAGAGAGAAGAACGCAAGAAGTGGTTTAGAAAGAGTACAGAAAGAAAATTCAAGCGGCCATTGAAGTATTATAAAAGAGACAGGGATGTGTCACTTGGAGATATTATCAGTTGGGGTTTTCTACCACAAGTGAATGTGTATGCTATTAGGAGAGAATTTGGAGTGCAATACTTTGAATATATTCAGGATATCATGTCCCTACCTTGGTGGGATGTCGAAGAGTTGTCGAAAGTTAGAACTCTAGATTATCCTATAAGAAAGCATGATATACCCATCTGGGGTCTGATGAAATTTGAAGCATTCAGAGGATTCAAGCACTGGAAACCTCACTATCCGAAGAAGATGAGGAGAGTGAATCCTGAAACTGGAAATGAAGAAACGATCTTGCATGTGAAGAAGCCTAGAGTTATAAAGAACATTCCAGTACCGAAAATGGAGCAAGATTTTATAAGGGGTTCTTGTACTGGGTATACAGCTGTTTGTCGACTGAAGTTGTGATCACCTACAGAGCTGAAAATGAAATCAGACACATCTTTGTGTATGATCCTTTATGGTTGGTAAATTGCTCGGCAAAATACATTGAATGCTTGTTTGTTAACAAGATTGGATTTAAAGCCGAAGACAAAGAGTAGGCCATGCAATTTCAGAAAGTTGTTTCTATCTGCTTTCAAAAAGGTATCAATGATGATAATAAATGGACGTCTAAGTGGCGAGAGATTGAGAAAGAGGAAGCGTTGAAGGCTGAAAGAGAAAGAAAGGCTCGTGAAGATAGAGACAACATGCTAAGGCATACAGTTGTGCAAAGAATGGCTGCTGAAGAGAAGAAAAAGGTTGACGAGAACGAAAAGCTTAGGAGGCTGTTGTTGAAAAAGCCTAACCCGAGGGAAGAAAAGTTCAAATCGTTGTGAAGAAAGCGCTGAAGACCTGACTGAAGACTCCGGCAATATCCATGGGGGAGTTTGTTGGTGCATAATGTCTATAGCCTACGTCTAAGGTCTAGGTCATGTCAGTAGCTTGTACAGGGGTCTAAATGTAATTTTATTATGTGTTAATGTAATTTCGCACGAAATTACTTAATGTAATTTCGCACGAAATTACATAAAGTAATTTCGCTTGAAATGTCATGTGTAATTCCATGCGAAATTACCTGCCTATATATAGGTAGTCTTAGCTTCTCATTTGGTACAAAATTAGTGCAAGTGTAACAAAGTGCTGTCCAATTTTCACCATGTAATCAAGTCTAAAATCAATGAGAAGCTTGTTTTAAGTATCATACTCTGTTTCTACTCATTTCTACACTGATTCTAGGCTGTTTGTTTGTTTCCGCCTCTCAAACAGTTGTGTATTGTCTCTGATTGACTCATTTGATTGTCAAAACGATCCTACAGTACTGGGTCTGGAATAAGAGGTGCGATATCAGGTAATCCAAACGGGACATGGTCAGGATCAGGAATTGGCTCAGGGTCAATAGGTGCAACATCAGGCTGACCAAAATGAATAGGGTCCGGCTCGGGGACATGCTCGGGGTCATGTGGAGGCGTGGGGTCACGAGCAGGAGATGGTGCAGCAGACATAGCAGTGTCATCTTCGGAGTCAGTAGCAATAAGCTGCAATCCAGCCGCCCGTAAAGCTGAAGAAGTCACAGACTCGAATGAGTCTGAAACCGAGTGCAAAATGGAATCAGAAGATATCTCAATGACAGGGATCGCAGGAGGTGGGACAGCTACAACATCCTTATCTATCTCCCCATCGCCCTGGGCGTCAACTGGGGGACCATCAACAAAAAAATCGACATCGTCATCAAACAAGTCATCGAATAGCCAATCCTCAGGAGGAATGACCACAAGAGGAACGAGATCGAGGATCGGAGCCATGATGTGCTCACCATCGGGGTGACCAATGATGAGGTGATCATGGACTGGAGCAGGAATGTCAAAAGGATCCTCGTCAGGGAAAGCATCAGCAATAGGTAAATCATCGCCAAAGTTTGGTAGCGCGAACGGCTGGAAGTCATCCTCGTCCTCGGACAGCATGTCAGGATCACTCTCAGTGTCCGAAGTATATATCTCTGGTGCGGGCATAACCTCGTCGTCCGACACGACTGCCATCGGGTCGTGGGCATCAAACAACCCACTCTCTGAGGATGACATGTGTGCTTGTATCATAATGATCATAACATGTGCACATATATTAACCACTATCACACAGTGCATGCAAACAAAGACAATTTATCATGTAATCATGTATTCACAATATCCTTCATGAAACTTTTTCTATCTTTCCTAGTTTACCCCATGCAGAATAATCCACCAAAGTGACCTTGCAATCGTGTTTCTTGTCTTTCCTTTTGTAAAACTTTTGTTCCATGGATCTGGGCGTTTTGTGTATGCAATGAAAAACATGTTGTAAAAATATTTTCATGGGAGAGCCCTAATGATTGTAGTCTAGACTCGAGAAACAATCCTAATTTGCTACAACCGAAGCTCTGATACCAAACTGTCACACCCTGACTTTTGCGGAAGCGTGATTATGTGTGACTTGCTTAATATCATTGCATTCAACTATAACAAACATCTATATGATATAACCATGATGTTCATGTGACATTTGTGCCTCCACGGCCATCGAAAAAATACCAAATCAATGAAATGTTGTGTTTCATAGTTGGGATTTGTATAAATATGTGTATCGTTTGCACATATCAATTCTTGTTCGATTTCAAGCTTTAAATCGCTTTCTGGAAGGTTATACGCAAACTGATGCGTAAACGCAGTCAGTATAACGTGAAAAACACTCCAGAATGGTGACATAGTCTTAACATACCTTAAATAACCTTCACATAACTTAGAAATAAGTTTTGGATGGTTTGGTGTGTCAAAATCAAGTTTATTCGATCGCATGGACTATTTGTGTCAAACTGCGAAAGTATACCGATTTGTTTAGTAATGAACGTTCTGGAACTTGATCATAAGTTAAACATACCCTAAATATCCTTTACATAGCTTAGAAATAGGCTTTGAGGGGTTCGGTATACTAAAATAAACTTTTTGATCAAACAGGGACTAAAAGCATCAAAAAGTGCATAAGTTTGCATTTTCGCGCATATCTTGCATTCTGAATATATCCGGACATCCAAAAATTTATGTAATCATTAAAACATTTTATTTTAGTGATTGGCATGATAAAATTCTATTCGTCGCGTAATTTTTATCGTTTTTGCGTTAGTTACGATTTCCGTCGTAATTAACCGAACAATGCAACCGTACGACCAAATGAACCAACATCCGATATATTTTTGAGCACATTTCAAGTTCCCTATACTTTAACTTCATTTTAGATCCTTGAAATGTGGTTAACGTGGATTAAAAGTGCCAAAAATCAAGTTTTATAAGTGAAGGGACCATTTTTGAAATTTCTGGCAGATACATTGAACTTGGTCCATTTTTGAGGTTTTAATGGTTTTAACCCAAGGTTTTGCACTCTATGGGCTGGAATTTATTGGTTTTAATTATTCCCATGGTTTTGAAAACCATGTGCCCAAGTGGAGGGCCAAGATCAAAGCACGAAATGCGAGAAACGATTCTAACGGTTCTCCGAAATCTATATATACCTAAGCTCTCATTCCATTTTCCTCACACCTTGATTCATTTTTCTCTAAGTTGAGGTTTAAACACTTCATACCTGCGGAAAATTGGATCGAACATCCTAGCGTGGAACCTTTGTAAGCATTCTTTCGTTCTTTTATGCGTTTTTTGCACGAAAAGTCAAACAGTTTTTGACTTTCTGCTTTGACCAGGTTCTGGCAGATACATTGAACTTGGTCCATTTTTGAGGTTTTAATGGTTTTAACCCAAGGTTTTGCACTCTATGGGCTGGAATTTGATGGTTTTAATTATTCCCATGGTTTTGAAAACCATGTGCCCAAGTGGAGGGCCAAGATCAAAGCACGAAATGCTAGAAACGATCCTAACGGTTCTCCGAAATCTATATATACCCAAGCTCTCATTCCATTTTCCTCACACCTTGATTCATTTTTCTCTAAGTTGAGGTTTAAACACTTCATACCTAAGGAAAATTGGATCAAACTTCCTAGCGTGGACCCTTTGTAAGCATTCTTTCGTTCTTTTATGCGTTTTTTGCACGAAAAGTCAAATAGTGTTTGACTTTCTACTTTGACCAGGTTATGGTCAACACAAAGTTCATTGAACTTCGCAACGTGAGCGTAATCACGATGGTTATAGTCCCGTGTGACTATACCTACTGATTACCACGTTGACTAGGCGTAGTGACGAGTCGTAGTTTCGGCCAAAATGCGCATTCATGCGTATTTTGGAACCAAACTACTCTTGGGTATCAAAACACTTTGTTTTGATATCAAAACCTGTTTTCTAACTTAACTAAACATGTTTTAACATGTTTAGCTCGTCACTTTTAGTTTAGTGCTTGTGTAAAGTCGTAAGTCAAGCGTTCTAAACAACTGCTTAGACTTTCGAACTAGACCCGTTTGGTCGATCATTAGGATCCGACCAAGCATGTTTAGTGACCATAGTTGTATAGGGAATAACCTTCCGAGGTTATACCTTATGGTCACTTAGGTTTAAGTAGTTGTATGATAGGTAGTTTATATGCCTTAGGTAAATGACCAAAATACCCTTTTCATGCATAATTGAATTTTAAGCATATGTAACATAAACTTTTGTCACTTAATTGATTATGCAACATGTTTAGGCATATAATAATTGTCATAGGACTAGTTAGATGTCTCGAACGCGTTTTTGCGTGAACGACGCGTTAAAGTAGCATAAGCTACCTTAATGGGTCGTAACGGGTCGAAAGCACTTAGGTTAGGTTTCGATTTAGTATGTAGGCTTTGTTAAACCATGTCATATGAGTTCCAATACTCATTTGGTTTACAAAACCTCATCCAATCCGATCTTTTGACTTAGGTCCTGTTTATTAACATAGTAACTTATATTAGGTGCCGATTGATTCCGTGCTCCCTCTAGCTTTACTTGGTTGTTGTTCAAGACTTCTAAGCATTCTCAAGTGAGTACATAGTTCCCCTATTTTACTGTTTTCAAATGTTTTGGGGTAATTCATATGTGTTAAATGATTTCGATATTTTTAACGATGGTTTCGAAAATGATTAAAATGGTTTATATTAAATTAATAATGATTTCGATAATGTGGATGAACTTTTTGGTTGTAATTACCTTACGAATAACATTCATTAGTTTTGGCCGAACTGACCAGTATTAGGTTATGGTACCACAGGATCTGACAAATCCCGTTATCAGACTGCACCCATGGTTATGTGTGGGTTAGGTGGGTAACGACTGAATCTGTGATTGTTAATTTACCCTTTGGTGGTTTATTAATGCGAGTTTCGAGATAGTCGAGTCACGAAGGTTTGAATGTTATTAGCGAGACGACCAAAAGTAGTTTTCACAAATTAAAACGAGAATGATTTAAACGACTGAAGCGATTTTAACGAGTTAAACGATTTGGGTAAACGATTGGTTTTTAGTTAGTGTTTAGATAACGAAACGGTTGTAATGTGATGAAAACATGATAGTTACGCCGCTGGTACTTCTTATATATAATTGTTTTCATCATATTACATACCGTGGCGTTATTTAGTTCACTTGGGTAAACGATTCTGAAATGATGTCACACAATGATGTTTTCTGAATAATATAAACCATACGAGTTTTATTAACGAGTTTTTACGAGATGTTTTACAATTTGATTTAATAAAATAAATGTTTTGGGTTAAGAATCATGGCTACAAGATTTTATAAATTATAACCAACTTGATTTGAGCTGGTTAGTTATGTCGCAATACTATACTTTTCAAAACAAGGTTTTTAATTAAGTATTGCAACATGTAAACTAGCCATGAATCTGACGCTCTTATAAAACCTATGTGCTCGCCAGCATTTCTTTGCTGACTTTGTTTTTACATATGTTTCAGGTGTTGTTGAATGATGTTGATTGCTAGGATGCATGCTCACATAGGACTGGACGAGGCCTTAGTGACTTAATAACAATGATAGACTATGTTTAACTTGTTTGTTTAGATTTCAAGATGATGTAAATGTTTAATGTTTAATAAAATGAAACTTCAAATTTCCGTGTGTTTTGAAACAATGATTCTGTTACAACACTCCCCGACGATTCCGCCGCGATTTGTTGTTTTACGCGGTCGGGGTGTGACAGAAAAGTTGGTATCAGAGCTCATGGTTATAGGGAATTATGTTATTAGTAATGCTTTGACCTAGTCTATAACCTTCCTATGACCCTAACACAAGATTCTTGTGTTTAGATCTTAAAACAATACCGTCACTTATCCTTAGGTGACAACCACAACAAGAACACAAATTTCAAAACCGCCTTGAAAACCAATCATCTGTTCTAGGATGATTTATTATAAGGTTTTGAACCCTCTAAGTTTTCAGAATCCCATCAAAGTTTGGGTCTTATAATGTGAAAATGTGCAAAATGGAAGGGTGAATGCCTGTACCCTGAGTTTTCTGTCTAAGGTTAGAGTGTTCGTATAAATCCGCAGTATCGGACCAGTCACTCTTACCTGGGAACTCTTGGGGTGAGTGTTCACTTATAGGCGAGCATGTCTTCGGCGATACATTATATTGACCCATTTGCTTTGATTTGTCACTGTGCGTCAAGCGATTGATTTGGCTGCAACCCTGACTAAGTCTCAAGTCAGGAAGGGTAAACTTACCCGCAAGGGTGACAAGAAGCAGTCAGCCGATTCCATTCAAGACAAGGGTAAAGGTAAGGGAAAGAAGAAGGGCGAGTCTTCAAGGAAGTCGAGGAAGCGCAAGGCTTCACAAAATTTTGTTGTCACTACGCAGAATCCAGCACAAGTTCAGGGAAATGCTGCTAGATTCCCACCTGGTTCATGTTACAACTGCGGTGAAATGGGTCATTTCCGCAACAACTACCCATGGTTGGTGAACGCGAATGCAAACGCGAATGTGAATTCCGCCCGTGGACGAGCGTACAATCTAAATGCAAACGAGGCTCGAGCTGACAACCTCGTTGTCAATAGTACGTTCCTTGTTAATGGTACGTTCCTTGTTAACCATCAACCTGCATCTATTCTTTTCGATTCTGGTGCCAATAGGAGTTTTCTTTCATTATCGTTTGAGCCTTTGCTTGCACTAAACTAAGGAAACCCTTATCTGTCGTAGTTTCTTTTGGTAAACCTCTTGTACTTAATTCTGTTATTTGCGACTGTCAATTTAACTTCGATAATCACTTTTTTTCCTATTGACCTCATACCGATGCAACTTGGGAGTTTCGACATTATCATAGGGATGGATTGGTTAGCTGAACATTATGCTGAGGTGCTTTGTTTTGATAAGATTGTTCATATTCTTCTTTCATCTGGCGATGTTCTAGAAGTTCGTGGCGAGAAACCATCTGTTGGTTTGAAACTTATGTCGTGTACGAAAGCCCAAAGTTATCTACGAAAAGGATATGTTGCTTTCCTGGCACATGTCACCGAGGAGAAAGGCAAGAGCAAGAGTATTCAGGATATTCTGATTGTTCGGGATTATCCAGAGGTGTTTCCTGATGAACTGCCTGGTTTGCCTCCAGTTCGTCAAGTCGAGTTTCATATTAATCTTGTACCCAATGCCAACCCGATTGAGAAAGCACCTTATCATCTTGCACCGTCCGAGATGCAAGAATTATCGAAACAGCTTCAAGAGTTGTCTGATAAAGGATTCATCCATCCGAGCTTTTCACCTTGGGGAGCTCCTGTCCTCTTTGTGAAAAAGAAAGATTGATCTTTTCGAATGTGTATCATTATCGTGAGCTTGATAAGCTTACCATCAAGAATCAATATCCCCTACCTCGAATCGATGATCTCTTTGATCAGCTGCAAGGTGCTACCTGTTTTTCCAAGATCGATTTGCGTTCTGGGTATCATTAACTTCGTGTTCTTGAAGAAGATATTCCCAAAACTGCATTCCGCACGAGATATGGACACTACGAGTTCACCGTCATGTCTTTTGGTATGACGAATGTTCCAGCCATTTACATGGATTTAATGAATAGGGATTGTAAACCTTATTTAGACAAATTCATCATTGTGTTCATAGACGATATTCTTGTTTAGTCGAAGTCTCGAGCCGATCACGAGCAACACCTTCATTTGATACTGGAACTCCTGAAGAAGAACAACTTTTTGCTAAATTCTCCAAGTGTGAATTCTGGCTTAAAGAAGTTCAGTTTTTGGGTCATATAGTCAACGAGCAGGGTATTCATGTGGATCTATCCAAGTTTGCTGCAATTAAGGATTGGAATACACCAACGACACCTACAGAAATTCGATCTTTTCTTGGTCTCGCTGGTTATTATCGTCGTTTTATTTCGAACTTCTCAAAGATCGCGGTGCCACTCACTGCTTTGACTCAGAAGAATAAGCCTTTGGAGTGGGGATCTAAGCAAGAAGAAGCGTTCCAAACGCTGAAACGGAAGCTATGTGATGCTCCTGTTTTGTCCTTGCCCAATGGAAACGATGATTTCGTTGTCTTTTATGAAACGGAATCTAGGCCTTGGTTGTGTTCTTATGCAATGAGGTAAATCATAGCATATGCGTCAAGACAATTGAAAGTTCACGAAAAGAACTACACAACTCATGATCTTGAGTTAGGTGCTGTGGTATTTGCTCTCAAAATCTGGAGACACTACCTCTATGGAACGAAGTGTCTGGTTTTCACAAGACCACAAAAGTCTCCAGCACATTCTTAATCAGAAGGAGCTGAACATGAGGCAGTGACAATAGGTTGAGCTCTTAAACGATTACGATTGCGAGATTCGCTACCTTCCTGGTAAGGCCAATGTCGTAGCCGATGTGCTTAGTCGAAAGGAGCGAGTCAAGCTTCATTCTGTTCAAACTCTATCTGATATTCAATCTCGTGTCCTTCAATCACAACGATCTTATGTAAACAAAGGCTTATTGAAATATGAGCTACCACTTCAACTCGAGCTTAAACTCGAAACGAAAGGTGATGGGTTGCTCTATTTTAAGATCCTTGTGGATGATTATCGCTCAAATCGGAGTCTTTAATTGAATTCATTGTATGCTTTAATACGTACATTATAATTCAATAAGGACAAACCGAATTCCACGAATTGGATTCCTGGTGTGCTTTAAAATGTTTTAAGTGCCAAATGAAATCCACGGATTGGATTCCTGGTGTGCTTTAAATACCCGTGTCCAAAGATAACAAATTAAAGGTCAAGTTAAACAATTATGTGATTATGTGTTTATGTGTTCTCTTTTATGTTTTTGTGTGATTCGATTTTCGTTATCCAAATCCTCGTAGAATCTTCCATATCTTCATATGAGAGATTCATAGTTGGATATTTAAAAGGTACTACCTTAAATCCTTAATGGGCTTCTACGTGGTAGTTAAGACCCTTGGGTTATATAGTACCATTCCATGATTCGAAGGAGACCCCTTGAGTGGTCTAGTTAAAAGATTAATTCAAAATCTGGTTGAGAATGTCCAGAGATGATATAGCTGAAAAGACTCCTTGGTGGTCTATTTAAAGAGATCATTTATTGATTTAATTAAAAGGACCCTATGGTGGTCTAGTCACACTCATCACAGGTTCGTTCATTTGGTTTTTCCCTACACATTATAAAATGCACTGTACGGACTATGCAAGGAATTATGTAATTATGGATGCGTACAAAATTATGAAATTCAGTGCACAGGAACCCCAGTAAGATTTATCATGTGTAAGAACCTATAGTGACAACAATAACGAAACGTGAACAATGTAATGGAGGTACGGTGGACACACCAATGGCGCTTCATATACTTGTATATAAGTATCCCTCTTACATTGCAAGCATAATGTTATTTAAAGTTACTAGAAGTTCAGAACCCTAACCAGTGTTGTTTTATCTTTTTGACTTCATGTTTCGAGCTCTCACAAGTTTCGTCTAATTAAATTTCGGGATGAAATTTCCTGAAGTAGGGGAGACTGTCACACCCCGACCACGTGAGACAACGAAACGTGGCGGAAACGTCGGGGAGTGTTGTAACAGAATTAATGTTTCACAACCATGGAAATTTAAAGTTTCGTTTTATTCAACAAACAAGCGAGTTACATTGTCTTTAAACAAGAAATAAAGAGTACATAACAAAATTTAACTAGTTCTTGTCTCGTTTTAAGTCACTAAGGCACAGGTCCGCCTAAGTATGTCTTGATAAGTCCTATGCATCATCTCCTGAAAACACATGTGAAAATAGGTACGTCAGCATAAAAATGCTTGTGAGATACATAGGTTTTGTGAAAACAGAATTCATGACTTATGTTTGAGAAAATGTTTAGTCATGAACTTTGTAATTTGCTTTGTCTTGTAAATCATTTGAAAAACGATAAGATCAGATGATATGTATAAATAAGAGAAGAATGTATGGTTAAATGAATAACCATGTAAGATGAGTTTGTAAAAGATAAGTTGTTTGTAAATCAATGTCTTGTGAAAAGCATGTTATTAATATAAAATGTTATATGTCTCAAACTGAAATGATTCAAATAACGCTACGACATGTAATACCATACAAACACTTATATATAGGAAGTACCAGCGGCGTATCCACCATGCTTGTATCATATTACACACGCCTCGTTACTTAATCACTTACTCAAACCAAACTACCAAAGTAAAATGTTTATGTCTAATGTAAATCATGTAATGTGTATCCAAAATGTAAGAATGTGATAAATAACAAATGTACTAAGTATGATGAACAATGCAACAAATGGACATACATAGCATGTGACGTGAAACAACTGTACTAAATATGCAACAATAGACATACATAGCATGTGACGTGAAACAACTGTACTAAGTATGCAACAATAGACATACATAGCATGTGACGTGAAACAACTGTACTAAGTATGCAACAATAGACATACATAGCATGTGACGTGAAACAACTGTACTAAATATGCACACAATGGGCATACATAGCATGAAATGTAATGTAAAACAATGTACTAAGTATGCACACAATGGTCATACATAGCATAAAATGTAATGAAATCATGTACTATAAATGTAGTAATGAACATAGCAAGTATATGATGTGAAAACAGGAAAGCATGAAAGTAACAAGTAGGCACATGTGTTTCACCCCAAATCGTTTGGAAAACAGTAAAAGAGGGGTCTATGTACTCACTTGAGATTGCTTAGTAGTCCTTGAGTAACAACCAAACAATTCTAGAGATCACGGATATCAAACGACACCTAATATAGGTAACTATGTTAATAAACCGGACCTAAATCGGAGGATTTAGATAGAATGAGGGTTCGTAAACCAAACGAGTATGGAGACTCGTGTCATATGGTTTAACAAAGCCTACATACTAAATGAAACCTAACCTAAGTGCTTTCGACCCATCGCGACCCATTAAGGTAGCTTATGCTACTTTAACGCGTCGTGCCCGCAAAAGCGCACTCGAGACGTCTAACTAGCCCTATGACAAGTGTTATATGCCTAAACATGTTACATAATCAGTTATGTGACAAAAGTTTAGGTTACATATGCTTAATTACCAATTATACATGAAAAGGGTATTCTGGTAATTTACCTAAGGCATATAAACTACCTATCATACAACTACTCAAACGATGTGACCATAAGGTATAACCTCGGAAGGTTATTCCCTACCTACTATGGTCACCTAATGTATTTGGTCGGATCTTAATGATCGACCAAATGAGTCGGGTTCGAAGGTATAATCATTAAAATATTTTATTTTATTATGCCAATCACTAAAATAAAATATTTTAATGATTACATAAATTTTTGGATGTCCGGATATATTCAGAATGCAAGATATGCGTGAAAATGCAAACTTATGCACTTTTTGATGCTTTTAGTCCCTGTTTGATCAAATAGTTTATTTTAGCATACCAAACCCCTCAAAGCCTATTTATAAGCTAGGTGAAGGATATTTAAGGTGTGTTTAACTTATGGTCTTGTTCCGGAATGTTCGTTACAATTCAAATTGGCATACTTTCGCAGTTTGTCAAGTTTAGTCCCTGTAAGCGAATTAAACTTGATTTTAGCATACCAGAGCCTTCAAAACTTATTTCTAAGTTATGTAAAGGTTATTTAAGGTATAAATATGTTGTGTTTCATACTTGGGATTTGTATAAATATGTGTATCGTTTGCACATATCAATTATTGTTCGATTTCAAGCTTTAAATCTCTTTCTGGAAGGTTATACGCAAACTGATGCGTAAACGCAGTCAGTAAAACGTGACAAACACTCCTGACTTGTGACATAGGCTTAACATACCTTAAATAACCTTCACATAACTTAGAAATAAGTTTTGGATGGTTCAGTAACGAACGTTCCGGAACTTGATCATAAGTTAAACACACCCTAAATATCCTTTACATAGCTTAGAAATAGGCTTTGAGGGGTTTGGTATGCTAAAATAAACTTTTTGATCAAACAGGGACTAAAATCATCAAAAAGTGCATAAGTTTGCATTTTCACGCATATCTTGCATTCTGAATATATACGGACATCCAAAAATTTATGTAATCATTAAAATATTTTATTTTAGTGATTGGCATAATAAAATTCCATTCGTCACGTAATTTGGATCGTTTTTGCGTTAGTTACGATTTCCGTCGTAATTAACCGAACAACGCAACCGTACGACCAAACGAACCGACATCCGAGATATTTTTTAGCACATTCCAAGTTCCCTATACTTTAACTTCATTTTAGAGCCTTGAAATGGGGTTAACGGGGCTTAAAGGTGCCAAAAATCAAGTTTTACAAGTGAAGGGACCATTTTTTAAATTTCTGGCAGATACATTGAACTTGGTCCATTTTTGAGGTTTTAATGGTTTTAACCCAAGGTTTTGCACTCAATGGGCTAGAATTTGATGGTTTTAATTATTCCCATGGTTTTGAAAACCATGTGCCCAAGTGGAGGGCCAAGATCAAAGCGCGAAATGCGAGAAACGATCCTAACGGTTTTCCGAAATCTATATATACCCAAGCTCTCATTCCATTTTCCTCACACCTTGATTCATTTTGATCTAAGTTGAGGTTTAAACACTTCATACCTGAGGAAACTTCGATTAAACTTCCTAGCGTGGACCCTTTGTAAGCATTCTTTCGTTCTTTTATGCGTTTTTTGCACGAAAAGTCAAACAGTGTTTGACTTTCTGCTTTGACCAGGTTATGGTCAACACGAAGTTCGTTGAACTTCGCAACGTGAGTGTAATCATGATGGTTATAGTCCCGTGTGACTATACCTACTGATTACCACGTTGACTAGGCGTAGTGACGAGTCGTAGTTTCGGCCAAAATGCGCATTCATGCGTATTTTGTAACCAAACTACTCTTGGGTATCAAAACACTTTGTTTTGATATGAAAACCTGTTTTCTAACTTAACTAAACATGTTTTAACATGTTTAGCTCGTCACTTTTAGTTTTGTGCTTGTGTAAAGTCGTAAGTCAAGCGGTCTAAACAACCGCTTAGACTTTCGAACTAGACCCGTTTGGTCGATCATTAGGATCCGACCAAGCATGTTTAGTGACCATAGTTGTATAGGGAATAACCTTCAGAGGTTATACCTTATGGTCACTTAGGTTTAAGTAGTTGTATGATAGGTAGTTTATATGCCTTAGGTAAATGACCAAAATACCCTTTTCATGCATAATTGAATTTTAAGCATATGTAACATAAACTTTTGTCACTTAATTGATTATGCAACATGTTTAGGCATATAATACTTGTCATATGACTAGTTAGATGTTTCAAACGCGCGTTTGCGTGAACGACGCGTTAAAGTAGCATAAGCTACCTTAATGGGTCGTAACGGGTCGAAAGCACTTAGGTTAGGTTTTGATTTAGTATGTAGGCTTTATTAAACCATGTCATATGAGTTCCAATACTCATTTGGTTTACAAAACCTCATCCTATCCGATCTTCCGACTTAGGTCCGGTTTATTAACATAGTAACTTATATTAGGTGCCGATTGATTCCATGCTCCCTCTAGCTTTGCTTGGTTGTTGTTCAAGACTTCTAAGCATTCTCAAGTGAGTACATAGTTCCCCTATTTTACTGTTTTCAAATGTTTTGGGTTGATTCATATGTGTTAAATGATTTCGATGTTTTTAACGATGGTTTCGAAAATGATTAAAATGGTTTATATTAAATTAATAACGATTTCGATAATGTGGATAAACTTTTTGGTTGTAATTACATAACGAATAACATTCATTAGTTTTTGTCACACCCCGACCACGTGGAACATACAAAACGTGGCGAAATCGTCGGGGAGTGTTGTAACAGAATTAATTGTTTCAAATCCATGGCAATTGAAGTTTCGTTTTATTGATTAAAAGTGTTAAAATGTATTAATAAACAAAGAAATACAACATAATTAACTAGTCTTGCATCTTTTATTGTCACTAAAGCCCAAATCTGCCTATATGTATCTTGATCATCTTATGCAACAGTTCCTGAAAAACACATGTGAAAATATGGTACGTCAGCATAAAAATGCCGGTGAGATACATAGGTTTTGTGAAAATAGGTTTCATGACTTATGTTTGAGAAAATGTTTAGTCATGAACCTTGTTATTTGCTTTGTTTTGTAAATCATTTGAAAATCGATAAGATCAGATGATATGTATAAATAATGTATAATGTATGGTTAAATGAATAACCATGTAAAATGAGTTTGTATTAGATAAGTTGTTTGTAAATCAATGTCTTGTGAAAAATATGTTATTTGTATAAAATGTTCTATGTCTCAACCTGAAATGATTCAGATAACGCTACAATATGTAATACCATACAAACACTTATATATAGGAAGTACCAGCGGCGTATCCACCATGCTTGTATCATATTACACACGCATCGTTACTTAATCACTTAATCAAACCAAACCAAACAATGTAAGATGTCTATGTTTAAACCAATTGCCAAAATGTAAGCATGAAATGAATAATAAGTGTACTAAGTATGCAACAACATACATACATAGCATGTGAACTGAAATATATGTACTAAGTATGCAACAACAAACATACATAGCATGTGAACTGAAATATATGTACTAAGTATGCAACAACAGACATACATAGCATGTGAACTGAAATATCTGTACTAAGTATGCAACAACAGACATACATAGCATGTGAACTGAGATAATGTGTCCATATGCTGAGTAAACATATGCAACAGAAATGTAATGTAAAACGATGTACTAAGTATGCTAAGTTAACATACAAAGCAGAAAAGTCATGTAAATCAATGTACTAATAGTGTACTAATGAACATAACCAGTATATGATATGAAAACAGGAAAGCACGAAAGTAACAAGTAGGCACATGTGTTCCACCCCAAAACAGTTTGGAAAACAGTAAAAGAGGGGTCTATGTACTCACTTGAGATTGCTCAGAAGTCCTAGGATAACCACCAAGCAATGCTAGAGATCGCGGAATATCAAACGGCACCTAATATAGGTAACTACATTAATAAACCGGACCTAAATCGGAAGACTGGGTAGCATGAGGGTTTGTAAACCAAATGAGTGTAGGAACTCATGTGATATGGTTTAACAAAGCCTACATACTAAATGAAACTTAACCTAAGTGTCTACGACCCATTACGACCCGTTTAGGAAGCTTATGCTACTTTAACGCGTCGTTCGCGTGAAACGCGTTCGGACCGCCTAACTAGTCCTATGACAAGTGTTATATGCCTAAACATGTTACATAATCAGTTATGTGACAAAAGTTTAGGTTACATATGCTTAATTACCAATTATACATGAAAAGGGTATTCTGGTAATTTACCTAAGGCATATAAACTACCTATCATACAACTACTTAAACGATGTGACCATAGGGTATAACCTCGGAAGGTTATTCCCTACCTACTATGGTCACCTAATGTATTTGGTCGGATCCTAATGATCGACCAAATGGGTCGGGTTCGAAGGTATAGGCAATTTATTAGATCGCCTACCCTACGACTCTAGACAACGTGGTAATCAGTGGGCATAGTCCCAAGGGACTACGACCAACGTGATTACACTCACGTTGCGAAGTTCAAACGAACTTCGCATTGACCATTAATGGTCAACGCTGAAAGTCAAACAAAGTTTGACTTTCTGACTCGAAAAGCAGTAAAATAAGGAAAAGAACGAAAGAATACTTACCCAGGGTCCCCGAATGCTAATCCCGACTCAAGAACTCAGGTATGAAACAATGGTTTCAACTTAGAGCTCTCAAATCAGAATTCTTGTGAGTTTTAAAGCAATGGGGGGTGGGGTATTTATAGTATTCGGTCCACCGTTGAGATCGTTTCATGGAAAACGTGCCATGAATCCAACCCGTACACTTGTCGGGACCTTATGGTGACTAGAATTCCATCCTAATCTGATGACTAAGCAAAAAGGAACATGTGGTGGTGGTTTAAACAGCTGAAAACAGGCTGTTTAAACATTGTATCTGGTCAGGATAACCCCTGCGCATCGTAGGGCAAAAGTCCCTGCGCATCGTAGGGGTTAAGTTTGGCAGAATTACAGTTTTGGTCCCTGAACTGTATTTAGGCCATTTTTGATACGTTTAAGGCCCGTTAACCCCATTTCAAAGCTCTAAAATGAAGTTAAAGTATAGGGAACTTAAAACATGCTCAAAAATATCTCGGATGTCGGTTCGTTTAGCCGTACGAACGCGATGTTCGGTTAATTACGACGGAATGCGCATAAGCGCGAAAAACGAACCAAAAGACGCGACGAATGGATTTTTGGCAATCCAAACACTAAAGCATAATATAGTCATGCTTACATAAATTTTTGGGTGTCCGGATATATCCAGAACGTAAGTTATGCGCGAAAATGCAAACTTGTGCACTTTTTGACACTTTTAGTCCCTGAATGACCCAAAAGTTTATTTTAGCACACCGAACCCCTCAAAGCCTATTTCTAAGCTATATAAAGGATATTTAAGGTGTGTTTAACTTATGGTCATGCTTCGGAATGTCTGTTACAGTTCAAATTGGCATACTTTCGCAGTTTGTCAACTTTAGTCCCTGTAAGCGATTAAACTTTGATTTCACCACACCAAACCTTCCAAAACTTATATCTAAGTTATGTATAGGTTATTTGAGGTATGTTAAGCCTATTTCACTATTCCGGAGTGTTCGTTGGATTAAACTGGTTATATCTACACATCAGAGCGCGTATAACCCTCCAGAAAGCGATTTAAAGCTTGAAATTGAACAAGAATTGATATGTGTAAACGATACACATATTTTTACAAATCCCAAGTATGAAATACTATATTTCATTGGTTTGGCATTTGTCTGATGGTTGGAGTGACACGGGTGTTACAGTCTCCCCTACTTTAGGAAATTTCGTCCCGAAATTAATTCGTAGGAGTCTAACTGTGGCTTTGTGTCAAATAACCACCAGAGATATGAAAGGCATAATCCTGTTATTTCTCTTTAACGGACATTCTTCAGAATTGAAAAATGAACGGAGTTATTTTCAACAGGCATTCTTTAGAAACAAAAATGAACGGAATAGCCATTTTACATCTTCGGAAACAAAGATGAACCGAATGAGTCATTTTACATCTTCAGAAACAAAAATGAACCGAATGAGTCATTTTACATCTTCAGAAACAAAAATGAACGGAATAGTCATTTTACATCTTCAGAAACAAAAATGAACGGAATAGTCATTTTACATCTTCAGAAACAAAAATGAACCGAATGAGTCATTTTACATCTTCAGAAACAAAAATGAATGGAATAGTCATTTTACATCTTCAGAAACAAAAATGAACCGAATGAGTCATTTTACATCTTCAGAAACAAAAATGAACGGAATAGTCATTTTACATCTTCAGAAACAAAAATGAACCGAATGAGTCATTTTACATCTTCAGAAACAAAAATGAATGGAATAGTCATTTTACATCTTCAGAAACAAAAATGAACCGAATGAGTCATTTTACATCTTCAGAAACAAAAATGAACGGAATAGTCATTTTACATCTTCAGAAACAAAAATGAACCGAATGAGTCATTTTACATCTTCAGAAATAAAAATGAATGGAATAGTCATTTTACATCATCAGAAACAAAAATGAACCGAATGAGTCATTTTACATCTTCAGAAACAAAAATGAACGGAATAGTCATTTTACATCTTCAGAAACAAAAATGAACCGAATGAGTCATTTTACATCTTTAGAAACAAAAATGAATGGAATAGTCATTTTACATCTTCAGAAACAAAAATGAACCGAATGAGTCATTTTACATCTTCAGAAACAAAAATGAATGGAATAGTCATTTTACATCTTCAGAAACAAAAATGAACCGAATAGTCATTTTACATCTTCAGAAACAAAAATGAACCGAATGAGTCATTTTACATCTTCAGAAACAAAAATGAATGGAATAGTCATTTTACATCTTCAGAAACAAAAATGAACCGAATGAGTCATTTTACATCTTCAGAAACAAAAATGAACGGAATAGTCATTTTACATCTTCAGAAACAAAAATGAACCGAATGAGTCATTTTACATCTTCAGAAACAAAAATGAATGGAATAGTCATTTTACATCTTCAGAAACAAAAATGAACCGAATGAGTCATTTTACATCTTCAGAAACAAAAATGAACGGAATAGTCATTTTACATCTTCAGAAACAAAAATGAACCGAATGAGTCATTTTACATCTTCAGAAACAAAAATGAACGGAATACATGACAAAATTCGCTGTGGTCTCTGTGCACTGAATTTCCATAATTATGTACGCGTCCATAATTACGTAATTCCTTGCACAGTCCGCACAGTGCATTTCATGATGTGTAGGGGAAGAAAATATCAAACCTGTGATGAGTGTGACTAGACTACCATAGGGTCCTTTTAATCAGATCAACACATGATCTTTTTAATTAGACCTCCAAGGAGTCCTTTCAGCTATATCATCATTTGATATACTTAACCAGATTTTTGGATCAATCTGTTTAACTAGACCACTCAAGGGGTCTAATTATAGAATAGTACAATAAAATCCAAGGGACTTAACTACAACGTAGAAGCCCATTGAGGATTTAATATAGTACCTTTGGATATCCTACTATGAATCCCTTATACGAAGATATGGAAGATTCTATGAGGATTTGGATGACAAAACTTGGATCACACAAAAACATAAAAGGAAACACATAAGCACATAATCACATAGTTGTTTGACTTGTTTATTAATTTGTTATCTTCGGACGCGGATACTTAAAGCACACCAGGAATCCAATTCGTGGATTTCATTTGGCACTTTAATTATTTCAAGAATCTATCTATGAAGATAGGAAAATCTTAATAGGAATTCGGCTTTGTCCTTATTGATTTGTGATGTACGTATTGAATCATACAAAGAATTCAATTAAGGACTCCGATGAATGATACCCATCCACAAGGATCTAATTATGAGGATAGAAAGATCCTACATGGATTTTTGGAGTTTGTGTAACGGGAGGTGTTTCGACACCTTGCACTAGGTGTGCTTAAGTCGATACACAAGGTAGAAAGTTTATGAGGTTGAGGCGCCAGATATGTCAAGCGACATATGAAGCAGAGTTTGAAGGTTGAGCAGCAGCAGGATTTGTAACAGCTTTGCTTTGGATTGCAAAGCGGCATATGTTAACCAAACGTCCCCATCGTCCACCGTGGGTACATTTGTAACAGGGTATTTGATTTGAATGATGAAGGTTGCATTGATTTCTCCAAGGAGCAGTTCGCTTATACGGCTTCATCCTTGAGACGAGTCATGGTAATAGCTAAATCAACGGTCTTCTGGAGTACGACGCCTATTTGTTGGGCAGTTGTAGCACCTGGTTCGGACATTGTTGTTGCAACGTAGAGGCACCATGTAGAAAATGGAAGACATGGGAGGAAACAAGCGAAAGATAGTCAAAAGAAAATGACAAGGCATGTAGATTGTGACCATTTGTTTGTTACCAAAGGCAAACAAATGAGACAGTGACTAATCAAAGTAAATGGGTCAATATAATGTATCGCGAAGACATGCTCGCCTATAAGTGAACACTCATCCCAAGAATTCCCAGGTAAGCACAACTGGTCTCGCGTCTGATGAGATGTATACGAAGTGCTTGCCTAGACAGAAAACCCAGAATACAGGCATTCACCCTTCCAGTTTGCACATGTTCACATTATTTAAAACCCAAAACCTTGATGAGATTTTGAAAATTCAAAGGGGGTTCAAAACCATATAACAGAGGGTTCAAAACCTTGTAATAAATCATCCTAGAACAGATGATTAGTGTTCAAAGCGGTTTTGAAATTTATGTTCTTGTTGTGGTCGTCGCCTAAGGATAGGTGACAGTATTGTTTTATGACTAAACGCAAGTAAACTCGCGTTAGGGTCCTAAGAAAGTTATAGACTAGGTCAAAGCATTACTAATAACCTAATTCCCTATAACCATTGGCTCTGATACCATCTTTTCTGTCACACCCCGACCACGTGGAACATACAAAACGTGGCGAAATCGTCGGGGAGTGTTGTAACAGAATTAATTGTTTCAAATCCATGGCAATTGAAGTTTCGTTTTATTGATTAAAAGTGTTACAATGTATTAATAAACAAAGAAATACAACATAATTAACTAGTCTTGCATCTTTTATTGTCACTAAAGCCCAAATCTGCCTATATGTATCTTGATCATCTTATGCAACAGTTCCTGAAAAACACATGTGAAAATATGGTACGTCAGCATAAAAATGCCGGTGAGATACATAGGTTTTGTGAAAATAGGTTTCATGACTTATGTTTGAGAAAATGTTTAGTCATGAACCTTGTTATTTGCTTTGTTTTGTAAATCATTTGAAAATCGATAAGATCAGATGATATGTATAAATAATGTATAATGTATGGTTAAATGAATAACCATGTAAAATGAGTTTGTATTAGATAAGTTGTTTGTAAATCAATGTCTTGTGAAAAATATGTTATTTGTATAAAATGTTCTATGTCTCAACCTGAAATGATTCAGATAACGCTACAATATGTAATACCATACAAACACTTATATATAGGAAGTACCAGCGGCGTATCCACCATGCTTGTATCATATTACACACGCATCGTTACTTAATCACTTAATCAAACCAAACCAAACAATGTAAGATGTCTATGTTTAAACCAATTGCCAAAATGTAAGCATGAAATGAATAATAAGTGTACTAAGTATGCAACAACATACATACATAGCATGTGAACTGAAATATATGTACTAAGTATGCAACAACAAACATACATAGCATGTGAACTGAAATATATGTACTAAGTATGCAACAACAGACATACATAGCATGTGAACTGAAATATCTGTACTAAGTATGCAACAACAGACATACATAGCATGTGAACTGAGATAATGTGTCCATATGCTGAGTAAACATATGCAACAGAAATGTAATGTAAAACGATGTACTAAGTATGCTAAGTTAACATACAAAGCAGAAAAGTCATGTAAATCAATGTACTAATGAACATAACCAGTATATGATATGAAAACAGGAAAGCACGAAAGTAACAAGTAGGCACATGTGTTCCACCCCAAAACAGTTTGGAAAACAGTAAAAGAGGGGTCTATGTACTCACTTGAGATTGCTCAGAAGTCCTAGGATAACCACCAAGCAATGCTAGAGATCGCGGAATATCAAACGGCACCTAATATAGGTAACTACATTAATAAACCGGACCTAAATCGGAAGACTGGGTAGCATGAGGGTTTGTAAACCAAATGAGTGTAGGAACTCATGTGATATGGTTTAACAAAGCCTACATACTAAATGAAACTTAACCTAAGTGTCTACGACCCATTACGACCCGTTTAGGAAGCTTATGCTACTTTAACGCGTCGTTCGCGTGAAACGCGTTCGGACCGCCTAACTAGTCCTATGACAAGTGTTATATGCCTAAACATGTTACATAATCAGTTATGTGACAAAAGTTTAGGTTACATATGCTTAATTACCAATTATACATGAAAAGGGTATTCTGGTAATTTACCTAAGGCATATAAACTACCTATCATACAACTACTTAAACGATGTGACCATAGGGTATAACCTCGGAAGGTTATTCCCTACCTACTATGGTCACCTAATGTATTTGGTCGGATCCTAATGATCGACCAAATGGGTCGGGTTCGAAGGTATAGGCGATTTATTAGATCGCCTACCCTACGACTCTAGACAACGTGGTAATCAGTGGGCATAGTCCCAAGGGACTACGACCAACGTGATTACACTCACGTTGCGAAGTTCAAACGAACTTCGCATTGACCATTAATGGTCAACGCTGAAAGTCAAACAAAGTTTGACTTTCTGACTCGAAAAGCAGTAAAATAAGGAAAAGAACGAAAGAATACTTACCCAGGGTCCCCGAATGCTAATCCCGACTCAAGAACTCAGGTATGAAACAATGGTTTCAACTTAGAGCTCTCAAATCAGAATTCTTGTGAGTTTTAAAGCAATGGGGGGTGGGGTATTTATAGTATTCGGTCCACCGTTGAGATCGTTTCATGGAAAACGTGCCATGAATCCAACCCGTACACTTGTCGGGACCTTATGGTGACTAGAATTCCATCCTAATCTGATGACTAAGCAAAAAGGAACATGTGGTGGTGGTTTAAACAGCTGAAAACAGGCTGTTTAAACATTGTATCTGGTCAGGATAACCCCTGCGCATCGTAGGGCAAAAGTCCCTGCGCATCGTAGGGGTTAAGTTTGGCAGAATTACAGTTTTGGTCCCTGAACTGTATTTAGGCCATTTTTGATACGTTTAAGGCCCGTTAACCCCATTTCAAAGCTCTAAAATGAAGTTAAAGTATAGGGAACTTAAAACATGCTCAAAAATATCTCGGATGTCGGTTCGTTTAGCCGTACGAACGCGATGTTCGGTTAATTACGACGGAATGCGCATAAGCGCGAAAAACGAACCAAAAGACGCGACGAATGGATTTTTGGCAATCCAAACACTAAAGCATAATATAGTCATGCTTACATAAATTTTTGGGTGTCCGGATATATCCAGAACGTAAGTTATGCGCGAAAATGCAAACTTGTGCACTTTTTGACACTTTTAGTCCCTGAATGACCCAAAAGTTTATTTTAGCACACCGAACCCCTCAAAGCCTATTTCTAAGCTATATAAAGGATATTTAAGGTGTGTTTAACTTATGGTCATGCTTCGGAATGTCTGTTACAGTTCAAATTGGCATACTTTCGCAGTTTGTCAACTTTAGTCCCTGTAAGCGATTAAACTTTGATTTCACCACACCAAACCTTCCAAAACTTATATCTAAGTTATGTATAGGTTATTTGAGGTATGTTAAGCCTATTTCACTATTCCGGAGTGTTCGTTGGATTAAACTGGTTATATCTACACATCAGAGCGCGTATAACCCTCCAGAAAGCGATTTAAAGCTTGAAATTGAACAAGAATTGATATGTGTAAACGATACACATATTTTTACAAATCCCAAGTATGAAATACTATATTTCATTGGTTTGGCATTTGTCTGATGGTTGGAGTGACACGGGTGTTACAGTTTTGGCCGAACCGACCAGTATTAGGTTATGGTACCATAGGATCTGACAAATCTCGTTATCAGACTGCACCCATGGTTATGTGTGGGTTAGGTGGGTAACGACTGAATCTGTGATTGTTAATTTACCCTTTGGTGGTTTATTAATGCGAGTTTCGAGATAGTCGAGTCACGAAGGATTGAATGTTATTAGCGAGACGACCAAAAGTAGTTTTCACAAATTAAAACGAGAATGATTTAAACGACTGAAGCGATTTTAACGAGTTAAACGATTTGGGTAAACAATTGGTTTTTAGTTAGTGTTTAGATAACGGGAAGGTTGTAATGTGATGAAAACATGGTAGATACGCCACTGGTACTTCTTATATATAAGTGTTTTCATCATATTACATACCGTGGCGTTATTTAGTTCACTTGGGTAAACGATTCTGAAACGATGTCACACAATGATGTTTTCTGAATAATATAAACCATACGAGTTTTATATACGAGTTTTATTAACGAGTTTTTATGAGATGTTTTACAATTTGATTTAATAAAATAAATGTTTTGGGTTAAGAATCATGGCTACGAGATTTTATAATTTATAACCAACTTGATTTGAGTTGGTTAATTATGTCGCAATACTATACTTTTCAAAACAAGGTTTTTAATTAAGTATTGCAACATGTAAACTAGCCATGAATCTGACACTATTATAAAACCTATGTGCTCACCAGCATTTCTTTGCTGACTTTGTTTTTACATATGTTTCAGGTGTTGTTGAATGATGTTGATTGCTAGGATGCATGCTCACATAGGACTGGACGAGGCCTTAGTGACTTAATAACAATGATAGACTATGTTTAACTTGTTTGTTTAGATTTCAAGATGATGTAAATGTTTAATGTTTAATTAAACGAAACTTCAAATTTCCGTGTGTTTTGAAACAATGATTCTGTTACAACACTCCCCGACGATTCCGCCGTGATTTGTTGTTTTACGCGGTCGGGGTGTGACAGTTCATCCATAATTAAGTTTCAAAATAATACAACCATCATTGTTTAACCACAAACCAAGACTTCAAGTTTAAAGTACATAACAACCCAAGTTTTAAGTTCCAAACTGGACTTAACAAAAGACACTACTAAAAGCTAGGCTTTGAACTATGTATCTTATCCAAGATAAGATACACAATCCAAACCCTTTGACACTGGATGACATCTTTTATTTGGAAGACACAACTTGTAAAACTTCAGCGCCCGCCAGATCCATTTCAATTCCCTAAAATACATGTAGTTTGAAAATCAACAAAAGTTGAGCGAGTTTATGTGTTTTATATGTGTGCATGAATAAACCTTGTAAACATTCGTAAGTATGTATTTGTAAACCGGTATGAAAGCGAATATGAACAGATCAATTAATGATTTGCAAGGTCATTAATATATGTGCAACGGTGTAGGAAGGCTCAATCCTTTGCGTATTTCGTACCGGGCCTCCAGCTGGGACGACATAGTCACCACATGTGGCCAACTCGCAGACCCATGGGTGGGGCTCGCAACACCCAAATATATCTATCACTCATGCCCCTCAGTCCTTATAAAAAGGATTAACGGTCTCAAGTTAACGCCTACCCATTCACATGATCTAACAGTTCATTCCTTAGCATACCATTTGTAATCGAAATCATTTGTAACATGTATTTCACCCCGAAGTTATAAAATTGAAAACAGTTAAAAGAAAAGGGGGACATGAACTCACAGTCTTGCGTCTCGAAATCCGGTGTAACTCAAAGCTGCTACTAGATTGCACGACTACCTACAAACGTACTAAGGTTTATTAGACGGATGGGTCGTGCCTTGACTTAGTCTTAATTAGTATCTTTGAGTTACGTTTCTAGTGTCTTAGCATTATCCCAAAGTATATAATTATTTGTTAAAATAATAAATATTTTAACTTAAATTATATTTATTAAATTTTGGAATATTAGTTAAAATAATATATTTTAATTTGACACATTATGTATTTATACATGTATATCTTCCCCAATGATGGGTGTATCCATACACGTATTCGTAAACTTGTATATTTTTGCCAAGTATCGGTGGCGTATACCGGTGTATTTATCCGTATGAGAATACGTATTTTTATTGTGTTTATTAAGCATTCTTTTATTTAATTTTTGTATTTATTTTCCGGAATAATATTTCTAATAAAAATTCACCAACATAAATATATTCTTAAAATATATAAATATTTTAAGAAAACTTGTATGGAAAATTATTTATATTTCTTCCTTGGCAAAAATATTTATATTTTCATATAAACCTCAAAAATAATATATTTTCTAGATTATCTTAAAAAATATTTATAAATCCATTTTTCACCCCAAAAATAATATTTTCTAGTAATTCAAGAAAACACATATATTTTTCTTTACTAAAAAATAATATATTTTCTTCATGTTAAAAATATGATATATTTTTGTAATAACTATAAAAATCATATTTTCGTTCTCTTGATTTCCAAAATACCGTTTACCAAATATACTTATGAATTTAATCTCGGAATATTTCTATAGTTTATATTCCTTCTTCGGTTTCTCCAATATTTTGGGTATAAATTATATTTTTATTTTCTTGGGATTTTGGTAATATTTTGTGTTGTAATTCTTGGCATTTTGGTGAGTTATATGATTTCAAGCCCTAAAATAATATAACTAATACACATAATATACAAGTAATCACACACATTGTGACATCTAAATATATATTTTCCTAAACACATATTTAGTCACTTTTATTTATTAAAAACCAACCTCCAACATTTGCAATTTTTGTAACAAAAATTATGGCAAATTTTATATGAAAAATCATGGTTAAAATATACTTGTAAATGCTTGTTTAAAAATATTTTTTTAAGTGTTTAATTTTTAGAAAAATTTTGCCATAGTTTCCCCTTAAAAAAGGAGTTTTCCATGCTTTCAAAGTATATCATTTTCTTTTAAAAATCATCACAATTCATCAACAAAGCAAACAATACTTACTAATTGCCAAAATCAAGCCATATACACTACTTCATGAACTTGAAAATTTATAAAAATTTGTAGTAACTTAGTAGAGTGTTTAGTAAGCTTAGTTGCCCTTTAAAGTGTGGTTATTTGTTTAAAAACATCATTCTTGAAGATTTTAGATCTTTACAACTTGTAACTTGATTTTCTAAAAATATTTTTTGTTGAATTTTTCCTGTTAATAATATGTTTCTATGCTTGATTAACCACTAAAAATGTTATTAGTTTCCTTAAAAACCATGGCTATGTAAATCTTGTAATTTAACTTAGTTTCTTGAGAAAATCATTCTGGAAATCACACATTTACAAGACTTATATTATACTTTGATCATCATTATTCAAGAAAACATCTTCATAGTTCAAGTTCATGCTTACATAAAGTATGATCATCTTGGTCTTTCACAAGATCATCCTCTTATCTTGCTAGATCACGTGTTTAATCACAATCTAGCAAGTTTCATATGATGTTTAACATCATTAACACAAACAATCAACAATCAAGATGCATATAAACACTTAAACAACATAGTTTATGATGATTTTTAGTCTTATGTTAAAGATTATGTTCTTGATCTTTAGTGTTCTTCTTGATTAGTGATTTACATATACTTTTAACCAACATAACAAGATGTAAAATGGGATTAGGAAGGTCTTACTACTAGCACAAGGCTAGGGATGATGTTCAAGAAGGAGATGATGATGAACTTGGTGGTTAATAGCTTGTGAGAGAGGTCCTTCATCTTCCAATGACTCCTAGCTCCTTAATCAAGCTACTTACACCTTGTGATCACTTGAGATTGGATGGAAATGAAGTGAAAGTGAGGGTGGTGGTGGGTCTTGGTTTCGGCCGAGAATGGAGGAAGGAGAGGGAGAGATGAAGTGTTGGTGTGTTGTGATGAAAATGAGAAGGTTGTGATCTTGTGGTTATGTTATAAATCCTCCAACAAGTGTTTAACTAGTGTGTATTGTGTTTCAAAAGATTAAACATAATCTATTAAAATATTAACACAAAATCAAGGGTGGGCCACCTTATGGTGACCGTAAATAGAGGGGGGGGGGGTATAGACTAGGTTGTAATGGCTAGTTAAGTTTACAAGTTAGATTCTAATTTTTAGTTAGGGTATTTAGTTGTTATGATGTTATATAGTGTGTTATGTTGTTCGGTTTGTTACCGGTTCACTAAAGGTGCTAAACTATGCAGTTTAGTGTGCTTTATGTTACCTTTTGTGACAGTTTTGATTCCTGACACTTAGGAAAGCATTCTGGACCATTTAACCATAATTCTGCATAATATTAAGTTGTCTAAAAGCTGTTTTTTTGCTGAATTCTGCAGAATTCTGCAGTTTATGTGAGTTTTAGGCAGTTTTTGGCGCTTAAACCATCACTAGGAATGCAGTTTTATGATCCTTACTTTCCTACACGCTAAACTAGTGTAACTCTAGTTTTCTGGCCCATTCTGTGTCTCAATACTATGTTTGTCTAAGTACTGAATTCCGTTAGTATTTTCTGATTTGTCTGATAACTGTGCTAACTTTGTTTCGTGCATCATTTGAATCAATAAAGTGTTGCATGCAATAATGATATGACATTATGCAATATATGATGCACATATATGTATATGACAATAACCAGAAAGCATTCATGTCATTAATTTTAATTAGCATAGTCATTAAAGCACTAATTACTGTTTAAGTATTGTACAGATACATGAAATTTTGACAATTGTCACAGTTTGCAATCTAAGAATTGCTTGTAAGAACATCTCGTAACACAAGCAACACAATTCACAATAAGCATTGGCAAAGCACAATTGGAAACATCCAAACGAATTTTAATGTGTCTTAGGTGACTTAACATTACCGGTTGGGGGGTTATTTCCAGAGGTACCACCGCTATGCTATGAGCGGATGGCCTCGTGCTGGGCAATAGCTTGTGAGATGCGTTCTTACAGTTCTGCTTCAGTCCTTGGCAGTGTATTGTTGGTATTGACATTCCGTCAGGGCGGCATTGTTCTTCTAGTAAGAAGATCGGGTAGATTAGGCCTTATTCGTTAAATAATTATCTAGGAGGCGTACATAAATATATATATATAATATATATATTTGTCACAACAAGCAATCACACTATAACACGATCATCACATGAATAGATAACTCAACACTGTATTTAATGAGAACACGACTATTGAGCTTTTCATAAATATTCCACCACAAGATACATTGTTTTTAAATTGTAGCATATCAAAAGAGACACGAGGTCACACTACCTGTCACACCCTGGCTTTGCGGAAGCGTGGTTAATTTGGTGTGACTTCTTAATACCATAGCTTAATCATAACAAGGCTATATGATATTAAAACCATGCAAGATCATCCATAGATTTAAGTTTTAAAACCGAAGTAACATAACATTGTCTTAGGGACTACAACACCATAACATAAAACATTGTTTTGAAAGACATAAACATCAACATCAACATGAATAAAACGCAGTTTAAGATTTGTGACTCGTCTAGGAAAAAGTCACATTTCCTAAACCGGGATGACCTCGGAACCCATATGCAGCGGGAAAACATAACATACCGCGCCAGATCTTTAGTTTCCTGAAATACATGTAAGTTGAAAAAAATCAACAATAATGTTGAGCGAGTTCATGTGTAAGTGAGTAAGTAAAACCTTTGTAAAATGTCTGTATGTATGAAAATTCCTGGTATGTAGCAATAAGGAAAAAGAGATCAATTAATGTGTAGCTAATACATTAATAAGTGAAATGGCCTAGGAAGCACTCAATCCTGTAACGCGTATTTCATACCGGTCCTTCCGGCGGAACGACATAGTCACCACATGCAGCCACACGCTGGCTCATGTGTGGGGCTCGCAACACCCGATAGATCTATCACTCATGCCTCTCGGTCCTTATGCAAGGATTAATGGTCTTATGATAATAGCCTACCCATTCACATGATCTAGGTAATAACCCTCCCTATGCTATCCATACCATGTAAAAAGTACTTGTAATCGTAGTAACATGTATTTCACCCCCGCAGTTAGAAAACTGAAAACAGTTAAGAGAAAAGGGGGAGCATGAACTCACCGTGGTGCGTCTCTACCAAGTAAATCTCCTGATCAAGCAGTTGTGTGACGACCTACACGTACTAACTCTATTAGACGGACGGCCGTGCCTTAGCTTTATGGTTTAAGTTTTTGGGAAATAGTTAGACAACTATTTCGTGTTCACATTTTGTAAATACTTGGTAATTATTCTCCTTCCCAAGGATGGGGAATTTATTACATGCGTGTTCGTAACATTCGAAATACATTATTAAGTCTCACTTAATATATTTTATTTCTTACTTCAAAATATAATCATTTTTTTCCCAAAAATATTATATTTTATTTCATACAATTTTCCAAAAAAATATTCTTGACAAATACGCGTTCAAAAATATTTTCTTAAAATGCGTAAGTTACGGATAAAGATCGGGTGGTAATAATTATACCGTTGTAACTCATTATTTATTGTGAAGGCGTTCGTATTATTTTGGAATCGTTAACATTCGGTAATATTATTTTTTTACCCTAAAAATAATATTTGTATAGTTCACAAAATAATCATAAAAATCTCACAAGTGTTGTTATGAAGAATATATATATATATATATATATATATATATATATATATATATATATATATATATATATATATCAAATATATATATATCAAATATATATTTATCAAGTTTTATTTTGTGAAAATCCCACCTCCGATGTTTCGTAAATAAAGTCGTGGCGAAACTTACGTTTTGAAAACAAGTCAAAAATAGATTTACAACACTTGTAGTGAAAATATTCCCAAAAATTTCGCCAGAGTTTCCCCTGTAACTGGAGGTGGCCACGCTTTCAAGCGTATCATTTTCTTTTAAAATTCAAATCAACAATTTTTCTCAATCAACAATAAACAATACTCAAACCATCAAACTAGTCAAAATAGATGTAAATCGCAAAAATGCATGAACTTGTGGTTTATCTAAAATATGAAGTAAATTTCATTACCTTTAGTGGATCTTTTGTATAAATCAATCCGGTTTCGTAAAAGTCTTGTTTTTAATGAAATTCCTTCTTTACAACTTCTAGCAAAATTTGACAAAACTAGTTCCTTGTCGAAAATTAGTGTTACACAAGTGTTTACACACTTGTGTGTTTATAAAAATCATTCTTGTTCGTGTAAGATCCGGTTTTAGAAAATAAGATTTCCTTGACACTTGGTCCTTTGAACATACCGCTTGTAGATCCGTAGATCCACTAGTTTTAAAAACTATTTTGTAAGTAAAGTCGATTTTACGCAAGTTCATGTTTAGTGTGTGGTAGAGTTTCATCATTTAACCCTTTGTACACTTAAACAAACTCTATGCCATGATTCTTGATCATGACTAATCCGGGTTAGATGATGATCCGAGCTACCACATCATAGATCGGCACTAAATAATCACACAAAACAAATCCTATAAGATTTACACAACCCTTGTGCTATTAACCAACATTTTTAACATTTTTGGTAGACTTTTTCATATCATCTTGTAAGTTCATGAGTTTTAACCGTCATATTTCATTTTAACCACTTTAAAATAGATCAAGAATGTGTTTGAAGCAACTTACTACTAGCTCGAGGCTAGGGACGAGTCTAGTCGAAGAATGAGTGGATAAAAGCAATAGGTTGAGGTCCTTCACGTTCCGAATGCACCAAGCTTCCTCGTATGTGATCCTTAACACTTGTATACCCTTGGAATAGCTTGATTAAAATCGAAAATGGATGTGGGGGTGGGTTGTGTGCTCGGCCGAGAACCAAAGAGAGGGAGAGAGAAGTGATGCTCAAGTGTTGTGAGTGTGAAGGTTATGATGGATCATGTAGGATACTTATGGACAATTGCCATCAAGATTAACCAATGGATGCTATGTCTAATTGATATTAGGCATAGTTGATTTAAATAATCAACAAGTACAAAGGGTGCCCCCCTAGGGGACGAGTTCGGTTAGGGAGGGGGAGGGGTCTCCTAGTTCAATTCCAACTAAGTATTAAGTATTAGTTAGGAGATTTAGGAAATTAATCCGGTTACTAGTATGTTATGCATTGTAGCGGGTGTTAGGGTATTCGGGGACCCTAACTGGCTCAGAAAAGAAAAACAATGTTAATGACAATATTTTTGTGTTCCGGATAAAGTCCGGTTGTTCGGTTGGATAGTGATCCGTTAAAGTGCTTAACAAAGCCTTAAAGTGTCGTTAATATTATTTTTAGTGACACAACTTATTCCCGACACTTTGGAAAGTGTCTAGTAATATTTTTCCCATGTTTTGGCACTTTATTAGTTAGCTTAGTGCTGAATTTTGTACCTAAAGTACGTTTTTGGCACATCCGGTCACTGTAATCTCATTCCTAGTGACGCAGTTCTACAACCCTTATATCCCTACACTCTCTACTAGTGTAGCAAACTATCTCTGGCTCTCACAAGCCTTAGAGGCAGTACCTGCCTGGTGCTGGTTATAACAACACGTTTAGTAGGTTATCCGTTATTGTGCTACAGTGCTTTTGTGCATCACGGTTGTCACTACAGTTCTGTATGTAAATAGTAGGGTGACAGCAAATAAGGTATGATGCAAGGAAGTACATGTATCAGTATTCAAATAGCAGTTTATCCACAATTTCAAGTAAGCACAGTAATTAAGCAGTAATTAATTATAAATTAAGTCGTACGGATACCTGGTTTGGTGAGGGTTGTCACATTCTCCCCCCGTTAAATAAATTTCGTCCTCGAAATTTGTACTACCCTACTACTTATGGTTAAGTCACACACGTATGTATATGGATAATATCGAAGTAGATAATCATTAAATCGAAACAAACCTTACTCACATTAGCTGAGTCCCAGAATATATAACAACCCGAATCCTAAGGTTGAAAGGTGTGTGCTTCTAGCATTGGATGTCAACGGTACAAGACGTACTTGACGTATAATCTAGTGTAACCAGCTAGCAGGGGTTCCACAAAAGTGGAGTTTTGACTAATAAGATTCTTTTAAACGATTGGTTACAATATGCTAACGGGTTTTTACAAACCATAGCACCCGTTATATGAACTCAAAAGTAACAACTCAACGTAATAGTAAAATGATCTGTCAACTCTTGAATAAATGTCTGGTAAGGTTTAGTGTGTCGACATTTTTGAATAGTGGAGATACACCGAATGGAATACAAGTGAATCTGGTGTATCATTGTCTTGATTCGTAGTTGCATCAGAAATGTTTAAATGATAAATCAAACAGAAGTATGTGTGGTCTCGTGTAAAACGGTTACCACGATTAGCACAAGCTACAAGTTTATGATGACACCACAAGGTGTCGTAATGGCATTTCCCAATAATAGTGGTGACTGAACAAGTTCACCGCGTTTGAAATCAAATGAAAGTGTACTTAGGCAATCTGAAGATTTGATTTATACCATGTTACAGAGTTTTCAGTTAAATACGGAACATCAAAGATCCACTGTTTCCAATCGAATATGAAATGTATTAAGTATCGCAAGGCATTTGATTTACAACGAAAGAATTGTTAGGGGGGTACATCATGATATGAAATGAATTTATGTACTTTTGACTCAGCACGCACGTGTGTTGAGAGTGATTTAATTGTGATAAAGAAACGGATTTAGGGTAACTTGTCAAATAATCAATTAAATCCGTGTACGAAGTGAGTAGTCAAAAAGCGCAAGCTTCTGTTCTGTGAAAGTATCACTGTAAGGTATCGAAATCTATCAACGATTTAGTGGAGTCTTAGACCAAATAAGTCAACTACGACCCGAAACAAAAGAATCTGTGCCAAAGTATTAGAATATGATGCTCTCAATGCATCATATGGCATCTCAAATTAAGCATGTGAACTGGATAAGTTCAAGCAGTTGAACTTAGTTTCAACGTAACCAAACAATAAACGTACATATCAACAAGGAAATCTTGACATGATAGCAAACATGTAACATGAAAGAAGGTAGTTTCAATAAGTGTGTTGACTTGATAACAAAAGAGTCAACAATGACAAAAATGTAGGTCATTCGAATCACGAATCAGTAACTGGGTTTAGCAGGGTAATATTTAAATTTCAATGAAGTGTTTGTTCGAAATAAAACCACGTGCGTAGCAAATGATGCATGTGAGTCATGAAAGTTTCCGAGCACTGAAACAATGAGTGCTTGCTAAGATGAAGAAATGACCAAGTATCAAAACAAATGTGTGTCCGCTCTCAGCGAAGAAAACTTGTGTGATGCAACTACCATTAAGGGGAGTAGAGATGCAAATATCTACTCGCCAGAAGTAAAAGAAATCCAAGTACTCTCTGTTTGGGTCAGCGGAACTGGCATGTGCGCCAGGTTAATGATGGTTGATTGAGTTGACATATAGGGTTCCTAAATAAAAACCCTTACGAGTTTGGACCTGGGTTCGCAAAGGTCCTAAACATAAGTTTTCTAAATCCTCCAGATTTCGTATCCCGTGTGGATCCGGTTTGTACATTGTGTAGGAAACACCGTTTTTTTTTGTGTACGTCTAAGAACTAGTCATTGTCCCACAATTTGCACCGGTAAACTTTCTTCTTGAATTCACTGTTAACGACGCTCGATTGTGGACCAGTCGTGTAATAGCTGTTGGGTCCTCATAGTTAGTTATTGTAACACCTGTGTCATTTCAACCATCAAACAAATGCCAAACCAATGAAATATTGTATTTCATACTTTGGACTTGTATAAATATGTGTATCTTTTGCACATATCAACTCTTGTTCGATTTCAAACTCTAAATCGCTTTCTGGAAGGTTATACGCGCACTAATGCGTAAATATAACCAGTTTAATGCAACAAACACTCCGGAATAGTGAAATAGGTTTAACATACCTTAAATAACCTTTACATAACTTAGATATAAGTTTTGGAAGGTTTGATGTGGTGAAATCAAAGTTATATCGCTTACAGGGACTAAACTTGACAAACTGCGAAAGTATGCCAATTTGAACTGTAACAGACCTTCTGGAACATGACCATAAGTTAGACATACCATAAATATCCTTTACATAGCTTAGAAATAGGCTTTGAGGGGTTCGGTGTGCTAAAATAAACTTTTGGGTCATTAAGGGACTAAAAGTGTCAAAAAGTGCACAAGTTTGCATTTTCGCGCATAACTTACGTTCTGAATACATCCGGACATCCAAAAATTTATGTAAGCACTAAAATATTTTATTTTAGCGTTCGGCATAAGAAAAATCCATTCGTCACGTCATTTGGATCGTTTTTCGCGCTTGTGCGCATTCCGTCGTAATTAAGCGAACATCGCGTTCGTACGACCAAACGAACCATCATCCGGCATATTTTTGAGCATGTTTTGAGTTCCCTATACTTTAACTTCATTTTAGAGCCTTGAAATAAGGTTAACGGGGTTCAAACGCATCGAAAAAGGCCTTAAACACGTGCAGGGACCATTTCTGCCATTTTTGAAACAATTCTGAAACAGAGGGGCAGTGGCGTAGCGCGAGCCCTAAGGGCCTATGCAGTCGCGCTACGCGAGTGCCTTATCTGGGCAGAAAACTCAGTTTTGCACTTTCGGGACCAGATTCGATGTATAAACAGCTGTTTAATTCACAACCACACATTCTAACATGCTTAGTCAGCGGATAAGGATGGAATTTAGGCACCATAACTTTGCAACACATGTATGGATGGAATTTAAGCACCTAAACACCATAACTTTGCAACACATGTATGGATGGAATTTAAGCACCATAACTTTGCAACACATGTACGGATGGGATTAAGGCACGTTTTCCATGAAACGATCTTAACGGTTCGGGTATTCCTATAAATACCCCATACCCCCCATTGCTAAAATCACTAGAATTCTGATTTGAGAACCTCTAAGTTGAAACCATTGTTTCATACCTGAGATTCTTGAATCGGGATTAGCATTCGGGGACCCTTCGTAAGTATTCTTTCGTTCTTTTCCTTATTTTATTGCTTTTCGAGTCCGAAAGTCAAACTTTGTTTGACTTTCAGCGTTGACCAGTAATGGTCAATGCGAAGTTCTTTTGAACTTCGCAACGTGAGTGTAATCACGTTGGTCATAGTCCCTTGGGACTATGCCCACTGATTACCACGTTGTCTAGGGTCGTAGGGTAAGCGATCTGATGAATCGCTTATACCTCGAACCCGACCCATTTGGTCGATCATTAGGATCCGACCAAACACATTAGGTGATCATAGTAGGTAGGGAATAACCTTCCGAGGTTATACCCTATGGTCGCATCGTTTAAGTAGTTGTATGATAGGTAGTTTATATGCCTTAGGTAAATTACCAGAATACCCTTTTCATGTATAATTGGTAATTAAGCATATGTAACCTAAACCTTTGTCACATAACTGATTATGGAATATGTTTAGGCATATAACACTTGTCATAGGGCTAGTTAGGCGGTCCGAACGCGTTTCACGCGAACGACGCGTTAAAGTAGCATAAGCTACCTAAACGGGTCGTAATGGGTCGAAATCACTCAGGTTAAGTTTCATTTAGTATGTAGGCTTTGTTAAACCAAATGACACGAGTCTCTACACTCGTTTGGTTTACAAACCCTAATGCTACCCAATCTTTCGATCTAGGTCCGGTTTATTAACATAGTTACCTATACTAGGTGCCGTTTGATATCCGCGATCTCTAGCATTGTTTAGTTGTCACTCCAGAACTACTGAGCAATCTCAGGTGAGTACATAGACCCCTCTTTTACTGTTTTCCAAACTGTTTTGGGGTGGAACACATGTGCCTACTTGTTACATTCATGCTTTCCCGTTTTCACATCATATACCTGCTATGTTCGTTAGTACATTATAGTACATGATTTTATGACATTTCATGCTAGGTGTGCCCAATTGTGTGCATTACTTAGTACATCGTTTTACATGACATTTTGACATAGACATTTTAACATGATTGACATTTGATCATGCATTTCCCACAAAACATAACTTTGATTTAAAACAAGTTTTACTTCAATACTTTGTTTCTGTGCATATGGTTTAGTTGAGACATTTCACTTGCCATACATGACATCTTGACATAGACATTTGACATGGATATTTGACATAGACATTTGACATGGATATTTGACATAGACATTTTGATATGATTTACATCTTGACATGAACACTTTGACATATTACCCAATACATTTGACAATTGATTTAAACATAGACTTCTTACATTGATTGGTTTGGTTTGATTAAGTGATTAAGTAACGATGCGTGTGTAATATGATACAAGCATGGTGGATACGCCGCTGGTACTTCCTATATATAAGTGTTTGTATGGTATTACATATCATAGCGTTATTTGAATCATTTCAGTTTGAGACATAGAACATTTTATACAAATAACATACTTTTCACAAGACATTGATTTATAAACATCTTATCTTATGCAAACATATTTTACTTGGTTATTCATTTAACCTTACATTTATTTATACTTATCATTTGAACTCATTGTTTTTCAAATGATTTACAAAGCAAAGCAAACTAAAAGGTTCATGACTAAACATTTTCTCAAACATAAGTCATGAAACCTATTTTCACAAAACCTATGTATCTCACAGGCATTTTTATGCTGACGTACCTATTTTCACATGTGTTTTTCAGGAACTGTTGCATAAGATGATCAAGATACACATAGGCAGACTTGGGCTTTAGTGACAATAAAAGATGCAAGACTAGTTAATTATGTTGTATTTCCTTGTTTGTTAAGACATTGTAACACTTGTAATCAATAAAACGAAACTTTAATTGCCATGGATTTGAAACGATTAATTCTGTTACAACACTCCCCGACATTTCCGCCATGTTTTGTATGTTCTACGTGGTCGGGGTGTGACAGAAAAGATGGTATCAGAGCCAATGGTTATAGGGAATTAGGTTATTAGTAATGCTTTGACCTAGTCTATAACCTTTCTAGGACCCTAACGCGAGTTTACTTGCGTTTAATCATAAAACAATACCGTCACCTATCCTTAGGCGACGACCACAACAAGAACATAAATTTCAAAACCGCTTTGAAAACTAATCATCTGTTCTAGGATGATTTATTACAAGGTTTTGAACCCTCTGTTATAAGATTTTGAACCCCTTTGAGTTTTCAAAATCTCGTCAAAGTTTTGGGTCCTAAATAGTGTGAACACGTGCAAACTGGAAGGGTGAATGCCTGTATTCTGGGTTTTCTGTCTAGGCAAGCACTTCGTATACATCTCATCAGACGCGAGACCAGTTGTGCTTACCTGGGAATTCTTGGGATGAGTGTTCACTTATAGGAGAGCATGTCTTCGCGATACATTATTTTTGACCCGCTTACTTTGATTAGTCACTGTCTCATTTGTTTGCCTTTGGTAACAAACAAATGGTCACAATCTAAATGCCTTGTCATTTTCTTTTGACTATCTTTCGCTTGTTTCCTCCTATACCTTTTGTTATCTTCAAGATGCATCTTCATCGCAACGACAATGTCCGAACCAGGTGCTGCAATTACCCAGCGAATAGGCGACTTACTCCAGAGGACCGTTGACTTAGCTATCACCATGACACGCCTCAGGGATGAAGCTGTATAAGGGAACTGCTCCTTGGTGCAATCAATGCCATCGTCATTATTCAAATCAAATACCATGTTACAAATGTACCCACGGTGGACGATGGAGACATTTGGTTAACATGTGTCGCTTTGCTGTTCAAAGCAAAGCAGTTGCAAACCCTGTTGCTACTTAACCTTCAAGTTCTGCTTCATATGTCGCCTTGGCATATCTAGCGCCTCAACCTCATGAACTTTCTACTTTGTGTATCGACTTAAGCACGCCTAGTGCAAGGTGTCGAAGCACCTCTCGTTACACAAATTTCAAAATCCATAAAGGATCTTTCTATCCTCATAATCAGATCCTTGTGGATGAATATCACTCAAATCGGAGCCCTTAATTGAATTATTCGTATGCCTTAATACGAACATTACCATTCAATAAGGACGAAGCCGAATTCTTATTTAGATCTTCCTATCTTCATAGTTAGATTCTAATGATTTAAGTGCCGCATCGAATCCACGGATTGGATTCCTGGTGTGCTTTAAATATCCGTGTCCAAAGATAACAAAGTAAAGATCAAGTTAAACAATTATGTGATTATGTTCTTATGTGTTTTGTGTTTTTATGTGATCCATCCAAATCCTCGTAGAATCCTTCTTGCCTTCATATGAAGGATTCATAGTAGGATATTCAAAAAGGTACTATCTTAAATCCTTAATGGATTTCCACGTTGTAGTTAAGTCCCTTGGATTATAAAGTACTATTCCAAAGTTTAAGGGAAACATGTGTTGAAAAGTTAAATAGATCCTCCGTCGATCTAAAGTTAAATACATCCTACGTCGGTGTAGTTAAATGTTTCTCTTATGTAGTAAAGTTAAATAGATCCCCCGTCGATCTAAAGTTAAATACATCCTACGTCGATGTAGTTAAATGTTTCTCGTAGGTAGTTGAGTTAAATAGATCCTACGTCGATCTAAAGTTAAAGAGATCCTACGTCGATCTAAAGTTAAATACATCCTACGTCGATGTGGTTAAATTTTCCCCGTGGGTAGTTTAGTTAAAGAGATCCTACGTCGATCTAAGTTAAATAGATTGGTCCGACAATCTAGTTAAATACATCCTACGTCGATGTGGTTAAATTTTCCCCGTGGGTAGTTTAGTTAAAGAGATCCTACGTCGATCTAAGTTAAATAGATTGGTTCGACAATCTAGTTAAATATGTCATGTATTTATGTAGTTAAATAGGCCCTCGGGTGGTCTAAATCAAGGGATTGTTCGTTAATCTAATCCTTTGGTGACCTAGTTAAAGAGACTCTATTGCAGTCAAGATTAATTCACAACAGGATTATTCGTTTGATTTTTCCCCATACGCATTATGAAAGAAACTGTGCGGACTGTGCAAGGAACTACGTAATTATGGAGGCCTACATAATTATGGAGTTCAGTGCATAGGAACCACAGGAAGTTTTGTCATGTGTTAAGACCAACAGTGGCAAGAGTAATAATACGGGAGAAGTCTTGGACTTTGACCAATGTCATTTATCCTCACACTACCCAAATTCTGATTTCAAGCACACACAAGTTTCCTATGATAATTCTTCACGGGAACTGTTCACCTGTCTATAGTTCAAAACTCCATGTTTTGTTACTACAATGACTTCAATTTGAGGGTTGACATCTTTGCTAAGAATCCTAACATGGCCCAGAGTTTTACTTAAGGGCTCAATGGATTTGTCTGAAGGCAAAACCGTCACAGCTGTCTCCACAAGTTTCCTCTAAAACTAAATTTCGGGACGAAATTTCCTAAAGTAGGGGAGACTGTAACACCTGTGTCATTTCAACCATCAAACAAATGCCAAACCAATTAAATATTGTATTTCATACTTTGGACTTGTATAAATATGTGTATCTTTTGCACATATCAACTCTTGTTCGATTTCAAACTCTAAATCGCTTTCTGGAAGGTTATACGCGCACTAATGCGTAAATATAACCAGTTTAATGCAACAAACACTCCGGAATAGTGAAATAGGTTTAACATACCTTAAATAACCTTTACATAACTTAGATATAAGTTTTGGAAGGTTTGATGTGGTGAAATCAAAGTTATATCGCTTACAGGGACTAAACTTGACAAACTGCGAAAGTATGCCAATTTGAACTGTAACAGACCTTCTGGAACATGACCATAAGTTAGACATACCATAAATATCCTTTACATAGCTTAGAAATAGGCTTTGAGGGGTTCGGTGTGCTAAAATAAACTTTTGGGTCATTAAGGGACTAAAAGTGTCAAAAAGTGCACAAGTTTGCATTTTCGCGCATAACTTACGTTCTGAATACATCCGGACATCCAAAAATTTATGTAAGCACTAAAATATTTTATTTTAGTGTTCGGCATAAGAAAAATCCATTCGTCACGTCATTTGGATCGTTTTTCGCGCTTGTGCGCATTCCGTCGTAATTAAGCGAACATCGCGTTCGTACGACCAAACGAACCATCATCCGGCATATTTTTGAGCATGTTTTTAGTTCCCTATACTTTAACTTCATTTTAGAGCCTTGAAATAAGGTTAACGGGGTTCAAACGCATCGAAAAAGGCCTTAAACACGTGCAGGGACCATTTCTGCCATTTTTGAAACAATTCTGAAACAGAGGGGCAGTGGCGTAGCGCGAGCCCTAAGGGCCTATGAAGTCGCGCTACGCGAGTGCCTTATCTGGGCAGAAAACTCACTTTTGCACTTTCGGGACCAGATTCGATGTATAAACAGCTGTTTAATTCACAACCACACATTCTAACATGCTTAGTCAGCGGATAAGGATGGAATTTAGGCACCATAACTTTGCAACACATGTATGGATGGAATTTAAGCACCTAAACACCATAACTTTGCAACACATGTATGGATGGAATTTAAGCACCATAACTTTGCAACACATGTACGGATGGGATTAAGGCACGTTTTCCATGAAACGATCTTAACAGTTCGGGTATTCCTATAAATACCCCATACCCCCCATTGCTAAAATCACTAGAATTCTGATTTGAGAACCTCTAAGTTGAAACCATTGTTTCATACCTGAGATTCTTGAATCGGGATTAGCATTCGGGGACCCTTCGTAAGTATTCTTTCGTTCTTTTCCTTATTTTATTGCTTTTCGAGTCCGAAAGTCAAATTTTGTTTGACTTTCAGCGTTGACCAGTAATGGTCAATGCGAAGTTCTTTTGAACTTCGCAACGTGAGTGTAATCACGTTGGTCATAGTCCCTTGGGACTATGCCCACTGATTACCACGTTGTCTAGGGTCGTAGGGTAAGCGATCTGATGAATCGCTTATACCTCGAACCCGACCCATTTGGTCGATCATTAGGATCCGACCAAACACATTAGGTGACCATAGTAGGTAGGGAATAACCTTCCGAGGTTATACCCTATGGTCGCATCGTTTAAGTAGTTGTATGATAGGTAGTTTATATGCCTTAGGTAAATTACCAGAATACCCTTTTCATGTATAATTGGTAATTAAGCATATGTAACCTAAACCTTTGTCACATAACTGATTATGGAATATGTTTAGGCATATAACACTTGTCATAGGGCTAGTTAGGCGGTCCGAACGCGTTTCACGCGAACGACGCGTTAAAGTAGCATAAGCTACCTAAATCGTAATGGGTCGAAATCACTCAGGTTAAGTTTCATTTAGTATGTAGGCTTTGTTAAACCAAATGACACGAGTCTCTACACTCGTTTGGTTTACAAACCCTAATGCTACCCAATCTTCCGATCTAGGTCCGGTTTATTAACATAGTTACCTATACTAGGTGCCGTTTGATATCCGCGATCTCTAGCATTGTTTAGTTGTCACTCCAGAACTACTGAGCAATCTCAGGTGAGTACATAGACCCCTCTTTTACTGTTTTCCAAACTGTTTTGGGGTGGAACACATGTGCCTACTTGTTACATTCATGCTTTCCCGTTTTCACATCATATACCTGCTATGTTCGTTAGTACATTATAGTACATGATTTTATGACATTTCATGCTAGGTGTGCCCAATTGTGTGCATTACTTAGTACATCGTTTTACATGACATTTTTACATAGACATTTTAACATGATTGACATTTGATCATGCATTTCCCACAAAACATAACTTTGATTTAAAACAAGTTTTACTTCAATACTTTGTTTCTGTGCATATGGTTTAGTTGAGACATTTCACTTGACATGACATCTTGACATAGACATTTGACATGGATATTTGACATAGACATTTGACATGGATATTTGACCTAGACATTTTGATATGATTTACATCTTGACATGAACACTTTGACATATTACCCAATACATTTGACAATTGATTTAAACATAGACTTCTTACATTGATTGGTTTGGTTTGATTAAGTGATTAAGTAACGATGCGTGTGTAATATGATACAAGCATGGTGGATACGCCGCTGGTACTTCCTATATATAAGTGTTTGTATGGTATTACATATCATAGCGTTATTTGAATCATTTCAGTTTGAGACATAGAACATTTTATACAAATAACATACTTTTCACAAGACATTGATTTATAAACATCTTATCTTATGCAAACATATTTTACTTGGTTATTCATTTAACCTTACATTTATTTATACTTATCATCTGAACTCATTGTTTTTCAAATGATTTACAAAGCAAAGCAAACTAAAAGGTTCATGACTAAACATTTTCTCAAACATAAGTCATGAAACCTATTTTCACAAAACCTATGTATCTCACAGGCATTTTTATGCTGACGTACCTATTTTCACATGTGTTTTTCAGGAACTGTTGCATAAGATGATCAAGATACACATAGGCAGACTTGGGCTTTAGTGACAATAAAAGATGCAAGACTAGTTAATTATGTTGTATTTCCTTGTTTGTTAAGACATTGTAACACTTGTAATCAATAAAACGAAACTTTAATTGCCATGGATTTGAAACGATTAATTCTGTTACAACACTCCCCGACATTTCCGCCACGTTTTGTATGTTCTACGTGGTCGGGGTGTGACAGTTATATAAGAAGTTCGTTAGTCCTCAGCAAGAGCCACCGACTCTGGTTGGCTAGTTCGTCCGACTCTCGGTCATTTGAAGGTCATTCGTCCTTTCTTTCGGCGAGCAGAACTGAGGTTATCCAAAACAAAGGTTTTGGTCTGTTATCTTCCTTCTTTATCAACCGCTGGGGTTGCACTGCCAATCCTTGCCTCTCCGGAAGTGTAAGTCGTTACGATGCATTGACTACAGGCGAGGTGCCTGGGATTAAATCGATGCGAGACTCGACTAATCGTTGAGGAGGTGATTCCGGTAAGTATTCGAGGAAGACTGCAAGATATTTCCTTATCATAGGAACATCTCTGTGCTTCGGTTCTTCGGCTCCTCCTGTCCCCGACATGAGCCAAGAAAACAACACATTCTTCCCGTAACAACCTTCGTGTTTTCAAGCAATTCGTGATCTGTGGAGGCGTATCCTGCCTTGTGAGTCGAGATCGTTCCTTCATTCGTCATCATGGTGCGGATATCGATCTCCTATTGATCATTTGTCAACCAATCCCTCCAACTACCTTGTTGAAGTCTCCCAATTCACTGGCAGTAGATCGAGTGTAATCTTATGCTTCCCGGGTTCTATCTTGCCGATTCCAGTTATTGTGTTGGCTTTCACTAGCTTCCCCTAAGCTAGTCCTAATGGGTACTGGAATATCTACTTACTCGCTGCTTAAACCAATTATACTCTCGAACTCTAGGGGTGCGAAGCGTAAAATTTACAACATATTTGGCAATACAGATGCATAACATCGGGTAGTATGGGACGTACCGATATTCATGCTTGGATTCCTGGCGTGCTTCCGTGGCTCCGGTGTTAGACATCTTTCCCATCATTCTGTTTAATCTCCCTTGGGCAATCTTTCCTAAAGTGCCTCATATCCCCGCAGGTATAACATCCCTTATCTTTCCCCTTTCCTTTCTTTCCACGCTTCATCTCACGCCAACACGTTTCCCTGTTGTGTCCCACTTTGCCACAGTTGTCACACTTCCCATTTTTACATCGCCCGGTATGATGACGTCGGCACCTATCACATTTAGGTAGCTTACCCATGTACTCTTTTCTCTTTTTGGCCTTGTTGTTGCTACTCGACTGGGTACCCTGTTTGAAATTTGCCAACTTTCTCTTGTTGTCCCCAGATGACTCTACATGAGTCTCCTTCTTTTCCTCAGAGGTTGAAAATTTGTTCGTCCTGATTGCCTCTTCAGTCAAGGCTACACTTAGATTGATGGCCTCAGTGATCGTTGCAGGCTTTGACGTCGTCACCAAGCTCATGATTTGGGGTGCCAATCCCCAAATGAAACGCTCAATCCTCTTAAACTCCGGATCTACCATGTAAGGAACGATACGCGACAGAACTTGGAACTTCTCCACATACTCAGCTATTTTTGGACCTTCCGTCTTCAAGTTCCAGAACTCAGTTTCTACCTTCTGGCTTTCTGTTCTCGAACAGTACTTTTTATGCATTAGCTCTTTCAGCTCGTCCCATGATAAAGCATATGCAGCGGCCTCGCCCATTGTCTGAACCTGAAGTTTCCACCATGACAGAGCCCCATCTCGGAACAGCCCGGAAATGTACGTGACCTGATCTTCTGGGGCGCATTTGCTCGCACGCAAAACAGTGTCCATCTTCTCAATCCAGCGTACGAAGGCTACGGCACCCCCAGTGCCGTCGAAATGTAGGGGCTGGCAGCCTAAGAACTGCTTGTAGGTGCAGCCGTTGGGTGGGTTATTTCCTGAGGTACCTCCGTTGCGTTTGGAGCGCTGGGCCTCGTACTGTGCGATAAACTGCACGAGGCGTTCTTGAAATTCCGCCTCTGTCGTTGGCAGAGGGTTGTTGGTATCGGTGTTCCCTCGAGTCGACATCTTCTGAGAAGAAAGTCGGTTAGGTCGGGTCTTAGTAAGGACACGAGCACCTAAGTCTCTATTTAATGAATAAGACCTCATAGGTATATTACATTTACATAAATACGCAGTTGTTTAACAATTAATCACATATCCTCACGGTTATAGCACAGCTTGCAAATAGGAACGTAGCAAGTAAACATGTGGTATTATAGTTATAGCACAAATATGTAGATCATTAACGTGCCTAGTGAGAGCATAGCGATGATATTTTTCGTCGGTCATTAGTCATAAGTATTTTCACGTGTTTAAAGATGATCGGGCTTTCATTATCCACCGGCCACAATCACTGCGTCTTACCAAAATGCATCACATCAGAAGGGACTCAGGGTCACCCTACCCTTGTCCAACAAGTATATCAGTGCATCACAGCTACGTGGTCAGAAGTGATCCTCAAAAGTCTCTGAAATCCCCGCTTATCATTAGCGTCTTTTCCCAAGCGTAATGCAATCCGCTTAATCCAGAGATCAACTATACTGGTGACTGAGGTGGAGGAGGAAAGAAAAGTATACTGTTAACGTGCGTGAGTCCCTCCTCGAGCTTGTATATACGTTGAAGTAATCATTTGCTCTGCCGCTTGATAGTTTAGAAATGAACATCGGAATCCCGGGAATGGTGAAAGAACAAAGGTCAAGAGCACAGAGGAGTCTTGATACATGCGGCGGATCAAAGCATGCTGGTGATAGACCGGCTGGAGAACGTGGTATTGTGTATAGAAATTTCAGACAATATATGGTCTTGTGATGTAGACACTCAAGTCATGTTTTCGGTTATGTAATGTTTCGCAATTGAAGTTGCCAATTGTGGCGTCAGCTCAAGCTCCAACATTTTGTGACTCATATCCTTAACTGTAGTTGATGTTACAAGAGCAACTCATCTCGCATGTGGCCTTTATAATGTAAGGGTCTAACTTCAGCACAGTGTGCAATAGGAATCACCGAGATGGCTCGTCCGACGTTGTAGAGGTGAATGTAGCAAATGGTGCGACCTGTGCAGTTGGGAATATGCTGTTGTAGCAGATTAATCGTTATGCGGGTGCTGACCTGAAGTACCTCCTCGAGGTATGGTTATATTCCGAAAGGAAGCTATAGGCATCTTGGCGCAATGGACGTTGGTCTTCATAGGGGAAGGGAGCAATGTCAGCGGTTTCGGGTGTAAAAACGAACATCTCACAAATGAGGAGATTGGCCGATGCAGGTAGATATAAGGGGTGCAATGTATGGCAGACCAAAAAGAAACAGGGTCGTGATCACGTAAAGGTGTAGGTTCAGCAGGCGCAACATCAAGCTGACCCAAATGGTGTAGTAGCTGGTTCAAGTGCAGGCTCCGGGTCATATAACGGTGTGGAGGACATCAGCGGTGAGTGTAGGTAGCAAAGGTGCATCCATAGGAACTGGAACAGGGGCTGAAACAGGGGCCACAAGAGAGCGTCACAGGAAACTCGAAAGGTGGGTAACCATTGTCATCGTCTATCCACCCATTTCGGGTGTGCGCGTATCGAGGATCAACTTGGGTTGCAAAAGGCGCATGATCGAACTGTACAGGCACAGGGTCAGGGTGGGGTGCAACAAGAGAGTCAGTAGGTATAACAGCGATAAGTGGGGGATCAACATGATCAGCAGCAATAACATGGTCACCCTCCAGTAGTGGTGCATCAGTAGGGTGATCATCAATGGGTAGGTCAGCAATCACAAGATCAATGGGCATGCCAGCCTGAACAGGGTCATGCTCAAACACTGGGTCAAGAGCAGCTACTGGCTCAAGGGCCATGGCAGGCTCGGGATCAACGAACTCCATATCAAAATCTGCATGATCAGCGAATGCAGGGTCAACTGGGTCTACTGGGTCAACCATAGGCTGATCCAAGTGGATGAACTCTATCTCCTGGTCCGGTTAAATCCAGGGGGGAAAAACAGGGTCTGAATCCTCATCGAGGTCTTGATCGAAAGCAATTCTAGGAGCAGAGACAGCAGATGATGCCCTGTCAGGATTTGAACCGTGTGAATAGTGCTGTGCGCTCCGAGTGTGTGACGGTACGGAGGCCACAGACTCGAAGGAGTCTGGAGCGGGTGAGTGTCTGGGGCATCTGCGAGTAACAAAAGACCACTGTCAGCTAGAAGGGCCTCGCCCTCAACATCGTCCTCCAGGGGCTCATCATCAAACGGATCGACATCGTCGTCAGCGTCGGCGTCGAGGAGCATATCGTAAGCAGGATAAACGGCCAAAGGTATGGGAGCAGGGATCTCTACGAGTGGTAGGTACCCAGCAAAAGGACCATTAGCGGGCTCATCGACAGCGTCGGGTAGCACAAAGGGCTGAAAGTCATCCTCGTCTGTGCTGGTAACATCTGATGTGTGGACCTTGTGCTCTGAAGACTCTAAGTCGTCTGATACTATGGTTCTAGGGTCCGTGTTGTCCGATTCACCAGTGCCTGATGAATCCATGGTGTCTGTATCATAAACACAAATATGCACAAATAATCAATCATATAATCAGACAAGCACATTAGTCACCAAGTAAGCAATCAAACAATTCTCCTAGTCCCACTAGCCTCCCAGCCTCTCAGACTGCTCTTCCTAGTCCCACTAGCCAAATTCTCCCAGCCTCTTAGACTGCTCTTCCTAGTCCCACTAGCCAAATTCTCCCAGCCTCTCAGACTGCTCTTCCAAGTCCCACTAGACAAATCCTCCCAGCCTCTCAGACTGCTCTTCCTAGTCCCACTAGCCAAATCCTCCCAGCCTCTCAGACTGCTCTTCCTAGTCCCACTAGCCAACTACCTCGGTCTTCCAGACCGAGCCTCAGCCTTCCAGACTGAGCCTATAAATAATAAATAAAATGTGCTCAACATTTGTTTATAAAAACGTTTTGGATCTGGACTTAAGTGGTATGCAGTGTAAAAATGTTTTCGTGAGAGCCCTAGTGATCATAGTCTAGACTCGAGAAGGAATCCTAGTTCGCTATGATCAGAGCTCTGATACCAAGCTGTCACACCCTGGCTTTGCGGAAGCGTGGTTAATTTGGTGTGACTTCTTAATACCATAGCTTAATCATAACAAGGCTATATGATAATAAAACCATGCAAGATCATCCATAGATTTAAGTTTTAAAACCGAAGTAACATAACATTGTCTTAGGGACTACAACACCATAACATAAAACATTGTTTTGAAAGACATAAACATCAACATGAATAAAACGCAGTTTAAGATTTGTGACTCGTCCAGGAAAAAGTCACATTTCCTAAACCGGGATGACCTCGGAACCCATATGCAGCGGGAAAATATAACATACCGCGCCAGATCTTTAGTTTCCTGAAATACATGTAAGTTGAAAAAAAATCAACAATAATGTTGAGCGAGTTCATGTGTAAGTGAGTAAGTAAAACCTTTGTAAAATGTCTGTATGTATGAAAATTCCTGGTATGTAGCAATAAGGAAAAAGAGATCAATTAATGTGTAGCTAATACATTAATAAGTGAAATGGCCTAGGAAACACTCAATCCTGTAACGCGTATTTCATACCGGTCCTTCCGGCGGAAGGACATAGTCACCACATGCAGCCACACGCTGGCTCATGTGTGGGGCTCGCAACACCCGATAGATCTATCACTCATGCCTCTCGGTCCTTATGCAAGGATTAATGGTCTTACGATAATAGCCTACCCATTCACATGATCTAGGTAATAACCCTCCCTATGCTATCCATACCATGTAAAAAGTACTTGTAATCGTAGTAACATGTATTTCACCCCCGCAGTTAGAAAACTGAAAACAGTTAAGAGAAAAGGGGGAGCATGAACTCACCGTGGTGCGTCTCTACCAAGTAAATCTCCTGATCAAGAAGTTGTGCGACGACCTACACGTACTAACTCTATTAGACGGACGGCCGTGCCTTAGCTTTATGGTTTAAGTTTTTGGGAAATAGTTAGACAACTATTTCGTGTTCACATTTTGTAAATACTTGGTAATTATTCTCCTTCCCAAGGATGGGGGATTTATTACATGCGTGTTCGTAACATTCGAAATACATTATTAAGTCTCACTTAATATATTTTATTTCTTACTTCAAAATATAATCATTTTTTCCCAAAAATATTATATTTTATTTCATACATTTTTCCAAAATAATATTCTTGAAAAATACGCGTTCAAAAATATTTTCTTAAAATGCGTAAGTTACGGATAAAGATCGGGTGGTAATAATTATACCGTTGTAACTCATTATTTATTGTGAAGGCGTTCGTATTATTTTGGAATCGTTAACATTCGGTAATATTATTTTTTTACCCTAAAAATAATATTTGTATAGTTCACAAAATAATCATAAAAATCTCACAAGTGTTGTTATGAAGAATATATATATATATATATATATATATATATCAAATATATATTTATCAAGTTTTATTTTGTGAAAATCCCACCTCCGATGTTTCGTAAATAAAGTCGTGGCGAAACTTACGTTTTGAAAACAAGTCAAAAATAGATTTACAACACTTGTGGTGAAAATATTCCCAAAAATTTCGCCAGAGTTTCCCCTGTAACTGGAGGTGGCCACGCTTTCAAGCGTATCATTTTCTTTTAAAATTCAAATCAACAATTTTTCTCAATCAACAACAAACAATATTCAAACCATCAAACTAGTCAAAATAGATGTAAATCGCAAAAATGCATGAACGTGTGGTTTATCTAAAATATGAAGTAAATTTCATTACCTTTAGTGGATCTTTTGTATAAATCAATCCGGTTTCGTAAAAGTCTTGTTTTTAATGAAATTCCTTCTTTACAACTTCTAGCAAAATTTGACAAAACTAGTTCCTTGTCGAAAATTAGTGTTACACAAGTGTTTACACACTTGTGTGTTTATAAAAATCATTCTTGTTCGTGTAAGATCCGGTTTTAGAAAATAAGATTTCCTTGACACTTGGTCCTTTGAACATACCGCTTGTAGATCCGTAGATCCACTAGTTTTAAAAACTATTTTGTAAGTAAAGTCGATTTTACGCAAGTTCATGTTTAGTGTGTGGTAGAGTTTCATCATTTAACCCTTTGTACACTTAAACAAACTCTATGCCATGATTCTTGATCATGACTAATCCGGGTTAGATGATGATCCGAGCTACCACATCATAGATCGGCACTAAATAATCACACAAAACAAATCCTATAAGATTTACACAACCCTTGTGCTATTAACCAACATTTTTAACATTTTTGGTAGACTTTTTCATATCATCTTGTAAGTTCATGAGTTTTAACCGTCATATTTCATTTTAACCACTTTAAAATAGATCAAGAATGTGTTTGAAGCAACTTACTACTAGCTCGAGGCTAGGGACGAGTCTAGTCGAAGAATGAGTGGATAAAAGCAATAGGGTGAGGTCCTTCACGTTCCGAATGCACCAAGCTTCCTCGTATGTGATCCTTAACACTTGTATACCCTTGGAATAGGTTGATTAAAATCGAAAATGGATGTGGGGGTGGGTTGTGTGCTCGGCCGAGAACCAAAGAGAGGGAGAGAGAAGTGATGCTCAAGTGTTGTGAGTGTGAAGGTTATGATGGATCATGTAGGATACTTATGGACAATTTCCATCAAGATTAACCAATGGATGCTATGTCTAATTGATATTAGGCATAGTTAATTTAAATAATCAACAAGTACAATGGGTGTCCCCCTAGGGGACGAGTTCGGTTAGGGAGGGGGAGGGGTCTCCTAGTTCAATTCCAACTAAGTATTAAGTATTAGTTAGGAGATTTAGGAAATTAATCCGGTTACTAGTATGTTATGCATTGTAGCGGGTGTTAGGGTATTCGGGGACCCTAACTGGCTCAGAAAAGAAAAACAATGTTAATGACAATATTTTTGTGTTCCGGATAAAGTCCGGTTGTTCGGTTGGATAGTGATCCGTTAAAGTTCTTAACAAAGCCTTAAAGTGTCGTTAATATTATTTTTAGTGACACAACTTATTCCCGACACTTTGGAAAGTGTCTAGTAATATTTTTCCCATGTTTTGGCACTTTATTAGTTAGCTTAGTGCTGAATTTTGTACCTAAAGTACGTTTTTGGCACATCCGGTCACTGTAATCTCATTCCTAGTGACGCAGTTCTACAACCCTTATATCCCTACACTCTCTACTAGTGTAGCAAACTATCTCTGGCTCTCACAAGCCTTAGAGGCAGTACCTGCCTGGTGCTGGTTATAACAGCACGTTTAGTAGGTTATCCGTTATTGTGCTACAGTGCTTTTGTACATCACGGTTGTCACTACAGTTCTGTATGTAAATAGTAGGGTGACAGCAAATAAGGTATGATGCAAGGAAGTACATGTATCAGTATTCAAATAGCAGTTTATCCACAATTTCAAGTAAGTACAGTAATTAAGCAGTAATTAATTATAAATTAAGTCGTACGGATACCTGGTTTGGTGAGGGTTGTCACACTACCTCGGTCAATCAAGTCTGTCATATACAAAAGTAATAATCAAAAAGTGGTCTTCATGTCTTCACGGATCTTAGGCTCAATCGTGGCGTTCTCATCAAAAGTAGGGTACCTGTAGAAAACCAAAAATCTAGGATGCTGATGGGGGTGGAGGAAGAGGGAAAAAGATAAGGCTGCGAATGTGAGCGATCTCCTCCTCAAGCTCATGAACACGGCGAACAAGGTAGCTGATCTGCTGCTCAGCTGTGAGGAAACGGGCATCAAAGCCCTGAATGGATGTAGGAGCAGCAGGTGGAGGAACAAAAGAACTCGATGATGAGGGTGGGGGAACAGAAGTGGGGTAAAATGGGAATGGAGATCGTCTGGCACCCTCACCAAACTCTAGCTCAAGAACTCTGCGGCTAAGTATCTCGAACTGTAGCTGCATGGATAGAAGTAACTCAACACGTGTGTAACCGACGTAGTGTGAGGGGTGATATGGATCTGAAATGAGCATCGTATAAGGAGGGAACCAGCTAAATGGCTCGTAAAGTGGATCGGATGTAAATGGAGTGAACTTGGGAATGGATGGGAAGTCAGCTGATGCAAAAAGGTCGAAGCTCGGTGGCTGTCTAGAAGTGCCCTCCCCTAGACGGGGAGCTGGAATCAACTGTCGAAAAACTATGGGAAGGTCGGTACGGTGCTCATCCGAGACAAAAGGAGGGGGAACATCAACAATGGGTGGGAGTTGTGGAACAACTAGAGCAACGGGTGGAAGATCGAGAGGATCGGAAACAGGCTCAGGAACAAGTGGTACAACAGGAGGTACGTCAAAAGGAACTGGATCAGGATCTGGGACATGATCTGGGACATGAGGAGGTGTGGGGCTCGGATAGGAGATGATGGAGCGGCAGACATTGCATCATCGTCATCAGTAGCATAAAGTCGGAGTCCCGCAGCCTGCAGGGCCGAAGAGGTTACAGACTCAAAGGACTCTGCAACAAAATGTATACTGGAATCAGAAGAGATGTCAATAATTGGCACAATATGAGGAGGTACGTCCAACACAATAACATCATCCACCTCCCCATCATCCTGCTCGCCTGCAGGATGATCGCCTACAAAAATTTCAGAGTCGTCATCAAGAAGATCATCAAAAGGCCAATCCTCTGGAGGGACGACAGCAAAGGGAACAACATCAATGGGAATCGGTTGTGACACCTAGGTCACTACGACCATCAAACAAATGCCAAGCCAATGAAATATTGTATTTCATACTTGGGATCTGTATAAATATGTGTATCTTTTGCACATATCAATTCTTGTTCAATTTCAAGCTCTAAATCGCTTTCTGGAAGGTTATACGCGCACTGATGCGTAAATATAACCATTTTAATGCAACGAACACTCCAGAATAGTGAAATAGGCTTAACATACCTTAAATAACCTTTACATAACTTAGAAATAAGTTTTGAAGGCTTTGGTATGGTAAAAATCAAGTTAAATCGCTTACAGGGACTAAAGTTGACAAACTGCGAAAGTATGCCAATTTGAACTGTAACAGACATTCCAAAACATGGCCATAAGTTAAACATACCATAAATATCCTTTACATAGCTTAGAAATAGGCTTTGAGGGGTTCGGTGTGCTAAAATAAACTTTTGGGCCATTCAGGGACTAAAAGCGTCAAAAAATGCACAAGTTTGCATTTTCGCGCATAACGTACGTTCTGACTACATCCGGACATCCAAAAATTTATGTAAGCACTAAAATATTTTATTTTAGTGTTTGGCATAAGAAAAATCCATTCGTCGCGCATTTTGGATCGTTTTTCGCGCTTATGCGCATTCCGTCGTAATTAAGCGAACATCGCGATCATACGACCAAACGAACCGACATCCGAGATATTTTTGAGCATGTTTTGAGTTCCCAATACTTTAACATCATTTTAGAGCCTTTAAATGAGGTTAACGGGGCTTAAACGTGTCAAAAACACCTCAATATGCATGTTTCTCAAGTTCAGGGACCAAAACTGCAATTCTGTAATAGATGGCCAGGCGGCCCGCGTAAACCCAAGGTGTATCCTTACGCGGCCCGTGTCAGGGTCCCGGACAGCAGAATGTGCAGAAACATCGAATCTGGTCCGTTCCACTTGTTGCACATGGTTTTGGGGAATCTATGGGCTGGTTTTGATGTGCACATGGTATTACAATACCATGGGTGCAAGTGTATGGCCAAGATCGATCACATTTTCCAAGAAACGATCCTAACGGTTCGGGAAATCCTATAAATACCCACATCCCCCAACTTCTAAACCCACAAGAATCTGATCTTAGAAGCTCTAAGTTGAAACCATTGTTTCATACCTGAGCTACTTGGATCACGATTAGCATTCGGGGACCCTTCGTAAGTATTCTTTCGTTCTTTTATTGCTTTTCGAGTCCGAAAGTCAAACTTTGTTTGACTTTCTGCGTTGACCAGTTTATGGTCAATGCGAAGTTCGTTTGAACTTCGCAACGTGATTGTAATCACGATGGTTATAGTCCCTTGGGACTATGCCTACTGATTACCACGTTGTCTAGGGTCGTAAGGGTAAGCGATCTCATAAATCGCTTATACCTTCGAACCCGACCCATTTGGTCGATCATTAGGATTCGACCAAATACCTTAGGTGACCATAGTATATAGGGAATAACCTTCCGAGGTTATACCTTATGGTCGCTTCGTTAAGTAGTTGTATGATAGGTAGTTTATATGCCTTAGGTAAATTACCTAAATACCCTTTTCATGTGTAATTGGTAATTAAGCATATGTAACCTAAACTTTCATCAATTAACTAATTATGTTACATAATTAAACATTTTAGGCATATAATACTTGTCATAGGACTAGTTAGGCGAACGCGTTTCACGCGAACGACGCGTTAAAGTAGCATAAGCTACCTAAACGGGTCGTAATGGGTCGTAAGCACTTATGTTAGGTTTCAATTAGTATGTAGGCTTTGTTAAACCATATTACACGAGTTTCCATACTCGTTTGGTTTACGAACCCTCATTCTATCTAAATCATCCGATTTAGGTCCAGTTTATTAACATAGTTACCTATATTAGGTGCCGTTTGATATCCGTGATCTCTAGCATTGTTTGGTTGTTACTCAAGGACTACTAAGCAATCTCAAGTGAGTACATAGACCCCTCTTTTACTGTTTTCCAAACTGTTTTGGGGTGAAACACATGTGCCTACTTGTTACTTTCATGCTTTCCTGTTTTCACATCATATACTTGCTATGTTTATTAGTACATTTATAGTACATGATTACACTTCGTTTCATGCTATGTATGTCCATCGTGTGCATACTTCGTACATCGTTTTACATTACATCTTGTTGCATATGCTCATCCATCATATGAACACATTATATTACATTCTGAACCGTTGTAACTATTTGACTATGTGAACCGTTGTAACCATTTGATTATATGAACCGTTTGTAACTGTTGAACTGTGAGAACCATAATTGACCATACATAAACATTTCTACAATTGTTAAACATTACATCTTGGTGGTTTGGTTTGAGTAAGTGATTTAAATAACGAGGCGTGTGTAATATGATACAAGCATGGTGGATACGCCGCTGGTACTTCCTATATATAAGTGTTTGTATGGTATTACATATCGTAGCGTTATTTGAATGATTTCAATTTGAGACAAATAGCATTTTATACAAATAACATACTTTTCACAAGACATTGTTTTACAAACAACTTATCTTATACAAACTCATTTTACTTGGTTATTCATTTAACCTTACATTTATTTATACATATCATCTGATCTCATCGTTTTTCAAATTGATTTACAAGACAAAGCAAATAACAAGGTTCATGACTAAACATTTTCTCAAACATAAGTCATGAATCCTATTTTCACAAAACCTATGTATCTCACAGGCATTTTTATGCTGACGTACCTATTTTCACATGTGTTTTCAGGAGATGATGCATAGGACTTATCAAGACGTACTTAGGCGGACCTGTGCCTTAGTGACCTAAAACGAGACAAGAACTAGTTAATTTATGTTATGTACTCTTTGTTTCTTGTTTAAAACAATGTAAACTCTCATGATTGTTTAATAAAACGAAACTTCATTTGCCATGGATTTGAAACAATTAATTCTGTTACAACACTCCCCGATGTTTCCGCCACGTTTCGTTGTCTCACGTGGTCGGGGTGTGACAGAAAAGTTGGTATCAGAGCCAATGGTTATAGGGAATTAGGTTATTAGTAATGCTTTAACCTAGTCTATAACCTTCTTAGGACCCTAACGCGAGTTTACTTGCGTTTAGTCATAAAATAATACCGTCACCTATCCTTAGGCGACGACCACAACAAGAACATAAATTTCAAAACCGCTTTGAAAACTAATCATCTGTTCTAGGATGATTGATTACTAGGTTTTGAACCCTCTATTGTAAGGTTTTGAACCCTCTATTGTAAGGTTTTGAACCCTCTGTTATAAGGTTTTGAACCCCTTTGAGTTTTCAAAATCTCGTCAAAGTTTTGGGTCCTAAATAGTGTGAACACATGCAAACTGGAAGAGTGAATGCCTGTACCCTGAGTTTTCTGTCTAAGGCTAGAGTGTTCGTACAAATCCACATAATCGGACCAGTCACTCTTACCTGGGAACTCTTGGGGTGAGTGTCCACTTATAGGAGAGCACGTCTTCGCGATACACTATGAGGATCTATTTGCTTTGATTCAGCCTTTGTGTTGTTTGTTTGCTTCGTGGTTCAAACAAATGACCATCAACCATGATTATGGTCGGTAATTGTAACATCCTATTCTTACCCAATGCCATTTCATTTGTTTTCTTTCTTGTTTCTCTTTTAGAATGCCTCCTCGACGCGAGAACCAGGTAGTGACTGCCGAACTGGCAGAAATCATTGCGCAGCAAATGGCTGCTCAATTCCCAAACCTCTTTGCTCAATGGAACCAAGCCAACAACAACAACAATGGTCCATGCAATTTCAAGAGTTTTAACTCGGCTAAACCACTCAAGTTTAGTGGTTCTGAGGGAGCGACTGGGCTTCTTCAAAGGTTCGAGAGCATTGAGAATACTTTCCGCCACGTGCAATGTCCTGACAATCGCAAGGTCAAGTTTTCTTCGAGTGTGTTCCAGAAGAGGGCCCTTACGTGGTGGAACGGGGTTATGAGAAATCGTGGTGCAGAAGTTGCTCTAGCACAGACATGGGCTGAACTTAGGGCCCTTATGATGAAGGAATTCTGTCCTCGTCACGAGATCAGGGCCTTGGAAAGGGAATTTGACAATCTTACGCAAGTTAGCGGTGAGCATCGAGCCTACACGGACCGTTATGAGGAGTTAAGTCTGTTATGCCCAAACATGGTCACGCCTTTGGATAAGGCAATCGAAAAGTACATTGATGGCCTACCTGACTCAATACAAGACATTGTGACTGGTAGCAACCCTACTACAGTTAGACAGGCCATTGAGCTATCTGCAACCTTAACTGAATCAAAGATCAGGAAAGGTAAACTTTTCCGAAAAGGTGACAAGAAACCGGTCGAGGAATCGAACCCAATCGAGGAATCAAAGACCATGGATGAATAGACTGGATCTCCTAAGAAGTCAAAGAAGCGAAAGGCTTCTCAGAACTTCGCCATGGTTACTCACAATGATCAAGCCGTCCCCAACCAACCAGCTCAACCCCCTGCTAGGAAGCCATACAATGGAACTGCACCCTTGTGCAACCAATGTAGCCTCCATGATCATGCCAATGTAAAGTGCCGCAAATGCCAAACTTGTGGACTTATAGGCCATACAGCAAGAGTTTGCCCAGTTGCAGCTGCACCAAACCAAGCTGGCAACAATCCTGCTCAAGGTCGTTTTCTACCAGGTTCTTGCTTCAACTGTGGCGAGATGGGTCATTTCCAAAGAAATTGCCCAAAGCTTGCTAATGCAAATCCAGCACAGGGATGAGCATCTGACTGACTAGAAGACAACATCGTTTAGATATAATCACGTCTTATGTATTATTTTCTTTTGTTGTCAAGGTCTAAGAAACAGTTGTTATCGTTGTTTATAAATAAATCTTTTATTTACATTGCAATGTATTTATGTGGTTGCATGTATAAACAACATATCCCTTACAATACCGACAATCAAGGAACCGTATTCCTTGAAGAACAAACTACCCCCAAGATTTTCCCATTTCTATGATCTCTTGCGTTTTCCACGAAATTCCTAAGTACCCGTTTCATCCAAGGATACGAAGTATAAGGCGCAAGTTACAACACTGGACGAATACCCAAAGTACCACTATAAATCCTTAATAGGGTACCTAAGGGTATTTCCGTAAGTCCTTAATTATTGTATACCTTAATTCGAATGTGGTGATTCCTTGTAATCAGAAATCAAATTTTTGGAAAATCATTCTATCTTTTCAAATAGATGTTTAAGGATGTTGAAGTCCATCGACTGGTTTCCATATCCATTTTCAATCGATAACAAGTTAATAACAAATTAATAACTGAGTTAAGCAACTATGTGATTATGCGCTTATGTGTTCCCTTTTATGTTTTTGGTGCAATCCAAGTTTTTGTTATCTAAAATCCTTAATGGACTTCTACGTTGTAGTTAAGTCCCTTGGGTTATAAAGTACTACTCCATAATTAGACCCCTTGAGTGGTGTAGTTAAACAGATTGATCCAAAAAACTGGTTAGGAACATCATGTGATGATATAGCTGAAAGGACTCCTTGGTAGCCAAATTAATAAAGATCATCTGTCGATCTAATTAAAAGGACCCTATGGTAGTCTAGTCACCCTCATCACAGTTTTGATTTTCCTCCCCTAAACATTACAAGACAAACTGTGCGGACTGTGCAAGGAATTACGTAATTATGGATGCATACATAATTATGAAATTTAGTGCACAAAAACCACAACGAGATTTGTCATGTGCCTAGAAGTTAACTCTTTTCATTTCCATTTCTGAGGAAGCACCCGTTGAAAATGACTCCGTTTGTTCATTTTCGTTTCTGAAGATTGTCCGTTGAGGAAATGAATATCCGTTTGATTATCCTTTTCATTTCCATTTCTGAGGAAGCACCCGTTGAAAATGACACCGTTTGTTCATTTTCGTTTCTGAAGATTGTCCGTTGAGGAAATGAATATCCGTTTGATTATCCTTTTCATTTCCATTTCTGAGGAAGCACCCGTTGAAAATGACTCCGTTTGTTCATTTTTGTTTCTGAAGATTGTCCGTTGAGGAAATGAATATCCGTTTGATTATCCTTTTCATTTCCATTTCTGATGAAGCACCCGTTGAAAATGACTCCGTAAGTTCATTTTACGTTTCTGAAGATTGTCCGTTGAGGAAATGAATCCCCGTTTGTTTATTCCTTCATTTCCGTTTCTGAAGAATACTCATTGAGGAAAATGACTCCGTCTGTTCATTTTCGTTTCTGAAGATTATCCGTTAAGGAAATGACAGGATTATGCCTTACATATCTCTGGTGGTTATTTGACACAAAGTCACAAATAGACTCCTACGAATAAATTTCGGGACGAAATTTCCTAAAGTAGGGGAGACTGTGACACCTGGGTCACTGCGACTATCAAACAAATGCCAATCCAATGAAATATTGTATTTCATACTTGGGATCTGTATAAATATGTGTATCTTTTGCACATATCAATTCTTGTTCAATTTCAAGCTCTAAATCGCTTTCTGGAAGGTTATACGCGCACTGATGCGTAAATATAACCAGTTTAATGCAACGAACACTCCAGAATAGTGTAATAGGCTTAACATACCTTAAATAACCTTTACATAACTTAGAAATAAGTTTTGAAGGCTTTGGTATGGCAAAAATCAAGTTAAATCGCTTACAGGGACTAAAGTTGACAAACTGCGAAAGTATGCCAATTTGAACTGTAACAGACATTCCGGAACATGGCCATAAGTTAAACATACCATAAATATCCTTTACATAGCTTAGAAATAGGCTTTGAGGGGTTCGGTGTGCTAAAATAAACTTTTGGGCCATTCAGGGACTAAAAGCGTCAAAAAATGCACAAGTTTGCATTTTCGCGCATAACTTACATTCTGACTACATCCGGACATCCAAAAATTTATGTAAGCACTAAAATATTTTATTTTAGTGTTTGGCATAAGAAAAATCCATTCCTCGCGCATTTTGGATCGTTTTTCGTGCTTATGCGCATTCCGTCGTAATTAGGCGAACATCGCGATCATACGACCAAACGAACCGACATCCGAGATATTTTTGAGCATGTTTTGAGTTCCCAATACTTTAACATCATTTTAGATCCTTTAAATGAGGTTAACGGGGCTTAAACGTGTCAAAAACACCTCAATATGCATGTTTCTCAAGTTCAGGGACCAAAACTACAATTCTGTAATAGATGGCCAGGCGGCCCGCGTAAACCCAAGGTGTATCCTTACGCGGCCCGCGTCAGGGTCCCAGACAGCAGAATGTGCAAAAACATCGAATCTGGTCCGTTCCACTTGTTGCACATGGTTTTGGGGAATCTATGGGCTGGTTTTGATGTGCACATGGTATTACAATACCATGGGTGCAAGTGTATGGCCAAGATCGATCACATTTTCCAAGAAACGATCCTAACGGTTCGGGAAATCCTATAAATACCCACATCCCCCAACTTCTAAGCCCACAAGAATATGATCTTAGAAGCTCTAAGTTGAAACCATTGTTTCATACCTGAGCTACTTGGATCACGATTAGCATTCGGGGACCCTTCGTAAGTATTCTTTCGTTCTTTTATTGCTTTTCGAGTCCGAAAGTCAAACTTTGTTTGACTTTCTGCGTTGACCAGTTTATGGTCAATGCGAAGTTCGTTTGAACTTCTCAACGTGATTGTAATCACGATGGTTATAGTCCCTTGGGACTATGCCTACTGATTACTACGTTGTCTAGGGTCGTAAGGGTAAGCGATCTCATAAATCGCTTATACCTTCGAACCCGACCCATTTGGTCGATCATTAGGATCCGACCAAATACCTTAGGTGACCATAGTATATAGGGAATAACCTTCCGAGGTTATACCTTATGGTCGCTTCGTTAAGTAGTTGTATGATAGGTAGTTTATATGCCTTAGGTAAATTACCTAAATACCCTTTTCATGTGTAATTGGTAATTAAACATATGTAACCTAAACTTTCGTCACTTAACTGATTATGTTACATAATTAAACATTTTAGGCATATAATACTTGTCATAGGACTAGTTAGGCAAACGCGTTTCACGCGAACAACGCGTTAAAGTAGCATAAGCTACCTAAACGGGTCGTATTGGGTCGTAAGCACTTATGTTAGGTTTCAATTAGTATGTAGGCTTTGTTAAACCATATTACACGAGTTTCCATACACGTTTGGTTTACGAACCCTCATTCTATCTAAATCCTCCGATTTAGGTCCGGTTTATTAACATAGTTACCTATATTAGGTGCCGTTTGATATCCGTGATCTCTAGTATTGTTTGGTTGTTACTCAAGGACTACTAAGCAATCTCAAGTGAGTACATAGACCCCTCTTTTACTGTTTTCCAAACTGTTTTGGGGTGAAACACATGTGCCTACTTGTTACTTTCATGCTTTCCTGTTTTCACATCATATACTTGCTATGTTTATTAGTACATTTATAGTACATGATTACATTTCGTTTCATGCTATGTATGTCCATTGTGTGCATACTTCGTACATCGTTTTACATTACATCTTGTTGCATATGCTCATCCATCATATGAACACATTATATTACATTCTGAACCGTTGTAACTATTTGACTATGTGAACCGTTGTAACCATTTGATTATATGAACCGTTTGTAACTGTTGAACCGTGAGAACCATAATTGACCATACATAAACATTTCTACAATTGTTAAACATTACATCTTGGTGGTTTGGTTTGAGTAAGTGATTTAAATAACGAGGCGTGTGTAATATGATACAAGCATGGTGGATACGCCGCTGGTACTTCCTATATATAAGTGTTTGTATGGTATTACATATTGTATCGTTATTTGAATCATTTCAATTTGAAACATATAGCATTTTTTACAAATAACATACTTTTCACAAGACATTGTTTTACAAACAACTTATCTTATACAAACTCATTTTACTTGGTTATTCATTTAACCTTACATTTATTTATACATATCATCTGATCTCATCGTTTTTCAAATTGATTTACAAGACAAAGCAAATAACAAGGTTCATGACTAAACATTTTCTCAAACATAAGTCATGAATCCTATTTTCACAAAACCTATGTATCTCACAGGCATTTTTATGCTGACGTACCTATTTTCACATGTGTTTTCAGGAGATGATGCATAGGACTTATCAAGACGTACTTAGGCGGACCTATGCCTTAGTGACCTAAAACGAGACAAGAACTAGTTAATTTATGTTATGTACTCTTTGTTTCTTGTTTAAAACAATGTAAACTCTCATGATTGTTTAATAAAACGAAACTTCAATTGCCATGGATTTGAAACAATTAATTCTGTTACAACACTCCCCGATGTTTCCGCCACGTTTCGTTGTCTCACGTGGTCGGGGTGTGACATCGGTGCAACAAGATGCTCACCATCGGGATGCCCGATGATGAGGTGATCATGAATAGGAATAGGGAGTACAAAAAAATCATCGATAAGAATGTCATCAGCATCTGGGACGTCGTCCCCAAAATCAGGCAGCGCGAAGGCCTGGAAATTATCCTCATCATCTGATATCATCTCCGGATCACTCTCAGTATCCGAAGTAAAGACCTCTGGGTCCTGTGCTATCTCGTCATCTGACGTAACGACCATAGGGTCGTGCTCCTCGGACAACCCGCTCTCAGAAGAAGACATGTGTACCTGTAACATAATAATCATGGCATATGCACATATGTTAACTACATCACTCGGTATATGCAGGCAAAGATAGGCATCTGTTATGTATGGGCAAGTAAAGACATGTCAAGTCATTCCTATGTGGGACCTTTCTAACTTAACAAGTCTACCCCATGCAAACTAGACCACCGACTGTGTCTTTGTTCGTGTTTCTTGTCTTTCCTTTGTAAAATGTTTGTTCCATGGATCTTGGCGTTTCAGAAATGCAATGAAAAATATTTTGTAAAAATATTTTCATGAGAGTGTCCTAATGATTGTAGTCTAGACTCGAGAAGGAATCCTAGTTCACTACAATCGAAGCTCTGATACCAAACTGTCACACCCTGACTTTTGCGGAAGCGTATGATTTGTGACTTGCTTAATATCATTGCATTCAATTATAATAAACAACTATATGATTAAATACGATGTTCATCCATTCATACTTTTCAAAATATTACAAACCCAAGTTGTTTAGTACCAACCATCAGACTTCAAGTTTAACTTACAAACCATTCAAATAGTATCAAGTTCCACAAGGGACTTTTAAACAAACGATAAATAAAAACCAAGGGTTTTGCCCACTACATACCCATATGAAGTTGGGGTATAGAAGACAAATCCTCCAAAAGCGGCAATCATTGTCATTGTCATTCCCGTTTCCCGTAGTGTATAACCGGCTCAAGACTTGTTTCCTGAAATACATGTAGTTTCAAAAAGTCAACTAAAGTTGAGCGAGTTCATGCAATTATTGTTATCATATGAAATCTCATAAGTGTTATCTTGTAATGAAATCATGGTATGTAATTAGCATTCATGGAGTTTAAGGATCTATCAGTGTGTAGCTTGCATCCTGACGTATGTGCCATAAGTAAGTAACTAACCCGAGATAGCTTTGACATCATAGGGATCACAAAAGCACTCCTAAGGGTATACCAACCTGGAGTGGAGCGCGCCTCAAGCTCGATAGATCTATACCTTTTGCACCTTGGTCACTAAGTGATTAATGGTTACTAATGTCATCATCCTACTTACGCACATGGATCATGTTATCATCTAAACCCACATCTAACATACTGTTTGTTATGACATGTATTTCCCCTCGATTGTTTTAAAAACAAAACATTGAAATCATTGAAAGGATGGACATGAACTCACAAGTTTGTGTTCTGTGCATTGTAATACCGTAAGTGAGCGTTCGTATGCATGAGTAACCTACATGTGTACTAACTTTATTAGACACTAGGTCTTATCGGACCTCGTACAACTTGTTCATCTTGAATTCTTATTATGTTTTCACTTGTCATATTTGGAGCAACTTTGTATTTTAGAGTGTTGATAGTTTGTTCGTTCGATCTTTATATATATATTTCTTTCATAACGGTATATATATATATATATATTTTATATGTATTGAATCATGTGTGAACTGGCCTCGCCCTTACATGTCCTCGTGCCTTCCACGCGTGTCATTGGGCCTCGCCCATGTCATTGGGCCTTGCCCATGTAATTGGGCCTAGCCCATGTCATTAGGCCTAGCCCATTCCATTTATGTTATTAGGTCTTTCCCATGTCTTTTATGTCATTGGGCCTTCGCCCATGTATTTATGTCATTAGGCCTCTTCTCATGTATTTATGTCATTGGGCCTCTACCCATGTATATATGTCATTGGGCCTTTGCCCATGTTTTAATGTTATTGGGCCATTGCCCATGTTATAATCTCATTGGGCCTTGCCCATGTTTTAATGTTATTGGGCCATTGCCCATGTTTTACTGTTATTGAGCCCTTGCCCATGAATTATTGTTATTGGGCCCTTGCCCATGAATTATTGTTATTGGGCTATTCCCATGTATTCAAGTAATTTTTCCTAGCCCAACATGAGTTTTATGAGTCCATAAATTCAATAACCTTGCATTTTTATAAAAATTTACCAAGTATAGAATTTTAGGATGTTCCTTTCGTTATAAAATACTTAGTAATTTTTATATATTTTCAACTTTCTGGATTTTGCTATCGGTAATGTATATATGTATTCGTTAAGCGTCTAAAAATATATTATTTTTAGACTCGTCGTCATAGCAGTTCCTCGCGATGACGATACACCCATTTTGTTGTTGTCGGTTGTTATGTATTCCTTTTCGACCGATTTGTTTACATGTCTTATTTGGTCGATTGAAATATACTTTATTTCTTAGGAATTTTTTCTTGTAATTTTTGGTTCCGTCGTCTGTATTGTCCGCTCGACTGTTTAACTCATTTAGGGATGTGATATATATAAAAGAGTTTTATGTATTCCATTTAATTTAGCATTTATTGGTAATATAAGGATATTGGTGTATTTGTATTTATGTGTATTTATACTTGTCATCTTTCAAGTATTTTCTTGGTATCCTTCGTGTATTATTTAGTTCACCCTAATATATCTAAATACATACACTTAACACATAATATATATACACCTTGATGAGTTTTCTAAATATATATTTTTCCTAAAAATATATATATTTATAAGTTTCCATTTTTAACTTATAAAAACCATTATAAGTAATTTAGAAACTTACTTAGATGTTTAATACTTAAACTTTTCACCAAAAAGTTCGTTTAACCATGATTAAAATTCCTTAAGTGCGATTAACCATTTTAATCACACTTTAACCCCTATTAATCATGATTATGATTTTAGAAAAATTTCGCCATAGTTTCCCCTAAACTATGGCGTTTCCCACGTTTTCAAAACGCGTTTAATTCATCAATCAATTTTCCAAAAATCACCACAATTACCAAATATCACAAAAATCATGTTTACATCAATAATCATACTTATTCCTTCAAAGCTCCTCATGAGCATTACTTTGCTTAAACTTTCAAGTCTTCAAAGTTAATTACTTACATAAACTTGATTATACTTGTTTTTCACTTTTAAAAATTCTCACATCTTTATGTAAAAAATTTCAAGACTTCTACATAACACTTTTGATAAATAATATCACATAAACTTGCTTTATGTTAAAAATCAAGTTCATTTGTGTTTTAAAAACCTTGATTCATGACCATTCTAAGTTTATCTTTCAAGAATCACTAATCAAAGTTTACATACATAATGCTCATAATCTTTGAAGTTGATGATCTTGTGTGATTTAAACATATATGTGTTTAAATCACATTGTTAAGTGTATCAAGGCTAGATTAACACTAATCTAAAATGCTACATGATATAATTCACAAGGTCATCATAAGTCTAGACTTTATATCACTAATCTTTACAAAATCAACATAACAATCAAGATTACACTAACTAACTACACTAATCTACACACATAATCACATAATAAATCATGATTAGTAGATTATTAAGTTTGAGACTAGGGTTTTTGATTATATTTTTCTTAAGCTTCAAGATAATCAACTTGTACTTATTAAATCTACACATAATAAGAAGCTTAAAAATGTGTTAAAGAAGGATTACAACTTTGCACAAGCCAAACAAGAAGATTAAGAAGTGATTTAGCTCCAAAGAAAGTCCAAAGATGACTAAGAAAACTCAGATTTGAGGCATCCAACAAGTGTGGTAGCCTCAATTAGAACAGAGGTTAAAGAAAGAAGGAATGAGCAAGTGAAGAATGAAATGATCTTGGCTATTTATAGAAATCAAGAATGCATAGGATCATGATAAGTGGATTGTGTGGTGATCAAGGAATGATCAAGGCCATATACTTGTTAGGATCAAATTTGGGAGCTTGGGGAACACTTAAACCAGCCCACAAGTTGCAGAAACCATGAACAAAATCAAGTGCAGCGGGCTGTTTATAGGATTCTGGTTTCTGTTGTGCTGGAGATACCTTACAGACCGTAAGGGTTGTAGTCATACGGTCCGTATAGGACCTGCAGACCAGCAACTTTTGAAAGTTTATTGTTGCGTTTCGGCACTTCTAACACCCGTTAAGCCCATTTTCAAGCTCCATGATGAAGTTAAAGTATATTCATCTTGAATTATGCTCAAAAATGTCACGGATGTTGGTTCGTTTGGCTGTACGGTTGCTTTTTTCGGTTAATTACGACGGAAATCGTAACGAACGCGAAAATGACTCAAAATGCGAAACGAAAGGTATTTTTGCATTCCTATTACTAAAATACAATATTCTAGTGATTACAAAAATATTTGGACGTCTGGATATGTTCAGAACACAAAATATGCGCGAAATTGCATACTCTCGCAGTTTTGACGCTTTTAGTCCCTAAGATCAAATAAGCGCATTTTCGCATACCAAACGCCTCAAAACTTATTTCTAAGCTATGTTAAGGGTATTTAAGGTATGTTTGGCATATGATCTTGTTCCGAAGTGTTTGTTACTGTTTGAATCGGCAGACTTTTGCAGTTTGTCGCAAATAGTCCTTGTACTTATAAACATGTTTTCGTCATCCGTAGCCCTTCGAAACCTATCTCTAAGTTATGTAAAGGGTATTTAGGGTACGTGTAGGTTGTTTGCTCGTGCTGGTGTGTATGCTATGTTAAACGGATTATGTTTAAGCATCGGTTATCGAATTGCTTTCAAAGAAAAAGTTTTTTTTTGAAAGCCCGAAATTTTGCACAAGGGTTACACTCTCCCCTACTTTAGGAAATTTTGTCCCGAAATTTATTCGAAGGATACCGTAGAGTGTAATTGTAATGACTGAAAGATAAGCAAATTGCTGGGTCCCAAAGATGTAGAACATCGTTTGATGTTGAAAATTTTAGGGGATTCAAAATGTTATTTGGGATATTCAAAGTATCTCAAGGTATTCAACCCTTTGAAACTTGTGAATCTTTAAAAGTGTAAATCAGTGTACAAAAATTGTTTGGCATGGCACTATGTTATACTAAGCTCTTAGTGTAAATCCTAGCAAGCAAATGGGTGTACATTCAAGCCTTGTCCATACGTACACGGTTTTTAACATCCCACGAGGTACATCCCATGTACCATGCGCATCTCATGCATAGAAGACGGGTCAACATACCTATGGCATCACAGTCATCACCTTTAACACCATAATATACCCCCGATCGGCTCAATTTGAGTTAATGAATGTACTCGTTATCATCCATTGCATTCAATAAACCAAATAACAAATAATCACATAATCACATAATGGTCCAAGATAACATAAAATCACCAAGTGATCTTAGTAACGTTCTGAAGAATAACACAATAAGAAAACTTATATATAGGAAGTACCATCAGCTTATCCACCTTGTTCTTATCGCATTATACTCCTCATGTTACCTTAATCACTCTAGATTTTATGCCACCATACTTAACAAGGCTTACTATGATTCTCATGCGTCGAACCTCATAATTAAGTGTGCACCCATAGTTACTCGTTTCGTCGCATGGTCCACATAGCTCCTCTTGTTAAGCGAGGGTAAACAATAATAAGGTCGAAGTATCATCTAAATCAAATAAACATCGTCACAACACATCATCTGTCAAATCAAATCGTGTCTCATACTAGCAATGATAGCACTACTTGGTTTGCATACAACAAATTTAGTAGTAGGTATTTCATTCTAGTACAAATGTTAATACATGTTTCATTCTAACCAAACCGGTAGTATACAACATATACTAAACATGCATTGTCATCATAATGTAAGCATATCGAGAAAACGTTTTCAAATCATGTGCTAGGTATGCTAAGTCAACATACTAAGAAAAATGTATTTGAAAATAGTGTACTAAGTATGTTAAGTCAACATACAAAGCAAATTGTATTTGTAATCATGTACTATACATACTAGATAAACAAATCATGTATGTAATGTCATGATCACGAAATAGTAGTGGTCACATAGTATTTGTAGCGATCGTGTTGCCAAGTTCGTATGAATGCACTAGAGTGCAATCATAGTATGCTAAATTACAAGATTTAGTCCCTAAAGAACGGAATCCTCGAAGTCGGCATGTAGTTGTAATCACACATAGTGTAATCACATTGGAATTTGTAATTTAAATACGAATAATCAAGAATGAAGGAAAAACTTCTTGAAATTTATATTGTCATTACCAACATAGTTGAAATATGTACATTGTTTTCGAAAATAAACAGAAATTGTAGAGGTTCAAATGATCATAAGTGCTTGATTATTAGCTTGAGCCTCATTGACATTGGACACTCATCCATTAGCATTGGCAAGCTTAGGGCAGTTTCTCTTGAAATGATTTAAATCACCACAATTGAAACATGCTTGAGGGCGAGTTTGAGTAGGGGCTGCTCAGTTCTGGACACGATAGGTCATAGCTAAATGTCCAAATAGACCACAGATTATACACTGGCAGCAAGGAGAATTTGTTGCATGATGATAGATGTAATCATTGCACCAAGATTGCTTTCCACGATAAAATCCCTTAAAGGGTACTGAGTTTAGTGGAATTGGTGCAGGAATTGCAAAATTCTTTGAAGTCTTTTGTTTCTTATAATTTTTAGAAGATTTAGCCTTTGTTCCCTTTAAATTCTCCTTAGTAGTTTCAATGTTAGGGCTGGGAGTTGGTTAGGGCTGCGGCTAATTCCCTTTTCTAACCTGGGAGTTGGTTAGGGCTGCGGCTAATTCCTTAGCCTCCCTAAGCGTTGCAGGTTTGCTGCCAGTGACAATGTCTTGGATAGGATCAGGTAGGCCATCAATGTATTTTTCAATGGTCTGATCTAAAGGTGTGACCGTAGTGGGGAAAAGTAGGCTTAACTGTTCAAATCGGTCAGTGTAGGCATGGTTTTCCCCACTATCTTGTTTTAGGTAATAGAATTCATTTTCGAGTGCCCTTATTTTGCTTCGTGGGCAGAACTCTTTCTTCATAAGATTTTTTAATTCTTCCCACGTTTGTGCCATCGCTATATCGGCACCTCGGTCTCTCATGATACCGTTCCACCCAGTGAGTGCTCTCCTTTGGAAAAAAACTCGAGGCGAACTCCACCTTGCACTCACTGGGACACTGAACATGGCGGGATGTGCTTTCTATACTCTCAAACCATTGTAGGAGCGCAATTGCTCCTTCAGACCCATTAAACTTGAGGGGTTTAGTCGAGTTGAATTGTTTATAGTTACATGGTGATATAATATTGTTGTTTTTGTTGTTGTTGTCGTTGTTGTTGTTTTGGATTTGGTTGGCTTGGGTCACAATGTCTGGGAGTAAAGCAGCTAGATGCTGAGAAATCCTTGCTGCCATTTCAGCGTTCCAAGTGACATCGCGGTGAGGAGGCATCTTGAAGGTATAGCTATAGTGAAAATCAAATAAGTGAGATCCATCAAATTGTCATAGGTTTGAATCATCATAGTGATTTTGAAAATCTCAATTTAGTAAAAATCTTGTTCAAAAGTCTTGTTCTTGTACTTAGAAAATATAGTGTTGTGGATTTTGTTTCGAAACAAGAATTGTTTGAAAAATAAACTTTTGTAATATTTTTGGATGAGAGTATACAAACCAAGTTAATGGTTTGTGTCATAAATTCTTTACCTTTTAAAATTTATTGTTTTTAGGATAAAATGTTTTAAATTAAAAAATTTTAAAATAAAGAAACTTTGTGTTTAAATTTTTGAAAATTCTCATCCAAATGGTAAAATTTTGAAATTTTGAAAGACAAAAGATAATGTTTTGAAAATGAAATAGGATTATATAGTGTCGTGAAACGAAATGAAATTCATTTCAAATATTTTGAATAAAACATATCACCGAAGGTAATATGATAGAATAGTATTGTAAAGGGAAATTTGTTTCCATTGTTGTGAATAACAAACCTATTACCGAGGGTAATATGGATGAGTAGTGTCACAAAGGTTGTAGTGTTTGGAAATCGTTCGACATGGTCAAGGTGGATAGGTTTTTATAATGTTTCAAGAACACATGCTTTAGCCTATAAGTGGACACTCACCGAAAGAGTTCCCAGGTAAGAGTGACTGGTCTGATAATGCGGATTTGTACGAACACTCTAGCCTTAGACAGAAAACTCAGGGTACAGGCATCCACCCTTCCAGATTGAATGTGTTCACATTATTAAAACCCAATATTTCGATGAAAAATGTTTGAGAAAAACATTTGAGAAATCTTTTGATACAAATTGTTTGAGATAAACATGTTGTGAAATATTTTGACAAAAACATTTAAGGAAACATTTTGAGAAATATTTAAATGAAAATGTTTTGAGAAAAACATTTTGAGGAATACCTTAAGGCATAAAGCCTAAGGGTTCAGGATAAATCATCTAAGGTTAAATGATTTGTAAATCATAGAGTAGTTGTGGCACGAATAAGGATGAGGATTAGGATAGAGATCCTAAGTCTACTCATGTTTGGGTCCTAGGAAGGTTATAGACTAGGTTAAAGGCATACTAATAACCTAATTCCCTATAACCAGTGCTCTGATACCAATCTGTAACACCCAAATTGTGTAATACAACAACACACGGCGAAAATATCGGGGAGTCACGTTACAAATTGCTCACAACAACTGGTACTAAATTGTTTCAATATTGTTAACATTGTTTTACAAAGAGTACTTGTAATTGTATTTTGATTAAAGTAATCTAAGGCCCGGATGCATTCCTATGCGTTGCATGCTTGAATAGTCGAAATCCTGAAACATATGTGAAAAACAGTCAGCATAAAAATTCCGGAGAGTACATAGGTTTTGTTAGCCAAATAAATGGCAAAAAGTTTGGTATTGCAATACTTTGACAACTACGAGAGTTGTTGATTGAAAATAAATCTTGAAGCCAAAGAATGGCAAAAGTTGGTATTGCAATACATTATCTTGATTGTGAAAACTTGTGACAAAGTGTTTTGTATATGGCAATACGATTATTACTAAGTAATTTTTATGCCATTGAAATTGTACTTTGTAATCTTGTTAAAATAGTCATAAAATTTGTGAGTGTGTTATTTAAAAATCCAATCAAGGATTAATAATAACAATACTTGAATTCTGTCAAAACTTGTGTGGGTATTATATAAATCAAATCAATGATTTATAATAATACTTTGGATATCCTTCTAAGAATCTAACATATGAAGATATGGAAAATTCTATAAGTATTTGGATACTTGAACATTGAATCAATTGAACACATAATTCCTAATGTGATTCGGATAACGCTACAAGAGTAATAAAATAAGAATACTTTTGTATAGGAAGTACCAACGGCGTATCCACCATGTTCTTATTTTATTACACCAGTTTTATTATCTAAACCACAACTACCACATAAACACATAAATCGTCAACTTGTCACCAACTTGTAAACACGCATTAAAGTACACTATGAATCCAAACAAGGACTCCAATATTAGTACTTTAAACATCCCTTGAGTATCTAGCTATGAAGACAGATAGATACTACAGGAATCCAGTTTTTATCACATCATTTTGTCACATACGTATTAAAGTACACAATGAATCCAAACAAGGACTCCAATATTAGTACTTTAAACATACAAGAATCAATCTATGAAGGTAGATAGATGCTATACGGATTTGGTTTCTGTCACATTGAATCATTGAATCATAACATCGTAAATCCTAATGGTGATTCGGGATAACGCCACGAAGGGTAATACAATAAGCACACTTATATATAGGAAGTACCAGTGGTGTATCCACCATGTTCTTATTGTATTACTCTAGTTTCGTTATCTAAATCACCAACAATCTCTACACATAAACCATAACCATCGTCTTGTAAAGTACTTCTTAAAAATCTCACAATGAAGATAGGAAGATCTAAGACACTACTTCAAATATCCTATAAGAATCAAACTATGAAGATAGATAGATCTTTTAAGGGTTTGGATAATCGTCGTGTTTGCATAATCGGAATAATACACATAAATGAACTTAGTAAACACATATATGCCATACATTGGAAAATAAATTGGTTACACATATGAATCACCCCAAAACATTTGAAAAACGTAAAAGAGGGGAACTATGTACTCACTTGGGATTGCGTATAGGTCTTGTTCAAAAATGGTACAACAAAGCTCAAAGAGTTCAAGTGTTGAAGTGGTTCCTAGTGTATCGGATACTATGTTAGTGTAACGGGACATAAATTGAGGAATCGGATAGAATGAGGTATTGTAAACCAAATGAGTGTTGGAACTCATATGATATGGTTTAAACAAGCCTACATTCTGATTTGAAACCTATCCTAAGTGCTTTTGACCCGTTATGACCCGTTAAGGTAGTTTAAGCTACTTTAACGCGTCATATGCGCAAATGCGCATTCGGATGGTCTAACTAGTCCTATGATAAGTATTATATGCCCTAACATGTATAATAAAGTTTCAAAATCAGTTTAAGTGTCAAAATTTAGGTTGCATAGGCTTAAATTGGAATTATGCGTAAAAAGGGCATTTTAGTCATTTTCCTAAGGCATATAATCTACCTGTCATACAACTAATTAAACGAAGTGACCATAAGGTATAACCTCGAAAGGTTATTCCCTATACAACTATGGTCACAAAATATGTTTGGTCGGATCCTAATGATCGACCAAACGGGTCGGCTTCGAAAGTCTAAGCGGTTGTTTAGACCGCTTGACTTATGACCCTAAATAAGCACTAAATTAGAAGTGACGAGTTAAACATGTTTAACTAAGTTAGAAAACTGTTTTGAGCCCCTTCGTGTTCAGGATGATCGGATAAGAGATATAAAAACAAAGTGTTTTGATACCTAAAAATAGTTTCGACGCAAAATGCACATAATCGTGCATTTTGACCAAAACTTTGACTCGTCACTTCGACTAATCAACATGGTAATCAGTAGGTATAGTCACAAGGGACTATAACCATCGTGATTACGCTCACGTTGCAAAGTTTAAAAGAACTTTGTGTTGACCAAATCATGGTCAAAGCTAAAAGTCAAACACTGTTTGACTTTCTTGCTTGAAATAAATAAACAAGCATGAAAGAACACTTAAAAAAATCCTAAGCTTGGAAAGGTGACTAAGAAAACTCAGATTTGAGGCCTCCAACAAGTGTGGTAGCCTCAATTAGAGCAGAGATGAAAGAAAGAAGGAATCAGCAAGTGAAGAATGAAATAGTCTTGGCTATTTATAGAAATCAAGAATGCATAGGATCATGACAAGTGGATTATGTGGTGATGAAGGAATGATCAAGGCCATACACTTGTTAGGATCAGATTTGGGAGCTTGGGGAACACTTAAACCAGCCCACAAGTTGCAGAAACCATGAAAAAAATCAAGTGCAGCAGGCTGTTTAGAGGATTCTGGTTTCTGCTGTGCTGGAGATACCTTACGGACCGTAAGGGTTGTAGTCATACGGTCCGTATAGGACCTACAGACCAGCAACTTTTGAAAATTTATTGTCTCGTTCTGGCACTTTTAACACCCGTTAAGCCCATTTTCAAGCTCCATGATGAAGTTAAAGTATATTCAACTTGAATTATGTTAAAAAAAATGTCACGGATGTTGGTTCGTTTGGCTGTACGGTTGCGTTTTTTGGTTAATTACGACGGAAATCGTAACGAACGCGAAAACGACCCAAATTGCGAAACGAAAGGTATTTTTGAATTCCTATCACTAAAATACAATATTCTAGTGATTACAAAAATACTTGGATGTTTGGATATGGTCAGAACGCAAAATATGCGCGAAAATGCATACTTTCGCAGTTTTGACGCTCTTAGTCCCTAAGATCAAATAAGCGCATTTTCGCATACCAAACCCCTCAAAACTTATTTCTAAGCTATGTTAAGGGTATTTAAGGTATGTTTGGATTATGATCTTATTCCGGAGTGTTTGTTACTGTGCGAATCGACAGACCTTTGTAGTTTGTCGCAAATAGTCCCTGTACTTGTATAAACATGTTTCCGTCATCCCTAGCCCTTCAAAACCTATTTCTAAGTTATGTAAAGGGTACTTTGGGTACGTGTAGCTCATGTCCTCATCCTGGTGTGTATGTTGCATTAAACGGATTACGTTTAAGCATCGGTTATCAAATTTCTTTCAAAGAAAAAGTTTTTTTTGAAAGCCTGAAATTTTGCACAAGGGTTACACCTAGTGCAATCAAATTCCATAGTTGGAGAGCCGTTCACTAACACGAACGCATGGGCGGAGGTAAGGGTAGCCATTCTCCAATTGCGCCACTTAGTTGGAAAACCCATTTGCTCCATTATGGAACTAAAGAAAGTCCAACTAAGAGAGTCATAAGCCTTGTGAATATCGACCTTAAAAATCATACCCACTTTCCTAGATTTCTTTATCCAAACTAATACTTCATTCAACATCAATGGTCCATCCGTGATATTCCAACCAGCGATAAACGGCGATTGTTCTTCCGTGATAAGCTTACCAATTACTCGTTTCAACCGGTTCAACAAAACCTTAAAGATGACTTTGTTGATGCACCCAATGAGACTAATAGGTCTGAAATCGGATGGTCTCGGTGGGTGCTGCTATGAAGGACGAAGAGCAACTTTTATTCAAACCTGGACTATTATAGAAATCCTCAAAAAGCCTTGTGAAATTTTGTTGCAAGCCGGGCCAAAATCGTTTCAAAAATTTAAAGTTGAAACCATCTGGACCGGGAGCCCGGTCACCATCGCATTCCCAGACTACATCCTTTATTTCCACCAAAGTAAAAGGGCTTATCAAAGCCTCGCCGTCATAGTCGAGAGTACTTTTAAGAACGGAAACACAAACGGCGGTCGACTGTGATTCGGTTCTAAAAAGAGTTGCGAATAATATTCAAAAAAATGTTGTTTTATACTAACCGGATTAGTAACCCAAGATTCCCTAATAAACACCCCATTTATTCGATTTGAACTTGTGTTAGCGTTCACAATCTAATGAAAGAAGTCGGTGTTTTCAACCCCCTTGATTGCCCACCTTGCCCTTGATTTTTGCCGTGTATACGATTTTTTCTGCTTATCGACTTCCATCATGAACTGTTAAACTCCATTCTCAAATCAAGCTCCCTTTGAGAAAGCATCCTACTCCTCGCTAACAACTCCAATTCAGCAACTTTCTCTTTCCGAATGACATATAGTTCTTCGTTCTTCTTTTTTTCAACTGGAATCCATTCTTTAATTCTATTTTTCAGCCACCTAAGCTTGGTAGCAAGATCCAAATCCCTTAGCCCATTAAAAAAGAACCGGTTGCACTTACCCAGAACGAACTCCATAAAGCCTTGCATATCCAACCATGAATTATAAAACTGAAATGGGACATGTCCAAAATCAGTAGCAATTGTCGATATTAAGAGTGGCCAGTGATCAGAGTAAAGTTTATCCAGGGTCTTCAAACCTGCCCCCGACCACCTCTCCACAAACCGGATACACACTAAAGTCTAGTTTGCTAAGTTTATCCCCACAGTCAGATATGTAGGTGTACTTCGCTCCGCCCATAACGAATTCCTACAATGCAGCTGATAAAAAAAATCATTAAAAACATCAGCATTCGCAACCACATATTCGTAGTTCAGGCGTTCTTCCAGATGTCTGACATCATTAAAATCCCCCCAAAAATACCCACAATCCTTGTCTTGAATTCCTTAGCACTAGCAAATCCGACCACAACATTTTCCTAAGTGCCGCATCATTTGGAGCATAAACGTTCACCAGATTCAACTTAATTCTAGAGGGTATTAGAAATCCAGATACACATAAAAAGTACATGTGCTTAATTTCCTCATAACATGAAAACACAGTTGGATTCCAGAGAGAAACCAGACCGCCTGACCTACCACACGAGTCCACTGCCGCCATGTTGTAGACAGACATCTCCCACATCTGACTGAATGTAAAATTAGAAGACTACCTTAATTTAGTCTCATGTACATAAAGAAAGTGTACCCCATTGCTAGTTTTGAGCCCCGAATCCATTCTACCTTCCGCAGATCCCGGACACCCTGTAAATTTATGGAAAGAATATTCATTGTAAACCATTGATAACAACACAAGTATTGTAACATCTGTGCCTCCACGGCCATCGAACAAATACCAAATCAATGAAATGTTGTGTTTCATACTTGGGATTTGTATAAATATGTGTATCATTTGCACATATCAACTCTTGTTCGATTTCGGGCTCTAAATCGCTTTCTGGAAGGTTATACGCGCACTGATGCGTAAATATAACCAGTTTAATGCAACAAACACTCCGGGAGAGTGACATAGGCTTAACATACCTTAAATAACCTTTACATATCTTAGAAATAAGTTTTGGAGGGTTTGGTGTGGCGAAATTAAGTTTATTCACTTACTGGGACTAATTTCGACAAACTGTGAAAGTATGCCGATTTGTACTGTAACGAACATTCCGGAACATGACCATAAGTTAAAAATACCCTAAATATCCTTTACATAGCTTAGAAATAGGCTTTGAGGGGTTCGGTGTGCTAAAATAAACTTTTTGGTCATTCAGGGACTAAAAGCGTCAAAAGTGCAGAAGTTTACATTTTCGCACATATCTTACGTTCTGAATACATCCGGACATCCAAACCTTTATGTAATCATTAAAATATTTTATTTTAGTGATTGGCATGATAAAATTCCATTCTTCGCGTAATTTGGATCGTTTGTGCGTTCGTTACGACTTCCGACGTAATTAACCAAACAACGCAACCGTACGACCAAACGAACCGACATCCGATATATTTTTGAGCATTTTTCGAGTTCCCTATACTTTAACTTCATTTTAGAGCCTTGAAATGAGGTTAACGGGGCTTAAACGTGTCAAAAATGAGCCGAAATGCAAGATTCTGAAGTTCAGGGACCAAAATTGTCATTCTGCCATAGTTATCTTAGGAAGGGACCAAAATGAAAAATCTAAATTCCAGCTTGTTCCAGCTGTTCCCCTCATTTTCACATGGTTTTAATGAAACTATGGGCTCCCATGGTTTCACAAAACCATGGGCACATGTGTACGGATGAGATCGAAGCTCGTTTTACGATGAACGATCCTAACGGTTCTAGTTTTCCTATAAATAGCTATCCCCTTTCACTTGCAAAACCCACATTGATCTGATTTTGGCTCTCTAAGTTGAAGTTTATGCTTCATACCTGAGAGAAAATCGGATCAAAGCTTGCGGGGACCTTTTGTAAGTATTCTTTCGTTCTTTTATCGTTTTTCGAGTCTGAAAGTCAAACTACGTTTGACTTTCTGCATTGACCAGTTTATGGTCAATGCGAAGTTCATTTGAACTTCATAACGTGAGCGTAATCACGATGGTTATAGTCCCTAGTGACTATACCTACTGATTACCACGTTATCTAGGTGTAGTGACGAGTCGTAGTTTCGGCCAAAATGCGCATTCTTGCGTATTTTTAACCAAACTACTTATAGGTATCAAAACCGTTTGTTTTGATACCAAATCTATTTTCTAAATTCGTTAAACATGTTTTAACATGTTTAACTCGTCACTTTTTAGATTAGTGCTTGAGTAGAGTCGTAAGTCAAGCGGATTAAACACCCGCTTAGACTTTCGAACACGACCCGTTTGGTCGATCATTAGGATCTGACCAAACATGTTTAGTGACCATAGTTGCATAGGGAATAACCTTCCGAGGTTATACCTTATGGTCACTTAGGTTTAATTAGTTGTATGATAGGTAGTTTATAAGCCTTAGGTAAATGACCAAAATGCCCTTTTCATGCATAATTGGTAATTAAGCATATGTCACACAAAATTTTGTCACTTAATTGATTATGCAACATATTTAATCATGTTTAGGAATATAATACTTGTCATAGGACTAGTTAGACGTCTCGAACGCGCTTTTGCGCGAACGACACGTTAAAGTAGCTTAAGCTACCTTAATGTGTCACGATGGGTCGAAAGCACTTAGGTTAGGGTTCAATTTAGAATGTAGACTTTGTTAAACCATGTCATATGAGTTCCAATACTCATTTGGTTTACAAAACCTCATCCTATCCGATCTTCCAACTTAGGTCCGGTTTATTTATATAGTTATTAGATTGCCGATTGATTCCGTGCTCCCTCTAGCTTTGCTTGGTTGTTGTTCAAGACCTCTAAGCATTCTCAGGTGAGTACATAGTTCCCCTATTTTACTGTTTTTAGTTGTTTTGGGGTGATTCATATGTGCTAAATGTTTTCAAGGTTTTAACGATGGTTTTCAAAACGATTTTTAATATTATAACAATGGTTTCAAAAACGATAAAAATGGGTTATATTAAATTAATAACGATTTCGATATAGTAAACAAACTTGTTGGTTGTATTTACATAACGAATAATATCCATTAGTTTTGGCCGAACCGACCAGTATTAGGTTATGGTACCATAGGATCTGACAAATCCCGTTATCAGACTGCACCCATGGTTATGTGTGGGTTAGGTGGGTAACGACTGAATCTGTGATTGTTAATTTACCCTTTGGTGGTTTATTAATGCGAGAAGCGATAGGCGAGTTGCGAAGGTTTGGATGTTATTAGCGAGACAATCAAAAGTAGTTTTCACGATTTAAAACGAGAATGATTTAAACGACTAAAACGATTTTTAACGAATTAAACGATTTGGGTAAACGATTGGTTTTTGGTTAGTCTTTGGATAATGGGACGGGTGTAATGTGATGAAAGCATGGTGGATACGTCGCTGGTACTTCCTATATATATATATGTTTTCATCGTATTACATACCGTGGCGTTATGTAGTTCACTTGGGTAAACGATTTGAAACGATGTCACACAAACGAGGTTTTCGAAATGATATAAACCATATGAGTTTTATTAACGAGATTTATTAACGAGTTTTATTAACGAGATTTATTAACGAGTTATATTAACGAGAATTATTAACGAGAATTTTATTAAATAAATGTTTTGGGTTAAGAATCATGGCTACGAGATTTTATAAATTATAACCAACTTGATTTGAGTTGGTTAATTATGTCGCAATACAATACTTTTCAAAACAAGGTTTTTAATTAAGTATTGCAACATGTAAACTAGCCATGAATCCGACACTCTCAAAAACCTATGTACTCGCCAGCATTTCTTTGCTGACTTTGTTTTCACATATGTTTCAGGTGTTGTTGAATGATGTTGATTGCTAGGATGCATGCTTACATAGGACTGGACGAGGCCTTAGTGACTTAACAACAATGATAGACTATGTTTAAATTGTTTATATAGATTTCAAGACGATGTAAATATTTAATGTTTAATAAAACGAAACTTCAAATTTCCGTGTGTTTTGAAACAATGATTCTGTTACAACACTCCCCGATGATTCCGCCGCGATTTGTTGTTTTACGCGGTCGGGGTGTGACAGAAAAGTTGGTATCAGAGCTCATGGTTATAGGGAATTAGGTTATTAGTAATGCTTTGACCTAGACTATAACCTTCCTAGGACCCTAACACAAGATCCTTGTGTTTAGATCTTAAAACAATACCGTCACTTATCCTTAGGTGACAACCACAACAAGAACACAAATTTCAAATCCGCTTCGAAAACCAATCATCTGTTCTAGGATGATTGATTACTAGGTTTTGAACCCTCTAAGTTTTCGAAATCTCATCAAAGTTTGGGTCTAAATAATGTGAACACGTGCAAAATGGAAGAGTGAATGCCTGTACCCTGAGTTATCTGTCTAAGGCTAGAGTGTTCGTACAAATCCGCAGTATCGGACCAGTCACTCTTACCTGGGAACTCTTGGGGTGAGTGTTCACTTATAGGCGAGCATGTCTTCAGTGATACATTAATATGACCCGTTTACTTTGATTAATCACCGTCTCATTTGTTTGCCTTAGGTAACAAACAAATGATCGCAATTTCTATGCGTTGTTGTTCTATTTTAATTATCCGATAACATTTCACTTGTTTTCTCCTATGTCTTTCATTCCTCTAGAATGTCTCTTCATCGCAACGACACTCAAATGTCCGAGCAAACTACCAAATTTGCCCAGCGAATAGGCGAAGTAATCCTGAAGACTGTGGATTTAGGTATCGCCATGTCTCGTCTCAATAATGAAGCCACCCAAGAAGCATCGAAAGAAGCAGAAGCCGAGCCTTCGAAAAAGTAAAAGAAGCGTAAGGCTCCAAAGGGTCCCGTAGCCGTTACACCAAATCAAACAAAACCTAGCCAGGTGGCAGCACCACCAGCCAAGAAGCCGTACTTAGGAACTGCTCCTCTGTGCAACCAGTGTAACCTCCACCACTATGCCAGTGTCAAATGTCAGAAATGTTTCAATTGTGGACTCATTGGTCATTTGGCACGAGACTGTCGTTCAGTCACTGTGCTAAACCATGCTTTTCAGGACCCCGTTCAATTTCAAGCAGATCCAGCACAGGATTGTTTTCCTCCTGGTATTTGCTACACCTATGGCGAGACGGGTTATGTCAGGGACAGATACCCAAAGATCTTCAATGCAAATCCGACCCACGGATGAGCATTTGGCCGATTAGAAGAAGCTGCTGCTTTGAATAATCCGAATCTTATGTTTATGTTTCTAGTGTTTTCCTTTGAACTCGGAAACAATCGATTTTGTTTATAAATAAATCTTTATTTGCAATTCTAATGTACAAATATAGTTGCAAGTGTGTATGGCATACCCCTACGATACCTACACCAAAGAACTGTATTTGTAGTTCTCTCATTCATATGATCGCTCATGAATTCCTCGAAAATTCTAAGTGCTCGCTTCATTATAAGAAACGAAGTGACAATTTGAGTAATCACTTTAATTCCTTGGTTAGATAACTAAGGAAACCCTTATCTGTCAAAGTTGCTCTTGGTAAACCTCTTGTACTCAATTCTGTTATTTGCGACTGTCAATTTAACTTTGATAATCACTTTTTCCTATTGACCTCACACCGATGCAACTTGGGAGTTTCGACATTATCATAGGGATGGATTGGTTATCTAAACATCATGCTGAGGTGATTTGTTTCGATAAGATAGTTCGCATTCCTCTTTCGTCTGGCGATATTCTGGAAGTTCGTGGCAAGAAACCTTCTGGTGGATTGAAGCTCATGTCGTGTACGAAGGCCCAAAGTTATTTACAAAAAGGATATGTTGCTTTTCTGGCACATGTCACCGAGGAGAAAGGCAAGAGCAAGAGTATTTAGGATATTCCGATTGTTCGGGATTATCCAGAGGTATTTCCTGATGAACTGCCTGGTTTGCCTCCAATTCGTCAAGTTGAGTTTCATATTGACCTTGTACCCAATGCCAACCCAATTGCGAAAGCACCTTATCGTCTTGCACCGCCTGAGATGCAAGAATTATCGAAACAGCTTCAAGAGTTATCTGATAAAGGATTCATCCGATCAAATTATTCACCTTAGGGGAGCTCCTGTCCTCTTTGTGAAGAAGAAAGATGGATCTTTTCGAATGTACATCGATTATCGTAAGCTTAATAAGCTTACCATCAAGAATCGATATCCCCTACCTCGAATCGATGATCTCTTTGATCAGCTGCAAGGTGCTACCAGTTTTTCCAAGATCGATCTGCGTTATGGGTATCACCAACTTCGTGTTCTCGAAGGAGATATTCCCAAAACTGCCTTGCGCACAAGATATGGGCATTACGAGTTCACTGTCATGCCTTTTGGTTTCACGAATGCCCTAACTATCTTCATGGACTTAATGAATAGGGTCTGTAAACCTTATTTAGACAAGTTCATCATTGTGTTCATCGACGATATTCTCATTTATTCAAAGTCTCAAGCCGATCACGAGCAACACCTTCGTTTGACATTGGAACTCCTAAAGAAGGAACAAACTTTTCGCTAAATTCTCCAAGTGTGAATTTTGGCTTAAAGAAGTTCAGTTTATGGGTAATGTAATCAACAAGCAGGGTATTCATGTGGATCCATCCAAATTGCTGCAATTAAGGATTGGAATACACCAACGACACCTACAGAAATTCGTTCTTTTCTTGGTCTCGCTGGTTATTATCGTCATTTTATTTCAAACTTCTCGAAGATCGCGGTGCCACTCACTGCTTTGACTCAGAAGAATAAGCCTTTGGAGTGGGGATATAAGCAAGAAGAAGCGTTCCAAACGCTGAAACGGAAGCTATGTGATGCTCCTGTTTTGTCCTTGCCCAATGGAAATGATGATTTCGTTGTCTTTTATGACGCGTCGAATCTAGGCCTTGGTTATGTTCTTATGCAATGAGGTAAAGTCATAGCATATACGTCAAGACAGTTAAAAGTTCACGAAAAGAACTACACAACTCATGATCTTGAGTTAGGTGTTGTGGCATTTGCTCTCAAAATCTGGAGACACTACCTCTATGGAACGAAGTGTGTGGTTTTCACAAGACCACAAAAGTCTCCAGCTCATTCTTAATCAAAAGGAGCTGAACATGAGGCAACGACAATGGGTTGAACTCTTGAACAATTACGATTGCGCGATTCGCTACCTTCCTGGTAAGGCGAATATCGTAGCCGATGCGCTTAGTCAAAAGGAACAAGTCAAGCTTCATTATGTTCAAACTCTATCTGATATTCAAATCTTTTATCCTTCAAGCACAACGATCTTGTGTAAACGAAGGCTTATTGAAATATGAGCTACCACTTCAACTCGAGCTTAAACTCGAAACGAAAGGGGCGATGGGTTGCTCTATTTTAAGAATCCTTGTGGATGATTATCGCCCAAATCGGAGCCCTGATTGGATTCCTTGTACACCTTAATATGTACATTACAACTCAATAACGACAAACCGAATTCCTATTAAGATCTTCCTATCTTCATAGTTAGATTCTTGAAAATATTTAAAGTGCCAAATGAAATCCACGGATTGGATTCCTGGTATGCTTTAAATACATGTGTCCAAAGATAACAAATTAAAGGTCAAATTAAACAATTATGTGATTATATGATTATGTGTTTATGTGTTCTCCTCTATGTTTTTGTGTGATCCGATTTTCATTATCCAAATCCTCATAGAATCTTCCATATCTTCATATGAGGGATTCATAGTAGGATATTCAAAAGGTACTACCTTAAATCCTTAATGGGCTTCTACGTGGTAGTTAAGACCCTTGGGTTATATAGTACCATTCCATGATTCGAAAAGAGACCCTTGAGTGGTCTAGTTAAAGATTGATTCAGAATCTGGTTAAGAGTGGCATGTGATGATACAGCTGAAAGGACCCTATGGTGGTCCAGTCACACTCATCACAGGTTCATTCATTTGGTTTTCCCCTACACATTATCAAATGCACTTTGTGGACTATGCAAGGAATTACGTAATTATGGGCGCGTACATAATTATAAAAATTCAGTGCACGAAAACCACAGTAAGATTCATCATGTGTAAGAACCAATAGTGACAACAATAACGAAACGTGAACAATGTAATGGAGGTACGGTGGTCGCACCAATGGCGCTTCATATACTTGTATATAAGTGTCCCTCTTACATTGCAAGCATAATGTTATTTAAAGTTACTAGAAGTTCAGAACCCTAACCAGTGTTGTTTTATCTTTTCGACTTCATGTTTCGAGCTCTCACGAGTTTCCTCTAATTAAATTTCGGGACGAAATTTCCTGAAGTAGGGGAGACTGTGACATATGTGCCTCCACGGCCATTGAACAAATACCAAATCAATGAAATGTTGTGTTTCATACTTGGGATTTGTATAAATATGTGTATCATTTGCACATATCAACTCTTGTTCGATTTCGGGCTCTAAATCGCTTTCTGGAAGGTTATAAGCGCACTGGGAGAGTGACATAGGCTTAACATACCTTAAATAACCTTTACATAGCTTAGAAATCAAGTTTATTCGCTTACAGGGACTAATTTCGACAAACTGCGAAAGTATGCCGATTTGTACTGTAACGAACATTCCAGAACATGACCATAACTTAAACATACCCTAAATATCCTTTACATAGCTTAGAAATAGGCTTTGAGGGGTTCGGTGTGCTAAAATAAACTTTTTGGTCATTCAGGGACTAAAAGCGTCAAAAGTGCATAAGTTTGCATTTTCGCACATATCTTACGTTCTGAATACATCCGGCATCCAGACCTTTATGTAATCATTAAAATATTTTATTTTAGTGATTGGCATGATAAAATTCCATTCGTCGCGTAATTTGGATCGTTTGTGCGTTCGTTACGACTTCCGTCGTAATTAACGAACAACGCAACCGTACGACCAAACGAACCGACATTCGAGATATTTTTGAGCATTTTTTGAGTTCCCTATAATTTAACTCCATTTTAGAGCCTTGAAATGAGGTTAACGGTGTAACACCCCAACCTGAAAGGGCTGACGTGTCACAATAACAGTAGTATCATAAACAAAAGTCATAATTCCATTTATTTATTTGACAAGGATACAACCACACGACAATTAAACTTAAGGTTTATATACTAGCGACACATTTGACTTAATTTACTAACATCTTCAGATTTATTCCTAAACTTTATTCTTCTCTCTTTTCCCTGCCCAAAGTAACCTGCGTACCTGTATATATACAAAAATTTACGGAATGAGCCGAATGCTCAGTACGGAATATTAGGCTCAAATAACAAATAACGCTTTATTTGGATGAAACTTGATGCAAATAACGAATTTTCATAATCATATCTTACGGATGTACCCATGAGCAAACTTAAAACGTGACAATACACAGGTAGCTACTCCTGCATAATTATCACATGAGATGGCGAATTGGCATACCCGTTATCCACCTCCTTATACTTAAATCCTAGGATCGATCCATACGCCTCCTAATAGCCTTATGTACCACACTTGTACTTAAGAGACGCCGTGAACTGATCTCTCCGTCACGGATGGAGCACATGATGTCGATGCCGCAACAACATGCTCGTGGGACACTCCACGAGAAGCGATACTCAGGGTATCAGAGTACAAATGGTCTTATTCACATAACTTATAAAACTTATTTTCATAACAAAACTTAACATATATTGGAACATGCGATAATGAGTATAACAACATAATACTATCGCATGACATGAAAGCTAAATCAAATGATTAGAATAGGAATCGAACGGACTGTCAAATGAATCGATAATCAAAGACGTGAGGAGTTTTTAAAAGATATAGTAATTTAGTGGTTTATAACAATTTGAATATGAAGCAAATAAAGAGTGGGGTAAGGATCCGTACCTTAATAACTCCAAAGTGAAGCTACCTTGTGCTAATATTTTAGATTTATACGGGCAGAGTTTAGACTACTGATTAGTCTTTTAACCTAATTTAAATAACATGCACACAACTAGGTTAGTAACTTAATACAGCTTTTACGATAACTCACGAGATCAAATTCTCACAACGAACGACAAAGTGCGATACTTAAACATCCATCGAATTAACGACGAACGACAAAGTACGATACTTAAACTCATCCATCGAATTAACGACGAACGACAAAGTACGATACTTAAACTCATTCATCGAATTAATGACGAACGACAAAGTATAACCCTAATGTGGGCAGCACTTAAACATCCATTGGATATATTGATCGATCGGACAATGAATCGTAATAGCGATCGAGTTATTACCCTGTTCTGCAGTACCCCGCTATACTTAATTAGTGTTTCGTGTGTTTTTTGAGAGTATTCAGACGAAATCTCAGCGTGTATTTTGAGTTTCTTCGTTAGTTTTGTGCCAGAATTCAAGTGCCAATGTCCTCTATTTATAGTCAAATTTTGCCCTTGCTTACGGACCGTAACAGATAATGCTTACGGTCCGTAACGGTCATGAACTTCGTATATGGTGGCCACGTGTGGGACTAGCTCAGCTGAATAGATAGATTTTTAAATTTCAACTTCGTCCGCAAGTTATGAATATAATTATCAAGTAGGGAATACCCCCCCCCCCTGAGTTTTAGGGGCCCTGATCCTGATTCTGAAAATTTTAGGGTTTGTGCAGAATCACTTGGGTGTCTTAATTAGGGTTTTCTAGTGGGTAAATTATTATTATTCTTTTTATTTCTAGAATAATGATTTAAATTTCTGGTTATTACAACTATTACCCCCTTAAAAGAAATTTCGTCCTCGAAATTTTTCAATTAAGAATATAACCTATCGCATAAGTAACAGAAACGGAACTGTCATAGCAGAGTTACTAACTTATATAACCAGAATCTCTTAAACAAACAGGTGTATCGGAAATTCATAACTAAGGTCATGACTATACTTATCAATTACCTTATATATGTGCCCTAATGGTCCTCCTATAACGCATCTTAATAAAATATCTTACCGTACGATAAGTCAATAGAGACTTACAGATACTAGAGTGACTATTGATACTAGTATTTCCTACATAGATATGCTTAATCATAGCTAAGATATATTCACATAAGGTAAAGCATAAATGACCGTAAACAGAAACAAATGAACATATATCAAAGAGCAAGATTTACCGTTACTCGACTAAAATTCTATTGCGAGAATAGATTAGGGTATAGAGAACAAATTGATTCTTCAGATTCCCATGTTGCTTCACGTTCAGAGTGATTTTTCCAGAGGATTTTAACAAACGGAATTACTTTCCTACGCAAAACCCTTTCTTGTCGATCTAAAATGGCTTCTGGCTCCTCTTCGTAGGACAAATCCTCGTGAATTGTAAGTAACGGATAACTAATGACATGAAGTGGATGATAATTATATCCTCGTAACGAGGAGACATGAAAAACGTTATGAACGTGAGAGAGTTGAGGCGGTAAAGCCAGTCGATATGACACTTCTCCAATTCTTTCAAGGATTTCAAACGGACCGATGAAACGGGGACGAAGCTTCCCTTTAATTCCAAATCTACGAACGCCACGCCAAGGTGATACCTTTAAGAATACGTGGTCACCAATTTTAAATTCGAGTGGTCGTCTATCTTGATCTGCATAGCTCTTTTGTCTACTCTGAGCTTCTTTCAGTTTTTCTCGTGCCATAGTGACTTTTTCATTTGTAATCTGAACTAGTTCTGGCCCTTCAATAATCTTTTCTCCAACTTCATCCCAGCATATTGGTGCGCAACATTTCCGACCGTATAAAAGTTCAAAAGGTGCCATACCAATACTTGCTTGCCAACTATTGTTGTAAGCGAACTCAACAAGGCATAGATATTCATCCCAGTTTCCAGACCATTCAAGTGCACATGCTCGAAGCATGTCTTCCAAGGTTTGGATCGTGCGTTCTGACTGCCCATCTGTTTGTGGATGGAAAGCCGTACTAAACTTTAGTCGTGTACCCCAAGCTGCCTGAAAACCTTTCCAAAATCGTGAGGTGAAACGTGGGTCTCTATCGGAAACAATGGAAGATGGTGTGCCATGGAGTCGAATAATTTCTTGAAGAAATATTTCGGATAACTTATTAACCGAAAATCCTTGCTGAATCGGTAGAAAATGTGCTGACTTTGACAATCTATCGACAACAACCCATACAACATCATTCTTCTTGAAAGTCTTAGGTAAACCGGTAACAAAATCCATTGTGATCTCATCCCACTTCCATATGGGAATATCCAATGGCTGCAACAAACCGCTTGCTCGTTTGTGTTCAATTTTCACTTGTTGGCAAGTGAGGCATTTACTTACGTATCGAGCAACGTCTTCCTTCATACCATTCCACCAGAAGTTCTGTCTTAAGTCTCGATACATCTTTGTAGATCCTGGGTGAATTGAAAATGGTGAGCTGTGAGCTTCGGCTAACAATGACTCACGAAGGCTGGAGTCATCGGGTAGACAAAGTCTTTTGCCGCACCAAATCACCCCATGATGGTCTATACGAAATTCAGATTGCTTACCTACCTCAAGATTTTGCACAATTGCCCAAAGTTCTCCATCTTGCTTTTGTGCATCTTTGATCCGTGATATGAGGTCGGGTTCAATCTGCATTCTAGCTAGATATCCATCAGATTTACTAACCTGAAGCCAAATGTTCATCTTTTCGAGATCTTTCCTAATATGAGGCTGAATTTGTAAGCAAGATATAGTCCCGGAATTCTTTCGGCTCAACGCGTCAGCTACAACATTGGCTTTACCTGGATGGTATTGAATATTAACGTCGTAATCTTTTAAAAGTTCTAACCACCTTCTTTGCCTCATATTTAGCTCCTTCTGCGTAAATATGTACTTGAGGCTCTTGTGGTCGGTAAAGATGTCACAACTCTCACCATATAGATAGTGTCGCCAAATCTTAAGTGCAAATACGACTGCGGCTAGTTCTAAATCATGTGTAGGGTAGTTAACTTCGTAAGGCTTCAACTGACGGGAGGCATAAGCGATAACCTTCCCATGTTGCATTAGCACACAACCTAATCCTTTCTTTGAGGCATCACTATAGACTTGATAACCTCCTGATCCAGAAGGTAGAGTGAGTATTGGAGAGGATACGAGTCGTTTCTTCAATTCTTCAAAGCTTTTCTCTTGTTCTTCATTCCATGAGTACTTCACCCCTTTCCTTAGGAGTTTTGTGAGTGGTAATGCAATTACTGAGAATATTTCAACAAATCTTCGGTAATAGCCAGCAAGACCCAAGAAACTTCGTATTTCGGTAACAGAAGTGGGTCTTGGCCATTTTGTAATAGCTTCAACCTTTGTTGGGTCTACCATAATTCCCTCTGCTGATATGACATGTCCTAGAAATGCCACTTGGCTAAGCCAAAAGTCACATTTGGAAAACTTCGCGTACAGCTTCTCATGCCGCAAGGTTCCAAGAACTGCATGTAGATGTGCTTCATGCTCTTCACGACTCTTAGAATACACCAGAATGTCATCGATAAAGACAATAACGAATTTGTCTAGGAATTTGTGAAATACGTGATTCATCAAATCCATGAAGACTGCAGGTGCATTAGTTAGCCCAAAGGGCATAACCAAAAATTCGTAATGACCATATCGAGTACGAAAGGCGGTCTTGGGAACATCATCATTCTTGATCTTTAGCTGATGATACCCGGACCTCAGGTCGATTTTTGAGAAGAACTGAGCCCCCTGAAGTTGATCAAAGAGATCATCAATGCGAGGCAGAGGATATTGATTACGAATAGTAATCTTGTTCAACTCTCGGTAGTCAATACATAAACGCATACTACCGTCTTTCTTCTTCACAAATAAGACCGGAGCACCCCAAGGTGAAACACTGGGTCTTATAAATCCTAAATCTAACAATTCTTGCAATTGTTCCTTCAACTCCTTCAGTTCCATTGGAGCCATACGGTATGGAGCTTTAGAAATAGGTTCGGCACTAGGGACCAAGTCGATGGTGAATTCTACCTGACGGTCGGGTGGTAATCCCGGTAGTTCATCCGGAAATACATCAGGATATTCACAAACAACGGAGTGGTTATCGATACTCTTAACACTAGCAGAAGTATCCTTAATCGATGCTAGGAATCCAGCACAACCGTTTGATAAGAATTTTCGAGCTTTGAGCACAGAGATAATTTTAAGAGATTTATGAGCTTGAGTTCCCTGATATATAATATCAGGATGATGAAGATTACCGAAAATAACATGGCGAGAATGACAATCTATAGTTACGCGATGTCGAGACAACCAATCTATCCCTAGAATAACATCAAAGTCACACATATGTATTGGAAATAGGTCTGCCTTACACACAATAGATTCAATACGGATCGGACAATCTTTATATACGTAAGTGATTACGGATGAATTTTCCATGGGAGTGGAAATGGTTAAAGTATGATTTAAGAGAGTGGGTCTTATCGGAAGGTACTTAGTAAACGAGTGGGATACTAAAGAATGGGTCGCTCCTGTATCGAATAACACATAGATACTACGTTCACCAAGCTGAAGGGTTCCAGATACAGTACCTAGAGCATTAGCAGCGTCAGTAGCAGAAAGTGCGAAAACTCTTCCTCCAACATTGGGTTGGTTATTCTTCTTAATGTCTTTCTTTGTACACTCCTTGATCATGTGTCCAGTTTGGCCACATCTAAAGCATGCTCCTGTACTTCGGTGACATACGCCATGATGTCTCTTACCACAAATATTACATAGAGGATATGTAATTTGAATTGGGTTTACATGTTGATTCAGTGGTTGAGCTCTAATAGGTTCTGCATACAACTGAATCTGGTTTTGAGCAGGCCTCGGGTTTTGCAGTCTAGGTTGCCATGGACGTGCCTGATTTCCAGAGTTTTGATTTCCTTGCACTTTGCGGTCTTGATGCTGTGGCGTAGTGGATGATTGGCCGATTGCCTGCTTAATTTTTCCTTCTCTGTTTCTCTTCTTATTATCCTCAGTTCGAGATAAAAATTCTTTCCTCTAGAACTCAAAAGTTTTGATTGCATCGGCAACTTCGGTGATATCCTTAAATTTCATGTACATGATCGACTTCCGAATTCGATCATTGACTGCCCACTTGCATTTTTCTGCCTGGACTTCTGCTGATCCTGCAACGTCTCCTACAATACTAGCCAACCTTGAAAATCGAGTAATGAACTCAGAGGCCGGTTCATCACTCCCCTGTCGAATCACTGCATACTCCCTAATATAAGCTTCTTTATCAGCGGTCGAAAAATACTTGTCGTAAAAGATATTACGAAAGTCGACCCATGAAAGATTAGCGTCAAAATCATCCCCTCCTTTGACTTGCTTATATCCTTCCCACCAAGTTTGTGCGTCATCTTCAAGTTTGTAGGTAGCCAATCTAACTTTGTATTGCTCCGGAACTCCAAGAACTCTGAAGATCTTTTCAACATGAGCTATCCAGTTTCTTGCTTCGACTGGATTAGTAGCGTGACTAAAGGATTTAGGCTTTTGTTTTTGGAATTTAGCGATCCATATGTCTATACTATAGGTAGTATGGTTCGTGGTATTCTCACGAATTTCTTCACCAGAGATTGGATTCGTGTTATTACGTTCTGGATGACGAGTTTGTTGAATAACGGCCTCAGCTGTTTGAGCAACAAGGTTTGGAAGCAACCCGGCAACAGCCTGGTTGATAGCATTAATTACGTTTGGATCAACTGGAGTCTCATTCGAAGAAGTTTTGTTACGTACATGATTAGTACGAGTACTCCTACGTAGCGGACGACGAGGAGGCATATCTATACGAATAAACATAGGAATTAAACCAAATAAGAGACCAAGTTGAATCCTATCATAGATATCTACCCATTCCTCACAGGTTTTAATTACTATCTTCAAGTTTTTTCTACAGGAAAGAGCCTTTGCTCTGATACCATAGCTGTAACACCCCAACCCGAAAGGGCTGACGTGTCACAATAACAGTAGTATCATAAACAAAAGTCATAATTCCATTTATTTATTTGACAAGGATACAACCACACGACAATTAAACTTAAGGTTTATATACAAGCGACACATTTGACTTAATTTACTAACATCTTCAGATTTATTCCTAAACTTTATTCTTCTCTCTTTTCCCTGCCCAAAGTAACCTGCGTACCTGTATATATACAAAAATTTACAGAATGAGCCGAATGCTCAGTACGGAATATTAGGCTCAAATAACAAATAACGCTTTATTTGGATGAAACTTGATGCAAATAACGAATTTTCATAATCATATCTTACGGATGTACCCATGAGCAAACTTAAAACGTGACAATACACAGGTAGCTACTCCTGCATAATTATCACATGAGATGGCGAATTGGCATACCCGTTATCCACCTCCTTATACTTAAATCCTAGGATCGATCCATACGCCTCCTAATAGCCTTATGTACCACACTTGTACTTAAGAGACGCCGTGAACTGATCTCTCCGTCACGGATGGAGCACATGATGTCGATGCCGCAACAACATGCTCGTGGGACACTCCACGAGAAGCGATACTCAGGGTATCAGAGTACAAATGGTCTTATTCACATAACTTATAAAACTTATTTTCATAACAAAACTTAACATATATTGGAACATGCGATAATGAGTATAACAACATAATACTATCGCATGACATGAAAGCTAAATCAAATGATTAGAATAGGAATCGAACGGACTGTCAAATGAATCGATAATCAAAGACGTGAGGAGTTTTTAAAAGATATAGTAATTTAGTGGTTTATAACAATTTGAATATGAAGCAAATAAAGAGTGGGGTAAGGATCCGTACCTTAATAACTCCAAAGTGAAGCTACCTTGTGCTAATATTTTAGATTTATACGGGCAGAGTTTAGACTACTGATTAGTCTTTTAACCTAATTTAAATTACATGCACACAACTAGGTTAGTAACTTAATACAGCTTTTACGATAACTCACGAGATCAAATTCTCACAACGAACGACAAAGTGCGATACTTAAACATCCATCGAATTAACGACGAACGACAAAGTACGATACTTAAACTCATCCATCGAATTAACGACGAACGACAAAGTACGATACTTAAACTCATTCATCGAATTAATGACGAACGACAAAGTATAACCCTAATGTGGGCAGCACTTAAACATCCATTGGATATATTGATCGATCGGACAATGAATCGTAATAGCGATCGAGTTATTACCCTGTTCTGCAGCACCCCGCTATACTTAATTAGTGTTTCGTGTGTTTTTTTAGAGTATTCAGACGAAATCTCAGCGTGTATTTTGAGTTTCTTCATTAATTTTGTGCCAGAATTCAAGTGCCAATGTCCTCTATTTATAGTCTAATTTTTCCCTTGCTTACGGACCGTAACAAATAATGCTTACGGACCATAACAAATAATGCTTACGGTCCGTAAGGGTCATGAACTTCGTATATGGTGGCCACGTGTGGGACTAGCTCAGCTGAATCGATAGATTTTTAAATTTCAGCTTCGTTCGCAAGTTATGAAGATAATTATCAAGTAGGGAATACCCCCCCTGAGTTTTAGGGGCCCTGATCCTGATTCTGAAAATTCTGAAAATTTTAGGGTTTGTGCAGAATCACTTGGGTGTCTTAATTAGGGTTTTCTAGTGGGTAAATTATTATTATTCTTTTTATTTCTAGAATAATGATTTAAATTTCTGGTTATTACAAACGGGGCTTAAACGTGTCAAAAATGAGCCGAAATGCAAGATTCTGAAGTTCAGGGACCAAAATTGTCATTCTGCCATAGTTATCTTAGGAAGGGACCAAAATGAAAAATCTAAATTCCAGCTTGTTCCAGCTGTTCCCCTCATTTGCACATGGTTTTAATGAAACTATGGGCTCCCATGGTTTCACAAAACCATGGGCACATGTGTACGGATGAGATCGAAGCTCGTTTTACGATGAACGATCCTAACGGTTCTAGTTTTCCTATAAATAGCTATCCCCTTTCACTTGCAAAACCCACATTGATCTGATTTTGGCACTCTAAGTTGAAGTTTATGCTTCATACCTGAGAGTAAATCAGATCAAAGCTTGCGGGGACCTTTTGTAAGTATTCTTTCGTTCTTTTATCGCTTTTCGAGTCTGAAAGTCAAACTACGTTTGACTTTCTGCATTGACCAGTTTATGGTCAATGCGAAGTTCATTTGAACTTCATAACGTGAGCGTAATCATGATGGTTATAGTCCCTAGTGACTATACCTACTGATTACCACGTTATCTAGGTGTAGTGACGAGTCGTAGTTTCGGCCAAAATGCGCATTCTTGCGTATTTTGTAACCAAACTACTTATTGGTATCAAAACCGTTTGTTTTGATACCAAATCTATTTTCTAAATTCGTTAAACATGTTTTAATATGTTTAACTCGTCACTTTTTAGATTAGTGCTTGTGTAGAGTCGTAAGTCAAGCGGACTAAACACCCGCTTAGACTTTCGAACACGACCCGTTTGGTCGATCATTAGGATCCGACCAAACATGTTTAGTGACCATAGTTGCATAGAGAATAACCTTCCGAGGTTATACCTTATGGTCACTTAGGTTTAATTAGTTGTATGATAGGTAGTTTATATGCCTTAGGTAAATGACCAAAATGCCCTTTTCATGCATAATTGGTAATTAAGCATATGTAACACAAACTTTTGTCACTTAATTGATTATGCAACATATTTAATCATGTTTAGGAATATAATACTTGTCATAGGACTAGTTAGATGTCTCGAACGCGCTTTTGCGCGAACGACACGTTAAAGTAGCTTAAGCTACCTTAATGGGTCACGATGGGTCGAAAGCACTTAGGTTAGGGTTCAATTTAGAATGTAGACTTTGTTAAACCATGTCATATGAGTTCCAATACTCATTTGGTTTACAAAACCTCATCCTATCCGATCTTCCGACTTAGGTCCGGTTTATTTATATAGTTATTAGATTGCCGATTGATTCCGTGCTCCCTCTAGCTTTGCTTGGTTGTTGTTCAAGACCTCTAAGCATTCTCAGGTGAGTACATAGTTCCCCTATTTTACTGTTTTTAATTGTTTTAGGGTGATTCATATGTGCTAAATGTTTTCAAGGTTTTAACGATGGTTTTCAAAACGATTTTTTATATTATAACAATGGTTTCAAAAACAATTAAAATGGTTTATATTAAATTAATAACGATTTCGATATAGTAAACAAACTTGTTGGTTGTATTTACATAACGAATAATATCCATCAGTTTTGGCCGAACCGACCAGTATTGGGTTATGGTACCATAGGATCTGACAAATCCCGTTATCAGACTGCACCCATGGTTATGTGTGGGTTAGGTGGGTAACGACTGAATCTGTGATTGTTAATTTACCCTTTGGTGGTTTATTAATGCGAGAAGCGATATGCGAGTTGCGAAGGTTTGGATGTTAATAGCGAGACAATCAAAAGTAGTTTTCACAATTTAAAACGAGAATGATTTAAACGACTAAAGCGATTTTTAACGAATTAAACGATTTGGGTAAACGATTGGTTTTTGGTTAGTGTTTGGATAACGGGACGGGTGTAATGTGATGAAAGCATGGTGGATACGCCGCTGGTACTTCCTATATATATATACGTTTTCATCGTATTACATACCGTGGCGTTATTTAGTTCACTTGGGTAAAAGATTTGAAACGATGTCACACAAACGAGGTTTTCGAAATGATATAAACCATACGAGTTTTATTAACGAGATTTATTAACGAGTTTTATTAACGAGATTTATTAACGAGTTTTATTAACGAGATTTATTAACGAGAATTATTAACGAGAATTTTATTAAATAAATGTTTTGGGTTAAGAATCATGGCTACGAGATTTTATAAATTATAACCAACTTGATTTGAGTTGGTTAATTATGTTGCAATACAATACTTTTCAAAACAAGGTTTTTAATTAAGTATTGCAACATGTAAACTAGCCATGAATCCGACACTCTCAAAAACCTATGTACTCGCCAGCATTTCTTTGCTGACTTTGTTTTCACATATGTTTCAGGTGTTGTTGAATGATGTTGATTGCTAGGATGCATGCTCACATAGGACTGGATGAGGCCTTAGTGACTTAACAATGATAGACTATGTTTAAATTGTTTATATAGATTTCAAGACGATGTAAATATTTAATGTTTAATAAAACGAAACTTCAAATTTCCGTGTGTTTTGAAACAATGATTCTGTTACAACACTCCCTGATGATTCCGCCGCGATTTGTTGTTTTACGCGGTCGGGGTGTGACAAGTATCGTCTTCGAAACCTTGAAGTTTGATACCAACAACATCGCCGACCTCCACTATAGCGTTAATCTCGGCAACGACCCGAGGATCTGAAGACGAGGCCGCTGCGACATGAACGTTGTTGGGGCCACCCTCCTCACTGACAGGAACATAGATTCTCTGATGTATGTTTTCAGACCCAGGTAGGCTTGACTCCAAAACCCCAGAAGATCGATTGAGGTCAAAAGGCCTAGTCCCTAGGCTCTCCTCATCATGTTTAGGCTTCGCTAATGGTCCCTGCATTGAACCCACAGAAGGTGGGCTTCTTTGGTCACAATTTCTCTTACCCAGTGGTTTAGGAATATTGGGCCCAGGTGTGTTAACAACCCCAAATGTAGAAGTTATAAAATTATTCCTGGAAGCTTTTTCCATACGGGTCCCACCTAAAATACAATCCCCAGTCACCGCATCCCAAACATCATCATTACGACTGTAAGGAAACCTAGGAACTTGTTCCTTTTCCCCATGCACGTGGTCACTCCCCTCATCCAGAACGCTATGCAACTGTTGGTTTGCAACCTTTTCAACTTCTGATTCAAGGTTCTGGTCAGGATTCCGTTCACCATTCTTTCTGTGCGCCGGAGAACTATGACGGAATTTGCCCTCCTCCATATCCTCGTCCCTTTGGTGCCAATCCGAGTTATCTTTAATCTCAGATACTTCCACCGAATGGATGATATCGAATTCCGGCATCCATGGCACCGGATCCTCGGAAACCCACACCTCTTGTTCCTCCACTAGAGGACCACCTGTTCTTCAATCCGCCGAGCAAACTTGGTCAGGACACTGTTGGTGCACTGAATGTCTGCTGACTTCGTCTTATTGAGTCTTATGTCAAAGCTGACCGTTTGAACAGGGTCTAGTTTGAACAGGGTCTAGTTTGAAGATGGTCTAGTTTGAACAGGGTCTAGTTTGAAGCAGGCTGTGTCACCTTCAAACTAGAGGGTCACTACTATAAATAGGAGAGTGTTATGTTCATTTCAAACTAGAGGTATGTGTGTGTGAGCGAAGGTGCTGCCGGATTTTTGTCAGAATACATTGTAAAAGCTCACAATCAGTAATATAAAGAAAGTTAAAAGGATACAAGCTGTTTTTGACTTCGTTTACGTTGTTTCCGCCTTCGTATTTGAAGATGAACTGCCTTAACTGACTTTTAGGGTCACGACAACGATCCAACAAGTGGTATCAGAGCTCAGGACAAGGAGTTCATACCAAATTCAGCTTGATTCTATCGGATTTTCTATCTTCTACTCACTTTCTTTCATATTTTTCTGATTCGGACATATTTCATGGTTAATATGGTCTAAAACGTTCACATAACAGGCGAAACATATAGATAACAAATCCTTGAAAGTTTTGAACCATAATTCGACTTAAAACTGATAGAAATCAACCTGACCGTTTGAAAATGTTCGTGAAATGCTGATGTCATCTAGTTTGAACTGACACCCTCCAGTTTGAAAATGACACCTCCTGTTTGAAACTGACACCCTCCAGTTTGAAAATGACACCTCCTGTTTGAAACTGACACCCTCCAGTTTGAAAATGACACCTCCCGTTTGAAACTGACACCCTCCAGTTTGAAAGTGGTTCCTGTTTGAACGTGACATCAAGTTTGAAATTGACATCAAGTTTGAACGTGACATCAAGTTTGAAATTGACATCAAGTTTGAAATTGACATCAAGTTTGAACGTGACATCAAGTTTGAAATTGACATCAAGTTTGAACGTGACATCAAGTTTGAAATTGACATCAAGTTTGAAAGTGTCATCACGTTTGAAACTAGTTTTCGTTTGAAACTTGATTAGTGTTGTCTCAAACGGAATAACATATTTCGTTTGAGAAGAGCCATTTCGTTTGAAAGACATAATACAGTTTGAACAATTTCGTTTGAACAGATTCCGTTTGAATCTGTCATCTTTCAAATTCAAGAATATTTCTAAGTGTTTGTTGAATATTTCAGGTGTTTGAAGATGTCAAGCAGAAAGGTTGATCATGATAGTAACAGTGAAAAAGTCCTTGCTTCTAAAGTTTGTACATTTACGATCAGTGGGAGTAATTTTATGGAACAGCACTGGTATTTCTGTTATACATGTGATCTGACCGATTCAAAAGGTTGTTGTTCTGTTTGTGCAGATGTCTATCATCAAGGACATCGTGTTGTCTACTCTCGATCAAGTAGGTTTTTTTGCGACTGTGGAGCAGGGAGTGTACAGGACAGGAGTTGTCAGTGCCTGAAGCCTAGGAAATTCACTGGAGATGATGGGGATCAGATGCCTGAAGCAGATCCTAGTAATGCTGGTGATCATGATGATGAAGTTGCTACTGGTAATCAGTTGGCAGTAAATGATGATCAAGAAGCTAAAAACATGCCAATATTTGATCATGGCGATTCAGATTCTGAGGAGGAGCAGATTTTAAGTCAAACAAAATGTGAAGTTGTGATGACTGAAGAAGTTGAACAAGAAAATGTTACAGAAAAACAGCAGAGTTTTGAGGAAGTAATTTCAAAGAAAGAAGAATCTGAAAAGGCTGTATCTGAGAAATCTGAACCAGTGATTAAGAAAGAGATTGTTCAGAAAGAGAAGAAACAGATTGAAGATATTCAGATTTTGAAAGCTGAAAAGAAAGCTGATGATGAACAAATTTTGGAGTTGCGTTTGAACTGTGAAAAACTGAAAACTGAAAATGTCAAACTGTTGAGTGATGTGGACAGTTTGACATTGGAAAACAAAGTTTTGAAAGAAAAAGAAAAAGAGTTTAAAAATGAAAAATAAAAAATTGAAAAAGATTTTCAAAATCAAATCAAGATTTTAGAAGATGAGAGAGATATTTTTGGTAAAGATAATCTTGGAAAACAAATTGAAATCAATTCTCATCTTGCTAAAATCATTCAGCTTGAAAAAGAAGCTGAAAAAGCTCGGATTAAAATCAAAGAGCTTGAAAATAAATTGGAAGGTTTTGTGAATTCTACTTCACATGTTTGTCCAAAACCGATCAATTCTGTTCCAATAAGTGACAATGTCACAAATTTTGACAAAGTCAAAATTGAAGATTGTGATGAAATATCTGATGATGAAACAGAAAAGAAAAATATTTTTAGTTTTACAAGAAAATTTTCAAAATACTGTTTTGCAATCTACTGAAACAGGTGAATGTTCTAAACAAAAACCTGTTAAGAAGAATGCAGAACAGAAACAAAAAGATAAAAATTTGAAAAATTCTAAAATTGAAAATAAAAGCTCATCAGATAAATCATCCAATCATTATCAAAAATCACAAAAATTTAAAAATGAAAACTCACAAAATGTTGGTAATAAGTGGTGCAGGTTTGACCACAGTACTCAAAAGACAAATCCAGCATTGAAGAGGAGAAATGATTATTACCAAGCTAAACAATGTTATGATTTGAAGTTTTGGACTGACAGAAGTGGATGGTACGATAACAGAGTGTGCTACACTTGTGGTGTTAGAGGACACATTGCTGTTAACTGCCAGAATTGGAATTTTGAAACACGAAGATGCTATAATTGCCATATCAGAGGACATATTGCCAGAGATTGCCCAAGGAGATCGATGGGAAGATCAAGGGTTGAATCTCAGAGAACGATAAAGAAACCAGTCAATGTCAAGCCCAAAGAACAGAAGGTTCTAGAACAGAAAGTGAAGCTTTCGCAGGGGCAAAAAGACAGACTGAGGAAAAAGAGGAAGAAGGCGAGAGAGTATTTGGAGAAGATTTTGTCTTCGGGTTCACCGGACAGATTGAATAAGAGTTCTGATGAATCAACTAACTCGATTGCAAAGTCAAGCAAGACGAATTCATCGGATACAAATCTGAGGACGAAAGAAGAAAAGAAGAAGAAGAAAATGGTCAGCGATGGATCTGATGTGTCAAAGTCAGACAAGCCACCATCAGGCAATGAATCTGACAGGTCAAAGTCAGACAAGCCACATTCAGGCAATGAATCTGATTCCACAAAATCAGATAAGCCACAAGTTGAGGTAAAAAAGGAAGAAACAGTTCCTTTAATGAATGATGAGAAATTTCCACCATTACGAGCTGCAAATCTAAAATCAAAAGGTGTTGATGCTGAAAAAATGTTTAATAGCAATGTTAAACATATTTTTAGTAAGATGGTTGATGGTAAGGAAAAAGGAGTAAAAGAATTTTATGAAGAAAATAGAAAAGCTCAAAATACACCCAAGGACAGTCAGGCTTGGGTGAAACTTTTCAAATAGAAAAATCTGACTTGCCGGAGCTTCCAGGTTGGTAAGTGTGAAGCAGGTATCGGCATCATTCTTGAGAAATTCACAGGATGGTAACTGTGATATTTTGTCTTACAAGTGGTTAATCAAGGACATTAAGTTGTACTTGATTTTCTACAAGTGATAGTGTTGTTTGATCTAATAATGTTAAATTTTTCAAAACGGTTAAAAGAGAACAAGGTGATGAGATAACCCCGAACCCACAAGTGATGGGTAAACAAACTAATTTTTCCGGAAAAACCATTCTGATTAAAACAAACTTAAGTGTTTTGAAATCATTATGGGAAAACAGTTTGTTGTAAGGGGGAGTGTTGATTGAATACGCCGAAACCCTCACGGCTGAACAAATATGATTACTTTCACCAGATTGAAAAACGGTTTTCAAACTGTTAAGATCAATGGGTTGTAAATCATGGGGGTACGTTATATTTTCTGCAAATCAGAGCACTTGAAGCAGAAAATGGATGGAGAGACAAAGCTATCAGTGTTGGTTGTCAAATTTTCTTTAAATGGTTTTGCATTTTAGGGGGAGAAAAATTGTCATTAGAAAATACAAAAACATTTGAAAATTTGAAAAAGTCAAAAACATGATAAAAATTTAAAATCTGAGTTTTGCGTAAAAAGAGGAAATGATAGTACATCAGTTGACAGTTACAGTACGCTAAAGAAATGGAAAGTTTAAATGTGTTAAACGATCTCACCGTGGATGTGTCGGTAGATTTTTATACATTTAGTAAACTTTTTCGGGATATAAACCTAAATTCAAACTTACTTATTTCGTGGGGAACACTACTTGGATATATAGGTAACCCCTGAAATCTCGTTTGAAAGGTCTCATAATCTGATATACTAGGTCTTTATACTCAGTGATATCTGGGGTATTATTCCGGGACTTCTGCTGAACGGTAGTTCTGACCTAGTCCTTGGATAATACTTTCTGCAATGCTTGAAACATAGCATTAAACCCTCAGCATGCCGATGAAACAATAAAATTGATAGTCGCTGCTGTTGTAAGCAAAAAGATCCTCTAAAGGGGACATACCTTAAAGTCGAAGCTGATATCTCTCTGCATATACGGAAGTATCGACCTGAGATCCCTCGGCCCTCGCATACCTAATTTATATACAGATATCATTGTAGTATACTCACCTGTAAGACTGATTATTGGGATTCTGGATACGGGAGTATATTCAAGAGGTGGGACACATGAATGAGCTAAGTTCATAAGACATCTAATTCGTATCCTGAATCAGTTGAAATTTGTATGAAAATTTAAGTGGACAAGTATATCGACAATCTAAGTGAATTGTTTAATTCTTAAAGTGAAATTAAGCTCAACGGTACTTGTGACTTGTCATAAACTGATATGATCCTCTGACGCATACTCAAAACAAAAATATTATTTGTAAATATGTTTGTACATATTTCTTTACTGCTTTATATTTTCAGAAAATACAAAAAGATTTTGATTTTTGCTTTATTTTCGACAACCGATGTCTGAGTGCTGAGTTTCAAAAACTAAGTAAGCTGATCGTGTTTCTGAAAATAAAACAAGTTCATTTATTTGAAACTTGAAGTTTTAAAATCAAAATTCAAAAACAGTTTGTGATATCTCCAAGGTCATTAATTTGGACTTGGATGATTAACTGTGGGGGATTTGGATGCTTATATTGTTATAGAGCTAGTTTCCGATACGATTCGATGAAACTGCCAAATTCATGAGAAGTGGTTTTGAGGAGATTGAATTTGTCAGATTACAATATCTGAAAGATTAAAAAATGTTGTTACTTATAGTTGTATGAGTAATTGCAGAAAAAGTCCAGACTACGATCCCGAGAGCAGAGTCTAAGGGGGAGTCTGAAGACAAGCTGAAAGTTAGGAGGAGGTTGTAGCTGGAAAGCTAGGTGTCGATCCCTAAAGCACGGAAGCTTGACGAAAGGGGGAGCCTGAAGAAAGAGAGAGCCAGAGATAGATCCTGGTATAACATTTGAAGATAGAAGCTGATCAAAGAAGATAGAGATTGATAGGATGCTTGCATTGTCAGACAAATTTGGAAAGAGACAAAGACTAAAGACTCGACGCCGAAGACTTCGTCAACATCCAAGGGGGAGTCTGTTGGTGCACTGAATGTCTGCTGACTTCGTCTTATTGAGTCTTATGTCAAAGCTGACCGTTTGAACAGGGTCTAGTTTGAACAGGGTCTAGTTTGAAGATGGTCTAGTTTGAACAGGGTCTAGTTTGAAGCAGGCTGTGTCACCTTCAAACTAGAGGGTGACTACTATAAATAGGAGAGTGTTATGTTCATTTCAAACTAGAGGTATGTGTGTGTGAGCGAAGGTGCTGCCGGATTTTTGTCAGAATACATTGTAAAAGCTCACAATCAGTAATATAAAGAAAGTTAAAAGGATACAAGCTGTTTTTGACTTCATTTACGTTGTTTCCGCCTTCGTATTTGAAGATGAACTGCCTTAACTGACTTTTAGGGTCACGACAACGATCCAACAGACACAACAACTACCCCCTGTATTATCAGTTATCTCCCATGAAAACTCTGACATTGCACTACCTCACCGAAAAGCTTGCCAATTTAATCAAACATGGATTTTTCCCTTAGTAAAATCGGCACCCCATGTATCTGTAGGGAGGCAATACGTTCATCGGAAAAGTCTTCGCCATTCCAAATCTTAACGCCGGAGAAGACCTTGCCCCATAGATCACCCATTGTGGCAACGAAATCGTTCGTATCCAGCCTATACTTAAACATTATCAACATACTTAGTCCACCCACATAGGATAGGCTTACCCCTGTAAAACCACTAGATTTGAGAACTTGTTCTACACTGCATAACGCCTTCAGGTTTCGAGCGGTTCCGACAATGGACCGAGCGATACAGTGGTTAGGGTATGCCAGTCCATCGGTGTTCACCATTATAGTCTTCTTCCGATGCTGAGGATCTGCCCTTATATCATCAACCACAGTGCTGTAAAGTCGTCCATCCAGGAAGCGATGTTCAGTGACATTTGACGGCGCTTGTCACCATACCCACCCATGGAGTTCACCTTTGGGCGCCACATCTGTGGCTCTGGTCTGGTGGACGGGAACACAAATTTCTTATGGTTCTTGTCGTATTTGGCAACCGACACTGAAAGTTTAGCTTCGTATATCTTCACGATGTTCATCCCTGCCAAGGTTCCTTCGACGTCATTAACTCCAACACACCTTAGAAACCCGAAACAATTCCCCCTGGAATCTTTTTTTTCTAGCAACATATGCGTCCGATACTCTCCCATGAGGAAGAAAAGCCATCCACAACAAGGTTTTAGACACCCTATCCGGGCGATTTGAAACATAGAAAGTTATTTCATCTTGTCTAATTTTCTTTTTCCGGTAGTTCTTCGAATGGTATTCCTACCACGGGCCCCCTTCCTCCACTTCGTCCATTACACTATCAGTTAAAATTAGACTGGTTGCTAACACTGAATAAAGTGTGAAGTTTGTTTCTGTATGATGCACTCTGTTATTCATTTGATTTAGCTCTAAACTGACAAAGATTTTTAAATTTATTAACTCCATTCTTTTACACAAGTAAAGTGATTATTATTCTAAGTACATTATCATATGTATATATAAGGGTGAGGGGAATGTTCTATGTTGAATAATAAATATTGTGTAAACACGCAAAACAAAATGAATCACTTATTTTATAAATCCTAAAATTCTTAGAAGTAAATGAAAATGTTATAAATGTAAGTTTTATTGTTTCTCACACTAGAATTCAAAACAAAATATTGAAAATTTTAGTTTTTATATAACCTACACATATATAGGTTATGTGTATGTTAAATTACCTACATATATATAGGCTATGTGTACGCAAGAATATATGGTTTTTTATGTATATATAATACATATATCAATGTGAGAAAAATAAAATTTAAAAAATATGAACCTAATATCCAAAAATTTAGTAATTTAAGTTGTTATTTTATTCTCATAATAATTGGTGTTTTGTAATGATCCGGGTGATTATTATTCCAAGTACATTATCATATGTGTATATTAGGGGTGGGATTTTGTATAAATAAATTAACCTATTAAATGTATAAATTATTTGAGTAATTATAATTGAACTTTACAATACAAAAAATTGAAGTAGAGTAATAATATACTTAGCCCATTAAATCTAGTGTTAGCATAATTATTATAGTAATTTATATACTTAGCCCATTAAATCTACATATTTGATCTTAACAATGTGTGTAGTGTATATATATGCGCACACACTTTACACTATAACCCTCGGTTTAAAAGTTTTTAGTTCTACCACTGACCACGTTGTTACAAACTTATTGTCTAAAAGGTGATGTTTGAGGTGCTTTGCTCTCTTGTGAAGAATATTTTTTTCACTTTGTGCAGTCCTTTGAATCTTTATGAGTTCACTCCAGACAAATTTATAAAGCGTGGGAATGTTCCCTCGGGATACATCTTTTGCTTTTTCTTTCTAGTGTTCTTTTTAACATCATAGAAGGTGAACACATAAAACAAAAGTGTATGCAACATCTAAATCATATGCGATTCTTTAGCGATGAATTTTTTTAAGTATAACATCCACCCAACATTTAGAATTTAATGGTCCAAACTTCGTAAGTGTGACTATTCCTAAATACTCACTTACGTTTCTAAAAAAAATCCTTATGTAGGTTAAAATCATAATATGACCAATTAAGGTGTTGTACCACCTATCTTTATAAAACTCCTATTCATAAATATTCAAATACTTTTTTTTTGTCATAACTAATAATTACAAATGTAGTGGAAAGTTCAGTTCCAAACATGCATTGGGAAATAAAAAATTATTTGTTCTTATCTTATGTAATAAAAGTTGATAGTAATTGGCAAGACTTCAAGTTATTCCAGATCATGGAATGAATGAATGAAAGAAGGCTCAATGGTTATGTATAACAACTCCGTACAAACTCTCACTCGGATTTTATCACTTGAAAGTGTACACAAAAGCAACGTTGAAGAAATTTTAAACCTCAAAACATACGCAAACACATTTTCGAAAAATCGAGAACTAAAAAGTATTCATTTAGAGTCATGGTAGACAGGTGGTAAAAACACCATAAAACCATATGTCCATTTGCATACCTTGGCAGACTATCTACACACTTAGGGTTTACATACGCTGCGTAGAGACCTCTACGCAGCGTATAGGGTTACCTCTATACGCAGCATATAGGTTTCTACGCAGCGTATGAGGCAGGTACACGACCAGACAGTCAAACCTAGTACCATGTCAAATCAGTCTGACATACGATGCGTATAGATCTTTGCGCAGCGTATAGAAGTAACCCTATACGCTGTGTATAGATCTATACGCAGCGTATGTCAGACTGATTTGACACCGATACGATGTTGTCTAGGCACGTGAATAAAGTAATACGGGGAGTAGAGATCTATACGCTACGTATTTCAGTAAATTTAAAAGTCTATTTCACTCTGCTTTCTTTTCATCTTCCATTCGACTTGCTCTTCTTTCTTTTCATCTTCTTCTTCAGTAAACAATTTACATCCCAAACTAAAATCATTTTTTCTGTTTTTTGTTCAATATTGTTAAAATGTCATCATTTTGGAACGAGAATTATTTCGGTAATCGCTATTCTAAAGACACATGGGGAGCAAATGATCCCAATGAGGAGGAGGAGGTTGTGTCTGGAGTCCCTTTTGATCAAAAAACACAGTTGCCAGACTTGAACAAGACTCCCACTCCACCTGTTGATGAACCAAATTACCCGCCGCATCAAGTGTATCCGGATTACGGATACGGGTATGAATCTCCGTACGTGCAACAAAGTGGATACGGTGCTGAGAATGCACCTGTTGATGAACTATATTACCCAAGGCAGCAATCGTATCCGGGTTACGGGGGATACGGGGGTGAAGGTGGATACGGAGGTTACGGTGGATACTGGGGTGAAGGTGGATACGGGGTAGAAGATGGATACGGTAGATACGGGGGTGAAGGTGGATACAGTGGATACGATATATATGGAGGTGAAGGTGGATACGGTGGATACATACAGAGGCTACGGTGGATACGAAGAATACGGTAGATATGGTTATGAGCCCCGTAACACACCACTTTATGATGATTATGAACCATCTACCCCGGGCAATCCGTTTCAAATAAAGGAGTTATCACATTAAAATAATTATTATTTTTATAATAATAATAATAATAGTTGTTGTTGTTGTTGTTAAAAATATTATAATTATTATTATTATTATTATTATTATTGTTAAAAATATTATAATTATTATTATTATTATTATTGTTAAAAATATTATAATTATAATTATTATTATTATTGTTAAAAATATTATAATTATAATTGTTATTATTATTATTATTATTATTATTATTATTATTGTTATTATTATTATTATTATTGTTAAAAATATTATTATTATTATTATTATTGTTATTATTGTTAAAAATATTATAATTATAATTGTTATTATTATTATTATTATTATTATTATTATTATTATTATTATTATTGTTAAAAATATTATAATTATAATTATTATTGTTGTTGTTGTTGTTGTTGTTGTTGTTGTTGTTGTTGTTGCTTTTTTTAGCGTTTCATGTCTCTAACTGATTTGAAGAATTGGGTACAAGAAACGGGAAAGGAGTATGGTTACGTAATTGTTACCCGCCGATCGAAAAAATTGGCGGTACTACTGGGATGGTATGGCTTGTGTGCGACCGTAGTGGTGAGCACCGTAGTAAAGCAACAGTTAGGAAAGCTGGTAGCAAAAAAATCGGTTGCACATTTTCATTACTCGCCAACGAGGACGTGACGAATGACACGCGGGAGTTAAAAGTGGACAACGCGAACCATAACCACGAACCTACGACGAGTCTGTTGGGCCACGCTTTTGTGCGAAGATTTACTGAAGTCGAATACAAGCTAGTGGAGCAGCTAACTGCTCAAAACATGGAGCCACGTATCATATTTCAAACCCTAAGAAAGCAGTTCCCCGACAGCCTGCATGTTCAGAAAAACGTGCAAAATGCGGTACAAAAAATTAGAGCGAAACTGATGGACGGAAAGACTCCTATGCTGGCACTGGAAAGCCTGCTGCATGACAAACGATTCATTTACGACACCCGACAGGAACCCAAAACAGATGTCGTAACAAAGATTTTCTTTGTTCATCCTTATTCAATCACTATGTGGCATGCATTCCCGCACGTGATGTTGATCGACGCGACCTACAAAACAAACATCTACAACATGCCATTTGTCCAGGTTGTGGGTTTGACGTCGACCAACAAGTCTTTTTGTATCGCACATGCCGTTATTTGCAAAGAACGAAGGGGTAACTACGTGTGGGTGCTTGAGCGGATCAAGTCAATGTTGCATGAATGTATGATGCCGCGTGTGATAGTCACGGATAGAGAGCTTGCCCTAATTAACGCGTGTGTTAAAGTATTCCCGAACGCAACCAGGCTTCTATGCCACTTTCACATCGAACAAAATATAAGTAGACATTGCAAGCAAGGGTTCAATAAAGAAGATTGGGGGAAATTTATGTCGTACTGGCGGAGAGTGTGCGAATCTGCTTCAGAGCCCATGTATAAGTACAACTTGGAGAAAATGTATAACCGACTCGTGATTGCCAACCGAGAAAGTAAGTGTTCCTTCAACAAACGACTCACCCAATCTATTATATTTTACACACGCTTTTACATTTCATTATTTTATTTTTGCAGGTGTCTTTGATTACGCCTACAAAAACTGGCTCAAAGACTATAAAGAAATGTTCGTTTATGCGTGGACCGATAAGTGTCGCAACTTTGGTCAGCGCACCACCAACAGAGTTGAGAGCCAGCACGCAAATGCAAAAAGATACGTTACACGCGGGAGTTCATTGGAGCGAATAGCAAGATGCGTCATTGATATAGTTGAAACTCAGTACGATGAAATACAAAAAAGTTTCACCGAGAGCATCGAAAAAATGATGAACCACCACAGACACCCACTGTTGGACAACCTACGTGGAAAGGTTTCCCATAAAGCACTTGATTTGCTGGCAAAAGAGCTACTGAGGAAGCTGGAGGTGTTGCGGAAACTTAACGCATCATGTGGTTGCCATATGAGGCTTAGCTGTGGATTGCCGTGTGCTTATAGGCTGGAAAACTACAAACGTACAGGTAAAAAATATTAAAACTACAAACCTTTTGTTATTTTGTACGATTTAGCTGTTTCTCACATAGTATTAACTTAATTGTGCAGGGCGTATGATACAACTCGACGACATAGATGTATTCTGGCGTAAGCTTGACTTGCTCCCGTGTAAACTGGTAGACGAGGAAGTCGATGTTGTAGCAGAGCTCAATAATGTGCGGCAACATTTAGAGGCGCAGTCCCCCGTTCAGCAAGAGAGTTTGCTTTCAAAGATAAAAGCGGTCTTCACCCCGAAATCGTCAACCAAGAAACCCCCGATCGTCCAGTAAAATACTCGCGGTCGGCCTACATCAAAGAAAGTACAAGAAAGGCTAGATGAAGCTGCGAGGTTAGACGAAGCTGTGAGATACAGCTCGTATGGCGAGGACAACAACGTATATACCGCTTCCCCCAAACATAGGTACAATTTACCCCGACACAGCTCATACGTACCGTCAGAGGGCTCTCGTGGAACTGGTTCAGTTGTAAAGTCTGAAAAATCTAAAATGCAACGAAACAGTTCAACGAGTTCTAAAAAGAAGGAGACGCGGGATGATAAGTGTTTTCCATTATTGAAGGGGGACGAGCACTTGTTAAGCATTAAGAGGTTTAAGAATCAAATTCCATTAGAGTTTCACTCTTACATATCGCGTATACAAGATGTGACCCCAGACGGTCATTGTGGGTACAGGTCTGTGGCTGTCGGGTTAGGTTTTACGGAACACGTATGGCCCCGTATTCAAAGTGATTTACTACTGGAGATTGACCATAACAAACCGCGTTGGAAGCATGTATTTGAAAGATATAACGAAGGAGACTTTAAACGAATACGTAACAGCATCGAATGCCATTCAGTGAAAGGGTGTGATCTAAGTCACCGGATGGAAATGCCCCACGTAGGGCTTCTCGTAGCGCAAAGGTATAATATTGTCCTCCACGTGCTAAGCATCGAAGGGAGCTCTACCATCTTCCCATTAACGGATGCCCCACTAGATCCACGACCTCAAGCGATAACGCTCGTACATGTTTACGGGGGACACTTCATACATGCTAAGTTGGAAGAAGACTACCCCACGCCTTTAGTGACCCCATTGTGGTCGACACATCGATCAATAGCTGCGAAACGGTGGGAAGAAATGTATAGACCGCGGTTACAGCACTACTACGAGTTAACCAATCCTAAATCAGACTCAGACAAAGACAGAGAACTGAGTTTAAATGTTATCGAAGATTAAGCGGAAACTTGTATTTTTGTAAATTGTAGAAATTTTTTAACTTATAAAGTTTGTATCATTTTTAATTTTTATAATTCAAAATTTTTGTATTATTTTTAGCTTTTCTAAATTATATTTGAATTATTTATCAAATAATATTGTTTTCTATAAATATAAACAAAGGAAAACACAAAAAAATAAAAAAAACGGAGCTTTATATACGTTGCGTAGGGATCCCTACGCAGCGTATGAGATGCAAATGACAAAACAGCCCCTGTTTTTGGCTTCGTATTGCCTCAACACAAGGGCAAAATGGTAAAATGATTAACCTAATACGCAGCGTATTGCCCCATACACAGCGTAGGTAAAAGGCGGACAATTCCCCCCCAAATCAAAGTTTCAAAACCTAAATATGTTAAATTACCATTTTGCCCTTGTGTTTAGGGATTTACGAAACTGATTACAAGGGTAAAAAGGTCATTTAAGACCTTTTTATACGCTGCATATGGATCTCTACGCAGCGTATATAAAGGTCAAGAGAATGACCTTTATACCCTTTGAACGCCCGTTTACGGCTGCAAATGCGGCCGCAAACGGCAGCGATTTCGCAGCCGTTTGTGGCTGCATTTGCAGCCGTTTGAACACCCGTTTACGGCTGCAAATGCGGCCGCAAACGGCAGCGATTTCGCAGCCATTTGCGGCTGCGTTTGCAGCCATAAACGGGCGTTTAAACGGCTGCAAACGCAGCCCTAAACGGCAGCGAAATAGCAGAAAACTGTTTTATTTTAAAATACAGTAAAACACTCGTTGGTTTATCTAATATTTTTTTTTTTGGTTTTCAGGACGAGAAAGATGGAGGATGAAATGGAAATAGAAGAAATTAATCCGGAGCAGCCGAAGTCGCAGAAGCATCCACCGGCGGATCCTCTCCTGAACACCCGTATTTGGAGTTTCCTCCGGAGTCCGACGCTGCTCTCCGTTGCGACAAGCTTCGGAAGATGCACGTCGGTGCCCATTTTGCGGTTTCTTGGAAAACCCTCCGGGAGCTCGCGGCTGAAGATTGGGCGCGGGAGTTTGTTCCCCGTGATTCACCATGGGATCGACTGTTTGAGCTATCGTTTACGCCGAGCTACAGGGAGATACTGATGGAGTTTCTGTCGTCGTTCGAGTTTCATCCTCGTCGGCCAGAACAGGTTGTGGACCCCGCGCAGCCCCCTCCCCTGCCCGAGGTTTCTTTTCGCATGGCTAGCCAGTCGCGTTCTATGTCACTTGCAGAGTTTGCGGTGCATAGCGGTTTGTATACGAAGGCTGAGATCGCTACGGATCTATATACGACGGTACGTTTAACAAAAATTTTGTATTGTTATTATTATTATTTTAATATATAACATTTAAGATTTAATATTAAATTAACGTTTAATAAACATTCGTGTAAACAGGGGTTGGTAATAGTTGATAAACCCACGCTTTTAGGGTTTTGGGCTCTGATCGCGGAAATCATTCATTGGGACCACCGACAATCCAAGGGGAGGGTTACGCTGATTACGGATCCGCTCTTCAGGTACGTTAGTTATTATTATTTTAATAATAGTTATTATTATTTAAATAGAAAATATATTTTTTTAAACCTAAATTGTTTTTTTTTTTCTAAACAGAAAACTGTTTTTTTTAAACAGATTTTTTTTGACGATCTTAGTTTTGACGCTCATAAGGCGCGTACGGGCCTAACGAGCGTCGAAACTAAGTTCTTCGTTAATTTTTTTTTTTATTATTTAGTCGAAGTCGAACCGTAAGGCGCGTTGGTCCCTAACGAGCGTCGAAACTAAGATCGTCGTTAAAATATAAAACTTCCATCTTAGTTTCGACGCTCGTTAGGGAACTACGCGCCTTACGGTTCGACTTCGACTAAGTAATAAAAAATATATATATATATTTTAACGACGAACTTAGTTTCGACGCTCGTTAGGCCCGTACGCGCCTTACGGACGACGTCGACTAAATAATATTTTTCTATTATTTAGTCGACGTCGTCTGTAAGGCGCGTACGGGCCTAACGAGCGTCGAAACTAAGTTCGTCGTTAAAATATTTTTTTTTATTATTTAGTCGAAGTCGAACCGTAAGGCGCGTAGGTCTCTAACGAGCGTCGAAACAAAGTTCGTCGTTTTATATTTTAACAACGAACTTATTTCGACGCTCGTTAGGGACGTACGCGACTTACGGTTCGACATGGACTAAATAATAAAGAAAATATAATTTAACGACGATCTTAGTTTTGACGCTCGTAAGGCGCGTACGGTCTTAACGAGCGTCGAAACTAAGTTCGTTGTTAATTTTTTTTTATTATTTAGTCGAAGTCGAACCGTAAGGTGCGTAGGTCTCTAACGAGCGTCGACAGAAAACTGTTTTTTTTTTTCTAAATAGAAAATATTTTTTTTAACTTAAATTGTTTTTTGAGTAAATTACAAGTTTTGTCCTTTATGTATGTCCCAAATTGCAGGCGTTGTCCTTTGTCTTTAAAATTGATGAGTTTTGTCCTTAATGTTTGCAAATCTTGCACGTTATGTCCTTTAGGCCAAACCCAGTTAATTTTTTTTTTGTTAAAACTGGTCATGTGCAAGGCATGTGAGGGTACATTTGTCTTTTCACCATTATAGGGACTATTGTGTAAAAGAACTTATCTTTAGGGACTATTGGGTAAGTATAAAAAATATATTTAAAATAAAAAATATATATAAAAACTCTTGTCTCTCTCTCTAACCTACTGAACATCTCACTCTCTCTAACCCTTGTCTCTCTCTCTGGTTCTACCCATGTCTGTCTTTCTCTCTAATCTGTCCACCACCAATGACAGCCACCAACAACCACAACTCTCAACATCACCCACACCATCACTGTTCACCACCGCACCACTCCCAACCACCACCCACCGCCCCACTCCCAACCACCGCTCCAAGGGTGTACTAGTTCAAGAACCGCCGCCAGCACCAGATCTGAGCATATCTCTTAACCATCTTTTGAAACCCTAACATATCTCTTGTTTTCAGATCTTAAAAAAATGATGAGATGGGTTTGAATGGTGGTGGTGAAGGCATAAAAAAAGAAGCACTCATGGAATTAAATTCACTTTTTCCTAAGATCTTCACAATTGTGGTGTCAGATCCTTTTTAGTTCTTAATGCAGCTACTCAAGGGAATCAATTGTTACCTGTGGCGGTGGCGGAACTGGCGGCAGAAGTGGTGGATTTCTGTGCATAAATCGATGTCTTCTACGCCTGTGATTGCTTGTAAGTATGATAATTTTTCGGTTGAATCGGTCATTTTGGTGTGATTTGTGGGGGATTTGGGGAGGTGATGAAGGTTTGTTAGGGTTTGATCGATGAAGTGGTGTGAATTGATGGTGAAGGTTGTGGGGAGGTGGGAGGTGGGTGAAGTCTGAGAGTGAGAGAGAGTAGAGAGAGAGGGGTTGAGTTGAATATATCATTTTTTTTATTTTATTAAATAATATAAAAAACTGGGTAAAAAGATCAAATTACCCTTGTGTAATATGATTTAACCAAAAAAATCTAACTGGGTTTGCCCTAAAGGACATAACGTGCAGGATTTGTAAACATTAAGGACAAAACTCATCAATTTTAAAGGTAAAGGACAACGCCTGAAATTTGGGACAAAAATAAAGGACAAAACTTGTAATTTACTCTTGTTTTTTTTAAACAGAAAACTGTTTTTTTAAACAGAATTTTTTTTTAAACAGAATTTTTTTGAAAAGAATTTTTTTGAACAGATTTTTTTTAAACATAATTTTTTTTAATTATTTAGTCGAAGTCGAACCGTAAGGCGCGTAGGTCCCTAACGAGCGTCGAAACTAAGATCATCGTTAAAATATAAAACTTCGATCTTAGTTTCGACGCTCGTTAGGGACCTACGCGCCTTACGGTTCGACTTCGACTAAATAATAAAAAAAACATATATTTTAACGACGAACTTAGTTTCGACGCTCGTTAGGCCCCTACGCGCCTTACGGTATTTAGTCGACGTCGTCCGTAAGGCGCGTACGGGCCTAACGAGCGTCGAAACTAAGTTCGTCGTTAAAAAATATTTTTTTTATTATTTAGTCGAAGTCGAACCGTAAGGCGCGTAAGTCTCTAACGAGCGTCGAAACTAAGTTCGTCGTTTTATATTTTAACGACGAACTTATTTCGACGCTCGTTAGAGACCTACACGACTTACGGTTCGACATGGACTAAAAAATAAAAAAAATATAATTTAACGACGATCTTAGTTTTGACGCTCGTAAGGCGCGTACGGTCCTAACGAGCGTCGAAACTAAGTTCGTCGTTAAAATTTATATTTTTTTTATTATTTAGTCGAAGTCGAACCGTAAGGCGCGTAGGTCCCTTACGGTTCGACTTCGACTAAATAATAAAAAATATATTTTAACGACGAACTTAGTTTCGACGCTCGTTAGGCCTGTACGCGCCTTACCCAACCATATTACCCGAAATAATCAGAAGGGACGTAGAAGCAACGTATCAAAAGGGGAGGAGGAAGAATGGGGGACCAAAGGAAAAAAAAAAGCAAGAGTGTTGCAATGCTAAATCATATGCTCTTCTTTATGGATGAACTAAACTTTAAAGTACGACATTATCAAATGTTTAAAAGTTAATGTTTTTTATGTTCATAATAGTTCATTACGTATAATTTTTGTTTTGAAAGACAATTCTAAGTTACATATGATATGCGACGAAAAGTACAAAATTTCCTCGCTTATGTTTATAAAAACTTATTAATGGATTAATATTTCTTCACATTGAGATTCACAATTTCACATGAATTAACCAGTTATTGCAACACCTGCATATTTAAAATTTCACTTGGCAAAAGTATTTAAACAATTTTTCATAATTCTCAAACAAACTATAAAAATAATTTACCCATACTATTAAAAACGTTCTCGAATCATGGTTTAAAAGTAACTTGTTGATTGTTGGTTGTCATGCATGATCATCATGCCGTTGTCGTTGAGCCTTTTTTTGGAGAGCACAATCTAACCGGCATGCCTTAAAAACTGATTATATTTAGGCATTGTTGCTGTTGCTGTTGCTGTTGCTGTTGCTGTTGCTGTTGCTGTTTGTTGCAAAGTCCAAATTTTCTAAAAAGTCTAAAATTCATAAAAAACTAAAATTTCAACCATAAAATACACTCAAAACGTACAAATAACAAAATGAAGATTACCAAAACATCATATATGTGAGTTGTGGTTTATGTTTTGGATGACGAGTCTCTGAATGACAAACATTATTATGTTTTATGTTGATTAGCATGTCGTGTTTTATATTCATAGTTCTACGATTGTGTGATTGAAGTTCTTATAGACTATTATGGTTTGAATATGGTGTTTTAGTAGTTTTCACTATGTTAGTTGTGGGTTTTAAGTGTGTTTTATGACAAAAATTATAGTGTATTATGACTTTTTACACTTTTTAGGAAATTTGTACTTTGTAGTCGAATCTCACCCTAGTAGTTATATACTGTATTATATCTAAAACAATAAAAACAATCACCTTAAATTATAAATAAACAAAATACTACACGAACGTTCAATATATTAATTTTTGGAAATTTGGTTCTCCTATTTGGTGACTTAAAATATATATAATAACAACTAATTCAATATTTGTTTTACCAGATTAATTAAAATGATTAATTCTTAGAAATACCAATTGAATAGGTTATGATATTTCGTAAATGATACAAGTTAGACAAATTAATTAAACTCATCTAAAAGTTTTACAAACAATATTTTACAATTATCACATATTTTTATATAAAATAATAAATTTTATAAAGGAGTTTATTTGTTTAACAATTTTATTAAATCTTATAATTATAAAATAATTATAAAAAAATTATGGAAAATTCCATATAAATCCTATAACACTTACATGATCTGTAAAAATTCATAAATTTATAAAATTTATTTGGGATAATCTTGTATTTTTAAATAATTAAAACGTGTATAAACAATAATAAATCCAATTTAAATTTAAAGATTCCCAGAAATTATAGAAAAATTCTACAAAAATACCATAACATTTATATAATCTATACTAATTAGTAAAATATTTATGGAATTTATGTAACGCCTCGCTTTTCGCATCTTTCCGTTTGTAGAAAGATCGTATCTTGATTCTATTTTCAGAAACTCGTTTCCTTTGTAATCGTATCTCATTTTAAATCATAGTAAATCCGAAACTTTTTTCGTAATAAAATCGACCTTCTATATGAAATATACATCGTTTATACATATTTATACCTTGATACATACATTCGTTTAATGCGTGATTCATGATTCTCGTAAACGTAAGTTAAACTCGTAAACAACTATCGCGTATTCGTAATCTTAAACCTTCCATACATACAAATGCTTGATCATTCAATTATAAGACTAACTTATATATTATTGTCACTCGATTGGTACCAAAACACCTATTATACAAATTTTTTTGCTGCGTATTAGTCAATCACATGTCTTCTTCTACTTTGCGCTGCGTATTAGTCAATCACATGTCTTCTTCTACTTTGCTGCGTATAAGTGAATCACATGTCTTCTTCTACTTTGTTACGTATTAGTCAATCACATGTCTTCTTCTACTTTTCTGCGTATTAGTCAATCACATGTCTCCTTCTACTTCATTCATTTAAAACATATTTATTTCACATAATAGGCCCTGTATATGTTAAATAAACTTTGTCACATCACTAATACATAATATACATCATAATTATACATCTTAATATGTTAAAAAAAACAAAATAAAAATGAAAAGGGTTTTGGCAGCTTGAAATCGCAAATTTCAAAGTTGTGTTTAACTGTCCTTTTAATGTGTAACACCCATCTAATCATCTTAAATGCACACCTAACCTAAACCCTAATCTTTCCCCTATAAATACAACTTATATTCAGCCTCCTTACCACTTTTACTGTGACAACTGTCACTTTTCTGTACATTCCGTACACAAATTGAACAGTAGTTTGTGCATGATCTAGCTTACATGACAAATGAAATTCTGATTACTGTTATATACATACAATGGCATTTCATGTTGCACGACTTTTATCATTACTACATGCAACACGATATAGTTCTAATAATGCACAGAACAGAATTGGCACCATGTTCAGACAAACTAAAAGCACTGACGGGAGTTCAGTACATAGACAGATAGTGTTTTGAGGCCCAGTATGAGCCAGAGACTACGTACTACACTAGTATAGTGTGTAGGGAATATGGAGTTTGGAAAAACATCGGGAATATGGAGTCGGATCTCGGCGGTTCACAAAAATGGATCGATAAATCACCTTATACCGGTTAAAAAAACGATTCCCGGAGTTTGAAAAAACATCGGGAATATGGAGTCGGATCTCGCGAAGCTCGGAATTGATATTCACCAAAATCTGGTGGAAGATAACGGTATTTGGCGGTGGCGGAATGATAAGGAGAAGCAGTTTTCGGTCCATCAGGTTCGTTATGATATTGAAAGCGCTAGGCTGATTCATGACGGGTCCGAACTGAAGTATGATTGGAATAGCTGGGCACCACCTAAGTGTAACTTCCTGATGTGGAGAGTCCTTTTAGGTAAGATCGCTGCCAGAGAATGTCTTAATCGAAGGGGTGTGGAGATTCCCGACATAAGCTGTCCTCGATGTGGCCTGAACGTGGAGAGTCCGGACCACATCTTTGTTAATTGCCTATGGTCGAGGAGTATATGGTGGAACATTTTGACTTGGGTCCGGATCCGCTTCCCGAACGAGTGCGAGTCGATGGCAGATCTTATGGAGTATGTTAAAGAGTGCCCAGGTGGAAAAACTTGGAAACGGTTAGTAAATACCATTGTCATAGCTACCGTTTGGCGTATCTGGAATGCAAGAAATACAAAGGTTTTCGAAGGAAGCTTTATCCCGATTATGAAGACGGTGGAGCTCATTAAAGAAGATGCTTTTCTATGGATTAGCTTTCGCTCGAGATGCAAGAATCCGGTTTGGGAGAAATGGGCTTCTTTTGATGTAGTCGACTTATTTTAGTTGTTTTCTTCTTGTTCTTTTGTTTTCTTGTTTGTTCTTGTTTCTAAGCTTCTTGCTGGCTCTTTATATATATATATATATAAAGTGATTTTGCCGTTCAAGAAAAAAAGTACAGTGTGTAGGGAAGTAAGGACCACAAAACTGCTTTTCTAGGTGATAGATAAAGTGCCGGAAAGTGCCTAAAACCCACATAAAGTGCAGAATTCTGCATAAATCAGCAAAATTCAGCATTTTAACAAGTTTATTACATGCAAAAATATGACTAAATGGTCCTGAATGCTTTCCTAAGTGTCGGGAATTAAAAGTGTCACAAAGGGGTACATAAAGAACACTAAACGGAATAGTTTGACACTTTAACGAACCGGTATATAACCGAACAACCGGACACTACCCGAAACATCAAAATTATACTTGAAGCATTGTTTTAATGTTTCTGAGCTAGTTATGATCCCCGAACACCCTAACACCCTATATAACACATGTTACACATAAACACTTACTAATACACTTTGAATTCTAACTAGTTATCCAACTTAACATTAAAACCTAACCAATACCCCCCCCCCCCCATGTAAGTGGACGGTCACCAAGGGTGACCCCACCAAGATTTCCTAATCTTCCTAAGATCTCAATTGATATGTTTAGAGATATGTATGTATTATTGCAAACACATTACACATTGGTTAAAAGGTTTACATGGTTATAAGAGAGATTAGAACTCATTCATCACCCACACTAAACAATCACCTTCTTTCCCCTTCTCCTCCTCTCCTCCTCTCCCTCTCGGCCGAACACCTTCTCCCACACCACCACCACTTTCAATTTTGATCATCCATTCCACACACTCACAAAGGTTCAAGAAGGTGTCTAAAGAAGCTAGGTGCTCTTGGATCTTGAAGGACCTCTCCCGATTGCTTTTATCCATCACATTTGCCATCATCAACTTCAAGTGTTCTTCTCTAGCCTTGTGCTAATAGTAAGGCCCTCATAACCCTTTGTTACTTCATATTTTGATGTGTAACACCCATTTAATTACTACTTGAATTTAATAAAATTTCACATGATTTTATATAAAAGGTGTCTAAATTAAAACATAAGTACTAGCACAAAGTTCTAAGTATTCATAGCAAGTCAACCGCTGACTAGTTTAAACGACCATGACATGATTAGCAATTTGTTTTCATACAAAAACATTTCTATTAAGGTTTAGATATCGCGGAAGCTTCAAAAGTTGTGTTCGGTTCGAGAGCGTTGTCTTGACCATCATCCACGTACTTGCAATACCTAAAAGCTGGAGATTTTGACAATTATTAGTATTAGTGTTCTTAGAAATTTGCATAATCGAAACTACGCTCAGAAACAGATTCGATTAACTAAGATGTGCAGAAATTAACAAAAGCTACTGGACTCTATCGTAACTTACGGTAGATTGTGACATCAAAATTACATGTATCCGTACGATTGATTAATGATAATTAAAGTGCTTGATGACTGTGCTGAATTACTTAACTGCTTTCTGATTACTGTGTCATACTTACATGTGCTTTTAACATACTAGTCGTGTGTAGAAAAATTGACTAAATGGTCCTGTATGTTTTCCTGAGTGTTGGGAATTAAAAATATTACAAAAAGATATATATAGGACACTATATGGAATAACTTAGCACTTTAACGGAACGGTATCCAACCGAACAACCGGACATTACCCGGAACACTGGAATATTATCAAAAACATTATTTCAGTTTTTTGAGCTAGTTACGGTCCCCGAGCACTATAACACCTTACATAATACCCGGTACACACTAAACACTAGACATAACATTAAACTCCCACTAATTAACTTATTTACCCACAAATTTACATCTTACCCCCCCCCCCCCCTTGTGTGTAACCGTCCCCAAGGGACCCACCACCCCAAGATTTGAGTAAATCTTCCAAGTTCCCATGTAATCTCTTTAGAAGATTTATGATGATCATGTATGTACTATTGGTGACAGAAGAACCATTGGACAATGAGGTTTAGTCTACAAATAATCCATAATCTCATCATCTTCATCAAGCTCACTCTCTCTCCCTCTCCATTAAAATTTCGGCCGAACACCCCCTATATCACCATCACCATTTTCTTTCAAACTTCAAGCAATCCAAGTGTACTTCTAGGTGCTACAAGGCGTTCAACGAAACTTGGTGTTCTCGGAAGTTGAAGGACCTCTTGCTAGTGCTATTAACCACTCATTTTCCATCTTGTTTCTTCCCTAGCTTCAAAGCTAGTAGTAAGTCTCTTGAATCTTCATTTACTTCATGTTTAGAGTAGTTAATAGTTAAATCATGATGAAACCTTAAGAACACTAAAAATCATAAAGATAGGTCTTGAACATAAAGCTAACTTAATGATGAAAAGTAATGATATGAATGATGTTGTCTTGTATTGTTGATGATTTCTTGTTGCTTGTTTGTTGATTACTAGAGATATGATGTTAAACATCATGGTTGAAACTTGTTAAAGTAAGATTAAAAGCTTAAGTTAACAAGATAGGAGGTGATTAGTGATTTCCATAAAAGAATCACCTCCATGTTTAAGCATGAACTTGGTAACAATATGTTTTCTTGAAAAATTAGTAAACAAAGTAAGTTGGTGATCGTATGGATCGGAGGTTTACAAATGGTTTTTCCTAAATAAACCAAGAGTAGAAGATGATTTTTGAAAGTTTATGACTTTTGTTAAACCTACACTATTTTAGTAACAAAATAAGTGTAGAAATATTTTTAGAACAAGGAGATCCAATAAATACACATTTTTGCAAAATGAGTTTACAAGTTGTAAACATCTAAAAATCCCGAGAATGAGATTTTAACAAAAGTAAACACACTTTGGAGGGTAACTAAACCCACTAAACACCCCACTAAGTTACTACGCGTTTTTATGAAAAACCAAGTTCATGATTGTATGTAAAGTGCATTGTTTTTGCACTTGACTAGACTAATGTTGTTTAGTAACTTGTTGTTGATTGATTGAATATTTTTTCGAAAAGAAAATGATATGCTAATAAGCATGGATACCTCCATTTACAAATGAAACTCTGGCGAAATTTTCTAAAATTCCAACACTTAGAAAATATTTTTCTAAACAAGCGTTACAAGTATATTTTATAACTTAGGTTTCGAATATAAACTTCGCCATAATTTTTGTAACAAAATACAAAGTGTCGGAGGTTGGTTTTGTAAATAAAAATGGGTAAATATATCTTTAGAATATATATTTTATACTAGAACACTTGTGTGGATACTTGTTTATTTTGTGAGATAGTTATATTATTTTAGGGTAAAATAATATAACTTAACAAAGTACCCTGACATTAGAATTGTGTGGTATGTGATAGAAGTAATGAGTAGATAAACCGTACGTAGGATACGTGTTATGCATGCATGAGAAATTAATTGTTATCTGTACTTTATTAGGACGTGCTTGATTTCTGATTATTAGAGTAACTAATCTAACCGAGCAAACCAAGGTGAGTTCACACACTTTCTAAGGCATGGGATTCCCGGTGGTTGGGAATGGGTTAAAGAATTAAAACGGAACCTACATATCCTCCTTGGGTAGGATATGTACCGCCATCCTCCATGGGTAGGATGCCAATATTAATCTTGCGTATTCTCCTTGGGTAGAATACGTACGTTCGTCCTCCTTGGGTAGGACAACAACCTTAAAACTTACTAGACAAAACTCTATCATTAAGTCCCTCATTTTATATTGACTTAATCGCCGAGGCCAATGGCGAGCGGGTCATTAGTTAATAGCGCTATTAGGTTTAACAAACCTCACACCGTGCCGTTCGGACGGGCGTGTACTAATGGACTATGGCAAACTGTCAATGATGATAGACATTGACGTAGGGCACAACTATTGTTCGTCAGTTGTCAATATGGTACGGTCTAGTGGTTCACATGGGGAAGCCCCCACTGATCATGGATATGGTTTGGGTAATAAAGAAGGAACTGGTTAATCATACTTTCAACTATGGGGTAACCCCCACGGCAATTAAGCCAACGAAAGACAAACCATGTTTTCGGAAACAACTTAAAACTAAACAACCAACCGTGAACTCACTCAACTTTGTTGTTGACTCGTTGTTACATGCCTTACAGGTCGTTAGACGCTTATGGAGCTTGCACAAGGAGGAGGTCGTTGTGGGATATGGACTGTTATGTCCCGTGCTAAACATTTAATCCTTATGAACTTATTAAACTTACGTTTTGGACTTTAAACTTATGAACTATGGAACTTATGTTTTGGACTTACGTTTTATGCTTCCGCTGTTAACTTAAAGTTGGTTACTGTTTAATGGTCACCAATCGTATTGTGGTTGGTTTTACTTACTTATTTACGTTGTTCAATATGATTGGTGGCTCGATCCTGGTCATTTCATGCCTCCAAGCGGTGATACTCCGCATGGTGGATTTTGGGGGTGTGACATAGATACCGTAAGTTACGATAGCCGCTGGGTGACCCTAGTCTGCCGTAACACAGTAGTGAGTCACCGTAACACTTTGTTCTCTACCGTAAGTTACGGTAGCTACCGTAACTTACGGTAGTCTCTGTAATTTTGTTGTTTGGCTGATTTGTTTATTTCACCCAAACCCAAACCTCGGATTCCTCATTTTCAACACCCACGCTCCCATCACTGGTTTGCGTGTTTAGTAATTCACTACCCGTCACTCGGGCTCGAAATCTAGAAGTAAGACACTACCGTTATTCGATTCATACCTTCTCTTAATGACCCGTTTAGTTTACCCTTGTGAATTCCATCATTCAAACAAACCAACACGCTAAACTCTCGTATTCTAATATGTCAATTATTAATAAATGACAAAAGACCAATTAACCATATTACGAAGCATTAGCCACGCATTAGTTGATTATTCGACCCGTTTGGCTCGTCTACGGAATCCTGCATTATGATGACTACCAACGAGATCTAACCAATTCTTGACCTTTTATTCAATATAGCGAACATTATCGCTTTAATTCATCACAACCTTTATTATACAATTCAACTACACATATGCTAATTATCAAAATTTACCCAATGTAACGGATCGAGTTACATACCTTCAATGCACGCCCTTCAAACGCAAGTCGCCACCGGCTTGTCCACTAGACGCTCCGGTATCTTTTCCTATAGAGTTCAATCATGATACGTTTAGAACTCACTTTTTAATCATATATCGCATAATTTGTCTAAACATCAAAATTATGCGTTTTTAACTTAAATTTTCAGTTTCAAGCCTTCTTTGAGGCATTTCTACGAACACATAAATGGCAGAATTTATATCTTTTATATTCTAATCCTTGGCTTGTCTCTTAGCCTCAATTAACATTAATTGAGCTATCACATATATAATTAAACATCATATTTTTCAGAAATCAGTTTCTATAATCAATTTACACTAGAATAGCCTTCTAAACCCTAGTGTTCATCATTCTCTCACAAAACCCTTAAACCACCATCAATGTGTTCATGAAATTTCATGAATTTAGACATGATTTCACATGTTGTTGTCTAGGTTTTACCCTTAGACACTATATCATCACTATTCTATCCAAATAACAAACATGCATCATAAAAATTCGGATTTCCCAAATTCATGAAAATCTCAAGTAGAGAATTTTCATCAAATTTTACATACCTTATGATCTCCATGCTCTAAATTCGTTTTGGGACTGATCTTGACCTTCAATTTGTGAGATTTAAGAGAGTCTAGGGTTTGAAGAGGAGCTTGGGGTCGCCCCTGCCTTCTGATCGATCTCAGCAACACCAAACCAGTGTGTTGTGAGTTAAATTTTGTTTTATTATTATTAGTTTTCATTTAAACACCTTTGGTCCCTCAACTTTCATTTTTATTTTATTTTGACTCTTTAACTACTTATAAGTCATCATCTAAGTAGGTTAATGTCATTTCCAGTTAGTTTGTTTCACTTATTTATTTACAACATATTTGTAATATAAGAATTTGTATTTTTGGGGTGTTACAAGTCCACCCCCTTAAAAGGGTTTCGTCCTCGAAACCAGAGTACATACCGAATAATGTAGGGTAGAGACGTCACATCTCCTCTTCGGACTCCCATGTAGTGTCCGAACCTTTCCTATGCTCCCACTTGATCTTGACTTGATCGATTTGTTTATTTTGTAAATGCTTAACCTTTCGATCTAAAATCTCTGTTGGCCTTACCGCATAATTCAGGCGATCATCCACCTCGATATCGTCGTAATGGATATAAGCTGTTTCCTCTGCCAGACATTTTCGTAGCTGTGATACATGAAACGTACCATGTATTCCACTCAACTCTTCCGGTAGCTTGAGGCGATAGGCTACCTTACCAACCCGTTCGATGATTTTAAATGGCCCGATAAACCTTGGGCTTAGTTTCCCCCTTTTTCTGAATCTGATAACGCCCTTCCATGGGGAAACCTTTAACATAACCTTGTCGCCTATTTGAAATTCAATCGGTCTTCATCTTTTATCGGCACAAGACTTTTGCCTATCTTGGGATGCTTTCAAATGGGCTCGTACCACTTCAATTTTCTCATTAGTGGCTTGGACAATATCTTTATGGGCCAGTTCGCGTGGTCCCACTTCACCCCAACACACCGGGGTTCTACACTTTCTACCATATAGCATCTCATAAGGTGCCATGCCGATACTCGAATGGTAACTATTGGTATATGAAAATTCGGCCAAGGGTAGATAAACATCCCAACTCCCACTGAAGTCGATGATACATGCCCGTAACATATCCTCTAGCGTATGTATTGTTCTTTCAATCTGCCCATCCGTCTGAGGATGGTAGGCGATGCTAATGAAGAGTTTCGTTCCCATCTGTTCTTGGAAATCTCGCCAAAAATTTGAAGTAAACCGGGTATCTCTATCCGACACAATAGATACCGGTACTCCGTGACGTGCCACTATTTCGTTTGTATACACCTCGGACATCTTTTCCAAAGTATATGTTTCGCGTATAGGAATAAAGTGTGCATTCTTCGTCAATCTATCCACAATCACCCATATGGCGTCGAATCCCCGAATCGTTTTAGGTAGTTTGGTCAATAGGTCCATAGTGATATGTTCCCATTTCCAAACCGGGATCTCCAAAGGTTGCAGTTTCCCATAAGGTTTCTAGTGTTCCGCCTTGACTTGTAAACAAGTCAAGCACTTCTCTACATATTTCACCACATCCCTCTTCATTCCGGGCCACCAATAATTTTGTTTCAGATCGTTATACATCTTGGTCGCACCCGGATGAATAGAATATCGGGATTTATGGGCTTCATCAAGTAGTAGAGCCTTCACTCCACAAGTATTTGGAACCCATATTCTTCCGGATCGAGTCTTCAACCCGTTCTTTCCATCCGACAAGTCTTTTAACTGGCCGATTATTCTTTCCTTCTTCCAGTTCTCCTCTTTTACTGCTTCTACTTGCGCCTCTCGGATACGTTCAAGTATACCCGAGGTCACCACAAGCTGCATTAACCTTACTCGTATTGGGACATAGTCCACTTTTATGCTCAGAGCATCCGCCACCACATTTGCCTTTCTGGGGTGGTAGTGTATTTCGCAGTCGAAATCCTTCACCGTTTCCAACCATCGTCTTTGGCGCATATTTAACTCCTTCTGATCGAAGAAGTATTTTAAGCTTTTGTGATCGGTGAATATGGTGCACTTTACCCCATATAAGTAGTGCCTCAATATTTTTAATGCAAATACCACTGCAGCCAATTCAAGATCGTGCGTGGGATATTTCTTCTCATGTATCTTCAATTGCCTCGAGGCATAAGCTATAACCTTGCCCCGTTGCATCAGAACACATCCAAGACCCGATAATGAGGCATCTGAGTAAACCACCAAGTCCTCGACTCCGTCCAACAATGTTAATACCGGAGCTTGAGTTAGCTTCTCTTTTAGCGTTTGAAACGCCCTTTCTTGTTCAACACCCCAAATGAACTTTTCCTCCTTCCGGGTTAACTTTGTTAGTGGCGACGCAATCTTGGAGAAATCTTAAATGAATCTCCTATAGTATCCCGCAAGCCCTAAGAAGCTTCTAATTTCCGAAGGGTTCTTCGGGGGATTCCATTTCGACACGGCCTCGATCTTTGACGGATCTACCAATACTTCATCGGCACTTATGATGTGGCCGAGAAATTGCACCTCTCGTAACCAAAAGGCACACTTAGAGAACTTCACATACAACCTTTCTCGTCTAAGTGTCTCTAACACCTCTTGTAAGTGGTGTGCATGCTCAGCTTCACTTTTCGAATACACCAAAATATCATCGATGAACACGATGACCGATTTATCCAGCATTGGCTTGCAAACCCGGTTCATGAGGTCCATGAAAGCCGTGGGTGCATTTGTTAGCTCAAATGACATTACGAGGAACTCATAATGTCCGTATCGCGTGCGGAAAGCCGTCTTCGGCACATCTTCCTCCTTGACCTTTAGTTGGTGATACCCCGATCTAAGGTCAATCTTTGAAAACCAGTTCGCACATTGTAATTGGTCGAATAGATCATCTATCCTCGGAAGTGGGTATCGGTTCTTTACCGTGAGTTTGTTTAACTCCCGGTAATCGATACACATGCGCATGCTTCCGTCTTTCTTTTTCACGAACAGTACCGGTGCGCCCCAAGGAGACACACTCGGCCTTATGAATCCTTTGTCAAGCAGGTCTTGAACCTGGGACATCAACTCTTGTAATTCCGACGGCGCGAGTCGGTACGGTGCTCTAGCTACGGGTTTTGCGCCCAGAATCAATTCGATTCCGAACTCTATTTCCTGTTCGGGCGGTATCCCCGGTAAATCCTCCGGAAACACATCTTCATAGTCTCGTACTACCGGTACATCTTCAATCTTCAGTGATTCTTTCTCGGGCTCATTTGCGTATATCATAAATGCCTTCCATCCTTGCTTCATAAGCTTGTGAGCTTTCAACATTGAGCATATTATGGGGTTACCTCCCCTTTCGCCATAGATAGTAACGTGTTTCCCGCTCGGAGATGTTAGCTTTATCTCCTTACGAAAACACACGACTTTTGCGTGGTGCTGAGATAGCCAATCCATCCCAACGACTACTTGAAATTCCCCCATTTACATCGGGATTAGGTCTATCAGGTATTCTTCATCATCGATGCTTAATTTGCAGCCTCGACAAATATCACAAACTATAAAACTTTTATTGTCCCCTATTTCAACTTCTAAGGGCACAAATAATTTCGTCAATACAAATGAAGGATTTATTCGCACCCGTATCAAACAATACACGTGCGGGAATTGAGTTAATTGTGAATATACCTGAGACCACATCGGGTTCTATCTTTGCTTCGGCCGCGGTAAGTTGGAAGGACCTAGCCTTCGCCTTAGGGGCTTCTGCTGGAGATTCTTTAACGTCTCTCCTTCCAACTAGGTCTGGGCATTCAGACTTTTTGTGGCCGGGCTGATAACATTTGTAGCAAACCGAGACTTTACCCGGGCATAGAGACGCCGTGTGCCCCGTTTTACTACATATGGGGCACAGTTTGTCTTTGAAACGACACTCTCCGTTGTGCCCTTTTCCACACACCTTAAAACTTGGCGACCCACCTTTAGCATCAACCTTCTTTCTCGATTCTCCAGTTCGAGCTTTCTTTGTAGGGCTTGGATTCACATCCTGTGCCCTTCGCTCACCCCTTTCAACTTGTTTCTTCAGCTCGATTTCCCGTTCCCGAGCAACGTTTATGATCTCGGTAAGGGTCTTATATTTTGAAGGAGTCATGAACTCCCTATACTCAGCGCTCAACATGTTATAGTAGTAGTATATATTTTGTTCCTCATTCGTCACCAATTCATTGCAAAACTTCATCTTATCCATAAACGTTGCCGTAATCTTGTCTATGGTCTCGCCCTTGTGCCTATGTTGCATGAACTCTTCCTTGATTTTATTAATGACCGCCTTGGGACTATGATGTTTAAGAAATGGCGTCTTAAACTCCTCCCATGTCATGGCCCTTGCCGCTTCGGCTCCTATTTCCTTCTTTTTATTGTCCCACCAATCTTTGGCTTGAACCCTCAACTGACCCGTTCCGTAAGCAACAAAGTCACTTTCGTCACAATGGGTCCTTTCAAACACTCCTTCAACATCGCTTAACCATCACTGGCATATTATCGGGTCAACCTCCCTGTTATAGATTGGCAGTTTACACGCCATAAACTCTTTGTACGAACATCCCTTACGTTCTCCCGATTTCTCTTTCATAAGGTTGACACTATCTTCCAACCTTTTGACTCGTTCTTCAACAAGTGACAACACCGTGTTTTGAATTTTGTTTATAAACCCGGATAGACTACCTTCAATTTCCTTCCCCACTTATTCGGCAATTATCTCTTTCATTTGTTTGGTGCTAGTCGGCACCGGATCATTATCGTTTCCTTTCGACATCTTGAAACTGAAATGTTTACATTAAACATTAAACATTTCATTTATAACATAGCTTTATTTGCTTTGGTTTAGCCAAGTGCGTGACTTGCTTTTACCGTTCACATTTGGTGCACTTTCCGGGTTTGAGTGTGTTAACACACCCTTCCCATGCACATTAATTCGCATATCATTTCATACATAAGATAGGATCTACTAAAATAATAAATTAATTCTTACCGGATGATCGATCAAGCTTGAACCGAACACTTTGTTTACAACCTTAAGCTCTGATTACCAACTTGTAACACCCGTTTAATTACTACTTGAATTTAATAAAATTTCACATGATTTTATATAAAAGGTGTCTAAATTAAAACATAAGTACCAACACAAAGTTCTAAGTATTCATAACAAGTCAACCGCTGACTAGTTTAAACGATCATGACATGATTAGCAATTTGTTTTCATACAAAAACATTTCTATTAAGGTTTAGATATCACGGAAGCTTCAAAAGTTGTGTTCGGTTCGAGAGCGTTGTCTTGACCATCATCCACGTACTTGCAATACCTAAAAGCTGGAGATTTTGACAATTATTAGTATTAGTGTTCTTAGAAATTTGCATAATCGAAACTACGCTCAGAAACGGATTCGATTAACTAAGATGTGCAGAAATTAACAAAAGCTACTGGACTCTACCGTAACTTACGGTAGATTGTGACATCAAAATTACATGTATCCGTACGATTGATTAATAATAATTAAAGTGCTTGATGACTGTGCTGAATTACTTAACTGCTTTCTGATTAGTTATCTAACTTAACATTAAAACCTAACCAATACCCCCCCCATGTAAGTGGACGGTCACCAAGGGTGACCCCACCAAGATTTTCCTAATCTTCCTAAGATCTCAATTGATATGTTTAGAGATATGTATGTACTATTGCAAACACATTACACATTGGTTAAAAGGTTTAGATGGTTATAAGAGAGATTAGAACTCATTCATCACCCACACTAAACAATCACCTTCTTTCCCCTTCTCCTCCTCTCCCTCTCGGCCGAACACCTTCACCCACACCACCACCACTTTCAATTTTGATAATCCATTCCACACACTCACAAAGGTTCAAGAAGGTGTCTAAAGAAGCTAGGTGGTCTTGGATCTTGAAGGACCTCTCCCGATTGCTTTTATCCATCACATTTGCCATCATCAACTTCAAGTGTTCTTCCTTAGCCTTGTGCTAGTAGTAAGGCCCTCATAACCCTTTGTTACTTCATATTTTGATGGTTAATAGATGTTATGTGATGAAAAATATGATGAACATTAAAGAACATAAACATGAATCTCTAACATAAGCTTATAAACATATGAATACTTGTTGATTTGTGATTATTCGCTTCTTGATGATTGATGATTTGTGTTAGTGATGTTAGACATCATAAGGAACCTACTAGATTGTGATTAAACACATGATCTAGTAAGTTAAGGTGGTGATCTTGTGAAAAACCAAGATCATCATGCTTTATGTTTACATGAACTTGAATAATAAAAGTTGTTTTCATATGATGATGATCTAAACAAAATACAAGTCTTGTGAGTGGATGATTTCTTAAATAGTTTTCCAAAGAAACCAAGTTAAATCACAAGATTTACATGAACATTGTTTTTAAAGAAAACCAACCATGTTTCTAGTGTTGAAACAAGTATAAGAATACATTGTTTACAAGAAAAATTCAAGAGAATGATTTTTGGAAAAATCATCTAGTAAGTTGTAAGCACCTAAATCCTTTAAGAATGAGATTTTTAAAGAAATAAACACACTTTAAAGGATAACTAAACCTACTAAACACACTACCAAGTTACTACAAGTTTTTATGAAAGATCAAGTTCATGATTATTATGTAAATAGCATAGTTATGGCACTTGGTAAGTGTAGGTTGATTGTTGATTGTTTGTGATGACTTTGAAAAGAAAACGATATGCTTTGGAAGCATGGACACCTCCATTTTTAGGGAAACTATGGCAAAATTTTCTAAAAATATAAACACTTAGAAAAATATTTTCTAAACAAATATTTACAAGTGTGTTTTTAACTATGGTTTTCAATATAAACTTTGCCATAGACTTTGTTACAAAAATACAAGTATTGGAGGTTGGTTTTTATAAATAAAAATGGATAAATATGCATTTAAAATATATATTTACATTAAAGGCACATTGTGTGTGATCATTTGTATACTTGGTGTAACAGTTATATTATTTTAGGATTAATGTAATATAACTTAACAAAATACCAAGAAATTTACAATCCAAAATAATACCAAAAATCACAAGGAATCAAATATGTAAGTGACACCCATAATATTGCGAAACCGAACGATAGAACGTAACTTACAAGTATTCCGGAAGATACATTTATGAGCATGTTTTTGGTAAATATTATTTTGGATACGAAAGAAATGAAAATATGATTTTTGTAAATATTACCAAGTTATATCATATTTTCGACAAGGAGAAAATATATTATTTTTGAGAAGTTAAAATATATCTTCTTGGAATATTTAGAAGATATATGATTTTTGGGAAAAAATATATATTTTCTTGAAATACATTACTTTTGGACAAAATAAGTTTATATATATATATTTTCTAAGTTAGACTTGAAAATATATTATTCTGGAACTACAAATACAAGCATGTGGAATACATGTATGAGATACCCCATCCTTGGGAAGGAAATACGAAAATAAATACTTGAGAAGTATTGTTACAAAAATATTGTTTAACAATTATTCCAAAATAAAACATATTTTAAAGTTAAAATATTTATTATTTTAACAAGTAATTATAACTTGGAATAACATTGAAGACATGGAAGAAACGTAACTCAAAAACATGAATACTAAGGCAAGGCAAGGCACGACCCGTTCATCGAATAGACCCTAGTACATTGTAGGAGTCGTGTTACTGAAGAGATTTGAGTTACGAGTACCGAAGACGCAAAACAGTGAGTTCATGTCCCCCTATTCTCTTAACTGTTTTTGGTTTTATAACTCTCGGGGGTGGAATACATGTTACGAATGTTTAAACGGTATGAATTGACTATGAAATGAACTATTAGACCATGTGAGCGTAGACTAAATTTGAAATGCCATTAGCTCTTAATTAGGGACGAAGGTTAGATCTAACGGGTACGGCCGAACCCCACTCATGGTACTTGTGACCACTTGAGTGCTTCGGTGTCCCAGTCGAGGTGAATCGACAATAGTCAAGGTGAATTGACATAGTCGAGGTGAATCGACATAGTCAAGGTGAATTGACATAGTCGAAGGAGAATTCGACATAGTCGAGGGAAATCGACAAGGGTATAAGCCTACTCAATGCGAGTGCTCCCTATGTCCTCACATGCTCTAATGTCCTTGTAAAACATTCATTTGGTATGTTCATACACACTTTTCATACCTGTTTTCAAAGGAGTCTCTCAAAGGTTTACAAGTTTGCCAGTACTCACACAATATGCATGAACTTGCTCACCTTTTGTTGATGTTTTCCAAAATTACATGTATTTCAGGTAACAGATTGGATCTTGGGCGCGGGTGTTGTTTCTAGAAGTAAATTTCAAGTTTAGATGTCATCCACTTTTGTTGAATTTTATCTTAGTCGAAGGTTGTGTTGTTCGAAACTTAAATAACTGGTATTTGTAATACTTTTACTTAATGAATGGATGAACATCGTTTTGATCATATAATCGTTTATTATGATTGAATGCAATGATATTAAACTAGTCACACATCATACACTTCCGCAAAAGTCAGGGTGTGACAGTTTGGTATCAGAGCTTCGATTGTAGTGAACTAGGATTCCTTCACGAGTCTAGACTACAATCACTAGGACTCTCTCACAATTTTTTTTTACAAAAAGGTTTTTCATTGCATTCACGTAAGCGTCAAGATCCATGAGTCAAACATTTTTCAAAGAAAGGACAAGGCAAGGACATTAGTAGGGAGGAGAATACCCCAAACTAAGGTGCCAACTAAGGCATAGTCTACATTGGTTAGACTTGGCAAAAACAAAATGACTCCCCCCAAGGGATAAACGAGAGTTATATGTGATATGATGCATTTATTTTCCTGTTTATGCTAAGTAACATATTTTTTTATCGATATATACATACGAATAAGTGTACGGAATAATTATTGACGTGAATAAGATACCTTCGACTCCGAATCCTATTATGGTTCTTACTCGCACGATGAAGCTATCGGCCTCGCGTTCATTTCAAAGCTCCTGGCTGGAGTAATCACCAAACGAGATTCTGAGCTTGCTTCCGTAGGAGATGGCTGCTTTTCCCTCTCGATTGTGAAGGTGCCTGACTACGGTAGTGACGGCGAGGCAGATGGCTAACACACGGGAAAGATTTAGTGACGTTACACTCTCTATCACCCTTACATGAACAACCCCCATCTCTGGGAAAATATACCCATCAGTGAAGCTAAAGACCTAAGAAAACCAATGTAGCAGGAAAATAACTGAAACTTGTGTGACCAAGGTGATGTAACCTCGCGTTCATTTTGTTACAAGCAATAAGTCAAGTTGCCAAGCTTATATGAAAGCTCAGTAATTGTCTCCTCACTCATACCTTGTTGATTATATATGCATGTGATATTGGGTGATCACCTATTTACTTATGGTACTATGTACCTCATAGACAATTATGGAATGTTGTCTAACCTACCCAATACCTTTTGACAGAAGAGAATGCCGCCGCCCAGACGTGACAGAAACACCAGTACGTTACCAAGGACAGAAGTCGAGCTTCAAGAACACATCTCACAGGCAATTGCACGACATGAAGCCCTCCACTCCGAATACAGCGGTGGCACTTCCAGAAATAACCCTCCAACTGGCTGCACCTATAAATAGTTCCTGGACTGCAAGCCATTAAATTTTGATGGCACAGGAGGGCCGTTGCATTTGTTCGTTGGGCAGAAAAGACTGACTCCATTCTAAGAATGAGTAACTGTTCGCCCCAGCGGAGTGTTACCTATATCTCAGGGTTGTTTTTGGACGGTGCACTCTCTTGGTGGAACCTTCAGGTTCAGACCCTCGGTGACGAAGTTGCTCATGCACTGAGCTGGGACGAGCTCAAGGAAATGATGGAGAAGAAATAATGTTCTAGGGCTGAAATTGTCACACCCCGACCACGTGGAACAACCAAACGTGGCGGAAATGTCGGGGAGTGTTGTAACATAATTAATTGTTTCAAACCCATGGAAATTAAAGTTTGGTTTTATTAATCAAACAAGAGAGTTACATTGTTTTAAACAAGGAACAAGGAGTACATAACAAAAATTAACTAGTTCTTGTCTTGTTTTTAAGTCACTAAGGCACAGGTCCGCCTAAGTATGTCTTGATAAGTCCTATGCATCATCTCCTGAAAACACATGTGAAAATAGGTACGTCAGCATAAAAATGCATGTGAGATACATAGGTTTTGTGAAAACAGAATTCATGACTTATGTTTGAGAAAATGTTTAGTCATGAACCTTGTAATTTGCTTTGTCTTGTAAATCATTTGAAAAACGATAAGATCAGATGATATGTATAAATAAATGTCAGGTTAAATGAATAACCATGTAAAAAAATGTGTTTGTATAAGATAAGTTGTTTGTAAATCAATGTCTTGTGAAAAGTATGATATTTGTATAAAATGTTATATATCTCAAACTGAAATGATTCAAATAACGCTACGATATGTAATACCATACAAACACTTATATATAGGAAGTACCAGCGGCGTATCCACCATGCTTGTACCATATTACACACGCATCGTTACTTAATCACTTAATCAAACCAAACCACCAAAGTAATGTTTAACAATTGTAGAAATGTTTATGTATGATCAAATACGGTTCACACGGTTCACAGATACAAACGGTTCACAGATACAAACGGTTCACAGATACAAACGGTTCACAGATACAAACGGTTCACAGATGCAAACGGTTCACAGATACAAACAGTTCACATAGTCAAATGATTACAACGGTTCACATAGTCAAATAGTTATAAACGGTTCAAAATGTAATATAATGTGTTCATATGCTGGATGAGTATATGCAACAAATTGTAATGTAAAACGATGTACTAAGTACGCACACAATGGGCATACATAGCATGAAATGTAATGAAATCATGTACTATAATGTACTAACGAACATAGCAGGTGTATGATGTGAAAACAAGAAAGCATGAAAGTAACAAGTAGGCACATGTGTTCCACCCCAAAACGTTTGGAAAACAGTAAAAGAGGGGTCTATGTACTCACTTGAGAATACTCACTTGAGAATGCTCAGTAGTCCTTGAGTGACAACCAAACAATGCTAGAGATCACGGATATCAAACGGTACCTAATATAGGTAACTATGTTAATAAACCGGACCTAAATCGGAAGATCGGATAGAATGAGGGTTCGTAAACCAAACGAGTGTGGAGACTCGTATAATATGGTTTAACAAAGCCTACATACTAAATGAAACCTTACATAAGTGCTAACGACCCATTACGACTTGTTTAGGTAGCTTATGCTACTTTAACGCGTCGTTCGCGTGAAATGCGTTCGGACCGTCTAACTAGTCCTATGACAAGTGTTATATGCCTAAACATGTTACATAATCAGTTATGTGACAAAAGTTTAGGTTACATATGCTTAATTACCAATTATACATGAAAAGGGTATTCTGGTAATTTACCTAAGGCATATAAACTACCTATCATACAACTACTCAAACGATATGACCATAGGGTATAACCTCGGAAGGTTATTCCCTACCTACTATGGTCACCTAATGTATTTGGTTGGATCCTAATGATCGACCAAATGGGTCGGGTTCGAAGGTATAAGCGATTTATTAGACCGCTTACCCTTACGACCCTAGACAACGTGGTAATCAGTGGGCATAGTCCTAAAGGACTATAACCAACGTGATTACACTCACGTTGCGAAGTTCAAACGAACTTCGCATTGACCATAAACTGGTCAATGCAGAAAGTCAAACAAAGTTTGACTTTCAGACTCGAAAAGACTCGAAAAGCAATAAAAGAACGAAAGAATACTTACGAAGGGTCCCCGAATGCTAATCTAGATCCAAATAACTCAGGTATGAAACAATGGTTCCAACTTAGAGTCTTTTAGATCAGATTCCAGTGAGTTTGAAGCAAATGGGGGTGGGGTATTTATAGTTTTCGGGTAACCGTTAAGATCGTTTCATGGAAACCGTGCTCGAATCTTGTGCGTACACTTGTTCAATTGTTGTGGTAACTAAAAATGATCCCCCATGAGCTGAAAGGGCAAGTTAGAATGTGTGGGTGTGGATTAAACAGCTGGAATCAGCTGACTAATCGATCTTATCTGTTCTGGAAGGATGACGCGGCCCACTTCAGGATACACCAAAACTAATGCGGGCCGCATGGGGGTTCTGATCAGAAAATAAGTTTCAAAAATGACAGTTTTGGTCCCTGTTGTGTATTTAAGCCATTTCCGACACTTCTAAGGCCCGTAAAGCCAACTTTAAGGCCCTAAAATGATGCCTAAACATTGTGGACATGAAACATGCTCAAAAATATGTCGGATGTTGGTTCGTTTGGTCGTACGAACGCGATGTTCGCTTAATTACGACGGAATGCGCACAAGCGCGAAAAACGATCCAAAGTGCGTGACGAATGGATTTTTCTTATGCCAAACACTAAAATAAAATGTTTTAGTGCTTACATAAAATTTTGGATGTCCGGATGTATTCAGGACGTAAGTTATGCGCGAAAGTGCAAACTTGTGCACTTTTTGACGCTTTTAGTCCCTGAATGACCCAAAAGTTTATTTTAGTACACCGAACCCCTTAAAGCCTATTTCTAAGCTATGTAAAGGATATTTAAGGTGTGTTTAACTTATGGTCATGTTCCAGAATGTTTGTTACAGTTCAAATTGGCATACTTTCGCAGTTTGTCAAGTTTAGTCCCTGTAAGCGATTTAACTTGTTTTTGCCATACCAAAGCCTTTAAAACTTATTTCTAAGTTATGTAAAGGTTATTTAAGGTATGTTAAGTATATTTGACTATTTCGGAGTGTTCGTTGCATTAAACTGGTTATATTTACGCATCAGTGCGCGTATAACCTTCCAGAAAGCGATTTAGAGCTTGAAATCGAACAAGAATTGATATGTGCAAATGATACACATATTTATACAGATCCCAAGTATGAAATAAAATATTTCATTGGCTTGGTAGTTGTTTGATGGTCGCAGTGACACAGGTGTCACAGAAATCCAGAAGCTTGAGGTGGAGTTCTGGAATTTGAAAATGGACGGGCCAAAGATTTCCGAGTATGTCCAGAGATTTCACGACTTGTCTAGGGTCGTACCCTACTTAGTCAAGCCGGAATTCAAGAGGATTGAGCGATTCATTTGGGGACTTGCACCTCAAATTAGGAGCATGGTTACTACCTCAAAGCCCCCAACCATCGCAGAGGCTATCGATTTGAGTGTCACTCTTACTGAAGAAGCTCTGCGCATGGGAAAATTTTTGGAATCTGAGGATAATAAGAAAGAGACCCATGTGGAGTCATCAGGAAACAAGAAAAGGAAGTCTTCAAACCTAAAGATAGGCACCCAAGTCAGCTATGGAAGCCCTAAAGCAAACAAAAGAAAGGAAGTGAACCCGCCGCATGGCAGGAAAGCTTATGGAGCCACTAATAAGGCTGGTGGTAAGGTTTACTAGGGGATTAAGCCGAGGTGTGAGGAATGCAATTTTTACCATGAAGGTCGATGTCTGAGGCCTAAGTGTGGAAAGTGTGGAAAGGAAGGGCACAGCAAGGATGCCTGTTGGGCGAAGGATCCAGACTGAGGAGATAATGGGAAAATTCCAGGCTGCTACAAGTGTGGTGAAGTAGGGCACTTTAGGAAAGATTTCCCTAGGAAGAACCAAGCAAGGAAGAGTCTTCATGATCGGAGCTCGTGAAGCACGCCAGGATCCAGATGCGGTTACGGGTACGTTCCTTGTTAACCAACCTTATGCATCTATTTTTGATTAATACTGGCACCAACTTTAACCTTGTATGCTTAGAACTTAAGAAACTACTTGGCCTAGTTTCAAGTAGAATAGACGTCCCGAATTCCTTAGAAATGGGCATATAGAAGGTTAGTTAAAGCAGACGAGGCGATTAAGGATTATATTTTGGGAACTCAGAAGGCCGGAGCCTTCTATTAGCAATGACTTGGGAAGTCATGTTGTCGTAGTCAGCATGGATTAGATATCCAAGTGTAGAGCTGAAGTTGCTCATTATAAGGAAAGTCACTCTCATCCCTCTTGCGAATGATGAAACACTTATAGTACACAACCTTCTTGCATTAGGTGCAAGGGTACTAGGCCCTATAAGACCGTGGGTCTGCGACACCTCACAATTGGTCGGAGTGACGCAAAAGCGCCTCCGAATAAACTGCATAGCCTTCCTAGCTCATGCTGCCGATAAGGAGACCAAGGAACTGTAGCTAGAAGACCACCCTGTGGTGGAGGAATTTCCAGAAGCCTTTCCTGAAGACTTGCCAGAAATGCCCCCTCAACGACAAGAGGAGCTTAGGATAAACCTCGTGCCAGGAACGGCACCAGTGATAAGATGACGCCTTACCGACTAGTTTTGACCGAGATACAGGAGCCTCTGATGCAACTGCAGGATATGCTAGGCAGAGGAAATCTACCAGGCCGAGTTTCTCACCTTGGGAAGCCCCAATGTTAATCGTTAGGAATCAAGACAACAATTTTTACATGCGTACATAATCTGAGAGGAACTCAGAGGGAATAATGAGGGAGAAAAGTATTACGCGTGGGTTATAGGGAGATAGACAACTAACCAACAAGAATTGGTACCCTTACCAAGAACTGATGACTTGTCAACCAACTACAAGGTCCCAGTTACTATTCTAAGATGGAATTAAGGACATGACATCCTTAGTTAAGGACACAAGAAGAAAGTTGACAGTTTCCACTTTGCATCAATTCCAGAGAATTGGATATCAAGGATCGGTATCCTTTGCCAAGGATTGATGACATGAACAGACCAATCGTCAGGTTCTAGCTACCACTCAAAGATCGACTTGAGGACAGGATGTCCTGAACTGCGAATACAAGAAGGTAATATCTTTAAAATGACCTTTAGGACTCGCTTCGAGCATTACGAGTTCCTTGTCGTACCATTTGGCTTAACACATGCATCGACAGTATTCATGAACCTCATGAATCGAACGTGTAAGCCATACTTGGATAGATCATGGTTATAATTATTGACTACATTCTTATATGCCCCACGACAAAGGAAGGTCATGAGCAACATCTGCAATTACCTTGCGACTCCTAGAGAAAGAACAGTTATGTGCTAGGATGTCGAAGGGCGGATTTTGAATTCGCGAGGAAAGAACTTTAGGATACATGGTGGATAAGAATGAGATTCATGCCAACCCTGCAATCAAGAGCTAAGGAGTTAGAGTTGCAAGTATGTGACGTTTCTCGACAAAGTCTCGATTGCGCGTCGATGCAACGAGACCACGGCATTGCATACATATCACGTTGATTAAGGGATCATGAGAAGAAACCTTGATCTAGATACAGTAATTGCGCGCCGCAAACTTGACGTCATTACCTGTAAGAAAGCGCTGCATGACCTTTACTAATCGCAAGGGTTGCAGCACACTGTTGATTGTAAGAACTTGAATATTAACGAAGATGGACTGAGCTACTGAACGATACAGACTGTATGGACATGTTACGTGCTTATGTGATAAACTTTGATGAAAAGTTGGAACACTCACTTGCCCTTAGTGGAGTTTTCCTACAACAGTATTTATCACACCGCTGTTTAAACCGCTTCGTGTGAAGCTTTAGATGGAGCATATTAAGTCGATTCCCATTGTGTTGAACGGAGACCGGAGATAAACAATCTACTAGCCCGGGTTGGTTCAGGAAAAACTAGAGGCAAGATCGTTCAGATATGTGATCATATCAAGACAGCCCACGGAATACAGAAAGATTACGCCGACGAGCGGCGGAAATCGTAGGAATTTGAGATAAGAAGTATGGCTTTAATGGGAGCCTCGCCTTGGGAAGGCGTGGTGTGATTTGGAAAGCGTGGAAGGTTGGACCCCTGGTATATTAGACCTTTCGAGATCCTGGTAGGGATCGGGACCATTTCTCACAAGCTAAAACTTCCAGAAAAGATCAGTAATGACCGCGACACATTCCACGTGTCTAGACTTTAGAGGAGTCTGACTCAAGGAACAATAGTTATTCCCACAAACAAGATTCACGTCAACGACAAACTCCAATTTACTATAGAACCTGTTAAGGTTGCGGACTGAGAGTCCACAAAACACGGAGAAGACGTAATTGATTTACTTGAGTACGTTAGAATTCATATCATGGCCCAGAGTTACATGGGAACATGAAGACAAATTTTAAACCTAAGTGACCATATTTGATTCACAACTCCCCTACGACCGATGGCATCGCTTGAATTTCGGGACGAAATTCTTTTAACGGGGGGAGAATGTGATAACTGTCACTTTTCCGTACATTCCGTACACAAATTGAACAGTCCAAAGTGTGATATACTTTTTGCTCATTTTTTTTATTTCGTTGTATCTTCATTTTCTTGTTGATAACTAGATGGAATCTTGTTACCATCAAGCTCACAACCAAGTCTATGATTGTGGGTTTGTATTAGGGTGATTACCATCCAAGTTATGAGTCCAAACACTCACTTATTTTATGTTTAAACTTGATAATCAGGTGGTGAAAAAAAAGCACAAGTCATCATCTTCTATATGATGAACTTGTGACTTGTGAAGTGTGAACAAATGGAAGCTTTGCCTTTCCAAACTAAGTTCCACTCCTTCATTTGAAATTTTTATAACTTGTTAGTTTAGATTTACTTTCTTGTTATTCATGACCCTCCCACCATCTTCAAGTTGCTGTGTGTAGTGGTGAATCATACAATGAGGTTTCAAACCTCCATGCTTGACAATACATGATATTACATGACAATACTTGATTGGACATAGTTTAGTATATATTATTACCTTATACATATACCTATTATTATATAAAAACATGGCTGAGTTTGTGGTATTAATCAAGCTATGATTAATCACCATAAACCTAAGCTAGCATATCAAAGATTCTAGAGTACTTGTTATGATTCCAATGGGCAATTTGGGACCCATGAAACCACTTGATATGGTGTCATAAACAAACTCTTAGAACTTAGATATTACTTTCATATATACATACTTTCACTACTTTAAATTCCTAATTCAGATTCTAAACACCCCCATAAACTCCATCACCGAACACATTCATTCTCCTATTCTCATTAACTAGTCAATACATGGATAATCGGAAGACTTAGAAATTTTGTGAGTACACTTGACCCTTTTTCGCTTTAACACACTTTGGGTGCAACATGTTAATTCGTCAAAATGCACGATTCACACAAATATACTTTATTCACTCAATCCGTTATACATGCTTTTGTTATGCTTAGGTTCATGCTAGAATACATGCCACTTGTCATTAACTTAGCTAAGACCACCTTAACAATTATAGCGTTATAGGAGTAACACACCACCCGACGGGGTTTTGTTAAGTTATAGTCTTTACGGTCTCGATTACTTCGGTATCTAGGGGTGCTTATTATTCATAAACAGTCTCGTCACTTTTGTGGCGAGGGACGCATATAATTCTTGTGGACACTTGGGTTTGACTTGTAGTTATGCATGCTAGTTCAATATTGTATACCAAATTGGCATGTTGGATTTGAGAAATACTTTTTATACGTATGCCTTGTGTCTAAAACTAGTTTACTTGCCAATATGTTTGTATTGAACTATGCTTTTAAAACATGTTGCAGGTTTATTGAAGATGTTGATGATGCATGGAACTTAGTAGGATGCCTAGAAACACACTTTAATTTTGTATACTTATTGTAATGTAATTATTTTATTTCAAGTTGTTGTATTTGATTTCAAACTACGTAATTCACTCTTTAGAAATGAAATGAAATTCATTATTTAAATACTTCTCCCAAATATTAGTGTTATGAAGTCTCGAGCAATCTATTTCGTCTCACTCCGATGTTTTCGCCATCGGTTGGGGTGTGACAATTTATTTGTGGTCATTTTGTATTTTTAATTGTTTTTCAAATGATGAAACTTTTTGTAGTCTAAGTCACGTATTTATCCTTGTTTTGTTTTTGTAAAATGAGTTTATATAGTGGACTTTGCGAAATGTTTTATGCAATGAAAATCTCTTGTTTTTGTAAAAATTGTTTTCATGAAAGGATCCTACGGATTGTAGACTAGACTCGAGAAAGAATCCTGGTTCACTACAATCGAAGCTCTGATACCAATCTGTCACACCCAGTCATAGGTGGATGCACGAGGTGTGATCGTGATTGATTCTCATTGCATACGAATTAGCAAACATACTAAATGATTTAAAAGTAAACTCCAATGTCATTCATAAGTTTTAACATAAACAAGTGTTAACCAAAGCGTTTACATCACTTCAAAATAAAATAAGTTTTAAAAGTCTACATCATAATTCAAGTTCTTAAAAGATATAGGATTTGTTCCTCATGTCACCGCTAGGAGGTGGGATATGATGAACAATTCAACAAACAATGCATATTTAAATGTATAACTTGCAAATATAAAATGTTGACGTTTAAAACACATAATTGCAGACAATATTTAATTATTAAATGGTACGGAAGTTACCGGATTTGTGTCGTTTGTCACTGAATGAGTCAAGATATTGTCAGGTTGAATACCGTAATTTCTATTATTAGTTTGGTTTGGTTGGCCTGCAAATTTATTTTTGTCTTCAGCTTTCATATACATGGCGAATGTTAATTATTTTTGTCTTCAACTTTCAAATCAGATATATTTGAAAGTTAAAATGGCTGATATCTTGTTTCATCTCACTACAGGAAATACCTGCAATAGTGGCGACCAAGTTTGGAAACGAAGATGCTGGTGATGATGATACGGATATGATGTAGAATTATGACATTTTATATGTTAAGTAGTTTTATGACATGTTGTGACTAAAAATGAACCCGGATGGTGACGTTTGTGACGTTTATGCTTATGTAGATTGTGTTTATTTAGCTTTTGTGTGTCGTGAACCCGAAATTTGCAGGTTTAAATATGAAAAAAACTAGAAAAATAAAAATAATAACACTTTTAGGGGCGCCAAAAGTCGTTGCTATTGAGGTAGACCTTTAGCGACGATATATTAGCAGCGACATCTCTCGCCGCTATTGAGTCACCCTTTAGCGGCGACATGTACCAATAGCGGCGGCATATGGGGCAATACCGACAAACCTTTAGCGGCGAGTCAACGACCCTTTAGTGGCAACATGTCGCCGTTATTGGTAATAGCCGCGACATAAGGGGTCTTTAGCGACGCCATCTGTTGCCCCTATTGCCCCGTTTTCTTGTAGTGACAACAAGGTTTTAGACGTTGAGTTGGTGTGTTCTTAGTGAAACCAGTCTATTAAAATGACCCAAAATTGTTTGTTTCAAATTGTAGAAAAAAAAATATACTATTGAGCGGGCATGTTCAACACATAACAAAGAATTTCGGGACCAGCAACTTGATTATCATATATATGTTTTCTACTATTTTTATTTTATTTTGTTTCACTACTAGAAGAAAGCGTTATTTTTCTACAAATATTTCTGATATTTTAACGGAAGCAGTGTTGAAATTTTGTTGGAAATGACCGTTTCCTACGCATTTCTAACGGAAAAGTGGCGTAGAAAACCTCCTAATTTTCTAGTAACGTTTCTCTCCTAGTTGGCTAGAGTATTTGAGTACTTTGGTAATAATTTTTAAATTGTAGCGAGTGTTCAAATTATGATCGGTATTCTATTTCGATTTTCAGATACTGAGCAGTATTTTGTACGTAATCTTATCATCTTGTGATATGTCACACCCTCAAAATCCACATGCGGAGTACTACCGCGAGGCGTGCGACTGACCAGGATCCAGCCATCAATCATACTGAACAATTAATGTAATAATAGTAAAGTCCACCAACCATGAGGATTAGTGAATACCAAAGTTAAAGTTCGAAAGTTTTTAAGTTCAAATAACAGTTTAAGTAAGTAGCGGAAGCTTAGTAGAATAGTTCAAACAAAAGTCCAAGTTTCTAGATTATTTAATAAAACCCAACACACGGGTTTAGACGTCCACTACACATCCCCAAGCTGCAAACTCCTGAGTCACCGGGTACCTTCAAAGCATGCAGTAGGATGTCAACATAAAGTCGATGAGTTCACGAGTTTGTCCAGTTTTAATTTCCAAAAACATGTTTCGATAGTTAATTTACTCATTTATATCATGCGATGGGGAGCTACCCCATATGTAAGCTACTAAACTGCGTTATACCGAATCCTTAAGACCGTACGTTTCCGTAGAGTGCCCCGTTTGTCAATGTCTATCATCATTGACGGTTGCCAGAGTTTATTAGTTCACGACCGATCCTATATAGGCACAGTGTGAGGCTGGTGAGACCTAAATAACGCTATCAACTAATAACCCGTTCGCCAGGCCCCAGCGACTAATCGGTATCATGAGTAGGGACTTGAGTGATAGAGTTTCGTTTAGTCTCGCTTGTTGCATCTAATATAAATAGTAACTAACTGTAGGTCCCGCACAAGGGGAGAAAGTAAGTTTGTACCCCACACAAGGAGGTAGTGTTGTTTGGTTTGTTTCCCAACCACCGGGAACGCATGCTTTTAGTAAAAGATGTGAACTCACCTTGGGTTGCTCGGCAGATGGGTTACTTGGTCAAGTGTGCTGGTCAACCACGTCCTAGTGTGGTTACCAGTATGGGTCAGGATTGGGTACAAATAAGTCACGTATCTAACACATAACATGCATGTCATTCAAGGTTATTGGGCCTGTCCTATCCTACTAACAGTTAAACAGAAATCAGTTAGCACTTAGTCCACACGAAAGACAGCCATTAAACCAGCATAGCCCAATAATAGTATGGCCCAATCGAAACCACTAATGAGTTGAAGTCACTGTTAAGCGGTCTCGAGTCGAAACCACTGTTGAGCGGTCTCGAGTCGAAACGACTGGTCTCGAGTTGTGCATTTTTGAGTCGCAACCAAGCAGTGTTGTGACCCGCAACCACTGGTGAAACCACTGACGTGTGGTCTCGAGTCGCTACACTGATTGATCACTGTTGAGTCGAGACCACTGTTGAAACCACTATCAAGGCGTCTGTTGAGATGGTTTCGAGTCAATCCTCTGATGTAACAGCTGCTGGGTGGTCTCGAGTCGCAACCATGATCTCGACTCGCATACTTGATGATGAAGGGAATCCTTCTAGAATGTTTACCAACTTTTGTACGAACCAATCAAAAATCCTCAACATGGTTTCATGTACTGACCAATCAAAATATAGAAACATGTTCCAAATATTCTATCCTAACCAAAATGGATCAAACACAACATTTTTCAAATGTTCAACACATATTCAACACACATTCATCCAGTTCATCATTAGGGTCTTTATGTTAGCATAAATCATCTACCGAAATCTATTCACAGTTCGGTTTATTCCATCAATCAAACGCATGCAACTATTTCATTATTCAACACATAATCCTCTTATAAACAATGTTATCAAACAAGCATCTAACCTTAATCATGTGGGATTCTAACAATCTACTTGGCATTTTTACTCTACACATGTATGAAAACAGCTCATAGTATCAAAACATTCAAATATGCACATTATCTATATTCAAACATGCTTATCATCATCAAGGAAACATCTTTATCACTCAAACAACATCCATAATACATCCTACCACTAAACAACCGAGATGTATGGTACTAACCAGAACTTGTTTGGGTGCGAGTGTGTGCGAGACGATGAAGGAAGTCCCCAAGTGATGATCACGAGCTGATCCGAGGGTCTTGATGCTTCCGGTTGAGTCAGAGAGAGAAGTAAGGTGCTTGGTTTAGGGTTTTTAGTGAGAGAAAGTGGATGAGGTGAGAGAGAGAGGTGAGGGGAATGTTTGGGAAATTGTGGGAGAATGATTGTTGCCCAAAAAGGTAATGTCGGCTCATGGCATGGGTTTTATACTCGTTCTAGGTCGGTGCACCCTAATGGGCTTCCGAATGGGCTTGACAGGTGTGCGGCCCAACCTCTACGGGTCACTCGAGACCACCTGGTCTCGAGTCGAGACCTTGCAGTCTCGGTTCCTACCTATGCATACATATATCTATATATAATAGTACACGTAATACAATAAGGAGGTCACACAATGCACGTCAAATAGTAGCAGTTCCTCATTTAATATTATATATATGTACACGTAACGATAATACAAGAAGAAGGTTACTCGGGAAAACCTAGAGTGTTAGATGATACGAAGTTGAATTGGTATATTTTTCTCAATAAAGTTTATTATAAAATTGACTTCTACTTAAAATAATATTCCACTACTCGCACATGTTGTCATCTCCAATCCGTTCTGACACAATGCTTGATGAAACTCATCCAATATGGCGTAAACTTGATGCCTGCTAGTGCAAGCAAAGCAATCAACTTTATCTCTCTCTAACCCCCTCTCTCTCTTGGTATTCGCAACATGTAAAAGCTCATGTTTAGTGCTTCACTAGCCAAAAAACCATCCTGCAAATTTTATTCTCTCTCTAACTGTTTTAACTGTTGTCTATAGTGATGGCTTAAGGGAGGAGTTATGTTAGTAAACCATGTCCAATAATATCTTTTCTTAATGTCAGAAGCACCCCTTTTCATTGTTCTTGACCTTCACCTTTCCCTGGTTCTATTCACTTCAATGTTTGTTTCTACTAATCTTTAGGTTTGTATGTAACCCTCTTTTGAATCCCTGAAAACTTTCCAACTTTGGTTTTAATCTGATGGAGTTAATGTTCAGAATATTGCTTCATTCATGGAGTTTCCAGTGAACTATATGCAAGTCTCCACCTTTCCCCTTAAAGATTTTGTTATTCTCTTAAAATTTGAAGGATGTTACTTATAGAAATCTGTTAATCATTTAGATCAGAGGTTGAGAGATCAAGGGTAGAAATGGAAGTTGAAGGAGGAGAGATGGCTCTCCCTATTAACAGTGCATATGGGCTTGGGCATGGGCACATAATTAATCATGAGTCTTCACAACACAATCACATTGTCCCATCTTCAGCAGCAGAAACAGTAGAGTCTGTACAGCAACAGCACCACCAACAGTTACCATTCACCAACGGGACCACCATGACAGTACCACCACCCCCTTCATCCATGGAAGAAAGTGTTGTAGTAGCCTACACAAACAGCAACAGGAAGAGGGTGAGGTATAGAGAGTGCCTGAAGAACCATGCAGCTGCCATTGGAGGGAATGCAACAGACGGGTGTGGTGAGTTCATGCCCTCAGGTGAGGAGGGTACCCTTGAAGCTCTCACCTGTTCAGCCTGCAACTGCCACAGAAACTTCCACAGGAAAGAAGTTGAAGGTGAAGCCCACCACAACCACCAACACAATCATCAACTCTCCTGTGACTACAATTACCACTCTGCCCCCTCACATCTTAACAGATTTGGGCTTGGAAATGGTAGAAATGTTATCTTGCAAGGTCACCACAATAGGGGTATTCTCGGAACAGAATCTTTTGGGTACAACCACAATAATGCTGCTGGGGTCCTTGTACCTTCAAGAGCACCAGCACCAATGATAATGTCTTACAATATGGGTCTGGGGTCTTTGCAATCAGAATCTGATGAGCAAGAGGATGGTGGTGGTCATGGATTTCTGAGTAGGCATCCACACCCAGAAGCACATCAAGTGGTGAAGAAGAGGTTCAGGACCAAGTTCACCCAAGAACAAAAAGAGAAGATGCTAAATTTTGCAGAGAAAGTTGGGTGGAAGATTCAAAAGCAAGAGGAGTCTGTGGTACAACAATTCTGTCAAGAACTAGGGATCAAAAGAAGAGTCCTCAAGGTATGGATGCACAACAATAAGCACAACCTAGCCAAAAACATCAACTCTATCCCCACTAATCCTCCAAGCCAACTTATTTAGGGAATGCATCGTACAACATATATACTCGATCTCTAATGGTTTGCATCAACTATTTTACCTCTTTGTTTTAGTGTTATGTTTGTAACCAATATTTATAGTTGAGAAATCTATAGATAAACATGGTAGTTTAGCATTGTTGCTAGGGAACTACCCTTAATGCTTCATTATTATCGTCATGTATGTTAGTTAACCTTGTTGAATTGGGTGTAATTTGCAGACATATAATATCTGATTTTCATGTCTAAACAAAGTATAAATAATTGCGTGTCATTCACTTTTGTCTTTTATTTGTTCTTTTTTGAGTGTGGCTTTCCTCTTTTGGGTTATCGTGCTTTTGGGGTCAATTAATATAATTACACGCCAATGAAGCCATAGCCCAGTGGTGGAGGTGGGAGGGTTTACTCACCCCGTGAGGTTCCCTACCCGGGTGGTCGCAGGTTCGAGTCCGGTCCCTTCCTAGATGAGAATAATTCCTGCACTCTCTAGAACCTATGCATCTAGAGGTTAGCTGTTCAAAAAAAAAAAAAAAAAAAAATTAATATAATTACACAGTAGGGGTTATAGTTGATGCCTTAAAAGGAGTAGACTAATTATATAATGAAGTTAGTTTAACGAAAAAAGATTGTAATAGTTGATGCCTTAAAAGGAGTAGACTAATTATATATCCCTTTTGCATAAGAGTTCATTACTTCATTTGCATGCAATGATATTAAGGTTGGTGAGATTTCTTTTTCAATTAAGATAACTCACTCACATCATTTGTATAATTTCTCTTTTTATTTATCTAATTCTAATAAAAAGCTCCAACTAATGTCACATGGCATTTTCTTATTCAAAATTTCAACTAATGCCATATGGCATTTTCTTATTCAAATCATTAATAATGTTATTTAATTAATATCTAATTCTAATTAATGATTATTAATAATATTATGCTATTAATATTAATTAAAATTCAAGATTAATGATTAAAAAATACTTAAAGATTTTATTAAAAGAATACTTCAACTTTTTTTAACGACAGTTATCTATAATTTTAAAACCTATGATTTTAATATTTTTTAAATGGATAATTTTGCTTAAGTTGTTTTTTTTTTCATATGATCTATAATTTTCATATTCCACATATTAGTTATGGTTTCCGATTTATTCTTGTATTTCACAATAATTTATGCTTAAGGTGAATATTATGAAATACACAGGTCAATCACATATTTGTAATCGGATTTTTATTTATTTTTTATGAGAAATGTTTGAATCTTATTTATCCTTCTTTTTCACGTTGAATGGGTTCATTTCAAAACAAGTATTTTTTTTATAGGTTAAAAAGATTTGAGTCATGTTAGGCCAACGTTTCAACACCTTTTGTACATTCTATTTTTTTATATACATTTTGTAATGTTTGGTGTATTGTTTATGAGTAGCAAAAACAAATTATCAAAAGTATGATATAAGATTTCTTTTTAATAAAACGATTAAGAACATTTTAAGCATTTAAATACTTTTGACACATTTGATCATTTCACTTTTTTTTTGTTTTTTTTAAATGAAACATGTTACTCAGTTGAATATTTCCTACAAAATACGACTCTAATTGATCGTTTCCACTATCATATGTAAAAATATTGTTTTTAAATCTATATATATAATATATGAATAAGGTTTGGGACACATGTCATGTTGTGGTGCAACCATTTTAGGTTTTTGGCGGGAAAATGAGGGAAAAGAGTTATTTTTTTACGGATCCCGTGTGTGTTTGATCCATACCCGGTGTTTTGACCCGGGGTATATAAACTATCTAAATAACCTAAATCACTCATTCGCCACATTTCACACATACAGAACCCTAAATCCATCACTCTTTTCCTTCACGCTTCCTGGTTTCCCTTTCTTCTTCATCTTCAAGGCTATGAAGTTCAATCGATTCAATGTGTTATCAACCCGTTTTGTTATATTTGATTGTTGGTGGATGACGGTAGAGGTTCTCGGAAGTCACAGTTGCCCATCCGGTGGCGGTGCTTCGATAGAGGAAGTTGGTGGCGGTGGTGGTGGCCTGAAGAGGAACTATGACGGCGACATGGGTTCATTTAGGGTTTTGTCCAACGGTGGTCTTGTGATGGTTGTGGTTCAAGGCACAGGGCGGCGGCTAGGGTTCCACCACCACAAAACCCTAGGAAAGTCTTCAGATCTTTAATCCCAAAAATCATCTCATCCAGGTTTCTTTTGAGATTCTTTGATTGTTACGATATTGGTTTTCTTGATTCAAAGTCATATGATGTTTGAAATCTTATTACAGGTTTGTGTTCTTCACTTCTTCCTCTCTTAATTTTCCTTTGCTGTATGATTTTATAATAGTTCATTACTTTAAGGTGAATTAATTACTTGATTTTTGTGTATATATATTTTACTTTGCTGTATGATTTTCGATTAATTCGATACTTTGAGGTGAAATGGTTACTTGATTTCTGTATATATATGTATGTATAGCTATCTCTTTCTCTCTCACACACACGCGCGCACGCAGGCAGTTTGATTTTGTTAACGGTTTTTGTTATGAATTTTTGTGAATTGATTTTTTTGGTTGATGAATTGAAGGTGTCCAGTTGAAAATTGTGATATTGCTGTTAGGTAGGCTGCAAGTATTACTTCATTGCAGAAAATTGGTCACCTCTTGATCCAGGTGCATTTGTTTTGAAGAATAACTAATTTTAATATATGTAGCTCAGTTACTATTTTAGATATTTAAAGCTAACACTTAAATGTTTGACTTACTCTGCAATGTTGTGTGCTATTGTAGATGAACAATCCAAGATTTTGCCAAGCGATAAAGACTTGGTGAGGCAAAACATTTTTCTTTCTATAGCGAGTTCCTCCATTGTTGAGGTAAAAATGACTCATTGATCGTTTGTAAATGTTGTGTTGTCTTCCTCTATTTGTAATGTATGCGGTTGCTAATTATTTACAGGGCATATTTGGGTGAGTGTCTCAATATAATGATACATGCTGATTTACGGAACAATGGTCGGTTCTTATGCATCGGGTGACATATAATTTGCAAGATCAGCGACAAATATATGGATCACTTTTTGTGCTTAGAATAAAGATGAGTAAGTACTATGCTCTATGAACTACCAATATATGAGCTAGAGTGCCACATCCACATTACAAGTGATTTTTTAGTAGCGGGTCAGATTGCATACCGTAGGTAACATTTAAGGTTGTAATTTTTTTTTTTTAAGGTAAGACACCGATTGAAAATGTTTACTTTTAAATCCATGCCGCATCGCGCGAGCCAACCATCTGAACTAATTTAGGGTTGACAAACCATCATTCTTTTGTTTGTCGATCACATTTTGAGTTGACAAACCTTATTTGTTATTGCAAAATCCATAAAACTAATTTAGGCCATAAAAGTATATATTGATAGGGAAAAGTGAATATTATCCTTAAAAATTGATTATTCCTTATTTAATTTTTGTATATGAAAATGATTTTAATTCAATCTCATATATTCTCAGTAACGAAATGATTTTATTATCTTAATCAAAACCAAACATCTATGTTATTCATTTTCATATTTAAAACATGTATATCTATGCATTATGATAAATTAAAACAAACTCTAGCCACTTGACAACCACTAAAGCTATTAATTGCCACGTGTCATTGTAATCCTCCTTACTGGATTCGTTTGAGCGGCAAAACAACACAATCTTCTTCTCCTTACACGCCTCTTTCTCTTGGATGCATTCTATTTGTTGTGATGAATTCGTTTATTGATCTATTTACTTTTTTAATTGTTTTACAGAGAAAGGATTTGTTACATGGCTGAAGTTGGAATGAAATTTATTTCGAATTTGTGTATATTTTAGATTTGAGTTGAACTATACATTTGGAGAACTTGAATCAACGGATGGTATGAACCCACTAGATGTTGTTCGGATCTTTAACAATACACTAAGCTCAATAATGTGATCGGTGGCCGTGTCACAGCGGTGAAAGGTGACGTAAATCTACCCAGCGAATGAGACGACAACGTCGTGCTTTCTGGGGCGGTTTTCAGGGCTTGAAAAAGTGTCTACACAACCATGATAAAGCAACAGTAATGGCTGCAAGAACATATCATAATCTGGACTGCATGACCGAGTGGTTCAGGTTAAGTTGTTTAAACCGTGATAGCTAATTTTAATGTGGAATGTTGGATTATTATATAAGGTTATTTGGACAACTTACAGCTTGACCAAAAATTCCGCAGGGACGGAAAGTTATGGGACCCAATTTTTTTTCCTATCGCTATGTTTCGGGTTATATGTTTGGGCCGGCTATTCGATTCGGGTCGGGTCGGGTCAAACAATAATAACTCTAAATAAAACTAAATAATCTTCGTTCGTCCAAAAGACCCATTCTTACACATAAAAAAAACTAAATTTGAAGCCTCAAATTTCATTTACTTTTTAGGGTATAACTTTTTTTGGTAAGAAAACTCTAGCACTAGGCTTTAGTTTTTAGGGTATAACTTTTTCATACGATAATATTTTTTAAACGATTGACATTTGTGTTCAAGCGATTATAATTGCATGAAAAAGTTACGTCTGTTTAGAAAATCATGATGAAAAAGGGAAAAAAGGAAAAAGGTTGTAGCGTGTCTATAGAGATGCTACACCAGGTATAGAGTCTTCATAGAGACGCTAGACTAGAGTCTCCATAAAGATGCTACAAATGGCTATTTTTGTGATTTGTGTGATTCAATGGCTAATTTCATAATTTCTCCATTTTCATGGTGTTAACCCACACTAAGAGGCTACCCCTCATGAATAGGCTAACTACAATTTAACTTTTTAACTTATAACCAAGATACATTCTTGTGTTCACTGAAACTGACCCGAACCCATTTAGACAACCCAACCCCGCGAATTTCACGTAAGGTTCATGTCGTGTTTTTCGGGCCGTGTCATAAATTCACACCCTATTTGCGAGGCATTGTGCTAAAAAAATCTTATTATTTGCTCTTTTTTTTGCAGGGGCATAATGATACGAACGTTGGCAAATGCTTCGAAAGACCAAAGATCGTTTGCACCGCTTCAGATCGTGTTCACGGTTTGTGGGTTTGTTATAACGATCGTTAGTACAATCATAGTCACGGTTTATGCAAAGAAACGGCTCAGTGAGTTGCAGGCAAACGTTGAACAACTGATGTTACAGTAACATTAAAGGTCAGTTATCGTTTAGTTTGATCGCTTGAAACTTTGAGACATTAGATGTTTTTTTCAAACGGATTTGCTCAATTCTGTGGTGGATACGAGCTTAAGCGGTTACTAACAGAAAGAAAGTATATAACTGTGTTTCTTTACTCTGCTTGCAATTGTTCTTTCTCGTCTTTAGTATTGTATATAATTTGTTTCTCATGCTTCGAATGGCTTGACACCTTGTGTTTATTCATTTTCGTGTCTTGTGTGATTAGAAATTCGGATCTAAGAGCAGGTATATGGATTCAACAGGATTCTTTGTTTCCTTCTCACTTTCAAAGGTCTAATCCCAGGTTTGTTTGTTTTTGTTTTTTTTTTTTGACTCTCTGACTATTTTTTCATGATTTCTCATATCTTCCATGTGTGGTTTTGACACGGGTTGGACCATTTAACTGACGGTGGCTGCGGTGGTGGCGATGGTTGAAGGTGGTGGCGTTGGTTGACGGTGGCTGTGGTGGTGGCATTAGTTGACGATGGTGGCGTTGGTTGACGGTAGCTAAGGTGGTGGCTTCAGTTGATGTTGGTTGTTGCAGAGGCGATGGTTGGTGCTAGGTACGTTGGCTCGGGTGGTGACGAGTGTGGGCAGTCATAAGCAATTGGCAGTACGACCCATAAGTTGTTTTCCCACAACCCATCCTAACCCGTGGGAGTCTTCTATCCTACGAAATTTGATCCATGACAACCCATTCATACTTTTTTGATGCCCAACATAACCCGCGATGATATTAGAGTCTATTTCCAATTAAAGTTAGGATTTAAAATGCAGATGTTTATGAGATTCGTGAGTGTATGGCGTTCGAGCCTTTACCCATCGGTTCAGTTGGTTTCAATTGTTTATGGAATATGACACCCCTGCTTTACAATGTGATTTCTCTTTTTTCCATTCTATTTCATATGCCAACTAAATTAGTAAACGATTTTGATTTTTTCTAACTTTTTGTGGTCTAAGAATTAGTTATGTTGACCCGGTTGGGTTTCAAATGCCTAATGTGATTGGTTGTATACAATTATTTTTTGTAAATTGATGTTTTCTGCCGAAATTTTCTTCCAACTATTTGCATAATATTGACTGATATGTTTTTATCTTATGTAGAATAGATGCCTTGAAGAGGCATCTTCTGCTCTGTGGACAACAGGAAGTTAAGAGAAGAAGTGACAGGGTTGAAGAGGAGGTTTATGCCGCTGCCATAGGCCAGGTTTGTTATGTTCTTTGATATCGTATTAATAGCTTTTTAGTTTTTTTTTTCTTTTTTCTTTTATGGATTGATGAGTTTGCAAGTTATCTCATGTTCGTTGATTGCAAGTTATATCATATTCGTTGATTGCAAGTTATGTTCTTTGGTTGCTTGAATGGGCCAGATAAGTGTTAAGTTATAACGGGTCAGATGGCCCAGTTTTGGTCTACATTTGACCTGGTATTGGATGACCGAATTAGCTGGAATATGGACGTTAAGAAGCTGCAAATGTTGAAGTTTGTTGCTGGAAAAAAGGATACGTGGTTAATTAATTTGCATGTGCTTATTTCTTTGTTTATTTATTATAAATAGAGTAGTGAGTAGGTTTGTTTGTGTACCACGTATTAATTCGATGATATATTTTAAGCAGTCTTCATCTTTATTTTTCTACATGTTATACTTCATATAGATTCTTACGTGAGTTTTGAGTGTGTGTTTGTTTTGAGTGTGTGTTCTTGGGCCTGAACCAACAGTTGTGCACCGATTGCTGGTGGTGATTGGAGATGGTAGACCGAATATGAAATCTAAGTGGGATAAGGTATCACTTCTGCTTCTTGCAAACTAATTAAGTATTACCTATAATAAAGTTAATTCGTATGCATATTTTATATATCAGGTCGACGAGGACAGAAGGCATCCCAGTGGACAGGTCCTTGTATCAAGTGTTGGGTCAACATTCTTATCTGCTGGCACCGAGTAAACAGTCTTCGTGTGAGTCTTTTGAACTAGATATTATCTTCCCATCCATTCACAAATGTTTGACCTTTTCCTTATTATAATATCCTATGCAAATAAGCAAGGCCACTGCCCCAACACAAACTGATTCAAGTGCATGAACTTATATATGAACATCTTTTTTTAAGTTGACCCCTAGGTGATGACATTGATCTTAGAAAATAGACATTTTGTTTAGGTAAATTATGAACTCTTTTTACTATACTTTAGGATGTGTTGAGACCTTCACAAGGGGTGTAAGTTTAATATTGCCTAGATTCTATTATCCCCATATGTATTTTCATTTCAACCCAGGTTAGTTCAACTTGTAATTAGATACTTATTAAGCTAGACTCGAATAATGTTTTATCAAGGGTCAAGTGGGTTCCATGGGTTAGTCGACTGACGTGTATTGTGAACAATTTAACTTTTATAATTACACTTAATAAACTATTTATTCAAAAAAATGAAAAGTTTAAAGTCTTTGGACAAAAAGTGTTTGACCCGAATGAAAAGTTTAAAGTCTTTAAACGGAACATCACCCTTCAAGTCATATAATAATATATTTTTTTACAAAAGGTTTTTTGACCCGTTTTCAACCTGAATCCATATTGGCCCGAATGATCCACAATTTTTTATCGCATATTTCTCGAGCTAAGCTGACCTTTAAACATATACGGGGTTTTCGTCAGCCAAAAAACTTTAGCATTTAGTTGAGTTTGACTTTAGGATTCTGCAAGTGATCAATAAGAAGGGCAAGAAAAAGAACTAGGGTTGGTACTGGGCGTTTTCCAAATGGGTTATTATTTTGGGGTTCATTAAAATAAAAGAATATCCTAACCTAATTCGGTTCTTCTCCTAAAACTACTCGGTGTTGGGAGCGGCCTAGGGCCGGCGAGGGTACTTGATATGGAGCAGGTTACTTAGAATAACCAATTATTCCACATTTTCGTTTGATTTAGTAAATAGGTTGGTATTTGTGATTTCGTTTGATTTAGTTTTTTATTTTTTGTGTGATGCATTGTGCTTGATATGGAGCTGTAAGGCACTACTCTTATTTATCCAGCGCACATGATGAGAGTGGCGTAGGTAATATGTTCCAGTTTTCATTCTACTTTTATTCTATAAAAATCTATCCTAATGAAGACATCATGTTATTTACAATATAAAACCTTCCATTTATGGGAGAAAATGTAAGTACGCAACCTCAATAGACGCTTATGTGTATTTTAGTTTGAATACATTGTTGGGTTATATAAACTCTACTATATTTTTATTTACCAAAAATTCTATAAATTGGGAGGGGCATAGGCAATATGTTCCAGTTTTCCTTCTACTTTTACTTCCTCAATTTCTCAAGTTTTTTGTTAATACACATTTGTCTTTGATTAGGGTTGTGAATGAGACCAACAACAAGAACAAAGAATGGCTCTAAGGTTGCACGCCGAGTGTTTGAGATATTGCCTGAATGAGTAGACTTCAATTGATTCTATTTGCACTTGGCCGCTGACCCAGGTTGAATGATGCCATATGTTTCGGACTATACGAAGATTCCAACCTGGTTATCATCAGGTTAAATTTTAAATTTATATCATCTCATTTGTTGATAAGCTTATAATTATACTTTAGCAAGTTTGGTGAGGAAGTGTATTGTTTTGAACATGTAGGATGTCTAATTGGATATGTTGATAAGGTACTTAAAAGCTATATGCCAACTTCTTTCTAATTTCTTTGTGCTTAAGACTTTGTGAACTTATTTATTTGTTAGTGTGTGACCAGTTTTCATTTTATAACATTACAATACCCGATCAGGTTAAATGTAGTTTATTAATAACTAAGTAGTTTGTTGTGTCATGTCTGAATTTAGTAAGTTTGAGATTTGTTTGCTTCTCTTATTTCAATTTCATTAATTTGTATTCTATTATGTCAAATAATATCTCAAAATATTGTTTTATATTTTCTAGATCTTTGTTAGTAACTACTGTATATTTGCTTTATTCAACTCGTGTAATACATAAGCTTCTAATTTAAACCTCATTCTCACATGGGATTCTTGAATTATTTGTGCAAATGAACCAAAGTTCTCGAAAGGTAAGCTTTACACAAAATATTATTTATTATATTTTTTTGAATATTTCAGTTTGTTTGACGTGGTTGTTTGTTCTTTATATGCTTTTTTAAAACATATGAATAAATCTATCCTTTTCTAACCAATATATTTTTTTTCTTTTTAACTTAATCAACTTATCATTTGTCGTGTAAGGATTTCATCACGTTGTTTATAATATGTATATATGAATTTTATTAGTTGAAAATTCAAGTAAAAGCATAATATAATATAAAATAATTTAAAAACAAACAATATAACATTTTGTATCGGTTTACCAAACATTTTTTAACTGAGATCTCATTAAGAATTAAAAGGTAATAAGCTTTACACGAAAACTATGAATACACATGGAGACAAGGTTAGGATACTGATGAAACGGAACAAATAAATTATTGTGGGAAGGGAAAGAAGATACTAACGAGTTTCAAAATATTGTTTATGTACCTTTTATTATTGAAAACTAAATTTTCCTAACCCGGGATGTTCCCGGGTGATAGCCTAGTATGTATATATATACAATCCGTGTAATACGCGGGTCTATAAACTAGTATTATATATATGTGTGTATTTTAAGCATTTTGTATATAAATAAACAATAACCAATGTGCACATATAAATGTATACGCGTATCCTTTATTTTTAGCTTTTAATGGTTAGTTATTGATCACCCATCAGAATATATTTTCCATCAAGTGATTTGTTTGAAGCTCACCATATTAAATTGTTATGTAACCCTGCACCACATAAGTTATGCAAGGAAATTCAAACATGCTCGATCATTTGCCGCTTTCATTTGTTTATCCTATACTTTATATGCAAGTAAATTCAAAATATGAAAGAAAACCTGTAGAGCTAGTTTCTCTCGGGACGATTTCTTTTCTTATATATTTTCCAGGTTATATCTTATTTCTATTTTAGTCAGCTATGGAATAATTTTGTGGTTTTTTTTTATTTAAAAACATTTTTTGTAGGCGACTCAACCATTTTGAGGGCCTGAAGTGAAGTAAAAGTTTTTGACTCTTTAGGATTAAATTTTTTCGGTTTTCATGTATACCAGTAGAGAATTTTTATCGGATCGGATTATTGAAATATATTTCCGGATTTAATTGGGTTGTGAAAATATTTTGGTTTTTTACCATATATGTTTGCAATTCATTTTATTTGGTTTAGATTATTGGAGGATTGTTTCAATTTTGTTCAATTGATTCATTTGGCTTTTGAGGGAATTTTCATCTTTATTTCATTGGTTTTGAATGTGATCTCAATTTCAATCTTTCCGGCCTAACACACTACAAGAAATCGAAGTATTAGCAACGACGGCAATAGGGCCGACAACAAGCAATAACGGCGACCTAGACGCGAGTCGCCACTATTGCTTGCTGTCGCCTCTATTGCCATCGCTGCTAAAGGGCTCGATTTTATTAGGGTTATTATAGATAACTTTTAGCACATCAGTAGACCTTTAACTTCTTGTAGGAAGCATAACCTAGGAATATTCGAATTGCTTCCAGACGTGCAATAGGTGCGTACACTTCATTGTAATCTATCCCTTCAACCTGATTAAAGCCTTGAACAACCTGTCTAGCTTTGTTTCTCACTACAACTCCACGGTCGTCTTTCTTGCATTTAAATACCCAGCGAGTTCCAATCTTTTTGTAATTATAGGGCTTATTAACCAATTCCCACACGCCCAGTTAAGTTTTTTGGAACTGTTGAAGTTCATCCTACATTGCTTCTACCCACGAGTCTTCTTTCAATGCTTCTTTCCAAGATCTTCGTTTTTCTTAACAAACGTAGAAATCGAAAGACCAATCGTTTTGAACACTCGATTCTCTTATCTTCGTATACAGGAAAACATTATTGTTGTTCCTCAATTGATTCCTTGTCGACATGCCATTGTGCACATCACCAATAATGTTTTGTTGAGGATGAGTAGGGTGTATACTGGTTTCTAGATTAGCAGCAACCGAAATATTTGTACCCAGAATGTCGATGAGAGATCAACAAACAATTCAAGACCATGATTAGTCGAGGAAGATGATGTAGTAGCTTCACCAGCAGTGGGTGTAGCCATTGGAGGAATATCCTTAGAGGTTCCATGCATTGTAGTAGGATGTACTTCTTGATTTGCATCATCAAATTCATCATCTTCTAAAGACTCGTTGTAATCAACAGCATCTTGAAAGTCTTTGTCAAGAGTGTTGTTGTTGACTGAAGATGAAGCTTGTGAATTAACAACAATAGGACGAACTCACGGTGAGTCAGTTGCGTTGTCACTCTCGAAAAACATTTGAGCAGTAGCTTCCACTTCTGCTTCTTCCAAGTTGAACGAAATGAAAAAGCCCTCGTGATCAAACATCTAGGGCTCACCAGGACATCTAATGGGAACTTTATGTCTTTGAATACCGACTTCAGACCATTCTTCAATCTTTTTGGTTGAGAGATTCCAAACTCTCTTATTTGGAGTTGTGTAACCATGGAAGTATACCTCAATTGCTTTTGCTTTGAACTTATCATCCGGATCAATCATTGTACAAGGTGCTCCACACGGTTCTAAGAATTCTAGGTCGGGTTTCCATTTATGTAGCAAATCAAAATAGGTCTTGTTGTGCCTTTTAACTGTTAGGACTCTGTTCAATGTGTAGCAAGCAGATGCCACAACTTCACTCCAAAAAGGAATCGGCAATGTAACATCCCGTGTTGTCAAAGTGCATGGTGAACTTCTTGTCACATATTTGAGAAATGCTGAGTAGATTGTGATCAAGTTGTTGTACGAAATATATCATATCAAAGCTAACAACTCCACTTGATATCATTCCTTCTTCGATAATAAATCCTCCCTTGTCTCCAGTAAAAGAAATATAACATCCTCTTGTTGATTTAACGTTGTAAAGGAGCCTTATGCTGCCCGTCATGTGCCTGGATGCTCCACTATCAACAAACAAGAGACTCTTGATAATTCATCCTGGAACACACTGCACATGCATTTAAACAATCAGTTGGAGAGGGGGACCCAAGCCTTTGTGGTCTTGAATCGTTAGTTATCATCGACAAATGTGATTTCAATTTCTTGATGAGTCAGGAATGGTGATGCTCCTCATGAACCAATAACGGTTTTTGGTTTCCAAATCTGCTGAGCTTTACCAATTTTACCGTTTAAGAACTTTGATTCATCTGGTTTAACTGGGATGAATTGTTTTTGTACATATTCATATTTTAAAGCTTTCTCAATTACCATTTGTTGTTTTATTTTCTGTTTCATCTCTTGTTCTTTCACAAGAAGTGGATCTTGTTTGGTGAAACAGAGCGTGGGCGGTAATTGTTTTCACGAGACGCATCAACATGAGCCTTAAATTTGTTGAGATATGGAGAATTTCTAATAAGGTGTCCATATTCTTTACACTCAAGCATGATCTCTGCTCAACAAACCTCGGAGTATCATGGCACTGATAACTCGATGAAAAACTTGGTGAACTCGAAGTGCTTGGTACCGAATCACAACAGTTTGTTTGTTGTGTATAGTTATTTTGACTGTTTCTTTTCAAAATCTTAACTTGTATAACAAAATCTGTGTTAGATTTGTTTTCAAAATTTTCAAGTTTGTCGGTACCCTTGGAGTTCACAAATTTCACACTTTGAACCCTTTTCTGGTTCTGAGCTCTTTGGTTCTGACCCTTTGGGTGTTGAACCTTCTGATGTTGAACCTTTTGGTTCTGAGCTCTTAGGTCCTGTTTCTTTTCAGAGTTAGCATGAGTTTGTTGTTGTTGACTGTTCTGATTTTGTCATTTCTTATTTCCATACTATTTTTGAATTTCAACTTATGGAATGGGGGCACATTGTGTCACCATAACTCTTAGGCTTAACTCTCCCAAAAACTTACTAGTTGAGTCTTCAAAAAACTTATCAGTTAAACATTGATTGACATTTCAGATTGGAAAATCTTTATTTAATAAATTCTATCAGAGCCAGTTAAGGTATAGAGCAAGTTCACACTCTCTAAGTTTTCAGCAGGAACTGCAACTAGAGTTGGTTTAACAGAAGCAGTTTCACAAGTTTAACTATGTTAGTGCACTATTCTTTTGGTCGTAGATAGAAATTTAATTATATGTGTAATGTCAAAGTGTCTTGAGTCTGTATTATACCGGACAGAGGTTTCGCTAGGTTGTGCTAGGTAGGAGTGATTAATATCCGGTACGACACGATACGAAGAAAACGGGTTCATGCATGCATGATGTCATCATAACATTTGATGACATCATGATCTTACATATGCATGCTTGAAAGAAAAGTCAACATTCGTACGAACTTGCATGAGGTTCACTTCGCTTGGATGCTATTCGCTTCGTACGATCTGCTTATACACTTCGTACGATTTGCATGGTTCAATTATAAATATCATCAACAGCTTCGTACAAAATAGAGCTTCAACAATACACTGCACAAGAGTGCAACATTAAGTTCTTCATAGATTCAAGTCTAGATTAGGAGATTGTGTAACGGATACGTCGAAACTCTGTCCGGTTTACGTTGAATCGTAATAAACAGTGATTATTTACGTTTCGTGTATCGATTACAACTCGGCTTTACAAGTTCCGCATGTAAAACCATTTAAATGCAGATCTTGTGTTCTTCGGTGAACCGATCCAGACCCACAAGTGGTATCAGAGCTAGGGAAGCTCTGCGTGCAATCGTGATCGAAATCGGACGAGTTTCGGTTGATTTCAGATTGTTTTGATTGATTTTCGGTGAATTTCAAATATACTCGGTGTATCTTTTGTATTTTTTTGAAATGTTTTGATGAGTTTTGATTGAAGTTTCATACATTTTTAACTGATTTGGTGATCTTCGGTTAAGATTTTGAATTTTTGTGACGTGATATATCGATTTCTGAGAAATATATGAATTGTTCATAACGACAACATCGCATTTTCGTATTTTTTGTTTCAGATCCGAATTATGATACAGGTGAATTTTCAGATCTGAAGTTATTAGATTGATTTTTTTTTCTGAAACAGAATGTTTTAGAGATGTGAGTTAGTTTGTTGACTATTCATCGAGAAAGAAAGAGTGTTGATGCATAGACAACGAAAAAGTTTAGATCTTGTTTGAGCAGTAATATGTGGTCGAATGAAAGAATATAGTTGCAGGGTTTTTCGTAGTTGAAGAAAGATTTGGTTTATGCATAATACACATTGTATTCTGTTCATACGAGATATAGATCGAAATTTCAGATCTGAAATTGTTTAGAGCATCACTATTTGATTGGACATAGAATTTATAGCAGTGATTTGCAGGTTTTTGTTAATCGGGTGAAGGAGGGTTAGATGAATAAGAAAAGCCCAAAGAACAGAAAGTGAAATTATCGCAAGGGCAGAAAGACAGATTGAGGAAAAAGAGAAAGAAAGCGAGAGAGTATTTGGAAAAGATTTTGTCCTTGGATACGAGCGTTTCAGATACAAGTTCTGGAGAACCGTTTTACTCTACAAAGAGTGATCAGTCAAGTAAAACGAATTCATCAGATACAAATCTGTGGACAAAAGAAAGAACAATGGAGAAAAAATGGTTAATCAAACTGTTAAAAAATCAAAGAAAGTTAATTTTTCAGATAAAGTTTTTATCAAATTGTTTGAATATAAAAAAGAGTGTGAATGGTTGTTTACTTCAGATGTTGATGAATTTGGTAAACCTAAATCTAGAATGGATTGGGTTCCGTTTCAAAACTAATTGAAGTTTGTTTGAATGTGCAGGATAACCAAGCTTCAAGCAAATGTCTATTGAGAAGCAATGGTTGTTCGTGTAATGGAAATGAGATGAAAGGTTTGGTGTTCCACACAAACAAAATGGTAGTCTCGCGTTCACATTCGTGAAAATTCGTTAAACAGTTAAAATGGAAAATTTTTATTTTCGATTTCGAAAAGAAATTTTCAACTTTAGAGGGAGAAAAATTTTAAAATTGTCAAAATAAAAAATTAATCATAAATTTCTGTAAAATTGAAAAACATCATTTCAAAATCATTTTAAATAGAACAAAATTTTCAAAAAGCCAAAAACAATACATAATCTTAAAATGTCAAAAACATTGAAAATGAAAATGAGACTTGTGCGAAAAGAGGAAATGATAATACATCAGTGGACTATCAGTGCATGCTAAAGAAATGTATTGTTCAGAATGGTTAAATAATCTCACTAAAGATGTGTTGGTAGGCTCATGTCACGGCCTCCAGCCCGGTTTTACCCGTTCCAGGAGCCGCGGGACAGAAACCCGTGGTAATTATTATTTTGGCAGCAGAATTTTAACAGGATCTTTTAAAACTTGAAAATACCCAATTTATTTTTATTTCACAAATTGGGGATAACACCTATAATTTACAATAAAGGTGATTTCACTGGGAAATCCCTGTTTTTAAAAAAACATGTTTCTTTATTTTATTGAGCCACTTCTTCAAGCTTGCAGTGCTACACGGCACTTTTCCTGGATCACAGCAGATCACCTGAAACATGTTTAAAAAAGGTTTTATCAGCAGGGAAATACTGGCGAGTCACTCAAGTTGCACAAAACGACACATTGTTATAATATACAGTATTAAGGGTGATTACATTGTTTCTATCAACCAATTACCCCAAATCGGTATTTGTCACTCGACTGTATCTGTGACTATGGTCAGATCACCCATTGGCTAACCCGTTGTCCAATGGTGACGGGTATAAAGTAATGTATACAAAACCCCACATACCGGCAGTAATTGAAGATTACAAAGACTTAATCCCTGTAATTATAACTTTGAAAACAAGTAGAGTTTTAAGAAAACAATTTGATAAAAAAGAGAATGACTCACATTGCAGATTTAGACGGGCATCGTTTAGCCTACGGATTTTAGCCTGGTTAACCTAATTCAAATAACAATGCACACGAAAACTAGGTCAGTAACTTAATACAACTTTTACGACAACTCACGAGATCAAAACCTTCACGACGAATGACAAAGTATAGCCCAAATACGGGCAGCACTTAAACATCCATCGGACTGGTTTTTATCGATAGGACATTAAATCGTAGCAGTGATCGAGTTATTACCCTGTTATCGCGGCAGAATTTTGTGTGCTGTGTGTGTTTTTGAAGTAAACAGACGATATCTCAATGTAGGAATTGAATTTTAACGTCGAACCAACGCCAAAATGCAAGTGCCAAACCCTACTATTTATACTGAAAAACCGGCTTGTGACACCTGTGTCACTTCAACCATCAAACAAATGCCAAACCAATTAAATATTGTATTTCATACTGGGGATTTGTAAAAATATGTATATCATTTGCACATATCAACTCTTGTTCGATTTTAAGCTTTAAATCGCTTTCTGGAGGGTTATACGCGCTCTGATGCGTAAATATAACCAGTTTAATCTAACAAACACTCCAGAATAGTGAAATTGTCTTAACATACCTTAAATAACCTTTACATAACTTAGAAATAAGTTTTAAAGGCTTTGGTATGGCAAAAACAAGTTAATTCGCTTACAAGGACTAAACTTGACAAACTGCGAAAGTATGCCAATTTGAACTGTAACAGACATTCTGGAACATGACCATAAGTTAAACACACCTTAAATATCCTTTATATAGCTTAGAAATAGGCTTTGAGGGGTTCGGTGTGCTAAAATAAACTTTTGGGTCAATCAGGGACTAAAAGCGTCAAAAAGTGCACAAGTTTGCACTTTCGCGCATAACTTACGTTCTGAATACATCCGGACATCCAAAAATTTATGTAAGCACTAAAATATTTTATTTTAGTGTTTGGCATGAGAAAAATCCATTCGTCACGCCATGTGGATCATTTTTCGCGCTTATGCGCATTCCGTCGTAATTAACCGAACATCGCGATCGTACGGCCAAACGAACCGACATCCGAGATATTTTTGAGCACATTTTAAGTTCCCTATACTTTAACTTCATTTTAGATCTTTGAAATGGGGTTAACGGGCCTTAAACATGTCGGAAATAGCTCAAAACACTAACAGGGACCAAATCTGCCATTCTGCCAAAGTTGGTCCTTGCGCACCTCAACACTATGAGTGTTACGGTGCGCAAGCAGTCCCCAGACAGCAGAAAACTTGCAGAAACATTGAATCAGGTCCATTCCACTTGTGCACATGGTATTGGGCAATACTAGGGGCTCAAATGGTTTTGTAAAACCATGTTCTTGAGGTGTATGGCCAAGATCAAAGCACGGTTAACAAGAAACGATCTTAACGGCTCCCCGAAAACTATAAATACTCCCTCCATGCCATTGCAAAACCCACAAGAATTTTGATTTGAGAAGCTCTAAGTTGGAACCTTTGTTTCATACCTTAGCTACTTGGATCAAGATTAGCATTCGGGGACCCTTTGTAAGTGAACCTTCGTTCTTTTATTGCTTTTCGAGTCCGAAAGTCAAACTTTGTTTGACTTTATGCATTGACCAGTGTATGGTCAATGCGAAGTTCGTTTGAACTTCGCAACGTGATTGAAATCACGATGGTTATAGTCCTTTGTGACTATGCCTACTGATGACCACGTTGTTTAGGGTTGTAAGGGTAAGCGATCTAATAAATCGCTTATACCTTCGAACCCGACCCATTTGGTTGATCATTAGGATCCGAGCAAATACATTAGGTGACCATAGTATATAGGGAATAACCTTCCGAGGTTATACCTTATGGTCGCTTCGTTTAAGTAGTTGTATGATAGGTAGTTTATATGCCTTAGGTAAATTACCAAAATGCCCTTTTTACGCCAAAATTCATTTTAAGCAAATGTAACATAAATTTTGGTATCTAAACTGATTTAGTAACAATGTTAAACATGTTAAGGCATATTTTACTTGTCATAGGACTAGTTAGGCGGTCCGAACGCGTTTCACGCGAACGGCGCGTTAAAGTAGCATAAGCTACCTAAACGGGTCGTAATGGGTCGTAAGCACCTAGGTTAGGTTTCATTTAGTATGTAGGCCTTTGATTCCGTGATCTCTAGCATTGCTTGGTGGTTATCTTAGGTCTTCTGAGCAATCTCAAGTGAGTACATAGTTCCCCTATTTTACTGTTTTCCAAACTGTTTTGGGGTGAAGCATGTGTACCTATCTGTTATTTTCATGATTTCAAAGTATAATTGATTATACATGTTATTACTTATCTTTTGACAAACTAAATGACTATCTATGGTTTAAACACTGATTTCTCAAAGAACATAAAATAAAAATGTTGAATTGTACTTATTTTATGTTCACCAGACCGATTGTTAGTATGATATAGCGCTATAGGATTAGACACCCCATTCCTGTTGTCATGGAATGTCTGAAACCAATTTGTTTCTCCATCCAAATAGGGATTGCCTTTGTGGTATCCCTATAGTCTCAAAGGTGTAGTTTGATGCACTAGGTCTGAATGAATTCTTAAATCACACATTTAAAGTATATTTTGATATACTCCCAAAAGTGTAGTTTGATATTCTCTCATGTGTGGTATTGTACAAAACCAACATATATTTTGTTAATCATCCAAAGCATATTGTGATATGTTATTTACAAAACCAAAACATAGTTTAATATGTTACTTATCACATCCAATGTGACACCTGAGTCACTGCGACCATCAAACAAATACCAAACCAATGAAATATTGTATTTCATACTTTGGACTTGTATAAATATGTGTATCTTTTGCACATATCAACTCTTGTTCGATTTCAAGCTCTAAATCGCTTTCTGGAAGGTTACACGCGCACTGATGCGTAAATATAACCAGTTTAATGCAACGAACACTCTGGAATAGTGAAATAGACTTAACATACCTTAAATAACCTTTACATAACTTAGAAATAAGTTTTGAAGGCTTTGGTATGGCAAAATCAAGTTAATTCGCTTACATGGACTAAACTTGACAAACTGCGAAAGTATGCCAATTTGAACAGTAACGAACATTCCGGAATATGCCCATAACTTAAACACACCTTAAATATCCTTTATGTCGCTTAGAAATAGGCTTTGAGGGGTTCGGTGTGCTAAAATAAACTTTTGGGTCATTCAGGGACTAAAAGCGTCAAAAAGTGCACAAGTTTGCACTTTTGCGCATAACTCTCGTTCTGAATACATCCGGACATCCAAAAATTTATGTAAGCACTAAAATATTTTATTTTAGTGTTTGGTATAAGAAAAATCCATTCGTCGCGTCATTTGGATCGTTTTTCGCGCTTGTGCGCATTCCGTCGTAATTAAGCGAACATCGCGTTCGTACGACCAAACGAACCAACATCCGACATATTTTTGAGCATGTTTTATGTCCACAATGTTTAGGCATCATTTTAGGGCCTTAAAGTTGGCTTTACGGGCCTTAGAAGCGTCGGAAATGGCCTTAAACACGTGCAGGGACTGAAACTGTCATTTAACAAACTTGGTTCTGATCAGACATGGCCATGCGGCCCGCGTAAGGTTTGTGTACATCTTTACGCGGCCCGCGTCAGGGACCCAGAACAGATAAGACTGATTAGTCAGCACATTCCAGCTGATTAAACCTCATCCACACACTCACACTTGCCCTTTCAGCTCATTAGGGGCCATTTTTAGTTACCACAACATTCCAACAAGTGTACGCACGAGATTCGATCACGTTATTCAAAAAACAATCTTAACGGTTCGGGAAATACTATAAATACCCAACCCACTTAACTTCAAAAGCCACTAGAATCTGATCTAATGTGCTCTAAGTTGAAACCTTTGTTTCATACCTGAGCTATTTTGATCTAGATTAGCATTCGGGGACCCTTCGTAAGTATTCTTTCGTTCTTTTATTGCTTTTCGAGTCCGAAAGTCAAACTTTGTTTGACTTTCTGCGTTGACCAGTTTATGGTCAATGCGAAGTTCGTTTGAACTTCGCAACGTGATTGTAATCACGATGGTTATAGTCCCTTGTGACTATGCCTACTGATTACCACGTTGTCTAGGGTCGTAAGGGTAAGCGATCTGATAAATCGCTTATACCTTCGAACCCGACCCATTTGGTCGATCATTAGGATCCGACCAAACACATTAGGTGACCATAGTATATAGGGAATAACCTTCCGAGGTTATACCTTATGGTCACTTCGTTTAAGTAGTTGTATGATAGGTAGTTTATATGCCTTAGGTAAATTACCAAAATACCCCTTTGATGCCAAAATTCATTTTAAACATATGTAACATAACTTTTGACATCTAAACTGATTTGACAACAATATTAGACATGTTAAGGCATATGTTACTTGTCATAGGACTAGTTAGGCGGTCCGAACGCGTTTTACACGAACGACGCGTTAAAGTAGCATAAGCTTCCTAAACGGGTCGTAATGGGTCGTAAGCACTTAGGTTAGGTTTCATTTAGTATGTAGGCTTTGTTAAACCATATTACACGAGTCTCCATACTCGTTTGGTTTACGAACCCTCATTCTATCCGATCCTCTGATTTAGGTCCGGTTCATTAACATAGTTACCTATATTAGGTGCCGTTTGATTCCGAGATCTCTAGCATTGCTTGGTGGTTATCTTAGGACTTCTGAGCAATCTCAGGTGAGTACATAGACCCCTCTTTTACTGTTTTCCAAACTGTTTTGGGGTGAAACACATGTGCCTACTTGTTACTTTCATGCTTTCCATGTTTTCACATCATATACCTGCTATGTTCGTTAGTACGTTATAGTACATGATTTCATTACATTACATGCTACGTATGCCCATTGTGTGCGTACTTAGTACATCGTTTTACATTACATGCTATGTATGCTCATTGTGTGTGTACTTAGTACATCGTTTTACATTACATTCTATGTATGCCCATTGTGTGCGTACTTAGTACATCGTTCTACATTACATTTCATGCTATGTATGTCCATTATGTGCATACTTAGTACATTGTTTTACATTGCATTTCTGCTGCATATGCTCATCCAGCATATGAACACATTATACTACATTTTGAACCGTTGTAGCTATTTGACTATGTGAACCGTCGTAACCCTTTGATTATATGAACCGTTTGTAACTATTGAACCGTGTGAACCAGTTGTATCTGTTGACATGATTTACATTTGACAATAGACATTTGACTATACATAAACGTTTCTACAATTGTTAAACATTACATCTTAGTGGTTTGGTTTGAGTAAGTGATTTAAGTAACAATGTGTGTGTAATATGATACAAGCATGGTGGATACGCCGCTGGTACTTCCTATATATAAGTGTCTGTATGGTATTACATATCATAGCGTTATTTGAACCATTTCAATTTGAGACATATAACATTTTATACAAATAACATACTTTTCACAAGACATTGATTTACAAACAACTTATCTTATACAAACTCATTTTACATAGTTATTCACTTAACTATACATTATTCTCTTATTTGTACATATCATCTGATCTTATCGTTTTTCAAATGATTTACAAGACAAAGCAAATTACAAGGTTCATGACTAAACATCTTTCTCAAACATAAGTCATGAATTCTGTTTTCACAAAACCTATGTATCTCACAGGCATTTTTATGCTGACGTACCTATTTTCACATGTGTTTTCAGGAGATGATGCATAGGACTTATCAAGACATACTTAGGCGGACCTGTGCCTTAGTGACTTAAAACGAGACAAGAACTAGTTAATTTATGTTATGTACTCTTTGTTTCTTGTTTAAAACAATGTAAACTCTCATGTTTGATTAATAAAACGAAACTTCAATTGCCATGGATTTGAAACAATTAATTATGTTACAACACTCCCCGAAGTTTCCGCCACGTTTTGTATGTTCTACGCGGTCGGGGTGTGACAGAAAAGATGGTATCAGAGCCAATGGTTATAGGGAATTAGGTTATTAGTAATGCTTTTACCTAGTCTATAACCTTTCTAGGACCCTAACGCGAGTTTACTTGCGTTTAGTCATAAAACAATACCGTTACCTATCCTTAGGCGACGACCACAACAAGAACATAAATTTCAAAACCGCTTTGAAAACTAATCAACTGTTCTAGGATGATTGATTACTAGGTTTTGAACCCTCTATTGTAAGGTTTTGAACCCTCTGTTATAAGGTTTTGAACCCCTTTGAGTTTTCAAAATCTCGTCAAGGTTTTGGGTTTTAAATAATGTGAACACGTGCAAACTGGAAGGGTGAATGCCTGTATTCTGTGTTTTCTGTCTAGGCAAGCACTTCGTATATATCTCATCAGACGCGAGACCAGTTGTGCTTACCTGGGAATTCTTGGGATGAGTGTTCACTTATAGGCGAGCATGTCTTCGCGATACATTATTTTTGATCCTTTTACTTTGATTAGTCACCGGGGTCGTTTGTTGCTTTGTAGTAACAAACAAATGACCACTATCCTTGCTTTCATCAGATTTGTTTCATCTCATTCTTTTCGTCTAATTCTCTCACTCGTTTCATTTCATGTTTCCTCTTTTAGAATGCCTCCTCGACGCGAAAACCAGATAGCGACTGCCGAACTGGCAGAAATTATTGCGCAGCAAATGGCTGCTCAATTCCAAAACCTCTTTGCTCAATGGAACCAAGCCAACAACAACAACAACGGTCCATGCAATTTCAAGAGTTTTAACTCGGCTAAAGCACTCAAGTTTGGTGGTTCTGAGGGAGCGACTGGGCTTCTTCAATGGTTCGAGAGCATTGAGAATACTTTCCGCCACGTGCAATGTCCTGACAATCGCAAGGTCGAGTTTTCTTCGAGTGTGTTTCAGAAGAGGGCCCTTACATGGTGGAACGGGGTTATGAGAGACCGTGGTGCAGAAGTTGCTCTAGCACAGACATGGGCTGAACTTAGATCTCTTATGATGAGGGAGTTTTGTCCTCGTCATGAACTGCGAGCATTGGAAAGAGAGTTTGATGGTTTGAAGCAAGATAGCGGTGAGCATCGAGCCTACACGGACCGTTATGAGGAGTTAAGTCTGTTATGCCCAAACATGGTCACGCCGTTGGATAAGGCAATCGAAAAGTACATTGATGGCCTCCCTGACTCAATACAAGACATTGTGACTGGTAGCAACCCTACTACAGTTAGGCAGACCATTGAGCTAGCTGCAACCTTGACTGAATCTCAGATCAGGAAACGTAAGCTTTTCCGAAAGGGTGACAAGAAACCGGTTGAGGAATCGAACCCAATCGAGGAATCAAAGACCATGGATGAACAGACTGGATCCCCTAAGAAGTCAAAGAAGCGAAAGGCTTCTCAGAACTTCGCCATGGTTACTCACAATGATCAAGCCGTCCCCAACCAACCAGCTCAACCCCCTGCCAGGAAACCCTACAACGGAACTGCACCCTTGTGCAACCAATGTGGCCTACATCATCATGCTGGTGTGAAGTGTCGCACATGCCAAGTTTGCGGACTTATAGGTCATACAGCGAGGGTTTGCCCAACCGCAGCTGCACCAAATCAAGCTGGCAACAATCCTGCTCAAGCTCGTTTCCCACCGGGGTCTTGCTACAACTGTAGCGAGATGGGCCATTTTCGTAGGAATTGCCCAAAGCTTGCTAATGCAAATCCAGCGCAGGGATGAGTATCTGACCGACAGAAGATAACGCTGTTTAGAAAATAATCGAGCCTTGTGTATTATTTTCTTTTGTTATCACGATCTATGAAACAGTTGTTGTTATTGTTGTTATAAATAAATCTTTCATTTACATTTTAATATGTTTATGTGGTTGCATGTATAAACATATCCTCTACAATACCAACAATCAAGGAACCATATTCCTTGAAGAACAGACTACCCCCAAATTTCTTCCATTGTATAATCTCTTGCGTTTTCCACGAAAATCCTAAGTACCCGTTTCTTCCAAGAGAAACGAAGTACGAGGTGCCAAGTTAATAGCAATCAATAACAAGATAATAACAATTAAACAATTATGTGATTATGTGCTAATGTGTTCCCTTTTATGTGTCATGTGATCCAAATTATGTTATCCAAATCCTCGTAGAATCTTACATATCCTTGTACAAGAGATTCATCGTAGGATACCCAAAGGTACTACCTAAAATCCTTAATGGACTTCTACGCTGTAGTTAAGTCCCTTGGATTATAAAGTACTACTTCATAATTAGACCCCTTTAGTGGTCTAGTTAAACTGATCGATCCAAAAGTCTGGTTAGGAATATTATGTGATGATATAGATGAAAGGACTCCTTGGTGGCCTAATTAAGAAGATCCTCTGTCGATCTAATTAAAAGGACCCTATGGTAGTCTAGTCACCCTCATCACAAGTTTGATATCCTTCCCCACAACATTACAAAACGAACTGTGCGAACTGTGCAAGGAATTACGTAATTATGGATGCATACATAATTATGGAATTTAGTGCACAGAAATCATAGCAAGTTCTATCATGTATCTAAGTTAACCCAATTCATTTCCAATTCTGATGAAGTATCCGTTGAGGAAAAAAAAATTAACTAGCTATTCATTTTTCACTTCTGAGGAATATTCGTTGAGGAAATGAATATCCGTTTATCCTTCATTTCCAACTCTGAGGAAGCAACCGTTGAAAATGACTTCGTTAGTTCATTTTCGTTTCTGAAGATTATCCGTTGAGGAAATGAATATCTGTTGTTAAATCCTTCATTTCCAATTCTGAGGAAGCAACCGTTGAAAATGACTCCGTTAGTTCATTTTCGTTTCTGAAGATTATCCGTTGAGGAAATGAATATCCGTTGATTATTCCTTCATTTCAAATTCTGAAGAATAACCGTTGAGGAAAATGACCCCGTTTGTTCATTTTCGTTTCTGAAGATTATCCGTTGAGGAAATGAATATCTGTTGTTAAATCCTTCATTTCCAATTCTGAGGAAGCAACCGTTGAAAATGACTCCGTTAGTTCATTTTCGTTTCTGAAGATTATCCGTTGAGGAAATGAATATCCGTTGATTATTCCTTCATTTCAAATTCTGAAGAATAACCGTTGAGGAAAATGACCCCGTTTGTTCATTTTCGTTCTGAAGAATATCCATTGAGAGAAATGAATATCCGTGGATTATTCCTTCATTCCCGTTTCTGACGAAGGACCCGTTGAGGAAGAATGAATCATCCATTCATTTTCACTTCTGAAGAATATCCGTTGAGGGAAATGTATATCCGTTTAGCTAAAAAAAAATCCTTTATTTTCCATTTCCGAAGAACCCGTTGAAGAAAATGACTCCGTTCGTTCATTTTCGCTTCTGAAAAATATCCGTTGAGGAAAATAACAAAATTATGCTTTACATATCTTTGATGGCTATTTAACACAAAGTCACAGACAGACTCTTACGAATAAATTTCGGGACGAAATTTCCTAAAGTAGGGGAGACTGTGACACCTGTGTCACTGCGACCATCAAACAAATACCAAACCAATGAAATATTGTATTTCATACTTTGGACTTGTATAAATATGTGTATCTTTTGCACATATCAACTCTTGTTCAATTTCAAGCTCTAAATCGCTTTCTGGAAGGTTACACGCGCACTGATGCGTAAATATAACCAGTTTAATGCAACGAACACTCCGGAATAGTGAAATAGACTTAACATACCTTAAATAACCTTTACATAACTTAGAAATAAGTTTTGAAGGCTTTGGTATGGCAAAATCAAGTTAATTCGCTTACAGGGACTAAACTTGACAAACTACGAAAGTATGCCAATTTGAACGGTAACGAACATTCCGGAATATGCCCATAAGTTAAACACACCTTAAATATCCTTTATGTAGCTTAGAAATAGGCTTTGAGGGGTTCGGTGTGCTAAAATAAACTTTTGGGTCATTCAGGGACTAAAAGCGTCAAAAAGTGCACAAGTTTGCACTTTTGCGCATAACTCTCATTCTGAATACATCCAGACATCCAAAAATTTATGTAAGCACTAAAATATTTTATTTTACTGTTTGGCATAAGAAAAATCTATTCGTCGCGTCATTTGGATCGTTTTTCGCGCTTGTGCGCATTCCGTCGTAATTAAGCGAACATCGCGTTTGTACGACCAAACGAACCAACATCCGACATATTTTTGAGCATGTTTCATGTCCACAATGTTTAGGCATCATTTTAGGGCCTTAAAGTTGGCTTTACGGGCCTTAGAAGCGTCAGAAATGGCCTTAAACACGTGCAGGGACTGAAACTGTCATTTAACAAACTTGGTTCTGATCAGACATGGCCATGCGGTCCACGTAAGGTTTGTGTACATCTTTACGCGGCCCGCGTCAGGGTCCCAGAACAGATAAGACTGATTAGTCAGCAGATTCCAGCTGATTAAACCTCATCCACACACTCACACTTGCCCTTTCAGCTCATTAGGGGTCATTTTTAGTTACCACAACATTCCAACAAGTGTACGCACGAGATTCGATCACGTTATTCAAGAAATGATCTTAACGGTTCGGGAAATACTATAAATACCCAACCCACTTAACTTCAAAACTCACTAGAATCTGATCTAATGTGCTCTAAGTTGAAACCTTTGTTTCATACCTGAGCTATTTTGATCTAGATTAGCATTCGGGGACCCTTCGTAAGTATTCTTTCGTTCTTTTATTGCTTTTCGAGTCCGAAAGTCAAACTTTGTTTGACTTTCTGCGTTAACCAGTTTATGGTCAATGCGAAGTTCGTTTGAACTTCGCAACGTGATTGTAATCACGATGGTTATAGTCCCTTGTGACTATGCCTACTGATTACCACGTTGTCTAGGGTCGTAAGGGTAAGCGATCTGATAAATCGCTTATACCTTCGAACCCGACCCATTTGGTCGATCATTAGGATCCGACCAAACACATTAGGTGACCATAGTATATAGGGAATAACCTTCCGAGGTTATACCTTATGGTCACTTCGTTTAAGTAGTTGTATGATAGGTAGTTTATATGCCTTAGGTAAATTACCAAAATACCCCTTTGATGCCAAAATTCATTTTAAACATATGTAACATAACTTTTGACATCTAAACTGATTTGACAACAATATTAGACATGTTAAGGCATATGTTACTTGTCATAGGACTAGTTAGGCGGTCCGAACGCGTTTTACGCGAACGACGCGTTAAAGTAGCATAAGCTTCCTAAACGGGTCGTAATGGGTCGTAAGCACTTAGGTTAGGTTTCATTTAGTATGTAGGCTTTGTTAAACCATATTACACGAGTCTCCATACTCGTTTGGTTTACGAACCCTCATTCTATCCGATCCTCCGATTTAGGTCCGGTTCATTAACATAGTTACCTATATTAGGTGCCGTTTGATTCCGAGATCTCTAGCATTGCTTGGTGGTTATCTTAGGACTTCTGAGCAATCTCAGGTGAGTACATAGACCCCTCTTTTACTGTTTTCCAAACTGTTTTGGGGTGAAACACATGTGCCTACTTGTTACTTTCATGCTTTCCATGTTTTCACATCATATACCTGCTATGTTCGTTAGTACATTATAGTACATGATTTCATTACATTACATGCTACGTATGCCCATTGTGTGCGTACTTAGTACATCGTTTTACATTACATGCTATGTATGCTCATTGTGTGTGTACTTAGTACATCGTTTTACATTACATGCTATGTATGCCCATTGTGTGCGTAATTAGTACATCGTTCTACATTACATTTCATGCTATGTATGCCCATTGTGTGCGTACTTAGTACATCGTTCTACATTACATTTCATGCTATGTATGTCCATTATGTGCATACTTTGTACATTGTTTTACATTGCATTTCTGCTGCATATGCTCATCCAGCGTATGAACACATTATACTACATTTTGAACCGTTGTAGCTATTTGACTATGTGAACCGTCGTAACCCTTTGATTATATGAACCGTTTGTAACTATTGAACCGTGTGAACCAGTTGTATCTGTTGACATGATTTACATTTGACAATAGACATTTGACTATACATAAACGTTTCTACAATTGTTAAACATTACATCTTAGTGGTTTGGTTTGAGTAAGTGATTTAAGTAACGATGCGTGTGTAATATGATACAAGCATGGTGGATACGCCGCTGGTACTTCCTATATATAAGTGTCTGTATGGTATTACATATCATAGCGTTATTTGAACCATTTCAATTTGAGACATATAACATTTTATACAAATAACATACTTTTCACAAGACATTGATTTACAAACAATTATCTTATACAAACTCATTTTACATAGTTATTCATTTAACCATACATTATTCTCTTATTTATACATATCATCTGATCTTATCGTTTTTCAAATGATTTACAAGACAAAGCAAATTACAAGGTTCATGACTAAACATCTTTCTCAAACATAAGTCATGAATTCTGTTTTCACAAAACCTATGTATCTCACAGGCATTTTTATGCTGACGTACCTATTTTCACATGTATTTTCAGGAGATGATGCATAGTACTTATCAAGACATACTTAGGCGGACCTGTGCCTTAGTGACTTAAAACGAGACAAGAACTAGTTAATTTATGTTATGTACTATTTGTTTCTTGTTTAAAACAATGTAAACTCTCATGTTTGATTAATAAAACGAAACTTCAATTGCCATGGATTTGAAACAATTAATTCTGTTACAACCCTCCCCGACGTTACCGCCACGTTTTGTATGTTCTACGTGGTCGGGGTGTGACATCCAAGGCATATTTTGATATGTTATTTAGGAAACCAAAACATAGTGTCACACCCCGACCACGTAGAACATACAAAACGGGGCAGAAACATCGGGGAGTGTTGTAACAGAATTAATTGTTTCAAATCCATGGCAATTGAAGTTTCGTTTTATTGATTAAAGTGTTACAATGTCTTATTAAACTAGGAAATACAACATAATTAACTAGTCTTGCATCTTTTATTGTCACTAAAGCCCAAGTCTGCCTATATGTATCTTGATAATCTTATGCAACAGTTCCTGAAAAACACATGTGAAAATAGGTACGTCAGCATAAAAATGCCTGTGAGATACATAGGTTTTGTGAAATTAGGTTTCATGACTTATGTTTGAGAAAATGTTTAGTCATGGACCTTGTAATTTGCTTTGTCTTGTAAATCATTTGAAAAACAATGAGTTCAGATGATATGTATAAATAAGTGAATAATGTATGGTTAAATGAATAACCATGTAAACTGAGTTTGTATAAGATAAGTTGCTTGTAAAACAATGTATTGTGAAAAGTATGTTATTTGTATAAAATGTTATATGTCTCAAACTGAAATGATTCAAATAACGCTACGATATGTAATACCATACAAACACTTATATATAGGAAGTACCAGCGGCGTATCCACCATGCTTGTATCATATTACACACGCATCGTTACTTAATCACTTAATCAAACCAAAACACCAAAGTAATGTTTAACAGTTTGTAGAAATGTTTATGTATGGTCAAATACGGTTCACACGGTTCACAGATACAAACGGTTCATAGATACAGACGGTTCACAGAGTACAAACGGTTCACAGATACAAACGGTTCACAGAGTACAAACGGTTCACAGATACAAACGGTTCACAGAGTACAAACGGTTCATAGATACAAACGGTTCACATAGTCAAATGATTACAACGGTTCAATATGTAGTATAATGTGTTCATATGCTGGATGAGCATATGCAACAGAAAGGCAATGTAAAACAATGTACCAAGTAATGCACACAATGGGCACACCTAGCATGAAATGTAATGAAATCATGTACTATAATGTACTAACGAACATAGCATGTATATGATGTGAAAACGGGAAAGCATGAATGTAACAAGTAGGCACATGTGTTTCACCCCAAAACAGTTTGGAAAACAGTAAAAGAGGGGTCTATGTACTCACTTGAGATTGCTCAGAAGTCCTAGGATAACCACCAAGCAAAGCTAGAGATCACGGAATCAAACGGCACCTACTATAGGTAACTATGTTAATTAATCGGACCTAGATCGGAAGATTGGGTAGCATTAGGGTTTGTAAACCAAACGAGTGTAGAGACTCGTGTCATTTGGTTTAACAAAGCCTACATACTAAATGAAACTTAACCTAAGTGTTTTTGACCCATTACGACCCGTTTAGGTAGCTTATGCTACTTTAACGCGTCGTTCGCGTGAAACGCGTTCGGACCGCCTAACTAGCCCTATGACAAGTGTTATATGCCTTAACATGTCTAATATGATTGTCAAATCAGTTTAGATGTCAAAAGTTATGTTACATATGTTTAAAATGAATTTTGGCATCATAGGGGTATTTTGTTAATTTACCTAAGGCATATAAACTACCTATCATACAACTACTTAAACGAAGCGACCATAAGGTATAATCTCATAAGGTTATTCCCTATATACTATGGTCACCTAATGTGTTTGGTCGGATCCTAATGATCGTCCAAACTGGGCCAGGTTCGAAGGTATAGGCGATTTATCAGATCGCCTACCCTACGACCCTATACAACGTGGTAATCAGTGGGCATAGTCCCAAGGGACTATGACCAACGTGATTACACTCACGTTGCGAAGTTCAAACGAACTTCGCATTGACCATTACTGGTCAACGCTGAAAGTCAAACAAAGTTTGACTTTCTGACTCGAAAAGCAATAAAATAAGGAAAAGAACGAAAGAATACTTACGAAGGGTCCCCGAATGCTAACCTCGATCCAAGAACTCAGGTATGAAACAATGGTTTCAACTTAGAGCTCTCAAATCCAGATTCTTGTAAGAAATGAGGTTGGGGTGATTGGGTATTTATAGGAATACCCGAACCGTTAGGATCGTTTCATGGAAAACGTGCCTTAATCCCACCCGTACAAGTGTCGGGACCTTATGGTGACTAAAATTCCATCCTTATCAGCTGACTAGATAATTAGGAATGTGTGGTGGTGGATGAATCAGCTGCAAACAGGCTGTGCAATACACTGCATCTGGTCTGCAGACCCCTAGCGCACCGCTACGTTAAAAGTGTAGCGCACCGCTAGGCCCTAGTTTGGCAGAATTACACTTTTGGTCCCTGTATTGAAATCAGCCCATTTTCGACACGTTTAAGGCCCGTTAACCCCATTTCAAAGCTCTAAAATGAAGTTAAAGTATAGGGAACTTAAAACATGTTCAAAAATATCTCGGATGTCGGTTCGTTTGGCCGTACGACCGCGATGTTCGCTTAATTACGACGGAATGCGCATAGGCGCGAAAAACGATCCAAATGACGCGACGAATGGATTTTTCTTATGGCGAACACTAAAGCATAATATAGTCATGCTTACATAAATTTTTGGATGTCCGGATGTATTCAGAACGTAAGTTATGCGCGAAAATGCAAACTTATGCACTTTTTGACGCTTTTAGTCCCTAAATGACCCAAAAGTTTATTTTAGCACACCGAACCCCTCAAAGCCTATTTCTAAGCTATGTAAAGGATATTTATGGTGTGTTTAACTTATGGTCATGTTCCGGAATGTCTGTTACAGTTCAAATTGGCATACTTTCGCAGTTTGTCAAATTTAGTCCCTGTAAGCGATTTAACTAGATTTTGCCATACCAAAGCCTTCAAAACTTATTTCTAAGTTATGTAAAGGTTACTTAAGGTATGTTAAGCCTATTTCACTATTCCGGAGTGTTCGTTGCATTAAACTGGTTATATTTACGCATCAGTGCGCGTATAACCTTCCAGAAAGCGATTTAGAGCTTGAAATCGAACAAGAGTTGATATGTGCAAAAGATACACATATTTATACAAGTCCAAAGTACGAAATACAATATTTCATTGGTTTGGTATTTGTTTGATGGTCTTAGTGACACAGGTGTCACAGTCTCCCCTACTTTAGGAAATTTCGTCCCGAAATTAATTCGTAGGAGTCTATTTGTGACTTTGTGTCAGATAACCACCAGAGATATGTAAAGCATAATCCTGTCATTTCCTTAACGGACATTCTTCAGAAAAAAAATGAACAGACGGAGTCATTTTCCTCAACGAGTATTCTTCAGAAGCGGAAATGAAGGAATAAACAAACGGGGACTCATTTCCTTAACGGAAAATCTTCATAAACTAAAATGAACAAACGGAGTCATTTTCAACAGATGCTTCCTCAGAAACGGAAATGAAAATGATAGACAAATGGATATTCATTTCCTCAACGGATAATCTTCAGAAACGAAAATGAACAAACGGAGTCATTTTCAACAGATGCTTCCTCAGAAACGGAAATGAAAATGATAGACAAACGGATATTCATTTCCTCAACGGACTAATCTTCAGAAACGAAAATGAACAAACAGAGTCATTTTCAACGGTTGCTTCCTCAGAAACGGAAATGAAAATGATAGACAAACGGATATTCATTTCCTCAACGGACAAATCTTCAGAAACGAAAATGAACAAACAGAGTCATTTTCAACGGTTGCTTCCTCAGAAACGGAAATGAAGGATTAAACAACGGATATTCATTTCCTCAACGGATAATCTTCAGAAACGAAAATTAACTAACGGAGTCATTTTTCAACGGTTGTTTCCTCAGGTTCGGAAATGAAGGATTAAACAACGGATATTCATTTCCTCAACGGATAATCTTCAGAAACGAAAATGAACTAACGGAGTCATTTTTCAACGGTTGTTTCCTCAGGTTCGGAAATGAAGGATTAAATAAACGGATGTTCATTTCCCTCGACGGATACTCTTCAGAACGAAAATGCACAAACAGAGTCATTTTCCTCAACGGGTATTCTTCAGAATTGGAAATGAAGGATAAACGGATATTCATTTCCTCAACGGATATTCTTCAGAAGTGAAAAATGAATAGCTAGTTCATTTTTCCTCAACGGATACTTCATCAGAATTGGAAATGAATAGGGTTAACTTCTAGGTACATGACAAAGCTCGCTGTGGTTTCTGTGCACTAAATTCCATAATTATGTATGCATCCATAATTACGTAATTCCTTGCATAGTCCGCACAGTTTGTCTTGTAATGTTCATAAGCACATCATCACATAGTTGTTTAATTGTTATTGTCTTGTTATTGATTGCAATTAACTTGGCACCTCGTACTTCGTTTCTCTTGGAAGGAACGGGTACTTAGGATTTTCGTGGAAAACGCAAGAGATCATACAACGGAAGAAATTTGGGAGTAGTCTGTTCTTCAAGGAATGCGGTTCCTTGATTGTCGGTATTGTAGGGGATATGTTGTTTATACATACAATCACATAAATACATTTCAATGTAAATAAAAGATTTATTTATAAACAAATGGTAACAACAACTGTTTCATGGATCTTGACAACAAAAGAAAATAATACATGGGACGTAATTATTTCTAAACGACGTTGTCTTCTGGTTGATCAAATGCTCATCCCTGCGCTGGATTTGTATTAGCAAGCCTTGGGCACTTCCTACGAAAATGGCCCATCTCGCCACAGTTGTAGCAAGATCCCGGTGGAAAACGAGCTTGAGCAGGATTGTTGCCAGCTTGATTTGGTGCAGCTGCGGTTGGGCAAACCCTAGCTGTATGACCTATAAGTCCGCAAATTTGGCATGTGCGGCACTTCACCCCAGCATGATGATGTAGGCCACATTGGTTGCACAAAGGTGCAGTTCCATTGTAGGGTTTCCTGGCAGGGGGTTGAGCTGGTTGGTTGAGGACGGCTTGATCATTGTGAGCGACCACAGCGTAGTTCTGAGAAGCCTTTCGCTTCTTTGACCTCTTAGGGGATCCAGTCTGTTCATCCATGATCTTTGATTCCTCGATTGGTTCCGATTCTTCGACCGGCTTCTTGTCACCTTTTCGGAAAAGTTTACCTTTCCTGATCTTTGATTCAGTCAAGGTTGCAGATAGCTCAATGGCCTGTCTAACTGTAGTAGGGTTGCTACCAGTCACAATGTCTTGTATTGAGTCAGGGAGGCCATCAATGTACTTTTCGATTGCCTTATCCAAAGGCGTGACCATGTTTGGGCATAACAGACTTAACTCCTCATAACGGTCCGTGTAGGCTCGATGCTCACCGCTGTCTTGCTCAAGATTGTCGAATTCCCTTTCCAAAGCCCTGATCTCGTGTCGAGGACAGAATTCCTTCATCATAAGGGCTCTAAGTTCAGCCCATGTCTGTGCTAGAGCAACTTCTGCACCACGATCTCTCATAACCCCGTTCCACCACGTAAGGGCTCTCTTCTGGAACACACTCGAAGCAAACTCGACCTTGCGATTGTCAGGACACTACACGTGGCGGAAAGTATTCTCAATGCTCTCGAACCATTGAAGAAGCCCAGTCGCTCCCTCCGAACCACTAAACTTGAGTGGTTTTGCCGAGTTAAAACTCTTGAAATTGCATACACCATTGTTGTTGTTGTTGGCTTGATTCCATTGAGCAAAGAGGTTTGGGAATTGAGCAGCCATTTGCTGCGCAATGATTTCTGCCAGCTCGGCAGTCGCTATCTGGTTTTCGCGTCGAGGAGGCATTCTAAAAGAGGAACATGAAAGGAAACGAGTGAGAGAATTAGACGAAAAGAATGAGATGAAGCAAATCTGATGAAAGCAAGGATAGTGGTCATTTGTTTGTTACTACAAAGCAACAAACGACCTCGGTGAATAATCAAAGTAAATAGGTCAAAAATAATGTATCGCGAAGACATGCTCGCCTATAAGTGAACACTCATCCCAAGAATTCCCAGGTAAGCACAACTGGTCTCGCGTCTGATGAGATATATAGGAAGTGCTTGCCTAGACAGAAAACCCAGAATACAGGCATTCACCCTTCCAGTTTGCACGTGTTCACATTATTTAAAACCCAAAACCTTGACGAGATTTTGAAAATTCAAAGGGGTTCAAAACCATATAACAGAGGGTTCAAAACCTTACAATAGAGGGTTCAAAACCTTGTAATAAATCATCCTAGAACAGATGATTAATTTTCAAAGCGGTTTTGAAATTTATGTTCTTGTTGTGGTAGTCGCCTAAGGATAGGTGACGGTATTGTTTTATGACTAAACGCAAGTAAACTCGCGTTAGGGTCCTAAGAAGGTTATAGACTAGGTCAAAGCATTACTAATAACCTAATTCCCTATAACCATTGGCTCTGATACCACTTTTCTGTCACACCCCGACCACGTAGAACATACAAAACGTGGCGGAAACGTCGGGGAGTGTTGTAACAGAATTAATTGTTTCAAATCCATGGCAATTGAAGTTTCGTTTTATTGATTAAAGTGTTACAATGTCTTATCAAACTAGGAAATACAACATAATTAACTAGTCTTGCATCTTTTATTGTCACTAAAGCCCAAGTCTGCCTATATGTATCTTGATCATCTTATGCAACAGTTCCTGAAAAACACATGTGAAAATAGGTACGTCAGCATAAAAATGCCTGTGAGATACATAGGTTTTGTGAAATTAGGTTTCATGACTTATGTTTGAGAAAATGTTTAGTCATGGACCTTGTAATTTGCTTTGTCTTGTAAATCATTTGAAAAACAATGAGTTCAGATGATATGTATAAATAAGTGAATAATGTATGGTTAAATGAATAACCATGTAAACTGAGTTTGTATAAGATAAGTTGCTTGTAAAACAATGTATTGTGAAAAGTATGTTATTTGTATAAAATGTTATATGTCTCAAACTGTAATGATTCAAATAACGCTACGATATGTAATACCATACAAACACTTATATATAGGAAGTACCAGCGGCGTATCCACCATGCTTGTATCATATTACACACGCATCGTTACTTAATCAAACCAAAACACCAAAGTAATGTTTAACAGTTTGTAGAAATGTTTATGTATGGTCAAATACGGTTCACACGGTTCACAGATACAAACGGTTCATAGATACAGACGGTTCACAGAGTACAAACGGTTCACAGATACAAACGGTTCACAGAGTACAAACGGTTCACAGATACAAACGGTTCACAGAGTACAAACGGTTCATAGATACAAACGGTTCACATAGTCAAATGATTACAACGGTTCAATATGTAGTATAATGTGTTCATATGCTGGATGAGCATATGCAACAGAAAGGCAATGTAAAACAATGTACCAAGTAATGCACACAATGGGCACACCTATCATTGAAATGTAATGAAATCATGTACTATAATGTACTAACGAACATAGCATGTATATGATGTGAAAACGGGAAAGCATGAATGTAACAAGTAGGCACATGTGTTTCACCCCAAAACAGTTTGGAAAACAGTAAAAGAGGGGTCTATGTACTCACTTGAGATTGCTCAGAAGTCCTAAGATAACCACCAAGCAAAGCTAGAGATCACGGAATCAAACGGCACCTACTATAGGTAACTATGTTAATTAATTGGACCTAGATCGGAAGATTGGGTAGCATTAGGGTTTGTAAACCAAACGAGTGTAGAGACTCGTGTCATTTGGTTTAACAAAGCCTACATACTAAATGAAACTTAACCTAAGTGTTTTTGACCCATTACGACCCGTTTAGGTAGCTTATGCTACTTTAACGCGTCGTTCGCGTGAAACGCGTTCGGACCGCCTAACTAGCCCTATGACAAGTGTTATATGCCTTAACATGTCAAATATGATTGTCAATTCAGTTTAGATGTCAAAAGTTATGTTACATATGTTTAAAATGAATTTTGGCATCATAGGGGTATTTTGGTAATTTACCTAAGGCATATAAACTACCTATCATACAACTACTTAAACGAAGCGACCATAAGGTATAATCTCATAAGGTTATTCCCTATATACTATGGTCACCTAATGTGTTTGGTCGGATCCTAATGATCGTCCAAACTGGGTCGGGTTCGAAGGTATAGGCGATTTATCAGATCGCCTACCCTGCGACCCTATACAACGTGGTAATCAGTGGGCATAGTCCCAAGGGACTATGACCAACGTGATTACACTCACGTTGCGAAGTTCAAACGAACTTCGCATTGACCATTACTGGTCAACGCTGAAAGTCAAACAAAGTTTGACTTTCTGACTCGAAAAGCAATAAAATAAGGAAAAGAACGAAAGAATACTTACGAAGGGTCCCCGAATGCTAACCTCGATCCAAGAACTCAGGTATGAAACAATGGTTTCAACTTAGAGCTCTCAAATCCAGATTCTTGTAAGAAATGAGGTTGGGGTGATTGGGTATTTATAGGAATACCCGAACCGTTAGGATCGTTTCATGGAAAACGTGCCTTAATCCCACCCGTACAAGTGTCGGGACCTTATGGTGACTAAAATTCCATCCTTATCAGCTGACTAGATAATTAGGAATGTGTGGTGGTGGATGAATCAGCTGCAAACAGGCTGTGCAATACACTGCATCTGGTCTGCAGACCCCTAGCGCACCGCTACGTTAAAAGTGTAGCGCACCGCTAGGCCCTAGTTTGGCAGAATTACACTTTTGGTCCCTGTATTGAAATCAGCCCATTTTCGACACGTTTAAGGCCCGTTAACCCCATTTCAAAGCTCTAAAATGAAGTTAAAGTATAGGGAACTTAAAACATGTTCAAAAATATCTCGGATGTCGGTTCGTTTGGCCGTACGACCGCGATGTTCGCTTAATTACGACGGAATGCGCATAGGCGCGAAAAACGATCCAAATGACGCGACGAATGGATTTTTCTTATGGCGAACACTAAAGCATAATATAGTCATGCTTACATAAATTTTTGGATGTCCGGATGTATTCAGAACGTAAGTTATGCGCGAAAATGCAAACTTATGCACTTTTTGACGCTTTTAGTCCCTAAATGACCCAAAAGTTTATTTTAGCACACCGAACCCCTCAAAGCCTATTTCTAAGCTATGTAAAGGATATTTATGGTGTGTTTAACTTATGGTCATGTTCCGGAATGTCTGTTACAGTTCAAATTGGCATACTTTCGCAGTTTGTCAAATTTAGTCCCTGTAAGCGATTTAACTAGATTTTGCCATACCAAAGCCTTCAAAACTTATTTCTAAGTTATGTAAAGGTTACTTAAGGTATGTTAAGCCTATTTCACTATTCCGGAGTGTTCGTTGCATTAAACTGGTTATATTTACGCATCAGTGCGCGTATAACCTTCCAGAAAGCGATTTAGAGCTTGAAATCGAACAAGAGTTGATATGTGCAAAAGATACACATATTTATACAAGTCCAAAGTACGAAATACAATATTTCATTGGTTTGGTATTTGTTTGATGGTCTTAGTGACACAGGTGTCACAGTCTCCCCTACTTTAGGAAATTTGTCCCGAAATTAATTCGTAGGAGTCTATTTGTGACTTTGTGTCAGATAACCACCAGAGATATGTAAAGCATAATCCTGTCATTTCCTTAACGGACATTCTTCAGAAAGAAAATGAACAGACGGAGTCATTTTCCTCAACGAGTATTCTTCAGAAGCGGAAATGAAGGAATAAACAAACGGGGACTCATTTCCTTAAGAAGGTTATAGACTAGGTCAAAGCATTACTAATAACCTAATTCCCTATAACCATTGGCTCTGATACCACTTTTCTGTCACACCCCGACCACGTAGAACATACAAAACGTGGCGGAAACGTCGGGGAGTGTTGTAACAGAATTAATTGTTTCAAATCCATGGCAATTGAAGTTTCGTTTTATTGATTAAAGTGTTACAATGTCTTATCAAACTAGGAAATACAACATAATTAACTAGTCTTGCATCTTTTATTGTCACTAAAGCCCAAGTCTGCCTATATGTATCTTGATCATCTTATGCAACAGTTCCTGAAAAACACATGTGAAAATAGGTACGTCAGCATAAAAATGCCTGTGAGATACATAGGTTTTGTGAAATTAGGTTTCATGACTTATGTTTGAGAAAATGTTTAGTCATGGACCTTGTAATTTGCTTTGTCTTGTAAATCATTTGAAAAACAATGAGTTCAGATGATATGTATAAATAAGTGAATAATGTATGGTTAAATGAATAACCATGTAAACTGAGTTTGTATAAGATAAGTTGCTTGTAAAACAATGTATTGTGAAAAGTATGTTATTTGTATAAAATGTTATATGTCTCAAACTGTAATGATTCAAATAACGCTACGATATGTAATACCATACAAACACTTATATATAGGAAGTACCAGCGGCGTATCCACCATGCTTGTATCATATTACACACGCATCGTTACTTAATCAAACCAAAACACCAAAGTAATGTTTAACAGTTTGTAGAAATGTTTATGTATGGTCAAATACGGTTCACACGGTTCACAGATACAAACGGTTCATAGATACAGACGGTTCACAAAGTACAAACGGTTCACAGATACAAACGGTTCACAGAGTACAAACGGTTCACAGATACAAACGGTTCACAGAGTACAAACGGTTCATAGAGACAAACGGTTCACATAGTCAAATGATTACAACGGTTCAATATGTAGTATAATGTGTTCATATGGTGGATGAACATATGCAACAGAAAGGCAATGTAAAACAATGTACCAAGTAATGCACACAATGGGCACACCTAGCATGAAATGTAATGAAATCATGTACTATAATGTACTAACGAACATAGCATGTATATGATGTGAAAACGGGAAAGCATGAATGTAACAAGTAGGCACATGTGTTTCACCCCAAAACAGTTTGGAAAACAGTAAAAGAGGGGTCTATGTACTCACTTGAGATTGCTCAGAAGTCCTAGGATAACCACCAAGCAAAGCTAGAGATCACGGAATCAAACGACACCTACTATAGGTAACTATGTTAATTAATCGGACCTAGATCGGAAGATTGGGTAGCATTAGGGTTTGTAAACCAAACGAGTGTAGAGACTCGTGTCATTTGGTTTAACAAAGCCTACATACTAAATGAAACTTAACCTAAGTGTTTTTGACCCATTACGACCCGTTTAGGTAGCTTATGCTACTTTAACGCGTCGTTCGCGTGAAACGCGTTCGGACCGCCTAACTAGCCCTATGACAAGTGTTATATGCCTTAACATGTCAAATATGATTGTCAATTCAGTTTAGATGTCAAAAGTTATGTTACATATGTTTAAAATGAATTTTGGCATCATAGGGGTATTTTGGTAATTTACCTAAGGCATATAAACTACCTATCATACAACTACTTAAACGAAGCGACCATAAGGTATAATCTCATAAGGTTATTCCCTATATACTATGGTCACCTAATGTGTTTGGTCGGATCCTAATGATCGTCCAAACTGGGTCGGGTTCGAAGGTATAGGCGATTTATCAGATCGCCTACCCTGCGACCCTATACAACGTGGTAATCAGTGGGCATAGTCCCAAGGGACTATGACCAACGTGATTACACTCACGTTGCGAAGTTCAAACGAACTTCGCATTGACCATTACTGGTCAACGCTGAAAGTCAAACAAAGTTTGACTTTCTGACTCGAAAAGCAATAAAATAAGGAAAAGAACGAAAGAATACTTACGAAGGGTCCCCGAATGCTAACCTCGATCCAAGAACTCAGGTATGAAACAATGGTTTCAACTTAGAGCTCTCAAATCCAGATTCTTGTAAGAAATGAGGTTGGGGTGATTGGGTATTTATAGGAATACCCGAACCGTTAGGATCGTTTCATGGAAAACGTGCCTTAATCCCACCCGTACAAGTGTCGGGACCTTATGGTGACTAAAATTCCATCCTTATCAGCTGACTAGATAATTAGGAATGTGTGGTGGTGGATGAATCAGCTGCAAACAGGCTGTGCAATACACTGCATCTGGTCTGCAGACCCTTAGCGCACCGCTACGTTAAAAGTGTAGCGCACCGCTAGGCCCTAGTTTGGCAGAATTACACTTTTGGTCCCTGTATTGAAATCAGCCCATTTTCGACACGTTTAAGGCCCGTTAACCCCATTTCAAAGCTCTAAAATGAAGTTAAAGTATAGGGAACTTAAAACATGTTCAAAAATATCTCGGATGTCGGTTCGTTTGGCCGTACGACCGCGATGTTCGCTTAATTACGACGGAATGCGCATAGGCGCGAAAAACGATCCAAATGACGCGACGAATGGATTTTTCTTATGGAGAACACTAAAGCATAATATAGTCATGCTTACATAAATTTTTGGATGTCCGGATGTATTCAGAACGTAAGTTATGCGCGAAAATGCAAACTTATGCACTTTTTGACGCTTTTAGTCCCTGAATGACCCAAAAGTTTATTTTAGCACACCGAACCCCTCAAAGCCTATTTCTAAGCTATGTAAAGGATATTTATGGTGTGTTTAACTTATGGTCATGTTCCGGAATGTCTGTTACAGTTCAAATTGGCATACTTTCGCAGTTTGTCAAATTTAGTCCCTGTAAGCGATTTAACTAGATTTTGCCATACCAAAGCCTTCAAAACTTATTTCTAAGTTATGTAAAGGTTACTTAAGGTATGTTAAGCCTATTTCACTATTCCGGAGTGTTCGTTGCATTAAACTGGTTATATTTACGCGTCAGTGCGCGTATAACCTTCCAGAAAGCAATTTAGAGCTTGAAATCGAACAAGAGTTGATATGTGCAAAAGATATACATATTTATACAAGTCCAAAGTATGAAATACAATATTTCATTGGTTTGGTATTTGTTTGATGTTCTTAGTGACACAGGTGTCACACATAGCTTAATATGTTATTTACAAATCCAAAAGTATACTTTTAATATGCTACTATAAGGTTATTCGTTTAACCTTACATTAATTTACAAAGCATAACTTCTGATTTATTCAATCACTTTGTTTTGTACATTTTTTCTTATGGTTTAAGTAGTCTCATTTTACTTACCATACATAACTTTTGCTTACACATTACATGGTTTACATTTAACTTGGGTTATACAAAAACATTTGACAATTGGTTTAAACATGAACATTCTATATTGGTGTTTTGGTTTGAGTAAGTGACTTATGTAACGAGGCGTGTGTAATATGATACAAGCATGGTGGATACGCCGCTGGTACTTCCTATATATAAGTGTTTGTATGGTATTACATATCGTAGCGTTATTTGAATCATTTCAATTTAAGTCATATAACATTTTATACAAATAACATACTTTTCATAAGACATTGTTTTACAACAACTTATCTTATACAAACTCATTTTACATGGTTATTCATTTAACCACGCATTATTCTTTTATTTATACATATCATCTGAACTTATTGTTTTTCAAACGATTTACAAAACAAATCAATTTACAAGGTTCATGACTGACTTTTGCTAAACAACATTTTCTAAACTTGCAAGTCATGAATCCTATTTTCACAAAACCTATGTATCTCACAGGCATTTTTATGCTGACGTACCTATTTTTACACATGTTTCAGGTACTGCTTTGCAATGATTGTTGATACATGCTACATTTAGGATGGACTCGTGCCTTAGCAACTTTAAAACTTGGAAGATCATAGTTGTACTTATTTGATTGTATTAAAAAAATGAGTTCATTTATTTAATAAAACGAAATTATTTATGCCATGGTTATGAAACAATAATTCTGTTACAACACTCCCCGACGTTTCCGCCACGTTTTGTATGTTCTACGTGGTCGGGGTGTGATAGAAAAGTTGGTATCAGAGCCAATGGTTATAGGGAATTAGGTTATTAGTAATGCTTTGACCTAGACTATAACCTTCCTAGGACCCTAACACAAGTTTTCTTGTGTTTAGTTTTAAAACAATACCGTCACTTATTCTTAGATGACAACCACAATAAGAACACAAATTTATATCCCGCTTTGAAAACTAATCATCTGTTCTAGGATGATTTATTATATGGTTCTGAACCCTCTGAGTTTTCAAAATCCCGTCAAAGTTAGTCTAAATAATGTGAACACGTGCAAACTGGAAGGGTGGGTGCATGTACCCTGAGTTTTCTGTCTAAGGCTAGAGTGTTCGTATAAATCCACATAATCGGACCAGTCACTCTTACCTGGGAACTCTTGGGGTGAGTGTCCACTTATAGGCGAGCATGTCTTCGCGATACATTATTTTTGACCTATTTACTTGATTAATCACCGGGGTCGTTTGTTGCTTTATAGTAACAAACAAATGACCACTATCCTTGCTTTCATTAGATTTGTTTCATCTCATTCTTTTCGTCTAGTTCTCTCACTCGTTTCCTTTCATGTTCCTCTTTTAGAATGCCTCCTCGACGCGACAATCAGATGGCGAATGCCGAACTGGCGGAAATCATCGCGTAGCAAATGGCTGCTGCCTTCCCAAATCTTTATGCTCAAAAGATTCAAGCCATCAACAACAACAATGCTCCATGCAATTTCAAGAATTTTAACTCGGCTAAACCGCTCAAGTTTAGTGGTTCTGAGGGAGCAACTGGGCTTCTTCAATGGTTCGAGTGCATTGAGAATACTTTCCGTCACGTTCAGTGTCCTGAAAATCGCAAGGTCGAGTTTTCTTCGAGTGTGTTTCAGAAGAGGGCTCTTACGTGGTGGAACGGGGTGATGAGAGACCGCGGTGCTGAGGTTGCATTAGCACAGACTTGGGCTGAGCTTAGGGCTCTTATGATGAAGGAATTCTGTCCTCGTCATGAGCTAAGGGCTCTAGAAAGGGAATTTGATGATTTGAAGCAAGACAGTGGGGAACATCGAGCCTATACTGACCGCTTTGAGGAATTAAGCTTGTTATGCCCTACTATGGTTACGCCTCTGGATAAGGCGATTGAGAAATACATTGATGGTCTTCCTGACTTAGTTCAAGATATTGTTACTGGCAGCAACCCTACTACTATCAGACAAGCCATTGAATTGTCTGCCACTCTGGCTGAATCCCATATCAGGAAGCGCAAGCTGTTTCAGAAGGGCGACTCAAGACCATCTGACAAGAATGCTCAAGTGGAACCAAAGGAGGAAAATGTTGAGGTGACCAAGAAGAAGAAGCGCAAAGCCTCTCAAAACTACGCTGTAACTGCACAAGACAAACAGGTTGCACCAAACCAGCCAGCACAACCTCGCAAAAGGCAAAACTATGTTGGTACCGCACCTTTGTGCAACAAGTGCAACCGTCATCATCTAGAGCAAGAGCAGTGTCACAAATGTACCCACTGTGGGCGGTTGGGACATTTGATCAATGTTTGTCGTTATGCAAATCAAGCTGCTGCAAACCCTGCTGCTGTTCAAGCACGGTTTCCACCGGGGTCATGTTATAACTGTGGTGACCTTACTCACTACAGAAATAATTGCCCAAGACTTGTTAACGCACCTCCAGCGCGAGGACGAGCATTTAACATCAATGAGGCAAACAGAAACAATGATGCAGCAGTGAACAATTAGTGTTTTGTAATTCCTTGGTTGTTATCTTTTCACACTTCAAGACAATTCGGTTGTTACATAAATAAAGATTTGTTGTTTTTATTTCTGCAAAATTTATGCGTTTGTGTGAATGTTTGATGCAACCTTATGATGTCAACCCAAAGACAAACTACTCGTATGGTTCTGTCATTTTATGATCACTTGTGATCTCCCCAAGAACCTTTAACACTCGTTTCCTTTAAGAAACAAAGCCAAACTCTTATTGAAAATCCTTCTATCTTTATAGATGGATCCTTGAAAATGCTTAAAGTGCCAAATGAAATCCATGGATTGGATTCCTGATGTGCTTTAATTATCCATGCCTAAAGATAACAAATTAAAGAATCAAGTTAACTAATTTTGTGCTTATGTGTTTTCGTACATGTTTTGTGGTTGTATGTGATCCATCCAAATCCTCGTATAATCTTCAATATCTTATATGAGGGATTCATAGTAGGATATCCAAAGTTACTATCTTAAATCCTTAATGGACTTCTATGTTGTAGTCAAGTCCCTTGGGTTTTAAAGTACTATTCTATAATTGGACCTCTTTAATGGTCTGGTTAAACATATTGATTCTGAAAATCTGATTAGAAATATAATATGATGATATAATTACAAAGATCCCTTAAGTGGTCTATTTAAGGAGATCGTACGACGGTCTAGTTAAGAAGATCATGTGTTGATCTAGTTAAAAAGGTCGTTCGTTGATCTAATTGAAAGGACCCTTTGGTGGTCTAGTCAAGTCACTTCATGTTTATTCAAGTGATTTTTTCCTACGCATTATGAAATGAACTGTGCGGACTGTGCAAGGAATTACGTAATTATGGAGGCCTACATAATTATGGAATTCAGTGCACAGAAACCACAGGAAGCTTTGTCATGTGTTAAGACCTATAGTGACAAGAATAATGATACGGGAGAAGTCTTGGACCTCGACCAATGTCATTTTATCTTACACTCCCCAATTCTGATTTCAATCACACACCAAGTTCCCTATGATAAGTCTTCATAAGAAACGTTCTTCTGTCCGTAGTTCAAAATTCCATGTTTTACTATTACAAGGAATTCACTTTGAGGGTTAACAAATTCGCTAAGAGTCCTAACATGGCCCAGAGTTTTACTTAAGGGTTCAATGGATCTATTAGAAGGCGAAACCATCACAGCTGTCTTTACAAGTTTCCTCTAGAATTAAATTTCAGGACGAAATTTCCTAAAGTAGGGGAGACTGTGACACCTGTGTCACTTCAACCATCAAACAAATTCCAAACCAATGAAATATTGTATTTCATACTGGGGATTTGTAAAAATATGTATATCATTTGCACATATCAACTCTTGTTCGATTTTAAGCTTTAAATCGCTTTCTGGAGGGTTATACGCGCTCTGATGCGTAAATATAACCAGTTTAATCTAAGGAACACTCTGTAATAGTGAAATAGGCTTAACATACCTTAAATAACCTTTACATAACTTAGAAATAAGTTTTAAAGGCTTTGGTATGGCAAAAACAAGTTAATTCGCTTACAGGGACTAAACTTGACAAACTGCGAAAGTATGCCAATTTGAACTGTACCAAACATTCTGGAACATGACCATAAGTTAAACACACCTTAAATATCCTTTATATAGCTTAGAAATAGGCTTTGAGGGGTTCGGTGTGCTAAAATAAACTTTTGGGTCATTCAGGGACTAAAAGCGTCAAAAAGTGCACAAGTTTGCACTTTCGCGCATAACTTACGTTCTCAATACATCCGGACATCCAAAAATTTATGTAAGCACTAAAATATTTTATTTTAGTGTTTGGCATGAGAAAAATCCATTCGTCACGCCATGTGGATCATTTTTCGCGCTTATGCGCATTCCGTCGTAATTAACCGAACATCGCGATCGTACGGCCAAACGAACCGACATCCGAGATATTTTTGAGCACATTTTAAGTTCCCTATACTTTAACTTCATTTTAGAGCTTTGAAATGGGGTTAACGGACCTTAAACGTGTCGGAAATAGCTCAAAACACTAACAGGGACCAAATCTGCCATTCTGCCAAAGTTGGTCCTTGCGCACATCAACACTATGAGTGTTACGGTGCGCAAGCAGTCCCCAGACAGCAGAAAACTTGTAGAAACATTGAATCAGGTCCATTCCTCTTGTGCACATGGTATTGGGCAATACTAGGGGCTCAAATGGTTTTGAAAAACCATGTTCTTGAGGTGTATGGCCAAGATCAAAGCACGGTTAACAAGAAACGATCTTAACGGCTCCCCGAAAACTATAAATACCCCCCCATGCCATTTCAAAACCCACAAGAATTTTGATTTGAGAAGCTCTAAGTTGGAACCTTTGTTTCATACCTGAGCTACTTGGATCAAGATTAGCATTCGGGGACCCTTTGTAAGTGTTCCTTCGTTCTTTTATTGCTTTTCGAGTCCGAAAGTCAAACTTTGTTTGACTTTCTACATTGACCAGTGTATGGTCAATGCGAAGTTCGTTTGAACTTCGCAACGTGCTTGTAATCATGATGGTTATAGTCCTTTGTGACTATGCCTACTGATTACCACATTGTTTAGGGTTGTAAGGGTAAGCGATCTAATAAATCGCTTATACCTTTGAACCCGACCCATTTGGTCGATCATTAGGATCCGACCAAATACATTAGGTGACCATAGTATATAGGGAATAACCTTCCGAGGTTATACCTTATGGTCGCTTCGTTTAAGTAGTTGTATGATAGGTAGTTTATATGCCTTAGGTAAATTACCAAAATGCCCTTTTTACGCCAAAATTCATTTTAAGCATATGTAACATAACTTTTGGTATCTAAACTGATTTAGTAACAATAGTAAACATGTTAAGGCATATTTTACTTGTCATAGGACTAGTTAGGCGGTCCGAACGCGTTTCACGCGAACGACGCGTTAAAGTAGCATAAGCTACCTAAACGGGTCGTAATGGGTCGTAAGCACTTAGGTTAGGTTTCATTTAGTATGTAGGCCTTGTTAAACCATATGACATGAGTCTCCATACTCGTTTGGTTTACGAACCCTCATTCTATCTAAATCCTCTGATTTAGGTCCGGTATATTAACATAGTTACCTATATTAGGTGTCGTTTGATTCCGTGATCTCTAGCATTGCTTGGTGGTTATCTTAGGTCTTCTGAGCAATCTCAAGTGAGTACATAGTTCCCCTATTTTACTGTTTCCAAACTGTTTTGGGGTGAAGGATGTGTACCTATCTGTTATTTTCATGATTTCATAGTATAATTGATTATACATGTTATTACTTATCTTTTGACAAACTAAATGACTATCTATGGTTTAAACACTGATTTCTCAAAGAACATAAATTAAAAATGTTGAATTGTACTTATTTTATGTTCACCAGACCGATTGTTAGTATGATATAGCGCTATAGGATTAGACACCCCATTCCTGTTGTCATGGAATGTCTGAAACCAATTTGTTTCTCCATCCAAATAGGGATTGCCTTTGTGGTATCCCTATAGTCTCAAAGGTGTAGTTTGATGCACTAGGTCTGAATGAATTCTTAAATCACACATTTAAAGTATATTTTGATATACTCCCAAAAGTGTAGTTTGATATACTCTCATGTGTGGTATTGTACAAAACCAACATATATTTTGTTAATCATCCAAAGCATATTGTGATATGTTATTTACAAAACCAAAACATAGTTTAATATGTTATTTATCACATACAAGGCATATTTTGATACGTTATTTAGGAAACCAAAACATAGCTTAATATGTTATTTACAAATCCAAAAGTATACTTTTAATATGCTACTATAAGGTTATTCGTTTAACCTTACATTAATTTACAAAGCATAACTTCTGATTTATTCAATCACTTTGTTTTGTACATTTTTGCTTATGGTTTAAGTAGTCTCATTTTACTTACCATACATAACTTTTGCTTACACATTACATGGTTTACATTTAACTTGGGTTATACAAAAACATTTGACAATTGGTTTAAACATGAACATTCTATATTGGTGTTTTGGTTTGAGTAAGTGACTTAAGTAACGAGGCGTGTGTAATATGATACAAGCATGGTGGATACGCCGCTGGTACTTCCTATATATAAGTGTTTGTATGGTATTACATATCGTAGCGTTATTTGAATCATTTCAATTTAAGTCATATAACATTTTATACAAATAACATACTTTTCATAAGACATTGTTTTACAACAACTTATCTTATACAAACTCATTTTACATGGTTATTCATTTAACCACGCATTATTTTTTTATTTATACATATCATTTGAACTTATTGTTTTTCAAACGATTTACAAAACAAATCAATTTACAAGGTTCATGACTGACTTTTGCTAAACAACATTTTCTAAACTTGCAAGTCATGAATCCTATTTTCACAAAACCTATATATCTCACAGGCATTTTTATGCTGACGTACCTATTTTTACACATGTTTCAGGTACTGCTTTGCAATGATTGTTGATACATGCTACATTTAGGATGGACTCGTGCCTTAGCAACTTTAAAACTTGGAAGATCGTAGTTGTACTTATTTGATTGTATTAAAACAATGAGTTCATTTATTTAATAAAACGAAATTATTTATGCCATGGTTATGAAACAATAATTCTGTTTCAACACTCCCCGACGTTTCCGCCACGTTTTGTATGTTCTACGTGGTCGGGGTGTGACACGGCTCCCTCGCATGGCGCGAGAGCCTGTCGCGTGGCATGAGGGCACCCCCCTGTAGCATAGGGTTGCCTCGTGTCTAACTAGCTTGGGTGAGTCGACGGTTTGTTAAATTTCGAATTCGACAACGAACTGTTTAGATAATATCAATTAGGGAATAACCCCCCCCCCCTGAGTTTTAGGGGCCCTGATCCTAGTTCCGATCGTTCTGAAAATTTTAGGGGTCATGCAAGATTACCTGGGGGTCTCAATTAGGGTTTCCTATTGGAAAAAATAAAATAAGAAATAGTAATTTTAATAAGAGTTGTTACATCCTCCCCACCTTATAAAAATCTCGTCCTCGAGATTTACTGGAACAAGTAGGGATATTTTCGCTTCATCTCTGATTCCAGTTCCCAAGTGTACTCAGGTCCTCTCTTCGAATCCCATTTGACTTTGACCAGTACTAGTCTTTTATATTTGAGAAACTTGACCTTTCTGTCTTCTATCTGCAATGGCTTCTCAACAAATTTTAACTTTTCATTTACCTCTATATCTTGAAGAGGTACTACCAGGGATTCGTCAGATAGAGATTTCTTGAGGTTGGATACATGAAATAAGTCATGTACTCCAGCCAGTTCTTCTGGTAGTTGTAAGCGATAAGCAACTGGTCCTATTCGCTGGACTACTGGGAATGGTCATACGTATCTTGGACTTAGCTTTCCCTTCTTTCCGAACCGCACTACTCCTTTCCAAGGAGAAACTTTTAAGAGTACTTTGTCTCCAACTTGAAATTGCATAACTTTTTCTGGCGATCTTGAGCCTTATTTAGTCTTTCCTTGATTTGAGTGATCTTGTCGGTGGTTTCTTGCACAATTTCAGGACCTGATAATCGGCTTTCTCCTATTTCTGCCCAACAAACTGGAGTTCTGCAATTTCGTCCATACAGTGCTTCGAATGGGGCAGCTTCAATGCTTGCATGATAACTATTGTTATAGGAGAATTCAATTAAGGGTAGGTGATCATCCGAGTTTCCACCAAAATCTATTACGCATGCCCTGAGCATGTCTTCCAGGGTTTGGATCGTCCTTTCACTTTGTCCATCTATTTGGGGATGATAAGTTGTACTTAAATTTAATCGTGTCCCCATGGCTTCTTGGAAACTTGTCCAGAAATGTGAAGTGAAACGACTATCTCTATCCGATACAATAGAGAGTGGGACTCCATGTAAGGATACTACTTCGTCTACGTATAATTTGGCTAACCTTTCCATGCTAAAGGTTTCCTTCATGGGTAGAAAATGAGCTGATTTGGTTAATCGATCCACAATTACCCAAATCGCGTCATTACCTTTTCTGGTTTTGGGTAACTTAGTAACAAAGTCCATTGTTATTAGTTCCCATTTCCATACCGGCATTTCTAATTGTTGGAGTAACCCTGAAGGTTTCTGGTGTTCTGCCTTAACTTGTGAACAAGTTAGACATTTAGATACATATCTCGCTATGTCCTTTTTCATTCCTATCCACCAGAAATTATTCCTTAAATCTTGGTACATCTTATTATTACCAGGATGCATGGTATACCTAGATTTATGGGCTTCCTCTAAAATTTTATTTCTTAAGTCTCCTTGCCTAGGTACCCAAATTCTTTTCTTATGGAATCTCCAAATTCCATTAGCCCCTTGCTCCAAGTCTTTTATTCTTCCTTTCATTCCTTCAGCATCATCCTTGATTGCTGTTTCTTGAATGTTTTTCAGTTGTTCCATTAAATCTAACTGTAGATTTAATCTAAGAGCACGAACTCGCTTTTGCTTTTCATGATACTTACGACTTAGGGCATCTACAACTACATTTGCTTTTCCTTCGTGATATTGAATATCACAGTAGTAGTCACTTAGAATTTCCATCCATCCTCTTTATCTCATGTTCAATTCTTTTTGCCCAAGTATATATCGTAAACTCTTATGATCTGTATAGACTGTAAATTTACTTCCATACAGATAATGTCTCCAAATCTTAAGGGCAAAAATTATGGCTCCTAATTCTAAGTCATGAGTCGTATAATTTTCTTCGTGCTTTTTCAATTGCCTTGAGGCATACGCAATTACCTTTTTGCGTTGCATTAGCACACATCCTAATCCAAGCTTAGAAGCATCACAATAAACTTCAAAATCTTCTGTCCCTTCTGGTAAGGCAAGAATTGGGGTGTTTGTTAACCTTTGTTTTAAAATCCTAAAAGCCTCTTCTTGCTTAGGTCCCCATTCGAACTTAACTGTTTTACAGGTTAGCTTAGTTAATGGCACAACTATCTTAGAAAAATCTTTAATGAAACGCCTATAGTATCTAGCTAATCCTAGAAAACTTCTAACTTCCATAGCTGATTGCGGGACTTTCCATTTGGTGATTGCTTCTATCTTAGCAGGATCTACGTGAATACCTTCGTGATTCACCATGTGACCTAAAAATTGCACCTCCTATAGCCAAAATTCACACTTCGAGAATTTGGCGTAAAGCTTTTCCTTTCTTAACAAACTTAAGAGTGCATGCAGGTGTTCACAATGCTCTTCCTGGTTTTTGGAATAAATAAGTATATCGTCGATGAAGACAATTACAAATTTATCCAAGTACGGTTTACAAATCCTATTCATCATGTCCATAAATGCTGCCGGAGCATTTGTTAATCCAAAGGGCATGACTGTAAACTCGTAGTGACGATACCTAGTTCTGAAAGCGGTTTTAGGTATGTCTTCTTCTTGTACCTTCAATTGATGATATCCGGAGCGTAAATCTATCTTAGAAAAATATCTAGCCCCCTGAAGTTGATCGAAAAGATCATCAATCCTAGGCAATGGGTATCGATTCTTGATTGTAACCTTATTCAATTCCCTATAATCGATACACATTCGCATCGAACCATCTTTTTCTTTACGAACAACACTGGTGCTCCCCAAGGGGATGAACTAGGTTGTATGAATCCTTTACTAAGCAATTCATCTAATTGCTTTTTCAGTTCTAACATTACGGTGGGTGCTAATCGGTAGGGTGCTTTAGCTACGGGTGTAGTTCTAGGAATCAAATGAATCCTAAATTCTACCTCCCTATCTAGTGGTAATCCTGGTAACTCCTCTGGGAATACATCCGAGTATTCTGATACTACAGGAATTTCCTTAAGTTCCTTACCCTTAGTGCTAATGATTACCGAAATCATATACATTATTCCTTGCTTTCGTTCATAACTGGAAACTTTCATTACGGAAATGAACTTCATGGGTTTAAGCGGCTTATCCCCTGTAATCACGATTACTTTTCCTGTAGGTGCACGGATTTCTATAGAGTTCTTATCACAAAGGATTCGAGCATGGTTGGCTACTAACCAATCCATTCCTAACACGACATCGAATCCAGCTAAATTCATGGGTAATAGGTTTGCAGAAAATTTATGACCTGAAAGTTCTATAGTTTCTTTTTGCAAAACCGTATCTATGTTAACAGAGTTCCCATCTGCCGTTTCTACTATAAAAAGTTGCCTAAGTTTTGTTAAGGGTAAATTAAGAGCTTGGCAGAATGAAGTATTTATAAAACTTTGGTTTGCACCAGAGTCAAATAATACTTTCGCATAAATGTTGTGAACTAAGAACGTACCAGCTATTACGTCAGGAATCAGTTCGGCTTCCTGCGTGGTCAATTGGAAGGCTCTTGCGTTCTTCTTGTTAGTTCCTTCAGCAGTTTTGGCCTTGTTATCTGCGGGTTTGACCAATTTAGGGCATTCTGGTCTGAAATGCCTAGCTTCTCCACAGTTATAGCAGATCTTTGTTTTCTTTCTGCAATCTTCTTCACGATGTCCTATAGCTTTGCAGAAGTTGCAGGTTTCATTGCATTTTCCAAAATGTTTCTTTTTATAGTTTCTGCAGAACGGCGGAGTGGAAGATGATCCAGTTCCCTTTCTCTTGAAGTTGCTATTATTACCCATACGAAATCCTTAGGTAATCTTTTCAGCCAATTCCTTCTTCCTATTTTCTTCTCATGTACACACCAATCCGTCAGTCAAAGTGTTAGCTAATTCCACCGCATCATCGATTGTGCGGGGCCTCGTAGCTTTGACAATATCACAGATCTCGCTAATTAAACCCCAAATGTAGCGAGAAATAAGTACCGGTTCTGGCAAAGCCAGAGTAGGCACAATTCGAGCATATTCGAAGAACTACGAAGTATACCCTCGACAATCAACATCCACCATTCGGTGGCTCAGGAATTTATTCGCCATTTGTTCTTTTTCATATTCTAGGCAGAATTTTCTTTCCACCAGACGCTTAAATTCTTCCCAACTCATGGCATAAGCCAGGTCACTTCCCTTGGCTTGCAACACCGTATTCCACCACTCTAATGCTTCTTCCTTGAAAAGGTGAGAAGCATACATGACTCTATCCTCCTCGGCACATTTATTTATTTTAATTACTGCCTCAGTTTTCTCCAACCAACGCAGTGCAGCAGTTTCCCCTTCATTGCCTGTGAACTCGACAGGTTTACAGGCAAGAAATTCCTTGTAAGTGCAACCAGGCGTTGCAGCTTTCATTCTCTTAAGTATCGGGGCTTGAATCAAGTTGTCGTTATCGCCGCCTCCATTAACACTATTGCTGAAATCATTGTCGTGCGTGCATTTACTAGGGTGAGCTTGTGAAGGCTCAACAGGACTTTTAACCGCAGCGACGATTTCCGGAATAGCATTGGCTATTCCTTGAGCGACGATGTTTTCTATGTCTTGCCTATTAAGAAAATGATCTTCATTGTTTTGCTCAGATTGATTAACCTTGTTAACTGGGTCATTATCAGCGTGTTCCATCTGGTAATTAATATATATAAGTTATTAGCATAAAATAAATAACGACTAAATGCAAAACAATCGCACAAAATCACGTCACACATATAGCCCAAAATTGTCTATTTTTCGAATTCCATATTTTATATATTACTATGCACACGTACACACCAGTTATCTTACCAGAGTTTTATTTTAAGTTATTTTATAGGATTATATTTTTATTACTATTATTATTATTTTGTTATTATACAACCACAACCACACAGTCACACCATCCCTGTCAGATGGCAACTCAAAAACGACGTTCCCTCTCGTCGTACTTCCATGATATCCTCTCTCCCACATCTCGGATTCTATTTCCTGCGTCCACCAGCTCCTCGCCATTGTGGCGAAGTTCAGCCAAGTTTTCTGTGCTCATAGGTGGATGTAGTGGAGGCTCAGAGTCAAATTGGGGAAAAAAGGTATTAGGGTTATTCAAAAGGTTCTGAAATTGCCAGTCAGTTGTCCACCATTCTTCCAACTCTTCTGGTAGAGGTCGGGGGTGGATAATAGGATCTGGGATAGCAGGTTCCAGATTAACTGGAAATTGTGCTTCCGCTGGGTAATTAAAGAGGTTTTCATTGGCAGGTCCGATGAGGTCACTAAGTGCAAGTTTATGATCCAACTCCTCCCATGATGGCATTTCTTGGGCTTGCCTAGAACTTTCTCTGATCTCTATTCCTTTACCTTTATCCTTGGGATCCTTAGTCTTTATAACTCTCTGTGTTGCTGGTTTCTTCCTACGCACACGCCTCCAGCCTACGAGTCTTCTTCTCTTTTTCGGTTTCGGTTTCTCTTGAGGTTGGGCTTGGAATACCATTGGCTCTTCAGTATCAGCCTGGTAGCCAGTGAAGGAATCAGTGGTATCCATATCTGTGGTATAGATAGTAAAGTTTGAAGTGTTTCGGATAGTTCATTCATGTTGTTAGCATATATGAAGAAACACACAAAATTCTAAGTTAAAATTTTGTAAATTGAATTTTTCACATAATCACAGAATAGCAATCAGAAAAATTAAGTATTTCTAAATACCTAATAGGCTTAAATCAGTGGCTCTGATACCACCTTTTCCTGTCACGGCCCATGGCCCGGTTTTACCCGTTCCAGGAGCCGCGGGACAGAAACCCGTGGTAATTATTATTTTGGCAGCGGAATTTTAACAGGATCTTTTAAAACTTGAAAATACCCAATTTATTTTTATTTCACAAATTGGGGATAACACCCATAATTTACAATAAAGGTGATTTCACTGGGAAATCCCTGTTTTTACAAAAAAACATGTTTCTTTATTTTATTGAGCCACTTCTTTAAGCTTGCAGTGCTACACGACACTTTTCCTGGATCACAGCAGATCACCTGAAACATGTTTTAAAAAGGTTTTATCAGCAGGGAAATACTGGTGAGTCACTCAAGTTGCACAAAACAACACATTGTTATAATATACAGTATTAAGGGTGATTACATTGTTTCTATCAACCAATTACCCCAAATCGGTATTTGTCACTCGACTGTATCTGTGACTATGGTCAGATCACCCATTGGCTAACCCGTTGTCCAATGGTGACGGGTATCAAGTAATGTATACAAAACCCCACATACCGGCAGTAATTGAAGATTACAAAGACTTAATCCCTGTAATTATAACTTTGAAAACAAGTAGAGTCTTAAGAAAAAAATTTATAAAAAAAAGAGAATGACTCACATTGCAAATTTAGACGGGCAGCCTTTAGCCTACTGATTTTAGCCTGGTTAACCTAATTCAAATAACAATGCACACGAAAACTAGGTCAGTAACTTAATACAACTTGTACGATAACTCACGAGATCAAAACCTTCACGACGAATGACAAAGTATAGCCCAAATACGGGCAGCACTTAAACATCCATCGGACTGGTTTTTATCGATCTGACATTAAATCGTAGCAGTGATCGAGTTATTACCCTGTTATCGCGGCAAAATTTTTTGTGCTGTGTGTGTTTTTGAAGTAAACAGATGATATCTCAACGTAGGAATTGAATTTTAACATCGAACCAAAGCCAAAATGCAAGTGCCAAACCCTACTATTTATACTGAAAAACCGGCTCCCTCGCGTGGCGCGAGAGCCTGTCGCGTGGCGCGAGGGCACCCCCTCTAGCATAGGGTTGCCTCGTGTCTAACTATCTTGGGTGAGTCGACGATTTGTTAAATTTCGAATTCGACAACGAACTGTTTAGATAATATCAATTAGGGAATACCCCCCTTGAGTTTTAGGGGCCCTGATCCTAGTTCCGATTGTTCTGAAAATTTTAGGGGTCATGCAAGATTACCTGGGGGTCTCAATTAGGGTTTCCTATTGGACAATATAAAATAAGAAATAGTAATTTTAATAAGAGTTGTTACAGCTCATCTAGACTAGTAGTTTTGCGAAAACGATATAAAGTAAATAGAAAAGCCTAGTGCTTGTGGGAAACGCGGTTGAAAGCATAGTACTTAGTTTTGTCCTTCGTGACTATGTACCTACTCAGTAATCGCTGAATGCTGAAAACATAAAACTGGTTAGTTTGTGAACTTTCACAACTTGCTGAAAAAGTCACTGTAACTGTGTATTTCATTTTCAAAACATTTAAACTTGTTTTATATCTTTATCTTGTAAGTATTGGACATCCTCTGCGTATACGAAAGTATCGAACTGGATGTTAGTACCTGAACGGTTCTGCTTTACTTTACCTGGTGTTTCGTTTAAATCTTGGATCTCCTCTGCGTATATGAGAATACCGAACTGGTGGTTAAGATCTAAAGAATTTTTATTTCTTATTTTGTTTAAACATTGTACTTTCTCTGCGTATCGAAAGACCGACCTGATTGTAAATGTTTAAACATTCTGCGTTATTTTTACACATATCACAGTTGATGAAAGTTTAAAGGCATTACTTAAGTCAGTGTATTACATGATGAGGGGATATGCTGAGATCGTGGGGCTCATAAGAACTTAGTGCAAATTAATGTACCTTAACGTATCAGTAAGAATTACGAAAGTTTTTAGATTGAGTTTAAGTGGATAACAATATAGACAATCCATGAGAATTGTTTATACTGAGTGTTTCATCTAGATCAACGGTGCAGCTGATATGTCTCAGTAAAACTGATATGATCCTCTATCACGTTTTCTCACAAAAATATAATCTGTTAGTATTACATTTCAGTATGTTTACATTTGTGCATTCAATATTAAAAATCCAAAAATATTTTCATTCAAAATCTTCCATGGTAACCTGATAATGTTGAATGTGAGCCAGACCAACGAGAATGCTGAGAAACTGTTTGTGTGTGAATACGTGTGTTAGTTTTCAAACGTCAAATCTTAGAGATTCGGAGCATCATTCAAGGGGGAGACTACGGTTTTACTTGAAGATGTTATCCAAAGCAGTTCAAGACTAAACATCACAAATTTCTAGCTATGTCCAAGGGAGAGATTGTTAGTGCACTATTCGTGTGGCCATAAATAGAAATTTAATTATACGTGTAATGTCAAAGTGTCTTGAGCCTGTATTATACCGGACAAAGGTTTCGCTAGGTTATGCTAGGTAGCGTTAGGATGATTAGGATTCGTTACGGCATGATACGAAGAAAGCGGGTTCGTGCGAGCGTGATGACATCATGATCTTACATATGCATGCATGAAAGAAAAGTCAACATTCATACGAACTTGCATGAGGTTCACTTCGCATGGATGCTATTCACTTCGTACGATTTGCTTATACACTTCGTACGATTTGCATGGTTCAATTATAAATATCATCAACAGCTTCATACAAAGTAGAGCTTCAACAACACTCCGCATAAGAGAGCAACATCAAGTTCTTCATGGATTCAAGTCTAGATTAGGAGATTGTGTAATGGATACGCCAAAACTCTGTCCGGCTTACGTTGAATCATAATAAATAGTGATTATTTACGTTTCGTGTATCGATCACAACTCGGTTTTACGGATTCCGCACGTAAAACTGTTTAAACGCAGAGCTTGTGTTCTGCGGTGAACCGATCATGGCCCACAATCGCACAAGTCACAAGTTACCTGAACAACAACCAATAGTACTATTAACACATCCACCGGCATATAGTTGATCACTCGTGTTTGTGGGAACTTTTCGTGTGTTAGTATAACTCAGATAATATACATCGAAACACGTTTGTATATGCAAGTATGTATGTATGTATGTAACATGCAATTCACCTCATGTAAAACAGGAAAATAGTTTGAAAACGGGGTAAGGAAACTCACTTGATAGCTGCTTTGCACACACTGGTAAGCAAAAGATAGTTGTCAGTTCGTAGTTCGTATGCTACTTCGATCCTAGTATCAATAATGTTAAGTTAATTACCGAAAACAGTGTTCGAATCGATAATCGCTATATCTTAAGCTCGGATAAGAATATTCATCCTAAAATGGACTTATAGCATAAAATTAGGGCGATGGGTATTGTCTTAGTGTAAAAATTATGTTTGCCTTTCGTGCACCGTTTTGCGTAACGGTCACACTTGGCTGTTCTAGATGTTCGGGCAAGTGACTGATCATACTGGATGTACCATATTTTTCATATTTTAAAATGAATTGTTTTCCATTAAGGAAGTTCAGGCGTTACCCGAGCCTAACTTGTTCAAATTTCAATTTCTGTTTTTGTCGTCGAGTATTTCCCCAAACTAGCGTCTAATGTCCCCCACTTACCCAAGTTACCCTGGAACAGTGTGGAATTACTCGAATTTTCCATTTATCGCCAATTTAGTTATCGGTCACTTTACAAGGTCCGGCAGGTTCATTAAACGTTAACTTGCTGGTTTGTATTAAAATAATATAATTTAAATGCACAAATTCGAAAGTTGTATTTCCAAATTTAATAAAATTCTGAAAAATTTTATATAAACTTGTGAAAATATGTCTATTAGGTAATAATATTCTTAGAATTTATTAAAATAGTTTATTAATTTTAATAAATTCGTTTTAAAATTGTATTTATTCGATAAATTTATGATTACCATGATCCGACTTTCAAAAAATCCCAAATATTCCCAGAAGTCTCCTAATATCTGCAGGAACTCCCTTAAAAAAGATTAGATTTTTAAAAGTTTCTAAACTAGGTTTTCAGCTGTCGAAACTTCACGACAATGCCATTTTTGAAACCATATGGAAACTCAACCAATGTATCCTAAATTTTTCTAGGATGTTTCCCATGTCAAACCAAACATTCATACCAATTTTGGGGATTTATTGAATCAATTTTCTATTTTTCCCGAATTAATGCCATTAAATAGTATAAAATTCACTGAAAATTCTAAAAAATTCAAAAAAAATACAAAATTTGAAAGATTCATGTTTCATCATATATCATGAGCCTTTAAAATTTCAAGTCTTAACAATACCCATGAAAAAAGTTATGCCAAAACAAATTTTACAGCTACCAGTTTTAGCTTTCGGGTATTATAACTCTCGTTTCTCGATATTTTAAACAATCTCCAAGCTTTCAAAGCTTGAGCTAAGCTAGGGTTAGTACCTACACATCATGTATAAAAAAAATATGCATTCAACCTCATCAATCAAGTCTTTAACCAAGTCCTTTTGTTTAGTGTTTCACATGTAACACATGTGTCAAACTTTTATGTTGAGACTTTTTTAAATATTATGTGAAGGTATAATAGCTTTGAATTGAACATATTTGGGAGGTATGGATTTCAGCCTTGTCGTCACAAGAATGATTAGAAGGTGGAAAATGAATTTTATAAAGTGTACGTGTATGTATTCACATGTTCTACTCATCAAGAAAAAGATAAACATTCAAAAGGCAGTTGTGAAATTTTAGTTTTATTCTTATAACTTTATAATTAGTTCATCTGCTTCACTCATTTTACTCATGTAACTGTCAATATATAACGTTTTATAAAATTATGAATATGTCGTTGAGACGAGCTTATTTTTTTCTACGTTTTGATCTAAGTTTCGTTAAAAACAGAGTATGATCAAATATAATATATTTTATAATTATATTATGAAACAGACTCTTATACTACTAAATAGTCGTCAAGGTATCTCATGGTTCAACTCGTCATTTGACCAATCACTTACTCGTTTGACAATACGTGAACTATAAATTTCATATTTTTAGCGTTTATAAGTATCACTTTCAGTTACCACTAGTTGGAGAAACTAAAGATGTTCATATCAGGATAGTATTTGGGTTTCAAGTAATTGTCGGTTATTAATGTACCCCCAGGTTGGTAAGCGATTGCGCAACGCGTATGTGACGTCTGTGCCATTACGGTCATCATACAAATACGAATCCAATGAAATCTTGCATTTCATTCTCGGGATTTGTATAATTATATGTGACAATTACACATATCAAATTTCGTATGATTTCGAACTCTCGAGAAGCTTTTCTAGAAGTTTTACGTAAACTATTACGCAAACGTAATCAGTTTAACGCAACGTACACTCCGGAATAGTGACATAAGCTAAACATACCCTAAATATCATTTACATAACTTAGAAATAAGTTTTGAAGGGTTTGGTATGTCAAAAACAAGTTTATTCGATCATAGGGACTATTTGCGACAAACAGCAAAAGTATGCTGATTCGCATAGCAACGTACATTCCGGAACAAGGTCATAAGCTAAACATACCTTAAATACCCTTTACATAGCTTAGAAATAAATTTTGATGGGTTCGGTATCAGAAAATATGCTTATCTGATCAACAGGGACTAAAAGCGTCAAAACTGCGAAAGTATGCAAATGTGTGCATATCTTGCGTTCTAACCATATCCGGACATCCAAAAAAAATTTTAATCACTAAAATATTGTATTTTAGTGATGGGAATGCAAAAATACCATTCGTCGCGTAATTTGGATCGTTTTCGCGTCCGTTCGAGTTTCGTCGTAATTAACCGAAAAACGAGATCGTACGACCAAACGAATCGACATCCACAATATTTCCAAGCATATTTCAAGTCCCCTATGCTTTAAAATTCTTGTAGAGCCTTGAAATTGGTGTAACGGGAGTTAAACGCGTCGAAAAAACAAGTTTCGGGGCTTCAAGGACCTGTTTTGTCAAATTTTGAAAGTTCTGGACTGCCATAACTCGCGGACGCGACAACCTGAGCTGTATTTTTCATGGGGCACGAGAGCCTCATCTGGTAAAAACTACCTGAACATCTTCCAAGCTGTTTGCAGCTGGTTTCCTTTGATTGTTTTCAATCTTGTGGGCCATTTTAAGTAACCTCCAAGGCTTCTAACCAGGTCCTAAGACTTGTAAGGCCATGATCTTTCCTTGGGCATCACAAAAACCACATGTCATGATCCTAATCTTCAAGAACTCCTATAAATAGCACTTCACTTTGCTTTGTTCTTTGCTTATTTCCATTTCTCTTCTCTACAAACTCTAAGTAGAGGTTACCACATTGTTGGAGACCTCTTACCTGAGTTTTTCTAGTCATATTTCCATCTAAGTGTCACACCCCGACCACGTAAAACAACAAACCGTGGCGGAAACGTCGGGGAGTGTTGTAACAGAATCATCATTTCACAACCATGGTAATTAAAAGTTTCGTTTTATTGATTTATTAAGTAATGTACATTCTCTTTAAAACCAAACAAACAAATTTAGCATCTTCTATTATCGTTATTAGGTCACTAAGGCCTCGTCCAGTTCCTATGTGACTCATGCATCCTAGCAGTCGATATCACGCAACACCACCTGAAACATATGTAAAAACAAAGTCAGCAAAGAAATGCTGGCGAGCACATAGGTTTTAGGAGAGTATCGGATTCATGGCTTGCTTATATGTTGCAGTACCTTATTAGACTACAAGAGTCGACAGTACAAACTTCGTTTTGAAAAGTGTATTGCAACATAATTAACCAACTCAAATCAAATTGGTTATAGTTTATAAAATCTCGTAGCCATGATTCTTAACCCAAAAACATTTGTTTTAGTAAACCAATTCGTAAAACATCTCGTAAAAACTCGTTAATAAACTCGTATGGTTTATATCCTTTAGAAAACCTCGTTGTGTGACATCGTTTCGAAAATCGTTTCCCAAGTGAGCAAAATAATGACATGAAATGTAATATGATAAAAGCACTTATATATAAGATGTACCAGCGGCGTATCTACGATGATTTTATCATGCTACACCCGTCCCATTATCTAATCACTACCCAAAATCAATCGTTTAACCAAATCATTTATCTCGTTTAAGTCGTCTCAAATCGTTTAACTCGTCCCAAAATCGTATTCGTTTTAGTTGTGAAACTACTTTTGGTCGTCTCGATAATAACATTCAAACCTTCGTGACTCGACTATCTCGTTTCTCGCATTAACAAACCACCAAAGGGTAAGTTAACAATCACAGATTCGGTCGTTACTTACATAACCCCCACACATAACCATGGGTGTAGTCTGATAACGGGATTTGTCAGATCCTATGGTACCATAACCTAATACTGGTCGGTTCGGCCAAAATTAATGAATGTCATTCGTTTTGTAACTACAACAAACAAGTTCGTTCACATTATCGAAATCGTTATTTGTTTAATATAAACCATCTTTATTGTTTTTGAAACCATCGTTTAAATATCGAAATCGTTTTAATACATATGAATCACCCCAAAACAATTGAAAACAGTAAAATAGGGGAACTATGTACTCACTTTGAATGGAAGGGTATCCTTGATCTAAAGAACTTAGCGAAGCTCAGGCAAACCAAGGAAATTCAAGTAGTACCTAGTAATCAGATCACTAGTAAATAAATCGACACCTAAATCAGAAGATCGGACAGAATGAGGTCTTGTAAACCAAATGAGTGTTGGAACTCATGTGATATGGTTTAACCAAGCCTACATTCTAGATCGGAACCTAACCTAAGTGCTTTCGACTCGTTGTGATCGGTTTAGGTAGCTTACGCTACTTTAACGCGTCGTGCACGCAAAAGCGCGTCCGAGACGTCTAACTAGTCATATGACAAGTATTATATGCCCTAACATGTTTAATTATGTTGCATAATTAGTTATGTGACAAATTTTTAGGTTACATATGCTTAAAATCCAATTATGCACGAAAAGGGCGTTTTGGTCATTTACCTAAGGCAAATAAATTACCTATCATACAACTACTTAGATATGTGACCATAAGGTATAACCTCGGAAGGTTATTCCCTATGCAACTATGGTCACTAATCATGCTTGGTTGGATCCTAATGATCGACCAAATGGGTCGAGTTCGAAAGTCTAAGCGGTGGTTTAGACCGCTTGACTTACGACTCTAGACAAGCACTAAACTAAAAGTGAGGAGCTAAGCATGTTAGAACATGCTTAACTTAAGTTAGAAAACAGGTTTTGATATCAAAACAAAGTGTTTTGATATCCTAAAGTAGTTTGGTTGCAAAATACGCTTAAATGCGCATTTTGACCGAAACTACAACTCGTCACTACATCTAGTCAACGTGGTAATCGGTAGGTATAGTCACTAGGGACTATAACCATCGTGATTACGCTCACGTTGCGAAGTTCAAACGAACTTCTCGTTGACCAACTCATGGTCAAAGCTGAAAGTCAAACATTGTTTGACTTTTAAGCTAGGAAAGCAATAAAAGAATGAAGGAGGACTTACAAAGGGTCCAAAGAGATTTGATTCCAAGTATTCTCAGGTATGTAGTGAATAATCACAACAACTTAGAGAATTCTCAGATCAAATGTGGTTTGAGAGTGAGATGGGGGTTGCTATTTATACTTGTGCATGATGAACAAGATCAAGACAAGTGTTTGTGTGGTCAAGAAGCAATAAATCCTAACCATCCAAGTGTTATGAGCAGCTAGGAAGCCTTGGGGAGGTGTTAACTTGGTCCCCAAAATATGAAAATTTCGTACAAGGGCCTCAAGAACGAGCTGGGAGGCTGCTGAGAAGTTTCTACAGAACTGGCACTCTTAGGCAGCCCGCGTAAGATAAGGCTTGATCTTACGCGGCCCGCGTGGCTATGTTTCCAGAAATGATAAAATGGTCCCTGCACTTCAGAAACTTGGAATTTGATGCATTTTTGGCACGTTTAAGCCACGTTAACCTCATTTCAAGGCTCTAAAATGATTTTAAAGTATAGGGAACTTAAATTATGCTCATAAACATCTCGGATGTCGGCTCGTTTGGTCGTACGGTCGCTTTATTTGTTAAATTACGACGAAACTCAAACGGACGGGAAAACGATCCAAATTAAGCGACGAGTGGTATTTTTGCATGCCGATCACTAAAATAAAAATATTTTAGTGTGTACAAAAATTTTGGATGTCCAGATGTGGTCAGAACGTAAGATATGCGCGAAAATGCAAACTTACGCCGTTTTCGACACTTTTAGTCCCTGTAAGATCAAATAAGCATGTTTTCGCACACCGAACCCCTCAAAGCTTATTTCTAAGCTATGTTTAGGTTATTTATGGTATGTTTAGCTTATGATCAAGTTCCGGACTGTTCGACACTATACGAATCGGCATAGTTTCGCAGTTTGACACAAATAGTCCCTGCGATCGTATAAGCTTGTTTTCAACACACCAAACCATCCAAAACTTATTTCTAAGTTATGTAAAGGTTATTTAAGGTATTTTAAGCCTATGTTACTATTCCGGAGTGTTTTTCGCATTTAACTGACTGCGTTTACGCACCAGTTTGCACATAACTTTCCAGAAAGCGATTTAAAGCTTGAAATCGGAAATCGAATCACATCGTAAAATAATCAAACACCAATACACATATAATAACACCAAAACACATTGTTTTATTGATAATTAACATTTTTTTACAAATTTTTCATCGGTTACAGAGCACAGTTGTCACAGTCTCCCCTACTTTAGGAAATTTCGTCCCGAAATTTAACTAGAGGAAACTTGTGAGAACAATTGCGGATATTTCGCCTTCATTTGGTCCTCACATTCCCAAGTAAACTCTGGGCCACGTTTGGATTCCCAGCGAACCTTGATCAATCGAATCCATTTGTTCTTCAGCTGTTTGAATGTACGGTCCACTATCTCCACGTGTTTCTCGACGAAGTGCATCGTTTCATCGATTTGGATTTCGTCGAGTGGAAGGCGAAGATCAGCATCAGCTAAACACTTTCGCAAATTGGACACGTGAAAAGTCGGATGAATATTTCCAAGCTCTGGAGGTAGCTCTAGTTGATAGGCAACCTTTCCAATTCTTTTAACAATCTTAAATGGTCCAACATATCTGGGTGTAAGTTTTCCTTTCTTTCCAAATCTCACCACTCCCTTCCAAGGTGACACCTTGAGTAGGACATGGTCTCTGACTTGAAATTCTAGGGGCTTGCGTCGCATATCCGCATAACTCTTTTGATGGCTTCTAGCTGTCACAATATTATCGCGAATTTTCTTGATTTTGTCCGTTGTTTCCAGAATGAGCTCAGGTCCAGTAAGCTGAGCTTCACTGATCTCATTCCAACAGACAGGTGAGCGACATTTTTCGACCGTAGAGAGCTTCGAATGGTGCCATATTAATGCTAGCATGATAACTATTGTTGTAAGAGAACTCAATCAATGGCAGATGAGAATCCCAATTACCACCAAAGTCTATCACGCATGCTCTAAGCATATCCTCCAAAGTTTGAATCGTCCTCTCTGATTGTCCATCTGTTTGGGGATGATAAGCAGTGCTTAGATTTAGTTGGGTTCCCATAGCAGATTGCATGGTCTTCCAGAAATGAGATGAAAACCGAGCATCACGATCGGAGATGATATCCAAAGGAACACCATGTCGTGATACAATCTCATCAACATAAATCTTGGCAAGTTTATCAGCAGATAGATCCTCGCGAATCAGAATAAAATGACCTGACTTCGTTAATCGATCGATAACAACCCATATAGCATCATGACCTTTTGATGTACGCGGTAATTTAGTGATGAGATCCATCGCAATGTTCTCCCACTTCCAAACCGGTATCTCTGGTTGTACAAGCAAACCAGAAGGTCGTTGATGTTCAGCCTTGACTTTAAGACAAGTTAGGCATTTCGACACATACAAGGCAACATCTTTCTTCATACCAGGCCACCAATACTGAGTACGAAGATCCTTGTACATTTTATCAGCACCATGATGGATAGAATATCGAGACTTATGAGACTCGTCCATCACTAAAGTGCGAAGATCGTCTTGTTTCGGAATCCACAAACGATCCTTGAAATAGAGTAAACCATCGTCCTTCGCTTCGAGTTTAAGCTCAAGTTGACGTGGTAATTCCTTACCCATAAAATTTTGTGAAACACAAAATTATTGAGCTTGAAGAACACGAGTTTGAATATCAGATAGAGTTCGAACAGAATGAAGCTTGACTCGCTCCTTTCGACTAAGTGCATCGGCTACGACATTCGCCTTACCAGGATGGTAGCGAATCTCGCAATCATAGTCGTTTAAGAGTTCAACCCAACGTCGTTGCCTCATGTTTAGCTCCTTCTGATTAAGAATATGCTGGAGACTTTTGTGGTCTGTGAAAACCACACACTTCGTGTCATAAAGATAGTGTCTCCAGATTTTGAGAGCAAAAACTACAGCTCCAAACACAAGATCATGAGTTGTATAGTTCTTCTCGTGAACTTTCAATTGTCTAGACGCGTATGCTATAACTTTACCTCGTTGCATAAGAACACAACCAAGGCCTAAGTTGGACGCATCGCAATAGACAACGGAATCATCATTTCCCTCGGGCAAAGATAGAACAGGAGCATCACATAGCTTCTGTTTCAGCGTTTGGAACGCTTCTTCTTGTTTGGGTCCCCACTCCTAAGGCTTATTCTTTTGAGTCAAAGCAGTGAGTGGAACCGCAATCTTCGAGAAGTTCGAAATGAAACGACGATAATAGCCAGCGAGACCAAGAAAAGAACGAATTTCTGTAGGTGTCGTTGGTGTATTCCAATCCTTGATTGCAACAATCTTGGATGGATCCACATGAATACCTTGCTCGTTGACAATATGTCCCAAAAACTGAACTTCTTTAAGCCAAAATTCACACTTGGAGAATTTAGCAAAAAGTTGTTCCTTCTTCAGGAGTTCCAATGTCAAACGAAGGTGTTGCTCGTGATCGGTTCGAGACTTTGAATAAACGAGAATATCATCGATGAACACAATGATGAACTTGTCTAAATAAGGTTTACAGACCCTATTCATTAAGTCCATGAAAATAGCTGGGGCATTTGTCAAACCAAAAGGCATGACAGTAAACTCGTAGTGCCGATATCTTGTACAGAATGCAGTTTTGGGAATATCTTCTTCGAGTACACGAAGCTGATGATACCCAGAACGCAGATCGATCTTGGAAAAACAGGTAGCACCTTGCAGCTGATCAAAGAGATCATCGATTCGGGGTAGGGGATATCGATTCTTGATGGAAAGCTTATTAAGCTCACGATAATCGATACACATTCGAAAAGATCCATCTTTCTTTTTCACAAAGAGGATAGGAGCGCCCCAAGGTGAATAACTCGGTCGGATGAATCCTTTATCAGATAACTCTTGAAGCTGTTTTGATAATTCTTGCATCTCAGACGGTGCAAGACGATAAGGTGCTTTCGCAATCGGGTTGGCATTGGGTACAAGGTCAATATAAATTCGACTTGACGAACTGGAGGCAAACCAGGCAGTTCATCAGGAAACACCTCTGGATAATCCCGAACAATCGGAATATCCTGAATACTTTTGCTCTTGCCTTTCTCCTCGGTGACATGTGCCAGAAAAGCAACATATCCTTTTCGTAGATAACTTTGGGCTTTCGTACACAACATAAGTTTCAATCCACCAGATGGCTTCTCGCCACGAACTTCCAGAACATCGCCAGACGAAAGAGGAATACGAATGATCTTATCGAAACAAACCCCCTTAACATGATGTTTGGTTAACCAATCCATCCCCACAATAATATAGAAACTCCCAAGTTGCATCGGTGTGAGGTCAATAGGAAAAAGATGGTTATCGAGGTTCAATTGACAACCATGAAGAACAGAATCGAGTACGAGTGGTTTACCAGTAGCAACTTCGACAGATAAGGGTTTCCACAGTTTAGTTCTAGGTATCGCAAGTAAAGGCTCAAAAGATAACGAAGCAAAACTCCTATCGGCACCAGAATCGAAAAGAACAGATGCAAGTTGATTGTTAACAAGGAACATACCGTTAACAAGAAAGGTACCATTGACAACGAGGTTGTCAGCTCGAGCCTTGTTTGCATTCAGATTGAATGCTCGTCCATGAGCGGGATTCACATTTGCATTGACATTCGGATAAACAAAAGAGGTATCGAAAACATCGACAAAACACAAGGAAGGCGATCATTCGTTTGTTACCTCAAACAAACAAACGACACGCAGTGACTAATCAAAGTAAATGGGTCATAATAATGTATCACCGAAGACATGCTCGCCTATAAGCGAACACTCACCCCAAGAGTTCCCAGGTAAGAGTGACTGGTCCGATACTGCGGATTTGTACGAACACTCTAGCCTTAGACAGAAAACTCAAGGTACAGGCATTCACTCTTCCAGTTTGCACGTGTTCACATTATTTAGACCCAAACTTTGACGAGATTTTGAAAATTTAGAGGGCATAAAGCCGAACATGAATCAAACTGGAAGGGTTCAAAACCATACAATTAATCATCCAAGGATAGATGATTAATTTTCGAAGCGGATTTGTTCTTGTGTTCTCGTTGTGGTTATCACCCAAGGATAGGTGACGATATTGTTTTAAAATCTAAACGCAAGAGAACTTGCGTTAGGGTCCTAGAAAGTTATAGTCTAGGTCAAAGCATTGCTAATAACTGTAACACATGTGCCTCCACGGCCATCAAACAAATACTGTATCAATGAAATATTTTATTTCATACTTGGGACATGTACAAATATGTGTATCCTTTGCACATTATCAATTCTTGTTCGATTTCAAGCTTTAAATCGCTTTCTAGAAGGTTATACGCGCACTGATGCGTAAATATAACCCGTTTAATGCAACGAACGCTCCGGAATAGTGAAATAGGCTTAACATACCTTAAACAACCTTTAAATAACTTAGAAATATGTTTTAAAGGCTTTGGTGTGGCAAAAACAAGTTAATTCGCTTACAGGGACTAAACTTGACAAACTGCGAAAGTATGCCAATTTGAACTGTAACGAACATTCCGGAACATGATAATAAGTTAAACACACCTTAAATATCCTTTACATAGCATAGAAATAGGCTTTGAGGGGTTCGGTATGCTAAAATAAACTTTTGGGGTCATTCCGGGACTAAAAGCGTCAAAAAAGTGCACAAGTTTGCATTTTCGCGCATAACTTACGTTCTGAATACATCCGGACATCCAAAAATTCATGTAAGCACTAAAATATTTTATTTTAGTGTTTGGAATAAGAAAAATCCTTTCGTCACGCCATTTGGATCATTTTTCGCGCTTATGCGCATTCCGTCGTAATTAACCGAACAACGTAACCGTACGGCTAGACAAACCGACACCCGAGATATTTTTGAACACATTTTAAGTTCCCTATATTTTAAATTCATTTTATAGCTTTGAAATGGGGTTGACGGGGCTTAAACGTGTCAAAAAAACGCATCGAAAACCAAGTTTTGAGGTTGCAGGGACTGAAACTGTAAATCTGCCAAACTAGGTCCTTAAGTAGGGACCAGATGCAGCAAAACGTTTTTTTCAGCTTTTAACAGCCCTTAACACTCTCCAAAGGCCAAGTGCCAAGTGTCAAACTCTTATGGTGGATGGCAAATGAGTTACCACAACTTTCCAACAAGTGTACGGCTTAGATCGTGCCCCCTTTTCCAAGAAATGATCCTAACGGTGAACCAAAAACTATAAATACCCACCTCCACCCTTCACTTTTCCTCACAAGAATCTGATCTTATGTGATCTAAGTTGAAACCTTTGTTTCATACCTGAGCTATTTTGATCTAGATTAGCATTCGGGACCCTTTGTAAGTGTTCCTTCGTTCTTTTATTGCTTTTCGAGTCCGAAAGTCAAACTTTGTTTGACTTTCTGCATTGACCAGTTTATGGTCAATGAGAAGTTCGTTTGAACTTCGCAACGTGATTGTAATGACGATGGTTATAGTCCCTTGTGACTATGCCTACTGATTACCACGTTGTCTAGGGTCGTAAGGGTAAGCGATCTAATAAATCGCTTATACCTTCGAACCCGACCCATTTGGTCAATCATTAGGATCCGACCAAACACATTAGGTGACCATAGTATATAGGGAATAACCCTCCGAGGTTATACCTTATGGTCGCTTCGTTTAAGTAGTTGCATGATAGGTAGTTTATATGCCTTAGGTAAATTACCAAAATACCCCTTTGATGCCAAAATTCGTTTTAAACATATGTAACATAACTTTTGACATCTAAACTAATTTGACAACCATATTAGACATGTTAAGGCACATTTTACTTATCATAGGACTAGTTAGGCGTTCCAAACGCGTTTTACGCGAACGACGCGTTAAAGTAGCATAATCTACCTAAACGGGTCGTAATGGGTCACAAACACTTAGGTTAAGTTTCGTTTTAGTATGTGGGCTTTGTTAAATCATATTACACGAGTCTCCATACTCGTTTGGTTTACGAACCCTCATTCTATCCGATCCTCCGATATTAGGTCCGGTTTATTAACATAGTTACCTATATTAGGTGCCGTTTGATTCCGTGATCTCTAGCATTGCTTGGTGGTTATCTTAGGACTTCTGAGCAATCTCAAGTGAGTACATAGACCCCTCTTTTACTGTTTTCCAAACATTTTGGGGTGGAACACATGTGCCTACTTGTTACTTTCATGCTTTCCATGTTTTCACATCATATACTTGCTATATTCATTAGTACATTTATAGTACATGATTTCATTGTCTTACATTACATTTTATGCTATGTATGTCCATTTAGTTCATACTTAGTACATCGTTTCACATCACATCACATGCTATGTATGTTCATTTGTTGCATACTTAGTACAGTTGTTTTCATCACATGCTTACATTTTGATATGATATTTGGTTTGTTTTGATGGATCAATATACATTCATTAACACCGATCACGCCGTTCGTTAGTAGGTAGTGGTACCATAGGAATTGACAACTCCCGTTCCGGACATCCTGGGTAGGTGGGGATGAAAGGAATGACCGAATTCGATATACATTTACAACAAGATAGACCTTTAATTTGTTTAAGGGTTTATCGCCACAGTCTCAAGGCTTGGATGTATGCATTCTCACAATACCGCATAGATATTTGTATCACTATAGCATGCATTTCCACAAAACATAGCTTTGATTTAAACCTTGTTTTACTTCAATACTTTGTTTTTGTGCATATGGTATATTTCACTAGCCATACATATCATTTTGGTTACACATTACATGATTTACATTTGACACATAAACATTATTGACATTGGTTACACATTACATGATTTACATTTGACACATAAACATTATTGACATTGGTTATACATTACATGACTTACATCTTGGCAATAAACATTTTGACATATTATTCAATACGTTTGGAAATTGGCTTAAACATAGACATCTTACATTGTTGGTTTGGTTTGAGTAAGTGATTTAAGTAACGGGGCGTGTGTAATATGATACAAGCATGGTGGATACGCCGCTGGTACTTCCTATATATAAGTGATTGTATGGTATTACATATCGTAGCGTTATTTGAATCATTTCAATTTGAGACATATAACATTTTATACAAATAACATACTTTTCACAAGACATTAATTTACAAACAACTTACTTTTTTTTACAAACTCATTTTACATGGTTATTCATTTAACCATACATTATTCACTTATTTATACATATCATCTGATCTTATCGTTTTTCAAATGATTTACAAGACAAATCAAATTACAAGGTTCATGACTAAACTTTTTCTTAAACAATAAGTCATGAATCCTATTTTCATAAACCTATGTATCTCACAGGCATTTTTATGCTGACGTACCTATTTTCACATGTGTTTTCAGGAGATGATGCATAGGACTTATCAAGATACACATAGGCGGACTTGGGCCTTAGTGACAATAAAAGATGCAAGACAAGTTATTTATGTTATGTTTCTTTGATTGTCAAGACATTGTAACTCTTTTAATCAATAAAACAATATTTCAATTTCCATGTGTTATGAAACAATGATTCTGTTACAACACTCCCCGACGTTTCCGCCATGTTTTGTTGTTTTATGTGGTCGGGGTGTGACAATAACCTAATTCCCTATAACCATTGCCTCTGATACCAACTCTTCTGTCACACCCCGACCACGTAAAACAACAAACCGTGGCGGAAACGTCGGGGAGTGTTGTAACAGAATCATCATTTCACAACCATGGTAATTAAAAGTTTCGTTTTATTGATTTATTAAGTAATGTACATTTTCTTTAAAACCAAACAAACAAATTTAACATCGTCTATTATCGTTATTAGGTCACTAAGGCCTCGTCCAGATCCTATGTGACTCATGCATCCTAGCAATCGATATCACGCAACACCACCTGAAACATATGTAAAAACAAAGTCAGCAAAGAAATGCTGGCGAACACATAGGTTTTAGGAGAGTTTCGGATTCATGGCTTGCTTATATGTTGCAGTACCTTATTAGACTACTAGAGTCGAAAGTACAATCTTCGTTTTGAAAAGTGTATTGCAACATAATTAACCAACTCAAATCAAATTGGTTATAGTTTATAAAATCTCGTAGCCATGATTCTTAACCCAAAAACATTTGTTTTAGTAAACCAATTCGTAAAACATCTCGTAAAAACTCGTTAATAAACTCGTATGGTTTATATCCTTTAGAAAACCTCGTTGTGTGACATCGTTTCGAAAATCGTTTCCCAGGTGAACTAAATAATGACATGAAATGTAATATGATAAAAGCACTTATATATAAGATGTACCAGCGGCGTATCTACCATGCTTTTATCATGCTACACCTGTCCCATTATCTAATCACTACCCAAAATCAATCATTTATCTCGTTTAAGTCGTCTCAAATCGTTTAAGTCATCCCAAAATCGTATTCGTTTTAGTTGTAAAACTACTTTTGGTCGTCTCGCTAATAACACTCAAACCTTCGTGACTCGACTATCTCGTTTCTCGCATTAACAAACCACCAAAGGGTAAGTTAACAATCATAGATTCGGTCGTTACCTACATAACCCCCACACATAACCATGGGTGTAGTCTGATAACGAGATTTATCAGATCATATGGTACCATAACCTAATACTGATCGGTTCGGCCAAAAGTAATGAATGTCATTCGTTATGCAACTACAACCAACAAGTTCGTTCACATTATCGAAATCGTTATATGTTTAATATAAACCATCTTTATTGTTTTTGAAACCATCGTTTAAATATCAAAATCGTTTTAATACATATGAATCACCCCAAAACAATTGAAAACAGTAAAATAGGGGAACTATGTACTCACTTTGAATGGAAGGGTATCCTTGATCGAAAGAACTTAGTGAAGCTCAGGCAAACCAAGGAAATTCAAGTAGTACCTAGTAATCGGATCACTAGTAAATAAATCGACACCTAAATCGGAAGATCGGACATAATGAGGTCTTGTAAACCAAATGAGTGTTGGAACTCATGTGATATGGTTTAACCAAGCCTACATTCTAGATCGGAACCTAACCTAAGTGCTTTCGACCCGTTACGACCCGTTTAGGTAGCTTACGCTACTTTAACGCGTCGTGCGCGCAAAAGCGCGTCCGAGACGTCTAACTAGTCCTATGACAAGTATTATATGCCGTAACATGTTTAATTATGTTGCATAATAGTTATGTGACAAATGTTTAGGTTACATATGCTTAAAATCCAATTATGCACGAAAAGGGCGTTTTGGTCATTTACCTAAGGTATATAAATTACCTATCATACAACTACTTAGACTATGTGACGATAAGGTATAACCTCGGAAGGTTATTCCCTATGCAACTATGGTCACTAATAATGTTTGGTCGGATCCTAATGATTGACCAAACGGGTTGAGTTCGAAAGTCTAAGCGGTGGTTTAGACCGCTTGACTTACGACTCTAGACAAGCACTAAACTAAAAGTGACGAGCTAAGCGTGTTAGAACATGCTTAACTTAAGTTAGAAAATAGGTTTTAATATCAAAACAAAGTGTTTTGATATCCTAAAGTAGTCTGGTTGCAAAATACGCTTAAATGCGCATTTTGACCGAAACTACGACTCGTCACTACGCCTAGTCAACGTGGTAATCAGTAGGTATAGTCACTAGGGACTAGAACCATCGTGATTACGCTCACGTTGCGAAGTTCAAACGAACTTCTCGTTGACCAACTCGTGGTCAAAGCTGAAAGTCAAACACTTTTTGACTTTTAAGCTAGGAAAACAATAAAAGAATGAAGGATGACTTACAAAGGGTCCAAAGAGATTTGATTCCAAGTATTCTCAGGTATGTAGTGAATAATCACAACAACTTAGAGAATTCTCAGATCAAATGTGGTTTGATAGTGAAATGGGGGTTGCTATTTATACTTGTGCATGATGTACAAGATCAAGACAAGTGTTTGTGTGGTCAAGAAGCAATAAATCCTAACCATCCAAGTGTTATGAGCAGCTAGGAAGCCTTGGGGAGGTGTTAACTTGGTCCCCAAAACATGAAAATTGCGTACAAGGGCCTCAAGAACGAGTTGGGAGGCTGCTGAGAAGTTTCTACAGAACTGGCACTCTTAGGCGGCCCGCGTAAGATAAGGCTTGATCTTACGCGGCCCACGTGGCTATGTTTCCAGAAATGACAAAATGGTCCCTACACTTCAGAAACTTGGAATTTGATGCATTTTTGGCACGTTTAAGCCCCGTTAACCTCATTTCAAGGCTCTAAAATGATGTTAAAGTACAGGGAACTTAAAATATGCTCATAAACATCTCGGATGTCGCCTTGTTTGATCGTACGGTCGCGTTATTCGTTAAATTACGATGAAACTCAAACGGACGCGAAAACGATCCAAATTAAGTGACGAGTGGTATTTTTGCATGCCGATCACTAAAATAAAAATATTTTAGTGTGTATAAAAATTTTGGATGTCCATATGTGGTCAGAACGTAAGATATGCGCGAAAATGCAAACCTACGCCGTTTTTGACACTTTTAGTCCCTGTAAGATCAAATAAGCATGTTTTCGCACACCGAACCCCTCAAAGCTTATTTCTAAGCTATGTTTAGGTTATTTATGGTATGTTTAGCTTATGATCAAGTTCCGGACTGTTCGACACCATACGAATCGGCATAGTTTTGCAGTTTGACATAAATAGTCCCTACGATCGTATAAGCTTGTTTTCAACACACCAAACCATCCAAAACTTATTTCTAAGTTATGTAAAGGTTATTTAAGGTATGTTAAGACTATGTTACTATTCTGGAGTGTTTTTCGTGTTAAACTGACTGCGTTTACGCACCAGTTTGCTTATAACTTTCCAGAAAGCGATTTAAAGCTTGAAATCGGAAAACGAATCAAATCGTAAAATCAGCAAACACCAATACACATATAATAACACCAAAACACATTTTTTTATTGATAATTAACATTGTTTTACATTGTTCATCGGTTACAGAGCACGGTTGTCATACTAAGAACACTTGTAAGTGTTCCACCTTGGCTTATTTATTTATTTCAAGCTAAAAGTCAAACAGTGTTTGACTTTCAGCTTTGACCATGAATTGGTTAAGACAAAGTTCGTTTGAACTTTGCAACGTGAGCGTAATCACGATGGTTATAGTCCCTTGCGACTATTGTCACACCCCAACCGATGGCGGAAACATCGGGGTGCGGCACTAAGCGTTCAGATTGCTCAAGAGTTTCCATAACACTAATAGTTTCATTATAGATTAATCAATTTCATAACACCGTCTATGCATCACAAAAGGTCAATCACAAAACATTCCAAATATTGTTCAAAGTTTCCAAATTAACTACGATGTGTTTCTAGGCAGCATCCTAGCAAGTTTCTGGTTTCCTCAGCTACTATCAACCTGCAACATGTATTAAAATATATCAACAAAATGTTGGTGAGTATACAGGTTTTAGTACGTAGTAGCATAATAGTTTAAAAAGTTCCAAAAACTCATATCCAGCTTAAACACATATAACCATGCTATTAAACGAAGTCCAAGTGATAGCCCAAGTTTCCAATGCGTTAACTATGACAACTGTGCTCTGTAAACGATGTATAATGTAAAATAATATCAATTATCAATAAAACGATGTGTTTTGGTGTTAATATTTGTGTTTGACGATTTTACGATTTGATTCTAGTTCGATTTCAAGCTATAAATCACTTTCTGGAAAGTTATACGCAAACTGATGCGTAAACGTAATCAGTTTAATGCGACAAACACTCTGGAATAGTGACATAGGCTTAACATACCTTAAATAACCTTTACATAACTTAGAAATAAGTTTTGGATGGTTTGATGTGTGGAAAACAAGTTTATTCGATCGCATGGACTATTTATGTCAAACTGCGAAAGTATGTCGATTCGTATGGCAACAAACATTACGGAACTTGATCATAAGCTAAACATACCCTAAATATCCTTTAAATAGCTTAGAAATAGGCTTTAAGGGGTTCGTTATGTGAAAATACGCCAATTTGATCAATAGGGACTAAAAGCGTCAAAAAGTGCATAAGTTTGCATTTACGCACGTATCTTACGTTCTGAACGTATCCGGACATCCAAATATTTTTGTAATCATTAAAATATTTTATTTTAGTGATTGGAATGGAAAAATACCATTCGTCGCGCAGTTTGGATCGTTTTCGCGTCCGTTCGAGTTTTCGTCGTAATTAACCGAATAACGTGACCGTACGACCAAACGAACCGACATCCGAGATGTTTTCAAGCATATTTCATGTTCCCTATGCTTTAAATTCATTTTAGATCCTTGAAATGGGATTAACGGGGCTTAAAAACATCAAATCTAAGTTTTGGGCTTGCAGGGGCCAAAACTGACAAATCTGCAAAGTTGTTCGCGGGGCGCGTAAGCCCACATCTACTTCTACGCGGGGCGTGACAGACTACTAGATCAGAAACTTTGGATCTGGTCCCAACAGCTGATTTCAATGGTTTTCAACATGCTTTTAGGATACCATTTGCTAGTTTTTGAGTTCCCATTGTATTATAATCTACGGGCACAAGTGTATGGCTTAGATTAAGCTTTGAATTGCTCAAAAACACTTGTAAAGATCTTGTAAACTCAAGACTTCCTATAAATACCCACCATGTTCAACCTTCATTCCTCACACATTGATCTAAATCTGCTCTAAGTTGAGGCTAAGGCTTCATACCTGAGTGTTTTGGATCAATTCTTCCTAGCTTTGACCCTTTGTAAGCTTCTTTCATGCTTGTTTGTGCTTTTCAAGTGTGAAAGTCAAACAGTGTTTGACTTTATGCTTTGACGACAATTTGGTCAAGTCAAAGTTCAATCGAACTTTGCAATGTGAGCGTAATCATGATGGTTATTGTCCCTTGTGACTATACCTACTGATTACCACGTCGATTAGTCGAAGTGACGAGTCAAAGTTTCGATCAAAATATGTGCTTATGTGTATTTTGCGACGAAGCTATTTTTGGGTATCAAAACACTTTGTTTTGATATCAAACCTTTTTCTAACTTAGTTAAACATGTTTTAACATGTTTAACTCGTCACTTTTAGTCTAGTGCTTGTTTAGGGTCGAAAGTCAAGCGGTCTTGACAACCGCTTAGACTTTCGAACCCGACCTGTTTGGTCGATCGTTAGGATCCGACCAAACATGTTTTGTGACCATTGTTATATAGGGAATAACCTTCTGAGGTTATACCTTATGGTCACTTAGTTTAATTAGTTGTATGATAGGTAGTTTATATGTCTTAAGAAAATGACCAAAATGCCCTTTTCATGCATAATTGGATTTTAAGCATATGTAACTTAATTGTTATCACTTAAACTGATTATGCAACATATTTAAACATATTAGGGCATATAATACTTGTTATAGGACTAGTTAGGCGTCTCGAACGCGCATTTGCGCGAACGACGCGTTAAAGTAGCATAAGCTACCTTAATGGGTCGTAACGGTTCATAAGCACTTATGATAGGTTCCGATTTAGAATATAGGCATTGTTAAACCATATCACATGAGTTCCAATACTCATTTGGTTTATGAGACCTCATTCTACCCGATCTTCCGATTTAGGTGTCGATTTATTAATATAGCGATCCGATTACTAGGTACTACTTGATTTCCTTGGGTTGCCTGAGCTTTGTTAGTTCACTATAATCAAGGATACTTGCAATTCAATGTGAGTACGTAGTTCCCCTATTTTACCGTTTTTGATTATTTTGGGGTGATTCATATGTGTCAAAGGATTTCGATGCTTTCAACGATGATTTTAAAAACAAATACTATGGTTTATATTAAACATAATGATTTCGATAATGTGAACGAACTTGTTGGGATGTAATTACATAACGAATGACATTCATTAGCTTTGGCTGAGCCGACCAGTACTAGGTTATGGTACCATAGGATCTGACAAATCCCGTTATCGGACTGCCACCATGGTTATGATGATTGTTAATGCGAAGGTTTGAATGTTATAAGCGAGGAAACCAAAAGTAGTTTTCACAATTAAAACAAGAACGATTTGAATGATTGAAGGATTGAACGATTTTGAATGATTCAACGATTTTGAACGATTGCACGATTTTGGACGATTGAACGATTGAAATGATTGAACAATATAAATGATTTGAACAATTTGAGAACGATTGGTTTTTGGTTAGTGATTAGATAACGGGACGGGTTTAATGTGATAAAAGCATGGTAGATACGCCACTGGTACTTCTTATATATAAGTGCTTTTATCATATTACATTCTGTAGCGTTATTTAGTTCACTTGGACGAACGATTTTCAAATGATACACACAACAATGTTTACTAAATGATATAAACATTTGAGTTTTATTACGAGAACGATTTACAATTTGGTCTACTTAAACAAATGTTTTGGGTTAATATTCATGACAACGAGATTTTATAAACTATAAACAACTTGTTTGATTTGGTTAATCATATTACAATACAAACATTTTACAAAACAAGGTTTACTAATATCGATTAAAGAAGTTGTTCGAGTTATCTCAACATGTAAACGAGCCATGAATCTGACACTCTCACAAAACCTATGTGCTCACCGGCATTTTTATGCTAACTTTATTTTCACGTATGTATCAGGTGGTATTGAATGATGTTGATTGCGACTAGGATGCATGCTCACTTAGGATGGGACGAGGCCTTAGTGACTTAAATAACGATGATAGACAAGGTGTTTAAATGTTTGTTCTATTTCAAGACAATGTTTAATGTTCAATAACTAAATAAAACGAAACTTTTGAATCCATAGTTGTGAAACAATAATTCTGTCGCTCCACTCCCCGACGTTTCCGCCGCGGTTTCGTTGTTTTACGCGGTCGGGGTGTGACAGAAGAGTAATGCTTTGACCTAGACTATAAATTTTCTAGGACCCAACTGTAAGACCCTAATACGTATTTGACAGAAAGTCGCAGCGAAAATTCGTACCATAAAATTTCTTTCATTATAGACGTCTTGAACCTACTAGATAGTTTATTTTGAAAATAAACACTTTATATTAAATGCATAAATTGACTCATTTACGAAACGAAAACATTAAATTATGTTTACTAAATTACATAGTCAAGCATTCCCGTACAATCTGTCCGGTGACTCGTTCTTCATTCTCTTATACCTAGTGACGATGATCCATAATTTTTTACAACCTGCATTCACCACATAACATCACAACATTAGTACACCTTATATATTATAAACATGATTTATAATCATGGAGACTCGTTACGTTCTATCCTCGTGCACTTTCCATTCCGTTATCTTTCTAAATACATGCATTTCATCTGAGTGTCTATCTCTTGGTGAAACTTCAATAATGTACCTTTATTACATTTCAATCTCAAGGCACACTATTAATAATGTTAATACTCAATCGTATTGAAATCATGCATACATACACACCTACATACGTACATACATTTTTACAATCTTACATACATGCATACATTCATACGTACCCTCATACACACATACATACACACCTACATACGTACAAGTTCTTGCATACCACTTACGTACCTGTGTATTTATTTCATGGGGCTTAGATTTGGATTTATAACCGATAAACATCAAGGAAACAATCAAAATCAAGTTTGTGAGGCCCACCGTAGACCACGGTTAGTGTACCGAAGCTTCGGTACACCGAACAACTTAAATAACAAATTTCATCATTTGGAACATGGGAAGGGCGTCGGCGACGACCCTTGATCCATCCTATTAGCACATATTAGAGACCTAAACCACATTTAAAAACCTTAAATGTTAGTATTAGAAGTGTAAAAAGTTGTTAAATATCATAATTTACGTCATACACCATCAAACAACAACATATAACAATTTTATCAATCCTATCGTACGCTACGGTCTATAGACCGTAGCTTACGGTCCATTAATAATCAACAAAACAGCCCCTCCAGTACCGTAGCCTATGGCTGAACCGTAGGTTACGCTGCAGCCCAGCTGCAGATTTTCCGGTTTAATCCTTTTTACGAAAACGGCCGTAACTTTCAAACCGTTTATCCGTTTTACCTCCCGTTTCTTCCTACGTGATCGTAATTTGATATTCTATCATGTGAACTTAAAATCCAATATCTGGGTTAAGGAAATTCTTAACTTATGCGCTTTCGACTTATTATTCATTTACGAATTATTCGACCCGTTCATGTTTTCATCAAACAGCTCATTTGTTTTAGCCCAAAACTTACATGAACATTATAACTATAATACTTCTACATTATCCGGAGTTTTTTACTTGGAGTTTACGCACCCGATACCCGGTATGCATTAAACTCATTCATTTCATTCAATTATACGAAGTTAAACTTTGTTAATACAATTCCATTCATAAATTGTTTATCCATTACTCATAACTTACAACCGAGCATTTTGACTATTAAACCGCGTCTCCGTTTCTTGGTTAGCGTACTTATATGCAATCCTACCCATTACCCGGTTATAATATCGTAGCCGTTACTTATGCATCATTCCGTTATAACAATAAGACCTCATTTTTTTTACCCGTTCGGTCTACTTAGTGAAAATCATCGATTTCATACAACCAAATCCATACTTGACTTCAATAATCATACTTAATTAACTAGAACACTACCTTGCTTAAACAAACTAAGAAGTGATTACGGAAATCACTTACCTTGTGCATCCGTGTCTGTATCCGCTTCCTTGCCTCCTCTTGACCCGTTAGCCTTTCATGCTTGAGTCCGTCTCGACATGATTCCTCTACTTTCATGCCACCAAATCACATTCTCGTTAGCATACATAATTGCACATGTTGACGATCATATCCATCGCATATTTCACATTTGACTTTCTTTAGTCACAACTAACAAGCATAAGACATATAATCAAATTCATATCCTTTCAAACTCATGTAATTCATCATGTCATCACAAATATCACGTATTGACATAACATGTAACATACGACTTCCTATAATCCTACTTTTACGACAACAAATCATATCATGCTTCTTATGCGTAGTTGACTTTCAGAAATCGACAATTCATCATACGAACTTTCGACTTATTCTCATCTTCTCGTAACATCAAAATAGGCTATACGAAAGACACCATATACATTACCTACTCATGATGCAAATGTGCTTACAACCACATTCAAACTAGTAATTTACCATGATCATGTCATCATTTTCGTATTTCGTTCCTATATACACCAAGCTTTTTCATAAAATCTTGCATCCTAACCTCACTTAGGCATTTCATCATACACTTGGTGGGCGTACCATTAATTAAGGATAGTGTACAAGTATCATTTGCATAACATGACCAATTCATATCAATATCATCCAGAACATCAAATTCAATAGAATTTCACATAACTTCTCTTCTAATTCAGTTCTAGGTAACAATTTATCAATATAAACAATCATCATACATACTCTCATCCAATTTCACACTTTACAACTCATACTCATTCTACTCTAAGTGGGTTTTCACTCCCAACATTGATTTAATCAATTTTAAGCATTTATAATGTTCTAGATGGTAATCTTAGTTCAATATTATACTAATTTCATATAAACTCATAGAATTTCTTGAAACCCAACATATTCAAGATCATCAAACTATCAAATTCTTCTTACCATAAGCTTTAATAGGCCTAGATGATCAAGAAATCATTGACATGCATGAGTAACAGCCACGATTAGGGCTTCAATTGGCTGGATTTCTGTGATTAGAAGGGTCTCCCATTCTTCTCTGGCTCTGGGCGTCGAACACACACACACACTTGCACCTTCTCTTTTTCTTTTATTTCTTTCTTTCTTTTATTTATATAAATACATCTTTTTAGAAGTGCATTTCCAACCCTTATAGTTTTATTAGTTCACATGTTTACACTACTACATATTTACACTTAGAAGTTAACATTACATTTAACTAGGTTAAGTGTACCTAGTTACCCAACATCATACCAAACTATTTAAACGCTCGCCCATAGTTAAAATTATGGATTTTGGGGCGTTACAAGTCTACCCACCTTAAAAGAGGTTTCGTCCTCGAAACCTTGCTCATTTCCACTTAAGATTAACTATCTTTTCTTTCCGCCCTATCAACTTGACCGCGATCCCGTCTCGTTGACGGCCTTCTAACTCTAAGAACCCGATCCGGAGTTCTTATTAGTGTCGTCTTCATGGTATAACGCTAGGCTCTGGAAAAACAAACATAATCGTACGCATTGTCCCTACCTTCTTAAATTAAGCAAATTATATTTACAATCACATAAAGGTCGAAATCTTATCCAGAGCTCTTATTAGTGTCATTTTCAATTTATAGTGCTAGTTCCTAGCACACATCATCACTAGCAGTTCATTCATTGAATTCATTCAAAATATATACTATTGCTCGTACAGGCCTAAGTTTACGACTTGTTTCTATCTCTCTAATTAAACATAATGCATTCATATTCTTACTTATTTAAAATAAATTGATTTATTTCATTCTATTCATATATCATATACAGTATTTCATTTTGTTCACCATGATTAAACCCCAACATCTCATTACTAACATTCCTTCGTATTACTTTCATATTCATATAAGGTGTGACAATCCGAGATTTCAAGTCCTTTCATGTATGTATCTATTGTGTAACAATTCCATTTTGACATTGTGTTGTGTTGATTATTAAATTGTTATGTTTTATGAATTAAACAAGTGAACAAAACCCTATGTAACGAAACCTAGAGGGTTTCGCCACTTTTATATTCGACGAAACATGGGGTCTCGCCGAATGGGCTTTCGGCCCAGATGAGGCCCAGTGACTGTTTAAAATATAAATACATGCATAGAGGTTACGGAATGCCTTTTTGCAGAAACCCTAGTTCTCTCTTAACTGTGTGACGGCAACAAACCCCCATCGGAGACATCATCTTGTTCGAGCGAACAGTCGGTTAGTAATTCGTATTAGTGCATTGAAACTCATTTGTTGATCTTGTTTATACGTGTGCTTGATTTACGTGAAGTGTTTACTTATGATTCATGATAATTATGATTTATGGATAAGGTAGTTCATTGGAATGGAAAACTGTGCAATATAATTCAGTAAATATAATCGGCTAGGTGATGTATCAATGGGAAAGTTACTTGAAATTGGTTATTGATGAATCAGATGGTCGATTGTGCGATTTCGAGCTTATGTTAATAAATTAGGGTTCTGTAATAGATGATGGTGTACTATCGGACCCGATGATATTAATCTCTGTCAATGATTGGAAAGGTGATTAGGGTTTTGATTGAATGTGATAACTGTCGTTTGATCTCATAATTCATCAGAAAGTTGTAACTGCTGTTAGAGAGGTTTCGTCACTTGTCCATCGACGAAACTTCTTAAGGATTCGTCATAGGAGCCCCGACGAAAGGTCATGGGGTTTCGTCATACATGCATCGACGAAACTTGATGTTTCGTCGACCAGGTGTTTCGTCGTCTGTACAGGAGCTCATCAACAGATTGAAATTTTGAACATGCATACTAATGAATAACATCTCGTTAATAGCAACCACATGGCAAACTATTAATGATGTCCACTTATGGTTAGGGTATTGATGGTAAAACATGTGAGATGTGATTGGCTTAGTTACTGAACGAATAGGTTAATGAAAGCATAATAGTTACTAGTAATGATGATTACTCATGATAAGTGACCTAACCTGGTACAAACTCCTAGTATTGTACACACAACTGTTAAGCATTACTTTAGATTGTATACGTGAATTATGTGACGTTATGAGTTGTATAATTGCTGTGATAATTTACATGCACACTACGAGTATACGGGAACGTAAACTGATTTCGAATGCTTGAATATCATAGGCTGTGACTGTCTAAGTGTTAACAAGTATTTAATCAAACCGAGCAAACCAAGGTGAGTTCACTGCTCTTTTCCAAGCATGCATCCATGGAAGGGATATCGGGTAACGTTTTCAGGGAAGAATGTCAGGTTAATGGGATGTTTGTTATTACTCAGTTTCTATCATATAAGACCCCTTACATCTACCGATTGTTGTCGGGAAGGCAACGAGGTATTTAGTTGATAGCGCTATTAGGATTGGCACCCTCACACCGGGCTGGAATGGATGGGCGTGAACTATTTACCTTGTCCAATGCTTTGATAGAGGCATTGGGGTTTGGGCAAACACATCTAGTAGCCACATACGGTAATCGAGTTAATAACATCATCAAAACATAACGTTGAACTGTTCTAAACACACATCGGGTAACTAAACGCGTTAACAAAACTTTGAACTCACCAGCATCGTCTGACACACTTGTCTGCATGCTTGCTGGTCGTTATATTTCTTGACATGGACTTGCTATCTGGGAGTGCTGGAGTGGTCATGGATCGAGGCTCTTGGATATATTTGATACTTTGGTTTTGAACACTTATCAAGAAACAGTTGTTTAACAATTTACTATATGCTTCCGCTGAACATCTCCTTCGGTTTAAACTTATGATTTGGATTTATATTTGGCAATTAATGATATGTTTTATTTAAATACTATACGTGGTTCAATGTGATTGGTGGCTTGGATCCTGGTACGTCACACATCCCGCGGTGTTCCCGCATGTGGTATTTTGGGGGTGTGACAGTTTGGTATCAGAGCCACTGGTAATAGTGAACTAGGTTTTAAAACGTTTTCATAAAACCAGACTATAACCGAACAACTTCGAAAATCGACCATGACACTCAGCTCCAGATTGCAAGGTTCGTCTTCTGTATACTGTATGCATTACTTGTCTAGTAGTCACACACTCACAACTTGCATGAAATGATATATTAGATACTGTGGTGATTTGATAGTGTGACACTACTCTTTGACTCTTGTGATTCGTAATCCTGTAATACCTTCTGTTTTGCTACTTGAATGCGGGGGGAACTTTTAGCACAAGTTAAGAGGCACTGAGATGAGCATGCAAATTGCCTTATTATTATGGGTGCACACATAATAATAACATGAGGTGTATGCGAGTCCCAGTGAGGCTTAACGAGTGTGAGGAGGGTTCTGCCCTATTGTGTGTAAACTAGGTAGCTGTAGACTTTAACGTGGTACTTGACTTTTACCTCATTTCGACTTTTAAATATGTTCCCTCTCCTTATATAGAATCATGAGTGGACGAGGACATGGACGTGGTCACATTGCGATGACCCAAGCTGAGCTGACAAATCTGATTAATACATGTGTGGCTGAGGCTTTGGCAGCCTATCAAGCTGGTACGATAAGTGCCAATTACCTTTTGTTCTTGTGTCGCGTACACAACCTTACCCCTGTAATGTGTTTTCTTTCGTACAATAGGTCAGCAAAACCAAAACAATCCACCTGCTTGTACGTTCAAGATGTTCATGGATTGTAAGCCACATACCTTCAATGGGACTGAAGGGGCTGTAGGACTCATGCGATGGTTTGAGAAGGCAGAGTCGATATTTGCTATGTGTAACTGTCCTGCTGGGGACAGAGTGAAGTATGCTATGGGCACACTCGAGGATGGTGCCCTAACATGGTGGAATGCCCAGGTTCAGCTGTTGGGTATCGAGGCGGCGAACGCCACTACTTGGGACGACTTTAAGGAATTGATCAGGGAGGAGTATTGTCCTCGTGATGAGATCCAGAAATTGGAGAACGAGTATTATGACCTGAAAATGGTGGGATCTGAGATTGAAGCATACATGAAGCGGTCGTATGAGTTGGCTGACATGTGCCCGAATTTATCCCGACCCATGTCTCGAAGAATTGAGTTGTTCATCAAGGGATTACCTCCACGAGTGAAGGGTTTGGTTACTGCAGCAAATCTCAACAACTTGACACAGATTGTCCGTTTGGCTCACAAGATCGTTGATCAGGAGGTGGAGAGTAATTCACTACCACCACGTGTTTCTGCTACTGCTACTACTGCCGCTACTACAGCCACTACCCCCGCCACTGACAGCAAGCGTAAGTGGAACGATGTGGACAAGGCGTCCAATTTGGTGCAGTCACAGAAAAGGCCGGACACCGGCAGCAATCGTAGTTTCAGCCAGTCGTCTTCGGTGAATCAGAATCAGGGCTCTTATGTTGGGAATAATCCGCAGTGTAACAAGTGTGGCTATCATCATTATGGGCAGTGCGTCCGAGCTTGTCGTAGGTGCGAGAAAGTGGGCCATGAGGCCAAAGACTGTAGGGCCCCACAGCCAAAGCAGCAACAACAGCAAAATCAGCAGTATCAGAGACAGCAAAGGCAGCAACCCCATCAGAATCAGGGTTTCAAGAAAGGGTGTTATCAGTGTGGGGATGAGGGCCACTTTAAGCGGGATTGCCCTCAGTTGAATCAGAACGCCAACGACAACAACCGCCAGAATAACAACGGAAATGCTGGAAACAACAACAACGACAACAATGGGGGCAACGGTGCTCGTGGAAGGGTATTCACGATCGGGGCTGGGGATGCTAGGAACGACGTCAATGTCGTGACTGGTACGTTTTCTGTGAACAACCTTATTGCTTCTGTGTTATTTGATTCCGGTGCCGATTGGAGTTATGTGTCCCTAGAGTTTAGTCAACGACTAGGGTTAACTTGTGACAACTGGCACCAAACCGGTAAATTCCGTACACTTTAATTATTATTTAATGACTGCAATTATGTGCTTAAATGTCAACATTGATTGATTACATGATATACAAGTGAATTCATGCACGTTTATTACTACAAGAATTACTTTATGCATTAATAAACAGCGTTGCGCCAGAAATACTAGTAAACTCACCGGTAAGACACCTTGTGTCAACAATTCTGCAAAAAGCAGTTAGACAATAGAATTGGAGCCTAGGTGTAGGTCCAATGACAAGAATGCATTAAAACCCAAGAGTACATACAAGGGTTAACATATAGACCATCCGGAAGCTAAAATACGCACTAAAAAGCACCCGAAACGCACTCTAAGTGCAGAATTTATTTAAATTCAGCTATAATCAGCATTATGACACTGAAATATTATGCAGAAATTATGATTTATCATTCAGATTACTTCCCTAAGTGTCGGGAATTGAAAGTGTTACAAAAGGGGACATAAAAGACACTAAAACAGTGCAATTTAGCACTTTAACGAACCGGTAATTAACCAAACATCCGGACATTACCCGGAACATCAAAATATTACAAGAAGCATTGTTTTATTTTTCTGAGCTAGTATTGGCCCCCGAACACTTAAACATTCCATATAAAACATCCTACATACTAAACACTAGACTTTTACCCTTAACCATTCATTAATCACCTACCTTACCATCTAAATTACACTTAACCCCCCCCCCCCCAAGTGATATTTTCGGCTCACCCAAGGTGGCCCCACCAAGATTACTTCAAATCTTCTTATATCTTTCAAGATCTTTCATTGGTTTTGGTGTGATCTTGATTTGATTAGGAATGTACTTAAGGGGACATATAACCCTTTGGATAATAAGAGTTGGAGTGTTATAAGAATCATCATCTTCTCCACAACACCAACTTCCTCCCTCTCCCTCACATAAGCTACAGCCCACCCCCCTTTTCCATACACCACCCATTTTCAAACAAGCTTCATCCATTCCAAGCTTGTATTAAGGTGCAAGAAGGTGATTAAGGAAGCTCGGTGCAAGTGGAACTTGAAGGACCACCCTCGTTTGCTATTAACCACCAAATCTTCATCTTGTTTCTTCCCTAGCTATAAGCTAGTTGTAAGATTCTTATAAACTCTTGTTTACTTCCATTTTTAGTGGTTAAAAGACTTATTATGTTGATTATCATAAGAACACTAAAAGACATGCACATGAAACTTGAAAAAAATAAGATGATACATGATGGAATCTTGCTAAAATGATGTTGTTTAGTGAGTGTATGTTACTTGCTTGTTGACTTCTTGAGTTGATGATGTTAACCATCACATGAAGCTTGCTATATGAAGTTTAAACATTAATCTAGCAAGTGGGAGGATGATTATGTAACAAACTAGAATAATCATCTTCTTGTCTAGTCATGAACGTGATAAATAAGTGATTTCTTGGAAAATAATAAACAAAGTAAGCTAGTAAACTTATAGATCTAAGATGTATGAATGGTTTTTCCAAAAGAACCAAGTTTAAAATATGATTTTTAGAAGATCTTGGTTTTTACTTAAACCTACACTATTTTTGGTGATAAAATAAGTGTAGAGACACTAGAGAAACAAGAAAGATACAAAAGAAATATTTTTTAGAAAAATCATCCTACAAGTTGTAAACGACTAAATCTTTCAAGAATGAGATTTACAAACAACCAACCATGTTTTTAAGGGTATCTAGACTTACTAAAAACACTATTAAGTTACTACAAATTTTTACAAGCACTTCAAGTTCATGATGTTGTGTGATTTACTTGATTTTGGCACTTGATATGTGTAGAATAAGTTGTTGACGTTTGATGATGATTTAAAAGAAAATAAACACATGTTTTGAAAACATGGGGAACCTCCATTTTTAGGGGAAACTCTGTTAAAATTTTTATAAATTTTGACACTTAGAAAAATATAAGTTTTTGAGAAACTTATTCCCTAAAAATGTATCTAAAACATATACTAAGGTTTCCCAAACTTTTGTGTTAAGAAATGAGGATTCCTTCAAGAATAAAAATTGATATTAAGTATGTATATTTTTGAAGTAAATATATATATATATATATATTGATCACCAAATTTTGTGCTAAGTGTATGTAGTATGTAATATACGTGATAGTGTATTAGGACTTGAAAATACACTAAATACTCTTGAGAAGAAAAAACACAAAAATACACATACAACATACAAGATACATAATTCGGGTGCAAAATACAAGAAACTTATATATATTTTTGAGAAAATAATATAAGTAAGACACTTAGTTAAAAATATAAATTATTTTCAACACAAGAATACATATACAAAAGATAGGGACTTGTACTTGTGCGATACAAGTCTAGTGACTAACGATAATAAAACACGTTTAGGTCACGACGCATTATAAGCAAAACCCGGTGAAGTTTACGACGCAAGGAACGCAAAGTTGTGAGTTCATGCTCCCCCTTTTCTTTTAACTGTTTTCAGTTTTATAACTTCGGGGGTGAAATACATGTTACTAAATGTTTACAAGAGAGTTCGTGTCCCCACTTTTAATCTTTTACATACTTTTTAAACTTGGGGCGAACACATGAAAATTGATACTTGATATAATAAATGAGAATTGATACTTGATATAATAAACGAGAATTGATACTTGATATGATGAATACATAAACAAGAAGCACTCTTGGTGATCACTAGTACCAAGTATGATGCGTTTTGAGGAATGATACGAGAAATCGTGTCACGAATAGGGTACCATAAGCACCATTAATCGTGTACATACTTAGAACGCAGAACAAAAGGTTAGATCTAACGGGTGTCCGGGCAGCCACACTCTCGGTGAACACTAGTACCGAGTAGTGCTTTTGTGTCTCCGTCGTGAATCGACAACTAGAAAATGCCTATGGTTTGGTGACTTCCTATGTCGTGTCACATGTTAATGGCCTTGCAACCCATTAACTATACAAGAATACTTTAATTGTACGAAGTTCGTACACAAGAATACTTTATTTGTATGAAGTTCGTACACAAGAATACTTTATTTTTACAAGATACTTATCATGTTTTCATACAAAGTATACAAACGTGTTCAATACAAAACTGCATGAATTCACACCAACATTATGTTGACGTTTTTTTCCAAAAACTCACATGTATTTCAGGTAACTAAGATGGATGTTCGTGCGGTCTTACTCATGCTCTTGGATGTCGTTATGTTTTAGCTTGCATAAATGTTGTAAACTTTCAGACTATATGCGGTCTTTTGATGTAAACGCTTAAACTATGATTTCGGTTATGTAATGATTTGGCATTTGAAGTTATTTTTATGAGCATGTAGTATGTTTACCTTTCGTATGCAATGAGAACCTTTCATGATCACACCTCGTGCTTCCGCCGTAGAAAGGGGTGTGACAGATTGGTATCAGAGCTGCGATTGTAGTGAACCAGGATTCCATCTCGAGTCTAGTCTACAATCTCTAGGATCCTTTCACGAAAACGATTTTTCAAAAAGTTTTCATTGCATAAAATGTCCCGCGACATCCACTACCTGAAACTGTTTACAAAGAGTCAAGAAAAGACATTACGAGACCTAGGGTGCACTGGAGTAGCACTTGTCCTTGATTAAGAAATTACTTGCAATTATGTGTGATAATTAGCATATACATATACTAGAAATAGAATACCACTAGTATACGTGACTTTACCTGAAAACAATGGCCTGTCTGAAGGAAGAAATACAAGGATGAAACGAACTGTGCGGACTGTGCAAGGAGTTACGTAATTATGGATGCATACATAATTATGGAATTCAGTGCACAGAAACCACAGCAAGTCTTGTCATGTATAGATTCCCTCAGTACAAGAATAGGGTAATGATTTAGGGTATAAAGACAAGAACCGCCAATGTAAATATCTTATGACACAGCAGTATTTATCTAATTATACATGCTTGTTGCTGTATGAATTGATTTATACATTTGGCGGATTGTTTGATGTCACTTATGTGGTATATGCCTGTGTATATATATACTACTACTGTCTCGTAGGACGATATCAAACAGATGTCTAACCCTATTGTGTTGTATTCTGTCAGAACATGGCACCCAGAAGAGCTGTGAACGCTCATGATCAACCTCCTCCTCCCCCACTGCCAAGAACTGCTGAAGAGCTGAACGCTCTACTGGAGGAAAGAATCTCCGCCGATATCACCCAGTACGAGGCAAACCGAACTCAAGACAGTGGAGGACCAAGCAATGCTAGACGTAATGGGAATGGAGATTCGTCGGGAGGAAACACAGCTCAAGGTAACCTTAAGACGATTTATTAAGCATGGAGAAATTTATGAACGGTCTTTGTTTCATTATTTCTTCGATTGCTCACGTGTGAGTTGGTTGGATCAATTACAGGCTGCACTTTCAAGCAGTTTCTCGACTGCAAACCAATGAACTACGGCGGCACAGGAGGTGCAGTAGCGTTTGTGCGCAGGACGGAGAAGACTGAAGCTACTATCCGCATGAGCAAGTGTACCGCAGATCAGCAAGTCACTTTTGCTACTGGGTTGTTTGTTGATGAAGCTTTGACTTGGTGGAACTTGCAAGTCCAAACCTTGGGCGATGATGCCGCTTATGGCCTAACTTGGGATGAACTGAAGGAAGGAAAGAATGAGAGAGAAGTATTGCTCTCGTGCTGATCTCCAAAGACTGGAAACGGAGTTCTGGCACTTGACCATGGAAGGTGCTGACATTAATGGTTATACTCGAAGGTTCCACGATCTGTCTAGAGTGCTTCCCTACATGGTGACTCCCGAATTTAAGCGCGTTGAACGCTACATTTGGGGATTGGCCTCAGAATTTCGTGGCATGGTAACTTCGGCCAAACCTCTAACGATCACGGAGGCTGTAACTCTGGCTGTCAGCCTTACTGAAGACTGTGTTCGAATGAAGAAGCTGTCGCTGAACCCAACAGAAAAGACTGAGATGCATGCTGAGTCGTCTGGTGACAAGAAAAGGAAGCATGCGAATCTGAGCAAAGCAACCCGCAACAACAGCAAGGGTTCCAACAAGAAGCGTGACACTAACCCGCCTCAGGAGGCGAAAACTCTTGCAAACATGAATGATGCTTCTACCAAGAGATACCTGGGCACTCAGCCCATTTGCAACAATTGCAAGCGTCACCACGAAGGGGTTTGTCGTGTTCCAAAATGCGACAAGTGCAGAAAACTGGGTCATCATACTGAGGACTGTTGGGGAAAAGGAAAGAACGGGAATTGAAACCGCAACAATGGTGGAAATGGAAATGGCAATGGTAACCGGAATGGCAATGGAGCTGGGCGAAACCAAGGATGCTTCAGTTGTGGAAGCAATGATCATTTCATGAAAGACTGCCCAAAAGGAAACAACGTGTGACAACCCTCACTAAACCAGGTATCCGTACGACTTAATTAATAATTAATTGCTGCTTAATTACTGTGCTTGTTTGAACTTGTGAATAAACTGCTACTTGAATACTGATACATGTACTTACTTGCATCATACTTTACTTGCTGTCACTACATTATTTACATGCTGAACCTTAGTGACAAACATGATGCACAAAAGCACAGTAGCACTATAAACGGATAACCTATTGAACATGCTGATAAAGCCAGCATCAGGAAGACACTGCCTCTAAGGCCTGTATGAGCCAGAAATATTTTACTACACTAGTGATGAGTGTAGGGATACAAGGGTTGTAGAACTGCGTCTCTAGGAATAAGTTACAATGACTGGATGTGCCTAAAACGTGCTTTAAGCACAAAACTCAGCACTTTACATAATAATTCAGCTTTTAGCTAACTAATAAAGTGCCAAAACATGAGAAAAGTATTACTTGACGCTTTCCAAAGTGTCAGAAATGAGTTGTGTCACTAAAAAGGGTAATAACGACACTTTAAAGCTTTGTTAAGCACTTTAACGGATTACTATCCAACCGGACAACCGGATTTTACCCGGAACATGAAAATATTGTCATCAAAATTGTTTTTCTTTTTCTGAGCCAGTTGGGGTCCCTGATGTCACACCCCCAATTTCCCACCTAGGGTATGTCCCTATTAGGAGTGTGACGATTCAACAATGAGCCACTAATCACATTGAACCAATGATAAATATTTAAATAAAACATGTCATGAATTACCAATAGAAAATATCAAACATAGGGTTACTCCCAAAGAGTTGTGTAGCGGAAGCATATAGTAAATCGTTTAACAATTGTTTCATAGTAAATGTTCAAAACCAACGTTTCACTTATAAGTTAATCCAAGAGCCTCGATCCATGACCACTCCAGCACTCCCAGATAGCAAGTCCACGTCACGAATTCTAGCGACCTGCAAGCATGCAGACAAGTGTGTCAGACGACGCTGGTGAGTTCAAGGTTTTGTTAACGTGTGTAGTTACCAGATATCTGTTAAGTCAACTCATCGTTTCGTTTTGTTTTGGGATTGTTATTAACGTAGGAGAGTCTTATATACTGGAAGTGTGTCCAATATATACCATGGGAGTGTGCCCAATATAACCTGGGAGTGTGCCCAACCCCAATGCCCCTAACCAAGCATTGGTAATGATGTCCAGGTAACTATATCACGCCCGTCCGGCCCGGTGTGAGGGTGTCAAACCTAATAGCGCTATCAACTAGTTACCCCATTGCCTTACAGGCAACACGGTAGATGATCGATTCTGTGTTCAATAACCAACATCCCAAATAACAGTTTACCCAGTATTCCCTTTAGAAACGTTTACCAGATGTCCCAAACCACCGGGACGCATTCTTAGAAAAGTGCAGTGAACTCACCTTAGTTTTGCTCGGTAAGATAATCTACTTAACTACCCGTTGATCAATCACGTCCTATCAAGGTTACCGGTGAAAATCAGTTTTTACAAGCACAAAGGTTACCCAACACATACACAGCTATTTCACGTATCCATCATCCACATAGAACAGATTTATCATGCACATAACTCACACGTCTCATGTTACATAACCACTAACATCTCATTATACAATTCATACGGTGCATCACAACATGGTAATATATACATAAAATACCTATATTACTTAAACAGTTTTGTCATCCAAAAGATTATCATATGGTCCTAGACACATGTTGCATTTATATACAATACCCCTTCAATGGATCGGCTCAGGTTACAGAAACTTAACAGCCCATTTACAATCCACAAACTTCACAAACAAGTACCAAGAACCCCTTGTATCTGATCATGTGATATGTTATATATGTGTACTGATGTTTGACCCAATCTAACAAGTGATTACATTTAATTTGCAGCCCCATGTCTAGTTTTACACCCACTTATCCAATCACAATTAATTTGTTTATACAAGTAGCCCATCTATGAAGCATCAAGTCTAAATTTAGTTGATTTAACTATATGTGTGTGTGTGTCCAACCAGTACATGCGGCCCAATCCTCACAACAGGCCCAACCAAATCAATTCCCTCTATTGCAATTTAGTTATCATGTACCAGCCCATTTGGAACTTAACAGGATTGTTTCATGGTCAACATCATCAAGAAACCATGTACTAATTTAAATCTGATCATAACAGCCTCATGTTATCGCATAACCTTTATCACATATACAATTGAAATTTAATAGATCAAACACTTAATTGACAAACATGCTCTCGGCTAATGTATATTAGTTAACAAAACCAACTATCCTAGATTAACCCATTACCCAAACTACTCGGCCCACCATGCTCATCATGTAACCAATAACACTTATACGAAATCGTTACATAACATGCTAATCATCAAATATAACAGAATCATTAATCAAGATCATAAATCGGTGCAACTAAACATGCATCACAAAGATACGGATTCAACACACAGAGATATTACACTAACCGGAAGTTCGACTTGAATCGGATGATGATTAGCTGGGGTGTTGCGATAGGGGGGGTTGCTCCTGTTGTACGCTACGTATGGCACCAGTAGGGTTTGTTATACTTTTACGTAGATATGGGAGCCACAAGAATATGTATACCTATTACTAAAACATAGTGAGCCGAAGCCCACTTAATTGACTGTTGGGCTTCAGACTATAATGAAGCAACACACAAGATTATAACCGTGGCCCACTGAGAACTAGTGTTTGTATTTTCAGTTTTTGTGATAACCTTTAAATGTTACGAATGCATAGCTAGGCTTCGAGTTGGGCGGTTTATTTCAGTGGCCTTCAGCCCAACCATAACAACTAATACCCGGCCCACACTCACTTATATGTTTGCTAACCAAAACAATCGTTGCATTTGTCCCACACACTTAGAATGAGTATTATTCTAATATTACCCAAGTTTTTATATAAGCATAAAAGTTCAGCACAAGAAAAGAATAATTAATGAAAGGTTTGGATCACAGGATTAAAACAACACTAACCTAAAAGTTCGGGTTGTCACACCTGAATACCCTAACACCCGTCATAAAGCACATAACACTAGTAACCGGGTTAACCTCCACACTTAACTAACTAATACTTACTATTTAGTTGGATTTGAACCGAGACCCCCCCCCCTTTACAAACCGTCCCCAAGAGGGGGGGACATCCCTTTGTCCTTCTTGATTATTTAATTACATGTGTTTAATATCTTGCATACACATGATCCAATGGTTAATCACCTTAAGTTTTGTCTATAAGATCCAAGCTTAGCCTACCATAACCTTAACCACAATAAACATCAACACTCAAGCTCTCTCTCTCTCTCAAGAACTCACGGCCGAACACCCCCTTGCACCCATCAATTTTTCGAGCTTTGATCTTCACATTCCAAGTTCATACAAGCGTTAAGGATCACGTATAAGGAGACTTGGTGCATTCGGAAGGCGAAGGACCTCACCCTATTGCTTTTATCCTCTCATTTTGCGCTTAGATTCTTCCCTAGCCTCGAGCTAGTAGTAAGTTGCTTAAATCACCTTCTCGAACCATTTTAAAGTGGTTAATATGATATGTATCGGTTAAAAGACGCAAACATACAAGATGTAGCATAAAAGTCTACTTAAAACACTAAAAATGTTGGTTAAAAGCTCATATGTTGTGTAAATCATGTAGTATTTGATTTGTGTGATTATTTAGACCCGATCTATGTTGTGGTAGCTCGGATCGTCATTTAACCCGGGTTGGTCATGATCATGGATCATGACATAAGGTTGTTTTGGAAGTAACAAGGGTTAAAGGATGAAACACTACCACACGCGAATCATGAACTTGTGTAAAAGCGATTTTGCTTATGAAATAGTGTTTAAAACAAGTAGATCTACGTATCTACAAGCGGTATTTTCAAAGAACCAAGTATCAAAGAAATCATGTTTTCTAAAGACGGATCTTACACTAACACGAATGATTTTTAGAACACACAAGTGTGTAAACACTTGTGTAGCACAAATTTCGACAAAATAACTATTTTTGTAAAAGTTGACAAGAAGTTGTAAAGATGGAATTTCCTTAGAAACGGGACTTTTACGAAATCATATTGCTTCATATAAAGATCCACTAAAAGTAATGAGATTTACTTCATAATATTAGAAAACTACAAGTTCATGAGATTCTTGCCAATTTACATGTTTATTAACTAGTTTAATACGTTGAACATTGTTTTTGGTTGAATAAGAAAATTGTTGGTTTGATTTGTAAAAGAAAATGATACGCTTGAAAGCGTGTCCACCTCCAGTTACAGAGGAAACTCTGGCGAAATTTTCCCAAAAACCTAACACTTAGAAATATTTCAACCACAAGTGTTAGAAATACATTTTGACTTGTTTTCAAATTATAGATTTCGCCACGACTTTATTTACAAAACATCGGAGGTGGGATTTCACAAAATGAAACGTGATAAATATATGTATTTAGTAAATATATTTTTCACAACATCACTTGTGTAAATGTTTATGATTATTTTGTGAACTACGTAAATATTATTTTTAGAGTAAAAATAATATTACTAAGTATTATTTTGGGAAAATTACATGTATTAAAATATAATATTTTTGGGAAGAATATTTATATTTTGGAATTAGAAATAAAATATATTAAGTGAGACTTAATAATGTAATTCGAATGTTACGAACACACATGTATTAAATCCCCCATCCTTGGGAAGGAAAAATAATTACCAAGTATACAGAATATAAACACGGAATAGTTGTCTAACTATTTCCCAAAAACTTAAACCTTAAAGCTAAGGCACGGCCGTCCGTCTAATAAAATTAGTACGTGTAGGTCGTCACACAGCTACTTGATTTGGAGGTATACTTGGTAGAGACGCACCACTGTGAGTTCATGTCCCCCTTTTCTCTTAACTGTTTTCAGTTTTCTAAACTACGGGGGTGAAATACATGTTACTTTGATTACAAGTACTTTATACATGGTATGGTCAGCTAAGGAAGGAACTGTTAGGTTATGTGATTGGGTAGGTGAAATCTTAAGAACATTAGTCCTCGTAGTACGATCGAGGGATACAAGTGATAGGTCTATTTGAGCATAACAAACCCCACCCATGAGCCCTAAGGTTGGACCATATGGTGACCTTGTCTTAACACCACCCATGCGCCCTAAGGTTGGACCATGTGGTGACCTTGTCTTAACACCACCCATGCGCCCTAAGGTTGGACCATGTGGTGACCTTGTCCTATCCCCTCCCATGCGCCCGCAGGTTGGACCATGTGGTTACACATTAACTGATATGTTTCCTTATTTGCTTTCATACCAGAGTTTACAAAACCTTCATACTTACAATGATTATAAAGGTTTATTCGCGCGCACATACTAAACACATGAACTCGCTCAACATTATTGTTGATTTTTCAACTTACATGTATTTCAGGGAATTAAAGGATCTGGCGCGGTATGACACGTTTTCCGCTGCACTAGTTACGAGGTCATCCGGGTTTGGGGAATGTGACTCTTTCCTGGACAAGTCACAGACCTTAAACTGTGTTTATGTCATGTTGATGTTTGTGTTTGTTAAAACAATGTTGTTGTATTTGGTTTTTAAAACTTAATTAAATGGATGATCTTGCATGGTTTATTTCATATAGCTTTGTTATGGTTAAGCTATGGTATTAAGAAGTCACACCAAATTAACCACGCTTCCGCAAAGCCAGGGTGTGACAGCTTGGTATCAGAGCTCTGATCATAGCGAACTAGGATTCCTTCTCGAGTCTAGACTATGATCACTAGGGCTCTCACGGAAACATTTTTACTGCATACCACTCAAGTGCAGATCCAAAACTTTTTACAAACAAATGTTGAGCACATTTATTTATTATTTATAGGCTCAGTCTGGGAGGTTGAGGCTCGGTCTGGAGGACCGAGGCTCGGTCTAGGAAACCGAGGTAGTTGCCTAGTAGGACTAGGGAAAGCAGCCTAAGAGGCTGGGAGAATAGGCTAGTGGGACTAGGAAGAGCAGTCTGAGAGGCTGGGAGGCTAGTGGGACTAGGAGAACTATTTGATTGCTTATTGGTAACTAATATGTTTATATGATTATATGATTAATTGTTATACGTATGTGTGTTTGTGTTACAAACGTCATGCCTTCATCATGTACTAGAGAGATGGACATTACGAATCCCATGGCCATAGTATCAGATGACATAGTTTCATCGGAGCACGAGGTGTACATTTCCGATACTACCGGCACAGACAATGACGACTTTCAGCCCTTTGCGCTGCCTGATGTCATAGCAGAGCCTGCTGATGGCCATTTTGTTGGGAATTTGCCACTCGCGGTGATCCCTGCTCCTGTGCCCTTGCCGCTACTCCCGTTGTTGATATGTCCCCCGACGTGGTCTCTGACGACGATAACGATCTATTAGAGGAGGACCCATTTGAGGGCGAGGCCCTATTGCTGTTGGTGATAGCCTGCTGCTTGCTGACGCTCCTGCAAGAAGAGGCTCATGCCCATTCACCTGTCCCAGACCCATTTGAGTCTGTGGCGTCCGCATCTTTGCATACACCGGGAGAGCAACATCACTCACACGACGCCGACCCCGATATGGCGTCATCAGCTGCACCAGTTCTCGCGCACAGCTTTGAGTTTGATCACGATATTAAGGATAATCCTGTTCTTCCACCTGGTTTTGATCCAGTCCATGACATTGAGTACGTACACTGAGACCAGCCCTTGGAGGATCCTGTAGCCCCTGTGTTTGTTGATCCAGCTAACTTTGAAATAAAGTTTGTTGATCTGGAGCCGGCCATGGCCCCTGAGCCAGGCGTTGCTCCTGACCCCGCATTAGAGCATGACACTGATCATGCCGATGCACCTGCTATTGCTCTTTGATTGATCATCTGCTTGGACGAGAGAAAATTGGGGTAACTGTGCAAGACAATTTATTATTACGGGGGCCCACGTAATAACGACTTGTAGTGCACAGAAATCCTGGTGGACTCTGCGGGTCAAGCTAGTGAAAACCAATGTAGCAGGAAATAAGTTAAACATGAATGACCAAGGCGTTGTAGCCTCGAATAAGTCAAATTGGCAAGCCTATGTGAAGGCTCAGAAACTATTACCTCACTCATACATTGAGTATATTTACGTGTGAAATTGGGTGATTACATGATGGCTTATGGTGCTATGTATCTCATAGACAACTAAAACGTTGTCTAACCCGCTCCATACCACTTCGACAGAAGAGATTGTCACCCAGACGTGACACAAACACCAGTACGTTGCCACGGACAGAAGCCGAGCTGCAAAAGCGCATCTCACAGGCAACTGCATGACGTAAAGCCCTCCACTCTAAGCACAGCAATGGCACCACTGGGAACAACCCCCCCCCCCCCAACTGGCTGCACCTATAAGCAGTCCCTGAACTGCAAGTCTTTGAACCTTGACGAAACAGGAGGCGTCGTGGCATTTGTTCGTTGGTCCGAAAAGACCGACTCCTTTCTAAGAATGAGTAACTGTTCGCCCCAACAGAGTGTTACCTATATCTCGGGGTAATTTCTAGATGGCACACTCTCCTAATGGAACCTCCAGGTTCAGACCCTTGGTACAAGATACTGCTAATGCACTGAGCTGGGACGAGCTCAAAGGAATGATGGAGAAGAAATACAATTCTAGGGCTGGAAACCAGAAGCGTGAGGTAGGGTTCCGGAACTGAAAATGGACGGACCAGAGATTCCTGAATACAACCAGCAATCTCACGACTTGTCTAGGGTCGTCCCCTACTTAGTCAAACCGGAGTTCAAAAGGATGGAACGACTCATTTGGGGACTTGCACCCCAGATCAGGGGCATGGTTACTACCTCGAAGCCCTCAACCATTGCAGAGGCTATCAATATGGGTGATTGATTTATTTATAACATGAGATGTTATGTGTTGATATTGTTGTATACTTACGTACACTTTACTTACTATGACCTGACCCATACGATCATCATTTAGAAGATGCCTCCAAGACGGGATGTACGCATACCCACCAACGAGGCGGAACTTCAGGGAATCATTACTGCAGTCATCGCACAATACGAGGCCCATCGCTCCGAGCGCAACGGAGGTACCTCAGGAAATAACCCACCCAACGGCTGCACCTACAAGCAGTTCTTAGGCTGCCAGCCCCTACATTTCGACGGCACTGGGGGTACCGTAGCCTTCGTACGCTGGATTGAGAAGACGAACACTGTTTTGCGTGCGAGCAAATGCGCCCCAAGAGATCAGGTCACGTACATTTCCGGGCTGTTCCGAGATGGGGCTCTGTCATGGTGGAAACTTCAGGTTCAGACAATGGGCGAGGCTGCCGCGTATGCTCTATCATGGGACGAGCTGAAAGAGCTAATGCATAAAAAGTACTGTTCGAGAACAGAAAGCCAGAAGGTAGAAACTGAGTTCTGGAACCTGAAGATGGAAGGTCCAAAAATAGCTGAGTATGTGGAGAAGTTCCAAGTTCTATCGCGTATCGTTCCTTACATGGTAGATCCGGAGTTTAAAAGGATTGAGCGTTTCATTTGGGGATTGGCACCCCAAATCATGAGCATGGTAACGACATCAAAGCCTGCAACAATCACTGAGGCCATCAATCTAAGTGTAGCCCTGACGGAAGAGGCAATCAGGATGAACAAATTTTCAACCTCTGAGGAGAAGAAGGAGACTCATGTAGAGTCATCTGGGGACAACAAGAGGAAGTTGGCAAATTTCAAATAGGGTACCCAGTCGAGTAGCAACGACAAGGCCAAAAAGAGAAAAGAGTACACGGGTATCCTACCAAAGTGCGACAACTGTCGACGTCACCATAACGGGCGGTGTAGATATGGAAAATGTGGTAACTGTGGCAAGGTGGGACATGTCAAGGAAACGTGTCGGCAAGGTACTAACCATGGAAATAGAGGTCAAGATGGTAGCGGAAATCGCGGAGGAAATAACGACGACAACAACTATCAAGGCAGGGATGGTGACGATCAAGGCTGTGGCCAAGCATGTTTTAATTGCGGTGATGTGGGGCATTTCAGGAAGTATTGCCCTAAGAACACTCAGGCACGTGGATGAAAGCTCAACAGCGGGGATAGAATCCAAGCGCGGATATCGGTACGTCTCATAATAGTCAATGTTATGCTCTATTTGACAGTATTGTCAAATTTTAGCTTCAGAAAATATAGTTGTTTTAGTAGTAAGTAACCTAGATACCCAGTTCTCGATAGAACAAAGCCTAACGGAAGCTTCGATGTGATAATTGGGATGGACTGGTTGTCGAACAACCCGGCGGAGATTGTCATCTGCGCCCCGACGACGAACGGAGAAATGATTGTGATTCATGGAGCAGGATGCGCTCCTACGGATTATCAGGCAAAGAAGACACAAAAAAAATTTCGCACAAAGGATGTGTTGCATTCTTGGCTCATGTCGTGGAAAAAGAAGCCGAAGAACCAAAACTCGAAGATATCCCTGTGATTGGAGAATACCCCGAAGTCTTCCTCGAAGACTTGCCGGAATCGTCTCCTCAACGATTAGTCGAATCCCGCGTCGATCTAATTCCAGGCATTGCACCCGTAGTCGATGCATCATAGCGAGTTACATTTTCGGAGATGCAAGGATTGACAGAGAAGTTTTAGCAATGGATAGAGAAGGAAGATAACAAACCAAAATTTCCTTTTGGGGTAACCCCATTTCTACTCGTCAAAAAGAAGGATGATGATTTTCAAATAAACATCAACTACCGGGAGCTGAACAAGCTGACGATCAAGAATAGATACCCTCTGCCAAGGATTGATGATCTATTCGACCAACTGCAAGGTTCAAGCTTTTATTCAAAGATCGACCTTCGATCTGGATACCATCAGTTAAGGATACAAGAGGAGAGTATCCCAAAGACAGCCTTCAGAACTCGTCGTGGACACTACGAATTCCTTGTTATGCCGTTTGGTTTGACAAACGCACCTGCAGTCTTTATGGACTTGATGAATAGAGTTTGCAAGCCGCACTTGGACAAGTTCGTGATTGTGTTTATCGACGACATCTTGATTTATTCAAGAACAAAGGCTGAGCACGAGCAGCATCTAAGAGCTATTTTGGAGCTGCTAAAGAAAGAACAGCTGTATGCCAAACCCTCTAAGTGCGAATTTTGGCTACGTGAGGTCCAATTTCTTGGACATGTGGTAAATGGAGATGGAATCCATGTGGATCCAACCAAGAGCGAAGCGATTAAGAATTGGGAAACGCCAAAGACGCCAACCGAGATTCGACAATTCTTGGGTTTGGCTGGCTACTATCGAAGGTTCATTAAGGATTTTTCAAAAAAAAAATCGCTCAACCTTTGACACTCCTCACGCAGAAAGATAAGAAGTTTGATTGGGGAATCAAACAGGAAGAAGCGTTCCAGATATTGAAGGATAAGCTCTGCAATGCGCCAACCTTAGCACTACCGGAAGGTACAGATGATTTTGTGGTATACTGCGACGCTTCGCGTCAAGGATTGGGTTGCGTGTTGATGCAACGCCAAAAGGTTATTGCTTACGCATCGCGTCAATTGAAAGTGCACGAAAAGAACTATACCACACATGATTTGGAACTTGGCGCAGTGGTATTTGCATTAAAGATCTGGAGACACTACCTTTATGGTACGAAGTGTACAATTTTTACAGATCATAAGAACCTACAACACATATTCAACCAGAAGGAGTTGAATATGAGACAAAGACGAAGGGTTGAGTTGTTGAATGATTACGACTGCAAGATAAAATATCATCCAGGGAAGGCGAATGTGGTCGCCGATGCCCTAAGTCGAAAGGAGAGGATCAAGCCCATTAGGGTTAGGGCTTTAGAAATGATTATCCAAACCGATCTTTCCTTGCGCATTCGTGCCGCGCAGAAAGAAGCTCTCAAGGAAGGAAACCTTGAAGAAGAATATCTCCGTGGGATGGAGAAGCTTTTGGTGCCAAACGAGGAAGGAACGTTATGTTTTTAGAAAAGGATTTGGGTTCCTCTGTTTGGTAGTTTAAGGAAGGTTATTTTCGATGAAGCTCACAAATCACGGTACTCTATCCATTCAGGAGCGGATAAGATGTACCAAGACCTCAAGGATTACTATTGGTGGCCTAGGATGAAAGGCGATGTTGTTGTATATGTGAGCAAATGTTTAACATGCGCTAAGATTAAAGCCGAATATCAGAAGCCTTCAGGACTTCTGCAACAACCTGAGATTCCCTAGTGGAAATGGGAACAAATCTCAATGGATTTTAGTACGAAGTTGCCAAGAACGCCGAAAGGCCATGACACTATTTGGGTAATAGTGGATCGATTAACAAAGTCAGCACACTTCTTACCTATCAGAGAGAAGGATAATACGAGCAAGTTGGCCGAAATTTACATGAGGGAGATCGTTACGCGCCATGGAGTACCTCTCTCAATCATCTCTGATAGAGACGGAAGGTTTGTGTCAAGGATATGGCAATCCTTCCAAGAAGCTTTTGGCTCACAATCAAATCTGAGCACTGCGTTTCATCCGCAAACTGACGGTCAAAGCGAGCGAACGATACAGACTTTGGAAGACATGCTGAGAGCGTGTGTTATGGATTTGGGCGGTAGCTGGGATAAGCATTTGCCTTTGGACGAATTTTCCTACAACAACAGCTACCACACCAGTATTGGTATCGCACCATTTGAAGCCCTTTACGGACGCAAGTGTCGATCACCTCTATGTTGGGCTGACGCAGGTGATAGACAGATTGCCGGTCTCGAAATCGTCCAAGAGACGACAGACAAGATTGCGCAGATTCAAAAACGCATCGAAGCAGCTCGTCACAGACAGAAAGCCTATGCTGATCCAAGTTGGAGAAATGGTTTTGTTGAAAGTTTCACCCTGGAAGGGTGTGGTACGCTTCGGAAAGTGTGGGAAGTTAAATCCACGCTACATTGGTCCTTTCAGAGTTCTGGAAAGAATAGGACTAGTAGCGTACAAGCTGGACTTACCTGCTGAACTCCATTCAGTTCACGATACATTTCATGTATTCAACCTGAAGAAAAGTCCAACCCAAGATACCATTGCCATTCTCATCGACGAGATTCATGTTGACGACACGCTCCATTTCGTTGAAGAACCGGTTGAGGTTACGGATTGGAAATTAAACAAGACCCGCCGGAGCAGTGTCAAGCTCGTCAAAGTTCGTTGGAATGCCAGACATGGTCCTGAATACACCTGGGAGCGTGAGGACCGGATGAAAAAGAGAAATACCCCCACCTATTTCCTAAGAACCCTGCATCTACAAGCAGAACTTAAAATTTTGGGACGAAAATTTTCTAACGGGGGGAGAATGTGACAACCCTCACTAAACCAGGTATCCGTACGACTTAATTAATAATTAATTACTGCTTAATTACTGTGCTTGCTTGAACTTGTGAATAAACTGCTACTTGAATACTGATACATGTACTTACTTGCATCATACTTTACTTGCTGTCACTACATTATTTACATGCTGAACCTTAGTGACAAACATGATGCACAAAAGCACAGTAGCACTATAAACGGATAACCTATTGAACATGCTGATAAAGCCAGCATCAGGCAGACACTGCCTCTAAGGCCTGTATGAGCCAGAAATATTTTACTACACTAGTGGTGAGTGTAGGGATACAAGGGTTGTAGAACTGCGTCTCTAGGAATAAGTTACAATGACTGGATGTGCCTAAAACGTGCTTTAAGCACAAAACTCAGCACTTTACATAATAATTCAGCTTTTAGCTAACTAATAAAGTGCCAAAACATGAGAAAAGTATTACTAGACACTTTCCAAAGTGTCAGAAATGAGTTGTGTCACTAAAAAGGGTAATAACGACACTTTAAAGCTTTGTTAAGCACTTTAACGGATTACTATCCAACCGAACAACCGGATTTTACCCGGAACATGAAAATATTGTCATCAAAATTGTTTTTCTTTTTCTGAGCCAGTTAGGGTCCCTGAATACCCTAACACCCGTCATAAAGCACATAACACTAGTAACCGGGTTAACCTCCACACTTAACTAACTAATATTTAGTTGGATTTGAACCGAGACCCCCCCCCCTTTACAAACCGTCCCCAAGAGGGGGGGACATCCCTTTGTCCTTCTTGATTATTTAATTACATGTGTTTAATATCTTGCATACACATGATCCAATGGTTAATCACCTTAAGTTTTGTCTATAAGATCCAAGCTTAACCTACCATAACCTTAACCACAATAAACATCAACACTCAAGCTCTCTCTCTCTCTCAAGAACTCACGGCCGAACACCCCCTTGCACCCATCAATTTTTCGAGCTTTGATCTTCACATTCCAAGTTCATACAAGCGTTAAGGATCACGTATAAGGAGACTTGGTGCATTCGGAAGGCGAAGGACCTCACCCTATTGCTTTTATCCTCTCATTTTGCGCTTAGATTCTTCCCTAGCCTCGAGCTAGTAGTAAGTTGCTTAAATCACCTTCTCGAACCATTTTAAAGTGGTTAATATGATATGTATCGGTTAAAAGACGCAAACATACAAGATGTAGCATAAAAGTCTACTTAAAACACTAAAAATGTTGGTTAAAAGCTCATATGTTGTGTAAATCATGTAGTATTTGATTTGTGTGATTATTTAGACCCGATCTATGTTGTGGTAGCTCGGATCGTCATTTAACCCGGGTTGGTCATGATCATGGATCATGACATAAGGTTGTTTTGGAAGTAACAAGGGTTAAAGGATGAAACACTACCACACGCGAATCATGAACTTGTGTAAAAGCGATTTTGCTTATGAAATAGTGTTTAAAACTAGTAGATCTACGTATCTACAAGCGGTATTTTCAAAGAACCAAGTATCAAAGAAATCATGTTTTCTAAAGACGGATCTTACACTAACACGAATGATTTTTAGAACACACAAGTGTGTAAACACTTGTGTAGCACAAAGTTTCGACAAAATAACTATTTTTGTAAAAGTTGACAAGAAGTTGTAAAGATGGAATTTCCTTAAAAACGGGACTTTTATGAAATCATATTGCTTCATATAAAGATCCACTAAAAGTAATGAGATTTACTTCATAATATTAGAAAACTACAAGTTCATGAGATTCTTGCCAATTTACATATTTATTAACTAGTTTAATATGTTGAACATTGTTTTTGGTTGAATAAGAAAATTGTTGGTTTGATTTGTAAAAGAAAATGATACGCTTGAAAGCGTGGCCACCTCCAGTTACAGAGGAAACTCTGGCGAAATTTTCCCAAAAACCTAACACTTAGAAATATTTCTACCACAAGTGTTAGAAATACATTTTGACTTGTTTTCAAATTATAGATTTCGCCACGACTTTATTTACAAAACATCGGAGGTGGGATTTCACAAAATGAAACGTGATAAATATATGTATTTAGTAAATATATTTTTCACAACATCACTTGTGTAAATGTTTATGATTATTTTGTGAACTACGTAAATTTTATTTTTAGAGTAAAAATAATATTACTAAGTATTATTTTGGGAAAATTACATGTATTAAAATATAATATTTTTGGGAAGAACATTTATATTTTGGAATTAGAAATAAAATATATTAAGTGAGACTTAATAATGTAATTCGAATGTTACGAACACACATGTATTAAATCCCCCATCCTTGGGAAGGAAAAATAATTACCAAGTATACAGAATATAAACACGGAATAGTTGTCTAACTATTTCCCAAAAACTTAAACCTTAAAGCTAAGGCACGACCGTCCGTCTAATAGAATTAGTACGTGTAGGTCGTCACACAGCTGCTTGATTTGGAGGTTACTTGGTAGAGACGCACCACTGTGAGTTCATGTCCCCCTTTTCTCTTAACTGTTTTCAGTTTTCTAAACTACGGGGGTGAAATACATGTTACTTTGATTACAAGTACTTTATACATGGTATGGCCAGCTAAGGAAGGAACTGTTAGTTTATGTGATTGGGTAGGTGAAATCTTAAGAACATTAGTCCTCGTAGTACGATCGAGGGATACAAGTGATAGGTCTATTTGAGCATAACAAACCCCACCCATGAGCCCTAAGGTTGGACCATGTGGTGACCTTGTCTTAACACCACCCATGCGCCCTAAGGTTGGACCATGTGGTGACCTTGTCTTAACACCACCCATGCGCCCTAAGGTTGGACCATGTGGTGACCTTGTCCTATCCCCTCCCATGCGCCCGCAGGTTGGACCATGTGGTTACACATTAACTGATATGTTTCCTTATTTGCTTTCATACCAGAGTTTACAAAACCTTCATACTTACAATGATTATAAAGGTTTATTCGCGCGCACATACTAAACACATGAACTCGCTCAACATTATTGTTGATTTTTCAACTTACATGTATTTCAGGGAATTAAAGGATCTGGCGCGGTATGACACGTTTTCCGCTGCACTAGTTACGAGGTCATCCGGGTTTGGGGAATTTGACTCTTTCCTGGACAAGTCACAGACCTTAAACTGTGTTTATGTCATGTTGATGTTTGTGTTTGTTAAAACAATGTTGTTGTATTTGGTTTTTAAAACTTAATTAAATGGATGATCTTGCATGGTTTATTTCATATAGCTTTGTTATGGTTAAGCTATGGTATTAAGAAGTCACACCAAATTAACCACGCTTCCGCAAAGCCAGGGTGTGACACAACGCTCAGGCACGAGCATTTGTGATTGGGGTAAGGAACGCACGCGAGGACCCCAATGTGGTCACCGGTACGTTTCTCATTAACAATCACTTTGCATCCATATTATTTGACACTGGTGCCGACTATAGCTTCATGTCTGTGGAATTTAAACGCATGCTTGGAATAGAATCTAGTAGATTAGATATTCCTTATTCTATAGAGCTAGCCAATGGTAAACTCGTTGAATCAGGTGAAGTTGTTAGAGGTTGCACATTAGAGCTTGGTGAGCAAAGATTTAGCATCGACCTCTTACCTATTCAGTTGGGTAGCTTCGACGTAGTGGTCGGGATGGACTGGTTGTCCAAGAACAAAGCAGAAGTTGTTTGTCATGAGAAAATCATTCGCATCCCTTTGGCGAATAATGAAACTCTCATCGTACATGGAGAAAAACGAGACGCGCCTCTACGAATCATCAGTTGCATGAAGGCACATAAGTGCTTAAGGAAAGGATGTGTTGCCTTCCTAGCACATGTTGTAGATAAGAAGGCTGAGGAGCCGAAACTCGAAGACATTCCTGTGGTGAAAGAGTTCCCTGATGTTTTTCCCGAAGATCTGCCAGGATTACCTCCGCAATGACAAGTCGAATTCCTTATAGACTTGGTTCCAGGAGCCGCTCCTGTGGCCAAGGCACCCTATCGGCTTGCACCATCCGAAATGCAAGAATTATCTACGCAACTCCAGGAGTTGTTGGATAAAGAATTCATAAGGCCAAGCTTCTCACCTTAGGGAGCTCCAGTATTGTTCGTGAGGAAAAAGGATGGAACTCTGCGGATGTGTATCGACTACAGAGAACTGAACAAGCTCACTATCAAGAATCGGTATCCATTACCGAGGATTGATGACTTATTTGACTTGTTACAAGGATCGAGCTACTATTCCAAGATCGACCTTCGATCTGGATACCATCATTTAAGGATATAAGAAGAAAGCGTGCCAAAGACTACATTCAGAACACGATATGGGCATTACGAATTTCTTGTGATGCCATTCGGATTGACGAACGCACCAGCGGTCTTTATGGATCTGATGAACCGCTTTTGCAAACCATATCTCTATAAATTCGTGATTGTATTTATCGATGATATCCTGATCTACTCGCGAACGAAAGAAGAGCATGAACAACACCTCAGAACCATTCTAGAACTACTGAAGAAAGAGAAACACTATGCAAAATTCTCCAAGTGCGAGTTCTGGATTCGCAAAGTACAATTTCTTGGTCATGTTGTGAACGAGAAGGGCATTCATGTAGACCCATTCAAGATTGAAGCAATAAAGAATTGGGAAGCCCCCAAAACCCCGACTGAAGTTCGACAATTTTTGGGCTTAGCGGGCTATTATCGACGGTTTATTGAGAATTTATCAAAGATAGCTCAACCGCTAACTACCCTTACATAGAAAGACAAGAAGTACGACTAGGGTGACAAGCAAGAGGTAGCCTTTCAACTGCTAAAAAATAAGCTATGCGATGCACCAATACTATCATTACCCGAAGGCACTGAAGACTTCATGGTATACTGCGACGCTTCACGACAAGGCTTGGGTTGCGTGCTCATGCAACGCCAAAAAGTCATCGCTTACGCTTCAAGACAATTGAAGGTACATGAAAGAAATTACACCACGCACGACTTGGAACTAGGTGCAGTGGTATTCGCCTTGAAGATCTAGCGACATTATTTATATGGTACTCGATGTACAATCTTCACAGATCACAAAAGCCTACAACACATATTTGATCAGAAAGAATTAAACATGCGTCAGCGACGATGGGTCGAGCTGCAAAATGATTACGACTGTGAGATCAAGTACCATCCTGGAAAGGCAACGTTGTAGCAGATGCATTAAGCCGAAAAGAAAGGGTTAAGACCCTAAGGGTTCGAGCACTGGAAATGACTATACGAACGAACCTCACTACACGCATTCGTGATGCACAACAAGAAGCCCTCAAGATGGAAATCCATAAATCTGAATACCTCCGGGGTATGTTGAAATATATGTTGCCAAGTGAAGAGGGAGCTTTATACTTTAAGAAACGTATTTGGGTTCCGCTCTATGGTGGCCTACGATGTAACACCTGTGCCTCCACGGCCATCAAACAAATACCAAACCAATGAAATATTGTATTTCATACTTGGGATTTGTAAAAATATGGGTATCGATTGCACATATCAACTCTTGTTTCGATTTCAAGCTCTAAATCGCTTTCTGGAAGGTTATACACGCACTGATGCGTAAATATAACCAGTTTAATGCAACGAACACTCCGGAATAGTGAAATAGGCTTAACATACCTTAAATAACCTTTACATAACTTATATATAAGTTTTGGAAGGTTTGGTGTGGTGAAATCAAGTTTAATCGCTTATAGGGACTAAAGTTGACAAACTGCGAAAGTATGCCAATTTGAACTGTAACAGACCTTCCGGAACATGACCATAAGTTAAACATACCATAAATATCCTTTACATAGCTTAGAAATAGGCTTTGAGGGGTTCGGTGTGCTAAAATAAACTTTTGGGTCATTCAGGGACTAAAAGTGTCAAAAAGTGCACAAGTTTGCATTTTCGCGCATAACTTACGTTCTGAATACATCCGGACATCCAAAAATTTATGTAAGCACTAAAACATTTTATTTTAGTGTTCGGCATAAGAAAAATCCATGCGTCGCGTCATTTGGATCAGTTTTGCACTTTCGGGACCAGATTCGATGTATTAGCCGTTGTTTAATTCACAACCACACATTCTAACAATGCTTAGTCAGCGGATAAGGATGGAATTTAGGCACCATGACATTTCAACACATGTATGGATGGAATTTAAACACCTAAACACCATGACATTTCAACACATGTATGGATGGAATTTAAACACCTAAACACCATGACATTTCAACACATGTACGGATGGGATTAAGGCACGTTTTCCATGAAACGATCTTAACGGTTCGGGTATTCCTATAAATACCCATCCACCCCCATTGCTAAAATCACTAGAACTTTGATTTGAGAAACTCTAAGTTGAAACTATTGTTTCATACCTGAGATTTTTGAATCGAGGTTAGCATTCGGGGACCCTTCGTAAGTCTTCTTTCGTTCTTTTCCTTATTTTATTGCTTTTCGAGTCAGAAAGTCAAACTTTGTTTGACTTTCAGCGTTGACCAGTAATGGTCAATGCGAAGTTCGTTTGAACTTCGCAACGTGAGTGTAATCACGTTGGTTATAGTCCCTTGGGACTATGCCTACTGATTACCACGTTGTCTAGGGTCGTAGGGTAAGCGATTTGATAAATCGCTTATACCTTCGAACCCGACCCAGTTTGGTCGATCATTAGGATCCGACCAAATACATTAGGTGACCCTAGTATAGGGCATAACCTTCCGAGGTTATACCCTATGGTCACATCGTTTAAGTAGTTGTATGATAGGTAGTTTATATGCCTTAGGTAAATTACCAGAATACCCTTTTCATGTATAATTGGTAATTAAGCATATGTAACCTAAACTTTTGTCACATAACTGATTATGTAACATGTTTAGGCATATAACACTTGTCATAGGACTAGTTAGACGGTCCAAACGCGTTTCACGCGCACGACGCGTTAAAGTAGCATAAGTTACCTTAATGGGTCGCGATGGGTCGATAATACTTAGGTTAAGTTTCATTTAGTATGTAGGCTTTGTTAAACCATATCATATGAGTTCCTACACTCATTTGGTTTACAAACCCTCCTGCTACCCAGTCTTCCGATTTAGGTCCGGGTTAATTATGTAGTTACCTATATTAGGTACTGTTTGATTTCCGGGACTCCTCTAGCTTACTTGGTAGTTGTTCAAGACTCCTAAGCACTCCCAGGCGAGTACATTATTCCCCTCTTTTACTGTTTTCCAAACTGTTTTGGGGTGACTCATATGTGCTAAATGCTTTATCAAAGATTTCAATAACAATTACTATGTGGTTTCAAGAACAATAACAATTATTTCAAGAACGCTAACAATGATTTCAAGAACGAATACAATGATTTCAAAAACTAATAACAAATTTCAAAAAGTGAACAAACTTGTTGGTTGTAGTTTACATGACCGATGACATTCATTAGCAATGATCAAGCCGACCAGTATTAGGTTATGGTACCATAGGATCTGACAAATCCCGTTATTTACTGCACCCATTGTTATGTGTGGGTGTTGTGGGTAGCGACTGAATCTGTAATTATTAACTTATCCTTTGGTAAGGGTTTGTTAAGAACGAGAGCGAGAGCGAGATGGAGCGAGGAACGCGTCAAGAAGGTTTGAATGTTATTAGAGAATCGACCATAAAGTAGTTTCACAATTAAAACAAGAACGACTAGAACGATTTTACAAAAAGGGTTAACGATTGGGTAAACATTTTAACATGATTGACATTTGATCATGCATTTCCCACAAAACATAACTTTGATTTAAAACAAGTTTTACTTCAATACTTTGTTTCTGTGCATATGGTTTAGTTGAGACATTTCACTTGCCATACATGACATTTTGACATAGACATTTGACATGGATATTTGACATAGACATTTTGATATGATTTACATCTTGACATGAACACTTTTACATATTACCCAATACATTTGACAATTGATTTAAACATAGACTTCTTACATTGGTTGGTTTGGTTTGAGTAAATGATTAAGTAACGATGCGGGTGTAATATGATACAAGCATGGTGGATACGCCGCTGGTACTTCCTATATATAAGTGTTTGTATGGTATTACATATTGTAGCGTTATTTGAATCATTTCAGTTTGAGACATAGAACATTTTATACAAGTAACATACTTTTCACAAGACATTGATTTACAAACAACTTATCTTACACAAACTCATTTTACATGGTTATTCATTTAATCATGCATTATTCTCTTATTTATACTTATCATCCGAACTTATTATTTTTCAAATGATTTACAAAGACAAAGCAAACTAAAAGGTTCATGACTAAACATTTTCTTAAAACAGAAGTCATGAATCTTATTTTCACAAAACCTATGTATCTCGCCAGCATTTCTTTACTGACCTCATTTTCACATATGTTTCAGGTATTGTTGAATGATATCGATTGATAAGATGCATGCTCACATAGGACTGGACAAGGCCTTAGTGACTCAATAACAATGATAGATTATGTTTAAATTGTGTATTTAGATTTCCAAACGATGTAATTATTCAATGTTTAATAAAACGAGACGCTTTTGGTATCCATGGTTATGAAACATTAATTCTGTTGCAACACGCCCCGATGTTTCCGCCGCGATTTGTTGTTTTACGCGGTCGGGGTGTGACAGAAAGATGGTATCAGAGCCAATGGTTATAGGGAATTAGGTTATTAGTAATGCTTTGACCTAGTCTATAACCTTTCTAGGACCCTAACGCGAGTTTACTTGCGTTTAGTCATAAAACAATACCGTCACCTATCCTTAGGCGACGACCACAACAAGAACATAAATTTCAAAACCGCTTTGAAAACTAATCATCTGTTCTACGATGATTGATTACTAGGTTTTGAACCCTCTATTGTAAGGTTTTGAACTCTCTATTATATGGTTTTGAACCCCTTTGAGTTTTCAAAACTTCGTCAAGGTTTTGGGTTTTAAATGATGTGAACACGTGCAAACTGGAAGGGTGAATGCCTGTATTCTAGGTTTTCTGTCTAGGCAAGCACTTCTTATACATCTCATCAGACACGAGACCAGTTGTGCTTACCTGGGAATTCTTGGGATGAGTGTTTACTTATAGGCGAGCATGTCTTCGCGATACATTATTTTTGACCCATTTACTTTGATTAGTCACCGTCTCATTTGTTTGCCTTAGGTAACAAACAAATGATCGTAATTTTCATGCGTTATCATTCTGTTTTGAATGTCCAATAATCTTTCACCTGTTTCTCCCTATGCCTTTCTTTTTCTTCAAGAATGTCTCTTCATCACGATGACGCCCAGATATCTGAGCAAGCAGCCAAATTCGCTCATCGAATAGGCGAAGTAGTCCTAAAGACTGTTGAATTAGCTACTGCCAAGTATCATCTCCAGGATGAAGCCACTCAAGAGTCACCAAGACAGGCAGGACCTAGTCAGGCGACAACACCATCAGCCAAGAAACCAATCGAGGAATCAAAGACCATGGATGAACGATCCCCTAAGAAGTCAAAGAAGCGAAAGGCTTCTCAGAACTTCGCCATGATCGCTCATGATTCCCTCGAAATTTTTAAGTACTCGTTTCACTCTAAGAAACAAAGTACAAAAAAATTAAGTGACATTATGAGTAATCGTGCTTTTCGCACATCTGTGCCTTTAAATCCTTGGTTAGATAACTAAGGGTATTTTCAAATCTCATACCCATTCCGTTTTGATTTTTTTCAACATATACAGTACAAGTATTTCAAAACAATCTTCATGATCTCAAAACATTTCATATAGTTTGAAAACAATTTTTTTTTCTAGATGCATTGTCTATGTTATTTCAAAAACATTGACCATGTTATCAAAACCAACCTTCCTAATTTCAAAATATTTCATATAGTCTGAAGACAATATTAACACAATACATTTTATTATCAAGTGCATGATTTCGAAAAGCATCATTCATGTCTTTCAAAAACCTTATACATAATTTCAAAAATTCATCTCGCATGATTTTAAAACATTTTTGTAAATATATCTATCTAATACACCTACTATATGATTTCAAAAGTATTATATATAAGGTTTCAAAAACGTTAAACACATTTTTCTTAAAAGAACCCCATGCATAGTTTTCAAAAATACTTTCCTCATACATTGACTTAACCTTCAAAATTCTGCTTCATATGTCGCCTTGACATATCAAGCATCTCAACTTCATAAGCATTTTACATCATGTTTTGACCTAAGCACATCCAGTGCAATGTTTCAAAACATCTTCAACTTCAAAAAAATTCATATGGGATCTTTTTATCTTCACAATTAGATCCTTGTGGATGATTATCATTCAAATCAGAGTCCTTAATTGGATTCCTTATGTACCTTAATTCGAACATTTCGGTTCCTAATAATCGAAATCGAATTTTCTTTTTGAATCTTTCTATCTTTATAGTTGGATTCTTGATAACGTTTAAAGTACCAAATGAAATCCACGGAATGGATTCCTAGTGTGCTTTAAATGTATGTACGCAATTTACAAGACAAATTAACGAACAATTTTGTGGTTATGTGATATGTGTTTATGTGTTCTCCTCTATGATTTTGTGTGATCCGATTTTCAAATCCTCATAGAATCTTTCATGTTTTCATATGAGGGATTCATAGTAGGATATTCAAAAGGTACTACCTTAAATCCTTATGGGCTTCTACCTGGTAGTTAAGACCCTTGGGTTATATAGTACCATTCCATGATTCGATGAGAGACCCTTTAGTGGTCTAGTCAAAAAGATTGATTCAAGATCTGGTTAAGAATGGCATGTGATGATACAGCTGAAAGGACCCTATGGTGGTCCAGTCACACTCATCACAGGTTTATTCATTTGGTTTTACCCTACACATTATAAAATAGACTGTGTGAACTGTGCAAGGAATTGTCTAATTATGGACGCGTACATAATTATGAAATTTAGTGCATAGAAACCCAGTAATATTTATTATGTGTAAGAACCGATAGTGACAACAATAATGTAACACCTGTGTCATTTCAACCATCAAACAAATGCCCAACCAGTGAAATATTGTATTTCATACTTGGGACTTGTATAAATATGTGTATTTTGTGCACATATCAACTCTTGTTCGATTTCAAACTCTAATCGCTTTCTGGAAGGTTATACGCGCACTAATACGTAAATATAACCAGTTTAATGCAACGAACACTCCGGAATAGTGAAATAGGCTTAACATACCTTAAATAACCTATACATAACTTAGATATAAGTTTTGGAAGGTTTGGTGTGGTGAAATCAAAGTTAATTCGCTTACAGGGACTAAAGTTGACAAACTGCGAAAGTATGCCAATTTGAACTGTAACAGACATTCCGGAACATGACCATAAGTTAAACACACCTTAAATATCCTTTACATAGCTTAGAAATAGGCTTTGAGGGGTTTGGTGTGCTAAAATAAACTTTTGGAACATTCAGGGACTAAAAGTGTCAAAAAGTGCACAAGTTTGCATTTTCGCGCATAACTTACGTTCTGAATACATCTGGACATCCAAAAATTTATGTAAGCATGACTACATTATATTTTAGTGTTCGCCTTAAGAAAAATCCATTCGTCGCGTCATTTGGATCGTTTTACGCGCTTATGCGCATTCCGTCGTAATTAACCGAACATCGCGTTCGTACGGCCAAACGAACCGACATCCGAGATATTTTTGAACACATTTTAAGTTCCCTATACTTTAACTTCATTTTAGAGCTTTGAAATGGGGTTAACGGGCCTTAAACGTGTCAAAAATGGGCTGATTGCATTGCAGGGACCAAAACTGTAAATCTGCCAAAGTGTTACCTTACGGACCTCAACATTGGAAGCTTTGAGGTCCGTAAAGCAAGTTCTGACCAGATGCAGAGTACTTAACAGCCTGTTTTCAGCTGTTTTGCACTCCTAATCTCTCTTCCACATGTTGATACCTTATGGTGGGTGGCCAATTAACCTACCATAAGCTTCCGACACTTGTACGGGTGAGATCAAGGCACGTTTCCCGATAAACGATCCTAACGGTGGTGCATTTACTATAAATACCCATCCATACTCAACACAAAAACCCACTAGAATCTGATTGAGGAGCTCTAAGTTGAAGCCTTCGCTTCATACCTGAGCTATTCGATCACGATTAGCATTCGGGGACCCTTCGTAAGTATTTTTTTCGTTCTTTTCCTTATTTTTACTGCTTTTCGAGTCAGAAAGTCAAACTTTGTTTGACTTTCAGCGTTGACCAGTAATGGTCAATGCGAAGTTCGTTTGAACTTCGCAACGTGATTGTAATCACGATGGTTATAGTCCTTTGGGACTATGCCTACTGATTACCACGTTGTCTAGGGTCGTAGGGTAAGCGATCTGATAAATCGCTTATACCTCGAACCCGACCCAGTTTGGTCGATCATTAGGATCCGACCAAACACATTAGGTGACCATAGTAGGTAGGGAATAACCTTCCGAGGTTATACCCTATGGTCACATCGTTTGAGTAGTTGTATGATAGGTAGTTTATATGCCTTAGGTAAATTACCAGAATACCCTTTTCATGTATAATTGGTAATTAAGCATATGTAACCTAAACTTTTGTCATATAACTGATTATTAAACATGTTTAGGCATATAATACTTGTCATAGGACTAGTTAGGCGGTCCGAACGCGTTTCACGCGAACGACGCGTTAAAGTAGCATAAGCTACCTAAACGGGTCGTAATGGGTCGTAGACACTTAGGTTAAGTTTCATTTAGCATGTAGGCTTTGATAAACCATATGACACGAGTCTCTATACTCGTTTGGTTTATGAAACCTCATTCTATCCGATCTTCCGATTTAGGTCCGGTTTATTAATGTAGCTACCTATACTAGGTGCCGTTTGATATCCGCGATCTCTAGCATTGTTTAGTTGTCACTCCAGAACTACTGAGCAATCCCAGGTGAGTACATAGACCCCTCTTTTACTGTTTTCCAAACTGTTTTGGGGTGAAACACATGTGCCTACTTGTTACTTTCATGCTTTCCTGTTTTGACATCATATACTTGCTATGTTCATTAGTACATTATAGTACATGATTTCATTACATTTTATGCTATGTATGCCCATTGTGTGCGTACTTAGTACATCGTTTTACATTACATCTTATGCTAGGTGTGCCCATTGTGTGCATTACTCAGTACATCGTTTTACATGACATTTCATGCTATGTATGCCCATTGTGTGCGTACTTAGTACATCGTTTTACATTACATTTCATGCTATGTATGCCCATTGTGTGCGTACTTAGTACATCGTTTTTCATTGCTTTTCTGTTGCATATGCTTATCCAGCATATGAACACATTTTACTACATATTGAACCGTTGTAATCATTTGACTGTGATCCGTTGATATCTGTGAACCGTTTGTATCTATGAACCGTGTGAACCGTATTTGACATAGACATTTCGGCATAGACATTTTAACATGATTGACATTTGATCATGCATTTTCCCACAAAACATAACTTTGATTTAAACCAAGTTTTACTTCAATACTTTGTTTTTGTGTATATGGTTTAGTTGAGACATTTCACTTGCCATACATGATATTTTGACATAGACATTTGACATGGATATTTGACATAGACATTTGACATGGATATTTGACATAGACATTTGACATGGATATTTGACATAGACATTTTGACATTGGTTTGGTTTGATTAAGTGATTAAGTAACGATACGTGTGTAATATGATACAAGCATGGTGGATACGCCGCTGGTACTTCCTATATATAAGTGTTTGTATGGTATTACATATTGTAGCGTTATTTGAATCATTTCAGTTTGATACATATAACATTTTATACAAATAACATACTTTTCACAAGACATTGTTTTACAAACAACTTATCTTATACATACCCATTTTACTATGGTTATTCATTTAACCATACATTATTCACTTATTTTATACATATCATCTGAACTCATTGTTTTTCAAATGATTTACAAAACAAAGCAAATTACAAGGTTCATGACTAAACATTTTCTCAAACATAAGTCATGGAACCTATTTTCACAAAACCTATGTATCTCACATGCATTTTTATGCTGACGTACCTATTTTCACATGTGTTTTTCAGGAACTGTTGCATAAGATGATCAAGATACATATAGGCAGACTTGGGCTTTAGTGACAATAAAAGATGCAAGACTAGTTAATTTTGTTGTATTTCCTTGTTTGATTAGACATTGTAACACTTTTAATCAATAAAACAAAACTTCAATTGCCATGGATTTGAGACAATTAATTCTGTTACAACACTCCCCGATGTTTCCGCCACGTTTAGTATGTTCTACGTGGTCGGGGTGTGACAGAAAAGATGGTATCAGAGCCAATGGTTATAGGGAATTAGGTTATTAGTAATGCTTTAACCTAGTCTATAACTTTCTTAGGACCCTAACGCGAGTTTACTTGCGTTTAGTCATAAAACAATACCGTCACCTATCCTTAGGCGACGACCACAACAAGAACATAAATTTCATAACCGCTTTGAAAACTAATCATCTGTTCTAGGATGATTGATTACTAGGTTTTGAACCCTCTGTTATATGGTTTTGAACCCCTTTGAGTTTTCAAAATCTCGTCAAGGTTTTGGGTTTTAAATAATGTGAACACGTGCAAACTGGAAGGGTGAATGCCTGTATTCTGGGTTTTCTGTCTAGGCAAGCACTTCGTATACATCTCATCAGACGCGAGACCAGTTGTGCTTACCTGGGAATTCTTGGGATGAGTGTTCACTTATAGGCGAGCATGTCTTCGCGATACATTATTTTTGACCTATTTACTTTGATTATTCACCGAGGTCGTTTGTTGCTTTGTAGTAACAAACAAATGACCACTATCCATTGCTTTCATCAGAATTGTTTCATCTCATTCTTTTCGTCTAATCCTCCCACTCATTTCATTTCATGTTTCCTCTTTTAGAATGCCTCCTCGACGCGAAAGCCAGATAGCGACTGCCGAATTGGCAGAAATCATTGCGCAGCAAATGGCTGCTCAATTCCCAAACCTCTTTGCTCAATGGAATCAAGCCAACAACAACAACAATGGTCCATGCAATTTCAAGAGTTTTAACTCGGCGAAACCACTCAAGTTTAGTGGTTCTGAGGGAGCGACTGGGCTTCTTCAATGGTTCGAGAGCATTGAGAATACTTTCCGCCATGTGCAGTGTCCTGACAATCGCAAGGTCGAGTTTGCTTCGAGTGTGTTCCAGAAGAGAGCCCTTACGTGGTGGAATGGGGTTATGAGAGATCGTGGTGCAGAAGTTGCTCTAGCACAGACATGGGCCGAACTTAGGGCTCTCATGATGAAGGAGTTTTGTCCTCGTCACGAGATCAGGGCTTTGGAAAGGGAATTTGATGATCTTAAGCAAGACAGCGGTGAGCATCGAGCCTACACGGACCGTTATGAGGAGTTAAGTCTGTTATGCTCAAACATGGTCACGCCTTTGGATAAGGCAATCGAAAAGTACATTGATGGCCTCCCAGATTCAATACAAGACATTTTGACTGGTAGCAACCCTACTACAGTTAGACAGGCCATTGAGCTATCTGCAACCTTGACTGAATCAAAGATCAGGAAAGGTAAACTTTTCCGAAAAGGTGACAAGAAGCCGGTCGAAGAATCGAAACCAATCGAGGAATCAAAGATCATGGATGAACAGACTGGATCCCCTAAGAGATCAAAGAAGCGAAAGGCTTCTCAGAACTACGCTGTGGTCGCTCACAATGATCAAGCCGTCCCCAACCAACCAGCTCAACCCCCTGCCAGGAAACCCTACAAAGGAACTGCACCCTTGTGCAACCAATGTGGCCTACATCATCATGCTGGTGTGAAGTGCCGCACATGCCAAGTTTGCGGACTTATAGGTCATACAGCGAGGGTTTGCCCAACAGCAGCAGCACCAAATCAGATTAACAACAATCCTGCTCAAGCTCGTTTCCCACTGGGATCTTGCTACAACTGTGGCGAGATGGGCCATTTTAGTAGAAATTGCCCAAGACTTGCTGATGCAAATCCAGCGCAGGGATGAGTATCTGACCGACAGAAGATAACGCTGTTTAGAAAATAATCGAGCCTTGTGTATTATTTTCTTTTATCACAATCTATGAAACAGTTGTTGTTATTGTTGTTTATAAATAAATCTTTCATTTACATTTCAATATGTTTATGTGGTTGCATGTATAAACTTATCCCCTACAATACCGACAATCAAGGAACCGCCTTCCTTGAAGAGCAGACTACTTCCAAATTTCTTCCCTTGTATAATCTCTTGCGTTTCCACGAAAATCCTAAGTACCCGTTCCTTCCAAGAGAAACGAAGTACGAGGTACCAAGTTAATTGCAATCAATAACAAGATAATAACAATTAATCAATTATGTGGTTATGTGCTTATGTGTTATCCTTTATGTGTCATGTGATCCAATTTATGTTATTCAAATCCTCGTAAAATCTTACATATCTTTGTGCAAGAGATTCATAGTAGGATACCCAAAGGTACTACTTAAATCCTTAATGGACTTCTACGTTGTTGTTAAAGTCCCTTGGATTATAATGTACTACTTCATAATTAGACCCCTTTAGTGGTCTAGTTAAACAGATTGATCCAAAAATCTGGTTAGGGATATCATGTGATGATATAGCTGAAAGGACTCCTTAGTGGCCTAATTAAGAAGATCCTCTGTTGATCTAATTAAAAGGACCCTATGGTAGTCTAGTCACTCTCATCTCAGGTTTGATATCTTTCCCCACAACATTCCAAAACAAACTGTGCGGACTGTGCAAGGAATTACGTAATTATGGATGCATACGTAATTATGGAATTTAGTGCACAGAAATCACAGCAAGTTCTATCATGTATCAAGAGTTAACCCTATTCATTTCCAATTCTGATGAAGCATCCGTTGAGGAAAAATGAACTAGCTATTCATTTTTCACTTCTGAAGAATATCCGTTGAGGGAAATGAATATCCGTTGTTTATCTTTTCATTTCCATTCTGAAGAATAACCGTTGAGGAAAATGAATTATCCATTCATTTTCGTTCTAAAGAATATCCGTTGAGGAAATGAATATCCGTTGTTTATCTTTTCATTTCCATTCTGAAGAATAACCGTTGAGGAAAATGAATTATCCATTCATTTTCGTTCTAAAGAATATCCGTTGAGAGAAATGAATATCCGTTGTGTAATCCTTCATTTCCAACTCTGAGGAAATAACCGTTGAAAATGACTCCGTTAGTTCATTTTCGTTTCTAAAGATTTATCCGTTGAGGAAATGAATATCCGTTGTGAAATCCTTCATTTCCAACCTAGAGGAAATAACCGTTGAAAATGACTCCGTTAGTTCATTTTCGTTTCTGAAGATTTATCCGTTGAGGAAATGAATATCCGTTGATTTTTCTTTCATTTCAAATTCTGAAGAACAAACCGTTGAGGAAAATGACCCCGTTTGTTCATTTTCGTTCTGAAGAATATCCGTTGAGAGAAATGAATATCCGTTGTTTATCTTTTCATTTCCATTCTGAAGAATAACCGTTGAGGAAAATGAATTATCCATTCATTTTCGTTCTAAAGAATATCCGTTGAGAGAAATGAATATCCGTTGTGTAATCCTTCATTTCCAACTCTGAGGAAATAACCGTTGAAAATGACTCCGTTAGTTCATTTTCGTTTCTAAAGATTTATCCGTTGAGGAAATGAATATCCGTTGTGAAATCCTTCATTTCCAACCCTGAGGAAATAACCGTTGAAAATGACTCCGTTAGTTCATTTTCGTTTCTGAAGATTTATCCGTTGAGGAAATGAATATCCGTTGATTTTTCTTTCATTTCAAATTCTGAAGAACAAACCGTTGAGGAAAATGACCCCGTTTGTTCATTTTCGTTCTGAAGAATATCCGTTGAGAGAAATGAATATCCGTTGACTTTTTTTTCTTTCATTTCAAATTCTGAAGAACAAACCGTTGAGGAAAATGACCCCGTTTATTCATTTTCGTTCTGAAGAATATCCGTTGAGAGAAATGAATATCCGTTGATTTTTCTTTCATTTCAAATTCTGAAGAACAAACCGTTGAGGAAAATGACCCCGTTTGTTCATTTTCGTTCTGAAGAATATCCGTTGAGGGAAATGTATATCCGTTTAGTTAATTCCTTTATTTTCCATTTCCGAAGAACCCGTTGAAGAAAATGACCCTGTTCGTTCATTTTCGCTTCTGAAAAATATCCGTTGAGGAAAATAATCAGATTATGTTTTACATATCTTTGATGGCTATTTGAAACAAAGTCATAGACAGACTCCTACGAATTAATTTCGGGACGAAATTTCCTAAAGTAGGGGAGACTGTAACACCTGTGTCATTTCAACCATCAAACAAATGCCCAACCAGTGAAATATTGTATTTCATACTTGGGACTTGTATAAATATGTGTATTTTGTGCACATATCAACTCTTGTTCGATTTCAAACTCTAATCGCTTTCTGGAAGGTTATACGCGCACTAATACGTAAATATAACCAGTTTAATGCAACGAACACTCCGGAATAGTGAAATAGGCTTAACATACCTTAAATAACCTATACATAACTTAGATATAAGTTTTGGAAGGTTTGGTGTGGTGAAATCAAAGTTAATTCGCTTACAGGGACTAAAGTTGACAAACTGCGAAAGTATGCCAATTTGAACTGTAACAGACATTCCGGAACATGACCATAAGTTAAACACACCTTAAATATCCTTTACATAGCTTAGAAATAGGCTTTGAGGGGTTTGGTGTGCTAAAATAAACTTTTGGAACATTCAGGGACTAAAAGTGTCAAAAAGTGCACAAGTTTGCATTTTCGCGCATAACTTACGTTCTGAATACATCTGGACATCCAAAAATTTATGTAAGCATGACTACATTATATTTTAGTGTTCGCCTTAAGAAAAATCCATTCGTCGCGTCATTTGGATCGTTTTACGCGCTTATGCGCATTCCGTCGTAATTAACCGAACATCGCGTTCGTACGGCCAAACGAACCGACATCCGAGATATTTTTGAACACATTTTAAGTTCCCTATACTTTAACTTCATTTTAGAGCTTTGAAATGGGGTTAACGGGCCTTAAACGTGTCAAAAATGGGCTGATTGCATTGCAGGGACCAAAACTGTAAATCTGCCAAAGTGTTACCTTACGGACCTCAACATTGGCAGCTTTGAGGTCCGTAAAGCAAGTTCTGACCAGATGCAGAGTACTTAACAGCCTGTTTTCAGCTGTTTTGCACTCCTAATCTCTCTTCCACATGTTGATACCTTATGGTGGGTGGCCAATTAACCTACCATAAGCTTCCGACACTTGTACGGGTGAGATCAAGGCACGTTTCCCGATAAACGATCCTAACGGTGGTGCATTTACTATAAATACCCATCCATACTCAACACAAAAACCCACTAGAATCTGATTGAGGAGCTCTAAGTTGAAGCCTTCGCTTCATACCTGAGCTATTCGATCACGATTAGCATTCGGGGACCCTTCGTAAGTATTTTTTTCGTTCTTTTCCTTATTTTTACTGCTTTTCGAGTCAGAAAGTCAAACTTTGTTTGACTTTCAGCGTTGACCAGTAATGGTCAATGCGAAGTTCGTTTGAACTTCGCAACGTGATTGTAATCACGATGGTTATAGTCCTTTGGGACTATGCCTACTGATTACCACGTTGTCTAGGGTCGTAGGGTAAGCGATCTGATAAATCGCTTATACCTCGAACCCGACCCAGTTTGGTCGATCATTAGGATCCGACCAAACACATTAGGTGACCATAGTAGGTAGGGAATAACCTTCCGAGGTTATACCCTATGGTCACATCGTTTGAGTAGTTGTATGATAGGTAGTTTATATGCCTTAGGTAAATTACCAGAATACCCTTTTCATGTATAATTGGTAATTAAGCATATGTAACCTAAACTTTTGTCATATAACTGATTATTAAACATGTTTAGGCATATAATACTTGTCATAGGACTAGTTAGGCGGTCCGAACGCGTTTCACGCGAACGACGCGTTAAAGTAGCATAAGCTACCTAAACGGGTCGTAATGGGTCGTAGACACTTAGGTTAAGTTTCATTTAGCATGTAGGCTTTGATAAACCATATGACACGAGTCTCTATACTCGTTTGGTTTATGAAACCTCATTCTATCCGATCTTCCGATTTAGGTCCGGTTTATTAATGTAGCTACCTATACTAGGTGCCGTTCGATATCCGCGATCTCTAGCATTGTTTAGTTGTCACTCCAGAACTACTGAGCAATCCCAGGTGAGTACATAGACCCCTCTTTTACTGTTTTCCAAACTGTTTTGGGGTGAAACACATGTGCCTACTTGTTACTTTCATGCTTTCCTGTTTTGACATCATATACTTGCTATGTTCATTAGTACATTATAGTACATGATTTCATTACATTTTATGCTATGTATGCCCATTGTGTGCGTACTTAGTACATCGTTTTACATTACATCTTATGCTAGGTGTGCCCATTGTGTGCATTACTCAGTACATCGTTTTACATGACATTTCATGCTATGTATGCCCATTGTGTGCGTACTTAGTACATCATTTTACATTACATTTCATGCTATGTATGCCCATTGTGTGCGTACTTAGTACATCGTTTTTCATTGCTTTTCTGTTGCATATGCTTATCCAGCATATGAACACATTTTACTACATATTGAACCGTTGTAATCATTTGACTGTGATCCGTTGATATCTGTGAACCGTTTGTATCTGTGAACCGTGTGAACCGTATTTGACATAGACATTTCGGCATAGACATTTTAACATGATTGACATTTGATCATGCATTTTCCCACAAAACATAACTTTGATTTAAACCAAGTTTTACTTCAATACTTTGTTTTTGTGTATATGGTTTAGTTGAGACATTTCACTTGCCATACATGATATTTTGACATAGACATTTGACATGGATATTTGACATAGACATTTGACATGGATATTTGACATAGACATTTGACATGGATATTTGACATAGACATTTTGACATTGGTTTGGTTTGATTAAGTGATTAAGTAACGATACGTGTGTAATATGATACAAGCATGGTGGATACGCCGCTGGTACTTCCTATATATAAGTGTTTGTATGGTATTACATATTGTAGCGTTATTTGAATCATTTCAGTTTGATACATATAACATTTTATACAAATAACATACTTTTCACAAGACATTGTTTTACAAACAACTTATCTTATACATACCCATTTTACTATGGTTATTCATTTAACCATACATTATTCACTTATTTTATACATATCATCTGAACTCATTGTTTTTCAAATGATTTACAAAACAAAGCAAATTACAAGGTTCATGACTAAACATTTTCTCAAACATAAGTCATGGAACCTATTTTCACAAAACCTATGTATCTCACAGGCATTTTTATGCTGACGTACCTATTTTCACATGTGTTTTTCAGGAACTGTTGCATAAGATGATCAAGATACATATAGGCAGACTTGGGCTTTAGTGACAATAAAAGATGCAAGACTAGTTAATTTTGTTGTATTTCCTTGTTTGATTAGACATTGTAACACTTTTAATCAATAAAACAAAACTTCAATTGCCATGGATTTGAGACAATTAATTCTGTTACAACACTCCCCGATGTTTCCGCCACGTTTAGTATGTTCTACGTGGTCGGGGTGTGACAAATAACGAAATGAGAACGATGTAATGGAGGTACGGTGGACGCACCAATGACGCTTCATATACTTGTATATAAGTATCCCTCTTACATTGCAATCATGATGTTATTAAAGATTACTAGAAGTTCAGAACCCTAACCAATGTTATTTGATCTTTTCAACTTAATGTTTTAAACTCTCACAAGTTTCCTCTAAATAAATTTCGGGACGAAATTTCCTAAAGTAGGGGAGACTGTAACACCTGTGCCTCCACGGCCATCAAACAAATACCAAACCAATGAAATATTGTATTTCATACTTGGGATTTGTAAAAATATGTGTATCGATTGCACATATCAACTCTTGTTTCGATTTCAAGCTCTAAATCGCTTTCTGGAAAGTTATACACGCACTGATGCGTAAATATAACCAGTTTAATGCAACGAACACTCCGGAATAGTGAAATAGGCTTAACATACCTTAAATAACCTTTACATAACTTATATATAAGTTTTGGAAGGTTTGGTGTGGTGAAATCAAGTTTAATCGCTTATAGGGACTAAAGTTGACAAACTGCGAAAGTATGCCAATTTGAACTGTAACAGACCTTCCGGAACATGACCATAAGTTAAACATACCATAAATATCCTTTACATAGCTTAGAAATAGGCTTTGAGGGGTTCGGTGTGCTAAAATAAACTTTTGGGTCATTCAGGGACTAAAAGTGTCAAAAAGTGCACAAGTTTGCATTTTCGCGCATAACTTACGTTCTGAATACATCCGGACATCCAAAAATTTATGTAAGCACTAAAACATTTTATTTTAGTGTTCGGCATAAGAAAAATCCATGCGTCGCGTCATTTGGATCAGTTTTGCACTTTCGGGACCAGATTCGATGTATTAGCCGTTGTTTAATTCACAACCACACATTCTAACAATGCTTAGTCAGCGGATAAGGATGGAATTTAGGCACCATGACATTTCAACACATGTATGGATGGAATTTAAACACCTAAACACCATGACATTTCAACACATGTATGGATGGAATTTAAACACCTAAACACCATGACATTTCAACACATGTACGGATGGGATTAAGGCACGTTTTCCATGAAACGATCTTAACGGTTCGGGTATTCCTATAAATACCCATCCACCCCCATTGCTAAAATCACTAGAACTTTGATTTGAGAAACTCTAAGTTGAAACTATTGTTTCATACCTGAGATTTTTGAATCGAGGTTAGCATTCGGGGACCCTTCGTAAGTCTTCTTTCGTTCTTTTCCTTATTTTATTGCTTTTCGAGTCAGAAAGTCAAACTTTGTTTGACTTTCAGCGTTGACCAGTAATGGTCAATGCGAAGTTCGTTTGAACTTCGCAACATGAGTGTAATCACGTTGGTTATAGTCCCTTGGGACTATGCCTACTGATTACCACGTTGTCTAGGGTCGTAGGGTAAGCGATTTGATAAATCGCTTATACCTTCGAACCCGACCCAGTTTGGTCGATCATTAGGATCCGACCAAATACATTAGGTGACCCTAGTATAGGGCATAACCTTCCGAGGTTATACCCTATGGTCACATCGTTTAAGTAGTTGTATGATAGGTAGTTTATATGCCTTAGGTAAATTACCAGAATACCCTTTTCATGTATAATTGGTAATTAAGCATATGTAACCTAAACTTTTGTCACATAACTGATTATGTAACATGTTTAGGCATATAACACTTGTCATAGGACTAGTTAGACGGTCCAAACGCGTTTCACGCGCACGACGCGTTAAAGTAGCATAAGTTACCTTAATGGGTCGCGATGGGTCGATAATACTTAGGTTAAGTTTCATTTAGTATGTAGGCTTTGTTAAACCATATCATATGAGTTCCTACACTCATTTGGTTTACAAACCCTCCTGCTACCCAGTCTTCCGATTTAGGTCCGGGTTAATTATGTAGTTACCTATATTAGGTACTGTTTGATTTCCGGGACTCCTCTAGCTTACTTGGTAGTTGTTCAAGACTCCTAAGCACTCCCAGGCGAGTACATTATTCCCCTCTTTTACTGTTTTCCAAACTGTTTTGGGGTGACTCATATGTGCTAAATGCTTTATCAATGATTTCAATAACAATTACTATGTGGTTTCAAGAACAATAACAATTATTTCAAGAACGCTAACAATGATTTCAAGAACGCTAACAATGATTTCAAGAACGAATACAATGATTTCAAAAACTAATAACAAATTTCAAAAAGTGAACAAACTTGTTGGTTGTAGTTTACATGACCGATGACATTCATTAGCAATGATCAAGCCGACCAGTATTAGGTTATGGTACCATAGGATCTGACAAATCCCGTTATTTACTGCACCCATTGTTATGTGTGGGTGTTGTGGGTAGCGACTGAATCTGTAATTATTAACTTATCCTTTGGTAAGGGTTTGTTAAGAACGAGAGCGAGAGCGAGATGGAGCGAGGAACGCGTCAAGAAGGTTTGAATGTTATTAGAGAATCGACCATAAAGTAGTTTCACAATTAAAACAAGAACGACTAGAACGATTTTACAAAAAGGGTTAACGATTGGGTAAACATTTTAACATGATTGACATTTGATCATGCATTTCCCACAAAACATAACTTTGATTTAAAACAAGTTTTACTTCAATACTTTGTTTCTGTGCATATGGTTTAGTTGAGACATTTCACTTGCCATACATGACATTTTGACATAGACATTTGACATGGATATTTGACATAGACATTTTGATATGATTTACATCTTGACATGAACACTTTGACATATTACCCAATACATTTGACAATTGATTTAAACATAGACTTCTTACATTGGTTGGTTTGGTTTGAGTAAATGATTAAGTAACGATGCGGGTGTAATAGGATACAAGCATGGTGGATACGCCGCTGGTACTTCCTATATATAAGTGTTTGTATGGTATTACATATTGTAGCGTTATTTGAATCATTTCAGTTTGAGACATAGAACATTTTATACAAGTAACATACTTTTCACAAGACATTGATTTACAAACAACTTATCTTACACAAACTCATTTTACATGGTTATTCATTTAATCATGCATTATTCTCTTATTTATACTTATCATCCGAACTTATTATTTTTCAAATGATTTACAAAGACAAAGCAAACTAAAAGGTTCATGACTAAACATTTTCTTAAAACAGAAGTCATGAATCTTATTTTCACAAAACCTATGTATCTCGCCAGCATTTCTTTGCTGACCTCGTTTTCACATATGTTTCAGGTATTGTTGAATGATATCGATTGATAAGATGCATGCTCACATAGGACTGGACAAGGCCTTAGTGACTCAATAACAATGATAGATTATGTTTAAATTGTGTATTTAGATTTCCAAACGATGTAATTATTCAATGTTTAATAAAACGAGACGCTTTTGGTATCCATGGTTATGAAACATTAATTCTGTTGCAACACGCCCCGATGTTTCCGCCGCGATTTGTTGTTTTACGCGGTCGGGGTGTGACATACGAGAAGTCATCCTTGATGAAGCGCATAAATCGAGATACTCGATCCATCCAGGATCGGACAAGATGTATCAAGACTTAAAAGAATACTATTGGTGGCCGAGACTCAAAAGCGACGTTGCTGTCTATGTTGGAAAATGCCTAACCTGTGCTAAGGTTAAGGCTGAATATCAGAAACCGTCCGACCTACTACAACAACCAGAGATCCCCATGTGGAAGTGGAAGCAAATATCGATGGACTTCATAACGAAGTTACCCAGGACCCCAAGAGGGCACGATATGATATGGGTGATAGTCGATCGGTTAACGAAGTCAGCGCACTTCCTACCGATCCGAGAAAAAGACAGCACTGGAAAGCTTGCTGAGATATACTTAAAAGAAATCGTGGCACGACATGGAGTGCCAATCTCAATTATTTCAGACAGAGATGGACGCTTTGTCTCAAGAATCTGGTAATCATTTCAGGAAGCCTTTGGATCTCAATTAGATCTAAGCACGGCCTTCCATCCACAAACAGACAGCCAGAGCGAACGGACTATACAAACGTTAGAAGATATGCTTTGCGCATGTGTCATGGACCTAGACGGTAGCTGGGATACTCACCTACCTTTGGCTGAGTTTTCCTACAATAACAGTTATCATACAAGCATAAAAGCCGCACCGTTCGAAGCTCTATATGGCCGCAAGTGCCGATCGCCCTTATATTGGGCAGTCGCTGGAGAGAAACGTATGGTTGGTCCTGAACTTGTACAAGAGACAACCGACAAGATTATGCAGATCCGAGAGCGCATTAAGGCGGCTGAAGATCGACAAAAGAGTTACGCTGACCGAAGACGAAAACCATTACAGTTCGAGGTTGAAGACAAAGTTTTGTTGAAGGTCTCACCTTGGAAGGGCGTAGTCAGATTCGAAAAACGTGGGAAGCTGAATCCACGATACATCGGACCATTCAAGATTCTAGAAAGAATTGGTACCGTGGCATACAAGTTGGAGTTACCGGAAGAACTTAATGGAGTACATGATACGTTTCATGTATCCAACCTCAAGAAGAGTCCAACACAAGAAAACGTGATCATCCCTGCGGATAAAGTGCATATTGATGATACCCTCCGATTTATAGAACAACCCGTTGAGGTTACCGACTGGAAAGTCAACAAGACCAGGAGGAGCAGTGTGAAACTTGTCAAAGTACATTGGAACTTTGAGCATGGACCCAAGTACACGTGGGAACGTGAAGACCAGTTCAAAGAAAAGTATCCCCACCTGTTCAAGAAGACTCCTGCAAGAGGTGGATCAGCCTGAATTTCGGGACGAAATTCTTTTAACGGGGGGAGACTGTGACAACTGGCACCAAACCGGTAATTTCCGTACACTTTAATTATTATTTAATGACTGCAATTATGTGCTTAAATGTCAACATTGATTGATTACATGATATACAAGTGAATTCATGCATGTTTATTACTACAAGAATTACTTTATGCATTAATAAACAGCGTTGCGTCAGAAATACTAGTAAACTCACCGGTAAGACACCTTGTGTCAACAATTCTGCAGAAAGCAGTTAGACAATAGAATTGGAGCCTAGGTGTAGGTCCAATGACAAGAATGCATTAAAACCCAAGAGTACATACAAGTGTTAACATATAGACCATCCGGAAGCTAAAATACGCACTAAAAAGCACCCGAAACGCACTCTAAGTGCAGAATTTATTTAAATTCAGCTATAATCAGCATTATGACACTGAAATATTATGCAGAAATTATGATTTATCATTCAGATTACTTCCCTAAGTGTCGGGAATTGAAAGTGTTACAAAAGGGGACATAAAAGACACTAAAACGGTGCAATTTAGCACTTTAACAAACCGGTAATTAACCAAACAACCGGACATTACCCGGAACATCAAAATATTACAAGAAGCATTGTTTTATTTTTCTGAGCTAGTATTGGCCCCCGAACACTTAAGGGGACATATAACCCTTTGGATAATAAGAGTTGGAGTGTTATAAGAATCATCATCTTCTCCACAACACCCACTTCCTCCCTCTCCCTCACATAAGCTACGGCCCACCCCCCTTGTCCACACACCACCCATTTTCAAACAAGCTTAATTCATTCCAAGCTTGTATTAAGGTGCAAGAAGGTGATTAAGGAAGCTCGGTGCAAGTGGAACTTGAAGGACCACCCTCGTTTGCTATTAACCACCCAATCTTCATCTTGTTTCTTCCCTAGCTATAAGCTAGTTGTAAGATTCTTATAAACTCTTTTTTACTTCCATTTTTAGTGGTTAAAAGACTTATTATGTTGATTATCATAAGAACACTAAAAGACATGCACATGAAACTTGAAAAAAATAAGATGATACATGATGGAATCTTGCTAAAATGATGTTGTTTAGTGAGTGTATGTTACTTGCTTGTTGACTTCTTGATTTGATGATGTTAACCATCACATGAAGCTTGCTAGATGAAGTTTAAACACTTAATCTAGCAAGTGGGAGGATGATTATGTAACAAACTAGAATAATCATCTTCTTGTCTAGTCATGAACTTGATAAATAAGTGATTTCTTGGAAAATAGTAAACAAAGTAAGCTAGTAAACTTATAGATCTAAGAGGTATGAATGGTTTTTCCAAAAGAACCACGTTTAAAATGTGATTTTTAGAAGATCTTGGTTTTTACTTAAACCTACACTATTTTTGGTGATAAAATAAGTGTAGAGACACTAGAGAAACAAGAAAGATACAAAAGAAATATTTTTAGAAAAATCATCCTACAAGTTGTAAATGACTAAATCTTTCAAGAATGAGATTTACAAACAACCAACCATGTTTTTAAGGGTATCTAGACTTACTAAAAACACTATTAAGTTACTACAAATTTTTACAAGCACTTCAAGTTCATGATGTTGTGTGATTTACACGATTTTGGCACTTGATATGTGTAGAATAAGTTGTTGATCTTTGATGATGATTTAAAAGAAAATAAACACATGTTTTGAAAACATGGGGAACCTCCATTTTTAGGGGAAACTCTGTCAAAATTTTAATAAATTTTGACACTTAGAAAAATATAAGTTTTTGAGAAACTTATTCCCTAAAAATGTATCTAAAAACATATACTAAGGTTTCCCAAACTTTTGTGTTAAGAAATGAGGATTCCTTCAAGAATAAAAATTGATATTAAGTATGTATATTTTTGAGAAAATATATATATATATATATATATTGATCACCAAATTTTGTGCTAAGTGTATGTAGTATGTAATATACGTGATAGTGTATTAGGACTTGAAAATACACTAAATATTCTTGAGAAGTAAAAACACAAAAATACACATACAACATACAAGATACATAATTCGGGTGCAAAATACAAGAAACTTATATATATTTTTGAGAAAATAATATAAGTAAGACACTTAGTTAAAAATATAAATTATTTTTAACACAAGAATACTTATACAAAAGATAGGGACTTGTACTTGTGCGATACAAGTCTAGTGACTAACGATAATAAAACACGTTTAGGTCACGACGCATTATAAGCAAAACCCGGTGAAGTTTACGACGCAAGGAACGCAAAGTTGTGAGTTCTTGCTCCCCCTTTTCTTTTAACTGTTTTCAGTTTTATAACTTCGGGGGTGAAATACATGTTACTAAATGTTTACAAGAGAGTTCGTGTCCCCACTTTTAATCTTGTACATACTTTTTAAACTTGGGGCGAACACATGAAAATTGATACTTGATATAATAAACGAGAATTGATACTTGATATAATAAACGAGAATTGATACTTGATATAATAAACGAGAATTGATACTTGATATGATGAATACATAAACAAGAAGCACTCTTGGTGATCACTAGTACCAAGTATGATGCGTTTTGAGGAATGATACGAGAAATCGTGTCACGAATAGGGTACCATAAGGACCATTAATCGTGTACATACTTAGACCGCAGAACAAAAGGTTAGATCTAACGGGTGTCCGGGTAGCCACACTCTCGGTGAACAGTAGTACCGAGTAGTGCTTTTGTGTCTCCGTCGTGAATCGACAACTAGAAAATGCCTATGGTTTGGTGACTTCCTATGTCGTGTCACATGTTAATGGCCTTGCAACCCATTAACTATACAAGAATACTTTAATTGTACGAAGTTCGTACACAAGAATACTTTATTTGTACGAAGTTCGTACACAAGAATACTTTATTTTTACAAGATACTTATCATGTTTTCATACAAAGTATACAAACGTGTTCAATACAAAACTGCATGAATTCACACCAACATTATGTTTACGTTTTTTTTCCAAAAACTCACATGTATTTCAGGTAACTAAGATGGATGTTCGCGCGGTCTTACTCATGCTCTTGGATGTCGTTATGTTTTAGCTTGAATAAAGTTGTAAACTTTCAGACAATATGCGGTCTTTTGATGTAAACGCTTAAACTATGATTTCGGTTATGTAATGATTTGGCATTTGAAGTTATTTTTATGAGCATGTAGTATGTTTACCTTTCGTATGCAATGAGAACCTTTCATGATCACACCTCGTTCTTCCGCCGCAGAAAGGGGTGTGACATAACTCCCACACCTTTAGAAGTTAAGCAAGTAGTAGAATTAGCTGATGGTAAAACGATAGAAGCTTCGCATGTTCTTTTTGGGTGTAAACTAGATCTCGTGGGTCAAGTGTTTGATATTGATCTCCTTCCTGTCACCCTTGGTAGTTTCGATATAGTGGTTGATATGGATTGGCTGTCTAAGCACCAAGCTAAGATTCTGTGTAAGGAAAAGATTGTGCGTATCCCTATCCCTGATGGAGAGCCATTGTTGGTTCAGGGGCATCGCAGTGGTGCTATAGTTGGTATTATCTCGGCTATGCAAGCACAGAAATGTCCACAAAAGGGGTATCCTGCAATTCTGGCACTAGTTACTGATACTCCGTCTGAAGAGAGAAAGATCGAGGATCTGCCAGTCGTACGTGAATTTACCGATGTATTTCCTGAGGAACTTCCTGGTTTACCTCCTCACCGTCAAGTGGAATTTCAGATTGATCTTGCACCAGGAGCAACCCCAATTGCTCGTGCTCCTTACCGTTTAGCACCTGGAGAGTTGCAGGAGCTGTCTAATCAACTGCAAGAGTTACTGGACAGGGGCTTCATTCGACCCAGTTCTTCACCTTGGGGAGCTCTAGTGTTGTTTGTAAAGAAGAAAGACAGGTCCTTCCGCATGTGTATTGATTATCGGGAACTCAATAAGGTGACTATCAAGAACCGTTACCCATTGCCATGCATCGACGACTTGCTTGATCAGTTACAAGGGTCAAGTTATTATTCGAAGATCGACTTAAGATCAGGCTATCATCAGGTGAGAGTCCGAGAGGAGGATGTTCTGAAAACGGCTTTTCGAACGTGCTATGGGCACTATGAGTTCTTAGTTATGCCGTTTGGGCTGACGAATGCACTAGCGGTCTTCATGGATCTCATGAACCGTGTATGCAAACCATATCTCGACGACTTCGTTACAATATTCATCAATGACATTTTGATTTACTCGAAGAGTAAGGAAGATCACGAGCGGCACTTACGACTTATCTTGGAGCTCCTGAGGGAGGAGCAGCTTTATGCAAAATTCTCTAAGTGTGACTTCTGGATTCGAGAGGTACACTTCCTTGGGCACATTGTTAACGAAATGGGGATACACGTAGATCCTGCAAAGGTGGATGCTGTTAAGAATTGGGCGGCACCAAAGACTCCTTTTGAGGTGCGACAATTTCTTTGTCTCGCTGGGTATTATCGAAGATTTATCAAAGAGTTTTCGAAGATCGCTCAACCTCTTACTTCATTGACACAGAAAAGCGTTGTATACTCTTGGGGGACGAAACAAGAAGAAGCTTTCCAACTATTGAAACAGAAGCTCTGCAGCGCGCCAATCTTGTCTTTACCTGAAGGTACCGAAGATTTCGTGGTATATTGTGATGCGTCCATTCAGGGACTTGGATGCGTACTGATGCAGCGCAACAATGTGATAGCTTATGCCTCTCGACAGTTGAAGGTTCACGAGAGGAATTATACGACGCACGATTTGGAGTTGGGAGCTGTAGTATTTGAGCTCAAAATCTGGAGGCATTACATGTACGGTACTAAATGCACTATTTATACCGACCACATGAGCCTTCAGCATATTTTCGAACAGAAGGACTTGAATATGCGACAGCGTCGCTGGGTTGAACTTTTAAACGAATATGACTGTGCAATCAAGTATCATCCGGGTAAGGCCAACGTTGTAGCTGACGCACTAAGCAGGAAGGAACCGAAACCCAAGCGTGTTCGTGCTTTGCAGCTCACCATTCATTCTAACCTACCCGATCAGATACATTCTGCACAAACCGAAGCACTGAAAGAGGAAAATATCGAAGCAGAATACTTAAGGGGCATGGAGAAGCAACTCTAGAAGAGATCAGACGGCATTTACTACTTCATGGAGCGTGTATGGATTCCTTCGTTCGGTGACCTTAGAGAACTTGTGATGGACGAAGCGCGCAAGTCTCGGTACTCTGTTCACCCAGGTTCGGATAAGATCTATCAGGACCTCAAAATCATGTATTGGTGGCCGAAGATGAAAGCTCACATCGCAACTTATGTGAGTAAATGTTTAACCTGCTCGAAAGTTAAAGTGGAATACCAGAAGCCGTCGGGATTGCTGCAACAACCGGAAATACCCATGTGGAAATGGGGACAGATTGCTATGGATTTTGTCACTGAGCTACTGAGAACTCAAAACGGAAACGATACCATCTGGGTGATCGTTGATCGTCTCACGAAGTCAGCACACTTTTTAGCGATCAAGGAAACGGATAAATTCTCACAACTAGCTGCTGTCTATCTTAAGGAGGTGGTTTCTAGGCACAGGGTGCCGACATCTATTATTTCTGACCGTGACCCGCGTTTTATCTCAGATTTGTGGCAGTCGATGCACAAATCATTTGGCTCGCGTCTTGATATGAGCACTGCTTATCACCCGCAGACGGGTGGTCAAAGTGAACGAACCATCCAAACACTCAAAGACATGCTGCGGGCGTGTGTAATTGATTTTGGTAAAGGATGGGAGAAGCATTTTCCATTGATCGAGTTTTCTTATAACAATAGTTACCATACCAGTATTAAGGCAGCTCCATTCGAAGCGTTGTACGGACGAAAGTGTCGTTCGCCCCTCTGTTGGGCTGAGGTGGGTGACAGCCAGGTCACAGGTCCTGAACTTGTGTTGGAGACTTCAGAAAAGATCGTTCAGATCAGGAATCGTATGGCGGCAGCGCGTGACCGTCAGAAAAGTTACGCTGATAAGCGTAGGAAACCGTTGGAATTCGAAGTTAATGATTGCGTCATGTTGAAGGTCTCACCCTGGAAGGGTGTGGTGCGTTTTGGGAAACGCGGAAAACTTAACCCTCGTTATGTTGGGCCACTCAGAATTCTGGAGTGAATAGGTAAAGTGGCCTACAGGTTGGAGTTACCTGCTGAGTTGGGTAACGTCCATGATGTGTTCCATGTGTCGCAGTTAAAGAAGTGTTTGTCTGATGAAACGCTGGTCGTACCATTTCAAGAACTGAAGATTGACGACAAGTTGCAATTCATCGAAGAACCAATAGAAATTATGGATCGGGAGGTCAAGGTCCGTAAGCACAGCCGTATTCCGACAGTGAGGGTTCGTTGGAACTCAAGACGTGGACCGAAGTTCACGTGGGAAATTGTATTTACAATCACATAAAGGTCGAAATCTTATCCAGAGCTCTTATTAGTGTCGTTTTCACTTTATAGTGCTAGTTCCTAGCACACATCATCACTAGCGGTTCATTCATTGAATTCATTCAAAATATATACTATTGCTCGTACAGGCCTAAGTTTACGACTTGTTTCTATCTCTCTAATTAAACATAATGCATTCATATTCTTACTTATTTAAAATAAATTGATTTATTTCATTCTATTCATATATCATATACGATATTTCATTTTGTTCACCATGAGTAAACCCCAACATCTCATTACTAACATTCCTTCGTATTACTTTCATATTCTTATAAGGTGTGACAATCCGAGATTTCAAGTCCTTTCATGTATGTATCTATTGTGTAACAATTCCGTTTTAACATTGTGTTGTCTTGATTATTAAATTGTTATGTTTTATGAATTAAACAAGTGAACAAAACCCTATATAACAAAACCTAGAGGGTTTCGCCACTTTTATATTCGAGGAAACATCAGGGTTTCGCCACTTTTATATTCAACGAAACATGGGGTCTCGACGTATGGGCTTTCGGCCTAGATGAGGCCCAGTGACTGTTTAAAATATAAATACATGCATAGAGGTTACGGAACGCCTTTTTGCAGAAACCCTAGTTCTCTCTTCACTATGCGATGGCAACAAACCCCCATCGGAGACATCATCTTGTTCGAGCGAACAGTCGGTTAGTAATTCGTATTAGTGCATAGAAACTCATTTGTTGATCTTGTTTATACGTGTGCTTGATTTACGTGAAGTGTTTAGTTGTGATTCATGATAATTATGATTTATGGATAAGGTAGTTCATTTGAATGGAAAACTGTGTAATATAATTCAGTAAATATAATCGGCTAGGTGATGTATCAATGGGAAAGTTACTTGAAATTGGTTATTGATGAATCTGATGGTTGATTGTGCGATTTCGAGCTTATGTTAATAAATTAGGGTTCTGTAATAGATGATGTTGTACTATCGGACCCGATGATATTAATCTCTGTCAATGATTGGAAAGGTGATTAGGGTTTTGATTGAATGTGATAACTATCGTTTGATCTCATAATTCATCAGAACGTTGTAACTGCTGTTAGAGAGGTTTCGTCACTTGTCCATCGACGAAACTTCTTAAGGATTCGTCATAGGAGCCCCGACGAAAGGTCATGGGGTTTCGTCATACATGCATCGACGAAACTTGATGTTTCGTCGACCTGGGGTTTCGTCGTCTGTACAAGAGCTCATCAACAGATTGAAATTTTGAACATGCATACTAATGAATAACATCTCGTTAATAGCAACCACATGGCAAACTATTAATGATGTCCACTTATGGTTAGGGTATTGATGGTAAAACATGTGAGATGTGATTGGCTTAGTTACTGAATGAATAGGTTAATGAAAGCATAATAGTTACTACTAATGATGATTACTCATGATAAGTGACATAAACTGGTACAAACTCCTAGTATTGTACACACAACTGTTAAGCATTACTTTAGATCGTATACGTGAATTATGTGACGCTATGAGTTGTATAATTGTTGTGATAATTTACATGCACGCTACGAGTAAACGGGAACGTAAACTGATTTCGAATGCTTGAATATCATAGGCTGTGACTGTCTAAGTGTTAACAAGTAATTAATAAAACCGAGCAAACCAAGGTGAGTTCACTGCTCTTTTCCAAGCATGCATCCCGGGAAGGGATATCGGGTAACGTTTTCAGGGAAGAATGTCAGGTTAATGGGATGTTTATTATTACTCAGTTTCTATCATATAATGTCACACCCCGACCGCGTAAAACAACAAATCGCGGCGGAAACATCGGGGCGTGTTGAGACAGAATTAATTGTTTCAAATCCATGGCAAACAAAGTTGTATTTTATTTATTAAACAAGAGTCACATTGTCTTAACACAGGAAATACAGAGTTTATAACATAATTAAACATAATCTATCTTCGTTTTTAGTCTCTAAGGCACAGGTCCGCCCTAGTATCATGATCAACATCTTACGGAAAAGCTCCTGAAAACACATGTGAAAATAGGTACGTCAGCATAAAAATGCCTGTGAGATACATAGGTTTTGTGAAAATAAGATTCATGACTTATGTTTAAGAAAAATGTTTAGTCATGAACCTTGTAATTTACTTTGTCATGTAAATCATTTGAAAACAATAAGATCAGATGATATGTATAAGTAAATGTCGGGTTAAATAAATAACCATGTAAAAATGTGTTTGTATAAGATAAGTTGTTTGTAAATCAATGACTTGTGAAAAGTATGTTATTTGTATAAAATGCTCTATGTCTCAAACTGAAATGATTCAAATAACGCTACGCCATGTAATACCATACAAACACTTATATATAGGAAGTACCAGCGGCGTATCCACCATGCTTGTATCATATTACACACGCATCGTTACTTAATCACTTAATCAAACCAAACCAACCAATGTAAGAAGTCTATGTTTAAACCAATTGTCAATTGTATTGAATAATATGTCAAAGTGTTTATGTCAAGATGTAAATCATGTCAAATGTCTATGTCAAATATCCATGTCAAATGTCTATGTCAAATATCCATGTCAAATGTCTATGTCAAATATCCATGTCAAATGTTTATGTGAATAATGTCTATGTCAAAATGTCATGTATGGCAAGTGAAATGTCTCAACTAAACCATATGCACAAAAACAAAATATTGAAGTAAAACTTGGTTTAAATCAACATTTATGTTTTGCGTAAATGCATGCAACTATTTAATATGAACATTTATGCGGTATTGTGAAAATGCATACATCCAAGCCTGGCGACTGTGGTGATAAACCCTTTAAACAAATTAAAGGTCTATCTGTCTTAATGTCAACGGATTCGGTCATTCCTTTCTGTCCCCTTACCCTGGGATGTCCGGAACGGGAGTTGTCAATTCCTATGGTACCACTACCTACTAACGAACGGCGTAGCTAATGTTAATGGATATATTGTCCCATGTAAACAAACCAAATGTCATAACAAAATGTGAGCATGAGAAAACAATGCACTAAGTATGTAATCAAATGAACATACATAGCGTGAAATGTCATGTAAAACGATGTACTAAGTAATGCACACAATGGGCACACCTAGCATGAAATGTCATGTAAAACGATGTACTAAGTAATGCACACAATGGGCACACCTAGCATGAAATGTCATGTAAAACAATGTACCAAGTAATGCACACAATGGGCACACCTAGCATGAGATGTAATGAAATCATGTACTATAATGTACTAACGAACATAGCATGTATATGATGTGAAAACAGGAAAGCATGAAAGTAACAAGTAGGCACATGTGTTCCACCCCAAAACAGTTTGGAAAACAGTAAAAGAGGGGTCTATGTACTCACTTGTGATTGCTCAGATGTCTAAAGATAATCACCAAGTAATGCTAGAGATCTCGGAATCAAACGGCACCTAGTATAGGTAACTATGTTAATAAATCGGACCTATCTCGGAAGACTGGGTAGCATTAGGGTTTGTAAACCAAATGAGTGTCGGAACTCACGTGATATGGTTTAACAAAGCCTACATGCTAAATGAAATTTAACATAAATGTTTACGACCCATTACGACCCGTTTAGGAAGCTTATGCTACTTTAACGCGTCGTGCGCGTGAAACGCGTTTGGACCGCCTAACTAGTCCTATGACAAGTATTATATGCCTAAACATGTTACATAATCAGTTACGTGACAAAAGTTTAGGTTACATATGCTAAATTACCAATTATGTATGAAAAGGGTATTCTGGTAATTTACCTAAGGCATATAAACTACCTATCATACAACTACTTACACGTCGTGACCATAAGGTATAACCTCGGAAGGTTATTCCCTACACTATGGTCACCTAATGTGTTTGGTCGGATCCTAATGATCGACCAAACTGGGTCGGGTTCGAAGGTATAGGCGATTTATTAGATCGCCTACCCTACGACCCTAGACAACGTGGTAATCAGTAGGCATAGTCCCAAGGGACTATGACCATCGTGATTACAATCACGTTGCGAAGTTCTAACGAACTTCGCATTGACCATTACTGGTCAACGCTGAAAGTCAAACAAAGTTTGACTTTCTGACTCGAAAAGCAGTAAAAATAAGGAAAAGAACGAAAGAATACTTACGAAGGGTCCCCGAATGCTAATCTAGATCAGTATAGTTCAGGTATGAAACAAGGTTTCAACTTAGAACACAACTAATAAGATTCTAGTGCTTAAAAACAATGAAAGGCATGGGGTATATATAGTTTTCGGTGAACCGTTGAGATCGTTTCTTGGAAAAGGGGAAAAGATCTAGCCCGTACACTTGTTGAAAGGTTTATGGAGCCACATATGCTCCTTAACTTTGTGACACATCAACCTAAAACATGTGGTTAAGGATTAATTGGTTGCAACTTGTGATTAAAACACTGAATCTGGTCCAGAAGGGGGCTCGCGTGACGCTAAGGCCCGTCGCGTCACGCTAGGCCCCTGTTTTGGCAGATTTTCCAGAAATGGTCCCTGCACCTTGTTTAAGCGATTTTCGATGCGTTTGAACCCCGTTAACCTCATTTCAAGGCTCTAAAATGAAGTTAAAGTATAGGGAACTCAAAACATGCTCAAAAATATCTAGGATGTCGGTTCGTTTGGTCGTACGAACGCGATGTTCGCTTAATTACGACGGAATGCGCATAAGCGCGAAAAACGATCCAAATGACGCGACGAATGGATTTTTCTTAAGGCGAACACTAAAATATAATGTAGTCATGCTTACATAAATTTTTGGATATCCAGATGTATTCAGAACGTAAGTTATGCGCGAAAATGCAAACTTGTGCACTTTTTGACACTTTTAGTCCCTGAATGTTCCAAAAGTTTATTTTAGCACACCAAACCCCTCAAAGCCTATTTCTAAGCTATGTAAAGGATATTTAAGGTGTGTTTAACTTATGTTCATGTTCCGGAATGTTCGTTACAGTTCAAATTGACATACTTTCGCAGTTTGTCATATTTAGTCCCTGTAAGCGAATTAACTTGTTTTTGCCATACCAAAGCCTTCAAAACTTATTTCTAAGTTATGTAAAGGTTATTTAAGGTATGTTGAGTATATGTTGATGTTCCGGATTATTTCTCGCATTAAACTGAGTACGTTTACGCACTAGTTTGCGTATAACTCTCCAGAAAGCGATGTAGAGTTTGAAATTACATAAAAGTCAAAACATGAAAAATGTAAAACACAATCAAACAAACATTGGGATCAAATAACATTGTTTTATTGATAATAGAACTGTTCATAGTGATTACATGCACAGTTGTTACAGTCTCCCCTACTTGTGGAAATTTCGTCCCGAAATTTATTTAGAGGAAACTCGTGGAAAAAGATGTGTATATTTCGCCTTCATTTGATCTTCGCGTTCCCAAGTAAACTCAGGTCCACGTTTAGCTTCCAAGCGAACTTTGACCAAAGGAATGCGCTTGCGTTTAAGCCACTTGACTTCACGTTCCATGATTTCCACTGGTTTCTCAACAAATTTCAGTGTTTTGCCAACACGAATTTCGTCAAGCGGTATGGAGAAGTTCTCATCAGCTGTACACTTCTTGAGATTTGATATGTGAAAAGTTGGATGAACATTTCCCAGTTCAGGAGGTAACTCAAGTCTGTAAGCTACCTTTCCGATTCTTTAGACGATCTTGAATGGTCCAACATATCTAGGTGCAAGTTTTCCTTTCTTTCCAAATCTGATCACACCTTTCCAAGGTGAGACCTTAAGTAATACTCAATCACCGACTTGAAATTCCAAGGCTTTGCGTTTTGGGTCCGCGTAAATCTTCTGACGGTTTCTAGCTGCCTGAAGGTTATCACGAACTTTCTTGACCTTGTCAGTTGTCTCTAAAATGAGGGCAGGTCCAGTAAGTTGAGCCTCGCCAATCTCATTCCAGCAGACTGGTGAACGACATTTTCGACCATAGAGAGCCTCAAAAGGAGCCATTTTGATGCTAGTGTGATAACTGTTGTTGTAGGAGAATTCAATCAATTTAAGATGTGAATCCCAGCTACCACCAAAATCGATCACACAAGCTCTTAGCATATCCTCCAGAGTCTGGATTGTTCTCTCAGATTGACCATCCGTTTGCGGATGATAAGCTGTGCTCAGATTTAGTTGGGTCCCCATAGCAGATTGCATGGTTCTCCAAAAGTGAGAAGTGAAACGAGCATCTCTGTCAGAAATGATGTTCAAAGGAACACCATGTCGAGCTACAATTTCATCTACATAGATTTGAGCAAGTCTGTCAGTAGGAAAATCCTCGCGGATTGGCAAGAAATGTGCTGACTTTGTAAGACGATCAACGACTACCCAGATGGCATCATGACCTTTCTTTGTGCGCGGGAGTTTAGTAATGAGATCCATAGTAATGTTTTCCCATTTCCAAACTGGGATCTCTGGTTGCTCCAATAAACCAGAAGGACGCTGATGTTCAGCCTTAACCTTAAGACAAGTAAGGCATTTGGATACGTATAAGGCAATGTCTTTCTTCATACCTGGCCACCAATAGTGAATACGAAGATCCTTATACATTTTATCTGAGCCCGGATGAATAGAATAACGAGACTTATGGGCTTCATCCATAAGCAAGGCACGAAGATCATCCTGGCTTGGGACCCACAAACGGTCCATGAAGTAATATGACCCATTGTCCTTCAGTTCAAGAGCAGGTGTTATGTGATAGGGAAATTCCTTATCCATCAAACCTTGTGAAACACAAGATTGTTGGGCCTGAGAAATGCGTGCTTGGATATCGGATTGTGCTTGAATAACAGATTGAACACGTACACAATGAAGCTTAGTACGTTCCTTGCGACTCAATGCATCGGCCACGACATTCGCCTTACCAGGATGGTAGCGAATTTCACAGTCGTAGTCGTTTAAAAGCTCAACCCAACGTCGCTGTCTCATGTTGAGTTCTTTCTGGTTGAAGATATGCTGAAGACTTTTGTGGTCGGTGAAAACCACACATTTTGTACCGTACAAATAGTGTCTCCAGATCTTGAGAGCGAAAACAACTGCACCCAACTCAAGATCATGAGTGGTGTAGTTCTTCTCATGTATCTTCAATTGTCTTGATGCATAGGCTATGACTTTGTTCCTTTGCATCAGAACACAGCCAAGACCCAATTTAGATGCATCACAATACACGACAAAATCATCATCACCCTCAGGCAATGATAGAACAGGCGCATCGCAAAGCTTCTGCTTCAGGTGTTGAAAAGCTTCCTCTTGTTTGAATCCCCAATAAAAGGGCATTTTCTTCTGAGTTAGAGCAGTTAGAGGAACTGCAATCTTAGAGAAGTTTTCTATGAAGCGGCGATAATAACCCGCTAGGCCAAGAAAAGAACGAACTTCAGTAGGAGTAGTAGGCGTATCCCAATCCTTAATCGCACTGATCTTGGAGGGATCTACATGAACACCTCGTTCGTTGATAATGTGTCCCAAAAATTGAACTTCTTTAAGCCAAAATTCGCACTTGGAGAATTTGGCGAAAAGTTGCTCTTTCTTCAGGAGTTCCAGAGTAAGACGAAGATGCTGCTCGTGATCAGCTCGCGTCTTAGAGTAAATCAAGATGTCATCGATAAAAACAATGACGAACTGATCCAAATAAGGTTTGCAGACCCTATTCATTAAGTCCATGAAAACAGCAGGAGCATTAGTCAAACCGAATGGCATGACTGTGAACTCGTAATGTCCATAACGAGTACGGAATGCTGTCTTCGGAATGTCTTCTTCTTGCACCCGAAGTTGATGATATCCAGATCGCAGATCAATCTTCGAAAAATAAGAAGCGCCTTGTAACTGATCAAAGAGATCATCGATGCAAGGTAGGGGATATCGATTCTTGATGGTAAGCTTGTTAAGCTCACGATAATCGATACACATCCTAAAGGATCCATCCTTCTTCTTGACAAAAAGAACGGGAGCACCCCAAGGTGAAAAACTAGGACGTATAAAACCTTTGTCAGAGAGCTCCTGAAGCTGTTTAGACAACTCTTGCATCTCCGACGGTGCAAGACGATATGGAGCTCTGGCAATGGGGTTTGCACCAGGTACGAGATCAATGCGGAACTCGACTTGGCGTGCTGGAGGTAGACCAGGTAAGTCTTCAGGGAATACTTCAGAATAATCCCGAACGACAGAAATATCTGAAATAGACTTACCCTTGCCTTTATCTTCTGTAACATGTGCTAAGAAAGCCACATAGTTCTTCTGCAGATACTTCCGAGCTTTAAAACAAGACATGAGTTTGAGACCACCGGTAGGCTTCTCACCTTGAACTTGCAGGATCTCGCCTGTCGAAAGCGGCACACGAACAATCTTCTTAGAACAAACTATCTCTGCGTGATGCTTGGATAACCAATCCATTCCCACAATAACGTCGAAGCTTCCAAGTTGCATAGGCGCGAGGTCAATAGGAAAAAGATGGTCGTTAAGATTCAACTGGCAGTTGTGAAGAACAGAATCAAGAATAATGGGTTCACCACTAGCAACCTCTACTGTCAAAGATTTGCCTAGTTTCGTTCTAGACACGCGAAGCATTTGCTCAAAAGACAAAGACACGAAACTCTTATCGGCACCGGAATCGAAAAGAACGGATGCAGGCTGATTATTAATAAAGAACGTACCGTTCACCACATTATCGTCAGCCTGTGCCTCTTGGGCATTCATGTTAAAAACTCGGCCTCGAGCCGGAGCCGGATTCTGGTTCTGGTTCTGGTTCGCCAGTCTTGGGCACCGATTTCTATAGTGGGTCAGATCCCCACAATTGTAACAAGCACCAGGTGGGTATTGTGGTCGTGCAGCTTGACCCTGTTGCGGAGCAGGAGGCTGAGCAACTTGTTGAGCCGGGTTCTGAACCGCGGGATTCTGAGCAGATCGACAAACATTGGCGAGATGGCCTGATTTCCCACAGTTAGTACAGAAACGGCATGGAAGTTGCGGCTGGTGGTGACTGTTGCATCTATTGCACAAAGGTGCATTCCCTGTATAGGGTTTCTTCGCTGGAGGCTGTGCAGGTTGGTTGAGAGCTGTCTGATTAGCTTGGGTAGTGATAGCAAAATTTTGGGAAGCCTTACGCTTCCTTGACCTCTTCGAAGAACCAGAGTTCTTTCCATTCAAGTTTTGACCTTTCTTGCTGTCTTCCTTGTCAGCCGACTGCTTCTTGCCCTTGTCACCCTTCCGGTGTAGCGACCCCTTTCTAATCTGCGACTCAGTCAATGTCGCTGATAACTCAATCGCCTGACGGAGTGTGGCAGGGTTACTACCAGTAAGAATGTCTTGTACCGAGTCAGGTAGGCCATCGATGTATCTCTCGATAGCCTTGTCGAGTGGGGTAACCATAGTCGGGCAAAGCAGACTCAACTCCTCAAACCTGTCAGTATATGCCCTGTGCTCTCCACTATCTTGCTTCAAATTATCAAACTCTTTCTCCAAGGCTCGCTGCTCATGACGAGGACAGAATTCCCTCATCATAAGGGCTCTAAGTTCAGCCCATGTCTGTGCGAGAGCAACTTCTGCACCTTGGTCCCTCATAACCCCGTTCCACCATGTCAAAGCCCTCTTCTGAAATACGCTCGAAGCAAACTCGACTTTGCGATTTTCGAGACACTGCACGTGGCGAAAAGTATTCTCTATGCTCTCAAACCACTGAAGAAGCCCAGTCGCTCCCTCAGAACCACTAAACTTGAGTGGCTTAGCTGAGTTAAAATCCTTGTATTTGCACGGACCATTGTTGTTGTTGTTGGCTTGTTGCCATTGAGCAAAGAGATTTGGAAACTGAGCAGCCATCTGCTGCGCAATAATTTCTGCCAGCTTGGCAGTAGCTATCTGGTTCTCGCGTCGAGGAGGCATTCTAAAAGAGGAAAACATGAAAAGAAACGAGTGAGATGATTGGATGAAAAGAATGAGATGATAAAAACAAGAATTGCAAACAGCATAGATGGTGGTCATTCGTCCGTATCACAAAGCAAACAAACGACTCACTGTGACTAATCAAAGTAAATGGATCAAAAATAATGTATAATGAAGACACGCTCGCCTATAAGTGAACACTCATCCCAAGAATTCCCAGGTAAGCACAACTGGTCTCGCGTCTGGTTGAGATGTATACGAAGTGCTTGCCTAGACAGAAAACTCAGAATACAGGCATTCACCCTTCCAGTTTGCACATGTTCACATTATTTAAAACCCAAAACGTTTGACGGGATTTTTGAAAATTAGAAGGCACAAGGCCAAAAACCAACACTGAAAAGGGTTCAAAACCATATAACAGAGGGTTCAAAACCTTACAATTGAGGGTTCAAAACCTTGTAAAAATTTATTCAAAAACAGATGATTGTTTTTCAAAAATCGTTTCGGAAAAAAAAAAATTTAGTTCCTTGTTTTGTTAATAACCTAAGGATAGGTGATGTACATGTTTTAAGATCTAAACACAAGATAGCTTGTGTTAGGTTCCTAGAAAAGTTATAGTCTAGGTCAAAGCATTACTAATAACCTAATTCCCTATAACCATTGGCTCTGATACCAACTCTTCTCTCACACCCCGACCGCGTAAAACAACAAATCACGGCGGAAACATCGGGGCGTGTTGCGACAGAATTAATTGTTTCAAATCCATGGCAAACAAAGTTGTATTTTATTTATTAAACAAGAGTCACATTGTCTTAACACAGGAAATACAGAGTTTATAACATAATTAAACATAATCTATCTTCGTTTTTAGTCTCTAAGGCACAGGTCCGCCCTAGTATCATGATCAACATCTTACGGAAAAGCTCCTGAAAACACATGTGAAAATAGGTACGTCAGCATAAAAATGCCTGTGAGATACATAGGTTTTGTGAAAATAAGATTCATGACTTATGTTTAAGAAAAATGTTTAGTCATGAACCTTGTAATTTACTTTGTCATGTAAATCATTTGAAAACAATAAGATCAGATGATATGTATAAGTAAATGTCGGGTTAAATAAATAACCATGTAAAAATGTGTTTGTATAAGATAAGTTGTTTGTAAATCAATGACTTGTGAAAAGTATGTTATTTGTATAAAATGCTCTATGTCTCAAACTGAAATGATTCAAATAACGCTACGCCATGTAATACCATACAAACACTTATATATAGGAAGTACCAGCGGCGTATCCACCATGCTTGTATCATATTACACACGCATCGTTACTTAATCACTTAATCAAACCAAACCAACCAATGTAAGAAGTCTATGTTTAAACCAATTGTCAATTGTATTGAATAATATGTCAAAGTGTTTATGTCAAGATGTAAATCATGTCAAATGTCTATGTCAAATATCCATGTCAAATGTCTATGTCAAATATCCATGTCAAATGTCTATGTCAAATATCCATGTCAAATGTTTATGTGAATAATGTCTATGTCAAAATGTCATGTATGGCAAGTGAAATGTCTCAACTAAACCATATGCACAAAAACAAAATATTGAAGTAAAACTTGGTTTAAATCAACATTTATGTTTTGCGTAAATGCATGCAACTATTTAATATGAACATTTATGCGGTATTGTGAAAATGCATACATCCAAGCCTGGCGACTGTGGTGATAAACCCTTTAAACAAATTAAAGGTCTATCTGTCTTAATGTCAACGGATTCGGTCATTCCTTTCTGTCCCCTTACCCTGGGATGTCCGGAACGGGAGTTGTCAATTCCTATGGTACCACTACCTACTAACGAACGGCGTAGCTAATGTTAATGGATATATTGTCCCATGTAAACAAACCAAATGTCATAACAAAATGTGAGCATGAGAAAACAATGCACTAAGTATGTAATCAAATGAACATACATAGCGTGAAATGTCATGTAAAACGATGTACTAAGTAATGCACACAATGGGCACACCTAGCATGAAATGTCATGTAAAACGATGTACTAAGTAATGCACACAATGGGCACACCTAGCATGAAATGTCATGTAAAACAATGTACCAAGTAATGCACACAATGGGCACACCTAGCATGAGATGTAATGAAATCATGTACTATAATGTACTAACGAACATAGCATGTATATGATGTGAAAACAGGAAAGCATGAAAGTAACAAGTAGGCACATGTGTTCCACCCCAAAACAGTTTGGAAAACAGTAAAAGAGGGGTCTATGTACTCACTTGTGATTGCTCAGATGTCTAAAGATAATCACCAAGTAATGCTAGAGATCTCGGAATCAAACGGCACCTAGTATAGGTAACTATGTTAATAAACCGGACCTATCTCGGAAGACTGGGTAGCATTAGGGTTTGTAAACCAAATGAGTGTCGGAACTCACGTGATATGGTTTAACAAAGCCTACATGCTAAATGAAATTTAACATAAATGTTTACGACCCGTTACGACCCGTTACGACCCGTTTAGGAAGCTTATGCTACTTTAACGCGTCGTGCGCGTGAAACGCGTTTGGACCGCCTAACTAGTCCTATGACAAGTATTATATGCCTAAACATGTTACATAATCAGTTACGTGACAAAAGTTTAGGTTACATATGCTAAATTACCAATTATGTATGAAAAGGGTATTCTGGTAATTTACCTAAGGCATATAAACTACCTATCATACAACTACTTACACGTCGTGACCATAAGGTATAACCTCGGAAGGTTATTCCCTACACTATGGTCACCTAATGTGTTTGGTCGGATCCTAATGATCGACCAAACTGGGTCGGGTTCGAAGGTATAGGCGATTTATTAGATCGCCTACCCTACGACCCTAGACAACGTGGTAATCAGTAGGCATAGTCCCAAGGGACTATGACCATCGTGATTACAATCACGTTGCGAAGTTCTAACGAACTTCGCATTGACCATTACTGGTCAACGCTGAAAGTCAAACAAAGTTTGACTTTCTGACTCGAAAAGCAGTAAAAATAAGGAAAAGAACGAAAGAATACTTACGAAGGGTCCCCGAATGCTAATCTAGATCAGTATAGTTCAGGTATGAAACAAGGTTTCAACTTAGAACACAACTAATAAGATTCTAGTGCTTAAAAACAATGAAAGGCATGGGGTATATATAGTTTTCGGTGAACCGTTGAGATCGTTTCTTGGAAAAGGGGAAAAGATCTAGCCCGTACACTTGTTGAAAGGTTTATGGAGCCACATATGCTCCTTAACTTTGTGACACATCAACCTAAAACATGTGGTTAAGGATTAATTGGTTGCAACTTGTGATTAAAACACTGAATCTGGTCCAGAAGGGGGCTCGCGTGACGCTAAGGCCCGTCGCGTCACGCTAGGCCCCTGTTTTGGCAGATTTTCCAGAAATGGTCCCTGCACCTTGTTTAAGCGATTTTCGATGCGTTTGAACCCCGTTAACCTCATTTCAAGGCTCTAAAATGAAGTTAAAGTATAGGGAACTCAAAACATGCTCAAAAATATCTAGGATGTCGGTTCGTTTGGTCGTACGAACGCGATGTTCGCTTAATTACGACGGAATGCGCATAAGCGCGAAAAACGATCCAAATGACGCGACGAATGGATTTTTCTTAAGGCGAACACTAAAATATAATGTAGTCATGCTTACATAAATTTTTGGATATCCAGATGTATTCAGAACGTAAGTTATGCGCGAAAATGCAAACTTGTGCACTTTTTGACACTTTTAGTCCCTGAATGTTCCAAAAGTTTATTTTAGCACACCAAACCCCTCAAAGCCTATTTCTAAGCTATGTAAAGGATATTTAAGGTGTGTTTAACTTATGGTCATGTTCCGGAATGTTCGTTACAGTTCAAATTGACATACTTTCGCAGTTTGTCATATTTAGTCCCTGTAAGCGAATTAACTTGTTTTTGCCATACCAAAGCCTTCAAAACTTATTTCTAAGTTATGTAAAGGTTATTTAAGGTATGTTGAGTATATGTTGATGTTCCGGAGTATTTCTCGCATTAAACTGAGTACGTTTACGCACTAGTTTGCGTATAACTCTCCAGAAAGCGATGTAGAGTTTGAAATTACATAAAAGTCAAAACATGAAAAATGTAAAACACAATCAAACAAACATTGGGATCAAATAACATTGTTTTATTGATAATAGAACTGTTCATAGTGATTACATGCACAGTTGTTACATATAAGACCCCTTACATCTACCGATTATTGCCGGGAAGGCAACGAGGTATTTAGTTGATAGCGCTATTAGGATTGGCACCCTCACACCGGGCCAGAATGGACGGGCGTGAACTATTTACCTTGACCAATGCTTTGATAGAGGCATTGGGGTTTGGGCAAACACATCTAGTAGCCACATACGGTAATCGAGTTAATAACATCATCAAAACATAACATTGAAGTGTTCTAAACACACATCTGGTAACTAAACGCGTTAACAAAACTTTGAACTCACCAGCGTCGTCTGACACACTTGTCTGCATGCTTGCAGGTCGTTAGATTTCTTGACATGGACTTGCTATCTGGGAGTGCTGGAGTGGTCATGGATTGAGGCTCTTGGATATATTTGATACTTTGGTTTTGAACACTTATCAAGAAACAGTTGTTTAACAATTTACTATATGCTTCCGCTGAACATCACCTTCGGTTTAAATTTATGATTTGGATTTATATTTGGCAATTAATGATATGTTTTATTTAAATACTATACGTGGTTCAATGTGATTGGTGGCTTGGATCCTGGTACGTCACACATCCCGTGGTGTTCCCGCATGTGGTATTTTGGGGGTGTGACATAAGGGGCCAACATATTATCATTTTAATGACTAGTTAATACAACAACAAAACTACCCTTTTTATACTTACTTATTTGTACTTGATGTGACAACCCTCACTAAACCAGGTATCCGTACGACTTAATTAATAATTAATTACTGCTTAATTACTGTGCTTACTTGAAATTGTGGATAAACTGCTACTTGAATACTGATACATGTACTTGCTTGCATCATACTTTACTTGCTGTCACTCCATGTTTTGCTTACAGCACCTTTGTGACAACCTAGATGCACCAAAAGCACAGTAGCACAATGAACGGATAACCTATTAAACGTGCTGTCATAGCTAGCACCAGGCAGGTACTGCCTCTAAGGCCTGTAAGAGCCTGAGATAGTTTGCTACACTAGTAGAGAGTGTAGGGATATAAGGGTTGTAGAACTGCGTCACTAGGAATAAGTTACAGTGACCGGATGTGCCTAAAACGTACTCTAGGTACAAAATTCAGCACTTTAAATAATAATTCAGCATCTAGCTAACTAATAAAGTGCCAAAACATGAGAAAAATATTACTAGACACTTTCCAAAGTGTCGGGAATAAGTTGTGTCACTAAAAGTAATAATTACGACACTTTAAAGCTTTGTTAAGCACTTTAACGGATTACTATCCAACCGAACAACCGGATTATATCCGGAACATAAAAATATTGTCAAAACATTGTTTTTCTTTTTCTGAGCCAGTTAGGGTCCCTGAATACCCTAACACCCGCTGTAACGCATGACACACTAGTAACCGGGTTAATCCCTAAACTAACTAAACTTAACTTGACTAATTACCTAATGTTTAGTTGGAAACTAACTAGATTACCCCCCCCCCCAACCGAATTCGGTCACCACATGGTGACACATTGTCCTTTATTTGATTATAATAATCTTGTATGCTTAATATCTTGCAAGCATAGTAACCATTGGTTAATCATGTAAGCTTTGTCTATAAGTAAACCCATTAACCCACCATAACATTCCACCACACTTAGAAGTTTCACAACACTCTCTCCCTCTCTAATAACTCTCGGCCGAACCCCCCTACAACCATCCATCCATCGTCGAGCTTTGATCATCTAATTTCAAGGGCATACAAGTGTTACAGATCACATACGAGGAGGCTTGGTGCATTCGGAACGCGAAGGACCTCACCCCATTGCTTTTATCCACCCAATCTTCGACTAGTTTCTTCCCTAGCCTCGAGCTAGTAGTAAGTTGCTTGAAACACACTCTCGATCTATTTTAAAGTGGTTAAAACGGTATATGATGGTTAAAATTTATGAACATGCAAAAAGATATGAAAAAGTCTACTAAAAATGCTAAAAATAATGGTTAAAAGCTTGATTGTTGTGTAAATCTTGTAAGATTTGTTTTGTGTGATTATTTAGTGCCGATCTATGTTGTGGTAGCTCGGATCATCATCTAACCCGGATTAGTCGTGATCATGGATCATGACATAGAGTTTGTTTAAGTGTAACAAGGGTTAAGTGATGAAACTCTACCACACGAGAAACTCGAACTTGTGTAAAAACGATTTTACTTACAAAATAGTGTTTAAAACTAGTAGATCTACGGATCTACAAGCGGTATTTTCAAAGGACCGAGTGTCAAAGAAATCACATTTTTCTAAAGCCGGATCTTACATGAACAAGAATAATTTTTAAACACACAAGTGTGTAAACACTTGTGTAACACTAAGTTTCGACAAGGAAATTGTTTTGTCAAATTTTACAAGAAGTTGTAAAGATTGATTTTCTTTAAAAACGAGACTTTTACGAAACCGGATTGATTTATACAAAAGATCCACTAAAAGTAATGGGAATTACTTCATATTTTGGATAAATCACAAGTTCATGTAATTTATGCGATTTATATATATTTTGACTAGTTGATGCTTTGAACATTGTTTTGATTGAATGAGAAAATTGTTGATTTGATTTATAAAAGAAAATGATACGCTTGAAAGCGTGGCCACCTCCAGTTACAGGGGAAACTCTGGCGAAATTTTTCCAAAAACCTAACACTTAGGAATATTTTCTCTACAAGTGTTGAAAATCTATTTTAGACTTATTTTCGAATTATAGATTTCGCCACGACTTTATTTACAAAATATCGGAGGTGGGATTTTCACAAAATAAAACGGGGCAGATATATATTTGATATAAATATATTTTTCACAACATCACTTATATAAATGTTTATGATTATTTTGTGAACTACGTAAATATTATTTTTAGAGTAAAAATAATATTACTAAGTATTATTTTGGGAAAATCACATGTATTAAAATATAATATTTTGGGGAAGAATATTTATATTTTGAAGTTAGAAATAAAATATATTAAGTGAGACTTAATAATATATTTCGAAGTTTACGAACGCACATGTATAAATCCCCCATCCTTGGGAAGGAGAATAATTACCAAGTATTTACAAAAATATAAACACGAAATAGTTGTCTAACTATTTCCCAAAAACTTAAACCTTAAGCTAAGGCACGGCCATCCGTCTAAAAGAGTTAGTACGTGTAGGTCGTCGCACAGCTGCTTGATCAGGGATATACTTGGTAGAGACGCACCACTGTGAGTTCATGTCCCCCTTTTCTCTAACTGTTTTCAGTTTTCTAAACTGCGGGGGTGAAATACATGTTACTATGATTACGAATATTTCTTACATGGTATGGTTAGCGTAAGGAGGGTTATTATTTAGATCATGTGAGTGGGTAGGCGGAAACTTGGGACTATTAATCCTCATAGTAGGACCGAGGGGCAGGAGCGGTAGATCTATCTGGGTGTAGCGAGCCCAGCCCCAGGCCCAGCATAACGGACCTCGGGGTGACTTTGTACCCAACGCATAAATCTGCTAGGTTTGAGTCTTCCTACTTGCACTTTACACATATCAATGGCCTTGCAAACCATTGGTGATCTCTTTTTCCTTATTTGCTACATACCAGGATTTTTATACATACCAGGGTTTTTATACATACAAAGGTTTATTTACTCACTTACACATGAACTCGCTCAACATTATTGTTGATTTTTCAACTTACATGTATTTCAGGGAATTAAAGATCTGGCGCGGTATGTTGTGTTTTTCCGCTGCATATGGGTTCTGAGGTCATCCTGGTTTAGGAAATGTGACTTTTTCCTGGACGAGTCACAAATCTTAAACTGCGTTTTATTCATGTTGATGTTTATGTCTTTCAAAACAATGTTTTATGTTATGATGTTGTAGTCCCTAAGACAATGTTGTGTTACTTCGGTTTTAAAACTTAAATCTATGGATGATCTTGCATGGTTTTATTATCATATAGCTTTGTTATGATTAAGCTATGGTATTAAGAAGTCACACCAAATTAACCACGCTTCCACAAAGCCAGGGTGTGACAGCTTGGTATCAGAGCTCTGATCATAGCGAACTAGGATTCCTTCTCGAGTCTAGACTATGATCACTAGGGCTCTCACGAAAACATTTTTACACTGCATACCACTTAAGTCCAGATCCAAAACTTTTTATAAACAAATGTTGAGCACATTTTATTTATTATTTATAGGCTCAGTCTGGGAGGCTGAGGCTCGGTCTGGGAGGCCGAGGCTCGGTCTGGGAGGCCGAGGTAGTTGTCTAGTGGGACTAGGGAGTCAGTCTGAGAGGCTGGGAGAATTTGGCTAGTGGGACTAGGAAGAGCAGTCTGAGAGGCTGGGAGAATTTGGCTAGTGGGACTAGGAAGAGCAGTCTGAGAGGCTGGGAGAATTTGGCTAGTAGGACTAGGAAGAGCAGTCTGAGAGGCTGGGAGGCTAGTGGGACTAGGAGAATTATTTGATTGCTTACTTGGTGACTAATGTGCTTATCTGATTATATGATTGATTGTACATATTTGTGTTTGTGTTACAGACACCATGGACTCGTCCGGCACAGGTGATTCGGACACCACAGGCCCTAGACCCATAGTATCAGACGACTTAGAGTCTTCAGAGCACGAGGTCCACAAATCAGATGTTACCAGCACAGACGAGGATGACTTTCAGCCCTTTGCTCTGCCCGACGCTGTCGATGAGCCCGCTGATGGCCCTTTTGCTGGGTACCTACCACTCGTAGAGATACCTGCTCCCATACCTTTGGCTTCTTATCCTGCTTACGACATACTCCCCGACGCCGACGCTGACGACGACGTCGATCTGTTTGATGATTAGCCCCTGGAGGACGATGTTGAGGGCGAGGCCCTTCTAGCTAACGGTGGTCTTTTGTTACTCGCAGATGCTCCAGCTGAGGAGTCACCTGCACACTCACCCGCTCCAGACTCCTTCGAGTCTGTGGCCTCCGCACCGTCACACACTCGGAGCGCACAGCACTTTTCACACGGTTCAGATTCTGGCAGGGCAGCATCTGCTGTCTCTCCTCCTAGATTTGCTTTCGATCACGACCTCGATGAGGATTCAGACCCTGTTTTTCCCCCTGGATTCGACCCGGACCAGGAGATAGAGTTCATCCACTTGGATCAGCCTATGGTTGACCCAGTAGACCCAGTTGACCCTGCATTTGCTGATCATGCAGATTTTGATATGGAGTTCGTTGATCCCGAGCCTGCCATGGCCCTCGAGCCAGTAGCTGCTCCTGACCCAGTGCTTGAGCATGACCCTGCTCATGCTGGCATACCTATTGATCCTGTGATTGCTGACCCACCCATTGGTGATCACCCTGCTGATGCACCACTACTGGAGGGTGACCATGCTATTGCTGCTGATCATGTTGATCCCCCACCTATTGCTGATATACCTGCTGACCCTCTTGTTGCACCCCATCTTGACCCTATGCCTGTACAGTTTGATCGAGCACTTTTTGAGGCACAGATTGACCCACGAGATGAGCACGCCCAGCATGGGTGGATTCCTGCAGATGATGAGCTTCCACCTATTCCTCCTCATACCACCGAGGCACGTCACGTTGATTTCTCTTTTTCATTTGCTCAGTACACACCTCCAGCTCGACCTGGAGAGGGTTCTTCGGCTCATCCTTTTGGACATATGCCGACATCTGTTCCAGTTATGCCACAGTCTTCATCTGCTATTCCCCCTGTACCACCATTCTTTGTGCCACCTTTTGATCCAGCCAGCGAGCCGTTTCTCTGGACGTCACCGTCTGTTATGCCACTGACCGACCCCTACCATCCTTTCCATATGGGGTATACTATTGAGGACGTTTTGATATTGATTGTTGTCCAGCAGGAGGCACTCACACGGCGCATCCAGGAGCTTGAGAGAGCTCAGCCGCCGCCGTGCCAGTGTCAGGGTCAGACCCACCCTGCTTCTTCGCAGCACCCTCGACCATTGTTACCTGACTATGTTGCACGCCTTTTGGCACTTGAGCAGCAGGTTGCTTCTTGGTTGCGTACCCAGAGAGCCATGGTGGAGGACTGGCTCCATTTGCGACGTTTGTTCTACACCCATTTTCCCCCTCCTCCACCACCATCAGTTTAGGGCATCCTTAGTACAGCATGGGTAGACGCTGGTGAGAAGACGGCGATTGTTTTGACTGCACAGCATTTTTGGAGACTGCATTCTGATTCTGACCTTTGTTGATCATGTATATGGGATGTATTGACACTGATTTGATATTCTTTTGGACTGGGGTGATGTAGCCCTTAGTCGATGATGATGTATGACACTGTTATGTACCTGTACACTTACTATGTGGTCTCGATATATGGCAATCACAGTATTCTCATCATATGCGATGTTTTGATTGATTATTTATGTTTTATAACATGGGATGTTGTGTGATTGATAAGATTATAACATGAGATGTTATGTACTATTACTATCATAATAAAGCGTATGTATTATAACATGGGATCTTTATTATGGCTTGACTGACGTGAACCCATCTTTTAGAAGATGCCGCCGAGACGTCAAACGCCGATGCCTACCAATGAGGCAGAACTCCAACAAGTCATCGCTGCTGCCATCGCGCAATACGCCGCCTCGCAAGGAGGACCCAGCGGAAGCAGCTCAAACAACAATGGCAACAACAATCCACCTCATGGTAATACTAAGTCATTAAGACATACCATGATCTAATTGGATATCTCTAGCAAGGATGCTAATGCCATTCATATGTTGTAATGTATGTGCAGGGTGCACCTACAAGCAGTTTCTAGACTGCAAGCCTGTCAACTTTGATGGCACCGGAGGTGCTGTCGCTTTTGTTCGTTGGGCCGAGAAGACTGAATCTGTTCTCCGCATGAGCAAATGTGCACCGGACCAGCAAGTCACCTACATTTCTGGGCTATTTCTGGATGGAGCCCTATCTTGGTGGAATTTGCAAGTACAGACACTTGGTGAAGCTGCTGCCTACACACTAACATGGACCGAACTGAAGGAACTAATGCGCAAAAAGTATTGTTCTCGCGCTGAAATCCAAAGATTGGAAACTGAGTTCTGGCATTTGAAGATGGAAGGTCCGAAGATCGCGGAATATGTTCAGAGGTTTCACGACCTGTCGCATGTGGTACCCTATATGGTCACTCCAGAATTCAAGCGGATTGAACGCTTCATTTGGGGATTAGCTCCTCAAATCATAAGCATGGTGACCTCCTCCAAGCCTGCAACAATTACTGAGGCAATCGATTTGAGCGTAGCTCTCACTGAGGAGGCTATCCGCCTGAACAAGTTTGGTGAGATCGAGACAAAGAAGAAAGAGACTCACATCGAGTCATCCGGAGGTAACAAACGAAAATTCTCGAACTTTAAACAAGGCACTAGTGGTGTTGTTAAGAAAGGAGAGCCAAACGCGCTAGCTCAGGTTACAGCTGGTGGTGGAAAGAAAGGAAAGGGATATATGGGCACCCAGCCCAAGTGCAACACCTGCCAGCGTCACCATTCTGGCCGATGTGGTTTGAAGGTATGTGAAGCGTGTGGGAAACCTGGCCACTTGAAGGATTCTTGTTGGGCCACTGTTGGTCAGGGAGGCCAAGGAGGATTTGGAAACAGAAACAATAACCGGGGTGGAATTGGAAATCGCCCACAAGGAAACAATGGAGGTAATGGGAATCGAGGCAACAATGCGAATCAAGCAGGCGCTGTAAATCATAACCAAAGGAATAATCAAGCTAGAAATGGAGGTGGAAACGGGCAAAGACCTGGATGCTTTAACTGTGGTGATATCGGGCACTTTAAGAGGAACTGCCCAGAGTTGAACCAAGCCCGTGGAAGAGTGTTCAATATCGAAGCGAGGGAAGCGTGCCAGGATCCCAATGTCGTTACTGGTGCCGACTATAGCTTCGTATCGTTAGAATTTAAGAATATGCTTGGTTTAGCCGCTAGTAAGTTAGATATTCCCTACTCAATCGAATTGGCTAATGGGAAGTTAGTAGAAGCCAATGAAGTGATCAGAGGTTGTGCAATCGAGTTGGGAGAACGTGAGTTTACTTTGGATCTACTACCAGTCCAGCTGGGGAGCTTTGACGTGGTAGTAGGAATGGATTGGTTATCAAGCAACAAGGCAGAAATTGTTTATCACGAAAAGGTCGTTCGTATCCCGACCGAAGATGGCGAAACAATTGTGGTACATGGCGAAAAGCGCGATACGCCGTTAAGAATTATCAGCTGCCTCAAAGCGCGAAAGTGTTTGTAGAAAGGGTGTGCTGCCTTCCTGGCACACATTGTAGACAAGAAAGCTGCAGAACCGAAGATCGAAGACATCCCTGTCGTGAGGCAGTATCCGGAAATCTTCCCGGATGACTTGCCTGGACTGCCGCCTCAGAGGCAAGTGGAGTTTCACATCGATTTAGTCCCAGGCTCCGCGCCTGTGGCTAAGGCACCTTATAGACTTGCCCCGTCTGAGATGCAAGAATTGTCGACACAACTTCAAGAGTTGTTAGACAAGGGATTTATCCGACCAAGCTTCTCGCCTTGGGGAGCTCCGGTCCTGTTTGTCAAAAAGAAGGACGGTAGTTTTCGAATATGCATAGACTACCTGGAGCTGAACAAGCTAACGATCAAGAATAGATATCCTCTGCCAAGAATTGATGATCTGTTTGATCAACTGCAAGGTTCAAGCTTTTACCCAAAGATTGATTTGCGATCTGGATACCATCAGTTAAGGATACAAGAAGAGAGTATCCCGAAGACAGCCTTCAGGACTCGTTACGGACACTACGAGTTCCTTGTCATGCCGTTTGGGTTGACAAACGCACCTGCAGTCTTTATGGATTTGATGAATAGAGTTTGCAAGCCGTACTTGGACAAGTTCGTGATTGTGTTTATCGACGACATCTTGATTTATTCAAGGACAAAGGCTGAGCACGAACAGCATCTAAGAGCTATTTTGGAGCTGCTGAAGAAATAACAGTTGTATGCCAAATTCTCTAAGTGCGAATTTTGGCTACGTGAAGTCCAATTTCTTGGACATGTGGTAAATGGAGATGGAATCCATGTGGATCCAACCAAGATCGAAGCGATCAAGAATTGGGAAACGCCAAAGACGCCAACCGAGATTCGACAATTCTTGGGTTTGGCTGGCTACTATCGAAGGTTCATTGAGGATTTTTCGAAGATCGCTCAACCATTGACGCTCCTCACCCAGAAAGATAAGAAGTTTGATTGGGGAATCAAACAAGAAGAAGCATTTCAGCTGTTGAAGGATAAGCTCTGCAATGCGCCAATCCTAGCACTACCGGAAGGTACTGACGATTTCGTGGTATACTGTGACGCCTCGCGTCAAGGATTGGGTTGCGTGTTGATGCAACGCCAGAAGGTTATTGCTTACGCATCACGTCAGTTGAAGGTACATGAGAAGAACTATACCACGCACGATTTGGAGCTAGGCGCAGTGATATTTGCTTTAAAGATCTGGAGACACTACCTATATGGTACGAAATGTACAATTTTTACAGATCATAAGAGCCTACAACACATATTCAACCAGAAGGAGTTGAATATGAGACAAAGACGATGGGTTGAGTTGTTAAATGATTACGATTGCAAGATAAAGTATCATCCAGGGAAGGTGAATGTGGTTGCCGATGCCCTGAGTCGAAAAGAGAGGATCAAGCCCATAAGGGTTAGGGCTTTAGAAATGATTATCCAAACCGATCTTTCCTTGCGCATTCGTGCCGCGCAGAAAGAAGCTCTTAAGGAAAGAAATCTTGAAGAAGAATATCTCTGTGGGATGGAGAAGCTATTGGTGCCAAACGAGGAAGGAACGTTATGTTTTGAGAAAAGGATTTGGGTTCCTCTGTTTGGTGGTTTAAGGAAAGTTGTTTTTGATGAAGCTCACAAATCGCGGTACTCTATCCATCCAGGAGCGGATAAGATGTACCAAGATCTCAAGAATTACTATTGGTGGCCTAGGATGAAGGGTGATGTTGCTGTTTATGTGAGCAAGTGTCTAACGTGCGCTAAGGTGAAAGCGGAATACCAGAAGCCTTCAGGACTTCTGCAACAACCTAAGATTCCCAATTGGAAATGGGAACAAATCTCCATGGATTTTATTACAAGGTTGCCAAGAACGCCAAGAGGTCATGACACTATTTGGGTAATAGTGGACCGTCTGACCAAGTCCGCTCACTTTCTGCCAATCAGAGAGAAAGACAACACTAGTAAACTTGCGGAAATATACATGCGGGAGATCGTTGCACGTCATGGAGTGCCTCTCTCGATCATCTCTGATAGAGACGGAAGGTTTGTGTCAAGGATATGGCAATCCTTCCAAGAAGCTTTTGGCTCACAATTAAAACTGAGCACTGCGTTTCATCCGCAAACCGATGGGCAAAGTGAAAGAACTATTCAGACCTTGGAAGATATGCTGAGAGCATGTGTTATGGATTTGGGCGGTAGCTGGGATAAGCATTTGCCACTGGTCAAATTTTCATACAACAACAGCTACCACACCAGTATTGGAGCCGCGCCATTTGAAGCTCTTTACGGACGCAAGTGCCGATCACCCCTATGCTGGGCTGACGCAAGTGATAGGCAACTTGTTGGTCCCGAAATCGTCCAAGAGACGACAGACAAGATTGCGCAGATTCGAAAACGCATCGAAGCAGCTCGCGAAAGACAGAAAGCCTATGCAGATCCAAACCGGAAACACTTGGAATTCCAAGTTGGAGATATGGTTTTATTGAAAGTTTCACCCTGGAAGGGTGTGGCACGCTTCGAAAGGCGTGGGAAGTTGAATCCGCGTTACATTGGCCCTTTCAGAATTTTGGAAAGAATAGGGCTAGTAGCATACAAGCTGGACTTACCTGCTGAGCTGAATGGAGTTCAAGATACATTTCATGTATCCAACCTGAAGAAAAGTCCAACTCAAGATATCGTTGTCATTCCCACCGACGAGATTCACGTTGACGACACGCTCCATTTCGTTGAAGAACCTGTTGAGGTTACGGATTGGAAGGTAAACAAGACCCGCCGGAGCAGTGTCAAGCTCGTCAAGGTTCGTTGGAATGCCAGACATGGTCCTGAATACACCTGGGAGCGTGAGGACCGGATGAAAGAGAAATACCCCCACTTATTTCCTAAGAACCCTGCATCTACAAGCAGAACTTAAAATTTCGGGACGAAATTTTTCTAACGGGGGGAGAATGTGACAACCCTCACTAAACCAGGTATCCGTACGACTTAATTAATAATTAATTACTGCTTAATTACTGTGCTTACTTGAAATTGTGGATAAACTGCTACTTGAATACTGATACATGTACTTGCTTGCATCATACTTTACTTGCTGTCACTCCATGTTTTGCTTACAACACCTTTGTGACAACCTAGATGCACCAAAAGCACAGTAGCACAATGAACGGATAACCTATTAAACGTGCTATCATAGCTAGCACCAGGCAGGTACTGCCTCTAAGGGATATAAGGGTTGTAGTAGAGAGTGTAGGGATATAAGGGTTGTAGAACTGCGTCACTAGGAATAAGTTACAGTGACCGGATGTGCCTAAAACGTACTCTAGGTACAAAATTCAGCACTTTAAATAATAATTCAGCATCTAGCTAACTAATAAAGTGCCAAAACATGAGAAAAATATTACTAGACACTTTCCAAAGTGTCGGGAATAAGTTGTGTCACTAAAAGTAATAATTACGACACTTTAAAGCTTTGTTAAGCACTTTAACGGATTACTATCCAACCGAACAACCGGATTATATCCGGAACATAAAAATATTGTCAAAACATTGTTTTTCTTTTTCTGAGCCAGTTAGGGTCCCTGAATACCCTAACACCCGCTGTAACGCATGACACACTAGTAACCGGGTTAATCCCTAAACTAACTAAACTTAACTTGACTAATTACCTAATGTTTAGTTGGAAACTAACTAGATTACCTCCCCCCCCCCCCAACCGAATTCGGTCACCACATGGTGACACATTGTCCTTTATTTGATTATAATAATCTTGTATGCTTAATATCTTGCAAGCATAGTAACCATTGGTTAATCATGTAAGCTTTGTCTATAAGTAAACCCATTAACCCACCATAACATTCCACCACACTTAGAAGTTTCACAACACTCTCTCCCTCTCTAATAACTCTCGGCCGAACCCCCCTACAACCATCCATCCATCGCCGAGCTTTGATCATCTAATTTCAAGAGCATACAAGTGTTACGGATCACGTACGAGGAGGCTTGGTGCATTCGGAACGCGAAGGACCTCACCCCATTGCTTTTATCCACCCAATCTTCGACTAGTTTCTTCCCTAGCCTCGAGCTAGTAGTAAGTTGCTTGAAACACACTCTCGATCTATTTTAAAGTGGTTAAAACGGTATATGATGGTTAAAATTTATGAACATGCAAAAAGATATGAAAAAGTCTACTAAAAATGCTAAAAATAATGGTTAAAAGCTTGATTGTTGTGTAAATCTTGTAAGATTTGTTTTGTGTGATTATTTAGTGCCGATCTATGTTGTGGTAGCTCGGATCATCATCTAACCCGGATTAGTCGTGATCATGGATCATGACATAGAGTTTGTTTAAGTGTAACAAGGGTTAAGTGATGAAACTCTACCACACGAGAAACTCGAACTTGTGTAAAAACGATTTTACTTACAAAATAGTGTTTAAAACTAGTAGATCTACGGATCTACAAGCGGTATTTTCAAAGGACCGAGTGTCAAAGAAATCATATTTTTCTAAAGCCGGATCTTACATGAACAAGAATAATTTTTAAACACACAAGTGTGTAAACACTTGTGTAACACTAAGTTTCGACAAGGAAATTGTTTTGTCAAATTTTACAAGAAGTTGTAAAGATTGATTTTCTTTAAAAACGAGACTTTTACGAAACCGGATTGATTTATACAAAAGATCCACTAAAAGTAATGGGAATTACTTCATATTTTGGATAAATCACAAGTTCATGTAATTTATGCGATTTATATATATTTTGACTAGTTGATGCTTTGAACATTGTTTTGATTGAATGAGAAAATTGTTGATTTGATTTATAAAAGAAAATGATACGCTTGAAAGCGTGGCCACCTCCAGTTACAGGGGAAACTCTGGCGAAATTTTTCCAAAAACCTAACACTTAGGAATATTTTCACTACAAGTGTTGAAAATCTATTTTAGACTTATTTTCGAATTATAGATTTCGCCACGACTTTATTTACAAAATATCGGAGGTGGGATTTTCACAAAATAAAACGGGGCAGATATATATTTGATATAAATATATTTTTCACAACATCACTTATATAAATGTTTATGATTATTTTGTGAACTACGTAAATATTATTTTTAGAGTAAAAATAATATTACTAAGTATTATTTTGGGAAAATCACATGTATTAAAATATAATATTTTTGGAAAGAATATTTATATTTTGAAGTTAGAAATAAAATATATTAAGTGAGACTTAATAATATATTTCGAAGTTTACGAACGCACATGTATAAATCCCCCATCCTTGGGAAGGAGAATAATTACCAAGTATTTACAAAAATATAAACACGAAATAGTTGTCTAACTATTTCCCAAAAACTTAAACCTTAAGCTAAGGCACGGCCATCCGTCTAAAAGAGTTAGTACGTGTAGGTCGTCGCACAGCTGCTTGATCAGGGATATACTTGGTAGAGACGCACCACTGTGAGTTCATGTCCCCCTTTTCTCTAACTGTTTTCAGTTTTCTAAACTGCGGGGGTGAAATACATGTTACTATGATTACGAATATTTCTTACATGGTATGGTTAGCGTAAGGAGGGTTATTATTTAGATCATGTGAGTGGGTAGGCGGAAACTTGGGACTATTAATCCTCATAGTAGGACCGAGGGGCAGGAGCGGTAGATCTATCTGGGTGTAGCGAGCCCAGCCCCAGGCCCAGCATAACGGACCTCGGGGTGACTTTGTACCCAACGCATAAATCTGCTAGGTTTGAGTCTTCCTACTTGCACTTCACACATATCAATGGCCTTGCAAACCATTGGTGATCTCTTTTTCCTTATTTGCTACATACCAGGATTTTTATACATACCAGGGTTTTTATACATACAAAGGTTTATTTACTCACTTACACATGAACTTGCTCAACATTATTGTTGATTTTTCAACTTACATGTATTTCAGGGAATTAAAGATCTGGCGCGGTATGTTGTGTTTTCCCGCTGCATATGGGTTCTGAGGTCATCCTGGTTTAGGAAATGTGACTTTTTCCTGGACGAGTCACAAATCTTAAACTGCGTTTTATTCATGTTGATGTTTATGTCTTTCAAAACAATGTTTTATGTTATGATGTTGTAGTCCCTAAGACAATGTTGTGTTACTTCGGTTTTAAAACTTAAATCTATGGATGATCTTGCATGGTTTTATTATCATATAGCTTTGTTATGATTAAGCTATGGTATTAAGAAGTCACACCAAATTAACCACGCTTCCGTAAAGCCAGGGTGTGATACTTGACACGAGGATTAAGCATCATTCTACGGTTACTATCGTTACTTATATCATGCATACCTTTAAGTTAGCCTCAAATCATCTCATTCATATCACCTCACTATTAGTTCCCTTCATGCATTACTATCTTGTTTCAAGTCATCAAACTCTCTCTCCAAAGCTCGCTGTTCATGACGAGGACATAACTCCCTCATCATAAGGGCCCTAAGTTCAGCCCATGTCTGTGCTAGAGCAACTTCTGCACCACGATCTCTCATAACCCCGTTCCACCACGTAAGAGCCCTCTTCTGAAACACACTCGAAGAAAACTCGACCTTGCGATTGTCAGGACACTGCACATGACGGAAAGTATTCTCAATGCTCTCGAACCATTGAATAAGCCCAGTCGCTCCCTCAGAACCACTAAACTTGAGTGGTTTAGCCGAGTTAAAATTCTTGAAATTGCATGGAGCATTGTTGTTGTTGTTGGCTTGGTTCCATTGAGCAAAGAGGTTTGGGAATTGAGCAGCCATTTGCTGCGCAATGATTTCTGCCAGTTCCGCAGTTTCTATCTGGTTTTCGCGTCGAGGAGGCATTCTAAAAGAGGAAACAAGAAAGGAAACGAGTGAGATGATTGGATGAAGAGATTGAGATGAAACAAAATCAACAAAAGCAAAGATGGTGGTCATTCGTCCGCATCACAAAGCAAGCAAACGACACATAGTGACTAATCAAAGTAAATGGGTCAAAAATAATGTATCGCGAAGACATGCTCGCCTATAAGTGAACACTCACCCCAAGAGTTCCCAGGTAAGAGTGACTGGTCCTATTATGTGGATTTGTACGAACGCTCTAGCCTTAGACAGAAAACCCAGGGTACATGCATTCACTCTTCCAGTTTGCACGTGTTCACACTATTTAGAACCCAAAATTTTGACGAGATTTTGAAAATTTGAAAGGCACAAGGCCAAAAATCAAACTGGAAGGGTTCAAAACCTTACAACAGAGGGTTCAAAACCTAGTAATCAATCATCCAAAAACAGATGATTAATTCTCAAAGCGGATTCGAACTTGATGTTCCCGTTGTGGTTATCACCTACGGATAGGTGAAGTGCATGTTTTAAAATCTAAACACAAGATAACTTGTGTTGGGGTCCTAGAAAGGTTATAGTCTAGGTCAAAGCATTACTAATAACCTAATTCCCTATAACCATTGGCTCTGATACCAACTTTTCTGTCACAACCCGACCACGTAGAACATCAAATCGTGGCGGAAACGTCGGGGAGTGTTGTAACAGAATTATTGTTTCACAACCATGGCATACAAAGTTATATTTTATTTATCGAACAAGAGTGTTACATTGTCTCAAAACAGGAAATAAAGAGTTCAGAACATAATTAAACTAGTTCTATCTTTATTTTATGTCTCTAAGGCACAGGTCCGCCCTAGTGTCACGATCATCATCCTATGCAAAAGCTCCTGAAAACACATGTGAAAATAGGTACGTTAGCATAAAAATGTCTGTGAGATACATAGGTTTTGTGAAAATAAGATTTATGACTTATAAGTTTAGAAAAAGTTGATTAGCAAAAGTCAGTCATGAACCTTGTAAATAGTTTTTGTTTTGTAAGTCATTTAAAAAGCGATAAGATCAAATGATATGTATGAATAAAAGAATAATGTATGGTTAAATGTATAACCAAGTAAAATGAGTTGTATAAAGTAAATTGTTTGTAAACCAAAGTCTTATGAAAATCGTGTTACTTGTGTAAAATGTATAAGTCCAAATTGAATGATTTAAATAACGCTATGATAGGCAATATAATACAAACACTGATATATAGGAAGTACCAGCGGCGTATCCACCATGCTTGTATCATATTACTCACATCTCGTTACTTAAGTCACTTAAACAAACCACTAATGTATAAAGTCTATGTTTAAACCAATCGTCAAAAGTCCTTGTATAAATCGTATCAAATGTTAATAGTCCAAAGGTAGTCAAGTAATGTGTAGCAAATGTATGTCTGGTAAGTAATGAGTTGTTACATAAACCAAATGTAAGAATGCACAAAACAAAGTATTTTGAATATATCAAAAAGTTATGTTTTGCAAAGTAATGCATGTTACATTGATACAAACACTTATGTGGTAAGTTAACGCATACATTCAAGCCTTGAGACAGTCGGATAACCCTAAGTCAAGGTTATCAAAAGAAATGTTTTCAGATTCAGTCATTCCTTACATCCAAACAAACCCGGGATGTCAGGAATGGGATTTGTCAAGTCCTATGGTACCAGTACTTACTACCGAGCGGCATAGCTAATGTTAATGAACGTATATAAGTCCCGTTTGTACAAACCAAATATCATAGCAAATGTGAACATGTTATATGAAAACAATGTACTAAGTATGCTAAGTTAACATATGAAGCAGAAAAGTCATGTAAATCAATGTGCTAGCATGCTATCAGTCAACATACATAGCATAAATGTAAAGTAAAACAACGTACTAAGTATGCTAAGTAAACATACATAGCAAAACAATGTAATGTAAATCATGTACTATAAATGTACTAACGAACATAGCAAGTATATGATGTGAAAGCATGGAAAGCATGAAAGTAACAAGTAGGCACATGTGTTTTACCCCAAAACAGTTTGAAAACAGTAAAAGAGGGGTCTATGTACTCACTTGAGATTGCTTAGTAGTCCTTGAGTAACAACCAAACAATGCTAGAGATCACGGATATCAAACGACACCTAATATAGGTAACTATGTTAATATCCGGACCTAAATCGGAGGATTGGATAGAATGAGGGTTCGTAAACCAAACGACTATGGAGACTCGTGGAATATGGTTTAACAAAGCCCACATACTAAAATGAAACCTACCCTAAGTGCTTACGACCCATTATGTCACACCCCCAAAATCCATATGCGGAATACCACCGCTTGGAGGCGTGACTGACCAGGATCTTAGCCACTAATCACATTGAACTCATGAGTATATTTAAATAAAACTTTCATTTATTAACAATAGTGTTACAACGTTACAATAGTTCACATTTTACAGCGGAAGCATATTTAACTCGTTAAGTGTTTACAAACCACATGTATAAGCTTTTAGTCTTGTGTTGCGTCTCCATGTAGCTCGACCCATGACCACTCCAGCTTCTCAGACAGCAAGTTCCAATGATATGCACCTAAAGGCTTGCAAGGCATGTAACAACGAGTCAACAACAAAGTTGAGCGAGTTCACAGTTGGTTGTTTAGTTATAGTGTTCGTAAATCGTATGTTTATTTCGTAAACCATGTATCGTATTAATTCGTATCGCGGTCTCCCAGACATGTTTGCGAAGATTAGTGGGGGCTTCCCATGTGTATCGTAGTAATTCGTATCGTGGTCTCCCAGACATGTTTGCGAAGATTAGTGGGGGCTTCCCATGTGTATGTTACTAGACTGGTCGTATGTGTACGTGCCCTTCTTGATCCAAGGACCGTAGTGAGTATGAGTGTACGTAGGTTTTACGTACGTGCCCTTCAATCCGAGGACAGTAGTAAGTATTAGTGTACGTAGGTTTTACGTACGTGCCCTTCAATCCGAGGACAGTGAAAAGTAGTTTAATAGTAATGATAGTACGAGTAGTTATTCCATCCCATTCCCAACCCACCGGGAATCCCATGCCTTAGGAGTGTGAACTCACCTTGGTTTGCTTGGTAAGATTAGTTACTTGTTTATGTTTACCGTTGGTCAACCAATCCTAATATGATTTCAGTACCAGTCAGTTACTTACACACCCAGATCACATATCTTTAATATGCAAGTATGAACAAGCTTGGCATATATTATCACACGAATTACGAGTATTCAAGTTATGTACATACACCTTCACATCACAAGCCATATACCATAATGTCACACGTTAAGAACCCATTTCCATTTATATACACACAGTTGGTTCACTATACACTCACATCACAAATTCATGCTACACCAGACACACAGCAAGTAGACGAAATACATGTAAGCATATTTTCTTAATTCATGCTTTAATTTTAACAAACTGTATAACTATACTTATATAATTAATACAACATAGGTGTGTGTTTAATAATTGTGTGCGGCCCACATCACCTACCCAAACCAATATGGCACGGCCCAATTCAAACAATGTGATTTCACTAATCCACAGCCCCTAGCTACTTGTATAACCCAATCCATACGTGATCCAGTTTGGTGTTTGTGTGGCCCAGCTATATTTAGTTTTGTCTAATAATTCTAGCAGCCCAAAAATCCCTTTTGTTCATAAACGAGTTTAATGGTTAAACCTATTGAGGACTCCCTATGTTTCACCCATCTTGCCCACATATCATCGCACAATAATTATCATTAACATATTATTCTAAACACATAAACATCACCAATTCATATATGAAGTCCGAACACAATTATATCAGGATCAACTACAAGGTACCTTATTAACATTATTAGATTATTTAATTCACATAACATCACCACCCTTGACTAGTCTAAAAATACTATTATTAAGATCCTCACAAATACACATGGCCGCCACTTTTTCTGATTCATGGTTATCCACTTCCATCAACCCATGAATCTACAAATCTATTGGACCAATATATCAAGTAACATGTTTGCAATCATATATATATAATATTGAATCATCAAAATCATGTTTATTACCATTACATACAATAGTGGCCGACAACTGTTAAATCATTCAAACTCATAAGCCCTAACCTCCTTTCTAACCATTTATATCAGATTCATAACCATTAAACACAACATCAAGTTTACATATACCTTCAAAAGATCCATGCATACATATTATTATGAACCAGTCAACCCTATATCAATTAATAATAACCATCACCATTACGGCCTACACATACCAGAAACTAGCATCATACAAGAAGCCAACGCCATTTAATCATATGTAACGACGCAACAAAATCATGATCGACTAGACTTGAAATTCTAATAAACAACAAAGGTTGCAAACAACTTAAACATACTAACCGAATATTAGTTGTTACCAGACACGAGACCAATTTCAAGAAGAGTATAACTTCGAACGGATGAGGACTGTCATCGACTTCAATGCACGCAATAGGGTGTTTAGGGTTTGTGGTTATGTGATTGATAGCTTATGAAAGTCACGTATAAAATACCTATAAGTGTGCGCATATAAACCACTTTAACAGTGGTCGGGCCAAGTCCCAAATTTCCTTCTTGGGCTTCCCTTGATCCATGTATGATTATGATATAACTATGTGTATGCAAGTTTGGGTTGGGCCTCAGTTATGTGAGCTTAAGGATAATTGATAATTAAGAGGGGTGTGGCCTATGCCCAAATATACTAGCATGATAACTAACCGAGTTATCATAAGCGTTTAAGTTTAATATAGCAGCACAGAATGTTTAATACATTAGAAAGAAATAACGAGAAGTTACGGTCGCAAGATCAACGTTACCAACCTTAAAAGTTTGGGTTGTCACACATTACGACCCGTTTAGGTAGCTTATGCTACTTTAACGCGTCGTTCGCATAAAACGCGTTCGGAACGCCTAACTAGCCCTATGATAAGTAAAATATGCCTTAACATGTCTATTATTTTTACCAAATCAGTTTAGATACAAAAAGTTATGTTACATATGCTTAAAATGAATTTTGGCGTTAAAAGGGCATTTTGGTAATTTACCTAAGGCATATATACTACCTATCATACAACTACTCAAACGATGTGATCATAAGGTATAACCTCGGAAGGTTATTACCTATACAACTATGGTCACCTAATGTGTTTGGTCGGATCGTAATGATCGACCAAACGGGTCGGGTTTGAAAGTATAAGCGATTGTTTAGATCGCTTACCTTACGACCCTAAATAAGCACTAAACTAAAAGTGACGAGCTAAGCATGTTAAAACATGCTTAACTAAGTTTAGAAAATAGGTTTGGTATCAAAACAAACGGTTTTGATACCTAAGAGTAGTTTGGTTACAAAATACGCAAGAATACGCATTTTGGCCGAAACTACGACTCGTCACTGAGTCTTGATTACGTGGTAATCAGTAGGTATAGTCACAAGAGACTATAACCATCGTGATTACGCTCACGTTATGAAGTTCCACCGAACTTCGTGTTGACCATAAACTGGTTAACGCAGAAAGTCAAACATAGTTTGACTTTCGGACTCGAAAAGCGATAAAAGAACGAAGGAACACTTACAAAGGGTCCCTGCTAGTAAATATTGATCAAATAGCTCAGGTATGAAGCAATGGCTTCAACTTAGAGAATTTAGATCAAATTTGTGGGTTTTTGGGGTTGGGATGGATGGGTATTTATAGGATTCTTCGAACCGTTAGGATCGTTTCTTGAAAACCGTGATCAAATCTCAACCTTACACTTGTTGAAATACCCATGGAACACCAAATTGGCCCCTCATTACACTGAAGAGGCAAGTGCAAAAAGGTGGAAAGGCCAGATTCAATGTTTCTACACATTCTGCTGTCTGGGGATCCCTTACGGACCGTAAGGGTATGGCTTACGGTCCGTAAGCCAGTAACTATGCAGAAATGGCAGTTTTGGTCCCTGTTGTGTTATAAGGCCATTTCCGACGCGTTTAAGGCCCGTTAACCCCATTTCAAAGCTCTAAAATGAAGTTAAAGTATAGGGAACTTAAAATGTGCTAAAAAATATCTCGGATGTCGGTTCGTTTGGTCGTACGATCGCGATGTTCGGTTAATTACGACAGAATGCGCATAAGCGCGAAAAACGATCCAAATTGCGCGACGAATGGATTTTTCTCATGCCAAACACTAAAATAAAATATTTTAGTGCTTACATAAATTTTTGGATGTCCGGATGTATTCAGAACGTGAGTAATGCGCGAAAGTGCAAACTTGTGCACTTTTTGACGCTTTTAGTCCTTAAATGACCCAAAAGTTTATTTTAGCACACCGAACCCCTCAAAGCCTATTTCTAAGCTATGTAAAGGATATTTATGGTATGTTTAACTTATGGTCATGTTCTGGAATGTCTGTTACAGTTCAAATTGGCATACTTTCGCAGTTTGTCAATTTTAGTCCCTGTAGGCGAATTAACTTGTTTTTGCCATACCAAAGCCTTCAAAACTTATTTCTAAGTTATGTAAAGGTTATTTAAGGTATGTTAAGTATATGTTGATGTTCCGGAGTATTTTTCGCATTAAACTGATTACGTTTACGCACCAGTTTGCGTATAACTCTCAAGAAAGCGAATTAGAGTTTAAAATTGAACAAAAGTCAAAACATGAAAAATGTCAAACATAAACAAACAAACATTGGGATCAAATAACATTGTTTTATTGATAATTGAACTGTTCACAATGATTACAAGCACAGATGTTACATTTACTAACCTTGATTTTTGTTTTATAATCCAACGGCCTGTGACCCGAATCGGCCCGCTCCTTCATGAGTCCATACCATAATGAGGTTGATCTCATCCATCCATGTGATGAGCTTCCGCTCGTGGGCATCCTTTCACCAACTCTATTGGTTTCATTACATCAAGAGTTCCACCATTATCATCTACAAAATTAACGGTTAGCACATTTCCTTCAAATATTCATTCTACTCAGTGATTAAATCACCTATAATTCTTTCACAAATTTCTTACGTACATGCTATAACATATCACACATTCCATTTCTTACATGCAATTTTTTCATTTTGTTAGTTATTTCGCCAACTTTTTGCAGTTTGACTTTTCAAGGTCAAACTGGCACTTCTTACTCATCATAGATATATTGAAGTACACATTTGTACTTCTTTTCCATTCAGGCATACTTGCAAAGACTTAATTTTATTATTTCAGTATTTCTTGCAAAAACTTACCCTTCCCTTCCATACTTAAGTCATTTGTCTGGGTCATAGCCCGTCATTCATTACGATTCCTAAGAGTCGATTACTAACACATCTAGCACATAACATGTTCAAAACTCCTTTCTTTCATCAAAATTTAGGTTTACGAGCCAAACATTATGCCCACCCACAAGTACAAAACTTAACAAATCAAAACATTAAATATATCGGATTTTAAATGGTGATTACCATTTGACCCGCATGACTCATTCGTCTCTTTAACCATTCTTGCACACAAACATATTTGTATATTTAAATAAATTTAAGACATAACTTGGATAATATTCGCTTTTTAAAGAATATTTAATTGCTTAGTCTGTAATTACCTACATATTCAAATCTTTTCATTCTTATCATTTACTATGTTTTGAACCCGTCATGCGGTTTCTAACATATCATTCATACTTTCATTCCTTCTTTGTTTTGAATCCGTCTTGCGGATTCTAACATATCATTCATACTTTCATTCCTTTCATGTTTCGAATCCGTCTCGCGGATCCTAACATATCATTCATACTTTCGTTCCTTTCATGTTTTGAATCCGTCTCGCGGATCCTAACATATCGTTCATACTTTTGTTCCTTTCATGTTTAGAATCCATCTCGCGGATCCTAACATATCATTCATACTTTCATTCCTGAAAGTCTTACATTTCTTTTCACCCTCACGTCCACCTACTACCTAATTCTAACGGACATACCTGTAACAATCATCACGGTCTCACGAACGTCATATGTTTCTTGTGTACTGGCCAGGTACACAATCCACATACTAGTTTCGTGTCTTCGTGCAATCGTCACCTTATGTCTGAAGAATTAGGTTTCAGCACGTGTAACATTTTCATAACTTCGTTTCCATTCTATTATTATATTTCATTAAAATTTTCCTTCACTTGATAAATTTTACCATTACATGCACCCAGATGCTAAATCTACGTACCTGGGTCAATATGTCTTATTACATGCCTTAGTGCCGGTCCTAGACCACATTCACGTATCATCCCTTCCAAGCAATTTTGCTTACCCTTCACATAACATACTATTAGTTTCCTTAAAATACATAATCTAATACACACTTACATTCACTTTTAACTTTAAGCCTTGATCGGGTCACACCCGCTCATAACGGAAGTGCGAGGTGTGATCTGTATGGTTTTCATTGCATAAATATCGATGTACATGAACAAACTATATGAATAAAACATACTCCATTGCCATTACATAAGTGTTTCAAAAGATTACATCATGAGTTTAGTGTTTCGGTTACAAACCGTTAACATAAAAGTAAAGTGTTATTGTTTCATACATCAAAATGAAAATAAACTACTAAGGTTTAAACCATCATATTTCTGCAAAGAGGCGGAATATAACAGTTAAACCCTCCAAAAGACGGCATGGAGTTCTGGTACTTGTTATCTTGACTGCGAATCCCGACATGGTCCGTTAATTCCCTAAAATACATGTTAAGTTTGGAAAACATCAACAAAAGTTGGCGAATTCATGCAGTTTAGTTGTAAAAGATGTATTTAAAATGTAAGTTGTAGTATGTAAAGCGTCAATGAAATCGTTGATCATTAATGTTTTGCAAGGACATTAATATGTGTGACGAAAAAGGAAGCAATCCAAACCTAGACGATTTTATGTCGATTCCTATCGACTGGGACACAAAAGCACTCTTCTGTATGGGTCCACGACCAAGAGTGGGGCTCGCCAAAACCCATTAGATCTAACCACTTGTACCTAGGTCCAAACTGGATTAATGGTGCTTAGATGTATAACCCTAATTCGCACATGATCTAAGGTGTTTCATTCCCTAACTTTAACATACGATTGAACATGTATCTTCCCCGATAGTTGAAAAGTTGTAAAACATTTAAATGAATAGGGGACATGAACTCACAGTATTGCGTCCGTGAATGATAAGTGTTTGTGATCTTACGCGTGGTCGTCTTGAACAATGTTGCGACCTACAAATGTTCTTATATTTGTTAGACACTTCGGTCTTTGTAAATGACTTGAGTACCAGTCTTGTGTCTTAAATATGTGTAAGACTTGTATGTCTTTATTGTTCGTTGAACTGTGTATTAGATGAATGAATTGTTAAACTGTTATATATATATATATATATTTCACCAAATATATACATATGTAATCTTGTATCTTGTGAGTTGTATCATTGGGTCTTGTCTTCTTGATTTCGTGTCTTTGTATAAGTAAATTGTATAATTGTAATTTTTACCAATTATATGTCATTGGGCTTAGCCCAAGAATTCATGTTATTGGGCCCAAATAGTGTTGGGCCTAAATGGTGTTGGGCCTAAATAGTGTTGGGCCTAAATAGTGTTAGGCCTAAATAGTGTTGGGCCCAAATAGTGTTGGGCTTAAATAGTGTTGGGCCTAAATGTTATTGGGCTTAATGTTATTGGGCCTTGGCCCATATGTTTGGTTTTGGGCTTGGCCCATATGTTTGGTTTTGGGCTTAGCCCATGAGTCTTGATATTGGGCTTAGCCCATGTATTTATGTTAAGCCCAATTAGGATGATAAGCCCATTTGTAAAATAAGCCCATTTGTATCAAAAATAGACCCATTTATATAAAATAGGCCCATATGTAAAATAAGCCCATTTGTTATAAAATAAGCCCATGTGTTAAAAATATATTCTTTCATTTTTATAAAAGTTACTAACTATAGGCTTTTTAATTAAAAGAATACATAGTAGTTTTTATAAGTTTCAAAACATCCGGATATTGTTGTCGGTGATTTGTATATATCCGCGTCGAAAGATCGCCTAAGCGTCGTAATAACTCCTCGGAATGGCGATATGTTCATAGGTTCGTCCGTCGTCTGTTTTGACCATAAGTTGTGTCCGAAAGCTCGGAATGTCCGTAAGTGTGTTTTAAGGCGTGTTTACATGTAGTCTTGTAAGACTTTAGTCGAAATGTACATTGTGTTCATTTGTACCGTTGTATTCAAGTTCCTAGGTATCATAAATATAACTAATACAACAAATAACACATAGCACATAAGTTGTTAAGTTAACTAAGTATATATTTTCTCAAAAATATATATTTATATCAAAGTTTGCTTTTATAAAAACTATTCTTTAAAACATTTTTAATCTAATAAAGATTTTGTCAAAAATTATAGTTTTTATAACTTATGATTTTAAGAAAACCTTGGCCATATTTTATTAGAAATATGGACTTTGCCATGTTTAATAAAACATATCCTTTTCTTATAAAATCACCAATAATCTTCTCATATTTTTCTTAATAAAAACATATGAGATTTATAACATAAACTTAACAAGATGAACTCATAATCATGTAGGGTTTTGGTATGATCTTTACATATGTTTACTAGTTCAAAAATCACACTTTACTTCTAGTTTTAACAAGCTTTTTATAAAAACCCATCTTGTATGTTTCTTTTTATAACTTTGTAAAAGTATTATTTTTGGTTAAAAACCTTACATACTTTAACAAAATCAAAGATTATGATCATCCATTTAAACATTTATGTTTAACAAAACCCTTAAACATTTTCATGTACACTTGTTAGATTATGTTTTTAAACATCATCTAACAAGTTATTTGTATGCTAATCATCAAAACTAGATCAAATATACAAGTAATCATCTTTAAATCACAACATAAACACACTTTTATATTAAGATTATTATTTTGCTTCTTTGTATTTTCATATTATTTTGTATGATTGTTTTAGTTATAACTTGTTCTTTAAACAATAAATACATAAATACGTATGAAAAAGGGATTTTTGAAGCTTACTTCTAGCACTAATGGCTAGGGATGATCTTGATGATGATTAAGAAAAAAAAATGATGATCTTGATGCTTGTGAGCTCTTAGATGGATGAGAAAGCTTGCTTCAACTTGTGTATGCCTTAGATCTTCTCAAGTTCCATGAAAATGCATCTTGATCATCATGAAAGTGGCTTGAAAATGAAGATGTTGTGATGGTGTATATGGGCCGAAATGGGGGTATGTTTGAGAGAGTTTGCGAGTGAAGGTAATGGTGTAAAGTGTGTGAAATGTGCTAGTAAACTTGTGTTTCACAAAGTGTTATCAATCATCACTTTTCACCACTTGAAGTTACTTGCCAACTTGTAAAAATATCTAGATATTATGGTAACAAGTTGAAAAAGTGGGTCCCACAAGGGGATGTTGCAACCGTGAATGGGGGGGGGGGGGTTCCCTTTGTTTTTGCTTCTTGATTTACTTAGTAAAAGTGTTAGAACCTTTAGGTAGTTGTTTAGGAAATTTATAAGTATAAGTGTTTAAGTGTTTAAAGGGTGTTAAATGATCATTACTAGACCATAATGATCCAATTAACACTAGATGATCATTAAAAAAAAGATTTGATATTGTTCGGATATTCGTTTCGAATTGTTTCGGTTAGACGTTATTTGAACGCTAAGTTGTGTAACTTGTGTTAATTGATGTAGTTATTGGCTCGGATGATACCCGAATGCATCCTCACATGAATTGTTGGATCGTTGTGTGACCCGAACGAGTCAATTAGAAGAGTTTATGATCCATATCAAAGGCGGAATCAATGATATAGACGTGAAACAACTTAATTCCTCTTAATTATCCTTTTATTAATGATTTCAAAGCAATCCTGATCGTTTGACAAACTGGCAGCACCTCGGCTCTGAAATCTCGAACGTTACAAATGATTCAACCACTCAGCTATATATAGGTGATGTAATTTCGTACGAAATAGGCACTGACTATTTCGTGCGAAATAGCAATGATCTAATTTCGTACGAAATAGCTTAGTGCTATTTCGTGCGAAATTACACATTCACACACAAACCCTAATTTTGATCCTGCTAAGCACTGGTCTATCCTATCTAGACACACGACTCGATACAAGACGAAGTTAACAGACATTTATGCACCAACAGACTCCCCCTTGGATGTTGACGAAGTCTTTGGGATCGAGTCTTCAATCTTGATCAGTCTTGCCTTTTTTTCAAATTGTTTGACAGTGTAAGCATCCTCCATTCTCTTTCAGCATCAGCAGCTAGCACTCGAACTTGACTTTGACAATCTTCAAACTCCCCCTTGAATGTTGATCCAGAATGTAGACTCCCCCTTTCAATAAACTTTGATAGAATTCTGGTTCAAGCTTTGTTCAGAATAAGCCATGGGGTTCTCGCTTTGCTGCTGTTACCTGCTTCTCAGAATTTGATATTACAATGTATTCCCTTTTTTTAATACATTTTGAAGTTTTTATCAGTTTCCAGAAATCCACTTAAGTAACTAGGTTCAAATTAATGACCCTAGGCACTTAATTTGTCTACCAATTCCAACTTAATGACCTTGGTTGATCTATGACGAAACAAAATGACTTTTTGTTCAACATAATTTCAAAACATTTTCTTGAAAATTACAAGTTTCAATTTAATGAACTTGTTTTGACTTTTCATTAACAAGTTAAACATATTAAGCTCACAACCCTTCTGTCCAGCTCAGAAACTTCCTGCATCTGCTTCAAACTTCGAATCTGAAGATCAGCTTTCCACTTTGGTTTATCGGAAAAATAAAGCAGAAATGTAAAATCTTTTTGGATTTTGAGCAAAGTTTCTATACTAGAATGCTAAACAAAAAAGAAATGTAGTAAATGTAAACTATTTACAAACATATTTTTGGTGAGCGTGTTAGGGAATCATATCAGCTGTCGACAAGTCACAAGTACCGTTAAGCTTAGATTTCATACTCAGAATTAAACAATTCGCTTAGATTGTCGATATACTGATCCACTTAAATTCTCACACAAATTTCAATCTGTCCAGGATACGAATTAGGTGAATTAAGAACTTAAACTTATTCATGTGTCCCACCTCTTGAATATACTCCCGTATCCAGATCCCAATATTCAGTCTTACAGGTGAGTATACCACATATGATATCTGTAAGGGGTTAAATGCGAGGGCCGTGAGAGCTCAGGCTATTGCTTCCGCAAAATCAGAGAGATGACGGCTTCGACTTTAAGTGGGTCCCCTTTAGAGGATCTTTTTTACAACAGCATATGATTAGCATTTTTCAATGTTTCATCATTTTTATGCTGAGGGCAGGCTTTTATTTCAAGCAGCATTAAAGTCTTATACGGGGACTAGGCCATTGCTTCGGCAAAATCAGAAGTCCCGGGATAATACCCCAGATATCACTGAGTATAAAGACCTAGTATTTCAGAAAGAGGGGTCCTTCAAACAAGATTTCAGGGGTTACCTATATATCCAAGTAGTGTTCCCCAGGACATAAGCAAGTTTAATTTAAGTTTATATCCTGAACAAACCTACTAAATGTGTAAAAACCTATCGGCATATCATCAGCAAGACTGTTTAACACTTTTAATCTTTACATTTCTTTAGCATACCGTAACTGTCAAGCCGATGTACTATCATTTTCCCTTTTTACACAAGCTCTTTCCGGTTTTCTATTGTTCTTGTATTTTGAAAATATCTCATGTTTTTGGATTTTTGAAATTTTTTACTGTTTTTGTATTTTTTGAAAATATAACCTACCTCCCCCTAAATACCAAAACAAGTAAAAAGTCGACAAACCATTGCAGATTGCTTCTCAACATCATCTACAGTGGTACCTTCATCTACGCCAAGAATCTCCTCCAACACCGATAAAAGCTTCATACCGTTCAATTTTAACAAATATTGAAAACGAGTTTTATCAAACGCTTTGGTATGTAAATCAGCTTTTTGTTCATCAGTGTGGATTTTCTCAATTCGTATCAACTTCTTCTCGAAACAATCTCGGATGAAGTGATGACGAATTGCAATGTGTTTCGTTTTAGCATGATGAACAGGGTTTTTAGTGATGTTTATCGCTGCCTCATTATCAACAAAGATAGGGGTGTTAAGAAATTGCAAACCGTAGTCTCTCATCTATTGCTGGATCCACAAGATCTGAGAGCAGCAGCTGCTAGCAGATACATACTCGGCTTCGCATGTGGATAAAGCTACAGAGGTCTGCTTTTTGCATTGTCAGGTAACCAATCGTGGTCCGAAAAACTGGCACCCCGCTGTTGTTGATTTAGCGTTAACTTTGCAGCATCCGAAATCAGAATCAGAATACCCTTCGAGCGTGAAATCGCCTTCTCTTGGATACCACAACCCCAGTGGTGGAGTTCCTTTCAGGTAGCGTAATATCCGTTTCACAATTACCATATGCGAAGTTCTCGGGTTAGACTAAAATCTTGCTGCGAGGCAGGTTGGATACATGATATCGGGTCTTGAAGCAATCAAGTACATCAGCGATCCGATCATGGAACGATACAAAGTTTCATCTACCTTCTCTCCGGTGAGATCAGGGTTTATCCCATGGTTCGTCGCTAACGGGGTGGAAGCTGGAGTAGATCCTGACATCCCAAATTTCTCTAAGATATCATGAACATACTTCGTCTGATGTATGAAAATTCCCTTAGGCAGTTGATCAACCTGAAGTCCCAAGAAGAATTTCATCTCACCCATCGATGACATTTCAAATTTTTGCTTCATAACTCTTTCAAAATCTTTGCACAGATTTTCATTTGTTGACCCAAATATGATGTCGTCCACGTATATCTGAACTATCAGAAGATTTCCGTCGATTTCTTTGGTGAATAGAGTGGCATCCACTTTTCCACGTATGAAGTTGTTGGCAAGAAGATGTTGAGACAATGTCTCGTACCAAGCTCTCGGGGCCTGGTGTAAACCATACAGTGCTTTATCCAGTAAATAGACCTTGCCTTTGTGGATTGGATCGGTGAAGCCCGGTGGCTGTCCGACATATACCTCCTCTTTTACCTTCCCATAGAGAAACGCCGATTTAACATCTAGCTGATAAACTTTAAAACCTTTCCAAGATGCAAATGCTAGGAAGATTCTGATCGCTTCAAGTCTAGCAACCGGAGCATACACTTCAGTAAAATCTATACCCTCCTGCTGACTAAAGCTCTGGACTACAAGTCGAGCTTTGTTACGAATAATAACCCCTCGATCATCCCGCTTGCACTTGAACACCCACTTGGTGTTTATCGTCCTTTGACCATCAGGCAAGTCTACTAATTTCCACACACCCAACTTCTCAAACTGACTCAGCTCCTCTTGCATCGCGTTGACCCAAGAATCGTCAGTTAGTGCTTCCTTATATGTTCGCGGCTCAATCTGCGAAATAAAACAACTAAGTGAAAACTCTGTTTGTAAAGGAGCAACTGTAAAATAAAAACAAGTAAGGCCTTGGTCAATTTGACGTCTTGTGCGGACGCCTGATTGTAATTCTCCAATAATCAGCTCTTCTGGATGGTACGAAAGAGTTCTCGGCATCACCTCGCTTAGAACATCTACCTCGCCTTCCAAATTTGTGACATTTTGATTTGCACCTTGTTCACTGACTAGAATTGTTTGACTTGAAATCTGGATCTGCTCCCCTCAGAATCTGAATCACCATGATCAAATACAGGCATATCATCAGATTCTTGATTATCATTGACTGCCGTCCGATTTTCAGGAGCATGTTCTGAAGATTGTTGAATATTATCATGTTCACCAGCATTGCTTGGACCGGCTTCATCATCATTTGAAGTTTGCCGTCGACTTCTAATATACTCAGCTGGAAACCTTTATTGTGATGACTCATACTCTCTTAGAATATCCAACTCATCAAAGAACTCTGGTTCTTCTTCTATGTCAAACAAATCCCACAGAGTATCGTAATTAAAACGCCATGAGTCGTCGGGATTCTGAGGTGGCATGGTATTACTTTGACACTCAACATTATGTGCTTCGATAATCCCCTTCAGGCTTGGAACAAAGACTCTTTTCAATGGACTTGCATAACCCACGAATATTCCTTCAATGCTCTTTGCACCAAATTTGCCAAATGGTTCTAGAACTGTACAGGGAGACCCAAACGGTTCCAGATACTTCAGATTAGCGTCCTGTTCTTTCGTTCAGCTACCCAATTTTGTTGTGGAGTGTAAGGAGCACTAAATTCATGCAATATACCTCTCTCATCACCATACTCTTCCATCTTGTTGTTCTTAAATTCTGTACCGTTGTCACTCCTGATTCTTTTGATTCGAGTTTGGTACAAGTTTTCAATTTTTCTGAACAACGTCATCAAACTTTCAAATGTCTCATCTTTTGACTTCAGAAATGATACCCATGAAAATCTCGAGTAGTCGTCTGTTACTACTAGACAGTAGAGATCACCAGTTATGCTTTTGACGTTCACTGGACCAAAAAGATCAATATGAAGTCTCTCTAACGGTCTTGAGACTGAGTTAACCTTCTTTCCAGGGTGAGATTTCTTCTTTTGCTTGCCTTTTACACAACTAATGCACTCCCCCTCAAGATGGAAACCTTTCACATGAACACCAATTACTAAGTCGTTATGTACCAGGTGATTCATTTTTCGCAGGTGAATGTGGCCCATCTTTCGATGCCACAGTTGTGATTCTTTTTCCGTTGCTCTTGACGTAAAACAGTTAGCCTGACTTGTGGTAGTAGTTGCTACACTCATGTCCAACACGTACAGATCATTCACTCTAGGTGCTCTCATGATAACCCACTCTTCGGGAACAACAAATCATGGTTTCAAAATCAAACATTCTTTGTCTGTAAAGTGCGTTGTATACATACGATCACATATCTGAGAGATGCTCAGAAGATTGTTTTCAAGCTCGGCAATGTAGTTTACTCTTTCAAATGTGACAATACCATTTGATAAAGTTCCTTTACCAACTATTCGACCACCTTGATTGCCTGCAAATCCCACATATCCTCCATTAAACCCTCTAACATCGTACAGTAGGGTTTTCATGAATTAATTTTTCATTTTCTTTCCTAATTCTTTCTATGTCATTTTTATCATTTTCAATTTTCTCAGTTAATTCTTTTAATCGTTCATTTGAAGCTTTTAACATTTTGTCACGGTTTAAGATCTGATCTTCAACGTCTCTGACCCTTCCTGTCAGTTCTTCGGTCTTTTTACTGCTGAGGTAAGCAAGTGTACTACAAACCTTGCAGTCTTTCATGCAATTTTTGCAGTCGCTCTCAGTTTTAGTTTTCTTACCTGACTCATTGATTGCATCATTCTGACTGACCTTGCTTTTAGACTCAGATCCAGAACCAGAAACTACCTCTAGCTCTTTCGCAGCAAGCACTTTGTCAGCTATCTTATTCAAATTTTCAGCAGTAAATTCTTGTGACGTATCAATAATCCCGTTATCAACTTTCTTTGGCTGCGGCTCCTTCTCTTTTTCTTTTTCTTTTTCTTCAGTTTCTCCCCACCACATTCTCTGGTTAGCTTCTTCTTCTTCAGCAATTTGCTCGGTGAGAGTTTCAACACTAACAGAATCAGGATCAACAGCAATGTTTCCTTTGGGATCAAGGTAACATTCTCTATCAGCATCCCATCTATTCGCCCTTTTTGCTTCTTTGTATGTACAATAGATTTTATACTTCATGTCTTGAGCTTTCATTTTTCTGTTGATGTATTTCTCTTCTTCTGTTATGCTATCTTTGAAAGGAACAAGCTTTGTCACAAACGCATAGCCCACTGCATCCTCTTCTGGTAGCAGTTCACTCCAATCGAAACCTTCGTCATCATGAATAACAGCAAGAGCTCTTGATTTTTCTTTGGGGGTATCTTCTAGCTGCTTCATTCTGGGAGGTTCTGATTTGTTCTGATGATAGATTTCTCTTTTGTAATAATCTTCATGGAATGGATTTGCAGTATCATCAGCAGGTGCGTTTCGACATTCACGTTTAAAATGTCCCTTTTGTTTACATCTGAAGCACGTAACATTTGATTTATCCAACCTGAGCTTTGTGGAAGGTCCACCAATAGAATGTTTGCCTGTAATCTCCATGAACCTTTGTGCTCGTCTGACTGCACTAGCCATACACCACCTGATATCGATCAACTCCATCTCTTCTGGATCGATCTGGTCATAATCCTCCTTGGTGAGGTTAGTGTTTCCAATCTTGCCTGCAACGAGGCTCTCATAAGACTCTAACACAGATGCTAGGAACACCATTTGCTGCTTTGCGGATTCCTCACTGAAATTTTGAGCATTCTTTAGATCCACAGCAATGTTACATTGAAACAAATTCTTTGGAACTGATTGACTTGAAGTAGTTGACGATGAACCACTATGAAAACCCTTGCTTGAACTTTCTTGATTTGATGTGTTAGAACTTTTAGCTGAGAAAGCTGTCTTAGGAGACACATTTTCGGGATCATACTTCCTCGGTAATACAGCTCCACATTCTGCTGATATGAGGAATGATTGACTTTGTTTGATTTCTTGATCTCCAACTCATGACTCTCCAATCTTTCGATTAACAGGTCAACCTTCAGATCCTCCGATTTTATTGTGTTCTTCAGCTTCAAAGCAAAGTATTGCCAGTCTTTCTCATCCGGCAGTGAGTCAAACAGTTTGTCAACCAATTCTTCTTGAGTGTATATGATTCCGTGTCTTGCCAGCTCCATCTTCAAATGCCCAAATCTTTCGATCATCTTTGACACAGATTCATTTTTCAAACAACCAAACAAATCAAATTCTTTTCTTAACAATTTCTTTTTGTTTTTAACTATCTCGGCACTACCCACACATTTCACTCTCAGTTTCTCCCATAGATCTTTCGAATTTGTGTACTCAATCAACGATATTATGTCGTCTCTCACAGACTGATGAAGCAATGCAATGCACTTTTGCTCAGCAACAAATCTATCTACATCAGTATCTGCTATATTTTCATAATCCGATCTTCCCATATTGAAACCATTCTTCATGCTCTTCTAACTTGGATACGCAAATGCTTTTAGCCACTCTTCAAACCTTTTAGCCCATCTATTGTATTCTTCAATCGCCATCAGTTTGGGAGGTTTGTTGTATGTGGCATATGCACTCTCCACACTCAAAGCATCAGACAGGGTTTTCTTTGCACTCAGATTAGGAGCATTTTCATTTGTGTTGTTTGATGTATCATCTCCGGTGTTTCCCGTGAAAGCAAACATATCACTGAACGGATTCATAAACTCATCCATCTTCAAGTATCTGAAACAATCAACAAACACTTAGAAAATTTTTTGATTTTAACAAAAACAATTTCAAACGAAATCAGTTCAAACGAAACATGAACTCAAACGAAATAACAGCCTTCAAACGAAATATCAACTCAAATGAAATGACCAGCCTACAAACGAAAATAGATTTCAAGCGAAATAAGCTTTCATACGAAATACCAACTCAAACGAAATCAGAATTTTCAAACGATATATTGATTTCGTTCGAACAGACCAAACGAAATATAATTTCGTGCGAAATTAGCTTGGATTCAAACGAAAATAGCCTCTTTGAAATGAAATAGTAATTTCGTATGAAATATCTCAAACGAAATCTGATTTCGTGTGAAATCAATCAGCAATTTCAAACGAAATTAATCACAAAATGTAATTTCGTGCGAAATTATGAGGCTATTTCATGCGAAATAATGATGACATCATCATTTCGGCCACCATTTTGTCAAATTGATCCAGATTTTGTTTGAATTTTGGTCCAATTCTTTCAAGGATTCATTAAAACGGTGTTTTACATGATATATGTGAAATTCAATCCATTTTGTCCGTTAAATCTCGTTTAATTTTGAAAAGAATGAGTAGAAGTGATGAAAACAAGTTGAATTGGTATAAACTCTTCTTCCTGAGCTCTGATACCACTTGTTGGATCGTTGTGTGACCCGAACGAGTCAATCAGAAGAGTTTAAGATCCATATCAAAGGCGGAATCAATGATATAGACGTGAAACAACTTAATTCCTCTTAATTATCCTTTTATTAATGATTTTGTAGGATCGTTTTGTGACCCAAACGAGTCGATCAGAAGAATTCTTAGACAGAATCACAGGCGGAATTCAATGATTCGGTCTTCGTTTAGCTTGTATTCACTATTAACTGTCTTGTTTATTGATCTGACAAAGATTTATAGCACGTAGACACTTCGACAGCACTTCGGCGTCGGAACCAAGAACCATACAAACGATATCACATCAAGGGTATATATAGGCATGGTGATTCCGCTTGAACATGCTCAAGCGGAATCCCTTTCAAGCGGAATCACTCAAGCGGAATCACTCAAGCGGAATTAACATCTTGATTTCGTGTGAAATGACACATGTGCCATTTCAAACGAAATTACCTATACACACACATTTTCTCGTTTTCAGTGCCCTGATCTATACAATCTAGTACAAGACTCGAACAAAGACGAAGTCGACAGACGTATGCACCAACAGACTCCCCCTCGGATGTTGACGAGTCTTCAGTGCGAGTCTTTAGCATGACAACTCTTCAGTCTTGATCGGTCTGCTTGGATTTAACACTTTTAGTATTCTCTTCAATCTCTATCTTCTCCCTTAGCATCAATATTATCTCTTGAATAATTTTCCAGGATCTTTCTCTAGCTCTAACCTCGTCAGACTCCCCCTCTCATCAAGCTGGGATCGCTGTCTGGAATTAGCTATTGTGACACCTGGGTCACTGCGACCATCAAACAAATACCAAGCCAATGAAATATTGTATTTCATACTTGGGATCTGTATAAATATGTGTATCTTTTGGACATATCAACTCTTCTTCGATTTCAAGCTCTAAATCGCTTTCTAGAAGGTTATACGCGCGCTGATGCGTAAATATAACCAGTTTAATGCAACGAACACTATGGAATAGTGAAATAGGCTTAACATACCTTAAATAACCTTTACATGACTTAGAAATAAGTTTTGAAGGCTTTGGTATGGCAAAATCAAGTTAAATCGCTTACAGGGACTAAACTTGACAAACTGCGAAAGTATGCCAATTTGAACTGTAACAAACATTCCGGAACATGACCATAAGTTAAACACACCTTAAATATGCTTTATATAGCTTAGAAATAGGCTTTGAGGGGTTCGGTGTGCTAAAATAAACTTTTGGGTCATTCAGGGACTAAAAGCGTCAAAAAGTGCACAAGTTTGCATTTTCGCGCATAACTTACGTTCTGAATACATCCAAACATCCAAAAATTTATGTAAGCACTAAAACATTTTATTTTAGTGTTTGGCATAAGAAAAATCCATTCGTCGCGTCATTTGGATCGTTTTTCGCGCTTATGCGCATTCCGTCGTAATTAAGCGAACATCGCGATCGTACGACCAAACGAACTGACATCCGACATATTTTTGAGCATGTTTCATGTCCACAATGTTTAGGCATCATTTTAGGTCCTTAACATTGGCTTAACGGGCCTTAAACATGTCGGAAATGGCCTTTAACACCAACAGGGACCAAAACTGTCATTTTGCAAAGTTGTTTTCCGATCAGGACTTCAGGCGGCCCGCGTAAACCTAGGGTGATACTTTACACGGCCCGCGTCAGTCTACCAGACCAGATTCAATGTTTTTAAACAGCTGTTAACAGCCTTTCAAACCCCCAAAGGCCAATGCCACTTGTCAAACTCCTGTGGTGGGGGCAAAATGAGCTACCATAACATTCCAACACTTATACGGATGAGATTCGATCACGTTATTCGAGGAACGATCCTAACGGTGGTCCATTTACTATAAATACCCATCCATCCCCATTGCAAAACCCACTTGAAATCTGAGTTTTTCTCTAAGTGGTTGTGTTTATACACTTCCTACCTGAGATTACTTGGAAATCAATCTTGCGGGGACCCTTTGTAAGTGTTCCTTCGTTCTTTTATCGCTTTTCTAGTCCGAAAGTCGAACTATGTTTGACTTTCTGTATTAACCAGTTTATGGTCGATGCGAAGTTCGTTTGAACTTCATAACGAGAGCGTGATCACGATGGTTATAGTCCTTAGTGACTATACCTACTGATTACCACGTTATCTAGGCTCAGTGACGAGTCGTAGTTTCGGCCAAAATGCGTGTTATTGCGTATTTTGTAACCAAACTACTCTTAGGTATCAAAACCGTTTGTTTTGATACCAAACCTGTTTTCTAAACTTAGTTAAGCATGTTTTAACATGCTTAGCTCGTCACTTTTAGTTTAGTGCTTATATAGGGTCGTAAGGTAAGCGATCTAAACAATCGCTTATACTTTTGAACCCGACCCGTTTGGTCGATCATTAGGATCCGACCAAACACTTTAGGTGACCATAGTATATAGGGAATAACCTTCCGAGGTTATACCTTATGGTCGCCTCGTTTAAATAGTTGTATGATAGGTAGTTTATATGCCTTAGGTAAATTACCAAAATGCCCTTTTTACGCCAAAATTCATTTTAAGCATATGTAACATAACTTTTGGTATCTAAACTGATTTAGTAACAATATTAGATATGTTAAGGCATATTTTACTTGTCATAGGACTAGTTAGGCGTTCCGAACGCGTTTCACGCGAACAACGCGTTAAAGTAGCATAAGCTACCTAAACGGGTCGTAATGGGTCGTAAGCACTTAGGTTAGGTTTCATTTTAGTATGTGGGCTTTGTTAAACCATATTACACGAGTCTCCATACTCGTTTGGTTTACGAACCCTCATTCTATCCAATCCTCCGATTTAGGTCCGGTATATTAATGTAGTTACCTATATTAGGTGTCGTTTGATATCAGTGATCCCTAGCATTGTTTGGTTGTTACTCAAGGACTACTAAGCAATCTCAAGTGAGTACATAGACCCCTCTTTTACTGTTTTCCAAACTGTTTTGGGGTGAAACACATGTGCCTACTTGTTACTTTCATGCTTTCCTGTTTTCACATCATATACTTGCTATGTTTATTAGTACATTTATAGTACATGTTTTCAATACATTTTATGCTATGTATGCCCATTGTGTGCATACTTAGTACATCACTTTACAATACATTTTATGCTATGTATGCCCATTGTGTGCATACTTAGTACATCACTTTACAATACATTTCATGCTATGTACGCCCATTGTGTGCATACTTAGTACATCACTTTACAATACATTTCATGCTATGTACGCCCATTGTGTGCATACTTAGTACATTGTTTTACATTACAGTTATGCTATGTATGTCCATTACGTGCATACTTAGTACATTGTTTTACATTGCATTTCTGTTGCATATTCTCATCCAGCATATGTACACATTATACTACATTTTGAACCGTTGTAACCATTTGACTATGTGAACCGTCGTAACCCTTTGATTATATGAACCGTTTGTAACTATTGAACCGTGTGAACCAGTTGTATCTGTTGACATGATTTACATTTCACAATAGACATTTGACTTTACATAAACATTTCTACAATTGTTAAACATTTCATCTTGATGGTTTGGTTTGAGTAAGTGATTTAAGTAACGAGGCGTATGTAATATGATACAAGCACGGTGGATACGCCACTGGTACTTCCTCTATATAAGTGTTTGTATGATATCACATATTGTAGCGTTATTTGAATCATTTCAATTTGAGACATATAACATTTTATACAAATAACATACTTATCACAAGACATTGATTTACAAACAACTTATCTTATACAAACTCATTTTACATGGTTATTCATTTAATCATACATTATTCTCTTATTTATACATATCATCTGATCTTATTGTTTTTCAAATGATTTACAAGACAAAGCAAATTACAAGGTTCATGACTAAACATTTTCTCAAACATAAGTCATGAATTCTGTTTTCACAAAACCTATGTATCTCACAGGAATTTTTATGCTGACGTACCTATTTTCACATGTGTTTTCAGGAGATTATGCATAGGACTTATCAAGACATACTTAGGCGGACCTGTGCCTTAGTGACTTAAAACGAGACAAGAACTAGTTAATTTATGTTATGTACTCTTTGGTTCTTGTTTAAAACAATGTAAACTTTCATGTTTGATTAATAAAACGAAACTTCAATTGCCATGGATTTGAAACAATTAATTCTGTTACAACACTCCCCGACGTTTCCGCCACGTTTTGTATGTTCTACGTGGTCGGGGTGTGACAGAAAAGTTGGTATCAGAGCCAATGGTTATAGGGAATTAGGTTATTAGTAATGCTTTGACCTAGACTATAACCTTCCTAGGACCCTAACGCGAGTTTACTTGCGTTTAGTCATAAAACAATACCGTCACCTATCCTTAGGCGACGACCACAACAAGAACATAAATTTCAAAACCGCTTTGAAAACTAATCATCTGTTCTAGGATGATTGATTACTAGGTTTTGAACCCTCTGTTATAAGGTTTTGAACCCCTTTGAATTTTCAAAATCTCGTCAAAGTTTTGGGTCCTAAATAGTGTGAACACGTGCAAACTGGAAGAGTGAATGCATGTACCCTGAGTTTTCTGTCTAAGGCTAGAGTGTTCGTACAAATCCACATAATCGGACCAGTCACTCTTACTTGGGAACTCTTGGGGTGAGTGTCCACTTATAGGCGAGCATGTCTTCGCGATACATTATGAGGATCTAATTGCTTTGATTCAGCCTTTGTGTGTCGTTTGTTTGCTTCGTGGTTCAAACAAATGACCATCACCCATGATTTGGTCGATAATTGTAACATCCTATTCTTACCCAATACCATTTCATTTGTTTTCTCTCTTATTTCCCCTTTTAGAATGCCTCCACGATGCGAAAATCAGGTATCTATTGAAGAGCTGGCGGCTGTCATTACACAGCTAATGACTGCTGCAATCCCGAACATCGTTGCTCAATGTAACCAAGCCCTCAACAACAATAATGCCCCCTGCAATTTCAAGACGTTCAACTCGGCTAAGCCATCAAAGTTTTCTGGGTCTCAAGGAGCGACTGCACTTCTGCAATGGTTCGAGAGTTTAGAGAGCACTTTCAGACATGTTCAATGTCCAAATGAGCGAAAGGTAGATTTCGCATCTAGCGTCTTTGAGAAACGAGCTTTGACGTGGTGGAATGGTGTGATGAGAGATAGGGGTGCCGATGTGGCACTGGCCCAGACGTCGGAAGAGCTTCGAGATCTGATGATGAAGGAATTCTGCCCTCGTCACGAGATCAGGGCTTTAGAAAGGGAGTTTGACGATCTTAAGCAAGATAGCGGTGAGCATCGAGCCTACACGGACCGTTATGAGGAGTTAAGTCTGTTATGCCCAAACATGGTCACGCCTTTGGATAAGGCAATCGAAAAATACATTGATGGTCTCCCTGACTCAATACAAGACATTGTGACTGGTAGCAACCCTACTACAGTTAGACAGGCCATTGAGCTATCTGCAACCTAGGCTGAATCTCAAATCAGGAAAGGTAAACTTTTTCGAAAGAGTGACAAGAAACCGGTCGAGGAATCGAAACCAATTGAGGAATCAAAGACCATGGATGAACAGACTGGATCCCCTAAGAGGTCAAAGAAGCGAAAGGCTTCTCAGAACTTCGCCGTGGTCGCTCACAATGATCAAGCCGTCCCCAACCAACCAGCTCAACCCCCTGCTAGGAAGCCATACAATGGAACTGCACCCTTGTGCAACCAATGTAGCCTCCATCATCATGCCAATGTAAAGTGCCGCAAATGCCAAACTTGTGGACTTATAGGCCATACAGCAAGAGTCTGCCCAGCTGCAGCTGCACCAAACCAAGCTGGCAGCAATCCTGCTCAAGGTCGTTTTCTACCAGGTTCTTGCTTCAACTGTGACGAGATGGGTCATTTCCAAAGAAATTGCCCAAAGCTTGCTAATGCAAATCCAGCACAGGGATGAGCATCTGACTGACCAGAAGACAACATCGTTTAGAAATAATCACGTCTTATATATTATTTTCTTTTGTTGTCAAGGTCCATGAAACAGTTGTTATCATTGTTTATAAATAAATCTTTTATTTACATTGCAATGTATTTATGTGGTTGTATGTATAAAGAACATATCCCCTACAATACCGACAAGCAAGGAATCGTATTCCTTGTAAAGCAAACTACCCCCAAAATTTTTCCATCTTATGATCTCTTGCGTTTTCCACGAAATTCCTAAGTACCCGTTTCTTCTAAGGAAACGAAGTACAAGGCGCAAGTTACAACACTGGACGAATACCCAAAGTACCACTGTAAATCCTTAATAGGGTACCTAGGGGTATTTCCGTAAATCCTAAAATTGTTGTGTTCCTTAATTCGAATATTACGTTTCTTTGAAAACAAAATCGAATTTTTGGGAGATCTTCCTGTCTTTTCAGATAGATCCCAGAGGACATTGTAGCCCATCGACTGGTTTCCATATCCATTCTTAATCGATAACAAATTAATAACAAATTAATAACCAAGTTATACAACTATGTGATTATGTGCTTATGTGTTCCTTTTTATGTTTTTGGTGTAATCTAAGTATTTGTTATCCAAATCCTCGTAAAATCTTCCATATCATTCGTATAAGGGATTCATAGTAGGATACCCAAAGGTACTATCTAAAATCCTTAATGGACTTCTACGTTGTAGTTAAGTCCCTTGGGTTATAAAGTACTACTCCATAATTAGACCCCTTGAGTGGTCTAGTTAAACAGATTGATCCAAAAATCTGGTTAGGAACATCATGTGATGATATAGCTGAAAGGACTCCTTGGTGGCCTAATTAATAAGATCATCTTTCGATCTAATTAAAAGGACCCTATGGTAGTCTAGTCACCCTCATCACAGGTTTGATTTTCCTCCCCTAAACATTACAAAACAAACTGTGCGGACTGTGCAAAGAATTACGTAATTATGGATGCATACATAATTATGGAATTTAGTGCACAGAAATGTAACATCTGTGCTTGTAATCATTGTGAACAGTTCGGTTATCAATAAAACAATGTTATTTGATCCCAATGTTTGTTTGTTTGTGTTTTACATTTTTCATGTTTTGGCTTTTATTCAATTTCAAACTCTATATCGCTTTCTAGAGAGTTATACGCAAACTGATGCGTAAACGTAATCAGTTTAATGCGACAAATACTCCGGAACATCAACATATACATAACATACCTTAAATAACCTTTACATAACTTAGAAATAATTTTTAAAGGCTTTGGTATGGCAAAAACAAGTTAATTCGCTTACAGGGACTAAACTTGACAAACTGCGAAAGTATGTCAATTTGAACTGTAACGAATATTTCGGAACATGACCATAAGTTAAACACACCTTAAATATCCTTTATATAGCTTAGAAATAGGCTTTGAGGGGTTCGGTGTGCTAAAATAAACTTTTGGGTCATTCAGGGACTAAAAGCGTCAAAAAGTGCAAAAGTTTGCATTTTCGCGCATAACTTACGTTCTGAATACCTCCGGACATCCAAAAATTTATGTAAGCACTAAAATATTTTATTTTAGTGTTTGGCATAAGAAAAATCCATTCGTCACGCATTTTGGATCGTTTTTCGCGTTTGTGCGCATTCCGTCGTAATTAAGCGAACATCGCGTTCGTACGACCAAACGAACCAACATCCGACATATTTTTGAGCATGTTTCATGTCCACAATGTTTAGGCATCATTTTAGGGCCTTAAAGTTGGCTTAACGGGCCTTAAAAATGTCGGAAATGGCTTAAACACATAACAGGGACTGAAACTGCAACTTTTGAAACTTGTTGCTGATCTGCAGACTTCAGGCGGCCCGCGTAAAACCAGGGCTATCCTTTACGTGGCCCGCAACAGCCTCTCAGACCAGATTCGATGTTTAAACAGGCTGTTAACAGCTGCATTACCCACAAAACCCACTTGCACATGGTAATTCTGATACTAGGGGCTGGTTTTGGATGTGCACATGGTATTACAATACCATGTGTGCAAGTGTATGGCCAAGATCAAAGCACGTTTCCCGATAAACGATCCTAACGGTGCTAGTATTCCTATAAATACCCACCCCCATAACTTGTAAAACCCACAAGAATCCTGATTTGAGAAGCTCTAAGTTGAAACCTTTGTTTCATACCTGAGCTACTTGGATCGAGATTAGCATTCGGGACCCTTCGTAAGTATTCCTTCGTTCTTTTATTGCTTTTCGAGTCCGAAAGTCAAACTTTGTTTGACTTTCTGCGTTGACCAGTTAGTGGTCAATGCGAAGTTCGTTTGAACTTCGCAACGTGATTGTAATCACGATGGTTATAGTCCCTTGGGACTACGCCTACTGATTACCACGTTGTCTAGGGTCGTAAGGGTAAGCGATCTAATAAATCGCTTATACCTTCGAACCCGACCCATTTGGTCGATCATTAGGATCCGACCAAATACATTAGGTGACCATAGTAGGTAGGGAATAACCTTCCGAGGTTATACCTTATGGTCGCTTCATTAAGTAGTTGTATGATAGGTAGTTTATATGCCTTAGGTAAATTACCAGAATACCCTTTTCATGTATAATTGGTAATTAAGCATATGTAACCTAAACTTTTGTCACATAACTGATTATGTAACATGTTTAGGCATATAACACTTGTCATAGGACTAGTTAGACGTTCCGAACGCGTTTCACGCGAACGACGCGTTAAAGTAGCATAAGCTACCTAAACGGGTCGTAATGGGTCGTAAGCACTTATGTTAGGTTTCATTTAGTATGTAGGCTTTGTTAAACCATATTACACGAGTCTCCATACTCGTTTGGTTTACGAACCCTCATTTAATCCGATCCTCCGATATAGGTCCGGTTTATTAACATAGTTACCTATATTAGGTGCCGTTTGATTCCGTGATCTCTAGCATTGCTTGGTGGTTATCTTAGGACTTCTGAGCAATCTCAAGTGAGTACATAGGCCCCTCTTTTACTATTTTCCAAACTGTTTTGGGGTGAAACACATGTGCCTACTTGTTACTTTCGTGCTTTCCTGCTTTCACATCATATACTTGCTATGTTCATTAGTACAATTATAGTACATGATTTCATTGTGTTCATGCTATGTATGTCCATTGTGTGCATACTTAGTACATTGTTTTACATTACATTTCATGCTATGTATGTCCATTGTGTGCATACTTAGTACATTGTTTTACATTACATTTCATGCTATGTATGTCCATTGTGTGCATACTTAGTACATTGTTTTACATTACCTTTCATGCTATGTATGTCCATTGTGTGCATACTTAGTACATTGTTTTACATTACATTTCATGCTATGTATATCCATTGTGTGCATACTTAGTACAGTTGTTTTCATCACATGCTTACATTTTGTTATGACATTTGGGTTGTTTACAATGGAACAATACATTCATTAACATTAGCTACGCCGTTCGTTAGTAGGTAATGGTACCATAGGAATTGACAACTCCCGTTCCTGAAATCCTGGGTTTGTTTGGATTGGAAGGAATGACCGAATTCGATACACATAACTTAGATAAACCTTTAATTTGTTTAAGGGTTTATCGCCACAGTCTCAAGGCTTGGATGTATGCATTTTCACAATACCGCATAAATGTTTGTATCAGTATAGCATGCATTTGTTCCACAAAACATAACTTTGATTTAAACCATGTTTTACTTCAATACCTTATTTTTGTGCATTTTACATATGGTTTAGTTGATATATTTCACATACCATACATGACATTTTTGGATACACATTACATGATTTACATTAGACATAAACATTTTGACATTGATATACACAATTCATGATTTACATTAAACACAGACATTTGATATGGTTTACACAATAACATTTTGACATTTGATTATACATAAACAATTTACATTGGTGGTTTGGTTTGAGTAAGTGATTTAAGTAACGAGGCGTGTGTAATATGATATAAGCATGGTGGATACGCCGCTGGTACTTCCTATATATAAGTGTTTGTATGGTATTACATATCGTAGCGTTATTTAAATCATTTCAATTTATGACACATGACATTTTATACAAATAACATACTTTTTACAAGACATTGTTTACAAACAACTTATCTAACACAAACTCATTTTTACATGGTAATTCATTTAACCTTACATTTATTTATATATATCATCTGATCTTATTGTTTTTCAAATGATTTATAAGACAAAGCAAATTACAAGGTTCATGACTAAACATTTTCTTAAACACAAGTCATGAATCATATTTTTACAAAACCTATGTATCTCACAGGCATTTTTATGCTGGCGTACCTATTTTCACATGTGTTTTCAGGAGCTGTTGCTTAGGACTATGATCGTGACACTAGGGCAGACCTGTGCCTTAGAGACATAAAACTGAAGATAGACTAGTTTAATTATGTCATGAACTCTTTGTTTCCTGTTTAAGACAATGTAACTCTTATGTTGATAAATAAAATACAACTTTGTATGCCATGGTTATGAAACAATTAATTCTGTTACAACACTCCCCGACGTTTTCCGCTACGTTTTGTATGTTATACGTGGTCGGGGTGTGACAGAAGAGTTGGTATCAGAGCCAATGGTTATAGGGAATTAGGTTATTAGTAATTCTTTGACCTAGACTATAACTTTTCTAGGACCCTAACACAAGTTATCTTGTGTTTAGATCTTAAAACATGTACATCACCTATCCTTAGGTGATTATCAAAACAAAAACCAAATTTTTCCGAAACGATTTCTGAAAAACAATCTTCTGTTTTTGAATGATTTATTACAAGGTTTTGAACCCTCTTTTGTAAGGTTTTGAACCCTTCCAGTTTGACTAAATTTTTGGCTTTATGCCTTTGAATTTTCAAAAATCTCGTCAAGGTTTTGGGTTTTAAATAATGTGAACACGTGCAAACTGGAAGAGTGAATGCCTGTATTCTGGGTTTTCTGTCTAGGCAAGCACTTCGTATATATCTCATCAGATGCGAGACCAGTTGTGCTTACCTGGGAATTCTTGGGATGAGTGTTCACTTATAGGCGAGCATGTCTTCGCGATACATTATTTTTGATCCATTTACTTTGATTAGTCACTGTGTGTTGTTTGTTTGCTTGGTAATGCGGACAAATGACCACCATCTTTTCTTTTGTTAATTTTGTTTCATCTCATTCTCTTCATCCAATCATCTCACTCGTTTCCTTTCATGTTTTCCTCTTTTTGAATGCCTCCTCGACGCGAAAACCAGATAGCGACTGCCGAACTGGCAGAAATCATTGCGCAGCAGATGGCTGCTCAATTCCCAAATCTCTTTGCTCAATGGCACCAAGCCAACAACAATAACAATGCTCCACGCAAATACAAGGATTTTAACTCGGCTAAACCACTCAAGTTTAGTGGTTTTGAAGGAGCGATTGGGCTTCTTCAATGGTTCGAGAGCATTGAGAATACTTTCCGCCACGTGCAGTGTACTGACAATCGCAAGGTCGAATTTTCTTCGAGTGTGTTTCAGAAGAGGGCTCTTACATGGTGGAATGGGGTTATGAGATACCGAGGTGCAGAAGTTGCTCTAGCACAGATATGGGCTGAACTCAGGGCCCTTATGATGAGGGAATTCTGTCCTCATCATGAGCAGCGAGCTTTGGAGAAGGAGTTTGATGACTTGGAACAAGACAGTGGCGAGCACAGGGCATATACTGATAGATTTGAGAAGTTGAGTCTGCTTTGCCCGACGATGGTTACCCCACTCGACAAGGCTATCGAAAGGTACATCGACGGCCTACCTGACTCGGTACAAGACATCATTACTGGTAATAACCCTGCCACACTCCGTCAGGCTATCGAATTAGCAGCGACATTGACTGAGTCGCAGATTCGGAAGAATAAGTTACACAGGAAGGGTGACAAGGGCAAGAAACAGTCGTCTGACAAGGAAGATAGCAAGAAAGGTCAAAACTTGAATGGAAAGAATTATGGTTCCTCAAAGAGTTCTAGGAAGTGAAAGGCTTCCCAAAACTATGCTGTCACTGCCCAAGCTAACCAGGCAGCTCCCAACCAACCCGCACAGCCTCCAGCGAAGAAACCCTATTCAGGGAATGCACCTTTGTGCAATAGATGCAACAGTCACCATCAGCCGCAACATCCGTGTCGTTTCTGTAATAACTGTGGGAAGTCGGGTCATCTTGCTGCTACTTGTCGCATCCCTGTTAACTAGAACCAGGCAGTTCTGAACCAAGCCCAACAGGTTGCTCAGCCTCTTGCTCAGCAACAAGGTCAAGCTGCACGACCTCATTTTCCTCCTGGGTCGTGCTACAATTGTGGGGATCTGACCCACTACAGAAACCGGTGCCCAAGGCTAGCTAACCAGAATCAGAATCCAAACCAGAATCAGGCTCAGGCTCGAGGGCGAGTTTTCAACATGAATGCCCAAGAGGCGCAGGCAGACGATAATGTGGTGAACGGTACGTTCTTTATTAATAATCAGCCTGCATCTGTTCTTTTTGATACGGGTGCCGACAAGAGTTTTGTGTCATTGTCTTTTGAGCCAATGCTTCGCGTGTCTAGAACGAAACTAGGTAAATCTTTGACAGTAGAGGTTGCTAGTTGAACCCATTATTCTTGATTCTGTTCTTCGCAACTGCCAGTTGAACCTTAACGATCATCTTTTTCCTATCGACCTCACGCCTATGCAACTTGGAAGCTTCGATGTTATTGTGGGTATAGATTGGTTAGCCAAGCATCGCGCAGAGGTAGTTTGTTTTGAGAAGATTGTTCGTGTGCCGCTTTCGACAGGCGAGATCCTACGAGTTCAAGGTGAGAAACCGTCTGGTGGTCTCAAGCTCATGTCTTGTTATAAAGCTCGGAAGTATCTGTGAAAGAACTATGTAGCCTTCTTAGCACATGTTACAGCAGATAAAGGCAAGGGTAAGTCTATTTCAGATATTCCTGTCGTTCGGGATTATTCTGAAGTATTCCCTGAAGACTTACCTGGTCTACCTCCAGCACGCCAAGTCGAGTTCCGTATTGATCTCGTACCTGGTGCAAATCCCATTGCCAGAGCTCCATATCATCTTGCACCGTCTGAGATGCAAGAGTTGTCTAAGCAGCTTCAGGAGCTCTCTGACAAAGGTTTTATACGTCCTAGCTTTTCACCCTGGGGTGCTCCCGTTCTTTTTGTCAAGAAGAAGGATGGATCTTTTAGGATGTGTATCGATTATCGTGAGCTTAACAAGCTTACCATCAAGAATCGATATCCCCTACCGCGCATCGATGATCTCTTTGATCTGTTACAGGGTGCTTCCTATTTTTTGAAGATTGATCTGCGTTCCGGGTATCATCAACTTCGTGTGCATGAAGAAGATATTCCCAAGACAGCTTTCCGCACTCGTTATGGGCATTACGAGTTCACAGTCATGCCATTCGGTTTGACTATTGCTCCTGCGGTTTTCATGGACTTAATGAATAGGGTCTGCAAAACTTATTTGGATCAGTTCTTCATTGTTTTTATTGATGACATCTTGATATACTCTAAGACGCGAGCTGATCACGAGCAACATCTTCGTCTTACTCTGGAACTCCTAAAGAAAGAGCAACTTTTCGCCAAATTCTCCAAGTGTGAATTCTGGCTTAAAGAAGTTCAATTCTTAGGTCATATTATCAACGAACAAGGTATTCATGTAGATCCCTCCAAGATCAGTGCGATTAAGGATTGGGATACGCCTACTACTCCTACTGAGGTTCGTTCTTTTCTTGGTCTGGCGGGTTATTACCGCCGCTTCATTAAGAACTTCTCGAAGATTGCAGTTCCTCTAACTGCTCTAACTCAGAAGAACAAACCCTTTGATTGGGGATTCAAACAAGAGGAATCTTTTCAAAACTTGAAGGAGAAGCTTTGCGATGCGCTTGTTCTATCATTGCCTGAGGGTGATGATGATTTTGTCGTGTATTGTGATGCATCGAAACTGGGTCGTGGCTGTGTTCTAATGCAAAGGAACAAAGTCATAGCATATGCATCGAGGCAGTTGAAGATACATGAGAAGAACTACACCACTCATGATCTTGAGTTGGGTGCAGTTGTTTTTGCTCTAAAGATCTGGAGACACTATTTGTACGGAACAAAATGTGTGGTTTTCACTGACCACAAAAGTCTTCAGCATATCTTCAATCAGAAAGAACTCAACATGAGGCAACGACGTTGGGTCGAGCTTCTAAACGACTATGACTGCGAAATTCGCTACCATCCTGGTAAGGCGAATGTCGTAGCTGATGCATTGAGTCGTAAGGAACGTACTAAGCTTCATTGTGTACGTGTTCAATCTGTTATTCAAGCTCGATCCGATATCCAAGCACGCATTTCTCAGGCTCAACAATCTTGTGTTTCACAAGGTTTGATGGATAAGGAATTTCCCTATCACATAACACCTGATCTAGAACTGAAGGACAATGGATCGTATTACTTCATGGACCGTTTGTGGGTCCCAAGCCTAGATAACCTTCGCGCCTTGCTTATGGATGAAGCCCATAAGTCGCGTTATTCTGTCCATCCCGGCTCAGATAAGATGTATAAGGATCTTCGTATTCAGTATTGGTGGCTTGGTATGAAGAAAGACATTGCCTTATACGTATTAAAATGCCTTACTTGTCTTAAGGTTAAGGCTGAACATCAACGTCCTTCGGGTTTATTGGTGCAACCAGAGATCCCAGTTTGGAAATGGGAAAACATTACTATGGATCTTGTTACCAAACTTCCACGCACAAAGAAAGGTCATGATGCCATCTGGGTAGTCGTTGATCGTCTTACTAAGTCAGCACATTTCTTGCCAATCCGTGAGGACTTTCCTGCTGACAGACTTGCAAAAATCTATGTGGATGAAATTGTAGCTCGACATGGTGTTCCTTTGAACATCATTTCTGACAGAGATGCTCGTTTCACTTCTCATTTTTGGAGAACCATGCAATCTGCTATGGGGACCCAACTTAATCTGAGCACAGCTTATCATCCGCAAACGGATGGTCAATCTGAAAGAACAATCCAGACTCTGGAGGATATGCTTAGAGCTTGTGTGATCGACTTTGGTGGTAGTTGGGATTCACATCTTCCGTTAATTGAATTCTCCTACAACAACAGTTATCACACCAGCATCAAAATGGCTCCTTTCGAGGCTCTCTATGGTCGAAAATGTCGTTCACCAGTCTGCTGGAATGAGATTGGCGAGGCTCAACTTACCGGACCTGCCCTCATTTTAGAGACAACTGATAAGGTCAAGAAAGTTCGTGATAACCTTCAGACAGCTAGAAGCCGTCAAAAGAGTTACGCGGACCCAAAATGCAAACCCTTGGAATTTCAAGTCGGTGATCGAGTATTACTTAAGGTCTCACCTTGGAAAGGTGTGATCAGATTTGGAAAGAAAGGAAAACTTGCACCTAGATACGTTGGACCATTCAAGATCGTCGAAAGAATCGGAAAGGTAGCCTACAGACTTGAGTTACCTTCTGAACTTGGAAATGTTCATCCAACTTTTCACGTGTCCAATCTCAAGAGGTGTTTAGCTGATGAGAACCTCCACATACCACTTGACGAAATTCGTGTTGATAAAACACTGAAATTTGTTGAGAAGCCGGTGGAAATCATGGAACGTGAAGTCAAGTGGCTTAAACGCAAGCGCATTCCTTTGGTTAAAGTTCGCTGGGAAGCTAAACGTGGACCCGAGTTTACTTGGGAACGCGAAGATCAAATGAAGGCGAAATATCCGCATCTTTTCCCACGAGTTTCCTCTAAATAAATTTCGGGACGAAATTTCCACAAGTAGGGGAGACTATAACATCTGTGCTTGTAATCATTGTGAACAGTTCGGTTATCAATAAAACAATGTTATTTGATCCCAATGTTTGTTTGGTTGTGTTTTACATTTACCATGTTTTGACTTTTATTCAATTTCAAACTCTATATCGCTTTCTGGAGAGTTATACGCAAACTGATGCATAAACTTAATCAGTTTAATGTGAAAAATACTCCGGAACATCAACATATACTTAACATACCTTAAATAACCTTTACATAACTTAGAAATAAGTTTTAAAGGCTTTGGTATGGCAAAAACAAGTTAATTCGCTTACAGGGACTAAACTTGACAAACTGCGAAAGTATGTCAATTTGAACTGTAACGAACATTTCGGAACATGACCATAAGTTAAACACACCTTAAATATCCTTTATATAGCTTAGAAATAGGCTTTGAGGGGTTCGGTGTGCTAAAATAAACTTTTGGGTCATTCAGGGACTAAAAGCGTCAAAAAGTGCACAAGTTTGCATTTTCGCGCATAACTTACGTTCTGAATACCTCCGGACATCCAAAAATTTATGTAAGCACTAAAATATTTTATTTTAGTGTTTGGCATAAGAAAAATCCATTCGTCATGCATTTTGGATCGTTTTTCGCGTTTGTGCGCATTCCGTCGTAATTAAGCGAACATCGCGTTCGTACGACCAAACGAAGCAACATCCGACATATTTTTGAGCATGTTTCATGTCCACAATGTTTAGGAATCATTTTAGGGCCTTAAAGTTGGCTTAACGGGCCTTAAACATGTCGGAAATGGCTTAAACACATAACAGGGACTGAAACTGCAACTTTTGAAACTTGTTGCTGATCTGCAGACTTCAGGCGGCCCGCGTAAAACCAGGGCTATCCTTTACGCGGCCTGCGGCAGCCTCTCAGACCAGATTCGATGTTTAAACAGGCTATTAACAGCTGCATTACCCACAAAACCCACTTGCACATGGTAATTCTGATACTAGGGGCTGGTTTTGGATGTGCACATGGTATTACAATACCATGTGTGCAAGTGTATGGCCAAGATCAAAGCACGTTTCCCGATAAACGATCCTAACGGTGCTAGTATTCCTATAAATACCCACCCCCATAACTTGTAAAACCCACAAGAATCCTGATTTGAGAAGCTCTAAGTTGAAACCTTTGTTTCATACCTGAGCTACTTGGATCGAGATTAGCATTCGGGGACCCTTCGTAAGTATTCCTTCGTTCTTTTATTGCTTTTCGAGTCCGAAAGTCAAACTTTTTTTGACTTTCTGCGTTGACCAGTTAGTGGTCAATGCGAAGTTCGTTTGAACTTCGCAACGTGATTGTAATCACGATGGTTATAGTCCCTTGGGACTATGCCTACTGATTGCCACGTTGTCTAGGGTCGTAAGGGTAAGCGATCTAATAAATCGCTTATACCTTCGAACCCGACCCATTTGGTCGATCATTAGGATCCGACCAAATACATTAGGTGACCATAGTAGGTAGGGAATAACCTTCCGAGGTTATACCTTATGGTCGCTTCGTTAAGTAGTTCACATTATTTAAAACCCAAAACCTTGACGAGATTTTGAAAACTTAAAGGGTTCAAAACCTTATAATAAATCATCCTTGAACAGATGATTAGTTTTCAAAGCGGTTTTGAAATTTATGTTCTTGTTGTGGTAGTCGCCTAAGGATAGGTGACGGTATTGTTTTATGACTAAACGCAAGTAAACTCGCGTTAGGGTCCTAAGAAGGTTATAGACTAGGTCAAAGCATTACTAATAACCTAATTCCCTATAACCATTGGCTCTGATACCATCTTTTCTGTCACACCCCGACCACGTGGAACATACAAAACGTGGCGGAAATGTCGGGGAGTGTTGTAACAGAATTAATTGTTTCAAATCCATGGCAATTGAAGTTTCGTTTTATTGATAAAAAGTGTTACAATGTCTTAACAAACAAGAAATACAACATAATTAACTAGTCTTGCATCTTTTATTATCACTAAAGCCCAAGTCTGCCTATGTGTATCTTGATCATCTTATGCAACAGTTCCTGAAAAACACATGTGAAAATAGGTACGTCAGCATAAAAATGCCTGTGAGATACATAGGTTTTGTGAAAATAGGTTTCATGACTTATGTTTGAGAAAATGTTTAGTCATGAACCTTGTTATTTGCTTTGCTTTGTAAATCATTTGAAAATCGATAAGATCAGATGATAAGTATAAATAAATGTAGGGTTAAATGAATAACCAAGTAAAATATGTTTGCATAAGATAAGATGTTTATAAATCAATGTCTTGTGAAAAGTATGTTATTTGTATAAAATGTTCTATGTCTCAAACTGAAATGATTCAAATAACGCTATGATATGTAATACCATACAAACACTTATATATAGGAAGTACCAGCGGCGTATCCACCATGCTTGTATCATATTACACACGCATCGTTACTTAATCACTTAATCAAACCAAACCAACCAATGTAAAAAGTCTATGTTTAAATCAATAGTCAAATGTATTGGGTAATATGTCAAATGTTCATGTCAAGATGTAAATCATATCAAAATGTCGTGTATGGCAAGTGAAATGTCTCAACTAAACCATATGCACAAAAACAAAGTATTGAAGTAAAACTTAGTTTAAATCAAGGTTATGTTTTGTGGGAAATGCATGATCAAATGTCAATCATGTTAAAATGTCTATGCCGAAATGTCTATGTCAAATGTCTATGTCAAAATGTCATGTAAAACGATGTACTAAGTAATGCACACAATTGGGCACACCTAGCATGAAATGTCATAAAATCATGTACTATAATGTACTAACGAACATAGCAGGTATATGTTGTGAAAACAGGAAAGCATGAAAGTAACAAGTAGGCACATGTGTTCCACCCCAAAGCAGTTTGGAAAACAGTAAAAGAGGGGTCTATGTACTCACTTGAGATTGCTCAGTAGTCCTTGAGTAACAACTAAACAATGCTAGAGATCGCGGATATCAAACGACACCTAGTATAGGTAGCTACATTAATAAACCGGACCTAAATCGGAAGATTGGGTAGCATTAGGGTTTGTAGACCAAACTAGTGTAGAGACTCGTGTCATTTGGTTTAACAAAGCCTACATACTAAATGAAACTTAACCTGAGTGATTTCGACCCATTACGACCCGTTTAGGTAGCTTATGCTACTTTAACGCGCCGTTCGCGTGAAACGTGTTTGGACCGCCTAACTAGCCCTATGACAAGTGTTATATGCCTAAACATATTACATAATCAGTTATGTGACAAAGGTTTAGGTTACATATGCTTAATTACCAATTATACATGAAAAGGGTATTCTGGTAATTTACCTAAGGCATATAAACTACCTATCATATAACTACTTAAATGATGTGACCATAGGGTATAACCTCGGAAGGTTATTCCCTACCTACTATGGTCACCTAATGTGTTTGGTCGGATCCTAATGATCGACCAAACTGGGTCAGGTTCGAGGTATAAGCGATTCATTAGATCGCTTACCCTACGACCCTAGACAACGTGGTAATCAGTGGGCATAGTCCCAAGGGACTATGACCAACGTGATTACACTCACGTTGCGAAGTTCAAAAGAACTTCGCATTGACCATTACTGGTCAACGCTGAAAGTCAAACAAAGTTTGACTTTCGGACTCGAAAAGCAATAAAATAAGGAAAAGAACGAAAGAATACTTACGAAGGGTCCCCGAATGCTAATCCCGATTCAAGAATCTCAGGTATGAAACAATGGTTTCAACTTAGAGGTTCTCAAATCAGAATTCTAGTGATTTTAGCAATGGGGGGTATGGGGTATTTATAGGAATACCCGAACCGTTAAGATCGTTTCATGGAAAACGTGCCTTAATCCCATCCGTACATGTGTTGCAAAGTTATGGTGTTTAGGTGTTTAAATTCCATCCATACATGTGTTGCAAAGTTATGGTGTTTAGGTGTTTAAATTCCATCCATACATGTGTTGCAAAGTCATGGTGCCAAAATTCCATCCTTATCCGCTGACTAAGCAAGTTTAGAATGTGTGGTTGTGAATTAAACAACGGCTAATACATCGAATCTGGTCCCGAATGCGAAAAACGAACCAAATGACGCGACGAATGGATTTTTCTTATGGCGAACACTAAAATAAAATATTTTAGTGCTTACATAAATTTTTGGATGTCCGGATGTATTCAGAACGTAAGTTATGCGCGAAAATGCAAACTTGTGCACTTTTTGACACTTTTAGTCCCTGAATGACCCAAAAGTTTATGTTAGCACACCGAACCCCTCAAAGCCTATTTCTAAGCTATGTAAAGGATATTTATGGTATGTTTAACTTATGGTCATGTTCCGGAAGGTCTGTTACAGTTCAAATTGGCATACTTTCGCAGTTTGTCAAATTTAGTCCCTGTAAGCGATTAAACTTTGATTTCACCACACCAAACCTTCCAAAACTTATATCTAAGTTATGTAAAGGTTATTTAAGGTATGTTAAACCTATTTCACTATTCCGGAGTGTTTGTTGCATTAAACTGGTTATATTTACGCATTAGTGCGCGTATAACCTTCCAGAAAGCGATTTAGAGTTTGAAATCGAACAAGAGTTGATATGTGCACAAGATACACATATTTATACAAGTCCAAAGTATGAAATACAATATTTCATTGGTTTGGCATTTGTTTGATGGTTGAAATGACACAGGTGTTACAGTCTCCCCTACTTTAGGAAATTTCGTCCCGAAATTAATTCGTAGGAGTCTATTTGTGACTTTGTGTTAAATAACCATCAAAGATGAATAAGACGTAATCCTGTAATTTCTCTGTAACGAACATTTTTTCAGAAATGAAAAATGAACAGAGTTATTCTCAACAGGCATTCTTTAGAAACTAAAATGAACAGAATAGTCATTTTATATCTTCAGAAACAAAAATGAACGGAATAGTCATTTTACATATTCAGAAACAAAAATGGACAGAATAGTCATTTTACACCTTCAGAAACAAAAATGAACAGAATAGTCATTTTACATCTTCAGAAACAAAAATGAACAGAATAGTCATTTTACATCTTCAGAAACAAAAATGAACAGAATAGTCATTTTACATCTTCAGAAACAAAAATGGACAGAATAGTCATTTTACATCTTCAGAAACAAAAATGAACAGAATAGTCATTTTACATCTTCAGAAACAAAAATGGACAGAATAGTCATTTTACATCTTCAGAAACAAAAATGAACAGAATAGTCATTTTACATCTTCAGAAACAAAAATGAACGGAATAGTCATTTTACATCTTCAGAAACAAAAATGAACAGAATAGTCATTTTACATCTTCAGAAACAAAAATGAACGGATTAGTCATTTTACATCTTCAGAAACAAAAATGAACAGAATAGTCATTTTACATTTTCAGAAACAAAAATGAACGGAATAGTCATTTTACATCTTCAGAAACAAAAATGAACGGAATAGTCATTTTACATCTTAAGAAACAAAAATGAACGGAATAGTAATTTTACATCTTCAGAAACAAAAAATGAACGGAATAGTCATTTTACATCTTCAGAAACAAAAATGAACGGAATAGTCATTTTACATCTTCAGAAACAAAAATGAACGGAATAGTCATTTTACATCTTCAGAAACAAAAATGAACGGAATAGTCATTTTACATCTTCAGAAACAAAAATGAACGGAATAGTCATTTTACATCTTCAGAAACAAAAATGAACGGAATAGTCTCTAGACACATGACAAAATTTGCTGTGGTTTCCGTGCACTGAATTTCATAATTATGTATGCATCCATAATTACGCAATTCCTTGCATAGTCCGCACAATTTGTCTGAAATGTGAAGGGGAGGAAAAATCAAACCTGATGATGAGTGTGACTAAACTACCATAGGGTCCTTTTAATTAGATCGACAAAGGATCCTTTTAAATTAGGCCACCAAGGAGTCCTTTCAACTATATCATCACATGATATTCCTAACCAGATTTTTGGATCAATCTGTTTTACCTAGACCTCTCAGGGTCTAATTATGGAATGGTACAATATAATCCAAGGGTCTTTACTATTACGTACAAGCCCGTTGAGGATTTAATATAGCACCCAAAGATATGGAAGATTCTACGAGGATTTGGATGACAAGAATTTGGATCACACAAAAACATAAAAGGAAACACATAAGCACATAATCACATAGTTGTTTAACTTGGTTATTAATTTGTTATCTTTGGACGCGGATACTTAAAGCACACCAGGAATCCAATTCATGGATTTTATTTGGCACTTTAATCATTTCAAGAATCCATCCCTGAAGATAGAATGATCTACCAAAAATTCGATTTTTGTTTTCAGGAAAACGCAATATTCGAATTAAGGTAAACAATAATTTAGGACATACGGAAATACTCTTGGGTACCCTATTAAAAATTTATAGTGGTACTTGGGGTATTCGTACAGAATTATAACTTTTATCTTGTACTTCGTTTCTTTGCAAGAGACGGGTACTTAGGATCTTTGTGGAAAACGCAAGAGATTGTAAAATGGAAGAATTTTGGGGGTAGTTTGCTTTTCAAGTAATACGATTCCTTGATTGTCGGTATTATAGGGGATATGTTGTTTATGCATACAACCACATAATATACATTGTAATGTAAATAAAAAGATTTATTTATTAACAATGATAACAACTGTTTCATGGACCTTGACAACAAAAGAAAATAATACATAAGATATGATTATTTCTAAAGAGTGTTGTCTTCTAGTCGATCAGATGCTCATCTCTGTGCTGGATTAGCATTAGCAAGATTTGGGCAATTTCTTCGGAAATGTCCCATCTTACCACACTTGTTGCAAGAACCTGGTGGAAAGCGAGCTCGAGCAGGTTTGTTGTTGGCTTGAATCGGTGCAACTGCTGCAACGCAAACTTTTGCCATATGACCTTTAAGTCCACAAATTTGGCATTCGCGGCACTTCACATTAGCATGATGATGTAGGCCACATCGGTTGCACAAGGGTGAAGTTCCATTGTATGGCTTCCTAGTACGGGGTTGAGCTGGTTGGTTGGGGACGGCTTGACCATTGTGAGCGACCATGGCGAAGTTCTGAGAAGCCTTTTGCTTCTTTGACCGCTTAGGGGATCCAGTCTGCTCATCCATGGTCTTTGATTCCTCGATTGGTTTCGATTCCTCGACTGGTTTCTTGTCACCCTTCCGGAAAAGCTTACGTTTCCTGATCTGAGATTCAGTCAGAGTTGCAGATAGCTCAATGGCCTGCCTAACCGTAGTGGGGTTACTACCAGTAACAATGTCTTGAACTGAGTCAGGGAGACCATCAATGTACTTTTCGATCGCCTTATCCAAAGGCGTAACCATGGTAGGACACAACAGGCTCAGCTCCTCATATCGATCAGTGTATGCTCGATGTTCGCCGCTGTCTTGCTTAAGGTCATCGAATTCCCTTTCCAATGCCCTGATCTCGTGACGAGGACAGAATTCCTTCATCATCAGTGCTCGAAGTTCTTCCCAAGTTTGGGCCAGTGCCACTTCGGCACCCCTATCTCTCACCACACCGTTCCACCATGTCAAAGCTCGTTTCTCGAAGACACTAGATGCAAAATCTACCTTTCGCTCGTTTGGACATTGAACATGCCTGAAAGTGCTCTCTAGACTCTCGAACCATTGCAGAAGTGCAGTCGCTCCTTGAGACCCAGAAAACTTTGATGGCTTAGCCGAGTTGAACGTCTTGAAGTTGCATGGGGCATTATTGTTGTTGATAGCTTGGTGACATTGGGCAACGATGATCGGGATTGCAGCAGTCATTTGCTGTGTAATGACAGCTGCCAGCTCGTCAACAGATACTGGATTTTCGCGTCGTGGAGGCATTCTAAAAGAGGAGAACATGAAAGGAAACGAGTGAGAGAATTAGACGAAATGAATGAGATGAAGCAAATCTGATGAAAGCAAGGGTAGTGGTCATTTGTTTGTTACTACAAAGCAACAAACGACCTTGGTGAATAATCAAAGTAAATAGGTCAAAAATAATGTATCGCGAAGACATGCTCGCCTATAAGTGAACACTCATCCCAAGAATTCCCAGGTAAGCACAACTGGTCTCGCGTCTGGTTGAGATGTATACGAAGTGCTTGCCTAGACAGAAAACTCAGAATACAGGCATTCACCCTTCCAGTTTGCACGTGTTCACATTATTTAAAACCCAAAACCTTGACGAGATTTTGAAAACTTAAAGGGTTCAAAACCTTATAATAAATCATCCTTGAACAGATGATTAGTTTTCAAAGCGGTTTTGAAATTTATGTTCTTGTTGTGGTAGTCGCCTAAGGATAGGTGACGGTATTGTTTTATGACTAAACGCAAGTAAACTCGCGTTAGGGTCCTAAGAAGGTTATAGACTAGGTCAAAGCATTACTAATAACCTAATTCCCTATAACCATTGGCTCTGATACCATCTTTTCTGTCACACCCCGACCACGTGGAACATACAAAACGTGGCGGAAATGTCGGGGAGTGTTGTAACAGAATTAATTGTTTCAAATCCATGGCAATTGAAGTTTCGTTTTATTGATAAAAAGTGTTACAATGTCTTAACAAACAAGAAATACAACATAATTAACTAGTCTTGCATCTTTTATTATCACTAAAGCCCAAGTCTGCCTATGTGTATCTTGATCATCTTATGCAACAGTTCCTGAAAAACACATGTGAAAATAGGTACGTCAGCATAAAAATGCCTGTGAGATACATAGGTTTTGTGAAAATAGGTTTCATGACTTATGTTTGAGAAAATGTTTAGTCATGAACCTTGTTATTTGCTTTGCTTTGTAAATCATTTGAAAATCGATAAGATCAGATGATAAGTATAAATAAATGTAGGGTTAAATGAATAACCAAGTAAAATATGTTTGCATAAGATAAGATGTTTATAAATCAATGTCTTGTGAAAAGTATGTTATTTGTATAAAATGTTCTATGTCTCAAACTGAAATGATTCAAATAACGCTATGATATGTAATACCATACAAACACTTATATATAGGAAGTACCAGCGGCGTATCCACCATGCTTGTATCATATTACACACGCATCATTACTTAATCACTTAATCAAACCAAACCAACCAATGTAAAAAGTCTATGTTTAAATCAATAGTCAAATGTATTGGGTAATATGTCAAATGTTCATGTCAAGATGTAAATCATATCAAAATGTCGTGTATGGCAAGTGAAATGTCTCAACTAAGCCATATGCACAAAAACAAAGTATTGAAGTAAAACTTAGTTTAAATCAAGGTTATGTTTTGTGGGAAATGCATGATCAAATGTCAATCATGTTAAAATGTCTATGCCGAAATGTCTATGTCAAATGTCTATGTCAAAATGTCATGTAAAACGATGTACTAAGTAATGCACACAATTGGGCACACCTAGCATGAAATGTCATAAAATCATGTACTATAATGTACTAACGAACATAGCAGGTATATGTTGTGAAAACAGGAAAGCATGAAAGTAACAAGTAGGCACATGTGTTCCACCCCAAAACAGTTTGGAAAACAGTAAAAGAGGGGTCTATGTACTCACTTGAGATTGCTCAGTAGTCCTTGAGTAACAACTAAACAATGCTAGAGATCGCGGATATCAAACGGCACCTAGTATAGGTAGCTACATTAATAAACCGGACCTAAATCGGAAGATTGGGTAGCATTAGGGTTTGTAAACCAAACGAGTGTAGAGACTCGTGTCATTTGGTTTAACAAAGCCTACATACTAAATGAAACTTAACCTGAGTGATTTCGACCCATTACGACCCGTTTAGGTAGCTTACGCTACTTTAACGCGTCGTTCGCGTGAAACGCGTTCGGACCGCCTAACTAGCCCTATGACAAGTGTTATATGCCTAAACATATTACATAATCAGTTATGTGACAAAGGTTTAGGTTACATATGCTTAATTACCAATTATACATGAAAAGGGTATTCTGGTAATTTACCTAAGGCATATAAACTACATATCATATAACTACTTAAACGATGTGACCATAGGGTATAACCTCGGAAGGTTATTCCCTACCTACTATGGTCACCTAGTGTGTTTGGTCGGATCCTAATGATCGACCAAACTGGGTCGGGTTCGAGGTATAAGCGATTCATTAGATCGCTTACCCTACGACCCTAGACAACGTGGTAATCAGTGGGCATAGTCCCAAGGGACTATGACCAACGTGATTACACTCACGTTGCGAAGTTCAAAAGAACTTCGCATTGACCATTACTGGTCAACGCTGAAAGTCAAACAAAGTTTGACTTTCGGACTCGAAAAGCAATAAAATAAGGAAAAGAACGAAAGAATACTTACGAAGGGTCCCCGAATGCTAATCCCGATTCAAGAATCTCAGGTATGAAACATTGGTTTCAACTTAGAGGTTCTCAAATCAGAATTCTAGTGATTTTAGCAATGGGGGGTATGGGGTATTTATAGGAATACCCGAACCGTTAAGATCGTTTCATGGAAAACGTGCCTTAATCCCATCCGTACATGTGTTGCAAAGTTATGGTGTTTAGGTGTTTAAATTCCATCCATACATGTGTTGCAAAGTTATGGTGTTTAGGTGTTTAAATTCCATCCATACATGTGTTGCAAAGTCATGGTGCCAAAATTCCATCCTTATCCGCTGACTAAGCAAGTTTAGAATGTGTGGTTGTGAATTAAACAACGGCTAATACATCGAATCTGGTCCCGAATGCGAAAAACGAACCAAATGACGCGACGAATGGATTTTTCTTATGGCGAACACTAAAATAAAATATTTTAGTGCTTACATAAATTTTTGGATGTCCGGATGTATTCAGAACGTAAGTTATGCGCGAAAATGCAAACTTGTGCACTTTTTGACACTTTTAGTCCCTGAATGACCCAAAAGTTTATTTTAGCACACCGAACCCCTCAAAGCCTATTTCTAAGCTATGTAAAGGATATTTATGGTATGTTTAACTTATGGTCATGTTCCGGAAGGTCTGTTACAGTTCAAATTGGCATACTTTCGCAGTTTGTCAAATTTAGTCCCTGTAAGCGATTAAACTTTGATTTCACCACACCAAACCTTCCAAAACTTATATCTAAGTTATGTAAAGGTTATTTAAGGTATGTGAAACCTATTTCACTATTCCGGAGTGTTTGTTGCATTAAACTGGTTATATTTACGCATTAGTGCGCGTATAACCTTCCAGAAAGCGATTTAGAGTTTGAAATCGAACAAGAGTTGATATGTGCACAAGATACACATATTTATACAAGTCCAAAGTATGAAATACAATATTTCATTGGTTTGGCATTTGTTTGATGGTTGAAATGACACAGGTGTTACAGTATGTCCATTGTGTGCATACTTAGTACATTGTTTTACATTACATTTCATGCTATGTATGTCCATTGTGTGCATACTTAGTACAGTTGTTTTCATCACATGCTTACATTTTGTTATGACATTTGGGTTGTTTACAATGGAACAATACATTCATTAACATTAGCTACGCCGTTCGTTAGTAGGTAGTGGTACCATAGGAATTGACAACTCCCGTTCCTGAAATCCTGGGTTTGTTTGGATTGGAAGGAATGACCGAATTCGATACACATAACTTAGATAAACCTTTAATTTGTTTAAGGGTTTATCGCCACAGTCTCAAGGCTTGGATGTATGCATTTTCACAATACCGCATAAATGTTTGTATCAGTATAGCATGCATTTGTTCCACAAAACATAACTTTGATTTAAACCATGTTTTACTTCAATACCTTGTTTTTGTGCATTTTACATATGGTTTAGTTGATATATTTCACATACCATACATGACATTTTTGGATACACATTACATGATTTACATTAGACATAAACATTTTGACATTGATATACACAATTCATGATTTACATTAAACACAGACATTTGATATGGTTTACACAATAACATTTTGACATTTGATTATACATAAACAATTTACATTGGTGGTTGGGTTTGAGTAAGTGATTTAAGTTACGAGGCGTGTGTAATATGATACAAGCATGGTGCATACGCCGCTGGTACTTCCTATATATAAGTGTTTGTATGGTATTACATATCGTAGCGTTATTTAAATCATTTCAATTTATGACACATGACATTTTATACAAATAACATACTTTTTACAAGACATTGTTTACAAACAACTTATCTAACACAAACTCATTTTTACATGGTTATTCATTTAACCTTACATTTATTTATACATATCATCTGATCTTATCGTTTTTCAAATGATTTATAAGACAAAGCAAATTACAAGGTTCATGACTAAACATTTTCTTAAACACAAGTCATGAATCATATTTTTACAAAACCTATGTATCTCACAGGCATTTTTATGCTGACGTACCTATTTTCACATGTGTTTTCAGGAGCTGTTGCTTAGGACTATGATCGTGACACTAGGGCGGACATGTGCCTTAGAGACATAAAACTGAAGATAGACTAGTTTAATTATGTCATGAACTCTTTGTTTCCTGTTTAAGACAATGTAACTCTTATGTTGATAAATAAAATACAACTTTGTATGCCATGGTTATGAAACAATTAATTCTGTTACAACACTCCCTGACGTTTTCCGCCACGTTTTGTATGTTATACGTGGTCGGGGTGTGACAAGAAACCACAGCGAGCTTTGTCATGTGCCTAGAAGTTAACTCTATTCATTTCCGTTTCTGAGGAAGCACCTGTTGAAAATGACTCCGTTTGTTCATTTTCGTTTATGAAGATTGTCTGTTGAGGAAATGAGTATCCGTTTGTCTATCATTTTCATTTCCATTTCCATTTCTGATGAAGCACCCGTTGAAAATGACTACGTCAGTTCATTTTTCGTTTCTGAAGATTGTCCGTTGAGGAAATGAATATCTGTTTGTCTATCATTTTCATTTCCATTTCTGATGAAGCACCCGTTGAAAATGACTCCGTCAGTTCATTTTTTGTTTTTGAAGATTGTCCATTGAGGAAATGAATATCCGTTTGTCTATCATTTTCATTTCCATTTCTGATGAAGCACCCGTTGAAAATGACTCCGTAAGTTCATTTTTCGTTTCTGAAGATTGTCCGTTGAGGAAATGAATATCCGTTTGTCTATCATTTTCATTTCCATTTCTGATGAAGCACCCGTTGAAAATGACTCCGTCAGTTCATTTTTCGTTTCTGAAGATTGTCCGTTGAGGAAATGAATATCCGTTTGTCTATCATTTTCATTTCCATTTCTGATGAAGCACCCGTTGAAAATGACTTCGTCAGTTCATTTTTCGTTTATGAAGATTGTTCGTTGAGGAAATGAATATCCATTTGTCTATCATTTTCATTTCCATTCTGATAAAGCACCCGTTGAAAATGACTCCGTAAGTTCATTTTACGTTTCTGAAGATTGTCCGTTGAGGGAATGAATCCCCGTTTGTTTATTCCTTCATTTCCGCTTCTGAAGAATACTCGTTAAGGAAAATGACTCCATCCTTTCATTTTCGTTCTGAAGAATGTCCGTTAAGGAAATGACAGGATTATGCCTTGCATATCTCTGGTGGTTATTTGACACAAAGTCACAAATAGACTCCTACGAATAAATTTCGGCACGAAATTCCCTAAAGTAGGGGAGACTGTGACACCTGGGTCACTACGACCATCAAACAAATACCAAGCCAATGAAATATTGTATTTCATACTTGGGATCTGTATAAATATGTGTATCTTTTGCACATATCAACTCTTGTTCGATTTCAAGCTCTAAATCGCTTTCTAGAAGGTTATACGCGCGCTGATGCGTAAATATAACCAGTTTAATGCAATGAACACTCCGGTATAGTGAAATAGGCTTAACATACCTTAAATAACCTTTACATAACTTAGAAATAAGTTTTGAAGGCTTTGGTATGGCAAAATCAAGTTAAATCGCTTACAGGGACTAAACTTGACAAACTGCGAAAGTATGCCAATTTGAACAGTAACAAACATTCCGGAACATGACCATAAGTTAAACACACCTTAAATATCCTTTATATAGCTTAGAAATAGGCTTTGAGGGGTTCGATGTGCTAAAATAAACTTTTGGGTCATTCAGGGACTAAAAGCGTCAAAAAGTGCACAAGTTTGCATTTTCGCGCATAACTTACGTTCTGAATACATCCGAACATCCAAAATTTATGTAAGCACTAAAACATTTTATTTTAGTGTTTGGCATAAGAAAAATCCATTCGTCGCGTCATTTGGATCGTTTTTCACGCTTATGCGCATTCCGTCGTAATTAAGCGAACATCGCGATCGTACGACCAAACGAACTGACATCCGACATATTTTTGAGCATGTTTCATGTCCACAATGTTTAGGCATCATTTTAGGGCCTTAACATTGGCTTAACGGGCCTTAAACATGTCGGAAATGACCTTTCACACCGACAGGGACTAAAACTGTCATTTTGCAAAGTTGTTTTCTGATCAGGACTAAAACTTTACGCGGCCCGCGTCAGTCTACCAGACCAGATTCAATGTTTTTAAATAGTTGTTAACAGCCTTTCAAAACCCTAAAGGCCAATGCCACTTGTCAAACTCCTGTGGTGGGGGCAAAATGAGCTACCATAACATTCCAACACTTGTACGGATGAGATTCGATCACGTTATTCGAGGAACGATCCTAACGGTGGTCCATTTACTATAAATACCCATCCATCCCCATTGCAAAACCCACTTGAAATCTGAGTTTTTCTCTAAGTGGTTGTGTTTATACACTTCCTACCTGAGATTACTTGGAAATCAATCTTGCGGGGACCCTTTGTAAGTGTTCCTTCGTTCTTTTATCGCTTTTCTAGTCCGAAAGTCGAACTATGTTTGACTTTCTGCATTAACCAGTTTATGGTCGATGCGAAGTTCGTTTGAACTTCATAACGTGAGCGTGATCACGATGGTTATAGTCCTTAGTGACTATACCTACTGATTACCACGTTATCTAGGCTCAGTGACGAGTCGTAGTTTCGGCCAAAATGCGTGTTATTGCGTATTTTGTAACCAAACTACTCTTAGGTATCAAAACCGTTTGTTTTGATACCAAACCTGTTTTCTAAACTTAGGTAAGCATGTTTTAACATGCTTAGCTCGTCACTTTTAGTTTAGTGCTTATATAGGGTTGTAAGGTAAGCGATCTAAACAATCGCTTATACTTTCGAACCCGACCCGTTTGGTCGATCATTAGGATCCGACCAAACACTTTAGGTGACCATAGTATATAGGGAATAACCTTCCGAGGTTATACCTTATGGTCGCTTCGTTTAAGTAGTTGTATGATAGGTAGTTTATATGCCTTAGGTAAATTACCAAAATGCCCTTTTTACGCCAAAATTCATTTTAAGCATATGTAACATAACTTTTGGTATCTAAACTGATTTAGTAACAATATTAGACATGTTAAGGCATATTTTACTTGTCATAGGACTAGTTAGGCGTTCCGAACGCGTTTCACGCGAACGACGCGTTAAAGTAGCATAAGCTACCTAAACGGGTCGTAATGGATCGTAAGCACTTAGGTTAGGTTTCATTTTAGTATGTGGGCTTTGTTAAACCATATTACACGAGTCTCCATACTCGTTTGGTTTACGAACCCTCATTCTATCCAATCCTCCGATTTAGGTCCGGTATATTAATGTAGTTACCTATATTAGGTGTCGTTTGATATCAGTGATCCCTAGCATTGTTTGTTTGTTACTCAAGGACTACTAAGCAATCTCAAGTGAGTACATAGACCCCTCTTTTACTATTTTCCAAACTGTTTTGGGGTGAAACACATGTGCCTACTTGTTACTTTCATGCTTTCCTGTTTTCACATCATATACTTGCTATGTTTATTAGTACATTTATAGTACATGTTTTCAATACATTTTATGCTATGTATGCCCATTGTGTGCATACTTAGTACATCACTTTACAATACATTTTATGCTATGTATGCCCATTGTGTGCATACTTAGTACATCACTTTACAATACATTTCATGCTATGTACGCCCATTGTGTGCATACTTAGTACATCACTTTACAATACATTTCATGCTATGTACGCCCATTGTGTGCATACTTAGTACATTGTTTTACATTACACTTATGCTATGTATGTCCATTACGTGCATACTTAGTACATTGTTTTACATTGCATTTCTGTTGCATATGCTCATCCAGCATATGAACACATTATACTACATTTTGAACCGTTGTAACCATTTGACTATGTGAATCGTCGTAACCCTTTGATTATATGAACCGTTTGTAACTATTGAACCGTGTGAACCAGTTGTATCTGTTGACATGATTTACATTTGACAATAGACATTTGACTATACATAAACATTTCTACAATTGTTAAACATTTCATCTTGATGGTTTGGTTTGAGTAAGTGATTTAATAACGAGGCATATGTAATATGATACAAGCACGGTGGATACGCCGCTGGTAGTTCCTATATATAAGTGTTTGTATGATATCACATATTGTAGCGTTATTTGAATCATTTCAATTTGAGACATATAACATTTTATACAAATAACATACTTATCACAAGACATTGATTTACAATTATTCATTTAATCATACATTATTCTCTTATTTATACATATCATCTGATCTTATTGTTTTTCAAATGATTTACAAGACAAAGCAAATTACAAGGTTCATGACTAAACATTTTCTCAAACATAAGTCATGAATTCTGTTTTCACAAAACCTATGTATCTCACAGGCATTTTTATGCTGACGTACCTATTTTCACATGTGTTTTCAGGAGATGATGCATAGGACTTATCAAGACATACTTAGGCGGACCTGTGCCTTAGTGACTTAAAACGAGACAAGAACTAGTTAATTTATGTTATGTACTCTTTGGTTCTTGTTTAAAACAATGTAAACTTTCATGTTTGATTAATAAAACGAAACTTCAACTGCCATGGATTTGAAACAATTAATTATGTTACAACACTCCCCGACGTTTCCGCCACGTTTTGTATGTTCTACGTGGTCGGGGTGTGACAGTTATCGCCTTGAGATCTAATCCTGGCTTTAACTCTTTTCAGCTCTTCATCTGCACAAAAACTCAACCATTCTTAAGATAACCAGATTTAACATTTTTAAGCTATGAAGATCACATGTAGGTTAACATTTAACTTTATTTCAAGTTAATAAACCATTTAAATATTTCAGAATTTTATCATTTCCAACACACTTTCCCAAACCTCTAGTTCAACATGTTTAGCACTTGGAATTTTGAAAATCAACTCTTCAACATCAGTTGATGAAAATATTTTTGAATTTTTAAAAAATTTATGCTAAAACACTCCAAAAATCTTTTTGTATTTTTGATTTTAAAGAAAAACAGTAAAGAAATATTTACAGACAATATTTTTGTGAGTTTGCGTAAGAGGATCATATCAGTTTTTGAGACACATCACAAGCACCGTTAAGCTTTAAACATTTTAAGTTCTAAACGATTCACGTTGATTGACGATATATTTGTCCTCTTAAACTCAATCTAAAAACTTTCGAAATGCTTACCGATACGTTAAGGTATATTAATTTTGCACTAAAATCTTATGGACCCCACGATCTCAGCATATCCCCTCATCATGCAATACACTGATTCAAGTAATGCCTTTAAACTTTCATCAACTGTGATTTGTGCAAAAACAAAGCAGAATGTTTAAACATTAACAATCAGATCGATACTTCCGTATACGCAGAGAAAGTCCAATGTTTAAACAAAATAAGAAATAAAAACAAGTTGAAGTTGTTTAGGCTTTAACCACCAGGTTGATACTTCCGTATACGCAGAGGTGATCCAAAGCTTAAACGAAACACCAAAGAAAATAAAGCAGAACGTTTAGGCAATAACATCCAGGTCGATACTCACGTATACGTAGAGGATGTCCAATGCTTAAACAAAATAAAGAAATAAAACAAGTTTAAATGTTTGCAAAATGAAAACACAGAATCATAGTGACTTTTCAGCAAAGTTGTGAAAGTTCACAAACTTAACCAGTTTTATGTCTTTTGACAATCAGCGATTACTGAGCAGGCACACAATCAAGAAGGACAAAACTAAGTACTATGCTTTTGACCGTGTTTCCCACCAGAATTAGGCTTTTTGCTTTATGTTTGTATCGTTATCGCAAATCTTCTAATCTAGCTGAGCCTATCGTCACATCTTTAGTGAGACCGTTTATCACAATTGACTTTCCAATTCTCTAGCATGCTGTGATAGTCCACTGATTTTCTATCATTTCCTCTTATTCACAACAAAACTCATTTTTGCTTTTTCAATGTTTTTGACATTTTTCAAATTTTCAAAATTTCTAAAATTTTATTACTCCCCCTAAAATCAAAATATGTTTCAATTTTGATTTTTTCGAAAAATTTGAAAACAATAGACTGTACAAATAAAATGACAACATGATGCGAATTACTTCAATTCGCCATCCACTTGGCATAAACAATCAGAACTCCCCCTTACAACAAACTATTTTCCCATTATGATTTCAAAACACTTAAGTTTGTTTTAATCAAAATGGTTTTTCCGGAAAAAATAGTTTTGTTGATTTTACCACTTGTAAAATTGGGGTATCATCACATTGTCTTTTTCAATCACATGTAGAAATTTAACATTTCCCGATTGTCACAACAATACCACACGTAGGAAATCAAGTACAACTTAATGTCCCTGATTAACCACTTGTAAATTGAAATATCACCGAAGTGAATTTCTCAAGAAAAATGCTGATACATGTTCCACGATTACCAACTTGGGAACTCCGGCAAGTCAGGTTTTTCATTTAAAGAGATTCACCCAAGCCTGACGAATCTTGGGTGTTTTTGAGTGATCATCACTCGGTTTCTTTTCAAGTTTTTGTTTCAATTTTCCGTTTAACAATGATGGAAAACTTGCATCATCCATTGTCTTAACAGAATTATCACTTTTTACCTCAACAGATGGCTCCTCTAGCTTTGACGAACCAGATTCAACGCCTGATCTTGGCTTGTCTGACTTTGATAAGTCAGATTCATCACCAAAACGTGGCTCCTATGTTTCCGAAGAAACAAACTCATCGCCAGAAAGTGAAGATTTCACTTTCTTTGGTTTGTTAATCTCTTGATTAACCACTTTTTCTTTCTTTAATATCCCTTTCGTCCTCAAATTTGTATCTGATGAATTCGTTTTGCTTGATTTGTCATTCTTTGGTGAGCAAGACAATTTATCAGAACTGCTATCTGATTTTCCTGTTGTATCCGAGGAGAAAATCCTTTCAAGATACTCTCTCGCTTTCTTCCTCTTTTTCCTTAGTCTGTCTTTTTGCCCTTGAGAAAGCTTCACTTTCTGTTCTTTGGGCTTTTCTTCGATTTTTTCGACTTTGACTGATCTTTTCATCTGTTTCTGTGATTCAGCCCTCGTTATTCCAATAGATCTCATTGGGCAATCTTTGGCAATGTGTCCTTTGATTTGACATTCAAAACATCTTCTCGTCTCAAAACTCCAACTTTGGCAATTAACAGCAATGTGTCCTTGATAACCACAAGTGTAACACACTCTGTTATCATACCATTCACTATTATCAAACCACATACTCATATCATAACATTGTTTAGCTTTGTGGTAATCATCACTCTTCTTGTAGGTTGGATTTATCCTTTGAGCACTGTGGTCAAACCTACACCACTTATTACCAACTGTTTTTGAGTTTTGATTTTCAAATTTTTTTTTGAATTTTTATCACGATTGGATGATTGAACTAATGAGCTTTTATTTACTTTTTGAAATTTTTTTGAATTTTTAACCCTTTGTTTTTGTTCTGCAATCTTCTTCAAAGGTTTCTGTGTTGAGCATTCACCTTTTTCTGTAGATTGCAAAACAGTTTCTTGAAATTTTTCTTTTAATTTCAAAAACATTTTCATTCTTTCATTTTCATCATCAGATCTTTCATTACAATCTTCAATTATGAGTTTGTCATAACTTGTAACATCGTCACTTATTGGAACAGAATTGATCGGTTTTGGACAAATATAATCTGGTACTGATGAAGTCACAAAACCTTTCAATTTTTTTTCAAGCTCATCAATTTTATTTCTTGCACTCACAGCTTCATTTTCAAGCTGAGAGATTTTCTCAAGATGAGAAGTTATTGCTTTTTCATTCTCACTTTTATTGTTTTCAAGAACAAATTTTTCATTTTCTAAAACTTTTATTTGATCTTGAAATTTTGTTTCATTTTCTTTCAAATTTTTATTTTCAAGTTTTATCCAAAAATCTTCATTTTCTGAAGATTTTATTTTATTTTCAAAATCTTTTTCTTTTTCTTTTAACCTTTTAATTTCCAATGTCAAACTGTCAAAATCATTCAACAGTTTGACATTTTCAGACATTGATTTCTCACAATTTAAGCACATCCCAAGAATCTACTCAACATCAACTTTCTTCTCAATTGTGAGAGCTGGAATTTCTTGAACCTGTTCTTCTACCATTCGAACTTCGTTCTCAGATTTGACTTCATCATTCTGTGACAACACAGTTGTCTCATCTTGTTCAGATGTTTCTTGATGAATACTGTCAACCTGTTTCTTCTCAGATTTTACATTTTCTTCCACATTTGCTGCTTCATGATTCTTCTTTTTCGCAACTAGTATATTCTTGAGCTTTTCAATTTATTCTGCAAAAGATTTATTAAGCATTTCAGACGAAAATAACTTTTTATAAAATTCATGTTTTTCAATTTCTCTACTATCATCATCACACTCTTCATCAGATGAGTATGAATGATCAAAAACTGGAGCTCTTTCTGAAACAACTTCTGAATCTTTTTCATTCTTTTCTGAAACACCATCTAAACCCTTTTCAACTTTTTCTAACACAATTTCCGAATCTTTTTTTATTGAAACTGGTTCTCTTGAAATTGATTTTTCGAAAACTGGTTCTTTTTCAATCTCAATATAACTCTCTTGTTGAGATGCATAGTAATACAATGCAATATCTTTTTCAGTTTCCATGTTTCGGTAACAGGTTTCACAAAATGGGTCACTTTCAAACGAAATTCCTTTTCAAGCGAAATAATCCTTTTTCACACGGAATTACCTGTTCAAACGGAATTACTCTCAAACGGAATAGCACTTTCAAGCGAAATCAAGTGCCATTTCAAACGGAATTACCTTTTCAAACGAAATCAGATGTAATACAAACGAAATTAGTAATTTCGTGTGAAATTACCTCAATTTTTCAAACGGAATAAGGTGTTTTTTAAACGAAATCAGTAATTCCGTATGAAATTGCCTCAACTTTTCAAGCGAAATTAGTGGCTCGTTCAAACGGAATTAACTGTTTGACCCATTTTTGTCACTTTTAGTCTGAATTTAGATCTGATTCTTTCAAGGGTTTGTTAAAACTGTATTTTACACGTTATATCAAAAGATCAGTTCATTTTAACCATGAAATCTTGATTAATTTTGAAAAGAAGGTGTAGAAATCAGAATTTTTCAGCGAAAACAAGCTAAATGGTAAGAACTCTTCCTCCTGAGCTCTGATACCACTTGTAGGATCGTTTTGCGACCCAAACGAGTCGATCAGAAGAATTCTTAGACAAAATCAGAGGCGGAATTCAATGATTCGGTCTTCGTTTAGCTTGTATTCACTATTAACTGTCTTGTTTATTGATCTGACAAAGATTTACAGCACGCAGACACTTCGACAGCACTTCGGCGTCGGAACCAAGAACCATACAAACGAAATCACATCAAGGGTATATATAGGCATGGTGATTCCGCTTGAACATGCTCAAGCGGAATCACTCAAGCTGAATTAACATCTTGATTTCGTGTGAAATGACACATGTGCCATTTCAAACGAAATTACCTCTACACACACATTTTTTCGTTTTCTATGCCCTGATCTATACAATCTAGTACAAGACTCGAACGAAGACGAAGTCGACAGACGTATGCACCAACAGATTTCAAAGCAATCCTGATCGTTTGACAAACTGGCAGCACCTCGGCTATGAAATCTCGAACGTTACAAATGATTCAACCACTCAGCTATATATAGGTGATGTAATTTCGTACGAAATAGGCACTGACTATTTCGTGCGAAATAGCAATGATCTAATTTCGTACGAAATAGCTTAGTGCTATTTCGTGCGAAATTACACATTCACACACAAACCCTAATTTTGATCCTGCTGAGCACTGGTCTATCCTATCTAGACACACGACTCGATACAAGACGAAGTTAACAGACATTTATGCACCAACATGAATTCTATGTTAAATAACATTTTTACATGTCGTAAAAATATTAGAAAGCTGACTTCTGCAGAATTTCTACGGAAAAGTGTTGAAATCGTCGCTTTTATTGCTTTTCGGGCAATTTTTAGTGTTATCGGACTTCGGAAATGTTTTAAATCAAACCCTTGCATTCCTAGTTAGGGTTTAATATATATTAGATGTTGGACTTTCGTCTGAGTCCTAAAGATTTCGTTTAGATGATTTCTGCGGATCCTGCGTTTTCGTCAGAATACTAGTTTACTAGGGGCTTTTCTAGTAGTTTCGATGCATTGTTTAAACTGTTTCAAATGTACTTAATAAAAAAGGAATCATATGCATCCTAAGTAAGTATTCTGTGAGTATTCTAAGTGTATGCCACGAAATACGCAGTTCGGGTGTTCAAAAATGAATAAAATGTAGCTAAAAATGAGTATTTTAAGTGTAAGAAAGTTACCGTAAAGTGGCAGTTGTCACAGATCGAGTCTTGGATTGTACGGGTTCCTTGTCACAAGAGCACACAGGTTTGAGTTCAATTATTTACCTCTTTCTACTTGATTTCTCTCAAACCAGGGCTCTGATACCAACTTGTAAGACCCTAATACGTATTTGACAGAAAGTCGCAGCGGAAATTCGTACCATAAAATTTCTTTCATTATAGACGTCTTGAACCTACTCGATAGTTTATTTTGAAAATAAACACTTTACATTAAATGCATAAATTGACTCATTTACGAAACGAAAACATTAAATTATGTTTACTAAATTACACAGTCAAGCATTCCCGTACAATCTGTCCGGTGACTCGTTCTTCAATCTCTTATACCTAGTGACGATGATCCATAATTTTGTACAACCTGCACTCACCACATAACATCACAGCATTAGTACACCTTATATATTATAAACATGATTTATAATCATGGAGACTCGTTACGTTCTATCCTCGTGCACTTTCCATTCCGTTATCTTTCTAAATACATGCATTTCATCTGAGTGTCTATCTCTTGGTGAAACTTCAATAATGTACATGTATTACATTTCAATCTCAAGGCACACTATTAATAACGTTAATACTCAATTGTATTGAAATCATGCATACATACACACCTACATACGTACATACATTTTTACAATCTTACATACATGCATACATTCATATATACACTCATACACACATACATACACACCTACATACGTACAAGTTCTTGCATACCACTTACATACCCGTGTATTTATTTCATGGGGCTTAGATTTGAATTTATAACCCATAAACATCAAGGAAACAATCAAAATCAAGTTTGTGAGGCCTACCGTAGACCACGGTTAGTGTACGGAAGCTTACGGTACAACGAACAACTTAAATAACAAATTTCATCATTTGGAACATGGGAAGGGCGTCGGCGACGACCCTTGATCCATTCTATTAGCACATATTAGAGACCTAAACCACATTTAAAAACCTTAAATGTTAGTATTAGAAGTGTAAAAAGTTGTTAAATATCAATCCTGTCGTAGGCTACGGTCTATAGACCGTAGCTTACGGTCCATTAATAATCAACAAAACAGCCCCTCCAGTACCGTAGCCTACGTCTGAACCGTAGGTTACACTGCAGCCCAGCTGCAGATTTTCCGGTTTAATCCTTTTTACGAAAACGGCCGTAACTTTCAAACCGTTTATCCGTTTTACCTCTCGTTTCTTCCTACGTGATCGTAATTTGATATTCTATCATGTGAACTTAGAATCCAACATCCAGGTTAAGGAAATTCTTAACTTATATGCTTTCGACTTATTATTCATTTACGAATTATTCGACCCGTTCATGTTTTCATCAAACAACTCATTTGTTTTAGCCCAAAACTTACATGAACATTATAACTATAATACTTCTACGTTATCCGGAGTTTTTTACTTGGAGTTTACGCACCCGATACCCGGTATGCGTTAAACTCATTCATTTCATTCAATTATACGAAGTTAAACTTTGTTAATACAATTCTATTCATAAATTGTTTATCCATTACTCATAACTTACAACCGAGTATTTTGACTATTAAACCGCGTCTCTGTTTCTTGGTTAGCGTACTTATATGCAATCCTACCCATTACCCGGTTATAATATCGTAGCCATTACTTAGGCATCATTCCGTTATAACAATAAGACCTCATTTTTTTTACCCGTTCGGTCTACTTAGCGAAAATCATCAATTTCATACAACCAAATCCATACTTGACTTCAATAATCATACTTAATTAACTAGAACACTACCTTACTTAAACAAACTAAGAAGTGATTACGGAAATCACTTACCTTGTGCATCCATGTCCGTATCCGCTTCCTTGCCTCCTCTTGACCCGTTAGCCTTTCATGCATGAGTCCATCTCGGCATGATTCCTCTACTTTCATGCCACCAAATCACATTCTCGTTAGCATACACAATTGTGACAACTCCCACTTTTTGATAATTTACGTACATTTAAAGCAATGATTTACATTATACAAGTATGTGTTTTGAATATCCAAAATGCATGATTACATGATATACATCTTAGAATACTCATGGAATATTCATTTATGATGCACATGATTCATTTTTATTGGTTACATTTGAAACAGTGTAAACAATGCATCGAAACAACTAGAGTAGTACCTAGTAAACTAGCTTACTGACGAAAACTCAGGATCCGCAGAAACCATCTAAATGATATCTTTAGGACTCAGACGAAAGTCCAACATCAAATATACATTAAACCCTAATTAGAAATGCAAGGGTTTGGTCTAATACTTTCCCGATGTCCGGTAGCACTAAAAACGGCCTGAAAAGCGCTAAAAGTACCATTTCAATAATTTTCCGCAAAATTCAGCATTAGTGTTTTTATTACAAGATGCAAAAGTGTTGTTTAAACACAAATTTCATATAAAAATACATAGGGAATATCATTTTTATACATAACCGAATTTTTCCCTACAACTTTCATAAGTTAACCTTTCGACTATCTACTTGCGGAACGAGCACTAAACGACTATCCGAACTATATTTTGACATAGTATGCGAACTAGTGAACATTACTTTTGGTCTTTTTCATCATAATTATGATCATTCTTTATCATGAACTACCTTGAACTAAACGACTATCCGAACTATATTTTGACATAGTATGCGAACTAGTGAACATTACTTTTGGTCTTTTTCATCATAATTATGATCATTCTTTATCATGAACTACCTTGAATTATTGAATCCCTAAAACACTTTAACATTCTAATCTCTTTTTCTACATTTTACAAAGCCATGAAATTTACTAACACATGAAACCACATATGGCACCCCTAAATAAAATTTGGGCGGTAAATATGGGGTCCCACACCTTAATTTTTGTGTTAAAAATATCTAGATATTTATGGTTAATTACTAGTGGATGAAATTGGTGATTTATTATAACACTTACACACTAAGTTACTAGCACTTTACCACATATTTCACCTTATCTTTCACCCAAAAACTCTCTCATCATCTTCATCCATTTCACCAAGAACACCATAAAAACCCACTTCACTTTAGTCATTTCTTTGATGATCAAGATGATTTTCTATGGAACCTAAGATGATCTAAAGCACTTACAAGCTAAAGCAAGTATTTTCATCCATTCAAGAGCATTCTACCATCAAGAGCATCATCTTGTTAGTTCTTAATCATCCTCTAGATCATCCCTAGCCTAGTGCTAGAAGTGAGCTTCTAAATCTATTTTTTTTCATACTTATTTATGTTTATGATTGTTAATATAACTAGTAAAAACTATATAATCATACATAATAATATGAAGATACAAAGAAGCAAAAATAAAAATCATGATATGAATATGTTTGTTTATGTTGTGATTTAAGATTTATTACTTACATGTTTGATCTTGTTATGATGGATATCATAAGAATAACTTGTTAGATGATGTTTAAAAACATAATCTAACAAGTATACATGTTTATGTTAAAAGGGTTTTTTTTAACATAAAGGTTTAAATGGATGATCATAACCTTTGATTTTGTGAATGTATTTAAGGTTTTTCATTAAAAACAATACTTTTACAAGATTATGAAAACAAACATACAAGTTGAGATTTTTATAAAAGTGGTTAAAACTAGAAGTAAAGCATGGATTTGAACTAGTTAGCATATGTTATGATCATGCCCAAAACCCTACATGATTTTGAGATCATCTTGATAAGTTTATGTTATAAAATCTCATATGTTTTAGTTAAAGATGTTATGAGTAAATTGTTGGTGAATTTGAAAAAGAAAATGATATGTTTATTAAACATAGCTAAATGATTAATACAAAGGTTATATGGCAAATTTTCTTAAAAACTTTATGTTATAAAAACTATCATTTTTGGTTAAACCTTTACAAGATTTAAAAAGATTCTAAAGAAAGGTTTTTATAAAAGAAAAGATTAGATAAATATATATTTTTGAGAAAATGTATATTTTGTCACTTTAACAATTTATGTGATATGTAATATTTGGTGTATTAGTTATATGTAACAAAAGTAGGAACTTGGATCCAATGTTACAATTAAACTCAAGACACTTTATAATTAAATTCTTACAAAACTACACATAATTACGCCTTAAAAACGAGTTACGGACAATCCGAAGAATCGAACACCATTTATGGTCAAAACTGTCACACCCCGACCACGTAAAACAACAAACCGTGGCGGAAACGTCGGGGAGTGTTGTAACAGAATTATTGTTTCAAACCATGGATGCAAAGAGTTTCGTTTTATTACATATTAAACATTGTCTTAAGTTAAACAAACAAGTCAAACACAGCCTATTATCGTTATTAAATCACTAAGGCCTTATCCGGTCCTAAGTGAGTATGCATCCTACTTGCAATCAACACTAAGCAACTTCACCTGAAACATATGTAAAAACAAAGTCAGCAAAGAAATATTGGCGAGTACATAGTTTTTGTGTGAGTATCAGATTCATGGCTCGTTTAAATGTTGAAACAACTTGTACAACTTTGTTAATTGATATTAGAAAAACCTTGTTTGGTAAAATATTTGTATTGCAAATGAATAACCAAGTCAAAATAGATTGGTCACAATTTATAAACCTCGATGCCATGAATCTTAACCCAAAACATTTGTTTATGTAAACCAAATCATAAATCATTTTTGTAGTAAAACTCGTATGGTTTATAACGTTTCGAGAACCTCGTTTGTGTGACATCGCTTCCAATTGTTTACCCAAATCGTTTAATTTGTTAATAATCGCTTTAGTCGTTTCAATCATTCTCGTTTTAGATCGTGAAACTACTTTTGGTCGTCTCGCTAATTACATTCAAACCTGTGTGACTCGTATATTGTTCAACTCGTTTTCGCATTAACAAACCTCCAAAGGTAAGTTAACGATCATCAGATTCGGACATTTAAATAAAATGGTTAACTTATTCCAAAAAGTCCCAAATTTTTACAGAATGTCTTAAACGATCCAAATATTATTGTGTAAAAATATCGGGGTTTAGTTCAATACCAATATTTTATAAAAATTCATTTTCCGGACTGAAATCAGATTTATTATTTTCTGATTGCAGTTTACGAAATAATTCATTAAAAATTCATCGTGAGTCCGATTTACGAAATTCTAGTGGGAGAATTACAAATACGTCAGTGGTCAACTATGGTATAAATTTCGTGATCAGAATCCACACAGAATACAAGTTATGACAGAAAACAGGACGCACATTTCAGCAGCAAAAATGCAGCTCTAGCTGCTGTTACGAAAAGACGCTTTAAAAATAGTAAACGGAGTCCAAAAATTATGATTCCGGTGCCATTAGAACCGTATTTCATAATACATGAACTTAGGCTTCAGAAAATACATTTTTCGTTTCATTAAGGTCCTGTTACAGCTAGTTAAAGTCAGCTGAAAATACAACTCAGCATGCTGTTTTTAGTTTAAAGGTTACTAAAACGCACACATACGACAACCATACTTTCTAATAACGATTGACAACATGTCATAAGTTATTTACAGCAGATTATAGTTCATATATCTCAGATTCATCATGCATTAACATATTTCATCATCATTTTGACACTACTTTATCACTAGACTAGTTTATGCTCAAGACTTGTTCATGCTCTTTAATGTTCTTGTGATTTAGACAACAACATCAAACTACATAACATAACTATGAACAAGATGAAACAAGGTACAAGAAACTTACTACTAGCACAAGGCTAGGGTAGAGATTCTAGTGAGAAAATGTGATGAAAAAGACTAGAACAAAGCTCCTTTGCAAGCCCTTCAACTTGCAACTTCCATGGATGAACTTCAAAGCTTTGTAAGGACTTGTAAATGAAGAAGATGAAGATGTTGAGGGATGATGGTGGGTTCGGTTATGGAGGACCGAAAATGAGAGAGAGAGTGAGGATGTTTGTGTAGTGTAAGAAATAGGGTGATATTTATAAGCAAGATCTAAAACAAATCCTTCATGATCATAAAATCTCTACATGTATCCAAGAAAGATTATGAGAATATATTGCAAGATCTTACCAAAAATTTGGTGGGTGTTTACGGTTAGAGAGAGGAGAGAAGGATAGATTGTGTGATCTAGTAAAGATTGTGTAGAGATATAGAAGGATTATGTGCAAGATATGGAGAGATATGCAAGAGATTATGTAGAGATACTTGGCACAACAAATCAAAGAAGATATTGCCATATCTAGCCAAATATTTGGTGGGTCCCTCTCCATATATTGAACCGTATATGCACATGGGGGAGGGGGTCCAAGTGTAAGTTTTTATATAAATATGCCATATGTAGGCTAAAACGGGTGTTTAACTGGATACCGGGGTATTTTATCTAGCGTTTAACTCCCGGTTTATGGCGTTCTAAATTATTTTTATTATTCTATAAAAATAAACTCACCAAAATATTACTGAAATAAATTTCAGTTGTCGAGACTTGCTGCATTGTCTACGTTTCGCAGTAACAGCACTGTGTCGCGCAGAAACACGCGGTACGCGCTTAAACTTGAAAAATAACGTTTTTAAGCGTTTTAATTTATTTTTCAACACGAACCTGATTAAAATAAAATTTTAATCATAACAGAATATTTGTGGGATTTAACTATTATCCGGGCGGTCACTAACGTTCGTTTCGCAGTTTTGTCGTAATTAGTTCTTTAGTTCACATAAACATGTTTTCGCCATACCGAATCCTTCGAAACTTATTTCTAAGTTATGTAAAGGATATTTAGGGTATGTTTGGCTTACGTCACAGTTCCGGAGTGTATGTCACGTTAAACTGATTGCGTTTGAGCACCAGTTTGCGTATAACCTTCCAGAAAGTGATTTAAAGCTTGAAATCAAATCGAATCAAATTGTAAAATCATTAAACACAATTGCACACATAATATCACCAAAACACATATAAGAACACCAAAGCATATTGTTTTATTGATAACTGACATTGTTTTACATAATACGATGATTACAGAACACAGTTGTCACAGTCTCCCCTACTTTAGGAAATTTCGTCCCGAAATTTTATTTAGAGGAATCTTGTGAAAACAAATGCGGATATTTCGCCTGCATCTGGTCCTTACGTTCCCAAGTAAACTCGGGGCCACGTTTGGATTCCCAGCGAACTTTGACTAAATGAATCCGTTTGTTCTTCAACTGTTTGTATGTACGTTCCACTATCTCCACAGGTTTCTCGACAACGTGCATCGTTTCATCGATTTGAATCTCCTCGAGAGGAATGTGAAGATCAGCATCAGCTAAACACTTTCGCAAATTGGACACGTGAAAAGTCGGATGAACATTTCCAAGCTCTGGAGGTAGCTCTAGGCGATAGGCAACTTTTCCAATTCTTTCAACAATCTTAAATGGTCCAACATATCGTGGTGCAAGTTTTCCTTTCTTTCCAAATCTCACCACTCCCTTCCAAGGTGACACCTTGAGTAAGACACGGTCTCCGATTTGAAATTCCATGGGCTTGCGTCCCAAATCTGCATAACTCTTTTGACGGCTTCTAGCTGTCACAAGATTATCGCGAATTTTCTTGATTTTGTCTGTTGTTTCCAGAATGAGCTCGGGTCCAGTAAGCTGAGCTTCACCGATCTCATTCCAACAGACAGGTGAACGACATTTTCGACCGTAGAGAGCTTCGAATGGTGCCAGCTTAATGCTAGCATGATAACTATTATTGTATGAGAACTCGATCAATGGCAGATGAGAATCCCAATTACCACCAAAGTCTATCACGCATGTTCTAAGCATATCCTCCAAAGTTTGAATCGTCCTCTCAGATTGACCATCTGTTTGGGGATGATAAGCAGTGCTTAGATTCAGTTGGGTTCCCAAAGCAGATTGCATGGTCTTCCAAAAATGAGATGAAAACCGAGCATCACGATCGGAAATGATATCCAAAGGAATACCATGTCGTGATACAATCTCATCAACATAAATCTTGGCAAGCTTTTCAGCAGAGAAATCCTCACGGATTGGTAAGAAGTGAGCAGATTTTGTCAAACGATCAACTACAACCCAAATAGCATCGTGACCTTTACATGTATGCGGTAACTTAGTAATGAGATCCATTGCAATGTTCTCCCATTTCCAAACCGGTATCTCTGGTTGTACAAGCAAACCAGAAGGTCGTTGATGTTCGGCCTTGACTTTGAGACAAGTTAGGCATTTCGATACATACAAGGCAACATCCTTCTTCATACCAGGCCACCAATACTGGGTACGAAGATCCTTGTACATTTTATCAGCACCAGGATGGATAGAATATCGAGACTTGTGAGATTCGTCCATTACTAAGGTGCGAAGATCGTCCTGATTCGGAATCCACAAACGATTCTCAAAATAGAGTAAACCATCATCTTTCCTTTCGAGTTTAAGCTCAAGTTGAACTGGTAGCTCATATTTCAATAATTCATTGATCACACAAGATCGTTGAGTTTGAAGAACACGAGATTGAATATCAGATAGAGTTCGAACAGAATGAAGCTTGACCCGTTCCTTTCGGCTAAGCGCATCGGCCACGACATTCGCCTTACCAGGATGGTAGCGGATCTCGCAATCATAATCGTTTAAGAGTTCAACCCAATGTCGTTGTCTCATGTTCAGCTTCTTCTGATAGAGAATATGCTGGAGACTTTTGTGGTCTGTGAAAACCACACAGTTCGTTCCATAAAGGTAGTGTCTCCAGATTTTGAGCGCAAAAACTACAGCCCCTAACTCAAGATCATGAGTCGTATAGTTCTTCTCGTGAACTTTCAACTGTCTAGATGCATAAGCTATGACTTTACCTCATTGCATAAGAAGGCAACCAAGTCCTAGATTCGACGCGTCACAATAGACAACAAAATCATCGTTTCCCTCAGGTAGAGATAAAACAGGAGCATCACGGAGCTTTCGTTTCAGCGTTTGGAACGCTTCTTCTTGCTTTGGTCCCCACTCAAAAGGCTTATTTTTCTGAGTAAAAGCAGTGAGTGGAACCACGATCTTTGAAAAGTTAGAAATAAACCGTCGATAATAACCAGCAAGACCAAGAAAAGAACGAACTTCTGTAGGTGTCGTTGGTGTATTCCAATCCCTAATTGCAACAATCTTGGATGGATCTACATGAATACCTTGCTCATTGACAATATGACCCAAGAACTGAACTTCTTTAAGCCAGAATTCACACTTGGAGAATTTAGCAAAAAGTTGTTCCTTCTTCAGGAGTTCCAATGTCAAACGAAGGTGTTGTTCGTGATCGGCTCGAGACCTTGAATAAATGAGAATATCGTCGATGAACACAATGATGAACTTATCCAAATAAGGTTTACAGACCCTATTCATTAAGTCCATGAAGATAGCTGGGGCATTCGTCAAACCAAAGGGCATGACAGTGAACTCGTAGTGCCCATATCTTGTACGGAAAGCAGTTTTGGGGATATCTTCTTCGAACACGCGAAGTTGATGATACCCAGAACGCAGATCGATCTTGGAAAAACATGAAGCACCTTGCAGCTGGTCGAAGAGATCATTAATTCTAGGTAGGGGATATCGATTCTTAATGGTAAGCTTATTAAGCTCACGATAATCGATACACATTCGAAAAGATCCATCTTTCTTTTTCACAAAGAGAACAGGAGCTCCCCAAGGCGAAAGGCTCGGACGGATGAATCCTTTATCAGACAACTCTTGAAGCTGTTTCGATAACTCTTGCATCTCCGATGGTGCAAGACGATAAGGCGCTTTCGCAACCGGGTTGGCATTGGGTACAAGGTCAATATGAAACTCGACTTGACGAACTGGAGGCAAACCAGGCAGTTCATCGGGAAACACCTCCGGATAATCCCGAACAATCGGAATATCCTGAATACTCTTGCTCTTGCCTTTCTCCTCGGTGACATGTGCCAGGAAAGCAACATATCCTTTTTGCAAATATCTTTGGGCCTTCATGCACGACATAAGCTTCAATCCACCAGATGGTTTCTCACCACGAACTTCCAGAATATCACCAGACGGAAGAGGAATACGAACAATCTTATCGAAACAACCCACCTTAGCATGATGTTTGGTTAACCAATCCATCCCCACGATAATATCGAAACTCCCAAGTTGCATCGGTGTGAGGTCAATGGGAAAAAGATGGTTATCAAGGTTTAACTGACAGTCACGAATAACAGAATCGAGAACAAGAGGTTTACCAGTAGCAATTTCGACAGATAAGGGTTTCCTCAGTTTAGTTCTAGGTATAGCAAGCAAAGGCTCAAAAGATAGTGAAACAAAACTTCTATCGGCACCAGAATCAAAAAGAATGGATGCAGGTCGATTGTTAACAAGAAACGTACCATTGACGACGAGGTTATCAGCTCGCGCCTCATTTGCATTTAGATTGAATACTCGTCCCCGAGCGGGATTCGCATTCGCATTGACATTGACATTCACGTTCGGATTTGCATTCGCATTTGCCAACCTCGGACAGTTGTTGCGGAAGTGACCATACTCTCCACAATTGAAGCAAGAACCCAGTGGGAATCTAGCAGGATTCCCCTGAACTGGGGCTTGATTCTGAACAATCTGATTCTGAACCGAACGACAGACGTTGGCCAGATGCCCAAGCTTACCACACGTTGTGCATTGCCTACAAGCTTGTTGTGAAACATGATGACCGTTGCAGCGAGCACAATGAGGTGCGGTACCAGCATACACTTTCTTCGCAGGAGGTTGAGCTGGTGGGTTCTGAGGGTTCTGAGCAGTTTGTGCAGTTACTGCAAAGTTCTGAGCACCCTTTCGCTTTCTCGACTTCTTCGAAGACTCACCCTTCTTACCCTTACCCTTTTCGTTGTCTTTAGCAGAATCAGTTGACTTCTTCTTATCACCCTTGCAGGTAAGTTTACCCTTCCTGACTTGCGACTCAGTCAGGGTAGCAGATAACTCGATCGCTTGACGAACAGTAGCAGGATTGACGCCAGTCACAATATCCTGTATGGAATCGGGTAGACCATTGATATACCTCTCTATCGCTTTCTCCAACAGGGTAACCATAGTAGGACACAAAAGACTGAGCTCCTCAAATTGATCCGTATACGCACGGTGTTCTCCCCCGTCTTGTTTCAGATCGTCAAACTCTCGTTCCAAAGCTCGAATTTCATGACGGGGGCAGAACTCTCTCATCATGAGAGCTCGAAGCTCTTCCTATGTCTGTGCCAATGCCACTTCGGCACCCCTATCGCGCATCACTCCGTTACACCAAGTAAGAGCACGCTTCTGGAACACACTTGACGCGAATTCAACCTTACGCCCATTCGGGCATTGCACATGTCTGAACGTGTTCTCGATACTTTCAAACCATTGAAGGAGTGCAGTCGCTCCTTGTGACCCAGAAAACTTCAGCGGCTTTGCAGAATTGAAACTCTTGAAATTACATTGTGCATTGTTATTGTTGTTGTTGTTGTACATCTCGTGGATTTGGGTCACAACGCCTGGAAGCACAGCAGCCATTTGTTGAGAGACAAGGGCTGCGAGTTCTTCAGCAGTAAAAGATTGTGCATCATGTCGAGGAGGCATTGTCTAACAAGTAAATATGAGAAATGGGTGAGGTTGAAATTTAGGAGAAACAAAAGAGGTATCGACAAAACACAAGGAAGGTGATCATTTGTTTGTTACCTTGAACAAACAAACGACACGCAGTGACTAATCAAAGTAATGAATCAAAATAATGTATCGCGAAGACATGCTCGCCTATAAGTGAACACTCACCCCAAGAGTTCCCAGGTAAGAGTGACTGGTCCGATTATGTGGATTTGTACGAACACTCTAGCCTTAGACAGAAAACTCAGGGTACAGGCATTCACTCTTCCAGTTTGCACGTGTTCACATTATTTAGACCCAAACTTTGACCAGATTTTGAAACTCAAAAGGCACTAAGCCAAAAATGAGTCAAACTGGAAGGGTTCAAAACCTTACAACAGAGGGTTCAAAACCTAGTAATCAATCATCCTGGAACGGGTGATTAATTTTCGAAGCAGATTCGGATTTTGTTTTTTTTTAATTCTAAACGCAAATCAACTTGCGTTGGGGTCCTAGAAAGTTATAGTCTAGGTCAAAATATTACTAATAACCTAATTTTCTATAACCATTGGCTCTGATACCAACTCTTCTGTCACACCCCGACCACGTAAAACAACAAACCGTGGCGGAAACGTCGGGGAGTGTTATAACAGAATTATTGTTTCAAACCATGGATGCAAAGAGTTTCGTTTTATTACATATTAAACATTGTCTTAAGTTAAACAAACAAGTCAAACACAGCCTATTATCGTTATTAAATCACTAAGGCCTTGTCCGGTCCTAAGTGAGCATGCATCCTACTTGCAATCAACACTAAGCAACTTCACCTGAAACATATGTAAAAACAAAGTCAGCAAAGAAATGCTGGCGAGTACATAGTTTTTGTGTGAGTATCAGATTCATGGCTCGTTTAAATGTTGAAACAACTTGTACAACTTTGTTAATTGATATTAGAAAAACCTTGTTTGGTAAAATATTTGTATTTCAAATGAATAACCAAGTCAAAATAGATTGGTCATAATTTATAAACCTCGATGCCATGAATCTTAACCCAAAACATTTGTTTATGTAAACCAAATCATAAATCATTTTTGTAGTAAAACTCGTATGGTTTATATCGTTTCGAGAACCTCGTTTGTGTGAAATCGCTTCCAATTGTTTACCCAAATCGTTTAATTTGTTAATAATCGCTTTAGTCGTTTCAATCATTCTCGTTTTAGATCGTGAAACTACTTTTGGTCGTCTCGCTAATAACATTCAAACCTGTGTGACTCGTATAATGTTCAACTCGTTTTCGCATTAACAAACCTCCAAAGGTAAGTTAACGATCATCAGATTCGGTCGTTACCCACCTAACCCACACATAACCATGGGTTCGGTCTGATAACGGGATTTGTCGGATCCTATGGTACCATAACCTAATACTGGTCAGCTTGATCAATGCTAATGAATGTCATTCGTTATGTAACTACAACCAACAAGTTCGTCCACATTATCGAAATCGTTATTAGTTTTGTATAAACCATTTCAATCGTTTTGAAACCATCGTTAGAATATTGAAATCCTTTTGATACATATGAATCACCCCAAAACAATCGAAAACAGTAAAAGAGGGGATCTATGTACTCACCTTCGGGTGCGTTTTTAAATGTTAACACAATCCCTCAAATTGTTTATCCGCCCTAAATTAAATAAGAATGATTTTTAATAATCAACACCCATGCTTTGACATGCAAAATGCTACTTATGTTATTTCTGTTTTAATACATACGAAACTGGGCTGTTTTCGGACATTTAAATAAAATGGTTAACTTATTCCAAAAATTCCCAAATTTTTACAGAATGTCTTAAACGATCCAAATATTATTGTGTAAAAATATCGGGGTTTAGTTCAATACCAATATTTTATAAAAATTCATTTTCCGGACTGAAATCAGATTTATTATTTTCTGATTGCAGTTTACGAAATAATTCATTAAAAATTCATCGTGAGTCCGATTTACGAAATTCTAGTGGGAGAATTACAAATACGTCAGTGGTCAACTATGGTATAAATTTCGTGATCAGACTCCACACAGAATACAAGTTATGACAGAAAACAGGACGCACATTTCAGCAGCAAAAATGCAGCTCTAGCTGCTGTTACGAAAAGACGCTTTAAAAATAGTAAACGGAGTCCAAAAATTATGATTCCGGTGCCATTAGAACCGTATTTCATAATACATGAACTTAGACTTCAGAAAATACATTTTTCGTTTCATTAAGGTCCTGTTACAGCCAGTTAAAGTCGGCTGAAAATACAACTCAGCATGCTGTTTTTAGTTTAAAGGTTACTAAAACGCACACATACGACAACCATACTTTCTAATAACGATTGACAACATGTCATAAGTTATTTACAGCAGATTATAGTTCATATATCTCAGATTCATCATGCATTAACATATTTCATCATCATTTTGACACTACTTTATCACTAGACTAATTTATGCTCAAGACTTGTTCATGCTCTTTAATGTTCTTGTGATTTAGACAACAACATCAAACTACATAACATAACTATGAACAAGATGAAACAAGGTACAAGAAACTTACTACTAGCACAAGGCTAGGGTAGAGATTCTAGTGAGAAAATGTGATGAAAAAGACTAGAACAAAGCTCCTTTGAAAGCCCTTCAACTTGCAACTTCCATGGATGAACTTCAAAGCTTTGTAAGGACTTGTAAATGAAGAAGATGAAGATGTTGAGGGATGATGGTGGGTTCGGTTATGGAGGACCGAAAATGAGAGAGAGAGTGAGGATGTTTGTGTAGTGTAAGAAATAGGGTGATATTTATAAGCAAGATCTAAAACAAATCCTTCAAGATCATAAAATCTCTACATGTATCCAAGAAAGATTATGAGAATATATTGCAAGATCTTACCAAAAATTTGGTGGGTGTTTATGGTTAGAGAGAGGAGAGAAGGATAGATTGTGTGATCTAGTAAAGATTGTGTAGAGATATAGAAGGATTATGTGCAAGATATGGAGAGATATGCAAGAGATTATGTAGAAATACTTGGCACAACAAATCAAAGAAGATATTGCCATATCTAGCCAAATATTTGGTGGGTCCCTCTCCATACATTGAACCGTATATGCACATGGGGGAGGGGGTCCAAGTGTAAGTTTTTATATAAATATGCTATATGCAGGGGCGGAACTACAAGGGGGTCAGGAGGGTCCATTGACCCTCCGGCGAGTCTCCGGTGACCAGATTTCCACTATATTTTTTTTCCGATAGATACCACTTAAGTAGTCGTTTTCTCTTGGTTTGACCCCTCATCATCATGCATAGAGTTGTTTAAGTGAAGAGATAGAGTTGTTTAAGCGAAAAGAACATGACCAGAATTTTTTTCCGGTGGCATCTGAGGCGTAGAGTGGATGTTGGAGTGCAGTAGCTTTTGGGAAGAGAAGATTGACAATAGCCCAATTTTCAAGACTGATAAACAATATTTTATTAATTAATAAGCAATATCTTATTTATTAATTTTAAATTAAGTTTCAACCTACCGTGCAGTCATATCAAATGAAAAATTATATAAGTTGGTTGGTCATGGGTTTAGTTTTAACTTTTTAAGAATTACTGGTTTAGAATAATGGATATAGGGTGTGGGTTGTGGCGTTGAAGGCGGTTTAACGTCGGCTACATCACCCCGGCTCGGTGTTGGGTTTGGTGTTGCTTGCTTGACGTGGATATTCTGCCTGGCATGGAGCGGGGGGGCTGGGTGACGTGACGGGCTGTGGTTGGCTGGTTCAAAGTGTGTTATTTTTATTAAATGAAATTTTTAGTAGTTTAAACAAAAAAAATTCACATGGCTGGCCACGCACAGCTAAGCGACGTCCCACCACACCACTAGTTTTTAAGTATTAGCTTGGGATCTCACCTTCGCTACGTGTCAAGCAATGCCCCCTACCCAAACATCTCCACACCCTATAGTCTTAGAAACGGTTAGATTTTTATTTATCTTTTTAAGGCATTTGCTTATTTAGTATAAATAAGTTTATATTTTTTTTTATTTAATACACTTTGCTTTATTACTTTATTTTATCGATTCATCATATATAAAATTATTGTTAAAAAATATTTTTTATTAACAAGATGACCAGAGACTAACAGCGTTAGCGTTCTATTAGTCAGGGTCCATTAAAGGTTAATATGTGAAAAGTTGGGACTATAAGTGGGAATTTTTGAAGTTGGGACCGTTGCCGGCCAACGAGAATAGTTTGGATTATTAAAACCCATTATTCTTTGTAAAAAATAAGAAGAGTTCATTAACGAAAGTAAAAAAGAAATTCTATTACGACCCCCAGTCGAAAATTTCTGGTTCCGCCACTGGCTATATGTAGGCTAAAACGGGTGTTTAACTGGATACCGGCTATTTTATCTAGCGTTTAACTCCCGGTTTATGGTGTTCTAAATTATTTTTATTATTCTATAAAAATAAACTTGCCAAAATATTACTGAAATAAATTTCAGTTTTCGAGACTTGCTGCGTTGTCTACGTTTCGCAGTAACAGCACCGTGTCGCGCAGAAACACGCGGTACGCGCTTAAACTTGAAAAATAACGTTTCTAAGCGTTTTAATTTATTTTTCAACACGAACCTGATTAAAATAAAATTTTAATCATAACAGGATATTTGTGGGATTTAACTATTATCCGGGCGGTCACTAACGTTCCTTTCGCAGTTTTGTCGTAATTAGTTCTTTAGTTCACATAAACATGTTTTCGCCATACCGAATCCTTCGAAACTTATTTCTAAGTTATGTAAAGGATATTTAGGGTATGTTTGGCTTACGTCACAGTTCCGGAGTGTATGTCGCGTTAAACTGATTGCGTTTGAGCACCAGTTTGCGTATAACCTTCCAGAAAGTGATTTAAAGCTTGAAATCGGAATCGAATCAAATTGTAAAATGATTAAACACAATTGCACACATAATATCACCAAAACACATATAATAACACCAAAGCATATTGTTTTATTGATAACTGACATTGTTTTACATAATACGATGATTACAGAACACAGTTGTCACAAAAACGGACGATGGACGAATCCATAAACGTATCGCCAATCCGAGAAGATTACTACGACGTTTAGACGATCTTTCAACGCGAAAAATAAATATGCTATCGATAACAAAATTCGGATGATTTTAAATGTATAAAAGTTTTATGTATTCTTATGACTAAAAAGTCTTTACTTAGTGATTTTATAAAAATGATTTTTATAAAAATGATAGAATACTTTCAAGTGGGCTTATATATTTACTAAATGGGTTTATACTTTCAAGTGGGCTTATGTATTTACTAATGGGCTATCTTTACTAAATGGGCTTCACATAAATACATGGGCTAAGCCCAATATCAAAACTCATGGGCTAAGCCCAATGCCAAACATATGGGCCAAGGCCCAATAACATTAAGCCCAATACTATTTAGGCCCAACACTATTTAGGCCCAATACTATTTAGGCCTAACACTATTTAGGCCCAACACTATTTAGGCCCAACACTATTTAGGCCCAACACTATTTAGGCCCAACACTATTTAGGCCCAATACTATTTAGGCCCAACACTATTTAAGCCCAATAACATGAAAACATGGGCTCGGCCCATTGACACAATTTTTGAAAATACAAATATACCATTGATTCATACAAGAACACGAAATCATAAGGACGAAATCCGATGATACAACATACAAGATACAAGATTACTTATATATATATATATATATATATATATAGTGAAATATATATATATATATATATAACAAGTTCAACAATTCGTACATCTAATACAAAGTTCAACAAATAACAAAGACTTGTACACGAGTCATTACAAAGACCGATGTGTCTAACAAATATAGAACGTTTGTAGGTCGCGACATATTACAAGGCAACCGCAAGTGAGGATTCAGATACTTATATTTCACAGACGCAATTCTGTGAGTTCATGTCCCCTTTTCATCTTAAATACTTTTCAAGCTTTACAACTATCGGGGAAAATACATGTACAATAGTATGATAAGTCAAGGAATGAAACACCTTAGATCATGTGAGAAATTAGGGCCATAACTAAAGCACCATTATTCCAAGTTTGGACCAAGGAACAAAAGGGTTAGATCTAATGGGTTTTGGCGAGCCCCACTCATGGCCATTCGTTTGCTTAGGAGTGCTTTTGTTGCCCTACGACATGGTGTCGATACAATTAAAATCGTCTAGGGTTGGATTGCTTCCTATTTCATCACACATATTAATGTCCTTGCAAAACATTAATGATCACGATTTCATTGACGCTTTTCATACTAGTTTTGATTCAAATACAAATACATTCACATTTTAAGGAATGTATCATTTACAACTAAACTGCATGAACTCGCTCAACTTTTGTTGACGTTTTCCACTTAAACATGTATTTCAGGGAATTAGTGGACCATGTTGGGGATTTCAATTCAAGGAACAAACGTCAAGACTCCGTGCCATCTTTTGAAGGGTTTGCCTATTATATACCGTCTCTTGCGGTGGTATAGTGGACAAAGCCTTAGTGTTTAAAACTTTCGTTTTGGATGTATGAAACAAAAATAACTTATTTTCTTTGGATGGTTTGTAAATTATAAATTTAATGTATGTTGCGCATCTTTTGAACAAGTATGGTAATGGCAATGGAGTATATTTTATTCATTTAGTATGTTTACTTATATCGTTATGCAATGAGAACCGAACAGATCACACCTCGCGCTTCCGCTATGAGCAGGGTGTGACAGTTTGGTATCAGAGCTTCGATTGTAGTGAACCAGGATTCTTTCTCAAGTCTAGTCTACAGTCACTAAGGAACCTCTCACGAAAACAATTTATACAAGAACAAGAGTTTTCATTGCATAAACATTTTTCAAGGTCCACTACAACAAAAACAAAATTCATCTCATACAAATCAAGCAAGGACATTAAGTGTCTTAGTCTCTAAATGGTAGACATGAATCATTAAGTTATTCCGCACAACATTAATAGGATAACGTAAAATGAACTTATGTGATTCCAACATTTCGTGTATATATATTAATTGACTATTAATTATTAATACATATGTCGAACAAATTATTTTCCAGGATATCATGTCTTCCTCCGAAGGAAGCAACATTTATGACGATATGGATCCTATGACACCCTCTTCGGATGATGATTATGTACCTGAGGTTCAGGTTATTACTTCGGATAGTGAGATGGGATCAGATGGCGATATGGATAACTTCCAGCCATTTGCATTGCTAGGTGATGTTGTTGATGATGACATATTAGATATGCCTCCGCAGCTCAATGACGTAGTTATCATAGGTCACCCTGAGGGTGAACATGTAGTCGAGGTTATACCCTTGGATATCCTTCCTCTTGCTATTATGCCTTTTATTGACGACCTCGACGAGGATGACGACGGCGTAGTTCCAGTGATTCCCGTGGAGCACTTAGATGATGATTTAGGAGACGGGGATGTTTATGATCTGGTTATTCTAAAGGTTGCAGCCCCGGTAGTTCTTGTAACACCTGCGTCTTTTCAACCATCAAACAAATGCCCACCCAGTAAAATATTGTATTTCATACTTGGGATTTGTAAAAATATGTGTATCGTTTACACATATCAATTCTTGTTCGATTTCAAGCTCTAAATCGCTTTCTGGAAGGTTATACGCGCACTAATGCGTAAATATAACCAGTTTAATTCAACAAACACTCCGGAATAGTGAAATAGGCTTAACATACCTTAAATAACCTATACATAACTTAGATATAAGTTTTGGAAGGTTTGGTGTGGTGAAATCAAAGTTAATTCGCTTACAGGGACTAAAGTTGACAAACTGCGAAAGTATGCCAATTTGAACTGTAACAGACATTCCGGAACTTGACCATAAGTTAAACATACCATAAATATCCTTTACATAGCTTAGAAATAGGCTTTGAGGGGTTCGGTGTGCAAAAATAAACTTTTGGAACATTCAGGGACTAAAAGTGTCAAAAAGTGCACAAGTTTGCATTTTCGCGCATAACTTACGTTCTGAATACATCTGGACATCCAAAAATTTATGAAAGCATGACTATATTATGTTTTAGTGTTCGCCATAAGAAAAATCCATTCGTAGCGTCATTTGGATCGTTTTTCGCGCTTATGCGTATTCCGTCGTAATTAACCGAACAACGCAACCGTACGGCTAAACGAACCGACATCTGAGATATTTTTGAGCATGTTTTGAGTTCCCTATACTTTAACTTCATTTTAGAGCCTTGAAATGAGGTTAACGGGGTTCAAACGCATCGAAAATCGCTTAAAACACGTGCAGGGACCAGTTCTGCAAAATCTGCCAAAACAGGGGCCTAGCGTGACGCGAGGGTCCTTAGCGTCACGCGAGCCCCTATCTGGACCAGATTCAGTGTTTTAAATGCAAGTTGCAACCAATTTAACCACAACCACATGTTTGCAACTTGCTTAATCACTAAGATTAGGAGCATATGTGGCTCCATAACCTTTGTGACAAGTGTACGCCTTGGATTCGATCACGTACTACGAGAAACGATCCTAACGGTGGTGCATATCCTATAAATACCCACCCCCCTTTGGCTTAAAAACCCACAAATCTGATTGAAAAGACTCTAAGTTGGAACCTTCGTTTCATACCTGAGCTATTTTGATCTGGGTTAGCATTCGGGGACCCTGGGTAAGTATTCTTTCGTTCTTTTCCTTATTTTACTGCTTTTCGAGTCAGAAAGTCAAACTTTGTTTGACTTTCAGCGTTGACCAGTAATGGTCAATGCGAAGTTCGTTTGAACTTCGCAACGTGAGTGTAATCACGTTGGTTATAGTCCCTTGGGACTATGCCTACTGATTACCACGTTGTCTAGGGTCGTAGGGTAAGCGATCTGATAAATTGCTTATACCTTCGAACCCGACCCAGTTTGGTCGATCATTAGGATCCGACCAAACACAGTAGGTGACCATAGTAGGTAGGGAATAACCTTCCGAGGTTATACCCTATGGTCACATCGTTTAAGTAGTTGTATGATAGGTAGTTTATATGCCTTAGGTAAATTACCAGAATACCCTTTTCATGTATAATTGGTAATTAAGCATATGTAACCTAAACCTTTGTCACATAACTGATTATTTAACATGTATAGGCATATAATACTTGTCATAGGACTAGTTAGGCGGTCCGAACGCGTTTCACGCGAACGACGCGTTAAAGTAGCATAAGCTACCTAAACGGGTCGTAATGGGTCGTAAACAATTATGTTAGGTTTCATTTAGTATGTAGGCTTTGTTAAACCATATCACACGAGTCTCCACACTCGTTTGGTTTACAAACCCTAATGCTACCCAGTCTTCCGATTTAGGTCCGGTTATTTAACATAGTTACCTATATTAGGAGCCGTTTGATTCCGTGATCTCTAGCACTGCTTGGTGGTTATCTTTAGGCAACTGAGCAATCTCAAGTGAGTACATAGACCCCTCTTTTACTGTTTTCCAAACTGTTTTGGGGTGGAACACATGTGCCTACTTGTTACTTTCATGCTTTCCTGTTTTCACATCATATACATGCTATGTTCGTTAGTACATTATAGTACATGATTTCATTACATCTTATGCTAGGTGTGCCCATTGTGTGCATTACTTGGTACATTGCTTTACATGACATTTCATGCTAGGTATGCCCATTGTGTGCATTACTTGGTACATTGTTTTACATGACATTTCATGCTAGGTATGCCCATTGTGTGCATTACTTAGTACATCGTTTTACATGACATTTCATGCTAGGTATGCCCATTGTGTGCATTACTTAGTACATCGTTTTACATGACATTTCACGCTACGTATGTTCATTTGATTACATACTTAGTGCATCATTTTCACATGCTCACATTTTGTTATGACATTTGGTTTGTTTACATGGGACAATATATCCATTAACACTAGCTACGCCGTTCGTTAGTAGGTAGTGGTACCATAGGAATTGACAACTCCCGTTCCGGACATCCCAGGGTAAGGGGACAGAAAGGAATGACCGAATTCGTTGACATTAAGACAGATAGACCTTTAATTTGTTTAAAGGGTTTATCACCACAGTCGCCAGGCTTGGATGTATGCATATTCACAATACCGCATAAATGTTTATATTAAATATTTGCATGCATTTACACAAAACATAGCTTTGATTTAAACCAAGTTTTACTTCAATACTTTGTTTTTGTGCATATGGTTTAGTTGAGACCTTTCACTTGCCATACATGACATTTTGACATAGACATTTGACATAGACATTTCGGCATAGACATTTTAACATGATTGACATTTGATCATGCATTTACACAAAACATAGCTTTGATTTAAACCAAGTTTTACTTCAATACTTTGTTTTTGTGCATATGGTTTAGTTGAGACCTTTCACTTGCCATACATGACATTTTGACATAGACATTTGACATAGACATTTCGGCATAGACATTTTAACATGATTGACATTTGATCATGCATTTACACAAAACATAGCTTTGATTTAAACCAAGTTTTACTTCAATACTTTGTTTTTGTGCATATGGTTTAGTTGAGACATTTCACTTGCCATACATGACATTTTGACATAGACATGTGACATGGATATTTGACATAGACATTTGACATGGATATTTGACATAGACATTTGACATGGATATTTGACATAGACATTTGACATGGATATTTGACATAGACATTTTGACATAATTTACATCTTGACATGAACATTTTACATTGTTTGGTTTGGTTTGATTAAGTGATTAAGTAACGATACGTGTGTAATATGATACAAGCATGGTGGATACGCCGCTGGTACTTCCTATATATAAGTGTTTGTATGGTATTACATGTCGTAGCGTTATTTGAATCATTTCAGTTTGAGAACATAGAACATTTCATACAAATAACATACTTTTCACAAGACATTGATTTATAAACAACTTATCTTATGCAAACACATTTTACTTGGTTATTCATTTAACCTTACATTTATTTATACTTATCATCTGATCTTATCGTTTTACAAATGATTTAAAAGACAAAGCAAATAACAAGGTTCATGACTAAACATTTTCTCAAACATAAGTCATGAATCTTATTTTCACAAAACCTATGTATCTCACAGGCATTTTTATGCTGACGTACCTATTTTCACATGTGTTTTTCAGGAACTATTGCATAAGATGGTCAAGATACACATAGACAGACTTGGGCTTTAGTGACAATAAAAGATGCAAGACTAGTTAATTAAGTTGTATTTCTTTGTTTGTTAAGACATTATAACACTTTTAATCAATAAAACGGAACTTCAATTGCCATGGATTTGAAACATTAATTCTGTTACAACACTCCCCGATGTTTCCGCCACGTTTGGTATGTTCTACGTGGTCGGGGTGTGACAGTTCTGATTATTGTTATTTCTTCTGATTTTGACACAGACTCAGATGCTCATTCTGATGCATCTGTTACTACATCTGCACTTCAGGCTGTAGGCCTAGAGGCGCATCCAGTTATTGAGGATGATCTCATACCAGATGAGCCAGTTGTTCCTGCACCTGATCATATTCCTAACCCACCACATTCTCCAGTTCACTTACCTGCTGAGGAGCCTATTCATGCCCCTGTTTCAGAGGGATCTACTGACCGTATCCGACTCATGCGCTTCGCACCTATCATACCACCTACAGATCATACCGATGAGGCAGGATCATCCGGACACGCCCACATACCACCCAGCGTTATTGACCTATATTACCAGCAGTTTCGTCCAGTTCCACCAGTTCCTACTGAGCATATGGCAGCACAGCATTCTACACCACATGTTATGCCTACTACAGAGCCGTACCATCCAGTTTACTACCCGAGCATTTCTACTGATACCCGTATCCTCTCTCTGCAGTCTCAGGTTGACATACTTTTTTCACAGCGTTCATGAGCTTCAGCAGCTTGCTGGCGCCAGACCTCCACCACCACCAGCTCATTCACCACCCCATGCTCCACCACCACCACCAGGGTCACCACCATTACCCCCACTACCACCTTAGATGCCACTAGTTGATATACCACCAGTTGGTTTACCTGCCCGTGTTTTGACACTCGAGCAGCAGATTGATTTCCTTATCCGTTTGGTTCATGATTTGGAGGATAGGATTTCTCATGTTGACAGATTATTGTTTCCGATTCCACCACCAGTCTTTCCTCCACCATTGACTGTGTTTGCAGGTATCATACTTTTGAGACGGGTATCTATATCCGTTGTTGTGCACATAGACCTCCATCAAGTTTCAAGACAACTGATAGACTGAAGATCGCATGGATTGAAAGAAGACTTTACCACTTTGTATATATTCTAGACTAGTATGACCGGATGATGTATCCCGTGTCCATTTAGTTTCTCTCTAAACGATCTTGTAATCAGTTGTGTACTATATATGAAAACTTGGTGTTATCCTTTATATGCATTTGAAATGTTGTATTATACATGTTTTGTTGCTTGCATTGTTTGGTTTATTCGCATGATATATTGCTTGGTTATATTGTTTATTAATGTTATAAATGTATTTTATATGCTTAGTAAAAATATTTATTAACAAACCAACGTCTAATCTTTATCCTATTTCTCCTTTGGAAGAATCATGCCACCAAGGAGAGCCTTACGTTCACGGACAATTAATCCACCCCCACCTCCACCGATGCCTACAAACGAGGCTGAATTAAATGCACTAATAGAACAGAGAATCGGCCAAGCTATCGCACTGTATGAGGCATCCCGTGCCGAACACAGTGGTGGCACCGGCGGATCGGGAGGCCAGGGCCAAGGCGGTACTTCAGGCGGAACAAATATAACGGGTAACGTTTAGTTGTTTTGTTACAACTTATCAAATTTCTTTCTAAATCTACTCATGTGTTTCATTGTCTGCTCATTCTTAATCCGTTTATTGTCAATTTCAGGATGCACATTCAAGCAGTTTCTAGACTGCAAGCCACTCAATTTTGATGGCACAGGCGGTGCCGTGTGTAACATCTGTGCTTGTAATCATTGTAAATAGTTCTATTATCAATAAAACAATGTTATTTGATCCCAATGTTTGTTTGGTTGTGTTTTACATTTTTCATGTTATTTGATCCCAATGTTTGTTATGACATTTGGTTTGTTTACATGGGACAATATATCCATTAACACTAGCTACGCCGTTCGTTAGTAGGTAGTGGTACCATAGGAATTGACAACTCCCGTTCCGGACATCCCAGGGTAAGGGGACAGAAAGGAATGACCGAATTCGTTGACATTAAGACAGATAGACCTTTAATTTGTTTAAAGGGTTTATCACCACAGTCGCCAGGCTTGGATGTATGCATATTCACAATACCGCATAAATGTTTATATTAAATATTTGCATGCATTTACACAAAACATAGCTTTGATTTAAACCAAGTTTTACTTCAACACTTTGTTTTTGTGCATATGGTTTAGTTGAGACCTTTCACTTGCCATACATGACATTTTGACATAGACATTTGACATAGACATTTCGGCATAGACATTTTAACATGATTGACATTTGATCATGCATTTACACAAAACATAGCTTTGATTTAAACCAAGTTTTACTTCAATACTTTGTTTTTGTGCATATGGTTTAGTTGAGACCTTTCACTTGCCATACATGACATTTTGACATAGACATTTGACATAGACATTTCGGCATAGACATTTTAACATGATTGACATTTGATCATGCATTTACACAAAACATAGCTTTGATTTAAACCAAGTTTTACTTCAATACTTTGTTTTTGTGCATATGGTTTAGTTGAGACATTTCACTTGCCATACATGACATTTTGACATAGACATGTGACATGGATATTTGACATAGACATTTGACATGGATATTTGACATAGACATTTGACATGGATATTTGACATAGACATTTGACATGGATATTTGACATAGACATTTTGACATAATTTACATCTTGACATGAACATTTTACATTGTTTGGTTTGGTTTGATTAAGTGATTAAGTAACGATACGTGTGTAATATGATACAAGCATGGTGGATACACCGCTGGTACTTCCTATATATAAGTGTTTGTATGGTATTACATGTCGTAGCGTTATTTGAATCATTTCAGTTTGAGAACATAGAACATTTCATACAAATAACATACTTTTCACAAGACATTGATTTATAAACAACTTATCTTATGCAAACACATTTTACTTGGTTATTCATTTAACCTTACATTTATTTATACTTATCATCTGATCTTATCGTTTTACAAATGATTTAAAAGACAAAGCAAATAACAAGGTTCATGACTAAACATTTTCTCAAACATAAGTCATGAATCTTATTTTCACAAAACCTATGTATCTCACAGGCATTTTTATGCTGACGTACCTATTTTCACATGTGTTTTTCAGGAACTGTTGCATAAGATGGTCAAGATACACATAGACAGACTTGGGCTTTAGTGACAATAAAAGATGCAAGACTAGTTAATTAAGTTGTATTTCTTTGTTTGTTAAGACATTATAACACTTTTAATCAATAAAACGGAACTTCAATTGCCATGGATTTGAAACATTAATTCTGTTACAACACTCCCCGATGTTTCCGCCACGTTTGGTATGTTCTACGTGGTCGGGGTGTGACAGAAAAGATGGTATCAGAGCCAATGGTTATAGGGAATTAGGTTATTAGTAATGCTTTGACCTAGTCTATAACCTTCTTAGGACCCTAACGCGAGTTTACTTGCGTTTAGTCATAAAACGATACTGTCGCCTATCCTTAGGCGACAACCGCAACAAAAACATAAATTTCAAAACCGCTTTGAAAACTAATCATCTGTTCTAGGATGATTGATTACTAGGTTTTGAACCCTCTATTGTAAGGTTTTGAACTCTCTATTATATGGTTTTGAACCCCTTTGAGTTTTCAAAACTTCGTCAAGGTTTTGGGTTTTAAATAATGTGAACACGTGCAAACTGGAAGGGTGAATGCCTGTATTCTGGGTTTTCTGTCTAGGCAAGCACTTCGTATACATCTCATCAGACGCGAGACCAGTTGTGCTTACCTGGGAATTCTTGGGATGAGTGTTCACTTATAGGCGAGCATGTCTTCGCGATACATTATTTTTGACCTATTTACTTTGATTTGTCACCATCTCATTTGTTTGCCTTAGGTAACAAACAAATGATCACAATTTTCATTGTTACCATTCTGTATTGATTATCCAATAACCTTTCACTCGTTTCTTCCTCTGTCTTTCATTTTCTTCTAGAATGTCTATTCCTCTTGGCACTGGTCAAACGCCCGAGCGAACAGCCAAATTTGTCCAGCAAATTGGCGAAGTGATTCAGAGGACTGTGGATTTAGGTATTGCCATGGCTCGTCTTAACAATGAAGCCTCCCGTCTCGACAATGAAGCCACTCAAGAGACACCGAAGGAAGCTGTAGTCAGGCTTGCAACAACATCAAGGAAGCGTAAGGCTTCAAGGAAACCCGCAGCGGTTACACCTAATCAAGCTGGACCTAGCCAAGTGGCAAGGCCACCAGCTAGGAAGCCGTACTTAGGAACTGCTCCTAGGTGCAAGCGATGCAACCGTCATCATTCAAACCTCATACCCTGCTCCAAATGTACCTACTGTGGACGGAGGGGACATTTGGTCAACACATGCCGCTTTGCTATCCAGAACAAAGCTGTTGCAAATCTTGCTGCTACCCAACTCCAAGTCAACCCTACTCAAGCTCGTTTCCCGCGTGGTACTTGCTACAACTGTGGCGATACGAGCCATTTCAGGAACAACTGCCCGAAGATAGTCAGTGCAAATCCAACCCTTGGATGAACATTTGGCTGAACAAAGAATGTTGCTGTCTTATGCCTTTGTTTCTTTTGTTTTCGTGTATTGTGAAACAATATGTCTTGTTCATAAATAAAAGTTGTTGTTCACAATTCTGATATACAAGTATCATTACATGTGTTTATGGCTTTTCCCTATAATACCTGCACTAAGGAACTATGTTCCTTACAAACTACTCTTGTGATTCCTCTCTTTCAAGTGATCGCTCATAATTTCCTCGAAAATTTTAAGTACTCGTTTCATTCTAAGATGCGAAGTACAGAAAATAAAGTGACATTATGAGTAATCATGCTTCTGTACATCTTTACCTTTAAATCCTTGGTTGGATAACTAAGGATATTTTTTTTTAAATCTCATACCCATTACGTTTTGATTTTTCAACATACACAGTACCAGTATTTCAAAACAATCTTCATGATCTCAAAACATTTCATATAGTTTGAAAACAATTTTTCTAGATGCATTGTCTATGTTATTTCAAAAACATTGGCCATGTTATCAAAACCAACCTTTCTAATTTCAAAACATTTCATATAGTTTGAAAACAATTTTTCTAGATGCATTGTCTATGTTATTTCAAAAACATTGGCCATGTTATCAAAACCAACCTTTCTAATTTCAAAATATTTCATATAGTCTGAAGACAATATTAACACAATACATTTTCTGATCAAGTGCATGATTTCGAAAAGCATCATTCATGTCTTTCAAAAACCTTATACATAATTTCAAAATTCATCTCGCATGATTTTAAAAACATTTTTGTAAATATATCTACCTAATACACCTACTTTATTTCAAAAGTATTATATATATAAGGTTTCAAAAACGTTAAACACCTTTTTCTTAAAAGAACCCCATGCATAGTTTTCAAAAATATTTTCCTCATACATTGACTTAACCTTCAAAATTCTGCTTCATATGTCGCCTTGGCATATCTAGCATCTCAATTTCATAAGCATTTTTACTTCATGTTTTGACATAAGCACGTCCAGTCATGTTTTGACATAAGCACGTCCAGTGCAAGGTATCAAAACATCTTCAACTTCTAAAATCCATAAGGGATCTTTTTATCTTCACAATTAGATCCTTGTGGATGATCATCATTCAAATCAGAGTCCTTAATTGGATTCCTTATGTACCTGAATTCGAACATTTCGGATTCCTTATAATCGAAATCAAATTTTTTTTCTTTTAAAGATCTTTCTATCTTTATAGTTGGATTCTTGATAATGTTTAAAGTACCAAATGAAATCCACGAGATGGATTCCTAGTGTGCTTTAAATACATGTACTCTGTTAGCAGAACAAACTTCTAGTTAAACAATTTTGTGGTTATGTGACTATGTGTTAATTCATCTTATGTTTTCTTTTATGCATTTTTGTGTTTTTAATACTCTGGATATTCGTTATCAAATCCTCGTAGAATCTTTCATATCTTCATATGAGGGATTCGTAGAAGGATATTCAAAGGTACTACCTTAAATCCTTAATGGGCTTCTATGTAATAGTTAAGACCCTTGGATTATATAGTACCACTCCAGACCCTTTTTAGTGGTCTAGTCAAAAGATTGATTCGCAAGCTGGTTAAAGAATGACATCTAGTGATGTAGCTGGACAGACTCCTTGATAGTCTATTTAAATCATTTATTGATTTAGTCTAAAGGACTCTATGGCAGTCTAGTTACACTCATCACAGGATTGTTCATTTGGTTTTACACTACACGTTATAAAATAGACTGTGCGGACTGTACAAGGAACTACGTAATTATGGAGGCCTACATAATTGTGGAATTCAATGCACAGAAACCCAGTAAGATTTATTATGTGTAAGAACCGATAGCGACAACAATAACAAAATGATAACGATGTAATGGAGGTACGGTGGACGCACCAATGACGCTTTATATACTTGTATATAAGTGTCCCTCTTACATTGCAAGCATGATGTTATTAAAGTTACTAGAAGTTCAAGGACCCTAACCAATGTTGTTCGATCTTTTCAACTTCATGTTTTAGACTCTCACAAGTTTCCTCTAAATAAATTTCGGGACGAAATTTCCTAAAGTAGGGGAGACTGTAACACCTGCGTCTTTTCAACCATCAAACAAATGCCCACCCAGTGAAATATTGTATTTCATACTTGGGATTTGTAAAAATATGTGTATCGTTTACACATATCAATTCTTGTTCGATTTCAAGCTCTAAATCGCTTTCTGGAAGGTTATACGCGCACTAATGCGTAAATATAACCAGTTTAATTCAACAAACACTCCGGAATAGTGAAATAGGCTTAACATACCTTAAATAACCTATACATAACTTAGATATAAGTTTTGGAAGGTTTGGTGTGGTGAAATCAAAGTTAATTCGCTTACAGGGACTAAAGTTGACAAACTGCGAAAGTATGCCAATTTGAACTGTAACAGACATTCCGGAACTTGACCATAAGTTAAACATACCATAAATATCCTTTACATAGCTTAGAAATAGGCTTTGAGGGGTTCGGTGTGAAAAAATAAACTTTTGGAACATTCAGGGACTAAAAGTGTCAAAAAGTGCACAAGTTTGCATTTTCGCGCATAACTTACGTTCTGAATACATCTGGACATCCAAAAATTTATGAAAGCATGACTATATTATGTTTTAGTGTTCGCCATAAGAAAAATCCATTCGTAGCGTCATTTGGATCGTTTTTCGCGCTTATGCGTATTCCGTCGTAATTAACCGAACAACGCAACCGTACGGCTAAACGAACCGACATCTGAGATATTTTTGAGCATGTTTTGAGTTCCCTATACTTTAACTTCATTTTAGAGCCTTGAAATGAGGTTAACGGGGTTCAAACGCATCGAAAATCGCTTAAAACACGTGCAGGGACCAGTTCTGCAAAATCTGCCAAAACAGGGGCCTAGCGTGACGCGAGGGTCCTTAGCGTCACGCGAGCCCCTATCTGGACCAGATTCAGTGTTTTAAATGCAAGTTGCAACCAATTTAACCACAACCACATGTTTGCAACTTGCTTAATCACTAAGATTAGGAGCATATGTGGCTCCATAACCTTTGTGACAAGTGTACGCCTTGGATTCGATCACGTACTACGAGAAACGATCCTAACGGTGGTGCATATCCTATAAATACCCACCCCCCTTTGGCTTAAAAACCCACAAATCTGATTGAAAAGACTCTAAGTTGGAACCTTCGTTTCATACCTGAGCTATTTTGATCTGGGTTAGCATTCGGGGACCCTGGGTAAGTATTCTTTCGTTCTTTTCCTTATTTTACTGCTTTTCGAGTCAGAAAGTCAAACTTTGTTTGACTTTCAGCGTTGACCAGTAATGGTCAATGCGAAGTTCGTTTGAACTTCGCAACGTGAGTGTAATCACGTTGGTTATAGTCCCTTGGGACTATGCCTACTGATTACCACGTTGTCTAGGGTCGTAGGGTAAGCGATCTGATAAATCGCTTATACCTTCGAACCCGACCCAGTTTGGTCGATCATTAGGATCCGACCAAACACAGTAGGTGACCATAGTAGGTAGGGAATAACCTTCCGAGGTTATACCCTATGGTCACATCGTTTAAGTAGTTGTATGATAGATAGTTTATATGCCTTAGGTAAATTACCAGAATACCCTTTTCATGTATAATTGGTAATTAAGCATATGTAACCTAAACCTTTGTCACATAACTGATTATTTAACATGTATAGGCATATAATACTTGTCATAGGACTAGTTAGGCGGTCCGAACGCGTTTCACGCGAACGACGCGTTAAAGTAGCATAAGCTACCTAAACGGGTCGTAATGGGTCGTAAACAATTATGTTAGGTTTCATTTAGTATGTAGGCTTTGTTAAACCATATCACACGAGTCTCCACACTCGTTTGGTTTACAAACCCTAATGCTACCCAGTCTTCCGATTTAGGTCCGGTTATTTAACATAGTTACCTATATTAGGAGCCGTTTGATTCCGTGATCTCTAGCACTGCTTGGTGGTTATCTTTAGGCAACTGAGCAATCTCAAGTGAGTACATAGACCCCTCTTTTACTGTTTTCCAAACTGTTTTGGGGTGGAACACATGTGCCTACTTGTTACTTTCATGCTTTCCTGTTTTCACATCATATACATGCTATGTTCGTTAGTACATTATAGTACATGATTTCATTACATCTTATGCTAGGTGTGCCCATTGTGTGCATTACTTGGTACATTGTTTTACATGACATTTCATGCTAGGTATGCCCATTGTGTGCATTACTTGGTACATTGTTTTACATGACATTTCATGCTAGGTATGCCCATTGTGTGCATTACTTAGTACATCGTTTTACATGACATTTCATGCTAGGTATGCCCATTGTGTGCATTACTTAGTACATCGTTTTACATGACATTTCACGCTACGTATGTTCATTTGATTACATACTTAGTGCATCGTTTTCACATGCTCACATTTTGTTATGACATTTGGTTTGTTTACATGGGACAATATATCCATTAACACTAGCTACGCCGTTCGTTAGTAGGTAGTGGTACCATAGGAATTGACAACTCCCGTTCCGGACATCCCAGGGTAAGGGGACAGAAAGGAATGACCGAATTCGTTGACATTAAAACAGATAGACCTTTAATTTGTTTAAAGGGTTTATCACCACAGTCGCCAGGCTTGGATGTATGCATATTCACAATACCGCATAAATGTTTATATTAAATATTTGCATGCATTTACACAAAACATAGCTTTGATTTAAACCAAGTTTTACTTCAATACTTTGTTTTTGTGCATATGGTTTAGTTGAGACCTTTCACTTGCCATACATGACATTTTGACATAGACATTTGACATAGACATTTCGGCATAGACATTTTAACATGATTGACATTTGATCATGCATTTACACAAAACATAGCTTTGATTTAAACCAAGTTTTACTTCAATACTTTGTTTTTGTGCATATGGTTTAGTTGAGACCTTTCACTTGCCATACATGACATTTTGACATAGACATTTGACATAGACATTTCGGCATAGACATTTTAACATGATTGACATTTGATCATGCATTTACACAAAACATAGCTTTGATTTAAACCAAGTTTTACTTCAATACTTTGTTTTTGTGCATATGGTTTAGTTGAGACATTTCACTTGCCATACATGACATTTTGACATAGACATGTGACATGGATATTTGACATAGACATTTGACATGGATATTTGACATAGACATTTGACATGGATATTTGACATAGACATTTGACATGGATATTTGACATAGACATTTTGACATAATTTACATCTTGACATGAACATTTTACATTGTTTGGTTTGGTTTGATTAAGTGATTAAGTAACGATACGTGTGTAATATGATACAAGCATGGTGGATACGCCGCTGGTACTTCCTATATATAAGTGTTTGTATGGTATTACATGTCGTAGCGTTATTTGAATCATTTCAGTTTGAGAACATAGAACATTTCATACAAATAACATACTTTTCACAAGACATTGATTTATAAACAACTTATCTTATGCAAACACATTTTACTTGGTTATTCATTTAACCTTACATTTATTTATACTTATCATCTGATCTTATCATTTTACAAATGATTTAAAAGACAAAGCAAATAACAAGGTTCATGACTAAACATTTTCTCAAACATAAGTCATGAATCTTATTTTCACAAAACCTATGTATCTCACAGGCATTTTTATGCTGACGTACCTATTTTCACATGTGTTTTTCAGGAACTGTTGCATAAGATGGTCAAGATACACATAGACAGACTTGGGCTTTAGTGACAATAAAAGATGCAAGACTAGTTAATTAAGTTGTATTTCTTTGTTTGTTAAGACATTATAACACTTTTAATCAATAAAACGGAACTTCAATTGCCATGGATTTGAAACATTAATTCTGTTACAACACTCCCCGATGTTTCCGCCACGTTTGGTATGTTCTACGTGGTCGGGGTGTGACAGTTCTGATTATTGTTATTTCTTCTGATTTTGACACAGACTCAGATGCTCATTCTGATGCATCTGTTACTACATCTGCACTTCAGGCTGTAGGCCTAGAGGCGCATCCAGTTATTGAGGATGATCTCATACCAGATGAGCCAGTTGTTCCTGCACCTGATCATATTCCTAACCCACCACATTCTCCAGTTCACTTACCTGCTGAGGAGCCTATTCATGCCCCTGTTTCAGAGGGATCTACTGACCGTATCCGACTCATGCGCTTCGCACCTATCATACCACCTACAGATCATACCGATGAGGCAGGATCATCCGGACACGCCCACATACCACCCAGCGTTATTGACCTATATTACCAGCAGTTTCGTCCAGTTCCACCAGTTCCTACTGAGCATATGGCAGCACAGCATTCTACACCACATGTTATGCCTACTACAGAGCCGTACCATCCAGTTTACTACCCGAGCATTTCTACTGATACCCGTATCCTCTCTCTGCAGTCTCAGGTTGACATACTTTTTTCACAGCGTTCATGAGCTTCAGCAGCTTGCTGGCGCCAGACCTCCACCACCACCAGCTCATTCACCACCCCATGCTCCACCACCACCACCAGGGTCACCACCATTACCCCCACTACCACCTTAGATGCCACTAGTTGATATACCACCAGTTGGTTTACCTGCCCGTGTTTTGACACTCGAGCAACAGATTGATTTCCTTATCCGTTTGGTTCATGATTTGGAGGATAGGATTTCTCATGTTGACAGATTATTGTTTCCGATTCCACCACCAGTCTTTCCTCCACCATTGACTGTGTTTGCAGGTATCATACTTTTGAGACGGGTATCTATATCCGTTGTTGTGCACATAGACCTCCATCAAGTTTCAAGACAACTGATAGACTGAAGATCGCATGGATTGAAAGAAGACTTTACCACTTTGTATATATTCTAGACTAGTATGACCGGATGATGTATCCCGTGTCCATTTAGTTTCTCTCTAAACGATCTTGTAATCAGTTGTGTACTATATATGAAAACTTGGTGTTATCCTTTATATGCATTTGAAATGTTGTATTATACATGTTTTGTTGCTTGCATTGTTTGGTTTATTCGCATGATATATTGCTTGGTTATATTGTTTATTAATGTTATAAATGTATTTTATATGCTTAGTAAAAATATTTATTAACAAACCAACGTCTAATCTTTATCCTATTTCTCCTTTGGAAGAATCATGCCACCAAGGAGAGCCTTACGTTCACGGACAATTAATCCACCCCCACCTCCACCGATGCCTACAAACGAGGCTGAATTAAATGCACTAATAGAACAGAGAATCGGCCAAGCTATCGCACTGTATGAGGCATCCCGTGCCGAACACAGTGGTGGCACCGGCGGATCGGGAGGCCAGGGCCAAGGCGGTACTTCAGGCGGAACAAATATAACGGGTAACGTTTAGTTGTTTTGTTACAACTTATCAAATTTCTTTCTAAATCTACTCATGTGTTTCATTGTCTGCTCATTCTTAATCCGTTTATTGTCAATTTCAGGATGCACATTCAAGCAGTTTCTAGACTGCAAGCCACTCAATTTTGATGGCACAGGCGGTGCCGTGTGTAACATCTGTGCTTGTAATCATTGTAAATAGTTCTATTATCAATAAAACAATGTTATTTGATCCCAATGTTTGTTTGGTTGTGTTTTACATTTTTCATGTTTTGACTTTTGTTCAATTTCAAACTCTACATCGCTTTCTGGAGAGTTATACGCAAACTGATGCGTAAACGTAATCAGTTTAATGCGACAAATACTCCGGAACATCAACATATACTTAACATACCTTAAATAACCTTTACATAACTTAGAAATAAGTTTTAAAGGCTTTGGTATGGCAAAAACAAGTTAATTCACTTACAGGGACTAAACTTGACAAACTGTGAAAGTATGACGATTCGTACTGAAACAGACATCCTGGAACATGACCATAAGTTAAACATACCATAAATATCCTTTACATAGCTTAGAAATAGGCTTTGAGGGGTTCAGTGTGCAAAAATAAACTTTTGGGTCATTCAGGGACTAAAAGTGTCAAAAAGTGCACAAGTTTGCACTTTCGCGCATAACTTATGTTCTGAATACATCCGGACATCCAAAAATTTATGTAAGCACTAAAACATTTTATTTTAGTGTTCGGCATAAGAAAAATCCATTCGTCGCGCATTTTGGATCGTTTTTCACACTTGTGCGCATTCCGTCGTAATTAAGCGAACATCGCGATCGTACGACCAAACGAACCATCATCCGACATATTTTTGAGCATGTTTTGAGTTCCCTATACTTTAACTTCATTTTAGAGCCTTGAAATGAGGTTAACGGGGTTCAAACGCATCGAAAAAGGCCTTAAACACGTGCAGGGACCATTTCTGCCACTTTTGAAACATTTCTGAAACAGGGGGGTGCTAGCGTAGCGCGACTGCCTAATGCCTTTGCAGTAGCGCTACGCGACTGCCTAACCAGACCAGATTAAGTGTATTTAACATCAGATTTCAGCTGTTTAATCCTCAACCACACACTCACACTTGTCTAGTCAGCTGATAAGAACCCATTTTTAGTCACCACAACTTTGCAACACATGTACGCACAAGATTCGATCACATTTTCCAAGAAACGATCCTAACGGTTCGGGTATTCCTATAAATACCCATCCACCCCATTGCAAAACTTACTAGAATTTTGATTTGAGAAACTCTAAGTTGAAACCATTGTTTCATACCTGAGATTCTTGGATCGAGATTAGCATTCGGGGACCCTTCGTAAGTATTCTTTCGTTCTTTTATTTCTTTTCGAGTCTTTTCGAGTCTGAAAGTCAAACTTTGTTTGACTTTCTGCATTGACCAGTTTATGGTCAATGCGAAGTTCGTTTGAACTTCGCAACGTGAGCGTAATCACATTGGTTATAGTCCCTTGGGACTATGCCTACTGATTACCACGTTGTCTAGGGTCATAGGGTAAGCGATCTAATAAATCTCTTATACCTCCAACCCGACCCAGTTTGGTCGATCATTAGGATCCGACCAAATACATTAGGTGACCATAGTATATAGGGAATAACCTTCCAAGGTTATACCTTATGGTCGCTTCGTTTAAGTAGTTGTATGATAGGTAGTTTATATGCCTTAGGTAAATTACCAGAATACCCTTTTCATGTATAATTGGTAATTAAGCATATGTAACCTAAACTTTTGTCACATAACTGATTATGTAACATGTTTAGGCATATAATACTTGTCATAGGGCTAGTTAGGCGATCCGAACGCGTTTTACGCGAACGACGCGTTAAAGTAGCATAAGCTACCTAAACGGGTCGTAAGCATTTATATTAGGTTTCATTTAGTATGTAGGCTTTGTTAAACCATATGACACGAGTCTCTACACTCGTTTGGTTTACGAACCTTCATTCTATCCGATCCTCCGATTTAGGTCCGGTTTATTAACATAGTTACCTATTTTAGGTGCCGTTTGATTCCGTGATCTCTAGCATTGCTTGGTGGTTATCTTAGGACTACTGAACAATCTCAAGTGAGTACATAGACCCCTCTTTTACTGTTTTCCAAACTGTTTTGGGGTGAAACACATGTGCCTACTTGTTACTTTTGTGCTTTCCTGTTTTCACATCATATACCGGCTATGTTTGTTAGTACATTATAGTACATGATTTCATTACATTTCACGCTATGTATGTCCATTGTGTGCATACTTAGCACATTGTTTTACATTACATTTCTGCTATGTATGTTGACTGATAGCATGCTAGCACATTGATTTACAAGACTTTTCTGCTTTGTATGTTAACTTAGCATACTTAGTACATTGTTTTCATATGACATGTATACAACTGCTATAACATTTGGTTTGCACAAACGGGTCTTTATTACGTTCATTAACATTTTCTACGCCGCTCGGGAGTAAGTAGCGGTACCATAGGACTTGACAAATCCCATTCCTGACATCTCGGGTTTGTTTGGATGTAAGGAATGACTGAATCCGAAAACATTTCTTTTGATAACCTTGACTGAAAGGGTTATCCGACTGTCTCAAGGCTTGAATGTATGCGTTAACTTACCACATAAATGTTTGTATCAATGTAACATGCATTACTTTGCAAAACATAACTTTTTGATATATTCAAAATACCGTGTTTTGTACATTTCTACATTTGGACTATGTGACAATACTTTACTTACAATACATAACATTTAATACACATTACTTGACTACTTTTGGACTTATAAACATTTGATATGGTTTATACAAGGACTTTTGACTATTGGTTTAGACATAGACTTTATACATTGGTGGTTTGTTTAAGTGACTTAAGTGACCACATGTGAGTAATATGATACAAGCATGGTGGATACGCCGCTGGTACTTCCTATATATAAATGTTTGTATTATATTACATATCATAGCGTTATTTAAATCATTCATTTTGGACTTATACATTTTACACAAGTAACATGTTTTTACAAGACTTTGGTTTACAATACTATTTATTTTATACAACTCATTTTACTTGGTTATTTATTTAACCATACTTTATACTCTTAATTATACATATCATCAGATTTTATCACTTTTCAAATGATTTACAAGACAAAACAATTTACAAGGTTCATGACTGACTGTTATTAAACAATTTTCTTAAACTTAAGTCATGAATCCTATTTTCACAAAACCTATGTATCTCACAAGCATTTTTATGCTGACGTACCTACTTTCACATGTGTTTTCAGGTGCTTTTCCATAGGATGACGATCATGACACTAGGGCGGACCTGTGCCTTAGAGACTAAACACGATGATAGACTTTGTTTAATTATGTTATAAATTCTGTATTTCCTGTGTTAAGACAATGTAACTCTTGTTTAATAAATAAAATACAACTTTGTTTGCCATGGATTTGAAACAATTAATTCTGTTACAACACTCCCCGACGTTTTCCGCCACGTCTTGTATGTTATGCGTGGTCGGGGTGTGACAGAAGAGTTGGTATCAGAGCCAATGGTTATAGGGAATTAGGTTATTAGTAATGCTTTGACCTAGACTATAACTTTTCTAGGACCCTAACACAAGTTATCTTGTGTTTAGATCTTAAAACATATACATCACCTATCCTTAGGTGATTATCAAAACAAGAAACCAAATTTTTCCGAAACAATCTTTGAAAAACAATCATCTGTTTTTGGATGATTTATTACAAGGTTTTGAACCCTCTTTTGTAAGGTTTTGAACCCTTCCAGTTTGACTAAATTTTTGTCCTTGTGCCTTCAAATTTTCAAAATCTCGTCAACGTTTTGGGTTTTAAATAATGTGAACACGTGCAAACTGGAAGAGTGAATGCCTGTATTCTGAGTTTTCTGTCTAGGCAAGCACTTCGTATATATCTCATCAGACGCGAGACCAGTTGTGCTTACCTGGGAATTCTTGGGATGAGTGTTCACTTATAGGCGAGCATGTCTTCGTGATACATTATTTTTGACCATTTACTTTGATTAGTCACTGTGAGTCGTTTGTTTGCTTGGTAATGCGGACAAATGACCACCATCTTTGCTTTTGTTGATTTTGTTTCATCTCATTCTCTTCATCCAATCATCTCACTCGTTTCCTTTCATGTTTTCCTCTTTTAGAATGCCTCCTCGACGTGAGAACCAGATAGCGACGGCCGAACTGGCAGAAATCATTGCACAGCAGATGGCTGCTCAATTCCCAAATCTCTTTGCTCAATGGCAACAAGCCAACAACAACAACAATGCTCCATGAAAATACAAGGATTTTAACTCAGCTAAACCACTCAAGTTTAGTGGTTCTGAAGGAGCGACTGGGCTTCTTCAGTGGTTCGAAAGCATTGAGAATACTTTTCGCCACGTGCAGTGTCTTGACAATCGCAAAGTCGAGTTTGCTTCGACGTATTTCAGAAGAGGGCTTTGACATGGTGGAACGGGGTTATGAGAGATAGGGGTGCTGAGATTGCTCTCGCACAGACATGGGCTGAACTTAGAACCCTTATGATGAGGGAATTCTGTCCTCGTCATGAACAGCGAGCGTTGGAGAAAGAGTTTGATATTTTGAAACAAGATAGTGGTGAGCACAGGGCGTATACTGATAGGTTTGAGGAGTTGAGTCTGCTTTGCCCGACTATGGTTACCCCACTCGACAAGGCCATCGAAAGGTACATCGACGGCCTACCTGACTCAGTACAAGACATCCTTACTGGTAGTAACCCTGCCACACTCCGTCAGGCGATCGAGTTATCAGCGACATTGACTGAGTCGCAGATTCGTAAGGGAAAGCTGCATAAGAAGGGTGACAAGGGTAAGAAGCAGGCATCTGACAAAGGGGATGGTAAGAAAGGTGAAAACAAGAATGGAAAGAATTCTGGTTCCTCAAAGAATTCTAGGAAGCGAAAGGCTTCCCAAAACTATGTCGTTACTCCACAGGCTCAAGCTGCACCAAATCAGCCTGCGCAGCCAATAGCCAAGAAGCCTTATTTTGGCAATGCACCTTTGTGCAACAGGTGTAACGGCCATCATCAATCACACCTCCAGTGTCGTCAGTGCACTAACTGCGGAAGACCTGGTCATCTTGCTGCCACCTGCCGCATTCCTGTTAACCAGAACCAGGCAGTTCAGAACCAAGCCCAACAAGTTGCTCCGCCTCTTGCTCAGGAACAAGGTCAAGCTGCACGACCTCATTTTCCTCCTGGTTCGTGCTACAATTGTGGGGATCTGACCCAGTACAGGAACCGGTGCCCAAGGCTAGCCAACCAGAACCAGAACCCAAATCAGAATCAGGCTCCGGATCGAGGCCGAGCCTTTAACATGAATGCCCAAGAGGCGCAGGCAGACGATAATGTGGTGAACGGTACGTTCTTTATTAATAATCAGCCTGCATCTGTTCTTTTCGATTCTGGTGCCGACAAGAGTTTTGTGTCATTATCTTTTGAGCCAATGCTTCGCGTGTCTAGAACGAAACTAAGTAAATCTTTGACAGTAGAGGTTGCTAGTGGTGAACCCATTATTCTTGATTTTGTTCTACGCAACTGCCAGTTGAACCTTAACGATCAACTTTTTCCTATTGACCTCACGCCAATGCAACTTGGAAGCTTCGACGTCATTGTGGGTATGGACTGGTTATCCAAGCATCGCGCAGAGATAGTTTGTTCTGAGAAGATTGTTCGTGTGCCCCTGTCAACAGGTGAGATCCTACAGGTTCGTGGTGAGAAGCCTGCCGGTGGTCTCAAGCTCATGTCTTGTTTTAAAGCTCGGAAGTATCTGCGGAAGAACTATGTGGCTTTCTTAGCACATGTTACAGAAGATGAAGGCAAGGGTAAGTCTATTTCAGATATTCCTGTCGTTCGGGATTATTCTGAAGTTTTCCCTGAAGATTTACCTGGTCTACCCCCAGCACGCCAAGTAGAGTTCCGCATCGATCTCGTACCTGGTGCAAATCCCATTGCCAGAGCTCCATATCGTCTTGCACCATCTGAGATGCAAGAGTTGTCTAAGCAGCTTCAGGAACTCTCTGACAAAGGTTTTATCCGTCCTAGCTTTTCACCCTGGGGTGCTCCCGTTCTTTTTGTCAAGAAGAAGGATGGATCTTTTAGGATGTGTATCGATTATCGTGAGCTTAACAAGCTTACCATCAAGAATCGATATCCCCTACCTCGCATTGATGATCTCTTTGATCAGCTACAGGGCGCTTCTTATTTTTCGAAGATTGATCTACATTCTGGGTATCATCAACTTCGGGTGCATGAAGAAGATATTCCCAAGACAGCGTTCCGTACTCGGTATGGGCACTATGAATTCACAGTCATGCCATTCGGTTTGACTAATGCTCCTGCTGTTTTCATGGACTTAATGAATAGGGTCTGCAAACCTTATTTGGATCAGTTCGTCATTGTTTTTATTGACGACACCTTGATTTACTCTAAGACGCGAGCTGATCACGAGCAACATCTTCGTCTTACTCTGGAACTCCTAAAGAAAGAGCAACTTTTCGCCAAATTCTCCAAGTGTGAATTCTGGCTTAAAGAGGTTCAATTTTTAGGACATATTATCAACGAACGAGGTATTCATGTAGATCCCTCCAAGATCAGTGCGATTAAGGATTGGGATACGCCTACTACTCCTACTGAGGTTCGTTCTTTTCTTGGTCTAGCGGGTTATTACCGCCGCTTCATAGAAAACTTCTCGAAGATTGCAGTTCCTCTAACTGCTCTAACTCAGAAGAACAAACCCTTTGACAGGGGATTCAAACAAGAGGAAGCTTTTCAACACTTGAAGCGGAAGCTTTGCAACGCGCCTGTTCTAACTTTGCCTGAGGGCAATGATGATTTCGTCGTTTATTGCGATGCATCTAAACTGGGTCTTGGCTGTGTTCTTATGCAAAGGAACAAAGTCATAGCTTATGCATCGAGGCAGTTGAAGATACATGAGAAGAACTACACCACTCATGATCTTGAGTTGGGTGCAGCTGTTTTCGCTCTAAAGATCTGGAGACACTATTTGTATGGTACAAAATGTGTGGTTTTCACGGACCACAAAAGTCTTCAGCATATCTTCAACCAGAAAGAACTCAACATGAGGCAACGACGTTGGGTTGAGCTTTTAAACGACTATGACTGCGAAATTCGCTACCATCCTGGTAAGGCGAATGTCGTAGCCGATGCATTGAGTCGTAAGGAACGTACTAAGCTTCATTGTGTACGTGTTCAATCTGTTATTCAAGCTCAATCCGATATCCAAGCAAGCATTTCTCAGGCTCAACAATCTTGTGTTTCACAAGGTTTAATGGATAAGGAATTTCCCTATCACATAACGCCTGCTTTGGAACTGAAGGACAGTGGATCGTATTACTTCATGGACTGTTTGTGGGTCCCAAGCCAGGATGATATTCGTACCTTGCTTATGGATGAAGCCCATAAGTCTCGTTATTCTATTCATCCGGGCTCAGATAAAATGTATAAGGATCTTCGTATTCAGTATTGGTGGCCTGGTATGAAGAAAGACATTGCCTTATACGTATCAAAATGCCTTACTTGTCTTAAGGTTAAGGCTGAACATCAACGTCCTTCTGGTTTATTGGTGCAACCAGAGATCCCAGTTTGGAAATGGGAAAACATTACTATGGATCTTGTTACCAAACTTCCGCGCACAAAGAAAGGTCATGATGCCATCTGGGTAGTAGTTGATCGTCTCACTAAGTCAGCGCATTTCTTGCCTATCCGTGAGGATTTTCCTGCTGACAGACTTGCTCAAATCTATGTAGATGAAATTGTGGCTCGACATGGTGTTCCTTTGAACATCATTTCTGACAGAGAGGCTCGTTTCACTTCTCATTTTTGGAGAACCATGCAATCTGCTATGGGGACCCAACTTAATCTGAGCACAGCTTATCATCCGCAAACGGATGGTCAATCTGAGAGAACAATCCAGACTCTGGAGGATATGCTTAGAGCTTGTGTGATTGATTTTGGTGGTAGTTGGGATTCACATCTTAAGTTGATTGAATTCTCCTACAACAACAGTTATCACACCAGCATCAAAATGGCTCCTTTCGAGGCTCTCTATGGTCGAAAATGTCGTTCACCAGTCTGCTGGAATGAGATCGGCGAGGCTTAACTTACTGGACCTGCCCTCATTTTAGAGACAACTGACAAGGTCAAGAAAGTTCGCGATAACCTTAAGACAGCTATGAGCCGTCAGAAGAGTTACGCGGATCCAAAACGCAAACCCTTGGAATTTCAAGTCGGTGATCGAGTATTACTTAAGGTCTCACCTTGGAAAGGTGTGATCAGATTTGGAAAGAAAGGAAAACTTGCACCTAGATACGTTGGACCATTCAAGATCGTCGAAAGAATCGGAAAGGTAGCCTACAGACTTGAGTTACCTCCTGAACTTGGAAATATTCATCCAACTTTTCACGTTTCCAATCTCAAGAGGTGTTTGGCTGATGAGAACCTCCACATACCGCTTGACGAAATTCGTGTTGGCAAAACACTGAAATTTGTCGAGAAGCAAGTGGAAATCATGGAACGTGAAGTCAAGTGGCTTAAACGCAAGCGCATTCCTTTGGTCAAAGTTCGTTGGGAAGCTAAACGTGGACCCGAGTTTACTTGGGAACGCGAAGATCAAATGAAGGCAAAATATCCACATCTTTTTCCACGAGTTTCCTCTAAATAAATTTCGGGACGAAATTTCCACAAGTAGGGGAGACTGTAACATCTGTGCTTGTAATCATTGTAAACAGTTCTATTATCAATAAAACAATGTTATTTGATCCCAATGTTTGTTTGGTTGTGTTTTACATTTTTCATGTTTTGACTTTTGTTCAATTTCAAACTCTACATCGCTTTCTGGAGAGTTATACGCAAACTGATGCGTAAACGTAATCAGTTTAATGCGACAAATACTCCGGAACATCAACATATACTTAACATACCTTAAATAACCTTTACATAACTTAGAAATAAGTTTTAAAGGCTTTGGTATGGCAAAAACAAGTTAATTCGCTTACAGGGACTAAACTTGACAAACTGCGAAAGTATGACGATTCGTACTGAAATAGACATCCCGGAACATGACCATAAGTTAAACATACCATAAATATCCTTTACATAGCTTAGAAATAGGCTTTGAGGGGTTCGGTGTGCAAAAATAAACTTTTGGGTCATTCAGGGACTAAAAGTGTCAAAAAGTGCACAAGTTTGCACTTTCGCGCATAACTTACGTTCTGAATACATCCGGACATCCAAAAATTTATGTAAGCACTAAAACATTTTATTTTAGTGTTCGGCATAAGAAAAATCCATTTGTCGCGCATTTTGGATCGTTTTTCACACTTGTGCGCATTCCGTCGTAATTAAGCGAACATCGCGATCGTACGACCAAACGAACCATCATCCGACATATTTTTGAGCATTTTTTGAGTTCCCTATACTTTAACTTCATTTTAGAGCCTTGAAATGAGGTTAACGGGGTTCAAACGCATCGAAAAAGGCCTTAAACACGTGCAGGGACCATTTCTGCCACTTTTGAAACATTTCTGAAACAGGGGGGTGCTAGCGTAGCGCGACTGCCTAATGCCTTTGCAGTAGCGCTAAGCGACTGCCTAACCAGACCAGATTAAGTGTATTTAACATCAGATTTCAGCTGTTTAATCCTCAACCACACACTCACACTTGTCTAGTCAACTGATAAGAACCCATTTTTAGTCACCACAACTTTGCAACACATGTACGCACAAGATTCGATCACATTTTCCAAGAAACGATCCTAACGGTTCGGGTATTCCTATAAATACCCATCCACCCCATTGCAAAACTTACTAGAATTTTGATTTGAGAAACTCTAAGTTGAAACCATTGTTTCATACCTGAGATTCTTGGATCGAGATTAGCATTCGGGGACCCTTCGTAAGTATTCTTTCGTTCTTTTATTGCTTTTCGAGTCTTTTCGAGTCTGAAAGTCAAACTTTGTTTGACTTTCTGCATTGACCAGTTTATGGTCAATGCGAAGTTCGTTTGAACTTCGCAACGTGAGCGTAATCACGTTGGTTATAGTCCCTTGGGACTATGCCTACTGATTACCACGTTGTCTAGGGTCGTAGGGTAAGCGATCTAATAAATCGCTTATACGTCGAACCCGACCCAGTTTGGTTGATCATTAGGATCTGACCAAATACATTAGGTGACCATAGTATATAGGGAATAACCTTCCAAGGTTATACCTTATGGTCGCTTCGTTTAAGTAGTTGTATGATAGGTAGTTTATATGCCTTAGGTAAATTACCAGAATACCCTTTTCATGTATAATTGGTAATTAAGCATATGTAACCTAAACTTTTGTCACATAACTGATTATGTAACATGTTTAGGCATATAATACTTGTCATAGGGCTAGTTAGGCGATCCGAACGCGTTTTACGCGAATGACGCGTTAACGTAGCATAAGCTACCTAAATGGGTCGTAATGGGTCGTAAGCATTTATATTAGGTTTCATTTAGTATGTAGGCTTTGTTAAACCATATGACACGAGTCTCTACACTCGTTTGGTTTACGAACCTTCATTCTATCCGATCCTCCGATTTAGGTCCGGTTTATTAACATAGTTACCTATTTTAGGTGCCGTTTGATTCCGTGATCTCTAGCATTGCTTGGTGGTTATCTTAGGACTACTAAACAATCTCAAGTGAGTACATAGACCCCTCTTTTACTGTTTTCCAAACTATTTTGGGGTGAAACACATGTGCCTACATGTTACTTTCGTGCTTTCCTGTTTTCACATCATATACCGGCTATGTTTGTTAGTACATTATAGTACATGATTTCATTACATTTCACGCTATATATGTCCATTGTGTGCATACTTAGTACATTGTTTTACATTACATTTCTGCTATGTATGTTGACTGATAGCATGCTAGCACATTGATTTACAAGACTTTTCTGCTTTGTATGTTAACTTAGCATACTTAGTACATTGTTTTCATATGACATGTATACAACTGCTATAACATTTGGTTTGCACAAACGGGTCTTTATTACGTTCGTTAACATTTGCTACGCCGCTCGGGAGTAAGTAGTGGTACCATAGACTTGACAAATCCCATTCCTAACATCTCGGGTTTGTTTGGATGTAAGGAATGACTGAATCCGAAAACATTTCTTTTGATAACCTTGACTGAAAGGGTTATCCGACTGTCTCAAGGCTTGAATGTATGCGTTAACTTACCACATAAATGTTTGTATCAATGTAACATGCATTACTTTGCAAAACATAACTTTTTGATATATTCAAAATACCTTGTTTTGTACATTTCTACATTTGGACTATGTGACAATACTTTACTTACAATACATAACTTTTAATACACATTACTTGACTACTTTTGGACTTATAAACTTTTGATATGGTTTATACAAGGACTTTTGACTATTGGTTTAGACATAGACTTTATACATTGGTGGTTTGTTTAAGTGACTTAAGTGACGACATGTGAGTAATATGATACAAGCATGGTGGATACGCCGCTGGTACTTCCTATATATAAATGTTTGTATTATATTACATATCATAGCGTTATTTAAATCATTCATTTTGGACTTATACATTTTACACAAGTAACATATTTTTACAAGACTTTGGTTTACAATACTATTTATTTTATACAACTCATTTTACTTGGTTATTTATTTAACCATACTTTATACTCTTAATTATACATATCATCAGATTTTATCACTTTTCAAATGATTTACAAGACAAAACAATTTACAAGGTTCATGACTGACTGTTATTAAACAATTTTCTTAAACTTAAGTCATGAATCCTATTTTCACAAAACCTATGTATCTCACAAGCATTTTTATGCTGACGTACCTACTTTCACATGTGTTTTCAGGTGCTTTTCCATAGGATGACGATCATGACACTAGGGCGGACCTGTGCCTTAGAGACTAAAAACGATGATAGACTTTGTTTAATTATGTTATAAATTCTGTATTTCCTGTGTTAAGACAATGCAACTCTTGTTTAATAAATAAAATACAACTTTGTTTGCCATGGATTTGAAACAATTAATTCTGTTACAACACTCCCCGACGTTTTCCGCCACGTCTTGTATGTTATGCGTGGTCGGGGTGTGACACCGTGGCTTATGTGCTTTGGACAGAGAAAACGGATTCGACCATAAGAATGAGCAGATGCTCTGCTGATCAACTTTTCACCTTTGTGACTGGCCTATTCGTTAACGAGGCTCTCACATGGTGGAACTTGCAAGTGCAGACTTTGGGGGATAGCGTTGCATATGGGTTGACGTGGGAGGAGTTAAAAGAAAGGATGGGGGGAAAATATTATTCCCGAGCTGAACTCCAGAAATTGGAGTATGAGTTTTGGAACCTTACCATGGTTGGATCTGATATTACTGGATATACTCAAAGGTTTCACGACCTGTCTCGCGTGATTCTTTATTTGGTTACCCCAGAATTTAAGTGTATTGAACGCTACATTTGGGGACTTGCTCCGGAGATTCGAAGCCTTGTTACTTCAGCAGATCCCAAAACTATCACGCTGGCGGTGACTATAGCTGTGAGTCTTAATGAAGACGCAAGTAGGATGAAGAAGTATGATGTGAATGGAGGAGAGACGAAGGAATCACATGTTGAGTCTTCCAGTGGCGGGAAAAGGAAGTACTCAAATTTTAAAAAGGGAACTCGTGGGAATAATAACAACAACAACAACTACAGCAACAATCCCTACAACAACAACAATCCCAACAACAACAACTACAACTTCAACCCCAACAATCACAACAACAATAACAACAACCGCAATCACAACAACCCCAACAATCATAACATAAAGCAAGAGATTATTCAGGCAAGAGATGCAAGGGCGTTTGTAGCCACCAATGATACTGGCCCGAAGAAGTACGCGGGTACTATGCCCAAGTGTGAGCGATGCACATATCATCATGTTGGGAATTTTCGGAAATGTGATAAATGTGGCAAGCTTGGCCACCGTACTGAGTCTTGTTGGGGAACAGGGAATAGAACAGGAACGGGGAATGGGAATAATAACAGGAACGGAAATGGAAACGGGCGTGGGCAAGGATGTTTTGGATGCGGAAGCAAAGCCCACTTTAAAAGGGATTGCCCTAAAGAAAACCAAGCTCATGGTCGATCATTTGTGATTGGGGCCAAGGATGCGCGCCAAGACCCTAATGTGGTCACTGGTACGTTTCTCCTCAACAATCATTTTGCGTCCATATTATTTGATACAGGTGCTGATTTTAGCTTTATTTCTATGGAATTTAAAAATATTCTGGGCTTAGAATCTAGTAAGCTAGATGTTCCATATTCTATAGAATTGGCTAACGGTAAACTAGTAGAGACGGGAGAAGTTGTTAAGGAGTGTACCTTAGAACTTGGCGAACAAAAAATCAACATCGATCTCTTACCCGTTGAACTGGGTAGTTTCGACGTAGTGGTTGGCATGGATTGGCTATCCAATAATCGAGCCGAAGTCGTTTGCCACGAGAAAATCATTCGCCTACCACTACCGAATGAAGAGACACTTGTGATACATGGAGAGAAGCGCGACACCCCATTGCGGATCATCAATTGCATGAAAGCACAGAAGTGCTTACGGAAAGGTTGTATTGCCTTTCTAGGACATGTTGTGGACAAGAAGGCCGATGGGCCGAAGTTGGCAGATATTCCTGTAGTAAAAGAATTTCCTGAAATCTTTCCTGAAGACTTGCCAGGATTACCACCTTATCGATAAGTCGAATTTCACATCGACTTGGTACCAGGAGCCGCACCCGTAGCTAAATCTCCATATCGATTAGCACCTTCTGAAATGCAAGAGTTATCCACACAACTTCAAGAGTTGTTGGATAAAGGATTCATTAGACCGAGCTACCCGCCTTGGGGAGCTCCAGTCTTGTTTGTAAAGAAGAAGGACGGAACTTTCAGGATGTGCATCGATTATCGTGAGTTGAATAAACTTACCATCAAGAATCGGTATCCATTACCGAGGATTGATGACCTATTCGATCAACAGCAAGGGTCGAGCTTCTACTCAAAGATAGACTTACGATCGGGGTATCATCAATTAAGGATTCAAGAAGAAAGCATACCGAAAACGACTTTTCGGACTCGTTACGGTCATTACGAGTTTCTCGTTATGCCTTTTGGTTTAACGAATGCACCAACGGTCTTCATGGATTTAATGAATCACGTGTGCAAGCCGTATCTTGACAAATTCGTCATAGTGTTTATTGACGACATTTTGATATACTCTCGATCGACTGATGAACATGAACAACATTTGAGAACCATTTTGGAGTTGTTAAAGAAGGAGAAACTATATGCGAAATTTTCTAAGTGCGAATTTTGGATTCGCGAGGTACAATTTCTCGGGCATGTAGTGAACGAGAAGGGCATTCAAGTAGACCCGTCGAAGATAGAAGCGATTAAGAATTGGGAAGCGCCCAAGACTCCTACTGAAGTGCGACAATTTTTGGGCTTAGCGGGATATTATCGAAGATTTATTGAGAATTTTTCAAAGATTGCTCAACCGCTAACCTCCCTTACACAGAAAGACAAGAAATTCGATTGGGGAGAGAAACAAGAAGCAGCATTTCAACTTCTTAAAGACAAGTTATGCATTGCACAAATCTTATCATTACCCGATGGTACCGATGACTTCGTTGTATACTGTGATGCTTCGCATCAAGGTTTGGGTTGCGTGCTCATGCAACGTGAAAATGTTATCGCGTACGCGTCTCGCCAACTGAAAGTTCACGAGAAGAACTATACCACTCACGACCTAGAGTTAGGCGCTGTGGTATTTGCTTTGAAAATTTGGCGACATTACTTATATGGTACACAGTGCACTATTTTCACAGATCATAAAAGTCTACAACACATATTCAACCAAAAGGAATTAAATATGCGTCAGCGATGTTGGGTTGAATTATTGAACGATTATGATTATGAAATTAAGTACCATCCGGGCAAGGAGAACGTTGTAGCAGACGCCTTGAGCCGCAAGGAACGAGTTAAAACACTAAGAGTGAGAGCACTAGAAATGACGATTCACACAGATCTTACCGCGCGAATTCATAATGCACAACAAGAAGCGCTCAAGGAAGTGCATATTCTAGCAGAGTCACTTCGAGGCATGGAAAAATGGTTAGTGCCAAAGGAGGATGGAACTTTGTACGTTGCAGGTAGAATTTGGGTTCCATTCTTTGGAGGCCTTCGAGATCTTATTTTTGAGGAAGCACATAGGTCAAAGTACTCGATCCATCCTGGATCAGATAAGATGTACCAAGACTTAAAGGAGTACTATTGGTGGCCTAACCTCAAAGGTGATATCGCGAGTTATGTCGGAAAATGCTTGACCTGCGCGAAGGTCAAGGCTAAATATAAGAAACCCTCGGGCTTGTTACAACAACCCGAGATTCCCGTTTGGAAGTGGGAACAAATATCGATGGACTTCATTACGAAGTTACCCAGGACCTCAAGAGGATATGACATGATATGGGTAATCGTCGATAGATTGACAAAGTCCGCACACTTCTTGCCGATTCAGGAGAAGGGTAGTACCGAGAAATTAGCGGAACTCTATCTCAAAGAAATAGCGGCTCGTCATGGAGTGCCTATTTCAATCATTTCGGACCGAGACGGTCGTTTTGTTTCAAGAATTTGGAAATCATTTCAACAGGCCTTTGGATCTCATTTGAATCTAAGTACGACCTTTCATCCACAAACTGACGGCCAGAGCGAACGGACAATCCAAACACTCGAAGATATGCTTCGTGCATGTGTTATGGATTTAGGCGGAAATTGGGATACTCATCTACCTTTAGTTGAGTTTTCCTACAATAACAGCTACCATACTAGTATACAAGCTACACCGTTTGAAGCTCTTTATGGTCGAAAGTGTCGCTCTCCGCTATGTTGGGCGGAAACAGGCGATAGTCAATTAATTGGTCCGGAACTGGTCCAAGAGACTACGGATAAAATTTTTTAGATCCGAGACCGTATCAAGGCGGCTCGCGATCGACAAAAGAGCTACGCAGATAAAAGACGAAAACCATTATCTTTCGAGGTTGGAGACAAAGTCTTGTTGAAAGTCTCACCTTGGAAAGGCGTAGCAAGGTTCGGTAAACGTGGAAAGCTTAACTGTCACACCCCGACCGCGTAAAACAACAAACCGCGGCGGAAACATCGGGGCGTGTTGCGACAGAATTAATTGTCTCATAACCATGGCATACAAAGTTTTATTTAATTAATCAACAAGGGTGTTTCATTGTCTTGAACAGTAAACAAAAGAGTTCAGAACATAATTAAACATAGTCTATCATCTTTTAAAGTCTCTAAGGCACAGGTCCGCCCTAGTATCATGATCAACATCCTATGGAAAAGCACCTGAAAACACATGTGAAAATAGGTACGTCAGCATAAAAATGCCTGTGAGATACATAGGTTTGTGAAAATAGGATTCATGACTTATGTTTAAGAAAAATGTTTAGTCATGAACCTTGTAATTTGCTTTGTCTTGTGAATCATTTGAAAACAATAAGATCAGATGATATGTATAAGTAAATGTCAGGTTAAATAAATAACCATGTAAAAATGTGTTTGTATAAGATAAGTTGTTTGTAAATCAATGTCTTGTGAAAAGTATGTTATTTGTATAAAATGTTCTATGTCTCAAACTGAAATGATTCAAATAACGTTACGCCATGTAATACCATACAAACACTTATATATAGGAAGTACCAGCGGCGTATCCACCATGCTTGTATCATATTACACACGCATCGTTACTTAATCACTTAATCAAACCAAACCAAACAATGTAAGAAGTCTATGTTTAAATCAATTGTCAAATGTATTGGGTAATATGTCAAAGTGTTTATGTCAAGATGTAAATCATGTCAAATGTCTATGTCAAAATATCCATGTCAAATGTCTATGTCAAATATCCATGTCAAATGTCTATGTCAAATATCCATGTCAAATGTCTATGTCAAATATCCATGTCAAATGTCTATGTCAAAATGTCATGTATGGCAAGTGAAATGTCTCAACTAAACCATATGCACAAAAACAAAGTATTGAAGTAAAACATGGTTTAAATCAACGCTATGTTTTGTGTAAATGCATGCAACTATTTAATATGAACATTTATGCGGTATTGTAAAAATGCATACATCCAAGCCTGGCGACTGTGGTGATAAAACCCTTTAAACAAATTAAAGGTCTATCTGTCTTAATGTCAACGAATTCGGTCATTCCTTTCTGTCCCCTTACCCTGGGATGTCCGGAACGGGAGTTGTCAATTCCTATGGTACCACTACCTACTAACGAACGGCGTAGCTAATGTTAATGGATATATTGTCCCATGTAAACAAACCAAATGTCATAACAAAATGTGAGCATGTGAAAAACAATGCACTAAGTATGTAATCAAATGAACATACATAGCGTGAAATGTCATGTAAAACGATGTACTAAGTAATGCACACAATGGGCACACCTAGCATGAAATGTCATGTAAAACGATGTACTAAGTAATGCACACAATGGGCACACCTAGCATGAAATGTCATGTAAAACAATGTACTAAGTAATGCACACAATGGGCACACCTAGCATGAAATGTCATGTAAAACAATGTACTAAGTAATGCACACAATGGGCACCCCTAGCAGGAAATGTCATGTAAAACAATGTACTAAGTAATGCACACAATGGGCACACCTAGCATAAAATGTCATGTAAAACAATGTACTAAGTAATGCACACAATGGGCACACCTAGCATGAAATGTCATGTAAAACGATGTACTATAGTGTACTAACAAACATAGCCGGTATATGATGTGAAAACAGGAAAGCATGAAAGTAATAAGTAGGCACATGTGTTCCACCCCAAAACAGTTTGGAAAACAGTAAAAGAGGGGGTCTATGTACTCACTTGAGATTGCTCAGTTGTCAAAAGATAACCACCAAGTAATGCTATAGATCTCGGAATATCAAACGGCACCTAATATAGGTAACTACATTAATAAACCGGACCTAAATCGGAAGACTGGATAGAATGAGGTTTCGTAAACCAAACGAGTGTAGAGACTCGTGTCATTTGGTTTAACAAAGCCTACATGCTAAATGAAACTTAACATAATTGTTTACGACCCATTACGACCCGTTTAGGAAGCTTATGTTACTTTAACGTGTCGTGCGCGTGAAACGCGTTTGGACCGCCTAACTAGTCCTATGACAAGTATTATATGCCTAAACATGTTACATAATCAGTTACGTGACAAAAGTTTAGGTTACATATGCTAAATTACCAATTATGTATGAAAAGGGTATTCCGGTAATTTACCTAAGGCATATAAACTACCTATCATACAACTACTTAAACGTCGTGACCATAAGGTATAACCTCGGAAGGTTATTCCCTACACTATGGTCACCTAATGTATTTGGTCGGATCCTAATGATCGACCAAACTGGGTCGGGTTCGAAGGTATAGGCGATTTATTAGATCGCCTACCCTACGACCCTAGACAACGTGGTAATCAGTAGGCATAGTCCCAAGGGACTATGACCATCGTGATTACAATCACGTTGCGAAGTTCAAACGAACTTCGCATTGACCATTACTGGTCAACGCTGAAAGTCAAACAAAGTTTGACTTTCTGACTCGAAAAGCAGTAAAAATAAGGAAAAGAACGAAAGAATACTTACGAAGGGTCCCCGAATGCTAACCCAGATCAAAATAGCTCAGGTATGAAACGAAGGTTCCAACTTAGAGCTTTCTTAATCAGATTTGTGGGTTTTGGGGTTGTGGGTGGATGGGTATTTATAGAAAAGGTAGAGCCGTTAGGATCGTTTCTTGAATATCGTGCCACGATCCGAGCCGAACACTTGTCACAAAGTTGTGGTGGCTAGAAATTTGTTCTTATCTGCTGACTAGACCCGTTTAAAATGTGTGGACACGAATCGATCAGCTGCAACTTGCTAAAAAAACATTGAATCTGGTCAGATCAGTCACTCGCGTAGCGCGACGGATAAGCCTATAGGGCTCGCGCTACGCTAGCACTTATCTGATCCAGAAATGTTTCAGAATTTACAGAAATGGTCCCTGCACGTGTTTAAGCCCTTTTTCGATGCGTTTGAACCTCGTTAACCTCATTTCAAGGCTCTAAAATGAAGTTAAAGTATAGGGAACTCAAAACATGCTCAAAAATATCTCGGATGTCGGTTCGTTTGGCCGTACGAACGCGATGTTCGCTTAATTACGACGGAATGCGCATAAGCGCGAAAAACGATCCAAATGACGCGACGAATGGATTTTTCTTAAGGCGAACACTAAAATAAAATGTAGTCATGCTTTCATAAATTTTTGGATGTCCAGATGTATTCAGAACGTAAGTTATGCGCGAAAATGCAAACTTGTGCACTTTTTGACACTTTTAGTCCCTGAATGTCCCAAAAGTTTATTTTAGCACACCGAACCCCTCAAAGCCTATTTCTAAGCTATGTCAAGGATATTTAAGGTGTGTTTAACTTATGGTTATGTTCCGGAATGTTCGTTACAGTTCAAATTGACATACTTTCGCAGTTTGTCATATTTAGTCCCTGTAAGCGAATTAACTTGTTTTTGCCATACCAAAGCCTTCAAAACTTATTTCTAAGTTATGTAAAGGTTATTTAAGGTATGTTGAGTATATGTTGATGTTCCGGAGTATTTCTCGCATTAAACTGAGTACGTTTACGCACTAGTTTGCGTATAACTCTCCAGAAAGCGATGTAGAGTTTGAAATTACATAAAAGTCAAAACATGAAAAATGTATAACATAACAAAACAAACATTGGGATCAAATAACATTGTTTTATTGATAAAAGAACTGTTCATAGTGATTACAAGCACAGTTGTTACAGTCTCCCCTACTTGTGGAAATTTCGTCCCGAAATTTATTTAGAGGAAACTCGTGGAAAAAGATGTGGATATTTCGCCTTCATTTGATCTTCGCGTTCCCAAGTAAACTCAGGTCCACGTTTAGCTTCCCAGCGAACTTTGACCAAAGGAATGCGCTTGCGTTTAAGCCACTTGACTTCACGTTCCATTATTTCCACTGGTTTCTCAACAAATTTCAGTGTTTTGCCAACACGAATTTCGTCAAGCGGTATGGAGAAGTTCTCTTCAGCTGTACACTTCTTGAGATTGGACACGTGAAAAGTTGGATGAACATTTCCAAGTTCAGGAGGTAACTCAAGTTTGTAGGCTACCTTTTCCATTCTTTCGACGATCTTGAATGGTCCAACGTATCTAGGTGCAAGTTTTCCTTTCTTTCCAAATCTGATCACACCTTTCCAAGGTGAGACCTTAAGTAATACTCGATCACCGACTTGAAATTCAAAGGCTTTGCGTTTTGGGTCCGCGTAAATCTTCTGACGGTTTCTAGCTGCCTGAAGGTTATCACGAACTTTCTTGACCTTGTCAGTTGTCTCTAAAATGAGGGCAGGTCCAGTAAGTTGAGCCTCGCCAATCTCATTCCAGCAGACTGGTGAACGACATTTTCGACCATAGAGAGCTTCGAAAGGAGCCATTCCGATGCTAGTGTGATAACTGTTGTTGTAGGAGAATTCAATCAATCTAAGATGTGAATCCCAGCTACCACCAAAATCGATCACACAAGCTCTTAGCATATCCTCCAGAGTCTGGATTGTTCTTTCAGATTGACCATCCGTTTGCGGATGATAAGCTGTGCTCAGATTAAGTTGGGTCCCCATAGCAGATTGCATGGTTCTCCAAAAGTGAGAAGTGAAACGAGCATCTCTGTCAGAAATGATGTTCAAAGGAACACCATGTCGAGCCACAATTTCATCTACATAGATTTGAGCAAGTCTGTCAGTAGGAAAATCCTCGCGGATTGGCAAGAAATGTGCTGACTTTGTAAGACGATCAACGACTACCCAGATGGCATCATGACCTTTCTTTGTGCGTGGAAGTTTAGTAATGAGATCCATAGTAATGTTTTCCCATTTCCAAACTGGGATCTCTGGTTGCTGCAATAAACCAGAAGGACGCTGGTGTTCAGCCTTAACCTTAAGACAAGTAAGGCATTTGGATACGTATAAGGCAATGTCTTTCTTCATACCAGGCCACCAATAGTGAGTACGAAGGTCCTTATACATTTTATCTGAGCCCGGATGAATAGAATAGCGAGACTTATGGGCTTCATCCATAAGCAAGGTACGAAGATCATCCTGGCTTGGGACCCACAAACGGTCCATGAAGTAATATGACCCATTGTCCTTCAGTTCAAGAGCAGGTGTTATGTGATAGGGAAATTCCTTATCCATCAAACCTTGTGAAACACAAGATTTCTGGGCTAGAGAAATGCGGGCTTGAATATCAGATCGAGCTTGAATAACAGATTGAACACGTACACAATGAAGCTTAGTACGTTCCTTACGACTCAATGCATCAGCTACGACATTCGCCTTACCAGGATGGTAGCGAATTTCGCAATCATAGTCGTTTAAAAGCTCAACCCAACGTCGCTGTCTCATGTTGAGTTCTTTCTGGTTGAAGATATGCTGAAGACTTTTGTGGTCAGTGAAAACCACACATTTTGTACCGTACAAATAGTGTCTCCAGATCTTGAGAGCGAAAACAACTGCACCCAACTCAAGATCATGAGTGGTGTAGTTCTTCTCATGTATCTTCAACTGTCTCGATGCATAGGCTATGACTTTGTTCCTTTGCATAAGAACACAGCCAAGACCCAATTTCGATGCATCACAATACACGACAAAATCATCATCACCCTCAGGCAATGATAGAACAGGCGCATCGCAAAGCTTCTGCTTCAGGTGTTGAAAAGCTTCCTCTTGTTTGAATCCCCAATAAAAGGGCATTTTCTTCTGAGTTAGAGCAGTTAGAGGAACTGCAATTTTAGAGAAGTTTTCAATGAAGCGGCGATAATAACCCGCTAGACCAAGAAAAGAACGAACTTCAGTAGGAGTAGTAGGCGTATCCCAATCCTTAATCGCACTGATCTTGGAGGGATCTACATGAATACCTTGTTCGTTGATAATGTGTCCCAAAAATTGAACTTCTTTAAGCCAAAATTCGCACTTGGAGAATTTGGCGAAAAGTTGCTCTTTCTTCAGGAGTTCCAGAGTAAGACGAAGATGCTGCTCGTGATCAGCTTGCGTCTTAGAGTAAATCAAGATGTCATCGATAAAAACAATGACGAACTGATCCAAATAAGGTTTGCAGACCCTATTCATTAAGTCCATGAAAACAGCAGGAGCATTAGTCAAACCGAATGGCATGACTGTGAATTCATAATGTCCATAACGAGTACGGAACGCTGTCTTCGGAATGTCTTCTTCTTGCACCCGAAGTTGATGATATCCAGAACGTAGATCAATCTTCGAAAAATAAGAAGCGCCTTGTAACTGATCAAAGAGATCATCAATGCGAGGTAGGGGATATCGATTCTTGATGGTAAGCTTGTTAAGCTCACGATAATCGATACACATCCTAAAGGATCCATCCTTCTTCTTGACAAAAAGAACGGGAGCACCCCACGGTGAAAAACTAGGACGTATAAAACCTTTGTCAGAGAGCTCCTGAAGCTGTTTAGACAACTCTTGCATCTCAGACGGTGCAAGACGATATGGAGCTCTGGCAATGGGGTTTGCACCAGGTACGAGATCAATGCGGAACTCGACTTGGCGTGCTGGAGGTAGACCAGGTAAGTCTTCAGGGAATACTTCAGAATAATCCCGAACGACAGGAATATCTGAAATAGACTTACCCTTGCCTTTATCTTCTGTAACATGTGCTAAGAAAGCCACATAGTTCTTCTGCAGATACTTCCGAGCTTTAAAACAAGACATGAGTTTGAGACCACCGGTAGGCTTCTCACCTTGAACTTGCAGGATCTCGCCTGTCAAAAGCGGCACACGAACAATCTTCTTAGAACAAACTATCTCTGCGTGATGCTTGGATAACCAATCCATTCCCACAATAACGTCGAAGCTTCCAAGTTGCATAGGCGCGAGGTCAATAGGAAAAAGATGGTCGTTAAGATTCAACTGGCAGTTGTGAAGAACAGAATCAAGAATAATGGGTTCACCATTAGCAACCTCTACTGTCAAAGATTTGCCTAGTTTCGTTCTAGATACGCGAAGCATTTGCTCAAAAGATAAAGACACGAAACTCTTATCGGCACCGGAATCGAAAAGAACAGATGCAGGCTGATTATTAATAAAGAACGTACCGTTCACCACATTATCGTCAGCCTGTGCCTCTTGGGCATTCATGTTAAAAACTCGAGCCGGAGCCGGATTCTGGTTCTGGTTCTGGTTCTGGTTCTGGTTCTGGTTCTGGTTCTGGTTCTGGTTCTGGTTGGCTAGCCTTGGGCACCGATTCCTATAGTGGGTCAGATCCCCACAATTGTAACAAGCACCTGGTGGGTATTGTGGTCGTGCAGCTTGACCCTGTTGCGGAGCAGGAGGCTGAGCAACTTGTTGAGCCGGGTTCTGAACCGCGGGATTCTGAGCAGATCGACAAACATTGGCGAGATGGCCTGATTTCCCACAGTTAGTACAGAAACGGCATGGAAGTTGCGGCTGGTGGTGACTGTTGCATCTATTGCACAAAGGTGCATTCCCTGTATAGGGTTTCTTTGCTGGAAACTGTGCGGGTTGGTTGGGAGCTGCCTGATTAGCTTGGGCAGTGATAGCAAAATTTTGGGAAGCCTTACGCTTCTTTGCCCTCTTCGAAGAACCAGAGTTCTTTCCATTCCCGTTTTGACCTTTCTTGCTATCTTCCTTGTCAGCCGACTGCTTCTTGCCCTTGTCACCCTTCCTGTGTAGCTTTCCCTTTCTAATCTGCGACTCAGTCAATGTCGCAGATAGCTCGATCGCCTGACGAAGTGTGGCAGGGTTACTACCAGTAACAATGTCTTGTACCGAGTCAGGTAGACCATCGATGTATCTCTCGATAGCCTTGTCGAGTGGGGTGACCATTGTTGGGCAAAGCAGACTCAATTCTTCAAACCGATCAGTATAAGCCCTGTGCTCACCACTATCTTGCTTCAAAACATCAAACTCCTTCTCCAATGCTCGCTGCTCATGGCGAGGACAGAATTCCCTCATCATAAGGGCTCTAAGTTCAGCCCATGTCTGTGCGAGAGCGACTTCTGCACCTTGGTCTCTCATAACCCCGTTCCACCATGTCAAAGCCCTCTTCTGAAATACGCTCGAGGAGAACTCGACCTTGCGATTATCCGGACACTGCACATGGCGAAAAGTATTCTCTATGCTCTCGAACCACTGAAGAAGCCCAGTCGCTCCCTCAGAACCACTAAACTTGAGTGGTTTAGCCTGGTTAAAATCCTTGTATTTGCATGGAACGTTGTTGTTGTTGTTGGCTTGGTTCCATTGAGCAAAGAGATTTGGAAACTGAGCAGCCATCTGCTGCGCAATTATTTCTGCCAGCTCGGCAGTTGCTATCTGATTTTCGCGTCGAGGAGGCATTCTAAAAAGAGGAAAACATGAAAGGAAACGAGTGAGATGATTGGATGAAGAGAATGAGATGAAACAAAATCAACATAAGCAAGGATGGTGGTCATTCGTCCGTATCACAAAGCAAACAAACGACTCACAGTGACTAATCAAAGTAAATGGATCAAAAATAATGTATAATGAAGACATGCTCGCCTATAAGTGAACACTCATCCCAAGAATTCCCAGGTAAGCACAACTGGTCTCGTGTCTGGTTGAGATGTATACGAAGTGCTTGCCTAGACAGAAAACTCAGAATACAGGCATTCACCCTTCCAGTTTGCACACGTTCACATTATTTAAAACCCCAAAACGTTTGACGGGATTTTGAAAATTAGAAGGCACTAGGCCAAAAACCAAACTTGAAAAGGGTTCAAAACCATAAAACAGAGGGTTCAAAACCTTACAATTGAGGGTTCAAAACCTTGTAAAAATTTATTCAAAAACAGATGATTGTTTTTCAAAAATCGTTTCGGAAAAATTTTGATTCCTTGTTTTGTTAATCACCTAAGGATAGGTGATGTACATGTTTTAAGATCTAAACACAAGATAGCTTGTGTTAGGTTCCTAGAAAAGTTATAGTCTAGGTCAAAGCATTACTAATAACCTAATTCCCTATAACCATTGGCTCTGATACCAACTCTTCTGTCACACCCCGACCGCGTAAAACAACAAACCGCGGCGGAAACATCGGGGCGTGTTGCGACAGAATTAATTGTCTCATAACCATGGCATACAAAGTTTTATTTAATTAATCAACAAGGGTGTTTCATTGTCTTGAACAGTAAACAAAAGAGTTCAGAACATAATTAAACATAGTCTATCATCTTTTAAAGTCTCTAAGGCACAGGTCCGCCCTAGTATCATGATCAACATCCTATGGAAAAGCACCTGAAAACACATGTGAAAATAGGTACGTCAGCATAAAAATGCCTGTGAGATACATAGGTTTGTGAAAATAGGATTCATGACTTATGTTTAAGAAAAATGTTTAGTCATGAACCTTGTAATTTGCTTTGTCTTGTGAATCATTTGAAAACAATAAGATCAGATGATATGTATAAGTAAATGTCAGGTTAAATAAATAACCATGTAAAAATGTGTTTGTATAAGATAAGTTGTTTGTAAATCAATGTCTTGTGAAAAGTATGTTATTTGTATAAAATGTTCTATGTCTCAAACTGAAATGATTCAAATAACGTTACGCCATGTAATACCATACAAACACTTATATATAGGAAGTACCAGCGGCGTATCCACCATGCTTGTATCATATTACACACGCATCGTTACTTAATCACTTAATCAAACCAAACCAAACAATGTAAGAAGTCTATGTTTAAATCAATTGTCAAATGTATTGGGTAATATGTCAAAGTGTTTATGTCAAGATGTAAATCATGTCAAATGTCTATGTCAAAATATCCATGTCAAATGTCTATGTCAAATATCCATGTCAAATGTCTATGTCAAATATCCATGTCAAATGTCTATGTCAAATATCCATGTCAAATGTCTATGTCAAAATGTCATGTATGGCAAGTGAAATGTCTCAACTAAACCATATGCACAAAAACAAAGTATTGAAGTAAAACATGGTTTAAATCAACGCTATGTTTTGTGTAAATGCATGCAACTATTTAATATGAACATTTATGCGGTATTGTGAAAATGCATACATCCAAGCCTGGCGACTGTGGTGATAAAACCCTTTAAACAAATTAAAGGTCTATCTGTCTTAATGTCAACGAATTCGGTCATTCCTTTCTGTCCCCTTACCCTGGGATGTCCGGAACGGGAGTTGTCAATTCCTATGGTACCACTACCTACTAACGAACGGCGTAGCTAATGTTAATGGATATATTGTCCCATGTAAACAAACCAAATGTCATAACAAAATGTGAGCATGTGAAAAACAATGCACTAAGTATGTAATCAAATGAACATACATAGCGTGAAATGTCATGTAAAACGATGTACTAAGTAATGCACACAATGGGCACACCTAGCATGAAATGTCATGTAAAACGATGTACTAAGTAATGCACACAATGGGCACACCTAGCATGAAATGTCATGTAAAACAATGTACTAAGTAATGCACACAATGGGCACACCTAGCATGAAATGTCATGTAAAACAATGTACTAAGTAATGCACACAATGGGCACCCCTAGCAGGAAATGTCATGTAAAACAATGTACTAAGTAATGCACACAATGGGCACACCTAGCATAAAATGTCATGTAAAACAATGTACTAAGTAATGCACACAATGGGCACACCTAGCATGAAATGTCATGTAAAACGATGTACTATAGTGTACTAACAAACATAGCCGGTATATGATGTGAAAACAGGAAAGCATGAAAGTAATAAGTAGGCACATGTGTTCCACCCCAAAACAGTTTGGAAAACAGTAAAAGAGGGGGTCTATGTACTCACTTGAGATTGCTCAGTTGTCAAAAGATAACCACCAAGTAATGCTATAGATCTCGGAATATCAAACGGCACCTAATATAGGTAACTACATTAATAAACCGGACCTAAATCGGAAGACTGGATAGAATGAGGTTTCGTAAACCAAACGAGTGTAGAGACTCGTGTCATTTGGTTTAACAAAGCCTACATGCTAAATGAAACTTAACATAATTGTTTACGACCCATTACGACCCGTTTAGGAAGCTTATGCTACTTTAACGTGTCGTGCGCGTGAAACGCGTTTGGACCGCCTAACTAGTCCTATGACAAGTATTATATGCCTAAACATGTTACATAATCAGTTACGTGACAAAAGTTTAGGTTACATATGCTAAATTACCAATTATGTATGAAAAGGGTATTCCGGTAATTTACCTAAGGCATATAAACTACCTATCATACAACTACTTAAACGTCGTGACCATAAGGTATAACCTCGGAAGGTTATTCCCTACACTATGGTCACCTAATGTATTTGGTCGGATCCTAATGATCGACCAAACTGGGTCGGGTTCGAAGGTATAGGCGATTTATTAGATCGCCTACCCTACGACCCTAGACAATGTGGTAATCAGTAGGCATAGTCCCAAGGGACTATGACCATCGTGATTACAATCACGTTGCGAAGTTCAAACGAACTTCGCATTGACCATTACTGGTCAACGCTGAAAGTCAAACAAAGTTTGACTTTCTGACTCGAAAAGCAGTAAAAATAAGGAAAAGAACGAAAGAATACTTACGAAGGGTCCCCGAATGCTAACCCAGATCAAAATAGCTCAGGTATGAAACGAAGGTTCCAACTTAGAGCTTTCTTAATCAGATTTGTGGGTTTTGGGGTTGTGGGTGGATGGGTATTTATAGAAAAGGTAGAGCCGTTAGGATCGTTTCTTGAATATCGTGCCACGATCCGAGCCGAACACTTGTCACAAAGTTGTGGTGGCTAGAAATTTGTTCTTATCTGCTGACTAGACCCGTTTAAAATGTGTGGACACGAATCGATCAGCTGCAACTTGCTAAAAAAACATTGAATCTGGTCAGATCAGTCACTCGCGTAGCGCGACGGATAAGCCTATAGGGCTCGCGCTACGCTAGCACTTATCTGATCCAGAAATGTTTCAGAATTTACAGAAATGGTCCCTGCACGTGTTTAAGCCCTTTTTCGATGCGTTTGAACCTCGTTAACCTCATTTCAAGGCCCTAAAATGAAGTTAAAGTATAGGGAACTCAAAACATGCTCAAAAATATCTCGGATGTCGGTTCGTTTGGCCGTACGAACGCGATGTTCGCTTAATTACGACGGAATGCGCATAAGCGCGAAAAACGATCCAAATGACGCGACGAATGGATTTTTCTTAAGGCGAACACTAAAATAAAATGTAGTCATGCTTTCATAAATTTTTGGATGTCCAGATGTATTCAGAACGTAAGTTATGCGCGAAAATGCAAACTTGTGCACTTTTTGACACTTTTAGTCCCTGAATGTCCCAAAAGTTTATTTTAGCACACCGAACCCCTCAAAGCCTATTTCTAAGCTATGTCAAGGATATTTAAGGTGTGTTTAACTTATGGTTATGTTCCGGAATGTTCGTTACAGTTCAAATTGACATACTTTCGCAGTTTGTCATATTTAGTCCCTGTAAGCGAATTAACTTGTTTTTGCCATACCAAAGCCTTCAAAACTTATTTCTAAGTTATGTAAAGGTTATTTAAGGTATGTTGAGTATATGTTGATGTTCCGGAGTATTTCTCGCATTAAACTGAGTACGTTTACGCACTAGTTTGCGTATAACTCTCCAGAAAGCGATGTAGAGTTTGAAATTACATAAAAGTCAAAACATGAAAAATGTATAACATAACAAAACAAACATTGGGATCAAATAACATTGTTTTATTGATAACAGAACTGTTCATAGTGATTACAAGCACAGTTGTTACATTAACCCACGTTACATTGGACCATTTTAAATCTTAGAAAAGATTGGCACTGTTGCCTACAAGTTGAAATTACCAGAGGAACTTAGCAGTATGCATGACACGTTTCATGTGTCGAATCTTAAAAAGAGTCCAACACAAGAAACCGTTATCGTGCCTGCGGATGAAATTCACATTGACGACAAATTCCAATTCACTGAAGAACCTGTTGAGGTCATGGACTGGAAGGTCCAGAAAACACGGAGAAGTCGTATCAAGTTAGTAAAAGTTCGTTGGAACTCCCGACACGGACCCGAGTATACTTGGGAACGCAAAGACCAAATTAAAGCCAAATTGTGACAACCCGTGATTTACGGCTCTTAATTACGTAATTAACAGGTGATTAACGCGATAATAAATAGTGTTTACAGCGCATATTAACTTAATTAGGCCTTTGTAGTGCCTAGGAACGTTTATCCGACTTTACAGCACGCGTATGGTGATCTACTGGAAATCTGCTGAATATTAAGCGACAATGAACTGATGTCGTACGAAATACTGACAACGCCGACAAATACGGATCTTCTACGAATATTCTATATTTATGAAATAAATTTTGTGAATTTATTGGGTTTTCGTGCGACACGAATGTAAACGTGGACTAAAAACGCGATGGTAGGAAACGCATCAGCAACAAAACGAAAGCAACGGAGATGCCTGACACATTCAGAACTTGCATTTTACGCTATATTTAGCCTCGTAATAAAATTTGAGTGACTACAGTCAAAACCGGATCGACAAACGGATTAAAAACGACGAACGGAGCATTTTGCGCGATTTTCACGCAACCGACGAACGAACACGCAAACACCGACTTCCGACCCTAATTTACGTGTTTTAATATTATAATTATGTTCTACGATACTTCCACGACGTTCGGGTGCGAAAACGAGCTTCAAAAACGAAATCGGGTCGTCCAAAATGCTAGAAACGGGCTTGTGGCCCTTGGACCCAAGCCCACAAAACCCCCACTATTTAAAGGATTTTAACCCCCAATCCTCTCATTTTCACCATCTCTTCCTCTCTCTAACTTACAAAATGCTCTCAACTCACACTCTCTCTAGAACTGAAATCCGGCAAGGAGCCGGTGAAGTTCCGGCGGCGATAGCCGGCAGCCACGGCGGTGTGGCGGTGGAGCCGCCGTACGCGGCGGCGGTCCGGCGAAGACTCGACGTCATTTTTCCGGTCAAACACCACTACCCCACTAAACCGAACCTTCCCGACGCGATGGTGGTGACCGTTTTCGTAGTTTTTGAGCCGTTTGGGCTCACGCGAAACTCCGACGTAGCTCCGGTCAGAATTCCGGCGAGCTATTTTTGAGATTCCAATGTCACACCCCGACCACGTGAGACAACGAAACGTGGCGGAAACATCGGGGAGTGTTGTAACAGAATTAATTGTTTCAAATCCATGGCAATTGAAGTTTCGTTTTATTAATCAAACATGAAAGTTTACATTGTTTTAAACAGAAACAAAGAGTATATAACAAAAATTAACTAGTTCTTGTCTCGTTTTAAGTCACTAAGGCATAGGTCCGCCTAAGTATGTCTTGATAAGTCCTATGCATCATCTCCTGAAAACACATGTGAAAATAGGTACGTCAGCATAAAAATGCCTGTGAGATACATAGGTTTTGAGAAAATAGGATTCATGACTTATGTTTGAGAAAATGTTTAGTCATGAACCTTGTAATTTGCTTTGTCTTGTAAATCATTTGAAAAACGATAAGATCAGATGATATATATAAATAAGAGAATAATGTATGGTTAAATGAATAACCATGTAAGATGAGTTTGTATAAGATAAGTTGTTTGTAAATCAATGTCTTGTGAAAAGTATGTTATTTGTATAAAATGTTATATGTCTCAAATTGAAATGATTCAAATAACGCTACAATATGTGATACCATACAAACACTTATATATAGGAAGTACCAGCGGCGTATCCACCATGCTTGTATCATATCACACACGCCTCGTTACTTAATCACTTACTCAAACCAAACTACTAAAGTAAAATGTTCATGTCTAATGTAAATCATGTAATGTGTATCCAAAATGTAAACATGTGATGAATAAAAAATGTACTAAGTATGCAACAAAAGACATACATAGCATAAAGTGTAATGTATAACAATGTACTAAGTACGCACACAATGGGCATACATAGCATGTAATGTGAAACAATGTATTAAGTACACACATGTCACACCCCGACCACGTGGAACATACAAAACGTGGCGGAAATGTCGGGGAGTGTTGTAACAGAATTAATTGTTTCAAATCTATGGCAATTGAAGTTTCGTTTTATTGATTAAAAGTGTTACAATGTCTTAACAAACAAAGAAATACAACATAATTAACTAGTCTTGCATCTTTTATTGTCACTAAAGCCCAAGTCTGCCTATGTGTATCTTGATCATCTTATGCAACAGCTCCTGTAAAACACATGTGAAAATAGGTACGTCAGCGTAAAAATGGCTGTGAGATACATAGGTTTTGTGACAACAGAATTCATGACTTATGTTTGAGAAAATGTTTAGTCATGAACCTTGTAATTTGCTTTGTTTTGTAAATCATTTGAAAAACGGTAAGACCAGATGATATGTATAAATAAGAGAATAATGTATGGTTAAATGAATAACCATGTAAAATGAGTTTGTATAAGATAAGTTGTTTGTAAATCAATGTCTTGTGAAAAGTATGTTATTTGTATAAAATGTTATATGTATCAAACTGAAATGATTCAAATAATGCTACGATATGTAATACCATACAACACTTATATATAGGAAGTACCAGCGGCGTATCCACCATGCTTGTATCATATTACACACGCATCGTTACTTAATCACTTAATCAAACCAAACCACCAAAGTAATGTTTAACAATTGTAGAAATGTTTATGTATGTTCAAATACGGTTCACACGGCTCACAGATACAAACGGTTCACAGATACAAACGGTTCACAGATACAACGGTTACGACAGTTCAAAATGTAGTATAATGTGTTCACATGCTGGATGAGCATATGCAACAGAAATGCAATGTAGAACAATGTACTAAGCATACACACAATGGACATACATAGCATAAGTGTAATGTAAAACAATGTACTAAGCATACACACAATGGACATACATAGCATAAGTGTAATGTAAAACAATGTACTAAGCATACACACAATGGACATACATAGCATAAGTGTAATGTAAAATAATGTACTAAGTACGCACACAATGGGCATACATAGCATGAACACAATGAAATCATGTACTATAATGTACTAACAAACATAGCATGTATATGATGTGAAAACAGGAAAGCACGAAAGTAACAAGTAGGCACATGTGTTTCACCCCAAAACAGTTTGGAAAATAGTAAATGAGGGGTCTATGTACTCACTTGAGATTGCTTAGTAGTCCTTGAGTAACAACCAAACAATGCTAGAGATCGCGGATATCAAACGGCACCTAATATAGGTCACTATGTTAATAACCGGACCTAAATCGGATGATTGGATAGAATGAGGGTTCATAAACCAAACGAGTATAGAGACTCGTGTCTTATGGTTTAACAAAGCCTTCATGCTAAAACGAAACTTAATCTAAGTGTTTGTGACCCATTACGACCCGTTTAGGTAGCTTATGCTACTTTAACGCGTTATTCGCGTAAAACGCGTTCGGAACGCCTAACTAGTCCTATGACAAGTAAAATATGCCTTAATATGTCTAATATGGTTTTCAAATCAGTTTAGATGACAAAAGTTATGTTACATATGTTTAAAACGAATTTTGGCATCAAAGGGGTATTTTGGTAATTTACCTAAGGCATATAAACTACCTATCATACAACTACTTAACGAAGCGACCATAGGGTATAACCTCGGAAGGTTATTCCCTATATACTACGGTCACCTAATGTGGTTGGTCGGATCCTAATAATCGACCAAATGGGTCGGGTTCAAAAGTATAAGCGATTGTTTAGATCGCTTACCTTACGACCCTAGACAACGTGGTAATCAGTAGGCATAGTCCCAAGGGACTATAACCAACGTGATTACACTCACGTTGCGAAGTTCAAACGAACTTCGCATTGACCATAAACTGGTCAATGCAGAAAGTCAAACAAAGTTTGACTTTCAGACTCGAAAAGCAATAAAAGAACGAAAGAATACTTACGAAGGGTCCCCGAATGCTAATCTAGATCGAAATAACTCAGGTATGAAACAAAGGTTCCAACTTAGAGTCTTTAAGATCAGATTCTAGTGATTTTGAAGCAATGGGGGATGGGGTATTTATAGTTTTCAGGTAACCGTTAAGATCGTTTCATGGAAACCGTGCTCGAATCTCATGCGTACACTTGTCGGAACCTTATGGTAGCTAAAAATGATCCCCCATGAGCTGAAAGGGCAAGTTAGAATGTGTGGGTGTGGATCAAACAGCTGGAATCTGCTGACTGTTCGTTCGTATCTGATCAGAGAGGCTGACGCGGCCCGCTTCAGGATATACCAAAACTCAGGCGGGCCGCCTGGACATGTCTGATCAGCAATAAGTTTCAGAAATGACTGTTTTGGTCCCTGCACGTGTTAAAGGCCATTCCCGACACTTCCAAGGCCCGTAAAGCCAACTTTAAGGCCCTAAAATGATGCCTAAACATTGTGGACATGAAACATGCTCAAAAATATCTCGGATGTCGGTTCCTTTGGCCGTACGATCGCGATGTTCGCTTAATTACGACGGAATGCGCATAAGCGCGAAAAACGATCCAAATGACGCGACGAATGGATTTTTCTTATGCCAAACACTAAAATAAAATATTTTAGTGCTTACATAAATTTTTGGATGTCCGGATGTATTCAGAACGTAAGTTATGCGCGAAAGTGCAAACTTGTGCACTTTTTGACACTTTTAGTCCCTGAATGACCCAAAAGTTTATTTTAGCACACCGAACCCCTCAAAGCCTATTTCTAAGCTATGTGAAGGATATTTAGGGTAAGTTTAACTTATGGTCATGTTCCGGAATGTTTGTTACAGTTCAAATTGGCATACTTTCGCAGTTTGTCAAGTTTAGTCCCTGTAAGCGAATAAACTAGATTTTGCCATACCAAAGCCTTCAAAACTTATTTCTAAGTTATGTAAAGGTTACTTAAGGTATGTTAAGCCTATTTCACTATTCTGGAGTGTTCGTTGCATTAAACTGGTTATATTTACGCATTAGTGCGCGTATAACCCTCCAGAAAGCGATTTAAAGCTTGAAATCGAACAAGAGTTGATATGTGTAAATGACACACATATTTTTACAAATCCCAAGTATGAAATACTATATTTCATTGGTTTGGAATTTGTTTGATGGTTGAAGTGACACAGGTGTCACAACACACAATGGGCATACATAGTATGTAATGTAAGGCAATGTACTAAGTACGCACACAATGGGCATACATAGCATAAAATGTAATGAAATCATGTACTATAAATGTACTAATGAACATAGCAGGTATATGATGTGAAATCATGAAAGTAACAAGTAGGCACATGTGTTTCACCCCAAAACAGTTTGGAAAACAGTAAAAGAGGGGTCTATGTACTCACTTGAGATTGCTCAGAAGTCCTAAGATAACCACCAAGCAATGCTAGAGATCACGGAATCAAACGGCACCTAATATAGGTAACTATGTTAATTAACCGGACCTAAATCGGAGGATCGGATAGAATGAGGGCTTGTAAACCAAATGAGTATTGGAACTCACGTAATATGGTTTAACAAAGCCTTCATGCTAAATGAAACCTAACCTAAGAGCTTTCGACCCATCGCGACCCATTAAGGTAGCTTTTGCTACTTTAACACGTCGTTCGCGTAAAACGCGTTCGGACCGCCTAACTAGTCCTATGACAAGTAGAATATGCCTTAACATGTTAAATATTGTTGATAAATCAGTTTAGAGGTCATAGGTTATGTTAAAATGAATTTTGGCATCAAAGGGGTATTTTGGTAATTTACCTAAGGCATATAAACTACCTATCATACAACTACTTAAACGAAGCGACCATAAGGTATAACCTCGGAAGGTTATTCCCTATATACTATGGTCACCTAATGTGTTTGGTCGGATCCTAAAGATCGACCAAACGGGTCAGGTTCGAAGGTATAAGCGATTTATTTGATCGCTTACCCTTACGACCCTAGACAACGTGGTAATCAGTAGGCATAGTCACAAAGGACTATAACCATCGTGATTACAATCACGTTGCGAAGTTCAAACGAACTTCGCATTGACCATAAACTGGTCAACGCAGAAAGTCAAACAAAGTTTGACTTTCGGACTCGAAAAGCAATAAAAGAACGAAGGAATACTTACGAAGGGTCCCCGAATGCTAATCTCGATCCAAATAACTCAGGTATGAAACAAAGGTTCCAACTTAGAGTCTTTTAGATCAGATTCTTGTGGGTTTTGCAATGGGTGGGGTTGGGTATTTATAGTTTTCGGGTAACAGTTAAGATCGTTTCTTGGAAAAGGGGGCACGATCTAAGCCGTACACTTGTTGGAAAGTTGTGGTAGGTTAATTGGCCACCGACCATAAGGAATTGACATGTGGAAATGGAATTGGGAGTGCACAACAGCTGGAAACAGGCTGTTAAACATCGAATCTGGTCTGGAACACTGACGCGGGCCGTGTAAGGATACACACAAACCTTACGCGGGCCGCCTGGCCATGTCTGATTAGAAGAAACTTTCCAAAATGACAGTTTTGGTCCCTGTTGGTGTTTACAGCCATTTCCGACATGTTTAAGGCCCGTTAAGCCAACTTTAAGGCCCTAAGATGATGCCTAAACATTGTGGACATGAAACATGCTCAAAAGTATGTCGGATGTTGGTTCGTTTGGTCGTACGAACGCGATGTTCGCTTAATTACGACGGAATGCGCATAAGCGCGAAAAACGATCCAATTGACGTGACGAATGGATTTTTCTTATGCCAAACACTAAAATAAAATATTTTAGTGCTTACATAAATTTTTGGATGTCCGAATGTATTCAGAACGTGAGTTATGCGCAAAAGTGCAAACTTGTGCACTTTTTGACAAATTTAGTCCCTGTAAGCGATTTAACTTGATTTCGGCATACCAAACCTTCCAAAACTTATTTCTAAGTTATGTAGAGGTTATTTAAGGTATGTTAAGCCTATGTCACTATTTCGGAGTGTTTTTTTGCATTAAACTGGTTATATTTACGCATTTGTGCACGTATAACCTTCCAGAAAGCGATTTAGAGCTTGAAATCGAACAAGAGTTGATATGTGCAAAAGATACACATAATTATACAAGTCCAAAGTATGAAATACAATATTTCATTGGTTTGGTATTTGTTTGATGGTCGCAGTGACACAGGTGTCACAGTCTCCCCTACTTTAGGAAATTTCGTCCCGAAATTAATTCGTAGGAGTCTATCTGTGGCTTAGTGTTAAGTAACAATCAAAGATAAGCAAGGCATAATCCTGTTATTTCTCTTTAACGGAAATTTTTCATAAATGAAAAATGAACGGAGTTATTTTCAACAGGCATTCTTCAGAAACGAAAAAGAACGGAATGAGTCATTTTCCACAACCTCTTCAGAAACGAAAATGAACGGAACGAGTCATTTTCCACAACCTCTTCAGAAACGAAAATGAACGGAACGAGTCATTTTCCACAATGTCTTCAGAAACGAAAATGAACGGAACGAGTCATTTTCCACAACCTCTTCAGAAACGAAAATGAACGGAACGAGTCATTTTCCACAACTTCTTCAGAAACGAAAATGAACGGAACGAGTCATCTTCCACGATTTCTTCAGAAACGAAAATGAACAGAATGAGTCATTTTCCACAATTTCTTCAGAAATGAAAATGAACGGAACGAGTCATCTTCCACGATTTCTTTAGAAACGAAAATGAACAGAAGAGTCATTTTCCACAATTTCTTTAGAAACGAAAATGAACGGAACGAGTCATTTTCCACAATTTCTTCAGAAACGAAAATGAACGGAACGAGTCATTTTCCACAACCTCTTTAGAAACGAAAATGAACGGAACGAGTCATTTTCCACAATTTTCCACGATTTCTTCAGAAACGAAAATGAACAGAACGAGTCATCTTCCACGATCTCTTCAGAAACGAAAATGAACAGAATGAGTAATTTTCCACAATTTCTTCAGAAATGAAAATGAACGGAACGAGTCATCTTCCACGATTTCTTCAGAAACGAAAATGAATAGAATGAGTCATTTTCCACAATTTCTTCATAAATGAAAATGAACGGAACGAGTCATTTCTAGACACACGACCAAACTTGCTGTGGTTTCTGTGCACTGAATTTCATAATTATGTATGCATCCATAATTACGCAATTCCTTGCACAGTCCGCACAATTTGTTTTGTAATGTGAAGGGGAGGAAAATCAAACCTGTGATGAGTGTGACTAGACTACCATAAGGTCCTTTTAATTAGATCGACAAATGAACCTTTTAATTAGGCCACCAAGGAGTCCTTTCAGCTATCTCATCGCATGATATTACTAACCAGATTTTTGGATCAATCTGTTTAACTAGATCACTCAAGTGGTTTACTTATGGAATAGTACAATATAATCCAAAGGTCTTTACTATTACGTAAAAGCCCATTGAGGATTTAATATAGTACCTTTGGATATCCTACTATGAATCCCTTATACGAAGATATGGAAGATTCTACGTGAATTTGGATAACAAAACTTAGATTACACAAGAACATGAAAGGAAACACATAAGCACATAATCACATAGTTGTTTAATTTGTTATTAACTTGTTATCGATTGAAAATGGATATGGAAACCAGTCAATGGACTTCAATGTCCTCTGGGATCTATCTGAAAAGATAGGAAGATCTCCCAGAAATTCGATTTTGTTTTCAAAGAACATAATATCTGAATTTTGGGACACACAAATTTTAGGATTTATGGAAATACCCTTAGGTACCCTATTAAGGATTTATAGTGGTACTTTGGGTATTCGTCTAGTGTTGTAACTTGCGCCTTGTACTTCGTTTTCCTTAGAAGAAACGGGTACTTAGGAATTTCGTGGAAACGCAAGATATCATAAAATGGAAAAAAAATTTGGGTGGTAGTTTGCTTTTCAAGGAATACGATTCCTTAATTGTCGGTATTGTAAGGGATATGTTGTTTATGCATACAACCTCATAGATACATTGCAATGTAAATAAAAGATTTATTTATAAACAATAATAACAACTGTTTCATGGACCTTGACAACAAAAGAAAATAATACATAAGACATGATTATTTCTAAAGGGTGTTGTCTTCTAGTCAGTCAGATGCTCATCCCTGTGCTGGATTAGCAATAGCAAGCTTTGGGCAATTTCTTCGGAAATGACCCATCTCGCCACAATTGTAGCAAGACCCTGGTGAGAAACGAGCTTGAGCAGAGTTGGCTTGTGGTTGGTTTGGACCACCTTGGTTTGGGGTAAATCGACAAGCATTTTCCAGGTGACCGAGTCGCCCACATGATGCACACAAACGACACTGTAGGTGAGCTAAGTGGTGTGCATTACATTTGTCGCATATTGGTGCTGTCCCCTTGTATTGCTTCTTAGCAGGTTGTGTTGCCTCCTGGCTAGGTCCTGCTTGATTTGGTACTGCTGTAGTTGGGCAAACCCTTGCCGTATGACCTATAAGTCCACAAATTTGGCATTTGCGGCACTTCACACTAGCCTGATGATGAAGGCTACATTGGTTGCACAAGGGTGCAGTTCCGTTGTATGGCTTCCTAGTAGGGGGTTGAGCTGGTTGGCTGGGGACGGCTTTACCATTGTGAGCGACCATGGCGAAGTTCTGAGAAGCCTTTCGCTTCTTTGACTTCTTAGGGGATCGTTCATCCATGGTCTTTGATTTCTCGGTTGGTTTCTTGGCTGGTGGTACTGTCACCTGACTAGGTCCTATCTGTCTTGGTGACTCTTGAGTGGCTTCATCCTGGAGATGATACATGGCAGTAGCTAATTCAACAGTCTTCAGGACTACTTCGCCTATTCGTTGAGCGAATTTGGCAGTCTGCTCGGATATCTGGGCGTCATCGTGATGAAGAGACATTCTGGAAAAAAATGAAAGACATAGGAAGAAACAAGTGAAACGTCATTGGCTAAACAAAACAGAATGGCAATGCATAAGAATTTGCGATCATTTGTTTGTTACCTAAGGCAAACAAATGAGACGGTGACAAATCAAAGTAAGCGGATCATATTAATGTATCACTGAAGACATGCTCGCCTATAAGTGAACACTCACCCCAAGAGTTCCCAGGTAAGAGTGACTGGTCCAATACTGCGGATTTGTACGAACACTCTAGCCTTCGACAGAAAACTCAGGGTACAGGCATTCACTCTTCCAGTTTGCACGTGTTCACATTATAAGACCCAAACTTTGACGAGATTTGAAAACTTAAAGGGTTCAAAACCTTATAACAGAGGGTTCAAAACCTTACAATAGAGGGTTCAAAACCTAGTAATCAATCATCCTAGAACAGATGATTAGTTTTCAAAGCGGTTTTGAAATTTATGTTCTTGTTGTGGTCGTCGCCTAAGGATAGGTGACGGTATTGTTTTATGACTAAACGCAAGTAAACTCGCGTTAGGGTCCTAAGAAGTTCATAGACTAGGTCAAAGCATTACTAATAACCTAATTCCCTATAACCATTGGCTCTGATACCAACTTTTCTGTCACACCCCGACCACGTGAGACAACGAAACGTGGCGGAAACATCGGGGAGTGTTGTAACAGAATTAATTGTTTCAAATCCATGGCAATTGAAGTTTCGTTTTATTAATCAAACATGAAAGTTTACATTGTTTTAAACAGAAACAAAGAGTATATAATAAAAATTAACTAGTTCTTGTGTCGTTTTAAGTCACTAAGGCACAGGTCCGCCTAAGTATGTCTTGATAAGTCCTATGCATCATCTCCTGAAAACACATGTGAAAATAGGTACGTCAGCATAAAAATGCATGTGAGATACATAGGTTTTGAGAAAATAGGATTCATGACTTATGTTTGAGAAAATGTTTAGTCATGAACCTTGTAATTTGCTTTGTCTTGTAAATCATTTGAAAAACGATAAGATCAGATGATATGTATAAATAAGAGAATAATGTATGGTTAAATGAATAACCATGTAAGATGAGTTTGTATAAGATAAGTGGTTTGTAAATCAATGTCATGTGAAAAGTATGTTATTTGTATAAAATGTTATATGTCTCAAATTGAAATGATTCAAATAACGCTACAATATGTGATACCATACAAACACTTATATATAGGAAGTACCAGCGGCGTATCCACCATGCTTGTATCATATCACACACGCCTCGTTACTTAATCACTTACTCAAACCAAACTACTAAAGTAAAATGTTCATGTTTAATGTAAATCATGTAATGTGTATCCAAAATGTAAACATGTGATGAATAACAAATGTACTAAGTATGCAACAAAAGACATACATAGCATAAAGTGTAATGTATAACAATGTACTAAGTACGCACACAATGGGCATACATAGCATGTAATGTGAAACAATGTATTAAGTACACACACAATGGGCATACATAGTATGTAATGTAAGGCAATGTACTAAGTACGCACACAACGGGCATACATAGCATAAAATGTAATGAAATCATGTACTATAAATGTACTAATGAACATAGCAGGTATATGATGTGAAATCATGAAAGTAACAAGTAGGCACATGTGTTTCACCCCAAAACAGTTTGGAAAACAGTAAAAGAGGGGTCTATGTACTCACTTGAGATTGCTCAGAAGTCCTAAGATAACCACCAAGCAATGCTAGAGATCACGGAATCAAACGGCACCTAATATAGGTAACTATGTTAATTAACCGGACCTAAATCGGAGGATCGGATAGAATGAGGGCTTGTAAACCAAATGACTATTGGAACTCATGTAATATGGTTTAACAAAGCCTTCATGCTAAATGAAACCTAACCTAAGAGCTTTCGACCCATCGCGACCCATTAAGGTAGCTTATGCTACTTTAACACGTCGTTCGCGTAAAACGCGTTCGGACCGCCTAACTAGTCCTATGACAAGTAGAATATGCCTTAACATGTTAAATATTGTTGATAAATCAGTTTAGAGGTCATAGGTTATGTTAAAATGAATTTTGGCATCAAAGGGGTATTTTGGTAATTTACCTAAGGCATATAAACTACCTATCATACAACTACTTAAACGAAGCGACCATAAGGTATAACCTCGGAAGGTTATTCCCTATATACTATGGTCACCTAATGTGTTTGGTCGGATCCTAAAGATCGGCCAAACGGGTCGGGTTCGAAGGTATAAGCGATTTATTAGATCGCTTACCCTTACGACCCTAGACAACGTGGTAATCAGTAGGCATAGTCACAAAGGACTATAACCATCGTGATTACAATCACGTTGCGAAGTTCAAACGAACTTCGCATTGACCATAAACTGGTCAACGCAGAAAGTCAAACAAAGTTTGACTTTCGGACTCGAAAAGCAATAAAAGAACGAAGGAATACTTACGAAGGGTCCCCGAATGCTAATCTCGATCCAAATAACTCAGGTATGAAACAATGGTTCCAACTTAGAGTCTTTTAGATCAGATTCTTGTGGGTTTTGCAATGGGTGGGGTTGGGTATTTATAGTTTTCGGGTAACCGTTAAGATAGTTTCTTGGAAAAGGGGGCACGATCTAAGCCGTACACTTGTTGGAAAGTTGTGGTAGGTTAATTGGCCACCCACCATAAGGAATTGACATGTGGAAATGGAATTGGGAGTGCACAACAACTGGAAACAGGCTGTTAAACATCGAATCTGGTCTGGAACACTGACGCGGGCCGCGTAAGGATACACAAAAACCTTACGCGGGCCGCCTGGCCATGTCTGATCAGAAGAAACTTTCCAAAATGACAGTTTTGGTCCCTGTTGGTGTTTACAGCCATTTCCGACACGTTTAAGGCCCGTTAAGCCAACGTTAAGGCCCTAAGATGATGCCTAAACATTGTGGACATGAAACATGCTCAAAAGTATGTCAGATGTTGGTTCGTTTGGTCGTACGAACGCGATGTTCGCTTAATTACGACGGAATGCGCATAAGCGCGAAAAACGATCCAATTGACGTGACGAATGGATTTTTCTTATGCCAAACACTAAAATAAAATATTTTAGTGCTTACATAAATTTTTGGATGTCCGGATGTATTCAGAACGTGAGTTATGCGCAAAAGTGCAAACTTGTGCACTTTTTGACAAATTTAGTCCCTGTAAGCGATTTAACTTGATTTCGGCATACCAAACCTTCCAAAACTTATTTCTAAGTTATGTAGAGGTTATTTAAGGTATGTTAAGCCTATGTCCCTATTCCGGAGTGTTTGTTGCATTAAACTGGTTATATTTACGCATTAGTGCGCGTATAACCTTCCAGAAAGCGATTTAGAGCTTGAAATCGAACAAGAGTTGATATGTGCAAAAGATACACATATTTATACAAGTCCAAAGTATGAAATACAATATTTCATTGGTTTGGTATTTGTTTGATGGTCGCAGTGACACAGGTGTCACATCCAACTACGTGCATGTGTAGATCGGGCACCTAAAGACTTTCCTGCAGAGTTTCACGAGTTTTTATGTTCCGGCGAAGTTCCGGTAAGTTTTCCGACCAGTTTCTATTCCGTTTTCCTTACTTTCTTCTCTGGTGTTTGGCTCGGTTCCGACGTGGCTCGATGAATATGAGTTTTAGTTGCGGTTGTGTTCGTTTCAGGTGGTGGCGTCGGGTTTGGTGGGGATCTGGTGACGGTAGGGAGCCGCCGGTGGCGGTGGCGGGACCGGCCGACGGCAGTGGTGATGGTTCGGGTCTCGGTCGAACTCAGGTTTCGAGATCGGGTTGGTCAAACCCGGGCGGAGCTGGTCATGGCAGTCAACAAGGTCAGCGGTTCGGTCGACTCGGTCAGACTCGGTCAACCTTTTCAGCGCTTCGACTCGAGAGTTTTGGTAACGGTTTAAAAATGCAATTTCGATATAGTACTTTAGTTTTATATATTTTCGTGAACGAGCTCGAACCGAAATAAAGTGATGAATCGATAGTTAAAGTACTTTGAGTCATTATTTCGTCTATATGAATTGATGATACGTTATTATTGTTGAGTAAAGTGACTGAATTTTGAAAGTTAACAACACTTTAGTAGTCGGGGGCGTCCAAAAACAGAGGAAACTCTGCCCGTTTTTTTTCGAGAAAATACGTAAAGCTAAAACACGTTTTATCATAAAACGAAAATATCGGACCCAAACAATCTTCTATGAAAACAAATACAAATATACATTTACTTTCGACGACATTACATAACCTACAAAGCATGTTCATAACACTTCGACAAACCGCTTTACAAAATAACAAAACTTGATGGTTTTATAAAATAAATATATTTAGTTATATTTATTTCCAAACAACGAACAATTCGGATTCTTTTCTAAATAAATATAGGTTATATATTTATTTCAAACAAATCCTTTTATAAATAAATATAGTGTTATATATTTATTTCGGATATTAAACAACACGGCGATTCTTTCATTAAAATAAATATAGATTATGTATTTATTTTAGATATCAAACAACTCGTATTCCTTTTATAAAAAAAATATAGATATAGCTTATCTATTTATTTCAAATATCCAACGACATGGACCCGCTTTTGAAAAAAATAAATGTAGTATATATTTATTTTAAACATGCAACGACTTGATGAAATTCTTTAAAAATAAATATGGTTTTATATTTATTTCAAACGCCTAAATGGTATATACGTATACTTTTGGCAAATATACACAAGACGTGATATATATAATACAAGTTATTATATAATATTTTCATACGAATACTCGATACATACACGTACGACTACTCGAAATGGCTAACGCAATTACAACGATATATTTATATATTTTGATATAAATATTTAATTACTTTTAAATATCTCGAGGATCAAGTCTTTTCAAGGCTTATTGGTTATTATCGACAATAAATGATACTTATCAAATATGACCTAATCATTTCCGATAAGTTAACAACTTACCGTTGAATCGTTCGACTAACGATTCGGTAGAGCTCGGTGACACGTAGACTAGTTATCGCTTTTATTTTGAAACTTATAAGATATTCCGTGTTAGGAATATTGTAGAATGCACGCTAGCAAGTCAAGTCTTGGAAACGACATCACGAAGTCATATTTAGCTTGCTTTGCACAGTAATATCCAGGTGAGTTCATAACCCCACATTTTACAGTTTTACATTTTTGTAAATGTTTTCGGGGTGGAAGGACATGCACGTTTTTCAGAAACATACAAGGTTATCGATAAACAAAGATTGCATATTTTAGACAAAACACGTTTTGCAAGAACATACAAAGTTTCCGAATGAATGAAAACTCACATTTCTAAATCATGTTACGAACGGATTTCAAGGAACTCAAACGGTTTACGAATGAACTTTATACTAAATATACCGGTTTTTACAAAACAAATGCGTATTATCGAAAAGTGAGTGATTTTTATGACTAGGGGAAGTTAGCCTTAGAGGCTGGGGTAAAAGTACATGTTACAATTATTACAGACATTTAAAGACATTTACAGACATTTACAGACTTTTTTTTTTGTATGGATAGCCTAAGGAGGGTTTACTACTAGACTAGATCATGTGAGTGGTGGGTACAACACTTAAGGCCATTAATCCTCATTGTAGGACCACGGGACATGAGTGATAGATCTATTTGGGTGTAATGAGCCCACACCCATGAGGCCGGGGCGGCCCATAGTGGTGACTATGTCTTCATACCGGAGACAAATTTGCTAGGTTTGAGTCTTCCTGCATCATTTCACACATACCAGTGGCTTTGCAACCCATTGGTGATCTCTTTTTTTTCCTTAATGCTACATACCAAGGACTTTTATTCATATATGAAAGGTTTATACATACTCACAGAAATACTTGATTTATACAAATTAAATGTCATGTTTTTATACAAATTCAAAAAGCATAGGATTATGCGGGCATGAAGTCAAAGTCAGGGTGGGCATTGACGGGTATACGAACATTACAAATACGAGACTTTACAAATACATGGTTACAAATACAACGTTTCCATATAACTTGGCAAGAAAATGATTTCTAAATTCGTTTTCTCAATATGATTTCACAAACCGGTTATTCAAAAGATTTATTTCAAATCTTTTACAAACAAACTATGAACTCGCTCAACTTTAAGTTGATTTTTCGCATGTTTCTTTCTCAGGTTACAGTTCTAAGATAAGGCACGGTTGCAATAGGAGAACCATTGGGGATTCGAGTACTTAGTGGGCGTTCAATTTACTAAAAGTCTTAGCTTATTTTGCTTCCGCTGTGCAATGAAGATACCAGTCCAGTCACGCCAGCTCTGATAATTTCGGGGTGTGACAACTTGGTATCAGAGCTTTAGGTTATAGCGAATTAGGTTTCTGTTGTGATACCTAGGCTCTAACCTCACTTTTCTCTGGGACTTAGACTATTAAGACGTTGAATACATACAGAACGCATAGTACTCGAATATGGTCTCCAACCGTTGCCGAAAAACAAACAGACAAAATTTTGTTTTCAAACATACGCTAAAGTGGTGTTTTATACACGATACACAAAACAGACGCATACAGTGCACAACACTCTGAGAGTTTAGGAAACATGCATTTAAGACCTTCGAAAACTTGTGTTGAAGTTCATTAATGGTCATCGCGTAGGAACCACGAATATTAACTCGGGCACACACTGTTATCCATATTGTCTATGATATTTTAACTTCCCGAGCAGGCAGCCTACGCACAACAGACGCTAGTGCACGAGGATACATGGAACCCAAATTTTATGTCAACAGATGTCGGAGTACATCACATTCTACGCGAAACGAAGCACTAGTGCACAGGTATACGTGAAACTTAAGCTATACATCAACGGAGGTTGAAGTACGACACATACGACTATCAAGGCGAGGCCTTTGAGAAGAAACGATGGCGCAATTCAACGACGACGCTAGATTCCTGTCAGTAGGAGAACTATCGGTCAGGAAGCGGCGGTTTGGCACGCGGTCCTGTAAACGACACGAGTCATGTTCGGGAGAAGACGCATGCCTTCGTATTCCCCCTATTTTACTAACGACGAATACGCTATGTTCGACATTCCATGGTAATGTCACCTAACAACCGGTCATCACACGCAATCCCAGGTAAAGTCCTCAAATTTCTTTTATTGAAATTTCGACTTTCACATTTACTGAGTAGATTTTCGTATCTCTACTCCTCTTAATGGTCATTGTGTCACGATCATTTCTTTACAAGTTACATACATGGTTTTTCGTTGTGACCATGCCTAAAATTTTCTTGTCGATACATATATTTATTGTCGGGTTGCGCTAAAACCAAGTTCAATTGTTTGAACTTGTCTATTACACATATTCATTTCAGAGTATCATATGATGTATTGCGGGCATCATATTCAAAATTCGTTTTAACAAGTGTTTCATTTGTTCCGAGTCGAAGTAAACTTGTTTGGCATTCGACTCCATTGAATTGTTTGTTGATTTCGACACCTTGTGGTGGTATTTTCACTTATTTGAACTTTGCGCTAAACTTGTTTACATATCTTATGCACGGATTTAATTATTTATTTGTTTACTTGCTTTCAATCCGCTTTGATTTATCATATTACAACAGTCTTAATACAATCGTGTGTTAAGACAGTGGTACGCAAACTTATTTCTATATTCCGGTGTACCTCTTAACGGTTCTTTCAACATCGATCGAATGTTCTGCAAAATTCATTTCTTCTTCATCTTCGATCGAAAACATTATTTCTTTGATGGTCCACTTTCAATTGAAAATTCTATGGTGTCATTTGAAACAAACTTTCAGATTTCCTTTATTACGCCTCCATTTGATTTCAAACACGGTGAATTTGTTTGATCACCGCTATTATAGAATTATTTAAATCACTACGACACCTTGTGGTGTCAGTACAAACTTGTAGCTTGGGATAATTATATGATTGAGCGTTTCATGTAAAACAACAGGTGATATTTGTTCGATCACTGCTATATTCGAATTGCTTCATTCACTAAGACACCTTGTGGCGTCGGTATAACTTGCAGCTTGTGCTGATCATGATCGAGCGTTTCATGCAAACTATTATATTTGAGATTGTTGATTCTAAGTTCATCCAGCGGATGTTATTGCTTCTAGAACTCATTCACATGTTATAAACGTTCATATGGAATTCGATTGGTCGAAGTTCCTGTTCATTGTTGGATCCTTGTTAACATAGTCACACTAGTGACTGTATCTATACGACTCGTTTCCTTTGACATCAATTTTTGAAACACGTTTCTTAACCATTGGGATTCCTATTGTGGAGGAATGTCCTTGAATTTACATGATTCGAATAAGTCTTGTTTCGATTACGCGGTCATTCACTTTGTTATTATTCGGACTTACCTGCGAACAACACAATTCTGAGGAGATAACATAGTCTAAATTTCGAGGACGAAATTTCTGTAACAGGGGGAGAATGTGACAACCCGTGATTTATGGCTCTTAATTACGTAATTAACAGGTGATTAACGCGATAATAAATAGTGTTTACAGCGCATATTAACTTAATTAGGCCTTTGGAGTGCCTAGGAACGTTTATCCGACTTTACAGCACGCGTATGGTGATCTACTAGAAATCTGCTGAATATTAAGCGACAACGAACTGATGCCATACGAAATACTGACAACGCCAAAAAATACGGATCTTCTACGAATATTCTATATTTATGAAATAAATTTTGTGTATTTATTGGGTTTTCATGCGACACGAATGTAAACGTGGACTAAAAACGCGATGGTAGGAAACGCATCAGCAACAAAACGGAAGCAACGGAGACGCCTGACACCTTCAGAACTTGCATTTTACGCTATATTTAGCCTCGTAATAAAATTTGAGTGACTACAGTCGAAACCGGATCGAAAAACGGATTAAAAACGACGAACGAAGCATTTTGCGCGATTTTCACGCAACCGACGAACGAACACGCAAACACCGACTTCCGACCCTAATTTACGTGTTTTAATATTATAATTATGTTCTACGATACTTCCACGACGTTCGGGTGCGAAAACAAGCTTCAAAAACGAGACCGGGCCGTCCAAAATGCTACCACAAAACCCCCACTATTTAAAGGATTTTAACCCCCAATCCTCTCATTTTCACCATCTCTTCCTCTCTCTAACTTACAAAATGCTCTCAACTCACTCTCTCTCTAGAACTGAAATCCGGCAAGGAGCCGGTGAAGCTCCGGCGGCGATAGCCGCCATAGGCGGCGGCGGTCCGGCGAAGACTCGACGTCATTTTTCCGGTCAAACACCCCTACCCCACTAAACCGAACCTTCCCGACGCGATGGTTGTGACCGTTTTCGTAGTTTTTGAGCCGTTTGGGATCACGCGCAACTCTGACGTAGCTCCGGTCAGAATTCCGGCGAGCTATTTTTGAGATTCCAACTCCGTGCATGTGTAGATCGGGCACCTAGAGACTTTCCTGCAGAGTTTCACGAGTTTTTATGTTCCGGCGAAGTTCCGGTAAGTGTTCCGACCAATTTCTATTCCGTTTTCCTTACTTTCTTCTCTGGTGTTCGGCTCGGTTCCGACGTGGCTCGATGAAGATGAGTTTTAGTTGCGGTTGTGTTCGTTTCAGGTGGTGGCGTCGGGTTTGGTGGCGATCCGGTGACGGCAGGGAGCCGCCGGCGGCGGTGGCGGGACCGGGCGACGGCAGTGGTGATGGTTCGGGTCTCGGTCGAACTCAGGTTTCGAGATCGGGTTGGTCAAACCCGGGCGGAGCTAGTCAAGGCAGTCAACAAGGTCAGCGGTTCGGTCGACTCGGTCAAACCGAGTCGACTCGGTCAGACTCGGTCAACTCAGTTGACTCGGTCAACCATTTCAGCGCTTCGACTCGAGAGTTTTGGTAACAGTTTAAAAATGCAATTTCGATATAGTACTTTAGTTTTATATATTTTCGTGAACGAGCTCGAACCGAAATAAAGTGATGAATCGATAGTTAAAGTACTTTAAGTCATTATTTCGTCTATATGAATTGATGATACGTTATTATTGTTGAGTAAAGTGACTGAATTTTGAAAGTTAACAACACTTTAGTGGTGGGGGCGTCCAAAAACAGAGGAAACTCTGCCCGTTTTTCTTCGAGAAAATACGTAAAGCTAAAACACGTTTTATCATAAAACGAAAATATCGGACCCAAACAATCTTCTATGAAAACAAATACAAATATACAATTACTTTCGACGACATTACATAACCTACAAAGCATGTTCATAACACTTCGACAAACCGCTTTACAAAATAACAAAACTTGATGGTTTTATAAAATAAATATATTTAGTTATATTTATTTCCAAACAACGAACAATTCGGATTATTTTCTAAATAAATATAGGTTATATATTTATATTAAACAAATCCTTTTATAAATAAATATAGTGTTATATATTTATTTCGGATATTAAACAACACAACGATTCTTTCATTAAAATAAATATAGATTATGTATTTATTTTAGATATCAAACGACTCATATTCCTTTTATAAAAAAAATATAGATATAGCTTATCTATTTATTTCAAATATCCAACGACACGGACCCGCTTTTGAAAAAAATAAATGTAGTATATATTTATTTTAAACATGCAACGACTCGATGAAATTCTTTAAAAATAAATATGATTTTATATTTATTTCAAACGCCTAAATGGTATATACGTATACTTTTGGCAAATATACACAAGACGTGATATATATAATACAAGTTATTATATAATATTTTCATACGAATACTCGATACATACACGTACGACTACTCGAAACGGCTAACGCAATTACAACGATATATTTATATATTTTGATATAAATGTTTAACTACTTTTAAATATCTCGAGGATCAAGTCTTTTCAAGGCTTATTGGTTATTATCGACAATAAATGATACTTATCAAATATGACCTAATCATTTCCGATAAGTTAACTACTTACCGTTGAATCGTTCGACTAACGATTCGGTAGAGCTCGGTGACACGTAGACTAGTTATCGCTTTTATTTAGAAACTTATAAGATATTCCATGTTAGGAATATTGTAGAATGCACGCTAGCAAGTCAAGTCTTGGAAACGACATCACGAAGTCGTATTTAGCTTGCTTTGCACAGTAATATCCAGGTGAGTTCATAACCCCACCTTTTACAGTTTTACATTTTTGTAAATGTTTTCGGGGTGGAAAGACATGCACGTTTTTCAGAAACATACAAGGTTTTCGATAAACAAAGATTGCATATTTTAGACAAAACACGTTTTGCAAGAACATACAAAGTTTTCGAATGAATGAAAACTCACATTTCTAAATCATGTTACGAACGGATTTCAAGGAACTCAAACGGTTTACGAATGAACTTTATACTAAATATACCGGTTTTTACAAAACAAATGCATATTATCAAAAAGTGAGTGATTTTTATGACTAGGGGAAGTTAGCCTTAGAGGCTGGGGTAAAAGTACATGTTACAATTATTACAGACATTTAAAGACATTTACCGACATTTACAGACATTTACAGACTTTTTTTTTGGTATGGATAGCCTAAGGAGGGTTTACTACTAGACTAGATCATGTGAGTGGTGGGTACAACACTTAAGGCCATTAATCCTCATTGTATGACCACGGGACATGAGTGATAGATCTATTTGGGTGTAGCGAGCCCACACCCATGAGGCCGGGGCGGCCCATAGTGGTGACTATGTCTTCATACCGGAGACAAATTTGCTAGGTTTGAGTCTTCCTGCATCATTTCACACATACCAGTGGCTTTGATACCATTGGTGATCTCTGTTTTTTTCCTTAATGCTACATACCAGGGACTTTTATTCATACATGAAAGGTTTATACATACTCACAGAAATACTTGATTTATACAAATTAAATGTCTTGTTTTTATACAAATTCAAAAAGCATAGGATTATGCGGGCATGAAGTCAAAGTCAGGGTGGGCATTGACTGTAACATCTGTGCTTGTAATCATTATGAACAGTACCATTATCAATAAAACAATGTCATTTGATCCCAATGTTTGTTTGGTTATGTTTTACATTTTTCATGTTTTGACTTTTATTCAATTTCAAACTCTATATCACTTTCTAGAGAGTTATACGCAAACTGGTGCGTAAACGTAGCCAGTTTAATGCGACAAATACTCCGGAACATCAACATATCCTTAACATACCTTAAATAACCCTTACATAACTTAGAAATAAGTTTTGAAGGCTTTGGTATGGCAAAAACAAGTTAATTCGCTTACAGGGACTAAACTTGACAAACTGCGAAAGTATGCCAATTTGAACTGTAACAAACATTCCGGAACATGACCATAAGTTAAACATACCATAAATATCCTTTACATAGCTTAGAAATAGGCTTTGAGGGGTTCAGTATGCTAAAATAAACTTTTGGGGTCATTCAGGGACTAAAAGCGTAAAAAAAAAATGCACAAGTTTGCATTTTCGCGCATAACTTACGTTCTGAATACATCCGGACATCCAAAAATTTATGTAAGCACTAAAATATTTTATTTTAGTGTTTGGCATAAGAAAAATCCATTCGTCACGCCATTTGGATCATTTTTCACGCTTATGCGCATTCCGTCGTAATTAACCGAACAACGTAACCGTGCGGCTAAACGAACCGACACCCGAGATATTTTTGAACACATTTTAAGTTCCCTATACTTTAAATTCATTTTAGAGCTTTGAAATGGGGTTAACGGGGCTTAAACGTGTCAAAAAACGCATCGAAAACCAAGTTTTGAGGTTGCAGGGACTGAAACTGTAAATCTGCCAAACTAGGTCCGTAAGTAGGGGCCAGATGCAGCAAAACGTTTTTTACAGCTGTTAACAGCCCTTAACACTCTCCAAAGGCCAAGTGCCAAGTGTAAAACTCTTATGGTGGATGGCAAATGAGTTACCACAACTTTCCAACAAGTGTACGGCTTAGATCGTGCCCCCTTTTCCAAGAAATGATCCTAACGGTGAACCAAAAACTATAAATACCCACCTCCACCCTTCACTTTTCCTCACAAGAATCTGATCTTATCTGCTCTAAGTTGAAACCTTTGTTTCATACCTGAGCTATTTTGATCTAGATTAGCATTCGGGGACCCTTTGTAAGTGTTCCTTCGTTCTTTTATTGCTTTTCGAGTCCGAAAGTCAAACTTTGTTTGACTTTCTGCATTGACCAGTTTATGGTTAATGCAAAGTTCGTTTGAACTTCGCAACGTGATTGTAATCACGATGGTTATAGTCCCTTGTGACTATGCCTAATGATTACCACGTTGTCTAGGGTCGTAAGGGTAAGCGATCTAACAAATCGCTTATACCTTCGAACCCGACCCATTTGGTCGATCATTAGGATCCGACCAAACACATTAGGTGACCATAGTATATAGGGAATAACCTTCCGAGGTTATACCTTATGGTCGCTTCGTTTAAGTAGTTGTATGATAGGTAGTTTATATGCCTTAGGTAAATTACCAAAATACCCCTTTGATGCCAAAATTCATTTTAAACATATATAACATAACTTTTGACATCTAAACTGATTTGACAACAATATTTGACATGTTAAGGCATATGTTACATGTCATAGGACTAGTTAGACGGTCCGAACGCGTTTCACGCGAACGACGCGTTAAAGTAGCATAAGCTACCTAAACGGGTCGTAATGGGTCGTAAGCACTTATGTTAGGTTTCATTTTGTATGTAGGCTTTGTTAAACCATATTACATGAGTTCCTACACTCATTCGGTTTACAAACCCTCATGCTACCCGATCTTCAGATATAGGTCCGGTTTATTAACATAGTTACCTATATTAGGTGCCGTTTGATTCCGTGATCTCTAGCATTGCTTGGTGGTTATCTTAGGACTTCTGAGCAATCTCAAGTGAGTACATAGACCCCTCTTTTACTGTTTTCCAAACTGTTTTGGGGTGAAACACATGTGCCTACTTGTTACTTTCATGCTTTCCTGTGTTCACATCATATACTTGTTATGTTCGTTAGTACATTATAGTACATGATTTCATTACATTTCATGCTATGTATGCCCATTGTGTGCGTACTTAGTACATTGTTTTACATTACATTTCATGCTATGTATGCCCATTGTGTGCGTACTTAGTACATTGTTTTACATTACATTTCATGCTATGTATGCCCATTGTGTGCGTACTTAGTACATTGTTTTACATTACGTTTCATGCTATGTATGCCCATTGTGTGCGTACTTAGTACATTGTTTTACATTTCATTTCATGCTATGTATGCCCATTGTGTGCGTACTTAGTACAGTTGTTTTCATCACATGCTTACATTTTGTAATGACATATGGGTTGTTTACAATGGAACAATACATTCATTAACATTAGCTACGCCGTTCGTTAGTAGGTAGTGGTACCATAGGAATTGACAACTCCCGTTCCGGACATCCTAGTTTGGTTTGGATGAAAGGAATGACCGAATTCGATGCACATAACTTAGATAAACCTTTAATTTGTTTAAGGGTTTATCGCCACAGTCTCAAGGCTTGGATGTATGCATTTTCACAATACCGCATAAATGTTTGTATCAGTCTAGCATGCATTTGTTCCACAAAACATAACTTTGATTTAAACCATGTTTTACTTCAATACCTTGTTTTGTGCATTTTTACATATGGTTTAGTTGATATATTTCACTTACCATACATGATATTTTTGGGTACACATTACATGATCTATATTAAACATAAACATTTTGACATTGATATACACATTTAGGTGGTTTACATTGGACATAGACATTTCGATATGGTTTACACATTAACACATGACAATTCATTTACACATAAACAATTTACATTGGTGGTTGGTTTGAGTAAGTGATTTGAGTAACGAGGCGTGTGTAATATGATACAAGCATGGTGGATACGCCGCTGGTACTTCCTATATATAAGTGTTTGTATGACATTACATGTTGTAGCGTTACTTAAATCATTTCAATATTTGACATATTACGTTTTACATAAACAACTTATTTTCACAAGACATTGATTTACAAAACAACTTATCCAATACAAACTCATTTTTCTTGGTTATTCATTTAACCTTACATTATTCTCTTATCTATACATATCATCACTGTTTGAATGATTTACAAAACAAAACAACTTACAAGGTTCATGACTGACTGTTATTAAACATTTTTCTTAAACTTAAGTCATGAATCCTATTTTCATAAAACCTATGTATCTCACAGGCATTTTTATGCTGACGTACCTATTTTCACATGTGTTTTCAGGAGCTTTTCCATAGGATGATGATCGTGACACTAGGGCGGACCTGTGCCTTAGAGACATAAAACGAAGATAGACTTAGTTTAATTATGTTTTGTACTCTTGTTTTTGTTTAAGACAATGTAACTCTTGTGTTGATAAATAAAATACAACTTTGAATGCCATGGTTATGAAACAATTAATTCTGTTACAACACTCCCCGACGTTTTCCGCCACGTTTTGTATGTTATACGTGGTCGGGGTGTGACAGAAGAGTTGGTATCAGAGCCAATGGTTATAGGGAATTAGGTTATTAGTAATGCTTTGACCTAGACTATAACTTTCTAGGACCCTAACACAAGCTATCTTGTGTTTAGATCTTAAAACATGCACATCACCTATCCTTAGGTGATTATCAAAACAAAAACCAAAATTTTTCCGAAACGATTTTTTTGGAAAACAATCATATGTTTTTGGATGATTTATTATATGGTTTTGAACCCCTTTGAGTTTTCAAAATCTCGTCAAAGTTTTGGGTTTTAAATAGTGTGAACACGTGCAAACTGGAAGAGTGAATACCTGTATTCTGGGTTTTCTGTCTAGGCAAGCACTTCGTATATATCTCATCAGACGCGAGACCAGTTGTGCTTACCTGGGAATTCTTGGGATGAGTGTTCACTTATAGGCGAGCATGTCTTCGTGATACATTATTTTTGATCCATTTACTTTGATTAGTCACTATGTGTCATTTGTTTGCTTGGTAATGCAGACGAATGACCACCATCTTTGCTTTTGTTGATTTTGTTTCATCTCATTCTCTTCATCCAATCATCTCACTCGTTTCCTTTCATGTTTTCCTCTTTTAGAATGCCTCCTCGACGTGAAAACCAGATAGCGACTGCCGAACTGGCAGAAATCATTGCGCATCAGATGGCTGCTCAATTCCCAAATCTCTTTGCTCAATGGCACCAAGCCAACAACAACAACAATGCTCCATGCAAATACAAGGATTTTAACTCGGCTAAACCACTCAAGTTTAGTGGTTCAGAAGGAGCGACTGGGCTTCTTCAATGGTTCGAGAGCATTGAGAATACTTTTCGCCACGTGCAGTGTCCTGACAATCGCAAGGTCGAGTTTTCTTCGAGTGTGTTTCAGAAGAGGGCTCTCACATGGTGGAATGGGGTTATGAGAGACCGAGGTGCAGAAGTTGCTCTAGCACAGACATGGGCTGAACTTAGAGCTCTTATGATGAGGGAGTTTTGTCCTCGTCATGAACAACGAGCGTTGGAGAAGGAGTTTGATGACTTGAAACAAGATAGTGGCGAGCACAGGGCATATACTGATAGGTTTGAAGAGTTGAGTCTGCTTTGCCCGACTATGGTTACCCCACTCGACAAGGCTATCGAAAGGTACATCGACGGCCTACCTGACTCAGTGCAAGACATCATTACTGGTAGTAACCCTGCCACACTCCGTCAGGCGATCGAGCTAGCAGCGACATTGACTGAGTCGCAGATTCGGAAGAATAAATTACACAGGAAGGGTGACAAGGGCAAGAAACAGTCGTCTGACAAGGAAGATAGCAAGAAAGGCCAAAACAAGAACGGAAAGGATTCTGGTTCATCGAAAAGGGCAAGGAAGCGTAAGGCTTCCCAAAACTATGCTGTCACTGCCCAAGCTAACCAGACAGCTCCCAACCAACCCGCACCGCCTCCAGCGAAGAAGCCCTATTCAGGGAATGCACCTTTGTGCAATAGGTGCAACAGTCACCATCAGCCGCAACATCAGTGCCGTTTCTGTACTAACTGTGGAAAGTCAGGTCATCTTGCAGATGTTTGTCGGTTTGCTCAGAATCGGGCAGTTCAGAACCCGGCTCAACAAGCTGCTCAGCCTCCTGCTCAGCAACAGAGTCAAGCTGCACGACCACACTACCCACCAGGTGCTAGTTATAACTGTGGGGATCTGACCCACTACAGAAACCGGTGCCCAAGGCTAGATAACCAGAATCAGAATGCAAACCAGAATCAGGCTCAGGCTCGAGGGCGAGCTTTTAACTTGAATGCCCAAGAGGCGCAGGCGGACGATAATGTGGTGAACGGTACGTTCTTTATTAATAATCAACCTGCATCTGTTCTCTTTGATTCGGGTGCCGATAAGAGTTTTGTGTCATTATCTTTTGAGCCAATGCTTCGCGTGTCTAGAACGAAACTAGGTAAACCTTTGACAGTAGAAGTTGCTAGTGGTGAACCCATTGTTCTTGATTCTGTTCTTCGCAACTGCCAGTTAAACCTTAACGACCATCTTTTTCCTATTGACCTCACGCCAATGCAACTTGGAAGCTTCGACGTCATTGTGGGTATGGATTGGTTATCCAAGCATCGCGTAAAGATAGTTTGTTCTGAGAAGATTGTTCGTGTGCCGCTTTCGACAGGCGAGATCCTACAGGTTCAAGGTGAGAAACCGTCTGGTGGCCTCAAGCTCATGTCTTGTTTTAAAGCTCGGAAATATCTGCGGAAGAACTATGTGGCTTTCTTAGCACATGTTACAGCAGATAAAGGCAAGGGTAAGTCTATTTCAGATATTCCTGTCGTTCGGGATTATTCTGAAGTTTTCCCTGAAGAGTTACCTGGTCTACCTCTAGCACGCCAAGTCAAGTTCCGCATTGATCTCGTACCTGGTGCAAATCCCATTGCCAGAGCTCCATATCGACTTGCACCATCTGAAGAGCTTTTCAGGAGCTCTCTGACAAAGGTGAAGAGTTGTCTAAGCAGCTTCAGGAGCTCTCTGACAAAGGTTTTATACGTCCTAGCTTTTAACCTTGGGGTGCTCCCGTTCTTTTTGTCAAGAAGAAGGATGGATCCTTTAGGATGTGTATCGATTATCGTGAGCTTAACAAGCTTACCATCAAGAATCGATATCCCCTACCTCGCATAGATGATCTCTTTGATCAGTTACAGGGCACTTCTTATTTTTCGAAGATTGATCTACGTTCCGGATATCATCAACTTCGTGTGCATGAAGAAGATATTCCCAAGACGGCGTTCCGCACTCGGTATGGGCATTACGAGTTCACAGTCATGCCATTCGGTTTGACTAATGCTCCTGCTGTTTTCATGGACTTAATGAATAGGGTCTGCAAACCTTATTTGGATCAGTTCGTCATTGTTTTTATTGACGACATCTTGATTTATTCTAAGACGCGAGCTGATTACGAGCAACATCTTCGTCTTACTCTGGAACTCCTAAAGAAAGAGCAACTTTTCGCCAAATTCTCCAAGTGTGAATTCTGGCATAAAGAAGTTCAATTCTTAGGACATATCATCAACGAACAAGGTATTCATGTAGATCCCTCCAAGATCAGTGCGATTAAGGATTGGGATACGCCTACCACTCCTACTGAAGTTCGTTCTTTTCTTGGTCTAGCGGGTTATTACCGCCGCTTCATTGAGAACTTCTCAAGGATTGCAGTTCCTCTAACTGCTCTAACTCAGAAGAACAAACCCTTTGACTGGGGATTCAAACAAGAGGAAGCTTTTCAACACTTGAAACAGAAACTTTGCGACGCGCCTGTTCTGACATTGCCTGAGGGCAATGACGATTTCGTCGTTTACTGTGATGCATCTAAATTGGGTCTTGGCTGTGTTCTGATGCAAAGGAACAAATTCATAGCCTATGCATCGAGGCAGTTGAAGATACATGAGAAAAACTACACCACTCATGATCTTGAGTTGGGTGCAGTTGTCTTCGCTCTTAAGATCTGGAGACACTATTTGTACGGTACAAAATGTGTGGTTTTCACGGACCACAAAAGTCTTCAGCATATCTTCAATCAGAAAGAACTCAACATGAGGCAACGACGTTGGGTTGAGCTTTTAAACGACTATGACTACGAAATTCGCTACCATCCTGGCAAGGCGAATGTCGTAGCCGATGCATTGAGTCGTAAGGAACGTACTAAGCTTCATTGTGTACGTGTTCAATCTGTTATTCAAGCTCGATCCGATATCCAGGCACGCATTTCTCAGGCTCAACAATCTTGTGTTTCACAAGGTGTGATGGATAAGGAATTTTGTAACACCCCCAAAATACCACCTGCGGGAACTCCGCGAGGCGTGTTACTCATCAGAGTTCGAGCCACCAATCACATTGAACCAATGATAAATATTTAAATAAAACATGTCATGAATTACCAATAGAAAATATCAAACATAGGGTTACTCCCAAAGAGTTGTGTAGCGGAAGCTTATAGTTAATCGTTTAACAATTGTTTCATAGTAAATGTTCAAAACCAACGTTTCACTTATAAGTTAATCCAAGAGCCTCGATCCATGACCACTCCAGCACTCCCAGATAGCAAGTCCACGTCACGAATTCTAGCGACCTGTAAGCATGCAGACAAGTGTGTCAGACGACGCTGGTGAGTTCAAGGTTTTATTAACGTGTGTAGTTACCAGATATCTGTTAAGTCAACTCATCGTTTCATTTTGGGATTTTTATTAACGTAGGAGAGTCTTATATACTGGAAGTGTGTCCAATATATACCATGGGAGTGTGCCCAATATAACCTGGGAGTGTGCCTAACCCCAATGCCCCTAACCAAGCATTGGTAATGATGTCCAGGTAACTAGGTCACGCCCGTCCTTACGGCCCGGTGTGAGGGTGTCAAACCTAATAGCGCTATCAACTAGTTACCCCATTGCCTTACAGGCAACACGGTATGTCACACCCCCAAAATCTACCTGCGGAGTACCACCGCTTGGAGGCGTGACTGACCAGGATCCAGCCACCAATCATATTGAACAAGCATATAAGTAGTTATAAAAATCCAACCAATACAATTGGTGTTCAAACAAAACATAGTTAAGTTGCAAGCGGAAGCATAAGTCTTAAATCATAACATAAGTTTAATTGTTTCAAAGTTTAACATGGCACACAGCCGTCCATGTCCCACAACGATCCTCCTCCATGCAAGCTCCAGCTAAGAACCTAAGGACCTGCAAAGCATGTAGTAACGAGTCAACAACAAGTTGAGTGAGTTCACGGTTGGGTGTTCGTTTTAAGTTGTTTCGAAAACAGTTTCCTTTAGCTGGCATCCTGCCGTGGGGGTTACCCCATAGTTAAAAACGTGACTTGTTTATTCCCGGTTACTCTGGCTATCCAGCCGTGGGGGCAACCCCGTGTTAGTTATCTGGCATTTCGGCCGTGGGGGCTACCCCATGTATACACTAGACTCGTTACCATATCGACTGCTGACTGTAGTCATGTTTATGTGCCCTGAAACTGTCAATGTCTATCATCATTGACGTGCCCCAGATCCATTAGTTCACGCCCGTCCTCTGCGGCACGGTGTGAGGTTTGTCAAACCTAAATAGCGCTATCTAACTAATGACCCGCTCGCCATTGGCCCGGCGATTAAGTCGATATAAAAATGAGGGACTTCGTGATAGAGTTTTGGTCTAGTACGAGTTATCTGTCCGTGAGGACGAGGAATTACATTCCTGAACCTTTGCTGTCCTACCCAAGGAGGACGAGGAACCCATGTTCCTTAACCCCAATTCCCGACCCCTGGGAATCCCATGCTTTGTAGAGGGTGTGAACTCACCTTGGTTTGCTCGGTAGATACACAGAAAAGTCAAACAAGCAACGTTGAGGCTACTCACGTCCTATCATAGTTGTATCATACAAGTCAGGTGCGTAACCAAGTAGCACACGGATGTTTCTAGCACAGTGCATTCAAGTATCGTTCATGGCATACACGTTTAATCATGGCAGATCAACAATATTCACGTTCAACAGTAACCTATAAGGTCTGTGCATTAGGACCAAGAGTCCGACCCAAACAATTAAGCCCGTAATGGGGTGCAAGCCCAAACAGTGTGCACATGCACTTGGTTTCGAGTCGCAACTGATGCAGGTTCCGGTCTCGAGTCGCAACCGGACTCGCAAACACGGTTTCGGTTCATGCTGTTTTGGTTACGAGTCGCAACTGGACTCGCAACCGAGATTTCGAGTCATAAGAATTGTGCTTGATCGAGTGTGGTTTCGAGTCGCAACCAGGTGTTTGCGACTCGCAATCTGTGTCGCAACCGGGGGTCTCGACTCGTCATGCAGTGGTTTCGAGTCGCAACAGGAGGTCTCGAGTGGACATAAGCTGATTCTGCACAGTGTACTATCCAATGGAAATTTGGTTTCATGAAACAGTTTGTACTACCCACATAAACATGTTTTCTTGTCTAATAGTTTGCTAAAATGGATCAAACATAACAGTTTTTAAATATTCAAAACATGTTCATATGATATTCAAGTTGTTCTTCATATATTCAAGTGATTCATCATCATCATTCATATAAACTTTAACCGAACAAAAATCATGATCAACCACTTATCAACATTAACATGCACCCTATGATATCTACACAATGAATCGTCCTAATCGTGCACATACCACAGCCGATTACATGTATTCGGTTTCTATTCATCAATCATTTCACTTATATCAACACCCTAACATATAATCATCATCAACCGAATGTAAACACATAACATAGAGCATTTATGCATTGATTTCTTGAACACTAACTCAACATCAATGTATACCATCAAAACATCATTCAATATATCCGAAGTCAAGACATGTTTAACCGATTATCAATGTCATACACATCCGGTTCACAACCATCATCAAGCATACAACTACCCTAGTTAAATCCTACCATTCATACTATCATTTAACAACAACAAACATCATAAAATCACTAACCGGTTGATGAGTTTCAAAGGTGAGTATGAAGCTTCTAATCGGGTGTGTGTGTGTGTTTCCGAGAGCTCCTAGTGTCACCGGTTGGTCCGAGAATGAAGGAGAGACAATGTTGTGGCTTAGGGTTTTAGTGAGAGGATGAAGAGTGTGTGTGTTATCCAAAGAAAATGGCAACATGGATAATCACCAAGGTTTTATACTTGTTTCACCTTGTGCACCCTAATGGGCTTTCGAAATAAGCTAAGTGTGTGTGTGTGTGGCCCAACCGGCCCATATGTTACGGTTCACTTGGTTCATATACATACCCGCATACATACACACAAGCATACACATAACATAACACATAATCATATAAGTTCACATGTATCATTCATTAAATCATCAAATTAGCTAGTCATTTAGTGTTCAAGCGTACAACGAAAGGTTCTAAATTTCGAGTTGTCACATCATCCCCAAGTTGAAAGAAATTTCGTCCCGAAATTTGGTAGGCACTCACTGAGGAAGCTAGTTAAGTTGTGTGATTTTCCTGGTTTTCCTGGGGTGTCACATCCACCCCCCGTTGATCTGGAATTTCGTCCCGAAATTCCGTAGCTTCAGCCTCAGCAGTGGATGTACTGTTTGCGAACAGTTGGGGATACCTTTGTTTCATCTGATCTTCGCGCTCCCAGGTGAACTCTGGGCCGCGACGTGAGTTCCAACGAACTCGAACGAGAGGTATTCTAGTGCTCTTGAGGACCTTAACATCCCGGTCCGTGATTTCGACTGGTTCCTCGACGAATCGTAACTGCTCGTCGATAGTGAGTTCCTTCAGAGGAACTACGTGGGTCTCATCTGACGGACACTTCTTCAGATTTGACACGTGAAAAACGTTGTGAACTGCACCGAGTTCCGCCGGTAAGTTTAGTCTGTAGGCCACCCTGCCTATTTTCTCAATGACCTCGAAAGGTCCAACGTATCGTGGGTTGAGTTTGCCGCGTTTACCAAAACGAACCACACCCTTCCAGGGTGAAACTTTGAGTAGTACTCGCTCCCCAACCTGGAGCTCAAGTGGTTTCCTGCCCATGTCAGCGTAAACTTTCTGACGTTCGCGAGCTGCCGTCATGCGTTTTCGTATTTGAGCAATTTGTTCGGTCGTGTCTACCACATATTCTGGACCAGTGATCTGACTATCTCCCACCTCTGCCCAGCAAAGAGGTGACCGGCATTTACGTCCGTACAATGCCTCAAATGGAGCAGCTTTAATGCTGGTGTGGTAGCTGTTATTGTACGAGAATTCCACAAGTGGCAGATGCTTTTCCCAGCGGTTGCCAAAGTCGATTACACATGCACGAAGCATGTCTTCTAAGGTTTGAATAGTGCGCTCGGACTGCCCGTCCGTCTGAGGATGGTACGCTGTGCTCATGTCTAGTCGTGAGCCGAAGGATTTGTGCATTGCTTGCCACAGCTCTGAAGTGAAACGTGCATCTCGATCCGAGATAATGGTGGTGGGCACCCCGTGCCTCGAAACAACTTCCTTGAGGTATATTTCCGCAAGAGTGGAGAATTTATCCGTTTCCTTGATGGCCAAGAAGTGTGCAGATTTTGTGAGTCGATCCACGATCACCCAAATAGTATCGTTCCCGAGCTGGGATCTAGGTAGGCCAGTAACAAAATCCATGGAAATTTGCTCCCATTTCCATTGAGGTATCTCTGGTTGTTGGAGTAGGCCTGATGGTTTCTGGTATTCCGACTTGACTCTCGCACAAGTCAAACACTTGCTGACGTAAGTTGCTATGTGGGCCTTCATGCTAGGCCACCAGTACGTAGTCTTGATGTCGTGGTACATTTTATCCGATCCGGGATGTACCGAGTAGCGAGACTTGTGTGCTTCGTCCATCACAAGCTCTCGTAGGTTGCCATAGAGTGGGACCCAAACGCGTCCCGTTACGTAATAAGCACCGTCTTCCTTCTGTTCTAAGCGTTGCCTCGATCCGCGTAGGGCTTCAGCCCTAACGTTTTCTGGTTTCAGTGCTTCTATCTGAGCTGCTCGTATCTGGGAAGGGAGACTGGAGTGGATCATGAGTTGTAAGGCTCGCACGCGCTTAGGCGCAGCGTCCTTCCGACTGAGGGCGTCAGCCACAACGTTGGCCTTGCCCGGGTGATACCTGATTGAGCACTCGTAGTCATTCAGTAGCTCGACCCATCGTCGTTGTCGCATATTCAGTTCCTTCTGCTTGAAGATATGCTCGAGGCTCCTGTGGTCAGTGTAGATGGCGCATTTGGTACCGTACAGGTAATGCCGCCATAACTTAAGTGCAAAAATAACAGCTCCCAGCTCTAAATCGTGTGTAGTGTAGTTCTTCTCATGAACTTTTAGTTGGCGTGAGGCGTAAGCTATAACTTTGTCTCGTTGCATCAGCACGCAACCAAGACCCTGAATTGATGCGTCGCAGTAGACCACAAAGTCGTCTGTGCCTTCCGGCAAGGAAAGGATAGGTGCGCTACAAAGTCTATCCTTTAGGTGCTGAAATGCCAAATCCTGCGCGTTTCCCCAGCGATAAACAACGCCCTTCTGCGTTAGTGAGGTGAGAGGCTGTGCAATCTTAGAAAAATCCTTTATGAATCTCCGGTAGTATCCCGCCAAACCCAAGAATTGGCGAATTTCCTTTGGTGTACGAGGTGCAGGCCAGTTCTTAATCGAGTCTATCTTGGATGGATCAACATGAATCCCATCCTTGTTTACCACGTGGCCTAGGAAATGGACTTCTCGAAGCCAGAAGTCGCATTTCGAGAACTTTGCATAAAGTTGTTCTGTTCGAAGGAGTTCCAGAATAAGTCGCAGATGCTGCTCGTGTTCCTCCTGACTCTTGGAATAGATCAGGATGTCGTCGATGAAGACTATAACGAACTTGTCCAGGTAAGGCTTACACACTCGGTTCATCAAGTCCATGAAAACCGCAGGTGCGTTTGTCATCCCAAAAGGCATGACCAAAAACTCATAGTGCCCGTATCGAGTTCTGAAAGCTGTTTTGGAGACGTCCTCTTCCCGGACTCTCAGTTGGTGATAACCCGATCTCAAATCGATCTTCGAATAGTAGCTCGACCCTTGCAGCTGGTCGAACAAGTCGTCGATGCGCGGTAGAGGATAACGATTCTTCACCGTCACCTTGCTGAGTTCTCGGTAGTCGATGCACATCCTGAAGGTACCGTCTTTCTTCTTCACAAATAGCACTGGAGCTCCCCAGGGCGATGAGCTTGGATGAATAAAACCCTTATCCAGGAGCTCTTGTAGTTGCGTGGAGAGTTCTTTCAACTCTGATGGGGCTAGACGATAAGGTGCACGGGCTATGGGCGCAGCTCCAGGAGCTAGTTCGATCTGAAACTCGACTTGGCGATGAGGCGGAAGACCAGGTAATTCCTCAGGAAATACCTCTGGATAATCGCGTACAACTGGGAAATCTTCTATCTTCTTCTCTTTTTCTGAGGTGTCAGTAACGAGAGCCAAAATGGCAGTGTGGCCCTTTCGCAAGTACTTTTGGGCCTTGAGGAGAGAAATGACGTTCTCAACAGCACTCCTCCTGTCGCCATGAATCATGAGAGGTTCACCATCGGGACCTGGAATGCGGACAACCTTCTCGTTGCAAAGAATCTCTGCTCGGTGTTGGGATAACCAATCCATCCCAATGACAACGTCGAAACTACCCAAGACAATAGGAATGAGGTCGATAGAGAAGGTCTGGTCAGCGAGAATAAGTTTACAACCCTTGACTATGTGTGTGGCTTCTAAACTCTTACCATTTGCTAGTTCTACGGTGTGCTTGTTGTTCAAAGGGGTTGGAATACGCTTAAGCATTCGACTAACTTCTAGCGACACGTAGCTAGTATCGGCACCCGAATCAAATAAAACTGAAACATAAAAGTCGTCGAGAAGGAACTTACCCGCCACAACATTGGGGTCATTCCTTGCTTCACCTTGGCCAATCACAAACACCCGCCCCCTGGCACCATTGTTGTTGTTGTTCCCATTGTTACCATTCCCCTGATTATTGTTATTGTTGTTGTTGTTCTGGTTCCTGTTCAGTTGGGGACAATCTCTCTTGAAGTGGCCCTCAGCTCCACACTGAAAGCACCCTTTGTTATCACCTTGCTGTTGCTGCTGGCGTTGATTCTGTTGAGCTTGCTGACGATTCTGATTGGCGGGGTATAAGCTCCTGCAATCCTTTGCAGCATGACCAGGCTTGTTGCACCGATGACAGTTGCCCCTGGTGCATGGCCCGCTGTGGTGCAGGCTGCAGCGATTGCATTTGGGGTGATTTCCTTTGTACCTGCCATGACTTTGACCACCAGACGATTGCTGATTAGGGCTCTTGTAGTCTTCAGTCTTTCTCTGTTGGGACTGAGACTGAACAGAAGTTGAACCCTTACTTGAAGTTCCATCCCATTTCCGTTTGTTGTCACCGGAGGTACCAGAAGTAGTTGCAGCACCTATGCGTTTTGGTAACTTGTTATGCTCCACCGCCTGATCCGTGAGACGGTGAGCCAACTGTACAGTTTGCTGGTAGGTGGCGAGGTTCGCTGAAGTCACATGACTTTGGATTTCTGGCACTAAGCCCTGAAGAAATAGTTCGATGCGTTTGATGGGAGGATCCACCATAGTAGGGCACAGAATTGCCAGTTCGTTCGACCTTTTCACATAAGCTTCAATTTCCGATCCCGTCATCTTGAGGTTGAAGAACTCCACTTCCAGTTTGTGAATCTCATCACGACTGCAGTATTCCTCCTTGATCATTTCCTTAAAGTTCTCCCATGGGGTGGCGTTGGCAGCAACCAACCCTAGCATCTGAACTTGAGCGTTCCACCATGTGAGGGCTAAACCCTCGAGAGTACCAGTAGCATACTTCACCCTGCGCGCCTCAGGGCATTCACACATTTCGAACACAGATTCTAGTTTCTCAAACCAGTGTAGGAGACCTACTGCTCCTTCAGTGCCGCTAAATGTAGTTGGTCGGCAGTCCATGAAAGTCTTAAAAGTGCACACGGGTGGCTGAACGTGCTGGCCTATCGTAGGTGAATGAAAAGACAGAGTTTAACACAAAGGTTGGTTTACGAGAGTAGGATCCTAAAGATCCTAGAATGAGTTCGGACTGCAGGATATACCTCCTGCGTGTGCAGCTGCCAGTGCTGCGGCAACTCGTTCGTTGATCAGATCCGTCAACTGGGCTTGTGTTAGGTTAACGCGTCCAGACATGATCTTCATATCAAGAAGAACGTGAGTGAGAGGGGTTCACGAAAGTACGACGATAAAATAGAGTAAGCACGCACGTGTCCAAGCAACAGTAGTTATACCAACCAAGCATACCATAAGCAATGTACTATGTAACTAACAAGTAGGCAATATATACGCAGATCATATCTCCTAGAATGTCGAGCCTTGCATGTGGAGTGAAGCGTCGTTGTGGACCGTTGAGCACTGTACAGGTTATAGTCTGGTTTTAACAAAAACGTTTTTCCCTTTATTAAAACCAAGTTCTCTATAACCAATGGCTCTGATACCAATCTGTCACACCCCCAAAATCCACCTGCGGAGTACCACCGCTTGGAGGCGTGACTGACCAGGATCCAGCCACCAATCATATTGAACAAGCATATAAGTAGTTATAAAAATCCAACCAATACAATTGGTGTTCAAACAAAACATAGTTAAGTTGCAAGCGGAAGCATAAGTCTTAAATCATAACATAAGTTTAATTGTTTCAAAGTTTAACATGGCACACAGCCGTCCATGTCCCACAACGATCCTCCTCCATGCAAGCTCCAGCTAAGAACCTAAGGACCTGCAAAGCATGTAGTAACGAGTCAACAACAAGTTGAGTGAGTTCACGGTTGGGTGTTCGTTTTAAGTTGTTTCGAAAACAGTTTCCTTTAGCTGGCATCCTGCCGTGGGGGTTACCCCATAGTTAAAAACGTGACTTGTTTATTCCCGGTTACTCTGGCTATCCAGCCGTGGGGGCTACCCCGTGTTAGTTATCTGGCATTTCGGCCGTGGGGGCTACCCCATGTATACACTAGACTCGTTACCATATCGACTGCTGACTGTAGTCATGTTTATGTGCCCTGAAACTGTCAATGTCTATCATCATTGACGTGCCCCAGATCCATTAGTTCACGCCCGTCCTCTGCGGCACGGTGTGAGGTTTGTCAAACCTAAATAGCGCTATCTAACTAATGACCCGCTCGCCATTGGCCCGGCGATTAAGTCGATATAAAAATGAGGGACTTCGTGATAGAGTTTTGGTCTAGTACGAGTTATCTGTCCGTGAGGACGAGGAATTACATTCCTGAACCTTTGCTGTCCTACCCAAGGAGGACGAGGAACCCATGTTCCTTAACCCCAATTCCCGACCCCTGGGAATCCCATGCTTTGTAGAGGGTGTGAACTCACCTTGGTTTGCTCGGTAGATACACAGAAAAGTCAAACAAGCAACGTTGAGGCTACTCACGTCCTATCATAGTTGTATCATACAAGTCAGGTGCGTAACCAAGTAGCACACGGATGTTTCTAGCACAGTGCATTCAAGTATCGTTCATGGCATACACGTTTAATCATGGCAGATCAACAATATTCACGTTCAACAGTAACCTATAAGGTCTGTGCATTAGGCCCAAGAGTCCGGCCCAAACAATTAAGCCCGTAATGGGGTGCAAGCCCAAACAGTGTGCACATGCACTTGGTTTCGAGTCGCAACTGATGCAGGTTCCGGTCTCGAGTCGCAACCGGACTCGCAAACACGGTTTCGGTTCATGCTGTTTTGGTTACGAGTCGCAACTGGACTCGCAACCGAGATTTCGAGTCATAAGAATTGTGCTTGATCGAGTGTGGTTTCGAGTCGCAACCAGGTGTTTGCGACTCGCAATCTGTGTCGCAACCGGGGGTCTCGACTCGTCATGCAGTGGTTTCGAGTCACAACAGGAGGTCTCGAGTGGACATAAGCTGATTCTGCACAGTGTACTATCCAATGGAAATTTGGTTTCATGAAACAGTTTGTACTACCCACATAAACATGTTTTCTTGTCTAATAGTTTGCTAAAATGGATCAAACATAACAGTTTTTAAATATTCAAAACATGTTCATATGATATTCAAGTTGTTCTTCATATATTCAAGTGATTCATCATCATCATTCATATAAACTTTAACCGAACAAAAATCATGATCAACCACTTATCAACATTAACATGCACCCTATGATATCTACACAATGAATCGTCCTAATCGTGCACATACCACAGCCGATTACATGTATTCGGTTTCTATTCATCAATCATTTCACTTATATCAACACCCTAACATATAATCATCATCAACCGAATGTAAACACATAACATAGAGCATTTATGCATCGATTTCTTGAACACTAACTCACCATCAATGTATACCATCAAAACATCATTCAATATATCCGAAGTCAAGACATGTTTAACCGATTATCAATGTCATACACATCCGGTTCACAACCATCATCAAGCATACAACTACCCTAGTTAAATCCTACCATTCATACTATCATTTAACAACAACAAACATCATAAAATCACTAACCGGTTGATGAGTTTCAAAGGTGAGTATGAAGCTTCTAATCGGGTGTGTGTGTGTGTGTTTCCGAGAGCTCCTAGTGTCACCGGTTGGTCCGAGAATGAAGGAGAGACAATGTTGTGGCTTAGGGTTTTAGTGAGAGGATGAAGAGTGTGTGTGTTATCCAAAGAAAATGGCAACATGGATAATCACCAAGGTTTTATACTTGTTTCACCTTGTGCACCCTAATGGGCTTTCGAAATAAGCTAAGTGTGTGTGTGTGTGGCCCAACCGGCCCATATGTTACGGTTCACTTGGTTCATATACATACCCGCATACATACACACAAGCATACACATAACATAACACATAATCATATAAGTTCACATGTATCATTCATTAAATCATCAAATTAGCTAGTCATTTAGTGTTCAAGCGTACAACGAAAGGTTCTAAATTTCGAGTTGTCACATCATCCCCAAGTTGAAAGAAATTTCGTCCCGAAATTTGGTAGGCACTCACTGAGGAAGCTAGTTAAGTTGTGTGGATTTCCTGGTTTTCCTGGGGTGTCACATCCACCCCCCGTTGATCTGGAATTTCGTCCCGAAATTCCGTAGCTTCAGCCTCAGCAGTGGGTGTACTGTTTGCGAACAGTTGGGGATACCTTTGTTTCATCTGATCTTCGCGCTCCCAGGTGAACTCTGGGCCGCGACGTGAGTTCCAACGAACTCGAACGAGAGGTATTCTAGTGCTCTTGAGGACCTTAACATCCCGGTCCGTGATTTCGACTGGTTCCTCGACGAATCGTAACTGCTCGTCGATAGTGAGTTCCTTCAGAGGAACTACGTGGGTCTCATCTGACGGACACTTCTTCAGATTTGACACGTGAAAAACGTTGTGAACTGCACCGAGTTCCGCCGGTAAGTTTAGTCTGTAGGCCACCCTGCCTATTTTCTCATGACCTCGAAAGGTCCAACGTATCGTGGGTTGAGTTTGCCGCGTTTACCAAAACGAACCACACCCTTCCAGGGTGAAACTTTGAGTAGTACTCGCTCCCCAACCTGGAGCTCAAGTGGTTTCCTGCCCATGTCGGCGTAAACTTTCTGACGTTCGCGAGCTGCCGTCATGCGTTTTCGTATTTGAGCAATTTGTTCGGTCGTGTCTACCACATATTCTGGACCAGTGATTTGACTATCTCCCACCTCTGCCTAGCAAAGAGGTGACCGGCATTTACGTCCGTACAATGCCTCAAATGGAGCAGCTTTAATGCTGGTGTGGTAGCTGTTATTGTACGAGAATTCCACAAGTGGCAGATGCTTTTCCCAGCGGTTGCCAAAGTCGATTACACATGCACGAAGCATGTCTTCTAAGGTTTGAATAGTGCGCTCGGACTGCCCGTCCGTCTGAGGATGGTACGCTGTGCTCATGTCTAGTCGTGAGCCGAAGGATTTGTGCATTGCTTGCCACAGCTCTGAAGTGAAACGTGCATCTCGATCCGAGATAATGGAGGTGGGCACCCCGTGCCTCGAAACAACTTCCTTGAGGTATATTTCCGCAAGAGTGGAGAACCCCAATGCCCCTAACCAAGCATTGGTAATGATGTCCAGGTAACTAGATCACGCCCGTCCTTACGGCCCGGTGTGAGGGTGTCAAACCTAATAGCGCTATCAACTAGTTACCCCATTGCCTTACAGGCAACACGGTAGATGATCGATTCTGTGTTCAATAACCAACATCCCAAATAACAGTTTACCCAGTATTCCCTTTAGAAACGTTTACCAGATGTCCCAAACCACCGGGACGCATGCTTAGAAAAGTGCAGTGAACTCACCTTGGTTTGCTCGTTATGCTAAGCTATGTGCTCAAGGTAAATCAATCACGTCCTAAAGTACGCACGTAAATATAATCAGCTCAGGTTCGTATGTCATTTATATCACGAAGTGTGTTTAAGCAGTTATCACATATCACATAAGCAATTAAATCAAAGTCGTGCAATTCCATGCATCACATGAGGGCTTTCTCAGTTCATTCGAACAATATTAATCATTAATCATGTCTAACGGCGTTAAGCAAGTTTAACGAGGTTCCACACTTGACAAGGTTTACGTACTTAGCATAGAAAACATACGTAACAGAATCATTCAGAATTAACCAGAGTTATCAAGCATACCTAACATACTGACATGTTTAGCAGTGTTAGCAAATTAACATATTGCCAAGTTAACAGAGTTAATAAAGCATAACAGAGTTAATAATTAACGAAGTTAATAAAGTTAACTAGTTAACAGAACTAACAGGGCCCAAATCCAAGCTTGGGCCGAGAGACCCTTGGGCCGAAATCCCCCATGTGACGAAAACACTGAGTGTTTTCGTTGGTCCTTGAGTTTTCGCTGATCTCAATCATTATCAACAACAGTCACGGGAAAACCCTAATCCTCACTAACAGTTTTCGATGACTACAACAACAATGATCAATCAGAACTAATGTAGTCGTTTAAATAGTCAATTATCCGTACAATACAAATCATCATTCAAACCATGTCTAATTCAGATTCCTTCATTATGTTTTGTCATGTGATCCACTAATTTAAAACAATAGATCTGACAACATGTTACCCCATGACTTATCCATTTAACATAATAATCATGATCCTAACATGTTACCACGTGATGACCATAGCACTATATCCTCTTAATCAGCAAACATTTAATTCTACTATCATACCAACAACATAACCAGATCATCCACTAACAGGCATGCACGATCGATCTTATCATCCAACATAGTTAACACATGAAACCATATAAATTACCTACTCATTGTGAAAACAAGATCATCACATAATCATCAAATCATTCATGTACTGGCATAATAAAATCTCATATCATCAGCATTAAATCAAACGTATACATATGAACATGTAATCATGCATAATTCGAACAACAGTGCCACTAACCGAGATGATAGATCACAAGATTGATTGAAGGAGAAAGGTTGAAGTCTAGTTGCCGTCGCACAAAGATGAAGAGAGAGAGAGTGAAGCGATTAGGGTTTCCCCCAGTTATCGATTATGTGCACTAGTTTAAACAGAATCCTATATAAAACATTACTGGGCCAAAGCCCATTCCATGTTTTCGTTGGCCACACATGGGCGAAATCACTTCTTGATTTCATGGTGTGTGTTTTCGGCTAAGAGGTGATTTCACTAAGGTTCCCATTTTGACAAATAAATCAATTGTCACCTTATTAATATAAAATATGCACATAACCTACACATCAAGAATACACTTATATTGCACCTTAATAATAATAAAACACACTTGTAAGGCACATCAAGTATACAGAAACGACATCTAGTGAATAAGTACTAAGTCAAATAGAAACCTTGGAATTCGGGTTGTGTATACTTATGTGTCTCCTTTAAGGTACACTGCTGCGAGCTGCGAATACTTATGTCTCTCCTTGATTGCTAGGAAATGTGCTGACTTTGTGAGACGGTCGACAATCACAAATATAGTATCGTTCCCAGCCTGTGTTCTAGGTAACCCCGTAACAAAATCCGTAGCGATCTGTTCCCATTTCCACATGGGTATCTCTGGCTGCTGAAGTAGACCCGAAGGTTTCTGGTACTCTGCCTTGACCCTAGCACAGGTCAAATACTTACCCACGTAGGTGGCAATAATAGCTTTCTTGTTCGGCCACCAATACAAAACCTTGAGGTCCTGGTACATCTTATCAGACCCTGGATGAATAGAATATCGTGACTTGTGTGCTTCGTCCATCACAAGTTCTCGAAGATTACCAAATGAAGGAACCCATATCCGTTCCATGAAGTAGTAGATATCGTCAGACCGTTGCTCGAACTTCTTCTTGTGTAGACCTCGTAATCCTTCAGCTTCGATATTTTCTTCCTTTAACGCTTCAATCTGAGCTGAGCGAATCCGGGCAGGTAAATTAGAGTGAATAGTAAGCTGTAGGGCACGAACACGCTTCTGTTTCGGTTCCTTGTGACTAAGAGCATCAGCTACAACATTAGCTTTACCCGGATGATACTTGATAGCACACTCATAATCATTAAAAAGCTCGATCCAACGACGTTGCCGCATATTCAATTCCTTCTGGTCGAAAATATGTTGAAGACTCCTGTGATCGGTATAGATAGTACACTTGGTACCGTACAGGTAATGCCTCCAAATTTTCAACGCGAAGACTACGGCTCCTAACTCCAGGTCGTGTGTCGTGTAGTTCTTCTCGTGTACCTTCAGCTGTCGAGAAGCATAAGCTATCACCTTGTCTCGCTGCATCAACACACAGCCGAGACCCTGAATAGACGCATCGCAATAAACCACAAAATCTTCAGTACCTTCTGGTAGAGATAAAATCGGCGCGCTGCACAACTTCTGCTTTAAGAGCTGAAAAGCTTCTTCCTGGTTCGATCCCCAAGAATAAACAACTTTCTTTTGAGTCAGGGCGGTGAGGGGTTGAGCAATCTTAGAAAAATCCCGAACAAACCGACGATAATATCCCGCAAGACCAAGAAATTGACGCACCTCCGAAGGATTCTTTGGTGCCGCCCAATTGCGAATAGCATCGATCTTGGCAGGATCCACATGAATACCCATTTCGTTAACGATGTGCCCGAGGAAATGCACTTCCCGAATCCAGAAATCACACTTAGAAAACTTCGCATACAGTTGTTCCTTTCTCAAAAGTTCCAAGATGAGTCGTAGGTGATGCTCGTGATCTTCCTTGTTCTTCGAGTAGACCAAAATGTCATCAATGAATACGATAACGAAATCATCGAGATATGGCTTACACACGCGGTTCATGAGATCCATGAAAATCGCTGGTGCATTAGTCAATCCAAACGGCATCACCAAAAACTCATAGTGTCCGTAGCGCGTTCGAAAAGCCGTCTTGGGAACATCCTCCTCCCTAACCCTTACCTGGTGATATCCCGATCTTAAGTCGATCTTTGAATAGAAGCTTGACCCTTGCAGCTGGTCAAACAAGTCGTCGATGCGTGGTAATGGATATCGGTTCTTGATGGTTACCCTGTTGAGTTCCCGATAATCGATGCACATTCGGAATGTCCCATCCTTCTTCTTTACAAACAGAACTGGGGCTCCCCAAGGCGAAGAACTGGGTCGAATGAAACCTCTATCCAATAATTCCTGCAGCTGATTAGACAATTCCTGTAACTCCCCAGGGGCCAACCGGTATGGAGCTCGAGCAATTGGGGCCGCTCCCGGCGCCAGATCAACCTGAAATTCTACCTGACGGTGAGGAGGTAACCCTGGTAGCTCCTCTGGGAACACATCAGCGAATTCTCGCACCACTGGTAGATCCTCGATCTTCCTCTCTTTAGACTGAGCGTTAGTAACTAACGCTAACATTGCAGGATACCCCTTTTGTAGATACTTCTGCGCATGCATGGCCGAGATAATACCAACCATAGCCCCACTACGATGCCCTTAAACTAATAATGACTCCCCATCGGGGAGAGGAATACTCACAACCTTCTCCTTACACAAAATTTCCGCTTGGTGCTTAGACAGCCAATCCATGCCTACCACTATATCGAAACTACCGAGTGTAACGGGAAGGAGATCAATATCAAACACCTGACCCACGAGATCTAGTTTGCACCCGAAGAGTACATTCGAGGCCTCTATCGTCTTACCATCGGCTAGTTCTACTATTTGTTTAACTTCTAAGGGTGTTGGGGTTATCCCCAATCGTCGACTAAATTCTAGGGACACATAACTCCAATCGGCACCAGAATCAAATAACACAGAAGCAATATGATTGTTTACAGGAAACGTACCGGTGACAACATTGCCGTCATTCCTAGCATCCCCTGCTCCAAGCTGAAACACCCTGCCCCGAGCACCATTACCCCCATTGTTGCCATTGTTGTTGTTGTTCCCAGCATTGTTGTTATTCGGGCGGTTGTTGTCGTTAGCGTTTTGATTTAACTGAGGGCAATCCCGCTTAAAGTGACCCTCGTCACCACACTGATAGCACCCCTTTCTGAAGCCCTGATTCTGCTGGGGTGGTTGTCCCTGCTGTCTCTGGTTCTGCTGGTTCTGTTGCTGCTGGTGTTTGGGCTGTGGGGCCCTACAATCTTTGACCTCGTGGCCCGCTTTACCACACCTGTTACATATCCGTCCACACTGCCCGAAATGATGATAGCCACACTTGTTACACCGTGGCTTCCTCCCTACATACGAACCCTGACTTTGGCTACCTCCCTGGCCTTGATTGACAGAAGACGACTGGCTGATGCTGCGATTGCTATTGTTGTCTGGCCTTTTCTGAGTCTGACCCGCACTAGATGCTTTGTCGTAATCGTTCCACTTCCGCTTGTTATCATTAGCGGACGCAGTGGCAGTGGGTGCAACAACAGTAGTGGTTGAAACACGCGGTGGTAACGAGTTACTCTCTACCTCTTGATCCACAATCTTGTGGGTCAAATGGACAATCTGTGTCAAATCATTGAGATGGGCTGCAGTGACCAAACTTTTCACACGCGGAGGCAGCCCCTTGATGAATAACTCAATCCTCCGAGACATAGGCCGGGACAAATTCGGGCACATGTCGGCCAGTTCATACGATCGCTTCACATACGCTTCGACTTCAGATCCTACCATCTTCAAGTCATAATACTCGTTTTCCAACTTCTGGACCTCATCCCGAGGACAATACTCCTCCCTGATCAGTTCTTTAAAATCATCCCAAGTTGTGGCATTCGCTGCCTCGATGCCCAGCAACTGCACTTGGGCATTCCACCACGTTAGGGCACCATCCGCCAAGGTACCCGCAGCATATTTCACTCTGTCCCCAGCGGGACAGTTACATATAGCAAACACGGACTCTGCTTTCTCGAACCATCTCAAGAGTCCCACAGCCCCTTCAGTCCCGGTGAAGGTCTGTGGCTTACAGTCCATGAACGTTTTAAACGTACAGACAGGCTGGTTGTTCTGGGGATGCGCTTGCTGACCTAAAGGATGAAAGGAAACACATTATAGGAGTGAAAAGACGTGTACGCGATATAAGAGTAAAGAGTACTTGGTACATTCCGTACCAGCTTGATAGGCTGCTAAAGCCTCAGCCACCCGGGTGTTGATTAGGTCAGTCAACTCAGCCTGAGTCATGTTAATGTTGCCACGTCCGTGTCCTCGTCCACTCATGATTCTATATATAGAGATGAACCGATTCAGGAAATCGAAACGAGATAGAAATCAAGTATCATGATATCTATGTACTACCAAGTTCACACATAATAAGGCAGAACCCTTCTCATGCTTGATAAGCCTCACTGGGACTTGCATACACCCCACGTTATTATTAAGTGTGCACCCATAATAATAAGGCAATTTGCATGCTTATCTCAGTGCCTCTTAGCTTGCGCTCGAAGTTTCCCCCGTTCACACAACACAACGATTGGTATCACAAGTTTACAATTCACATAAGTCGAAGAGTAGTGTCACACTATCAAGTCACCATAGTATCAAGTGTATCGTTTCATGCAAGTTATGAGTGTGTGACTACTAAGGAAGTAATGCATAAACTAAACAGAAGACGAACCTTGCGATCTGGAGCTGAGTGTCATGATCGATTCTTCGAAGGTATTCGGTTATAGTCTGGTTTTTATAAAACGTTTTAAAACCTAGTTCGCTATAACCAGTGGCTCTGATACCAAACTGTAACACCCCCAAAATACCACCTGCGGGAACTCCGCGAGGCGTGTTACTCATCAGAGTTCGAGCCACCAATCACATTGAACCAATGATAAATATTTAAATAAAACATGTCATGAATTACCAATAGAAAATATCAAACATAGGGTTACTCCCAAAGAGTTGTGTAGCGGAAGCATATAGTAAATCGTTTAACAATTGTTTCATAGTAAATGTTCAAAACCAACGTTTCACTTATAAGTTAATCCAAGAGCCTCGATCCATGACCACTCCAGCACTCCCAGATAGCAAGTCCACGTCACGAATTCTAGCGACCTGCAAGCATGCAGACAAGTGTGTCAGACGACGCTGGTGAGTTCAAGGTTTTATTAACGTATGTAGTTACCAGATATCTGTTAAGTCAACTCATCGTTTCGTTTTGGGATTTTTATTAACGTAGGAGAGTCTTATATACTGGAAGTGTGTCCAATATATACCATGGGAGTGTGCCCAATATAACCTGGGAGTGTGCCCAACCCCAATGCCCCTAACCAAGCATTGGTAATGATGTCCAGGTAACTAGATCACGCCCGTCCTTACGGCCCGGTGTGAGGGTGTCAAACCTAATAGCGCTATCAACTAGTTACCCCATTGCCCTACAGGCAACACGGTAGATGATCGATTCTGTGTTCAATAACCAACATCCCAAATAACAGTTTACCCAGTATTCCCTTTAGAAACGTTTACCAGATGTCCCAAACCACCGGGACGCATGCTTAGAAAAGTGCAGTGAACTCACCTTGGTTTGCTCGGTATGCTAAGCTATGTGCTCAAGGTAAATCAATCTCGTCCTAAAGTACGCACGTAAATATAATCAGCTCAGGTTCGTATGTCATTTATATCACGAAGTGTGTTTAAGCAGTTATCACATATCACATAAGCAATTAAATCAAAGTCGTGCAATTCCATGCATCACATGAGGGCTTTCTCAGTTCATTCGAACAATATTAATCATTAATCATGTCTAACGGCGTTAAGCAGGTTTAACGAGGTTCCACACTTGACAAGGTTTACGTACTTAGCATAGAAAACATACGTAACAGAATCATTCAGAATTAACCAGAGTTATCAAGCATACCTAACATACTGACATGTTTAGCAGTGTTAGCAAATTAACATATTGCCAAGTTAACAGAGTTAATAAAGCATAACAGAGTTAATAATTAACGAAGTTAATAAAGTTAACTAGTTAACAGAACTAACAGGGCGCAAATCCAAGCTTGGGCCGAGAGACCCTTGGGCCGAAATCCCCCATGTGACGAAAACACTGAGTGTTTTCGTTGGTCCTTGAGTTTTCGCTGATCTCAATCATTATCAACAACAGTCACGGGAAAACTCTAATCCTCACTAACAGTTTTCGATGACTACAACAACAATGATCAATCAGAACTAATGCAGTCGTTTAAATAGTCAATTATCCGTACAATACAAATCATCATTCAAACCATGTCTAATTCAGATTCCTTCATTATGTTTTGTCATGTGATCCACTAATTTAAAACAATAGATCTGACAACATGTTACCCCATGACTTATCCATTTAACATAATAATCATGATCCTAACATGTTACCACGTGATGACCATAGCACTATATCCTCTTAATCAGCAAACATTTAATTCTACTATCATACCAACAACATAACCAGATCATCCACTAACAGGCATGCACGATCGATCTTATCATCCAACATAGTTAACACATGAAACCATATAAATTACCTACTCATTGTGAAAACAAGATCATCACATAATCATCAAATCATTCATGTACTGGCATAATAAAATCTCATATCATCAGCATTAAATCAAACGTATACATATGAACATGTAATCATGCATAATTCGAACAACAGTGCCACTAACCGAGATGATAGATCACAAGATTGATTGAAGGAGAAAGGTTGAAGTCTAGTTGCCGTCGCACAAAGATGAAGAGAGAGAGAGTGAAGCGATTAGGGTTTCCCCCAGTTATCGATTATGTGCACTAGTTTAAACAGAATCCTATATAAAACATTACTGGGCCAAAGCCCATTCCATGTTTTCGTTGGCCACACATGGGCGAAATCACTTCTTGATTTCATGGTGTGTGTTTTCGGCTAAGAGGTGATTTCACTAAGGTTCCCATTTTGACAAATAAATCAATTGTCACCTTATTAATATAAAATATGCACATAACCTACACATCAAGAATACACTTATATTGCACCTTAATAATAATAAAACACACTTGTAAGGCACATCAAGTATACAGAAACGACATCTAGTGAACAAGTACTAAGTCAAATAGAAACCTTGGAATTCGGGTTGTCACAAATTTCCCTATCACATAACACCTGATCTGGAACTGAAGGACAATGGATCGTATTACTTCATGGACCGTTTATGGGTCCCAAGCCAGGATGATCTTCGTACCTTGCTTATGGATGAAGCCCATAAGTCTCGTTATTCTATTCATCCGGGCTCAGATAAGATGTATAAGGATCTTCGTATTCATTATTGGTGGCCTGGTATGAAGAAAGACATTGCCTTATACGTATCAAAATGCCTTACTTGTCTTAAGGTTAAGGCTGAACATCAGCGTCCTTCTTGTTTATTGGTGCAACCAGAGATCCCAGTTTGGAAATGGGAAAACATTACTACGGATCTTGTTACCAAACTTCCACGCACAAAGAAAGGTCATGATGCCATCTGGGTAGTCGTTGATCGTCTTACTAAGTCAGCACATTTCTTGCCAATCCGTGAGGACTTTCCTGCTGACAGACTTGCAAAAATCTATGTGGATGAAATTGTAGCTCGACATGGTGTTCCTTTGAACATCATTTCTGACAGAGATGCTCGTTTCACTTCTCATTTTTGGAGAACTATGCAATCTTCTATGGGGACCCAACTTAATCTGAGCACAGCTTATCATCCGCAAACGGATGGTCAATCTGAGAGAACAATCCAGACTCTGGAGGATATGCTTAGAGCTTGTGTGATCGATTTTGGTGGTAGTTGGGATTCACATCTTCAGTTAATTGAATTCTCCTACAACAACAGTTATCACACTAGCATCAAAATGGCTCCTTTCGAGGCTCTCTATGGTCGAAAATGTCGTTCACCAGTCTGCTGGAATGAGATCGGCGAGGCTCAACTTACTGGACCTGCCCTCATTTTAGAGACAACTGACAAGATTAAGAAAGTACGTGATAATCTTCAGACAGCTAGAAGCCGTCAAAAGAGTTACGCGGACCCAAAATGCAAGCCCTTGGAATTTCAAGTCGGTGATCGAGTATTACTTAAGGTCTCACCTTGGAAAGGTGTGATCAAATTTGGAAAGAAAGGAAAACTTGGACCTAGATATGTTGGACCATTCAAGATCGTCGAAAGAATCGGTAAGGTAGCCTACAGACTTGAGTTACCTCCTGAACTTGGAAATGTTCATCCAACCTTTCACGTGTCCAATCTCAAGAGGTGTTTAGCTGATGAGAACCTCCACATACCACTTGACGAAATTCGTGTTGGTAAAACACTGAAATTTGTTGAGAAGCCAGTGGAAATCATGGAACGTGAAGTCAAATGGCTCAAACGCAAGCGCATTCCTTTGGTCAAAGTTCGTTGGGAAGCTAAACGTGGACCCGAGTTTACTTGGGAATGCGAAGATCAAATGAAGGCGAAATATCCGCATCTTTTCCCACGAGTTTCCTCTAAATAAATTTCGGGACGAAATTTCCACAAGTAGGGGAGACTGTAACATCTGTGCCTGTAATCATTATGAACAGTACCATTATCAATAAAACAATGTCATTTGATCCCAATGTTTGTTTGGTTATGTTTTACATTTTTCATGTTTTGACTTTTATTCAATTTCAAACTCAATATCACTTTCTAGAGAGTTATACGCAAACTGGTGCGTAAACGTAGCCATTTTAATGCGACAAATACTACGGAACATCAACATATACTTAACATACCTTAAATAACCCTTACATAACTTAGAAATAAGTTTTGAAGGCTTTGGTATGGCAAAAACAAGTTAATTCGCTTACAGGGACTAAACTTGACAAACTGTGAAAGTATGCCAATTTGAACTGTAACGAACATTCTGGAACATGACCATAAGTTAAACATACCATAAATATCCTTTACATAGCTTAGAAATAGGCTTTGAGGGGTTCGGTATGCTAAAATAAACTTTTGGGGTCATTCAGGGACTAAAAGCGTCAAAAAAAATGCACAAGTTTGCATTTTTGCGCATAACTTACGTTCTGAATACATCCGGACATCCAAAAATTTATGTAAGCACTAAAATATTTTATTTTAGTGTTTTGCATAAGAAAAATCCATTCGTCACGCCATTTGGATCATTTTTCGCGCTTATGCGCATTCCGTCGTAATTAACCGAACAACGTAACCGTGCGGCTAAACGAACCGACACCCGAGATATTTTTGAACACATTTTAAGTTCCCTATACTTTAACTTCATTTTAGAGATTTGAAATGGGGTTAACGGGGCTTAAACGTGTCAAAAAACGCATCGAAAACCAAGTTTTGTGGTTGCAGGGACTGAAACTGTAAATCTGCCAAACTAGGTCCGTAAGTAGGGGCCAGATGCAGCAAAATGTTTTTTTACAGCTGTTAACAGCCCTTAACACTCTCCAAAGGCCAAGGTTCGTAAGTGTACGGCTTAGATCGTGCCCCCTTTTCCAAGAAATGATCCTAACGGTGAACCTAAAACTATAAATACCCACCTCCACCCTTCACTTTTCCTCACAAGAATCTGATCTTATGTGCTCTAAGTTAAAACCTTTGTTTCATACCTGAGCTATTTTGATCTAGATTAGCATTCGGGGACCCTTTGTAAGTGTTCCTTCGTTCTTTTATTGCTTTTCGAGTCCGAAAGTCAAACTTTGTTTGACTTTCTGCATTGACCAGTTTATGGTCAATGCGAAGTTCGTTTGAACTTTGCAACGTGATTGTAATCACGATGGTTATAGTCCCTTGTGACTATGCCTAATGATTACCACGTTGTCTAGGGTCGTAAGGGTAAGCGATCTAACAAATCGCTTATACCTTCGAACCCGACCCATTTGGTCGATCATTAGGATCCGACCAAACACATTAGGTGACCATAGTATATAGGGAATAACCTTCCGAGGTTATACCTTATGGTCGCTTCATTTAAGTAGTTGTATGATAGGTAGTTTATATGCCTTAGGTAAATTACCAAAATACCCCTTTGATGCCAAAATTCATTTTAAACATATATAACATACTTTTGACATCTAAACTGATTTGACAACAATATTAGACATGTTAAGGCATATGTTACTTTTCATAGGACTAGTTAGACGGTCCGAACGCGTTTCACGCGAACGACGCGTTAAAGTAGCATAAGCTACCTAAACGGGTCGTAATGGGTCGTAAGCACTTATGTTAGGTTTCATTTAGTATGTAGGCTTTGTTAAACCATATTACATGAGTTCCTACACTCATTTGGTTTACAAACCCTCATGCTACCCGATCTTCCGATATAGGTCCGGTTTATTAACATAGTTACCTATATTAGGTGTCGTTTGATTCCGTGATCTCTAGCATTGCTTGGTGGTTATCTTAGGACTTCTGAGCAATCTCAAGTGAGTACATAGACCCCTCTTTTACTATTTTCCAAACTGTTTTGGGGTGAAACACATGTGCCTACTTGTTACTTTCATGCTTTCCTGTTTTCACATCATATACTTGTTATGTTCGTTAGTACATTATAGTACATGATTTCATTACATTTCATGCTATGTATACCCATTGTGTGCGTACTTAGTACATTGTTTTACATTACATTTCATGCTATGTATGCCCATTGTGTGCGTACTTAGTACATTGTTTTACATTACAATTCATGCTATGTATGCCCATTGTGTGCGTACTTAGTACATTGTTTTACATTACGTTTCATGCTATGTATGCCCATTGTGTGCGTACTTAGTACATTGTTTTACATTTCATTTCATGCTATGTATGCCCATTGTGTGCGTACTTAGTACAGTTGTTTTCATCAGATGCTTACATTTTGTTATGACATTTGGGTTGTTTACAATGGAACAATACATTCATTAACATTAGCTACGCTGTTCGTTAGTAGGTAGTGGTACCATAGGAATTGACAACTCCCGTTCCGGACATCCTAGTTTGGTTTGGATGAAAGGAATGATCGAATTCGATACACATAACGTAGATAAACCTTTAATTTGTTTAAGGGTTTATCGCCACAGTCTCAAGGCTTGGATGTATGCATTTTCACAATACCGCATAAATGTTTGTATCAGTCTAGCATGCATTTGTTCCACAAAACATAACTTTGATTTAAACCATGTTTTACTTCAATACCTTGTTTTGTGCATTTTTACATATGGTTTAGTTGATATATTTCACTTACCATACATGATATTTTTGGGTACACATTACATGATCTATATTAAACATAAACATTTTGACATTGATATACACATTTAGGTGGTTTACATTGGACATAGACATTTCGATATGGTTTACACATTAACACATGACAATTCATTTACACATAAACAATTTACATTGGTGGTTGGTTTGAGTAAGTGATTTGAGTAACGAGGCGTGTGTAATATGATACAAGCATGGTGGATACGCCGCTGGTACTTCCTATATATAAGTGTTTGTATGACATTACATGTTGTAGCGTTACTTAAATCATTTCAATATTTGACATATTACGTTTTACATAAACAACTTATTTTCACAAGACATTGATTTACAAAACAACTTATCCTATACAAACTCATTTTTCTTGGTTATTCATTTAACCTTACATTATTCTCTTATCTATACATATCATCGCTTTTTGAATGATTTACAAAACAAAACAACTTACAAGGTTCATGACTGACTGTTATTAAACATTTTTCTTAAACTTAAGTCATGAATCCTATTTTCATAAAACCTATGTATCTCACAGGCATTTTTATGCTGACGTACCTATTTTCACATGTGTTTTCAGGAGCTTTTCCATAGGATGATGATCGTGACACTAGGGCGGACCTGTGCCTTAGAGACATAAAACGAAGATAGACTTAGTTTAATTATGTTTTGTACTCTTGTTTTTGTTTAAGACAATGTAACTCTTGTGTTGATAAATAAAATACAACTTTGAATGCCATGGTTATGAAACAATTAATTCTGTTACAACACTCCCCGACGTTTTCCGCCACGTTTTGTATGTTATACGTGGTCGGGGTGTGACATTGACGGGTATACGAACATTATGTCACACCCCGACCGCGTAAAACAACAAATCGCGGCGGAAACATCGGGGCGTGTTGCAACAGAATTAATGTTTCATAACCATGGATATTAAAAGTGTTTCGTTTTATTAAACATTGAGTAATTACATAGTCTGGAAATCTAAATACACTATTTAAACATAGTCTATCATTGTTATTGAGTCACTAAGGCCTTGTCCAGTCCTATGTGAGCATGCATCTTATCAATCGATATCTTGCAATACCTGAAACATATGTGAAAACGAGGTCAGCAAAGAAATGCTGGCGAGATACATAGGTTTTGTGAAAATAAGATTCATGACTTCTGTTTTAAGAAAATGTTTAGTCATGAACCTTTTAGTTTGCTTTGTCTTTGTAAATCATTTGAAAAATAATAAGTTCGGATGATAAGTATAAATAAGAGAATAATGCATGATTAAATGAATAACCATGTAAAATGAGTTTGTGTAAGATAAGTTGTTTGTAAATCAATGTCTTGTGAAAAGTATGTTACTTGTATAAAATGTTCTATGTCTCAAACTGAAATGATTCAAATAACGCTACAATATGTAATACCATACAAACACTTATATATAGGAAGTACCAGCGGCGTATCCACCATGCTTGTATCATATTACACCCGCATCGTTACTTAATCATTTACTCAAACCAAACCAACCAATGTAAGAAGTCTATGTTTAAATCAATTGTCAAATGTATTGGGTAATATGTCAAAGTGTTCATGTCAAGATGTAAATCATGTCAAAATGTCTATGTCAAATATCCATGTCAAATGTCTATGTCAAAATGTCATGTATGGCAAGTGAAATGTCTCAACTAAACCATATGCACAAAAACAAAGTATTGAAGTAAAACTTGGTTTAAATCAAAGTTATGTTTTGTGGGAAATGCATGATCAAATGTCAATCATGTTAAAATGTTTACCCAATCGTTAACCCATTTTGTAAAATCGTTCTAGTCGTTCTTGTTCTAATTGTGAAACTACTTTATGGTCGATTCTCTAATAACATTCAAACCTTCTTGACGCGTTCATCGTTCCAACTCGCTCTCGTTCTCGTTCTTAATAAACCCTTACCAAAGGGTAAATTAATAATTACAGATTCAGTCATTACCCAAAATACCCACACACAACCATGAGTATAGAGAATAACGGGATTTGTCAGATCCTATGGTACCATAACCTAATACTAGTCGGCTCGATCATTGCTAATGAATGTCATTGGTTATGTAACTACAACCAACAAGTTCGTTCACCTTATTGAAATTGTTATTAGTTTTTGAAATCATTGTATTCGTTCTTGAAATCATTGTATTCGTTCTTGAAATCATTGTTAGCGTTCTTGAAATAATTGTTATTGTTCTTGAAACCACATAGTAATTGTTATTGAAATCATTGATAAAGCATTTAGCACATATGAGTCACCCCAAAACAGTTTGGAAAACAGTAAAAGAGGGGAATAATGTACTCGCCTGGGAGTGCTTAGGAGTCTTGAACAACTACCAAGTAAGCTAGAGGAGTCCCGGAAATCAAACAGTACCTAATATAGGTAACTACAAAATTAACCCGGACCTAAATCGGAAGACTGGGTAGCAGGAGGGTTTGTAAACCAAATGAGTGTAGGAACTCATATGATATGGTTTAACAAAGTCTACATACTAAATGAAACTTAACCTAAGTATTATCGACCCATCGCGACCCATTAAGGTAACTTATGCTACATTAACGCGTCGTGCGCGTGAAACGCGTTTGGACCGTCTAACTAGTCCTATGACAAGTGTTATATGCCTAAATATGTTACATAATCAGTTATGTGACAAAAGTTTAGGTTACATATGCTTAATTACCAATTATACATGAAAAGGGTATTCTGGTAATTTACCTAAGGCATATAAACTACCTATCATACAACTACTTAAACGATGTGACCATAGGGTATAACCTCGGAAGGTTATGCCCTATACTAGGGTCACCTAATGTATTTGGTCGGATCCTAATGATCGACCAAACTGGGTCGGGTTCGAAGGTATAAGCGATTTATCAGATCGCTTACCCTACGACCCTAGACAACGTGGTAATCAGTAGGCATAGTCCCAAGGGACTATAACCAACGTGATTACACTCACGTTGCGAAGTTCAAAAGAACTTCGCATGGACCATTACTGGTCAACGCTGAAAGTCAAACAAAGTTTGACTTTCGGACTCGAAAAGCAATAAAATAAGGAAAAGAACGAAAGAATACTTACGAAGGGTCCCCGAATGCTAAACTCGATTCAAAAATCTCAGGTATGAAACAAATGTTTCAACTTAGAGTTTCTCAAATCAAGTTTCTAGTGATTTTAGCAATGGGGGGTATGGGGTATTTATAGGAATACCCGAACCGTTAAGATCGTTTCATGGAAAACGTGCCTTAATCCCATCCGTACATGTGTTGAAATGTGATGGTGTTTAGGTGTTTAAATTCCATCCATACATGTGTTGAAATGTGATGGTGTTTAGGTGTTTAAATTCCATCCATACATGTGTTGAAATGTCATGGTGTTTAGGTGTTTAAATTCCATCCATACATGTGTTGAAATGTCATGGTGTTTAGGTGTTTAAATTCCATCCATACATGTGTTGAAATGTCATGGTGTTTAGGTGTTTAAATTCCATCCATACATGTGTTGAAATGTCATGGTGTTTAGAATGTGTGGTTGTGAATTAAACAACGGCTAATACATCGAATCTGGTCCCGAATGCGAAAAACGAACCAAATGACGCGACGAATGGATTTTTCTTATGGCGAACACTAAAATAAAATATTTTAGTACTTACATAAATTTTTGGATGTCCGGATGTATTCAGAACGTAAGTTATGCGCGAAAATGCAAACTTGTGCACTTTTTGACACTTTTAGTCCCTGAATGACCCAAAAGTTTATTTTAGCACACCGAACCCCTCAAAGCCTATTTCTAAGCTATGTAAAGGATATATATGGTATGTTTAACTTATGGTCATGTTCCGGAATGTCTGTTACAGTTCAAATTGGCATACTTTCGTAGTTTGTCAACTTTAGTCCCTGTAAGCGATTTAACTTGATTTTGCCATACCAAAGCCTTCAAAACTTATTTCTAAGTTATGTAAAGGTTATTTAAGGTATGTTAAGCCTATGTCACTATTCTGGAGTGTTTGTTGCATTAAACTGGTTATATTTACGCATCAGTGCGCGTATAACCTTCCAGAAAGCGATTTAGAGTTTGAAATTGAACAAGAATTGATATGTGCAAATGATACACATATTTTTACAAATCCCAAGTATGAAATACAATATTTCATTGGTTTGGCATTTGTTTGATGGCCGTGGAGGCACAGGTGTTACAGTCTCCCCTACTTTAGGAAATTTCGTCCCGAAATTTATTTAGAGGAAACTTGTGAGAGTTTAAAACATGAAGTTGAAAAGATCAAACAATATTGGTTAGGGTTCTGAACTTCTAGTAACCTTAATAACATTATGCTTGCAATGTAAGAGGGACACTTATATACAAGTATATGAAGTGTCATTGGTGCGTCCACCGTACCTCCATTACATCGTTGTCATTTTGTTATTGTTGTCGCTATCGGTTCTTACACATAATAAATCTTACTGGTTTTCTGTGCACTAAATTTCATAATTATGTACGCGTCCATAATTAGACAATTCCTTGCCCAGTTCACACAGTCTATTTTATAATGTGTAGTGTGAAACCAAATGAACAATCCTGTGATGAGTGTGACTAGACCGCCATAGAATCCTTTTAATTAAATCATTAAATGATCTAAATAGACTATCAAGGAGTCTGTTCAGCTACATCACTAGATGTCGTTCTTTAACCAAATTGTGAATCAATCTTTTTTTTTACTAGACCACTAAAGGGTCTCTTATGAATCATGGAGTAGTACTATATAATCCAAGGGTCTTAACTCTTACATAGAAGCCCATTAAGGATTTAAGGTAGTACCTTTTTGAATATCCTACTACGAATCCATCATATGAAGATATGAAAGATTCTACGAGGATTTGGATAACGAATATCCAGAGTATACGAAAGCACAAAAATCATAGAGGAGAACACATAAACATATATCACATAACCACAAAATTGTTTGTTAATTTGTCTTGTAAATTGCGCACTTGCATTTAAAGCACACTTGGAATCCATTCCGTGGATTTCATTTGGTACTTTAAACGTTAACAAGAATCCAACTATAAAGATAGAAAGATTCAAAAAGAAAATTCGATTTCGATTACTAGGAACCGAAGTGTTCGAATTAAGGTACATAAGGAATCCAATTAAGGACTCTGATTTGAACGATAATCATCCACAAGGATCTAATTGTAAAGATAAAAAGATCCCATATGAATTTTAGAAGTTGAAGATGTTTTGAAACCTTGCACTGGATGTGCTTAGGTCAAAACATGATGTAAAATGCTTATGAAGTTGAGATGCTTGATATGTCAAGGCGACATATGAAGCAGAATTTTGAAGGTTAAGTCAATGTATGCGGAAAATATTTTTGAAAACTATGCATGGGGTTCTTTTAAGAAAAATGTGTTTAACATTTTTGAAACCTTATATATAATACTTTTTGAAATCATAATGTAGGTGTATTAGGTAGATATATTTAAAAATGTTTTAAAATCATGCGAGATGAATTTTGAAATTATGTATAAGGTTTTTGAAAGACAAGAATGATGCTTTTCGAAATCATGCACTTGATCAGAAAATGTATTGTGTTAATATTGTCTTCAGACTATATGAAATATTTTGAAATTAGAAAGGTTGGTTTTGATAACATGGCCAATGTTTTTGAAATAACATAGACAATGCATCTAGAAAAAAATGTTTTCAGACTATATGAAATGTTTTGAGATCATGAAGATTGTTTTGAAATACTGGTACTGTGTATGTTGAAAAATCAACACGTAATGGGTATGAGATTTAAAAACGCCCTTAGTTATCTAACCAAGGATTTAAAGGCACAGATGTGCGAAAAGCACGATTACTCATAATGTCACTTAATTTACTGTACTTTGTTTCTTAGAGTGAAACGAGTACTTAAAATTTTCGAGGGAATCATGAGCAATCATTTGAAAGAGAGAAATCACAAGAGTAGTTTGTAAGGTACATAGTTCCTTGATGTAGGTATCATAGGAAAAGCCATACACACCTAGTAGGGGGTTGAGCTGGTTGGTTGGGGACTGCTTTACCATTGTGAGCGACCATGGCGAAGTTCTGAGAAGCCTTTCGCTTCTTTGACTTCTTAGGGGATCGTTCATCCATGGTCTTTGATTCCTCGATTGGTTTCTTGGCTGATAGTGTTGTCGCCTGACTAGGTCCTGCCTGTCTTGGTGACTCTTGAGTGGCTTCATCCTGGAGATGATACATGGCAGTAGCTAATTCAACAGTCTTCAGGACTACTTCGCCTATTCGCTGAGCGAATTTGGCTGCTTGCTCAGATATCTGGGCGTCATTGTGATGAAGAGACATTCTTGAAGAAAAAGAAAGGCATAGGGAGAAACAGGTGAAAGATTATTGGACAATCAAAACAGAATGATAACACATGAAGATTGCGATCATTTGTTTGTTACCTAAGGCAAACAAATGAGACGGTGACTGATCAAAGTAAATGGGTCAAAAATAATGTATCGCGAAGACATGCTCGCCTATAAGTGAACACTCATCCCAAGAATTCCCAGGTAAGCACAACTGGTCTCGCGTCTGGTGAGATGTATACGAAGTGCTTGCCTAGACAGAAAACCCAGAATACAGGCATTCACCCTTCCAGTTTGCACGTGTTCACATTATTTAAAACCCAAAATCTTGACGAAGTTTTTGAAAACTCAAAGGGGTTCAAAACCATAAAATAGAGAGTTCAAAACCTTACAATAGAGGGTTCAAAACCTAGTAATCAATCATCCTAGAACAGATGATTAGTTTTCAAAGCGGTTTTGAAATTTATGTTCTTGTTGTGGTCGTCGCCTAAGGATAGGTGACGGTATTGTTTTACGACTAAACGCAAGTAAACTCGCGTTAGGGTCCTAAGAAGGTTATAGACTAGGTCAAAGCATTACTAATAACCTAATTCCCTATAACCATTGGCTCTGATACCATCTTTTCTGTCACACCCCGACCGCGTAAAACAACAAATCGCGGCGGAAACATCGGGGCGTGTTGCAACAGAATTAATGTTTCATAACCATGGATATCAAAAGTGTTTCGTTTTATTAAACATTGAGTAATTACATAGTCTGGAAATCTAAATACACTATTTAAACATAGTCTATCATTGTTATTGAGTCACTAAGGCCTTGTCCAGTCCTATGTGAGCATGCATCTTATCAATCGATATCTTGCAATACCTGAAACATATGTGAAAACGAGGTCAGCAAAGAAATGCTGGCGAGATACATAGGTTTTGTGAAAATAAGATTCATGACTTCTGTTTTAAGAAAATGTTTAGTCATGAACCTTTTAGTTTGCTTTGTCTTTGTAAATCATTTGAAAAATAATAAGTTCGGATGATAAGTATAAATAAGAGAATAATGCATGATTAAATGAATAACCATGTAAAATGAGTTTGTGTAAGATAAGTTGTTTGTATATCAATGTCTTGTGAAAAGTATGTTACTTGTATAAAATGTTCTATGTCTCAAACTGAAATGATTCAAATAACGCTACAATATGTAATACCATACAAACACTTATATATAGGAAGTACCAGCGGCGTATCCACCATGCTTGTATCATATTACACCCGCATCGTTACTTAATCATTTACTCAAACCAAACCAACCAATGTAAGAAGTCTATGTTTAAATCAATTGTCAAATGTATTGGGTAATATGTCAAAGTGTTCATGTCAAGATGTAAATCATGTCAAAATGTCTATGTCAAATATCCATGTCAAATGTCTATGTCAAAATGTCATGTATGGCAAGTGAAATGTCTCAACTAAACCATATGCACAAAAACAAAGTATTGAAGTAAAACTTGGTTTAAATCAAAGTTATGTTTTGTGGGAAATGCATGATCAAATGTCAATCATGTTAAAATGTTTACCCAATCGTTAACCCATTTTGTAAAATCGTTCTAGTCGTTCTTGTTCTAATTGTGAAACTACTTTATGGTCGATTCTCTAATAACATTCAAACCTTCTTGACGCGTTCATCGTTCCAACTCGCTCTCGTTCTCATTCTTAATAAACCCTTACCAAAGGGTAAATTAATAATTACAGATTCAGTCATTACCCAAAATACCCACACACAACCATGAGTATAGAGAATAACGGGATTTGTCAGATCCTATGGTACCATAACCTAATACTGGTCGGCTCGATCATTGCTAATGAATGTCATTGGTTATGTAACTACAACCAACAAGTTCGTTCACCTTATTGAAATTGTTATTAGTTTTTGAAATCATTGTATTCGTTCTTGAAATCATTGTATTCGTTCTTGAAATCATTGTTAGCGTTCTTGAAATAATTGTTATTGTTCTTGAAACCACATAGTAATTGTTCTTGAAATCATTGATAAAGCATTTAGCACATATGAGTCACCCCAAAACAGTTTGGAAAACAGTAAAAGAGGGGAATAATGTACTCGCCTGGGAGTGCTTAGGAGTCTTGAACAACTACCAAGTAAGCTAGAGGAGTCCCGGAAATCAAACAGTACCTAATATAGGTAACTACAAAATTAACCCGGACCTAAATCGGAAGACTGGGTAGCAGGAGGGTTTGTAAACCAAATGAGTGTAGGAACTCATATGATATGGTTTAACAAAGCCTACATACTAAATGAAACTTAACCTAAGTATTATCGACCCATCGCGACCCATTAAGGTAACTTATGCTACTTTAACGCGTCGTGCGCGTGAAACGCGTTTGGACCGTCTAACTAGTCCTATGACAAGTGTTATATGCCTAAACATGTTACATAATCAGTTATGTGACAAAAGTTTAGGTTACATATGCTTAATTACCAATTATACATGAAAAGGGTATTCTGGTAATTTACCTAAGGCATATAAACTACCTATCATACAACTACTTAAACGATGTGACCATAGGGTATAACCTTGGAAGGTTATGCCCTATACTAGGGTCACCTAATGTATTTGGTCGGATCCTAATGATCGACCAAACTGGGTCGGGTTCGAAGGTATAAGCGATTTATCAGATCGCTTACCCTACGACCCTAGACAACGTGGTAATCAGTAGGCATAGTCCCAAGGGACTATAACCAACGTGATTACACTCACGTTGCGAAGTTCAAAAGAACTTCGCATGGACCATTACTGGTCAACGCTGAAAGTCAAACAAAGTTTGACTTTCGGACTCGAAAAGCAATAAAATAAGGAAAAGAACGAAAGAATACTTACGAAGGGTCCCCGAATGCTAAACTCGATTCAAAAATCTCAGGTATGAAACAAATGTTTCAACTTAGAGTTTCTCAAATCAAGTTTCTAGTGATTTTAGCAATGGGGGGTATGGGGTATTTATAGGAATACCCGAACCGTTAAGATCGTTTCATGGAAAACGTGCCTTAATCCCATCCGTACATGTGTTGAAATGTGATGGTGTTTAGGTGTTTAAATTCCATCCATACATGTGTTGAAATGTGATGGTGTTTAGGTGTTTAAATTCTATCCATACATGTGTTGAAATGTCATGGTGTTTAGGTGTTTAAATTCCATCCATACATGTGTTGAAATGTCATGGTGTTTAGGTGTTTAAATTCCATCCATACATGTGTTGAAATGTCATGGTGTTTAGGTGTTTAAATTCCATCCATACATGTGTTGAAATGTCATGGTGTTTAGAATGTGTGGTTGTGAATTAAACAACGGCTAATACATCGAATCTGGTCCCGAATGCGAAAAACGAACCAAATGACGCGACGAATGGATTTTTCTTATGGCGAACACTAAAATAAAATATTTTAGTGCTTACATAAATTTTTGGATGTCCGGATGTATTCAGAACGTAAGTTATGCGCGAAAATGCAAACTTGTGCACTTTTTGACACTTTTAGTCCCTGAATGACCCAAAAGTTTATTTTAGCACACCGAACCCCTCAAAGCCTATTTCTAAGCTATGTAAAGGATATATATGGTATGTTTAACTTATGGTCATGTTCCGGAATGTCTGTTACAGTTCAAATTGGCATACTTTCGCAGTTTGTCAACTTTAGTCCCTGTAAGCGATTTAACTTGATTTTGCCATACCAAAGCCTTCAAAACTTATTTCTAAGTTATGTAAAGGTTATTTAAGGTATGTTAAGCCTATGTCACTATTCCGGAGTGTTTGTTGCATTAAACTGGTTATATTTACGCATCAGTGCGCGTATAACCTTCCAGAAAGCGATTTAGAGTTTGAAATTGAACAAGAATTGATATGTGCAAATGATACACATATTTTTACAAATCCCAAGTATGAAATACAATATTTCATTGGTTTGGCATTTGTTTGATGGCCGTGGAGGCACAGGTGTTACACATTACAAATACGAGACTTTACAAATACATGGTTACAAATACAACGTTTCCATATAACTTGGCAAGAAAATGATTTCTAAAATCATTTTCTCAATATGATTTCACAAACCGGTTATTCAAAAGATTTATTTCAAATCTTTTATAAACAAACTATGAACTCGCTCAACTTTATGTTGATTTTTCGCATGTTTCTTTCTCAGGTTACAGTTCTAAGACAAGGCACGGTTGGAATAGGAGAACCATTGGGGATTCGAGTACTTAGTGGGCGTTCAATTTACTAAAAGTCTTAGCTTATTTTGCTTCCGCTGTGCAATGAAGATACCAGTCCAGTCACGCCAGCTCTGATAATTCCGGGGTGTGACACAAATATCCTCATCTGTTTAAGAAGACTCCTACAAAGAATAAATAAGCTTGGATTTCGGGACGAAATTCGCAATAACAGGGGGAGAATGTGACAACTGCCACTTTCTGGTAATTTACGTACATTAAAGCAATGATTTACATTATACAAGTATGTGTTTTGAATATTCGAAATGCATGATTACATGATATACATCTTAGAATACTCATGGAATATTCATTTATGACGCACATGATTCATTTTTATTGGTTACATTTGAAACAGTGTAAACAATGCATCGAAACAAATAGAGTAGTACCTAGTAAACTAGCGTACTATCGAAAACTCAGGATCCGCACCATCTAAATGACATCTTTAGGGCTCAGACGAAAGTCCAACATCAAATATACATTAAACCTTAATTGGAAATGTAAGGGTTTGATCTGATACTTTCCCGATGTCCGGTAGCACTAAAAACGGCCCGAAAAGCGCTAAAAGTTACCATTTCAATAATTTTCCGCAAAATTCAGCATTAGTGTTTTTATTACAAGATGCAAAAGTGTTGTTTAAACACAAATTTGATATAAAAATACATAGGGAATATCATTTTCATACATAACCGAATTTTTCCCAACAACATTCATAAGTTAACCTTTCGACTATCTACTTGCGGAACGAGCACTAAACGACTATCCGAAATATATTTTGACATAGTATGCGAACTAGTGAACATTACATTTGGTCTTTTTCATCATAACTATGATCATTCTTTATCATCAACTACCTTGAATTATTGAATCCCTAAAACACTTTAACATTCTAATCTCTTTTTCTACATTTTACAAAGCATGAAATTTACTAACACATGAAACCACATATGGCACCCCTAAATAAAATTTGGGCGGTAAATATGGGGTACCACACCTTAATTTTTGTGTTAAAAATATCTAGATATTTATGGTTAATTACTAGTGGATGAAATTGGTGATTTATTATAACACTTACACACTAAGTTACTAGCACTTTACCACATATTTCACCTTATCTTTCACCCACAAACTCTCTCATCATCTTCATCCGTTTCACCAAGAACACCATAAAAACCCACTTCACTTTAGTCATTTCTTTGATGATCAAGATGATTTTCTATGGAACCTAAGATGATCTAAGGCACTTACAAGCTAAAGCAAGTATTTTCATCCATTCAAGAGCATTCTACCATCAAGATCATCATCTTTTTAGTTCTTAATCATCCTCTAGATCATCCCTAGCCTAGTGCTAGAAGTGAGCTTCTAAATCTATTTTTTTCATACTTATTTATGTTTATGATTGTTAATATAACTAGTAAAAACTAAATAATCATACATCTTCCTATATAATAAAGGAAAAGTTGATAGGCCACGTGTCCTCATATCTAGCCTCCACACTAATTTAATCCTAGGTGTCAATTCCTCACAATTTTGATTAAAAAAAAACTCAAACAAAAACATACGCATAAACATAAAGGGCTGGATAGAAAGTCATACATAAAGACAAAATATCTGTTTCATCTTCTTTTTACTGCAGGTATCAGTTTCTCTCTTATCCCTCACACGCGCTCCACCATTCTTTCCCTTTCATCTTCTTCTTCCTTCCTTCCCTCTTTATCCATCTGTATTCATTCCACTTCGAGCTAGGTTTCAAAAAACCCAAAACAACGCTTCTGAATCTCACTTTCTGACTGAAACATATATCACACAGTCACATCTTTGCATAAAAATCCAATTCCTATTCAAGAAACACAAATCTCTCACAAGAAACACAGATCCTACGGTTGTGGTTGATTTTTAAACCTAATCTTACGGTGTAGATCAGCATTCACACGGATTCGTGTTTGAATTTTGGTTCATCTTCTGTATATTTAACCTGTGATGGAGTATATAAAGCCATACCATATCATACTCTCTCTCCGTTGTGCATCTGGTTTTGTTTTCTGGTAAGTTTATTGGTTTTCTGTATTTATATAGATTATTGAATTTTCTGTAGTTTATGAAGTTAATTAGTGAAGTGTATGTACAGACTACAGGGTGTTAGCTATTGAAGGAAGGGTTGCTGTTGTTTCAACAAATCATGTTCGTGAATGTCACCTTTCACTTTAGTTTTGCTTGAATTTGAATTTGTATGTGTGTTTCCTTCGAAATTAGGGCAAATTTAGGGCAAATTTGTTGTTTCAACTCACTGTTTTATAGATTCTTCTTATCTAATAACATTAGATCTCATACGTGTTGTATGGTATGATTAGATCTGTTCATGTTGTTAATTGCATAATTTGGCGTTTTTATTCAATTATTGATCGGTTTTTGGTGAAAATGAGAAGTAGGTAGACTTTTAGTGTTTGATTGAGATTGTTTACTCTTCGATGTGCTGTTTATATGATATGTATTGATTAGGTTATGAATGATGTATGAAGATTTGTGTAATTATGTTCATTTATACATGCGTTTAATCCTACCTGGAATGGATTTGTTGCAAGAATGGCAGCCAGTTTAGAAGAAGCACCTAAAGTTGCATAATCAATTTTAGTCTGCAAGAAAAATTATAGAAAAAATCAGTAAAAAAGGTACCAAATATACGTTTTTAAATAGGTTTGAGGCTTGAAAAATGATTCACCGGAATACCAATAAATTAGAACTTTTAGCAATAGAGGAGTTTTTTTTTTTATGCCTGAAATCAATTATCATTTTACGAAGCTCCTCATATGCTGTAAACTGAATGGCACCATGAGAGACCTGCAGGAGATACAACACAAGCATATCACATACACATATATATGTAGGGGAGGGATCATGTGAAAAAGTTAACAAAGCCATTCCGTTTATTAACTGAACTGATCATAAAGACCAACAAGTAAGGTTTTGCTTAATATATACTTTGGTTATCGATGATTCAGTTTGGGGACATATATGTAATGAAATGAAATAAAAATGATATCCTATGACTCTACGATTAAGGTTTTGCTTAATATATGCTTTGGTTATGGATGATTCAGTTTGGGGACATATATGTAACGATAACATAAGCTGTTGTGTATGATTTTTTTGCTTAATGTTTCCTACTTCATTTTTATAAATGTATGCTTTGGTTTAGGGGTGTTAAAGGGGTTTTGTTCGCGGGTTCAACCCAACCCGAACCCGAAAATTTTACATAAACCCGAACCCGAAAATCATATCATACATAAGTATAACATTAAAGTTATTAAGAAACTGACCATAGGGACCCATGAATTCTGTAGTATCAAAAGAAGATGAAAATCACCCAGATACCATCATATATCAGGGAATTATAGACCTATTTAGAATGTAAAACTATGTAATATTTCTAAAACCACATGAATGAGAGATAAGCTTTATTGGTCCAGTTCACAAATTTCAACTAAAGAATGTTTTTTGAGTGTGCTTTTGCTGTTTCCCAAATTCCCAAATGTGTATTTTATTATTTTATATATTTTGTTCTAATATTTATGAAGTTTTCGATTTCAATTATAGCAATAATTATAGCAATGTTGTTATAAAATAAACTGGGTATTATATATAGGCAATGGGTGAACACCTATATTAAATGAAACTGCCAATGATCTCTAGATTTAGTGGTGGAGGGCTTGCATTTCTCTTGAGAGATGCAGGTTCGACTCTCACTTGGTGCAGAGTGAGGCACTGGTGAGCAATGATAGGAGACCCAGAGAAATCTGGGTTGGATCCTTGAGTCAAACGGGTTTTTCTGGTAATTTCATCGTCGTGCCTACGGGCGGGTGGGTTACCGGCTTTTCCCCAGAATTGGTGGTGGACTCGGGTTACTCTCGGAGTACTCCGTTTGTCCAGTGGGTGCCCCGAGAGTGTTTGGGATTGAGTTTGTTAGCCTTCAAAAAAAAAATTGAAACTGAGTGTGGCTTGTTTGTAACCTGCATGAAACCAGATGCATATATATAGGCAATGGGTAGTGATTGGTTTCTAGGAGGAGTACACCAAGTGGGATAACCACATGAATGAGAGAGAAGCTTTTTGAGTGTTAGTTTTGAGTGTTTTTTGAGTGTGGTTTTGCTGTTTCCCAAATGTGTATCTTATTATTTTATATATTGTGTTCTAATATTTATGAAGTTTTCGATTTCAATTATAGCAATGTTGTTATAAAATAAACTGGGTATTATACATCATAATTGGTCTTCTTTGATTCGAAGAAAGGTTACCATCTATATGCAAACTTTTGTCACCTCAATATGCATGAACGATTTAAAGGCTTAATTTATCTGAAGAAATTTTTAAAGATATAAATTATGGATATCCAACTCAAACCATATTATCAGCAGGGGGCGTGGTACAAGAACGGAGTGGGAGGGGCGTAAAAGTGGCGTTTTTTTAAAAAAAAAGTGCCAATCAAAACTCCGTGTGATCTTAGAAGTGAGATTCCAGGTTCAAACCTGGGCGTAGGAGATTAGTTAGGAATATTTTGGTGTAATTGAATAAAGCAATCGTTGTAATTAAAAAAAATTAAATGATTGAGAAAATATATTTTGAAAACTACGAAACATACGTGTTGAAAGGTGAAAAAATAGGAAGAAGTGTCTCACATAGCTTATAATGTTAAGCCCGGTTGGGTCAAGAATCGGACCTTCCACAAGTCGTATCGAGTGGATTGGACTGCCCCTGGTCTTTTTTTTTACTTTGTGATTGAACTGGCAAATTGTAGACCCAGTTAAATGGATCTTATGGATTGAGTCTGGCCGAACAAAACTTGGTTCAATAAATTTATTACACCTGAATATATAAACTTCTTACCTTGGGCAATGAGAGATAAGAAAACATTATAAATGAAATGAAACTTTTAATTAAGTAACGTGACACAAGATATATGTTATTGTTAAAAGTAAGTTTAAAAAACTATAAATCTGACTATCTGAGTCCTGGATTATACAAATTAAAATGATATGATATATGTGTAAATATTTATATTCTAGATAACTTTTATAATTTATAATTGGCTTTATAAGTTATAACATTAAAATGATCCTATTTACATTTTTATACTTTTAAACTTTCTTTTGTCGATCAACCGATTTAATTATAGCATAACTTTTTTATATTCTTAGTTATTAAGTTTTATTACGTGAATCTCATTACAAAAGCGGTTGGTTCGATTAGGCTTGTGGGTGTGGGGTGCGTTCCTCAGTCGGCTTGGCCCATCGCGGACCGGCACCCTCCTCCCCCGGCCTCTCGCCTCACCAATGATATTTGTTGTGCCAACATAAATGATTAAGATATACACGAATATACATACACACAACTAATTAAAATATAATACGAAACTATCTTATGCTTTGGTGAGGAATTTCAGTGTTTATACAATATGGAGCTTGAAACACAGAAAATATGTTTTGGGTAAAACATACTTAACAAAGTGTAATGAAGATTTCCCACCGCATTAGATATTTATAAGTTGAAAGAGTTGCTACAAATAAAAGGGGAGATAACCTTTCCTTTTTTTTTTTTTTTGCAAAATAGTAAAATAGGACATCAATCAATCTTTGATTCCAAAAGCATCATCCATGTTTTTTTTTCTTTTGCAAATATAAAATTTTAAAAATCAACCCATGACCCGTCAAGCTCATTGGTATATAAAAATTCTTACAAAAATATTTCAATTGCATAATAATCTTGATTTGCTGCCGTTTTTGAAATACTTATGTCATTATACCATTGATGTGCCCGACAACACCATTAAATAAGATATTTTTCTGTGAAGTAAATGCCCTAATTTATTCAATTTATGTTTTATTGTCTCGGTAAGGTCTGTCAAACATATGTCTTACTATGTGAAGTTATTATTTTATAGATATAGATTTTTTTAACACAACCCATGATCCGTGAAAGTCACGGGTATATAACCTAGTAATAATATGAAGATACAAAGAAGCAAAAATAAAAATCATGATATGAATATGTTTGTTTATGTTGTGATTTAAGATTTATTACTTACATGTTTGATCTTGTTATGATGGATATCATAAGAATAACTTGTTAGATGATGTTTAAAAACATAATCTAACAAGTATACATGTTTATGTTAAAAGGGTTTTTTTTTTACATAAAGGTTTAAATGGATGATCATAACCTTTGATTTTGTGAAACTATTTAAGGTTTTTCATTAAAAACAATACTTTTATAAGATTATGAAAACAAACATACAAGTTGAGATTTTTATAAAAGTGGTTAAAACTAGAAGTAAAGCATGGATTTGAACTAGTTAGCATATGTTATGATCATGCCCAAAACCCTACATGATTTTGAGATCATCTTGATAAGTTTATGTTATAAAATCTCATATGTTTTAGTTAAAGATGTTATGAGTAAATTGTTGGTGAATTTGAAAAAGAAAATGATATGTTTATTAAACATGGCTAAATGATTAATATAAAGGTTATATGGCAAATTTTCTTAAAAACTTTATGTTATAAAAACTATCATTTTTGGTTAAACCTTTACACGATTTAAAAAGATTCTAAAGAAAGGTTTTTATAAAAGAAAAGATTAGATAAATATATATATTTGAGAAAATGTATATTTTGTCACTTTAACAATTTATGTGATATGTAATATTTGGTGTATTAGTTATATGTAACAAAAGTAGGAACTTGAATCCAATGTTACAATTAAACTCAAGACACTTTATAATTAAAGTCTTACAAAACTACACATAATTACGCCTTAAAAACGAGTTACGGACAACCCGAAGAATCGGACACCATTTATGGTCAAAACGGACGACGGACGAATTCATAAACGTATTGCCAATCCGAGGAGATTACTACGCCATTTAGACGATCTTTCAACGCGAAAAATAAATATGCTATCGATAACAAAATTCGGATGATTTTAAACGTATAAAAGTTTTATGTATTCTTATGACTAAAAAGTCTTTACTTAGTGATTTTATAAAAATGATTTTTATAAAAATGATAAAATACTTTCAAGTGGGCTTATATATTTACTAAATGGGTTTATACTTTCAAGTGGGCTTATATATTTACTAATGGGCTATCTTTACTAAATGGGCTTAACATAAATACATGGGCTAAGCCCAATATCAAAACTCTTGGGCTAAGCCCAATACCAAACATATGGGCCAAGGCCCAATAACATTAAGCCCAATACTATTTAGGCCCAACACTATTTAGGCCCAATATTATTTAGGCCCAACACTATTTAGGCCCAACACTATTTAAGCCCAATAACATGAAACATGGGCTCGGCCCAATGACACAATTTGTGAAAATACAAATATACCATTGATTCATACAAGAACACGAAATTATAAGGACGAAATCCGATGATACAACATACAAGATACAAGATTACTTATATATATATATATATATATATATATTTAGTGAAATATATATATATAACAAATTCAACAATTCGTACATCTAATACAAAGTTCAACAAATAAAAAAACTTGTAGACGAGTCATTACAAAGACCGATGTGTCTAACAAATATAGAACGTTTGTAGGTCGCGACATAATACAAGGCAACCGCAAGTGAGGATTCAGATACTTATATTTCACAGACGCAATTCTGTGAGTTCATGTCCCCTTTTCATCTTAAATACTTTTCAAGCTTTACAACTATCGGGGAAAATACTTGTACAATAGTATGATAAGTCAAGGAATGAAACACCTTAGATCATGTGAGAAATTAGGGCCATAACTAAAGCACCATTAATCCAAGTTTGGACCAAGGAACAAAAGGGTTAGATCTAATGGGTTTTGGCGAGCCCCACTCATGGCCATTCGTTTGCTTAGGAGTGCTTTTGTTACCCTACGACATGGTGTCGATACAATTAAAATCGTCTAGGGTTGGATTGCTTCCTATTTCGTCACACATATTAATGTCCTTGCAAAACATTAATGATCACGATTTCATTGACGCTTTTCATACTACTTTTGATTCAAATACAAATACATTCACATTTTAAGGAATGTATCATTTACAACTAAACTGCATGAACTCGCTCAACTTTTGTTGACGTTTTCCACTTAAACATGTATTTCAGGGAATTAGTGGACCATGTTGGGGATTTCAATTCAAGGAACAAATGTCAAGACTCCGTGCCATCTTTTGAAGGGTTTGCCTATTATATACCGTCTCTTGGGGTGGTATAGTGGACAAAGCCTTAGTGTTTAAAACTTTCGTTTTGGATGTATGAAACAAAAATAACTTATTTTCTTTGCAAGGTTTGTAAATTATAAATTTAATGTATGTTGCGCATCTTTTGAACAAGTATGGTAATGGCAATGGCAATGGAGTATGTTTTATTCATTTAGTATGTTTACTTATATCGTTATGCAATGAGAACTGAACAGATCACACCTCGCGCTTCCGCTATGAGCAGGGTGTGACAGTTTGGTATCAGAGTTTTGATTGTAGTGAACCAGGATTCTTTCTCGAGTCTAGTCTACAGTCACTAAGGAACCTCTCACGAAAACAATTTATACAAGAACAAGAGTTTTCATTGCATAAACATTTTTCAAGGTCAACTACAACAAAAACAAAATTCATCTCATACAAATCAAGCAAGGACATTAAGTGTCTTAGTCTCTAAATGGTAGACATGAATCATTAAGTTATTCCGCACAACATTAATAGGATAACGTAAAATGAACTTATGTGATTCCCACATTTCGTATATATATATTAATTGACTATTAATTATTAATACATATGTCGAACAAATTATTTTCCAGGATATCATGTCTTCCTCCGAAGGAAGCAACATTTATGACGATATGGATCCTATGACACCCTCTTCGGATGATGATTATGTACCTGAGGTTTAGGTTATTACTTCGGATAGTGAGATGGGATCAGATGGCGATACGGATGACTTCCAGCCATTTGCATTGCTAGGTGATGTTGTTGATGATGACATATTAGATATGTCTCCGTAGCTCAATGACGTAGTTATCATAGGTCACCCTGAGGGTGAACATGTAGTCGAGGTTATACCCTTGGATATCCTTCCTCTTGCTATTATGCCTTTTATTGACGACCTCGACGAGGATGACCACGACATAGTTCCAGTGATTCCCGTGGATCACTTAGATGATGATTTAGGAGACAGGGATGTTTATGATCTGGTTATTCTAGAGGTTGCAGCACCGGTAGTTCTGATTATTGTTATTTCTTCTGATTCTGACACAGACTCAGATGCTCATTCTGATGCATCTGTTACTACATCTGCACTTTAGGCTGTAGGCCTAGAGGTGCATCCAGTTATTGAGGATGATCTCATGCCATATGAGCCAGTGGTTCCTGCACCTGATCATATTCCTACCCCACCACATTCTCCAGTTCACTTACCTGCTGAGGAGCCTATTCAGGCCCCTGTTTCAGAGGGATCTACTGACCGTATCCGACTCTTGCGCTTCGCACCTATCATACCACCTACAGATCATACCGATGAGGCAGGACCATCCGGACACGCCCACATACCACCCAGCGTTATTGACCTATATTACCAGCGGTTTCGTCCAGTTCCACCAGTTCCTACTGAGCATATGGAAGCACAGCATTCTCCACCACATGTTATGCCTCTACAGACCCGTACCATCCAGTTCACTACCCGAGCATTTCTACTGATACCCTTATCCTCTCTCTGCAGTCTCAGGTCGACATACTTTTTCACAACGTTTATGAGCTTCAGCAGCTTGCTGGCGCCAGACCTCCACCACCACCAGCTCATTCACCACCCCATGCTCCACCACCACCACCAGGGTCACCACCATTACCCCCACTACCACCTCAGATGCCACCAGTTGATATACCACCAGTTGGTTTACCTGCCCGTGTTTTGACACTCGAGCAGCAGATTGATTTCCTTGTCCGTTTGGTTCATGATTTGGAGGATAGGATTTCTCATGTTGACAGATTATTGTTTCCGATTCCACCACCAGTCTTTCCTCCACCATAGACTGTGTTTGCAGGTATCATACTTTTGAGACGGGTATCTATATCCGTTGTTGTGCACATAGACCTCCATCAAGTTTCAAGACAACTGATAGACTGAAGATCGCATGGATTGAAAGAAGACTTTACCACTTTGTATATATTCTAGACTTTACCATTTTGTTTCTCTCTAAACAATCTTGTAATCAGTTGTGTACTATATATGAAAACTTGTTGTTATCCTTTATATGCATTTGAAATGTTATATTATACATGTTTTGTTGCTTGCATTGTTTGGTTTATTCGCATGATATATTGCTTGGTTATATCGTTTATTAATGTTATAAATGTATTTTATATGCTTAGTAAAAATATTTATTAACAAACCAACGTCTAATCTTTATCCTATTTCTCCTTTGGAAGAATCATGCCACCAAGGAGAGCCTTACGTTCACGGACAGTTAATCCACCCCCACCTCCACCGATGCCTACAAACGAGGCTGAATTAAATGCACTAATAGAACAGAGAATCGCCCAAGCTATCGCACTGTATGAGGCATCCCGTGTCGAACACAGTGGTGGCACCGGCGGATCGGGAGGTCAGGGCCAAGGCGGTACTTCAGGCAGAACAAATATCACAGTTAACGTTTAGTTGTTTTGTTACAACTTATCAAATTTCTTTCTAAATCTACTCATGCGTTTCCTTGTTTGCTCATTCTTAATCCGTTTATTGTCTATTTCAGAATACACATTCAAGCAGTTTCTAGACTGCAAGCCACTCAATTTTGATGGCACAGGCGGTGCCGTGGCTTATGTGCGTTGGACAGAGAAAACGGATTCGACCATAAGAATGAGCAGATGCTCTGCTGATCAACATGTCACCTTTGTGACTAGCCTATTCATTAACGAGGCTCTCACATGGTGGAACTTGCAAGTGCAGACTTTGGGGGATAGCGTTGCATATGGGTTGGCATGGGAGGAGTTAAAAGAAAGGATGAGGGAAAAATATTGTTCCCGAGCTGAACTCCAGAAATTGGAGAAGGAGTTTTGGAACCTTACCATGGTTGGATCTGATATTACTGGATATACTCAAAGGTTTCACGACCTGTCTCGCGTGATTCCTTATTTGGTTACCCCAGAATTTAAGTGTATTGAACACTACATTTGGGGACTTGCTCCTGAGATTCGAAGCCTTGTTACTTCAGCAGATCCCAAAACTATCACGCAGGCGGTGACTATAGCTGTGAGTCTTAATGAAGACGCAATTAGGATGAAGAAGTATGATGTGAAGGGAGGAGAGAAGAAGGAATCACATGTTGAGTCTTCCAGTGGCGGGAAAAGGAAGTACTCAAATTTTAAAAAGGGAACTCGTGGGAATAATAACAACAACAACTACTACAGCAACAATCCCAACAACAACAATCCCAACAACAACAACTACAACTACAACCCCAACAATCACAACAACAATAAAAACAACCACAATCACAACAACCCCAACAATCATAACATAAAGCAAGAGATTATTCAGGCAAGAGATGCAAGGGCGTTTGTAGCCACCAATGATACTGGCCCGAAAAAGTACGCGGGTACTATGCCCAAGTGTGAGCGATGCACATATCATCATGTGGGGAATTGTCGGAAATGTGATAAATGTGGCAAGCTTGGCCACCGTACTGAGTCTTGTTGGGGAACAGGGAATAGAACAGGAACGGGGAATGGGAATAATAACAGGAACGGAAATGGAAACGGGCGTGGGAAAGGATGTTTTGGATGCGGAAGCAAAGACCACTTTAAAAGGGATTGCCCTAAAGAAAACCAAGCTCGTGGTCGATCATTTGTGATTGGAGCCAAGGATGCGCGCCAAGACCCTAATGTGGTCACTGGTACGTTTCTCCTCAACAATCATTTTGCGTCCATATTATTTGATACTGGTGCCAATTTTAGCTTTATTTCTATGGAATTTAAAAATATTTTGGGCTTAGAATCTAGTAAGCTAGATGTTCCATATTCTATAGAATTGGCTAACGGTAAACTAGTAGAGACGGGAGAAGTTGTTAAGGAGTGTACCTTAGAACTTGGCGAACAAAAATTCAACATCGATCTCTTACCCGTTGAACTGGGTAGTTTCGACGTAGTGGTTGGCATGGATTGGCTATCCAATAATCGAGCCGAAGTCGTTTACCATGAGAAAATCATTCGCCTACCACTACCGAACGAAGATACATGGAGAGAAGCGCGACACCCCATTGCGGATCATCAATTGCATGAAAGCACAGAAGTGCTTACAAAAAGGTTGTATTGCCTTTCTAGCACATGTTGTGGACAAGAAGGCCGATGGGCCGAAGTTGGCAGATATTCCTGTAGTAAAAGAATTTCCTGAAGTCTTTCCTGAAGACTTGCCAGGATTACCACCTTATCGACAAGTCGAATTTCACATCGACTTGGTACCAGGAGCCGCACCCGTAGCTAAATCTCCATATCGATTAGCACCTTCTGAAATGCAAGAGTTATCCACACAACTTCAAGAGTTGTTGGATAACGGATTCACTAGACCGAGCTACTCGCCTTGGGGAGCTCCAGTCTTGTTTGTAAAGAAGAAGGACGGAACTTTCAGGATGTGCATCGATTATCGTGAGTTGAATAAACTTACCATCAAGAATCGGTATCCATTACCGAGGATTGATTACCTATTCGATCAATTGCAAGGGTCGAGCTTCTACTCAAAGATAGACTTACGATCGGGGTATCATCAATTACGGATTCAAGAAGAAAGCATACAAAAAAGGCTTTTCGTACTCGTTATGGTGATTACGAGTTTCTCGTTATGCCTTTTGGTTTAACGAATGCACCAGCGGTCTTCATGGATTTAATGAATCACGTGTGCAAGCCGTATCTTGACAAATTCGTCATAGTGTTTATTGACGACATTTTGATATACTCTCGATCGACTGATGAACATGAACAACATTTGAGAACCATTTTGGAGTTGTTAAAGAAGGAGAAACTATATGCGAATTTTTCTAAGTGCGAATTTTGGATTCGCGAGGTACAATTTCTCGGGCATGTAGTGTCACACCCCCAAAATCCACCATGCAGGGTATCACCGCTTGGAGGCATGACGTGACCAGGATCGAGCCACCATTCATATTGAACAACTCAATTAAGTAAATAAAACCAAACATAATACGATTGGTGACCAAAGCTAGTTAGCCATGTTTAGTTTAAACAGCAGAAGCATAAACGTGAGTTCAAAACATAAGTTCACAGTTCATAAGTTTAAAGTTTTCAAAACGCAAGTTTAATAAGTTCATAAGGTTTTAAATATTAGGCACTAGACCTAACCGTCCGTACACCACAACGACTTCTTCCTCGTGCAAGCTCCAAGCATTTAGCGACATGTAAGGCATGTAACAACTAGTCAACAACAAAGTTGAGTGAGTTCACGTTTGGTTGTTTAGTTTTAAGTTGTTTCTGAAAAACGTGGTTTGACTTTCGTTGGCTTATTTGCCGTGGGGGTTACCCTGTAGTTGAAAGTATGTTTAACCATTTCCTTTTTCTTTACCCAATCCATAACCATGATCAGTGGGGGTTTTCCCCGTTTGAACTACTAGACGGTATGATATCGACTGCTACGCAAATAAGTTGTGCCCTATATCAGTGTCTATCATCACTGACAATCTGCCATAGTCCATTAGTACACGCCCGTCCTACCGGCACGGTGTGAGGTTTGTTAAACCTAATAGCGATATTAACTAATGACCCGCTCGCCATTGGCCTCGGCGATTAAGTCGATATAAATTGAGGGACTTCATGATAGAGTTTTGTCTAGCTAGTTTAAAGGTTGTTGTCCTGCGCCAGGAGGACGAACGTACGTATTCTGCACCAGGAGAATTCGTAGGTTTAATAATGGCATCCACTCTATGGAGGATGGCCGTACATATCCTACCGAAGGAGGATATGTAGATTTAGTTTTAATTCTTTAACCCATTCCCAAACCACCGGGAATCCCATGCCTTAGAAAGTGTGTGAACTCACCTCGGTTTGCTCGGTTAGATTCTCAATATAGCTAACAGTCAAGGTCGGTCAATCACGTCCTAATATAATTTACCAGTTAGTCATTTAGTGGCTTTCAAATAGAACACAAAGTTCCTACACGTATCTATCACACAGCATGCATCGTTTTAACGGTTTATGCCCATCTAAGTTTCCCATCCATTCCCCACTCGAAATCAAACATACGATAATGCACATAACATATATAACATGTCAAATCATTCACAGATAGCATACTCGACATTTAGACACGCAAGTCACAACTTATGTCAATTCAGCATTAATACTCAAAACCGGCTGTTTTCGGACATTTAAATAAAATAGTTAGATTATTCCAAAAATTCTAAAATTTTTATAGAATGTCATAAACATTCTATATTTTATTTTGTAAAAATATCGGGGTCCGGTTCATTACCAATATTTTATAAAAATTCGTATTCCGGACTGAACTCAGATTTATGTATTTCTGACCACAGTCCACGAAACAATTTATTAAAAATTCATCGTAAGTCCGATTTGCGAAATTCCAGTGGGGTAATTACAAATACTTCAGTTTTCATCTACAGTAAAATTTTCATGGTCCGATTGATCACAAAACTCAGGTTATGACTGAAAGTATGACACCCATTTATTGCTGTAAAAATTCAGCTTAAGCTGTTGTTACAAATCGACACATTAAAAATAGTAAACGAAGTCCAAAAATTACGGTTCCGGTGCCATTAGAACCGTATTTCATAATAACATATTTTAGATTCAAAATATCGGTTTTTCGTTGAGTTTAAGACCTGTTTACAGCCAACTGAAGTTGGCTGTAAAAGTTGGACAGATTCTGATTTTTAGTGTTTAACCTTCTAAATCGTGTTCGATCGATTCCGTTAACAAGTTTAGTGACCACAACAACATGACACATTAATATTAATCGGCAAATCATCAAATAATCAACCAATAATCATAATCACACAAGATCTACATGATTTACACTCATAACTTCTCTTTATCCACACCTTAACACATTATGTTCAAGACTTGTTCATGAGCTTTAAAGTTTCTTAACTTTTTATCATTCTAACATCTATTAACCACTAAAATAACATAAAGAATGAACGGATCTAAGTTCTTACCACTAGCTCAAGTCTAGGGAAGTTCGAGTGAAGAAATGTGGTGGTTAATAGCGAATGGAGGAGGTCCTTCCACTTCCGAGAGCACCGAGCTTCGTTGTTGGACCTCTTACACCTTTGTATGTATGAGGAATGATTGAAAAAGAGCTTGATGATGGTGGTAGTATGGTGGAAGGTGGCTTCCGAACAAGGGAAAGGAGAGGGAGAGAAGAGAGAGCTTGGTGGAATGGTGGTATTTATAAGATCTTCCATATAGCATATTCCTAGCATATTCCAAGCATATTCCTAGCATATTCCTAGCATATTCCTAGCATATTCCTTAGCATATTCCTTAGCATATTCCTTAGCATATTCCTTAGCATATTCCTTAGCATATTAACAAATACGTGTAAGCATAACACAGATATCAGAAAGCAGTTAAGTAATTCCACACAGTCGTCAGACACTTTAATTATCATTAATAATTTGTACGGAATACATGGGATTATGAGGGTTGTCACATTCAATTTATATCGACTTAATCGCCGAGGCCAATGGCGAGCGGGTCATTAGTTAATAGCGCTATTAGGTTTAACAAACCTCACACCGTGCCGGTAGGACGGGCGTGTACTAATGGACTATGGCAGATTGTCAGTGATGATAGACACTGATATAGGGCACAACTTATTTGCGTAGCAGTCGATATCATACCGTCTAGTAGTTCAAACGGGGAAAACCCCCACTGATCATGGTTATGGATTGGGTAAAGTGTCACACCCCGAATTCCACGTGTCACCGGTGGGCCCGGTGGGGAGTATCGTGACGTGGTTGGCAACATAATAGTCAAACAACACAGTTATATAAATGCACAGCGGAAGCAAAAGATAAATATTATTACATTCCGAATAGAAGTAATATCCAGTATTACAACGGAAGGTAAGGGATCCACAGGCGGATCTTTAAACATATCATTTGTTCAACAGACTTTAGACGCCTAGAACTTGCAAGATTCCTTATTAACGCCCTGAGCTTCCAGCCAATTTCGTTCAGTACCTGTCACTTAACCTTTTTGGAAAATACGTCAGTTTTCACTGGTAAATACACTCAACTGACTCATTTGAAAAGAGTTTAAGAAAATTGATTTGGATGCACATGGCACAAAATATCTTTTGTAATTTGATTAAAATGCACAGAGGCAAAATTAACCTTTTTAACTTGGAACAATTATATTTATAACCTTGTATACAGATTTACATGTTCGTTGTACGTTCAGCGCCCGATGTGGAAACCGAGTCAAGATTAACAGACACGCCACAAGTATAGGCCCACAAGAGAGTGAGATACCGTTATTACTTAGTAACTGTCAGGTGTATGCCTACACCCCGTACCTAAGACGTGGCCATTTTATAATACAATGATGTCAAGGATATCCAGGGCATGGTCATTAACCCCTAAAGGCTTTTATTTCAAACAATACAGATTAAACCGGGTTACCTCAATAATTTAATCACAATCCGATTAAACATTCAATACCCGACCAAGCGGTATCATTATACCGTATTCCAAGCCCGTATAGGGAAAATAAGTTAAGAGTATTTACCTGAGCTAGCTCCTGTCTTAAATAGCAAGAATCTAATAACTCAGCCGTAGTCACTTAAGTAAGCGTAGGTACAATTTACCGGAAAGCTCTAGTCTGGAATGATGGTATAAATAATTAATTAGAATGCTAACGGGTCTTTAATTAAGCCTAAGCTTAGACCGGTTAGTCTTAAGGGAATATACGGTTCTTACGCACGATTAAGCGAAGACCGGAATAGAATGTGATTTAGACCCGACAAGTTTGGAGACTTGTATAATATGGGTAAACTCAACACATTCTGGATTTTGAGATAAAACCGATAAGGTTTGACCCGTTTCGGCTAATTTATGTAAACTTGTTACATAAACCGAACCGATCGCGTAATAAGCGTAACGGGTAACCGAATGGATCACGAACAGGTTTCCTAAGTTAATATGCCTTAAATATGTTGTGGTATCAGTATGATACCTTCCATTATGCCCAAAACGAGTTTATTCTCAATTTAAGCCCCGTAGGGGTATTTTGGTCATTTACCTAAGGCATATATACTACCTGTCATACAACTACTCGAACGATGTGACCATAAGGTCACTTAATGTGTTTGGTCGGATCCTAATGATCGACCAAACGGGTCGGGTTCGAAAGTATAAGCGATGGTTTAGATCGCTTACCTTTACGACCCTATATAAGCACTAAACTAAAGTGACGAGCTAAGCATGTTGAAACATGCTTAACTAAGTTAGAAAACAAGTTTGGTATCAAAACAAACGATTTTGATACCCATAAGTAGTTTGGTTACAAAATACGCAAGAATACGTATTCTGGCCGAAACTACGGCTCGTCACTGAGCCTAGATAACGTGGTAATCAGTAGGTATAGTCACTAGGGACTATAACCATCGTGATCACGCTCACGTTATGAAGTTCAAACGAACTTCGCATCGACCATAAACTGGTCAATGCAGAAAGTCAAACAAAGTTTGACTTTCGGACTCGAAAAGCGATAAAAGAACGAAAGAATACTTACGAAGGGTCCCCGCTAGTAAATCTTGATCGAATAGCTCAGGTATGAAGCAATGGCTTCAACTTAGAGTTCTAGGATCAGATTTGTGGGTTTTTGAGTTGTGAGGGGTTGGGTATTTATAGTAAATGGACAACCGTTAAGATCGTTTATCGAATAACGTGCCTTGATCTCACCCGTACACTTGTCGGAATGTTATGGTAGCTCATTTAGCCACTCACCATAAGAGATCAACATGTGGCAAGAGGTTTGGGAGTGGTTTGCAGCTGGAAACAGGCTGTTCGGAAGCTTCTGATCTGCAGAAGATAGCTTACGGACCGTAAGGTCCTTAGTGTTGAGGTCCGTAAGCTTAAGTTTGGCAGAATTACAGTTTTGGTCCCTGCAGTGCAATAAGCCCATTTTTGACACGTTTAAGGCCCGTTAACCCCATTTCAAAGCTCTAAAATGAAGTTAAAGTATAGGGAACTTAAAATGTGTTCAAAAAAATGTCGGATGTCGGTTCATTTGGCCGTACGATCGCGTTGTTCGGTTAATTACGACGGAATGCGCACATGCGCGAAAAACGATCCAAATGACGCGACGAATGGATTTTTGGCAAGCCAAACACTAAAGCATAATATAGTCATGCTTACATGAATTTTTGGATGTCCGGATGTATTCAGAACGTATGTTATGCGCGAAAATGCAAACTTATGCACTTTTTGACGCTTTTAGTCCCTGATCCTTCTACACTTGATCTTAACATGACTTCTTGCACTTTGAGCCCTCTAACTTGACTTTTAAGGACCTTAAGACATAACCAAACTTTGTTAAGTCCTTGGGTAACTTTATGGTTACCTGAAAAGTCATAATTTCCAATGTTTACGCTTTAACCCCTCGCACACGAATTTGATCACAACTTTCTCATACGATAACGAAACTTTATGAAATTTTAATCGTGCATTCTAGTGAGCATAATTTACATTTACAAAGCTTCGGGTTTGTCAAAAGGTCACTCAGAGGTATATTTTTAACATGTTGACACATTTAACCCTTGTAGTTTGTAATCTCTCACTTTTAGCTTCGTATGATCCATGATTCATTCGTTTGAAGGTATGAACATTGTGTAGGGTTAATGTTCATTATATTTATTCACAGTTGACACTTAGAATCCGTATAAACACATACTTTCCATGTTTGTCAACTTTAGTCCTTTTATAACATTCTTTCACACGTTCAAACTTTATGACACGTGTCGACACATTATAGGACGTGAATTTTCGAGGTGTTACATCCTCACCCCCTTAAAATAAATCTCGACCCGAGATTTACTGAAATAAAGGAAGTATTCTCTGCCTAATAATGGCAACTTACAATCGAGTACGGATTTATATGATCTTATTTGTTGTTTTCTGGGCAACGTTCAGATCCTTATAATTGGACTTACCAATCTATTGTCCTAACAATAAACGTTTAACATGCCAATTATACAAGGTCTCCAAGGAGCCACCTTGATACTTATATGGCAGTTATTATAGAAAAGCTTATCTTAAGGTAAGATGATTATTCCAACCATTGCTCAAAATTAATCTTACGGAATAGCTAATCTTTACAGTTAGTCGAAAAATTCGACGATTTTGGGCAGCTGATGGCGATTCTTAATCGTCGCCTAATTAGGGTTGCGGTGAACAATGCCTTAGCAAAATGAACCGTCTTTCAAAATTTCCTATACCGAATTCTCAGGATATTGAGTTAGGCTATGAATCTCCTATCTTAAAATTTACTTAATTAGGTTTTCGGTTATTCCGTAATCAACATGGAGTTCTTACAACACTCTAACCCAAAGTGGGATGTTAATCTTAACTCCACCTGTCTCCAGGGGGTAAGCAGGGTAAACTTAGAAGAAGATAATCAATGTACAAGAGGTTGCAGAGATTTTCATATCTCAGGCTCCAGTTCACTCATCGTTGCTTATGACGAATACGTGACACATTTATGTTACTAGTCCATGAATTCCTTAATCGGGAATATTTACTTGGACAATTTGATTTTGGATATCTTCTTTGAATACCATTAGTTGACTTTGGCACAATATGACCATTGGGATATCTCAGGGGTTCCATGTATTAAACCTCCATGCTGATCAGACATGGAAATAATCTATGGGACACACTAAGATACGCCAATCCTCATATGACACTTTTATCAAACATGGTTTGGCATTCGCAGGCGATAAAAAAAAAACAAAGAGAAAAATAATTAAAATAACATATGTTGTCATACTCTATGCGAAGAAAGAGTACTCTTAGATTTTTCGGAAGGATTCCTTGCCGATACTAGAAGAATCGGTTACTACGGTTTCCTTGGTAGCTATACCTTGTGGATGATAAAAATTTTTTTTGCTAAGTTTATGGTTCATGAAGATTTATTATTGCCTGTATAAAAAAACAGGACTCTTAGCAGAAGTTATCATTGATAAATGATAAGGAAGTTTATTGTACAAGTTCTCATAATTAATTAGAATGGAGATTTTTACAAACTAGGCACCTAGCCCAGTTGGTTAGGCGCGCGAAAGGGTGCGGCCGGCCTAGACCCGGGTTCGATTCCGGGGACGGCCAGTTCCACCATTTTTTATGTTTAATATTAATTAATCGTACGGACACGTGTAATTACGAGGGTTGTCTCATAAGGAGTCTTGATAATTAATTGCTTCTTATCATTCACAATATGGACTTGATTTTTAAGGCAACCAATCGATTTTTATCACTATATTGAGTCCCTAAGTATGCAATCAAAAGTTTGCTATAAGGATATTAGAAAAAGTGATTTCTAATAGATATTAATATCAATATGGAATTCGTTGGAGCATTTTTTACGTAACATCGTCACTTTCTACCGGGCATTAAATGACCGGAGTCTTAATCAGGTGGAGACAACAGTTCTCAACCTTTATCATTCATAATATATTTATACGTGCCATTATCAATAAGTTTCTACATAAACTGTTTGATAAGGAAAGGTACATATTATACTATTATTATTCTGCATCATCTCTTGGGCGTTCCTCCTGATAACTCGTGCGTTTGTTCTCTTGGCCTACTCGGGCTTCCTCGCGTACTTAGGGCAGTTAGTCTTTATGTGCCCTTTCTCGTTGCAGTTGTAGCAGGTAGCATCTTTAATCTTCCCGCAATCAACAGCCTTGTGCTCCCTAGACTTGCATATCCCACATGCAGGTGGTCCTGATTTAGAATTGGACTCCATTCTGCATTTTCCAAAGTGGCGTTTTTGGCAAGTCGAGCACCTTGGCTTTTCCTCTGTCCGCTGACCATTCTTTCCAGACCCAGACCTCTCAGAGTCAGTGTTTCCCTTGTGTTTCTTCTCAAATCCTCGTGAGTTATCATCCTCACGCTTCTTCTTACTTTCTTCAGATTTCTTTAGCGACCTTAGTCTGACCGCATCTAAAGTAAGGGACAGAGAGAGATCAGCTACTGACCTAAATGTAGTAGGTCTCGAAGCCTTAACACTGGCTTTGATTTCTGGGGGTAAACCCCCAATGAAGCGTGCAATTCGCTTTGGCTCTGGTGTTACAAGGTAAGGGACCAGTCTGGACAGGGTATTAAAACTGGTGAGGTAAGCTTGACAATCTAAGTTTGTCATTACCAAGGATAAGAAATCTAACTCAATCCCCTCAACTTCATGTTGAGGGCAGTAATTCTCCTTAATGAGATTAACAAACTGTTCCCATGACATGCTGTAGAGCGGAATCTTCCCAGCAGCTTGAATGAGAGACTTCCACCATGCCAGTGCCTCTCCTTTGAACGATTGGGATACGTACTTCACGACATCCCTTTCAGCGCAACCGCTGATATCGACAACTGTGTCCATTTCATCCAACCAAATCATACAATCAACTGCCCCTTTTTCCCCAGTAAAATCTCGGGGCTTGCAGGAAACAAAGTACTTATAGTTACAGGATTTGGTATGCGGTTCATTATCGAACACTATCCTCTTGGATGGAGCACTGTGTTCATTAGATGAATGTCGTTCGTCATCTTTCTTTAACTCATCTTTCTTTGAGGGCGGCTTGTTATCAGGCTCTGGATGAGTTTTAGGGATGGATTTAGGGTGGGGTACAGATGAGGCTTTACTATTTGTCTCACTATACTCCTGGAATTTCTCCTTCACAGCTTTAGATACAGCTGAGTTAATCAATGTACGAAGTTCTCCTCTGGTTATGTCAATCTTTTCATCATCGCGATTTTCCAGAGGGTGACTGTTCCCTTCCTCCGACCCAGCCATGTAGTTTTAATTGCTACATAAAAATTAAACAAGGACAAGGTTTTTACGGAAGTTTAAACAGTTTTTTATCTTTTTGAACTATTTATTAACCATGTTTTTAATACACACATTGGTTAATTTGATAAATATATAATTATTCAGGATATTTATTATATTCCTAAATTATAAGTTAATAATAGCACAAAAGGCCTAGTCGCGTAGACAAGTTTAATTTATAAGCCATGATTTCAGAGGATCGAGGCATTAAGGTTTTAATAATAGCACAAATGGCCTAGTCACTTAGACAAGTTTAATTTATAGGCCTTGATTTTATAGAATCGAGGCTTCAAGGTTTGAATCAAAGTTCATTACCTTTTCTTGACAGGGAGTTGTAGGCTACCACTGTCTTTAGTCACAGAGGACGTTAGTTATAGCCCGTGGGCACTTCATCCATACGGAATGATTATATAATTAAGGGAATTTAGTATATCCCAAAATGACTTATGTGATTTTATCATATCACATTTTGTCGAGCATGTTATTATGCTTTCATATGTTTAATAAGGATTTGAATCTCTTGAATAGGTTCTACCATCTTGGCCTTGTATGCCGTGACATTTAGGCTAGGTTTACCTTTAAGATTCTTTTTAATAATTAACGCAGAGCAATCCTAAATTGAACTGTTAACAAGGATCCGAATCTAATTATGGAACTACCATCTTGGCCCTGTCTTAATGTGACACATGGCTAGGTTTTGTCCTTTTTAAATTTTGCCATTTTATTATAATGGTAGATCTTATAATATAGGAATGATACTTTAAATATAATCGTTCCTTTAAAATTTAATAAGTATATGGTTTCCCTAAACGGGACTTCTATAGCAATTGACTTGAAGAATACTTTCCATATTCTATGCATAGGCAAGTCAGAAAAATAACAAAGGAATCAAATAAGGACAAAATAAAACGAATTTTAGAATCTGTCCTATGTTCTTGTCTAGACTCAAGAATGTGCAATTGTGTAACTGAGATTAAACACAAAAGGCTAGTGTTTAATTCACTCAGTGTTGGCTCTGATACCAACCTGTCACACCCCGAATTCCACGTGTCACCGGTGGGCCCGGTGGGGAGTATCGTGACGTGGTTGGCAACATAATAGTCAAACAACACAGTTATATAAATGCACAGTGGAAGCAAAAGATAAATATTATTACATTCCGAATAGAAGTAATATCCAGTATTACAACGGAAGGTAAGGGATCCACAGGCGGATCTTTAAACATATCATTTGTTCAACAGACTTTAGACGCCTAGAACTTGCAAGATTCCTTATTAACGCCCTGAGCTTCCAGCCAATTTCGTTCAGTACCTGTCACTTAACCTTTTTGGAAAATACGTCAGTTTTCACTGGTAAATACACTCAACTGACTCATTTGAAAAGAGTTTAAGAAAATTGATTTGGATGCACATGGCACAAAATATCTTTTGTAATTTGATTAAAATGCACAGAGGCAAAATTAACCTTTTTAACTTGGAACAATTATATTTATAACCTTGTATACAGATTTACATGTTCGTTGTACGTTCAGGGCCCGATGTGGAAACCGAGTCAAGATTAACAGACACGCCACAAGTATAGGCCCACAAGAGAGTGAGATACCGTTATTACTTAGTAACTGTCAGGTGTATGCCTACACCCCATACCTAAGACGTGGCCATTTTATAATACAATGATGTCAAGGATATCCAGGGCATGGTCATTAACCCCTAAAGGCTTTTATTTCAAACAATACAGATTAAACCGGGTTACCTCAATAATTTAATCACAATCCGATTAAACATTCAATACCCGACCAAGCGGTATCATTATACCGTATTCCAAGCCCGTATAGGGAAAATAAGTTAAGAGTATTTACCTGAGCTAGCTCCTGTCTTAAATAGCAAGAATCTAATAACTCAGCCGTAGTCACTTAAGTAAGCGTAGGTACAATTTACCGGAAAGCTCTAGTCTGGAATGATGGTATAAATAATTAATTAGAATGCTAACGGGTCTTTAATTAAGCCTAAGCTTAGACCGGTTAGTCTTAAGGGAATATACGGTTCTTACGCACGATTAAGCGAAGACCGGAATAGAATGTGATTTAGACCCGACAAGTTTGGAGACTTGTATAATATGGGTAAACTCAACACATTCTGGATTTTGAGATAAAACCGATAAGGTTTGACCCGTTTCGGCTAATTTATGTAAACTTGTTACATAAACCGAACCGATCGCGTAATAAGCGTAACGGGTAACCGAATGGATCACGAACAGATTTCCTAAGTTAATATGCCTTAAATATGTTGTGGTATCAGTAGGATACCTTCCATTATGCCCAAAACGAGTTTAATCTCAATTTAAGCCCCGTAGGGGTATTTTGGTCATTTACCTAAGGCATATATACTACCTGTCATACAACTACTCGAACGATGTGACCATAAGGTCACTTAATGTGTTTGGTCGGATCCTAATGATCGACCAAACGGGTCGGGTTCGAAAGTATAAGCGATGGTTTAGATCGCTTACCTTTACGACCCTATATAAGCACTAAACTAAAGTGACGAGCTAAGCATGTTGAAACATGCTTAACTAAGTTAGAAAACAAGTTTGGTATCAAAACAAACGGTTTTGATACCCATAAGTAGTTTGGTTACAAAATACGCAAGAATACGTATTCTGGCCGAAACTACGGCTCGTCACTGAGCCTAGATAACGTGGTAATCAGTAGGTATAGTCACTAGGGACTATAACCATCGTGATCACGCTCACGTTATGAAGTTCAAACGAACTTCGCATCGACCATAAACTGGTCAATGCAGAAAGTCAAACAAAGTTTGACTTTCGGACTCGAAAAGCGATAAAAGAACGAAAGAATACTTACGAAGGGTCCCCGCTAGTAAATCTTGATCGAATAGCTCAGGTATGAAGCAATGGCTTCAACTTAGAGTTCTAGGATCAGATTTGTGGGTTTTTGAGTTGTGAGGGGTTGGGTATTTATAGTAAATGGACAACCGTTAAGATCGTTTATCGAATAACGTGCCTTGATCTCACCCGTACACTTGTCGGAATGTTATGGTAGCTCATTTAGCCACTCACCATAAGAGATCAACATGTGGCAAGAGGTTTGGGTGTGGTTTGCAGCTGGAAACAGGCTGTTCGGAAGCTTCTGATCTGCAGAAGATAGCTTACGGACCGTAAGGTCCTTAGTGTTGAGGTCCGTAAGCTTAAGTTTGGCAGAATTACAGTTTTGGTCCCTGCAGTGCAATAAGCCCATTTTTGACACGTTTAAGGCCCGTTAACCCCATTTCAAAGCTCTAAAATGAAGTTAAAGTATAGGGAACTTAAAATGTGTTCAAAAATATGTCGGATGTCGGTTCGTTTGGCCGTACGATCGCGTTGTTCGGTTAATTACGACGGAATGCGCACATGCGCGAAAAACGATCCAAATGACGCGACGAATGGATTTTTGGCAAGCCAAACACTAAAGCATAATATAGTCATGCTTACATGAATTTTTGGATGTCCGGATGTATTCAGAACGTATGTTATGCGCGAAAATGCAAACTTATGCACTTTTTGACGCTTTTAGTCCCTGATCCTTCTACACTTGATCTTAACATGACTTCTTGCACTTTGAGCCCTCTAACTTGACTTTTAAGGACCTTAAGACATAACCAAACTTTGTTAAGTCCTTGGGTAACTTTATGGTTACCTGAAAAGTCATAATTTCCAATGTTTACGCTTTAACCCCTCGCACACGAATTTGATCACAACTTTCTCATACGATAACGAAACTTTATGAAATTTTAATCGTGCATTCTAGTGAGCATAATTTACATTTACAAAGCTTCGGGTTTGTCAAAAGGTCACTCAGAGGTATATTTTTAACATGTTGACACATTTAACCCCTGTAGTTTGTAATCTCTCACTTTTAGCTTCGTATGATCCATGATTCATTCGTTTGAAGGTATGAACATTGTGTAGGGTTAATGTTCATTATATTTATTCACAGTTGACACTTAGAATCCGTATAAACACATACTTTCCATGTTTGTCAACTTTAGTCCTTTTATAACATTCTTTCACACGTTCAAACTTTATGACACGTGTCGACACATTATAGGACGTGAATTTTCGAGGTGTTACATAAAGAAAAAGGAAATGGTTAAACATACTTTCAACTACGGGGTAACCCCCACGGCAAATAAGCCAACGAAAGTCAAACCACGTTTTTCAGAAACAACTTAAAACTAAACAACCAAACGTGAACTCACTCAACTTTGTTGTTGACTAGTTGTTACATGCCTTACATGTCGCTAAATGCTTGGAGCTTGCACGAGGAAGAAGTGGTTGTGGTGTATGGACGGTTAGGTCCAGTGCCTAATATTTAAAACCTTATGAACTTATTAAACTTGCGTTTTGAAAACTTTAAACTTATGAACTGTGAACTTATGTTTTGAACTCACGTTTATGCTTCTGCTGTTTAAACTAAACATGGCTAACTAGCTTTGGTCACCAATCGTATTATGTTTGGTTTTATTTACTTAATTGAGTTGTTCAATATGATTGGTGGCTCGATCCTGGTCACGTCACGCCTCCAAGCGGTGATACCCCGCATGGTGGATTTTGGGGGTGTGACATGTAGTGAACGAGAAGGGCATTCAAGTAGACCCGTCGAAGATAGAAGCGATTAAGAATTGGGAAGTGCCCAAGACTCCTACTGAAGTGCGACAATTTTTGGGCTTAGCGGGATATTATCGAAGATTTATTGAGAATTTTTCAAAGATTGCTCAACCGCTAACCTCCCTTACACAGAAAGACAAGAAATTCGATTGGGGAGAGAAACAAGAAGCAGCATTTCAACTTCTTAAAGACAAGTTGTGCATTGCACCAATCTTATCATTACCCGATGGTACCGATGACTTCGTTGTATACTGTGATGCTTCGCATCAAGGTTTGGGTTGCGTGCTCATGCAACATGAAAAAGTTATCGCGTACGCGTCTCGCCAACTGAAAGTTCACGAGAAGAACTATACCACTCACGACCTAAATATGCGTCAGCGACGTTGGGTTGAATTATTGAACGATTATGATTGTGAAATTAAGTACCATCCGAGCAAGGCGAACGTTGTAGCAAACACCTTGGGCCGCAAGGAACGAGTTAAAACACTAAGAGTGAGAGCACTAGAAATGACGATTCACACAGATCTTACCGCACGAATTCATAATGCACAACAAGAAGTGCTCAAGGAAGAGCATATTCTAGCAGAGTCACTTCGAGGCATGGAAAAACGGTTAGTGCCAAAGGAGGATGGAAATTTGTACGTTGCAGGTAGAATTTGGGTTCCATTCTTTGGAGGCCTTCGAGATCTTATTTTTGAGGAAGCACATAGGTCAAAGTACTCGATCCATCCTGGATCAGATAAGATGTACCAAGACTTAAAGGAGTACTATTGGTGGCCTAACCTCAAAGGTGATATCACGACTTATGTCGGAAAATGCTTGACCTGCGCGAAGGTCAAGGCTGAATATCAGAAACCCTCGGGCTTGTTACAACAACCCGAGATTCCCGTTTGGAAGTGGGAACAAATATCGATGGACTTCATTACGAAGTTACCCAGGACCTCAAGAGGCCATGACATGATATGGGTAATCGTCGATAGATTGACAAAGTCCGCACACTTCTTGACCATTCGGGAGAAGGATAGTACCGAGAAATTAGTGGAACTCTATCTCAAAGAAATAGTGTCTCGTCATGGAGTGCCTATTTCAATCATTTCGGACCGAGACGGTCGTTTTGTTTCAAGAATTTGGAAATCATTTCAACAGGCCTTTGGATCTCATTTGAATCTAAGTACGACCTTTCATCCACAAACTGACGGCCAGAGCGAACGGACAATCCAAACACTCGAAGATATGCTTCTTGCATGTGTTATGGATTTAGGCGGCAATTGGGATACTCATCTACCTTTAGTTGAGTTTTCCTACAATAACAGCTACCATACTAGTATACAAGCTGCACCGTTTGAAGCTCTTTATGGTCGAAAGTGTCGCTCTCCGCTATGTTGGGCGGAAACAAGCGATAGTCAATTAATTGGTCCGGAACTAGTCCAAGAGACTACGGATAAAATTTTTCAGATCCGAGACCGTATCAAGGCGGCTCGCGATCGACAAAAGAGCTACACAGATAAAAGACGAAAACCATTATCTTTCGAGGTTGGAGACAAAGTCTTGTTGAAAGTCTCACCTTGGAAAGGCGTAGCGAGGTTCGGTAAATGTGGAAAGCTTAACCCACGTTACATTGGGCCATTTGAAATCTTAGAAAAGATTGGCACTGTTGCCTACAAGTTGAAATTACCAGAGGAACTTAGCAGTGTGCACGACACGTTTCATGTGTCGAATCTTAAAAAGAGTCCAACACAAGAAACCGTTATCGTTCCTGCGGATGAAATTCACATTGATGACAAATTCCAATTCACTGAAGAACCTGTTGAGGTCACGGACTGGAAGGTCCAGAAAACACGGAGAAGTCGTATCAAGTTAGTAAAAGTTCGTTGGAACTCCCGACACGGACCCGAGTATACTTGGGAACGCAAAGACCAAATTAAAGCCAAATATCCTCATCTGTTTAAGAAGACTCCTACAAAGAATAAATAAGCTTGAATTTCGGGACGAAATTCTCAATAACAGGGGGAGAATGTGACAACTGCCACTTTTTGGTAATTTACGTACATTTAAAGCAATGATTTACATTATACAAGTATGTGTTTTGAATATCCGAAATGCATGATTACATGATATACATCTTAGAATACTCATGGAATATTCATTTATGATGCACATGATTCATTTTTATTGGTTACATTTGAAACAGTGTAAACAATGCATCGAAACAACTAGAGTAGTACCTAGTAAACTAGCGTACTGACGAAAACTCAGGATCCGCAGAAACCATCTAAATGACATCTTTAGGACTCAGACGAAAGTCCAACATCAAATATACATTAAACCCTAATTGGAAATGCAAGGGTTTGGTCTAATACTTTCCCGATGTCCGGTAGCACTAAAAACGGCCCGTAAAGCGCTAAAAGTTACCATTTCAATAATTTTCCGCAAAATTCAGTATTAGTGTTTTTATTACAAGATGCAAAAGTGTTGTTTAAACACAAATTTAATATAAAAATACATAGGGAATATCATTTTTATACATAACCGAATTTTTCCCTACAACTTTCATAAGTTAACCTTTCGACTATCTACTTGCGGAACGAGCACTAAACGACTATCCGAACTATATTTTGACATAGTATGCGAACTAGTGAACATTACTTTTGGTCTTTTTCATCATAATTATGATCATTCTTTATCATGAACTACCTTGAATTATTGAATCCCTAAAACACTTTAACATTCTAATCTCTTTTTCTACATTTTACAAAGCATGAAATTTACTAACACATGAAACCACATATGGCACCCCTAAATAAAATTTGGGCGGTAAATATGGGGTCCCAAACCTTAATTTTTGTGTTAAAAATATCTAGATATTTATGGTTAATTACTAGTGGATGAAATTGGTGATTTATTATAACACTTACACACTAAGTTACTAGCACTTTACCACATATTTCACCTTATCTTTCACCCACAAACTCTCTCATCATCTTCATCCATTTCACCAAGAACACCATAAAAACCCACTTCACTTTAGTCATTTCTTTGATGATCAAGATGATTTTCTATGGAACCTAAGATGATCTAAAGCACTTACAAGCTAAAGCAAGTATTTTCATCCATTCAAGAGCATTCTACCATCAAGAGCATCATCTTCTTAGTTCTTAATCATCCTCTAGATCATCCCTAGCCTAGTGCTAGAAGTGAGCTTCTAAATCTATTTTTTTTTCATACTTATTTATGTTTATGATTGTTAATATAACTAGTAAAAACTAAATAATCATACATAATAATATGAAGATACAAAAAAGCAAAAATAAAAATCATGATATGAATATGTTTGTTTATGTTGTGATTTAAGATTTATTACTTACATGTTTGATCTTGTTATGATGGATATCATAAGAATAACTTGTTAGATGATGTTTAAAAACATAATCTAACAAGTATACATGTTTATGTTAAAAGGGTTTTTTTTAACATAAAGGTTTAAATGGATGATCATAACCTTTGATTTTGTGAAAGTATTTAAGGTTTTTCATTAAAAACAATACTTTTACAAGATTATAAAAACAAACATACAAGTTGAGATTTTTATAAAAGTGGTTAAAACTAGAAGTAAAGCATGGATTTGAACTAGTTAGCATATGTTATGATCATGCCCAAAACCCTACATTATTTTGAGATCATCTTGAGAAGTTTATGTTATAAAATCTCATATGTTTAAGTTAAAGATGTTATGAGTAAATTGTTGGTGAAATTGAAAAAGAAAATGATATGTTTATTAAACATGGCTAAATGATTAATACAAAGGTTATATGGAAAATTTTCTTAAAAACTTTATGTTATAAAAACTATCATTTTTGGTTAAACCTTTACAAGATTTAAAAAGATTCTAAAGAAAGGTTTTTATAAAAGAAAAGATTAGATAAATATATATTTTTGAGAAAATGTATATTTTGTCACTTTAACAATTTATGTGATATGTAATATTTGGTGTATTAGTTATATGTAACAAAAGTAGGAACTTGAATCCAATGTTACAATTAAACTCAAGACACTTTATAATTAAAGTCTTACAAAACTACACATAATTACGCCTTAAAAACGAGTTTCGGACAATCCGAAGAATCGGACACCATTTATGGTCAAAACAGACGACGGACGAATCCATAAACGTATCGCCAATCCGAGGAGATTACTACGACGTTTAGACGATCTTTCAACGCGAAAAATAAATATGCTATCGATAACAAAATTCGGATGATTTTAAACGTATAAAAGTTTTATGTATTCTTATGACTAAAAAGTCTTTACTTAGTGATTTTATAAAAAAAATATTTTTATAAAAATGATAGAATACTTTCAAGTGGGCTTATATATTTACTAAATGTTTTTATACTTTCAAGTGGGCTTATATATTTACTAATGGGCTATCTTTACTAAATGGGCTTAACATAAATACATGGGCTAAGACCAATATCAAAACTCATGGGCTAAGCCCAATACCAAACATATGGGCCAAGGCCCAATAACATTAAGCCCAATACTATTTAGGCCCAACACTATTTAGGCCCAATACTATTTAGGCCCAATACGATTTAGGCCCAATACTATTTAGGCCCAATACTATTTAGGCCCAACACTATTTAAGCCCAATAACATGAAAACATGGGCTCGACCCAATGACACAATTTGTGAAAATACAAATATACCATTGATTCATACAAGAACACGAAATCATAAGGACGAAATCAGATGATACAACATACAAGATACAAGATTACTTATATATATATATATATATATATATATATATTTAGTGAAATATATATATAACAAGTTCAACAATTCGTACATCTAATACAAAGTTCAACAAATAACAAAGACTTGTACACGAGTCATTACAAAGACCGATGTGTCTAACAAATATAGAACGTTTGTAGGTCACGACATAATACAAGGCAACCGCAAGTGAGGATTCAGATACTTATATTTCACAGACGCAATTCTGTGAGTTCATGTCCCCTTTTCATCTTAAATACTTTTTAAGCTTTACAACTATCGGGGAAAATATATGTACAATAGTATGATAAGTCAAGGAATGAAACCCCTTAGATCATGTGAAAAATTAGGGCCATAACTAAAGCACCATTAATCCAAGTTTGGACCAAGGAACAAAAGGGTTAGATCTAATGGGTTTTGGTGAGCCCCACTCATCGCCATTCGTTTGCTTAGGAGTGCTTTTGTTGCCCTACGACATGGTGTCGATACAATTAAAATCGTCTAGGGTTGGATTGCTTCCTATTTCGTCACACATATTAATGTCCTTGTAAAACATTAATGATCACGATTTCATTGACGCTTTTCATACTACTTTTGATTCAAATACAAATACATTCACATTTTAAGGAATGTATCATTTACAACTAAATTGCATGAACTCGCTCAACTTTTGTTGATGTTTTCCACTTAAACATGTATTTCAGGGAATTAGTGGACCATGTTGGGGATTTCAATTCAAGGAACAAATGTCAAGACTCCATTCCATCGTTTGAAGGGTTTACCTATTATATACCGTCTCTTGCGATGGTATAGTGGACAAAGCCTTAGTGTTTAAAACTTTCGTTTTGGATGTATGAAACAAAAATAACTTATTTTCTTTGGATGGTTTGTAAATTATAAACTTAATGTATGTTGCGCATCTTTTGAACAAGTATGTTAATGGCAATGGAGTATGTTTTATTCATTTAGTATGTTTACTTATATCGTTATGCAATGAGAACCGAACAGATCACACCTCACGCTTTCTCTATGAGCAGGGTGTGACAACAATTGCACATGTTAACGATCATATCCATTGCATATTTCACATTTGACTTTCTTTAGTCACAACTAACAAGCATAGGACATATAATCAAATTCATATCCTTTCAAACTCATGTAATTCATCATGTCATCACAAATATCACGTATTAACATAACATGTAACATACGACTTCCTATAATCCTACTTTTACGACAACAAATCATATCATGCTTCTTATGCGTAGTTGACTTTTAGAAATCGACAATTCATCATACGAACTTTTGACTTATTCTCATCTACTCGTAACATCAAAATAGGCTATACGAAAGACACCATATACATTACCTACTCACGATGCAAATGTGCTTACAACCACATTCAAACTAGTAATTTAACATGATCATGTCATCATTTTCGTATTTCGTTCCTATATACACTAAGCTTTTTCATAAAATTTTGCATCCTAACCTCACTTAGGCATTTCATCATACACTTGGTGGGCGTACCATTAATTAAGCATAGTGTACAAGTATCATTTGCATAACATGACCAATTCATATCAATATCATCAAGAACATCAAATTCAATAGAATTTCACATAACTTCTCTTCTAATTCAGTTCTAGCTAACAATTTATCAATATAAACAATCATCATACATACTCTCATCTAATTTCACACTTTACAACTCATACTCATTCTACTCTAAGTGGGTTTTCACTCCCAACATTGATTTAATCAATTTTAAGCATTTATAATGTTCTAGATAGTAATCTTAGTTCAATATCATACTAATTTCATATAAACTCATGGAATTTCTTGAAACCCAACATATTGAAGATCATCAAACTATCAAATTCTTCTTACCTTAAGCTTTAATAGGCCTAGATGATCAAGAAATCAATGACATGCATGAGTAACAACCACGATTAGGGCTTCAATTGGCTGGATTTCTGTGATTAGAAGGGTCTCCCCTTCTTCTCTGGCTCTGGGCGTCGAACACACACACACACTTGCACCTTCTCTTTTTCTTTTATTTCTTTCTTTCTTTCTTTTATTTATATAAATACATCTTTTTAGATGTGCATTTCCAACCCTTATAGTTTTATTAGTTCATATGTTTACACTACTACATACTTACACTTAGAAGTTAACATTACATTTAACTAGGTTAAGTGTCCCTAGTTACCCAACATCATATCAAACTATTTAAACGCTCGCCCATAGTCAAAATAGGGATTTTGGGGCGTTACACCAACGTGAGTTTACTTGCATTTAGATTTTAATACAATATCGTCACCTATCTTTAGGTGATAACCACAACGAGAACACAATAACAAATCCGCTTTGAAAATCAATCATCTATTCTTAGATGATTTGTTATAAGGTTTTGAACCATCCAAGTTTTCAAAATCTCGTTAAAGCTTGGGTCTAGATAATGTGAACACGTGCAATCTGGAAGGGTGGATGCATGTATCCTAAGTTTTCTGTCTAAGGCTAGAGTGTTTGTACAAATCCACATAATCAGACCAGTCACTCTTACCTGGGAACTCTTGGGGTGAGTGTCCACTTATAGGCTAAAACATGTCTTCACAATACATTATATTGATCCATTTACTTTGATTAGTCACTGTGTGTCATTTGTTTGTTCGAGGTAACGAACGAATGATCACCTTCCTTATGTTTTGTCGATGTTTTCAATACCTCTTTTGTTTATCCAATTGTCGATCTCTCTTGTTTCTCATGTTTCCTTGTGTGACACCTGTGTCACTACGACCATCAAAAAAATAGCAAACCAATGAAATATTGTGTTTCATACTTGGGATTTGTATAAATATGTGCATCATTTGCACATATCAATTCTTGTTCGATTTCGAGCTTTAAATCGCTTTCTGGAAAGTAATACGCAAACTGGTGCGTAAACGCAGTCAGTTTAATGCGAAAAACACTCTGGAATAGTGAAATAGGCTTAATATACCTTAAATAACCTTCACATAACTTAGAAATAAGTTTTGGAGGGTTTGGTGTGTCAAAAACAAGTTTGTTCGATCGCAGGGACTTTTTGTGTCAAACTGCGAAACTATGCCGATTTGTATAGTAACAAACATTCCGGAAGTTGATCATAAGCTAAACATACCCTAAATATCCTTTACATAGCTTAGAAATAGGCTTTGAGGGGTTCGGTATGCTAAAATAAACTTATTTGATCAATAGGGACTAAAAGCGTCAAAAAGTGCATAAGTTTGCATATTCGCGCATATCTTACATTCTGAACATATCCGGACATCCAAAAATTTTTGAAATCATTAAAATATTTTATTTTAGTGATTGGTATGCAAAAATTCTATTCGTCGCACAATTTGGATCGTTTTTGCGTTCGTTACAATTTCCGTCGTAAATAACCGAATAACGCAACCGTACGACCAAACGAACCGACATCCGAGTTGTTTTTGAGCATATTTTAAGTTTCCTATACTCTAACTTCATTTTAGAGCCTTGAAATGGGGTTAACGGGGCTTAAACGTGTCAAAAATGCATCGAAAATCAAGTTTTAAGCCTGCAGGGGCTAAAATTGTAAATTTGCCAAACTTGCTAGGCTTGGGGCGTAAGCCCAGACCTATTCTTACGCGGCCAGCGTCAGAGCTTCAGATCAAAAACATTGAATCTGGACTTCCAGCTTGTTTTTGATGGTTTTGTTCATGGTTTTTCATTACCATCCGCTTGTTTTTTATGGTTTATCATGTCCCATTGGTTTCTAAAACCATTTGCCCACTTGGATGGTCTAGATTGATCCCTCTTTAGCAAGAAATGATCCTAACGGTTTACCGAAAACTATAAATACCCATGCCCTCACTCCATTTTCTGCACCCTTGATCATTTTAATGCTCTAAGTTGAAGCCTTTGCTTCATACCTGAGTGTTATAGATCAAGTTCTCCCTAGCTTGGACCCTTTGTAAGCTTCTTTCGTTCTTTTATCGATTTTCAAGCGTGAAAGTCAAACAGTGTTTGACTTTCTGCTTTGACCAGTCTTTGGTCAACACAAAGTTCTTTTGAACTTTGCAACGTGAGCGTAATCACCATGGTTATAGTCCCTTGTGACTATACCTACTGATTACCACGTTGAGTAGGCGTAGTGACGAGTCGTAGTTTCGGTCAAAATGCGTATTTTGCAACCAAACTACTCTAGGGTATCAAAACCCTTTGTTTTGATATCAAAACCTGTTTTCTAACTTAGTTAAACATGTTTTAGCATGTTTAGCTCATCACTTTTAGTTTATTGCTTGTTTAGAGTCGTAAGTTAAGCGGTCTAAACCACCGCTTAGACTTTCGAACTCGACCCGTTTGGGCGATCATTAGGATCCGACCAAGCATGTTTAGTGACCATAGTTGTATAGGGAATAGCCTTCCGAGGTTATACCTTATGGTCACATAGTTTAAGTAGTTGTATGATAGGTAGTTTATATGCCTTAGGTAAATGACCAAAATGCCATTTTCATGCATAATTGGATTTTAAGCATATGTAACTTAAACTTTTGTCACTTAACTGATTATGCAACATAATTAAACCTGTTTAGGCATATAATACTTGTCATAGGACTAGTTAGACATCTCGAACGCGCGTTTGCGCGAACGACGCGTTAAAGTAGCGTAAGCTACCTTAGTGGGTCGTAACGGGTCGTAAGCACTTAGGATAGGTTCCGCTTTAGAATGTAGACTTCGTTAAACCATATCACATGAGTTCCAATGCTCATTTGGTTTACGAGACCTCGTTCTACCCAATCTTCCGACTTAGGAGCCAATTGTTTAATTAGTGATTCCATACTAGGTGCCACTAGATTCCTTGATTTCCCGAGCTTCGTTAGGACACTTAATCAAGGATACTTGCAATCTCAAGTGAGTACATAGTCCCCTCTTTTACTGCTTTCAAATGTTTTGGGGTGAAACATATCTGCCTATTTGTTATTTTCATGATTTCAACAATATGATTATACATGTTAGTACCTATCTTTTGACGAATTGAACAATATTCTATGGTTTAAAAACAAAATTTTCAAACATTTTAAAACTAATTGTTGGATTGTACTTTCTTTATACATTCACCAAGCCGATTGGTAGTATGATATAGCGCTATAGGATTAGACACCCCATTCCTGTTGTATGGAATGTCAGAAACCAAATTTTAACCAAATAGAAATTGCCTTTGTGGTATTTCTATAGTCTCCAAGGTGTAGTTTGATACACTAAGGTTTGAATCAATACTAAATCACAGTTTCTTTTGTATATTTTGATATACTACCAAAGTATAGATCGATATACTCCCAAATGTGATATTATCCAAAGTATATTTTGATATACTATGTACAAAATCCAACATATGTTTTAATATACTACTTTGTTATTTACCAAAGCATAGTTGATATGTTATTTTCAAAACCAAAGCATAAGTTGATATTTTATTTTCAAACCAAAAAATAGTTGATGTGTTATTTTCAAAACCAAAGCATAGTTGATATGCTATTTTCAAAACCAAAGCATAAGTTGATATGTTATTATCAAACCAAAACATAGTCGATATGTTATTTTCAAAACCAAAACATAGTTGATATGCTATACTCAAAACCAAAGCATAGTTGATATGTTATCTTTCAAAACCAAAGTATATTTGTGATATACTACCAAATCTATTATTTTAGTAACAAAAGTTTATTTTTGATATACTATACGTGTGACAACTCGAAATTTAGAACCTTTCGTTGTACGCTTGAACACTAAATGACTAGCTAATTTGATGATTTAATGAATGATACATGTGAACTTATATGATTATGTGTTATGATTTGTGTATGCTTGTGTGTATGTATGCGGGTATGTATATGAACCGAGTGAACCGTAACATATGGGCCGGTTGGGCCACACACACACACACTTAGCTTATTTCGAAAGCCCATTAGGGTGCACAAGGTGAAACAAGTATAAAACCTTGGTGATTATCCATGTTGCCATTTTCTTTGGATAACACACACACTCTTCATCCTCTCACTAAAACCCTAAGCCACAACATTGTCTCTCCTTCATTCTCGGACCAACCGGTGACACTAGGAGCTCTCGGAAACACACACACACACACCCGATTAGAAGCTTCATACTCACCTTTGAAACTCATCAACCGGTTAGTGATTTTAAGATGTTTGTTGTTGTTAAATGATAGTATGAATGGTAGGATTTAACTAGTGTAGTTGTATGCTTGATGATGGTTGTGAACCGGATGTGTATGACATTGATAATCGGTTAAACATGTCTTGACTTCGGATATATTGAATGATGTTTTGATGGTATACATTGATGTTGAGTTAGTGTTCAAGAAATCGATGCATAAATGCTCTATGTTATGTGTTTACATTCGGTTGATGATGATTATATGTTAGGGTGTTGATATAAGTGAAATGATTGATGAATAGAAACCGAATACATGTAATCGGCTGTGGTATGTGCACGATTAGGACGATTCATTGTGTAGATATCATAGGGTGCATGTTAATGTTGATAAGTGGTTGATCATGATTTTTGTTCGGTTAAAGTTTATATGAATGATGATGATGAATCACTTGAATATATGAAGAACAACTTGAATATCATATGAACATGTTTTGAATATTTAAAAACTGTTATGTTTGATCCATTTTAGCAAACTATTAGACAAGAAAACATGTTTATGTGGGTAGTACAAACTGTTTCATGAAACCAAATTTCCATTGGATAGTACACTGTGCAGAATCAGCTTATGTCCACTCGAGACCTCCTGTTGCGACTCGAAACCACTGCATAACGAGTCGAGACCCCCGGTTGCGACACAGATTGCGAGTCGCAAACACCTGGTTGCGACTCGAAACCACACTCGATCAAGCACAAATCTTATGACTCGAAATCTCGGTTGCGAGTCCAGTTGCGACTCGTAACCAAAACAGCATGAACCGAAACCGTGTTTGCGAGTCCGGTTGCGACTCGAGACCGGAACCTGCATCAGTTGCGACTCGAGCCTATACGCAGATACACGCTGTTTGGGCTTGCACCTCATTTCGGACTTAAGTGATTGGGCCGGACTCTTGGGCCTGATGCACAGATTTTATGTGTTGATGATTGAATGTGGATATTGTTGAACTGCCATGAACAAACGTGTATGCCATGAACGATACTTGAATGCATTATGCTAGAAACATACGTGCACTGTTTGAATACGAACCTGATTGGTATGATACAACTATGATAGGACGTGAGTAGCCACAACATTGCTTGTTTGACTTTTCTGTGTTTCTACCGAGCAAACCGAGGTGAGTTCACACCCTCTACAAAGCATGGGATTCCCAGGGGTCGGGAATTGGGGTTAAGGAACATGGGTTCCTCGTCCTCCTTGGGTAGGACAGCAAAGGTTCAGGAATGTAATTCCTCGTCCTCACGGACAGATAACTCGTACTAGACCAAAACTCTATCACGAAGTCCCTCATTTTTATATCGACTTAATCGCCGGGCCAATGGCGAGCGGGTCATTAGTTAGATAGCGCTATTTAGGTCTGACAAACCTCACACCGTGCCGCAGAGGACGGGCGTGAACTAATGGATCTGGGGCACGTCAATGATGATAGACATTGACAGTTTCAGGGCACTTAAACATGACTACAGTCAGCAGTCGATATGGTAACGAGTCTAGTGTATACATGGGGTAGCCCCCACGGCCGAAATGCCAGATAACTAACACGGGGTAGCCCCCACGGCTGGATAGCCAGAGTAACCGGGAATGAACAAGTCACGTTTTTAACTATGGGGTAACCCCCACGGCAGGATGCCAGCTAAAGGAAACTGTTTTCGAAACAACTTAAAACGAACACCCAACCGTGAACTCACTCAACTTGTTGTTGACTCGTTACTACATGCTTTGTAGGTCCTTAGGTTCTTAGCTGGAGCTTGCATGGAGGAGGATCGTTGTGGGACATGGACGACTGTGTGCCATGTTAAACTTTGAAACAATGAAACTTATGTTTTGATTTAAGACTTATGCTTCCGCTTGCAACTTAACTATGTTTTGTTTGGACACCAATTGTATTGGTTAAACTTTTACATCTTTTAACTCGCATGTTCAATATGATTGGTGGCTGGATCCTGGTCAGTCACGCCTCCAAGCGGTAGTACTCCGCAGGTGGATTTTTGGGGGTGTGACAGATTGGTATCAGAGCCATTGGTTATAGAGAACTTGGTTTTAATAAAGGGAAAAACGTTTTTGTTAAAACCAGACTATAACCTGTACAGTGCTCAACGGTCCACAACGATGCTTCACTCCACATGCAAGGCTCGACATTCTAGGTGATATGATCTGTGTATATATTGCCTACTTGTTAGTTACATAGTACATTGCTTATGGTATGCTTGGTTAGTATAACTACTGTTGCTTGAACACGTGCGTGCTTACTCTATCTTATCGTCGTACTTTCGCGAACCCCTCTCACTCACGTTCTTCTTGGTATGAAGATCATGTCTGGACACGTTAACCTAACACAAGCCCAGTTGACGGCTCTGATCAACGAACGAGTTGCCGCAGCACTTGCAGCTGCACACGCAGGAGGTATATCCTGCAGTCCGAACTCATTCTAGGATCTTTAGGATCCTACTCTCGTGAACCAACCTTTGTGTTAAACTCTGTCTTTTCTTTCACCTACGATAGGTCAGCATGTTCAGCCACCCGTGTGCACTTTTAAGACTTTCATGGACTGCCGACCAACTACTTTTAGCGGCACTGAAGGAGCAGTAGGTCTCCTACATTGGTTTGAGAAGCTAGAATCTGTGTTCGAAATGTGCGAATGCCCTGAGGCGCGCAGGGTGAAGTATGCTACTGGTACTCTCGAGGGTTTAGCCCTCACATGGTGGAACGCTCAGGTTCAAATGCTAGGGTTGGTTGCTGCCAACGCCACCCCTTGGGAAACTTTTAAGGAAATGATCAAAGAAGAATACTGCAGTCGTGATGAGATTCACAAACTGGAAGTGGAGTTCTTCAACCTCAAGATGACGAGGTCCGAAATTGAAGCTTATGTGAAAAGGTCGAACGAACTGGCAATTCTGTGCCCTACTATGGTGGATCCTCCCATCAAACGCATCGAACTATTTCTTCAGGGCTTAGTGCCAGAAATCCAAAGTCATGTGACTTCAGCGAACCTCGCCACCTACCAGCAAACTGTCCAGTTGGCTCACCGTCTCACGGATCAGGCGGTGGAGCAGAACAAGTTACCAAAACGCATAGGTGCTGCAACTACTTCTGGTACCTCTAGTGACAACAAACGAAAATGGGATGGAACTTCAAGTAAGGGTTCGACTTCTGTTCAGTCCCAGTCTCAGCAGAGAAAGACTGAGGACTACAAGAGCCCTAATCAGCAATCGTCTGGTGGTGGATACAAAGGAAATCACCCCAAATGCAATCGCTGCAGCCTGCACCACAGCGGGCCATGCACCAGGGGCAACTGTCATCGGTGCAACAAGCCTGGTCACGCTGCAAAGGATTGCAGGAGCTTATACCCCGCCAATCAGAATCGTCAGCAAGCTCAACAGAACCAGCGCCAGCAACAGCAACAGGGTGATAACAAAGGGTGCTTTCAGTGTGGAGTTGAGGGCCACTTCAAGAGAGATTGTCCCCAACTGAACAGGAACCAGAAAAACAACAACAACAATAACAACAATCAGGGGAATGGTAACAATGGGAACAACAACAACAATGGCGCCAGGGGGCGAGTGTTTGTGATCGGCCAAGGTGAAGCAAGGAATGACCCCAATGTTGTGGCGGGTAAGTTCCTTCTCGACGACTTTTATGTTTCAGTTTTATTTGATTCGGGTGCCGATACTAGCTACGTGTCACTAGAAGTTAGTCGAATGCTTAAGCGTATTCCAACCCCTTTGAACAACAAGCACACCGTAGAGCTAGCAAACGGTAAGAGTTTAGAAGCCACACACGTAGTCAAGGGTTGTAAACTTATTCTCGCTGACCAGACCTTCTCTATCGACCTCATTCCTATCGTCTTGGGTAGTTTCGACGTTGTCATTGGGATGGATTGGTTATCCCAACACCGAGCAGAGATTCTTTGCAACGGGAAGGTTGTCCGTATTCCAGGTCCTGATGGTGAACCTCTCATGATTCATGGCGACAAGAGGAGTGCTGTTGAGAACGTCATTTCTCTCCTTAAGGCCCAAAAGTGCTTGCGAAAGGGCCACACCGCTATTTTGGCTCTCGTTACGGACACCTCAGAAAAAGAGAAGAAGATAGAGGATTTTCCAGTTGTACGCGATTATCCAGAGGTATTTCCTGAGGAATTACCTGGTCTTCCGCCTCATCGCCAAGTCGAGTTTCAGATGGAACTAGCTCCTGGAGCTGCGCCCATAGCCCGTGCACCTTATCGTCTAGCCCCATCAGAGTTGAAAGAACTCTCCACGCAACTACAAGAGCTCCTGGATAAGGGTTTTATTCGTCCAAGCTCATCGCCCTGGGGAGCTCCAGTGCTATTTGTGAAGAAGAAAGACGGTACCTTCAGGATGTGCATCGACTACCGAGAACTCAACAAGGTGACGGTGAAGAATCGTTATCCTCTACCGCGCATCGACGACCTGTTCGACCAGCTGCAAGGGTCGAGCTACTATTCGAAGATCGATTTGAGATCGGGTTATCACCAACTGAGAGTCCGGGAAGAGGACGTCTCCAAAACAGCTTTCAGAACTCGATACGGGCACTATGAGTTTTTGGTCATGCCTTTTGGGATGACAAACGCACCTGCGGTTTTCATGGACTTGATGAACCGAGTGTGTAAGCCTTACCTGGACAAGTTCGTTATAGTCTTCATCAACGACATCCTGATCTATTCCAAGAGTCAGGAGGAACACGAGCAGCATCTGCGACTTATTCTGGAACTCCTTCGAACAGAACAGCTTTATGCAAAGTTCTCGAAATGCGACTTCTGGCTTCGAGAAGTCCATTTCCTAGGCCACGTGGTAAACAAGGATGGGATTCACGTTGATCCATCCAAGATAGACTCGATTAAGAACTGGCCTGCACCTCGTACACCAAAGGAAATTCGCCAATTCTTGGGTTTGGCGGGATACTACCGGAGATTCATAAAGGATTTTTCTAAGATTGCACAGCCTCTCACCTCACTAACGCAGAAGGGCGTTGTTTATCGCTGGGGAAACGCGCAGGAGTTGGCATTTCAGCACCTAAAGGATAGACTTTGTAGCGCACCTATCCTTTCCTTGCCGGAAGGCACATACGACTTTGTGGTCTACTGCGACGCATCAATTCAGGGTCTTGGTTGCGTGCTGATGCAACGAGACAAAGTTATAGCTTACGCCTCACGCCAACTAAAAGTTCATGAGAAGAACTACACTACACACGATTTAGAGCTGGGAGCTGTTATTTTTGCACTTAAGTTATGGCGGCATTACCTGTACGGTACCAAATGCGCCATCTACACTGACCACAGGAGCCTCGAGCATATCTTCAAGCAGAAGGAACTGAATATGCGACAACGACGATGGGTCGAGCTACTGAATGACTACGAGTGCTCAATCAGGTATCACCCGGGCAAGGCCAACGTTGTGGCTGACGCCCTCAGTCGGAAGGACACTGCGCCTAAGCGCGTGCGAGCCTTACAACTCACGATCCACTCCAGTCTCCCTTCCCAGATACGAGCAGCTCAGATAGAAGCACTGAAACCAGAAAACGTCAGGGCTGAAGCCCTACGCGGATCGAGGCAACGCTTAGAACAGAAGGAAGACGGTGCTTACTACGTAACGGGACGCGTTTGGGTCCCACTTTATGGCAACCTACGAGAGCTTGTGATGGATGAAGCACACAAGTCTCGCTACTCAGTACACCCTGGATCAGATAAGATGTATCATGATATCAAAACTACGTATTGGTGGCCTAGCATGAAGGCCCACATAGCAACCTACGTTAGCAAGTGTTTGACTTGTGCGAGAGTCAAGTCCGAATACCAGAAACCCTCAGGCCTGCTCCAACAACCCGAGATACCTCAATGGAAATGGGAGCAAATTTCCATGGATTTTGTTACTGGCCTACCTAGATCCCAGCGCGGGAACGATACTATTTGGGTGATCGTGGATCGACTCACAAAATCTGCACACTTCCTGGCTATCAAGGAAACGGATAAGTTCTCCACTCTTGCAGAAATATACATCAAAGAAATCGTTTCGAGGCACGGGGTGCCCACCTCTATCATCTCGGATCGAGATGCACGATTTACTTCAGAGCTGTGGCAAGCCATGCACAAATCCTTCGGCTCACGATTAGATATGAGCACGGCGTATCACCCTCAGACGGACGGGCAGTCCGAGCGCACTATTCAAACCTTAGAAGACATGCTTCGTGCATGTGTAATCGACTTTGGCAACCGCTGGGAAAAGCATCTGCCACTTGTGGAATTCTCGTACAATAACAGCTACCACACCAGCATTAAAGCTGCTCCGTTTGAGGCATTGTACGGACGTAAATGCCGGTCTCCTCTTTGCTGGGCAGAGGTGGGAGATAGTCAGATCACTGGTCCAGAATATGTGGTAGATACAACCGAACAAATTGCTCAAATACGAAAACGCATGACGGCAGCTCGCGAACGTCAGAAAGTTTACGCCGACATGGGCAGGAAACCACTTGAGCTCCAGGTTGGGGAGCGGGTACTACTCAAAGTTTCACCCTGGAAAGGTGTGGTTCGTTTTGGTAAACGCGGCAAACTCAACCCACGATACGTTGGACCTTTCGAGGTCATTGAGAAAATAGGCAGGGTGGCCTACAGACTAAACTTACCGGCGGAACTCGGTGCAGTTCACAACGTTTTTCACGTGTCAAATCTCAAGAAGTGTCCGTCAGATGAGACCCACGTATTTCCTCTGAAGGAACTCACTATCGACGAGCAGTTACGATTCGTCGAGGAACCAGTCGAAATCACGGACCGGGATGTTAAGGTCCTCAAGAGCACTAGAATACCTCTCGTTCGAGTTCGTTGGAACTCACGTCGCGGCCCAGAGTTCACCTGGGAGCGCGAAGATCAGATGAAACAAAAGTATCCCCAACTGTTCGCAAACAGTACACCCACTACTGAGGCCGAAGCTACGGAATTTCGGGACGAAATTCCAGATCAACGGGGGGTGGATGTGACACCCCAGGAAAACCAGGAAAACCATACAACTTAACTAGCTTCCTCAGTGAGTGCCTACCAAATTTCGGGACGAAATTTCTTTCAACTTGGGGATGATGTGACAACTCGAAATTTAGAACCTTTCGTTGTACGCTTGAACACTAAATGACTAGCTAATTTGATGATTTAATGAATGATACATGTGAACTTATATGATTATGTGTTATCATTTGTGTATGCTTGTGTGTATGTATGCGGGTATGTATATGAACCGAGTGAACCGTAACATATGGGCCGGTTGGGCCACACACACACACACTTAGCTTATTTCGAAAGCCCATTAGGGTGCACAAGGTGAAACAAGTATAAAACCTTGGTGATTATCCATGTTGCCATTTTCTTTGGATAACACACACACTCTTCATCCTCTCACTAAAACCCTAAGCCACAACATTGTCTCTCCTTCATTCTCGGACCAACCGGTGACACTAGGAGCTCTCGGAAACACACACACACACACCCGATTAGAAGCTTCATACTCACCTTTGAAACTCATCAACCGGTTAGTGATTTTATGATGTTTGTTTTTGTTAAATGATAGTATGAATGGTAGGATTTAACTAGTGTAGTTGTATGCTTGATGATGGTTGTGAACCGGATGTGTATGACATTGATAATCGGTTAAACATGTCTTGACTTCGGATATATTGAATGATGTTTTGATGGTATACATTGATGTTGAGTTAGTGTTCAAGAAATCGATGCATAAATGCTCTATGTTATGTGTTTACATTCGGTTGATGATGATTATATGTTAGGGTGTTGATATAAGTGAAATGATTGATGAATAGAAACCGAATACATGTAATCGGCTGTGGTATGTGCACGATTAGGACGATTCATTGTGTAGATATCATAGGGTGCATGTTAATGTTGATAAGTGGTTGATCATGATTTTTGTTCGGTTAAAGTTTATATGAATGATGATGATGAATCACTTGAATATATGAAGAACAACTTGAATATCATATGAACATGTTTTGAATATTTAAAAACTGTTATGTTTGATCCATTTTAGCAAACTATTAGACAAGAAAACATGTTTATGTGGGTAGTACAAACTGTTTCATGAAACCAAATTTCCATTGGATAGTACACTGTGCAGAATCAGCTTATGTCCACTCGAGACCTCCTGTTGCGACTCGAAACCACTGCATAACGAGTCGAGACCCCCGGTTGCGACACAGATTGCGAGTCGCAAACACCTGGTTGCGACTCGAAACCACACTCGATCAAGCACAAATCTTATGACTCGAAATCTCGGTTGCGAGTCCAGTTGCGACTCGTAACCAAAACAGCATGAACCGAAACCGTGTTTGCGAGTCCGGTTGCGACTCGAGACCGGAACCTGCATCAGTTGCGACTCGAGCCTATACGCAGATACACGCTGTTTGGGCTTGCACCTCATTTCGGACTTAAGTGATTGGGCCGGACTCTTGGGCCTGATGCACAGATTTTATGTGTTGATGATTGAATGTGGATATTGTTGAACTGCCATGAACAAACGTGTATGCCATGAACGATACTTGAATGCATTATGCTAGAAACATACGTGCACTGTTTGAATACGAACCTGATTGGTATGATACAACTATGATAGGACGTGAGTAGCCACAACATTGCTTGTTTGACTTTTCTGTGTTTCTACCGAGCAAACCGAGGTGAGTTCACACCCTCTACAAAGCATGGGATTCCCAGGGGTCGGGAATTGGGGTTAAGGAACATGGGTTCCTCGTCCTCCTTGGGTAGGACAGCAAAGGTTCAGGAATGTAATTCCTCGTCCTCACGGACAGATAACTCGTACTAGACCAAAACTCTATCACGAAGTCCCTCATTTTTATATCGACTTAATCGCCGGGCCAATGGCGAGCGGGTCATTAGTTAGATAGCGCTATTTAGGTCTGACAAACCTCACACCGTGCCGCAGAGGACGGGCGTGAACTAATGGATCTGGGGCACGTCAATGATGATAGACATTGACAGTTTCAGGGCACTTAAACATGACTACAGTCAGCAGTCGATATGGTAACGAGTCTAGTGTATACATGGGGTAGCCCCCACGGCCGAAATGCCAGATAACTAACACGGGGTAGCCCCCACGGCTGGATAGCCAGAGTAACCGGGAATGAACAAGTCACGTTTTTAACTATGGGGTAACCCCCACGGCAGGATGCCAGCTAAAGGAAACTGTTTTCGAAACAACTTAAAACGAACACCCAACCGTGAACTCACTCAACTTGTTGTTGACTCGTTACTACATGCTTTGTAGGTCCTTAGGTTCTTAGCTGGAGCTTGCATGGAGGAGGATCGTTGTGGGACATGGACGACTGTGTGCCATGTTAAACTTTGAAACAATGAAACTTATGTTTTGATTTAAGACTTATGCTTCCGCTTGCAACTTAACTATGTTTTGTTTGGACACCAATTGTATTGGTTAAACTTTTACATCTTTTAACTCGCATGTTCAATATGATTGGTGGCTGGATCCTGGTCAGTCACGCCTCCAAGCGGTAGTACTCCGCAGGTGGATTTTTGGGGGTGTGACAATACGTTTAACTATTTCTAAAACCAAAGTATATTTTTGTATATACTACAAACCTTTTATCAAAACAATACATTTTTAGAAACAAAACTTTTACAAGGATTCATGGCTATTTTTGTAAAACATAAAACCTTTTTCTTATGTTAACTAAAGCCATGAATCTAAATCAACAATACCTATGTTACTCACAGTCATTTTTATGCTGACGTACCTATTTTCACATATGTTTCAGGTGCTGCTATATGTGATGAATGTTGATGCGTGCTACACATAGGATGGACTCGTGCCTTAGTGACTTTAAAACTTGAAAGACAATATTTGTATTTATCTGATTTGCAATAAAACAATGAGTTCAGTTGTCACACCCCCAAAATCCACACGCGGAGTATCACCGCTTGGAGGCGTGACATGACCAGGATCGAGCCACCAATCATATTGAACAACGTAATTAAGTGGATAAAACCATTCACAATATAATTGGTGACCAAGTGAAAGTAACCAACCTTAAGTTAACAGCGGAAGCATAATACGTAAACTAAAACGTAAGTTCATAGTTCATAAGTTTAAAGACCAAAACATAAGTTCCATAAGTTCATAAAGTTTAATTATTAAGCACGGGATATAACAGTCCACATCCCACAACGACCTCCTCCTCGTGCAAGCTCCATAGCATCTAACGACCTGTAAGGCATGTAACAACGAGTCAACAATAAAGTTGAGCGAGTTCACAGTTGGGTGTTTGTTTTAAGTTGTTTTCGAAAACATGGTTTGTCTTTAGCTGGCTTACTTGCCGTGGGGGTTACCCCGTAGTTGAAAATATGATTAACCAATTCCTTCTTTCCCAAACCATGACCCGTGGGGGCTTCCCCATGTGAACCGCTAGACCGTTACCATATCGACAACTGACGAACAATAGTTGTGCCCTACGTCAATGTCTATCATCATTGACAGTTTGCCATAGTCCATTAGTACACGACCGTCCGACTGGCACGGTGTGAGGTTTGTTAAACCTAATAGCGCTATTAACTAATGACCCGCTCGCCATTGGCCTCGGCGATTAAGTCGATATAAAATGAGGGACTTAATGATAGAGTTTTGTCTAGTAGGTTTTAAGGTTGTTGTCCTACCCAAGGAGGACGAACGTACGTACTCTACCCAAGGAGAATACACAGGATTAATATTGGCATCCTACCCATGGAGGATGGTGGTACATATCCTACCCAAGGAGGATATGTAGGTTCCGTTTTAATTCTTTAATCCATTCCCAAACCACCGGGAATCCCATGCCTTGTAGAGGGTGTGAACTCACCTTGGTTTGCTCGGTTAGATTAATTACTCTAATAATCAGGAAATCAAGCACGTCCTAATAAGGTACAGATAACAATCAGTTTTTCAAGCATAACACGTATCCTACGCACGGTTTATCTACTCATTACTTCTATCACGTACCACACAATTCTAATGTCAGGGTACTTTGTTAAGTTATATATTATTTTACCCTAAAATAATATAACTATCTCACAAAATAAACAAGTATCCACACAAGTGTTCTAGTATAAGATGTATATTCTAAATATATATATTTACCCATTTTTATTTACAAAAACCAACATCCGACTCTTTGTATTTTTGTGACAAAACCCATGGCGAAGTTTATATTCGAAACATAAGTTGTAAAATATACTAGTAACATTTGTTAGAAAAATATTTTCTAAGTGATGGAATTTTAGAAAATTTCGCCAGAGTTTCCTTTGTAGACAGAGATGTCCATGCTTATTAGCATATCATTTTCTTTTCAAAAATTTATCCAAACAATCCTCAATCAACAATATACAATGTCTACTTACCAATCTTGTTAAAACAAGCATAAACTACCAACTCATGAACTTGAAAATTTATAAAAATGTGTAGTAACTTACTAGTGTAATTAGTAAGTCTTGTTACCCTTGGAAGTGTAATTATTTCTTTAAAAACTCCATTTTTAAAGAATATGGATATTTACAACTTATGTTCATATTTTCCAAAAATACTTCTTCATGTATTTTTCTTGTTACACATGTGCTTCTTAGCTTTGTTAGCCACTAAAATGATGTATATTTATGTAAGAACCAAGATTTAGTAGATTTGTATTTTTAACTTTGTTACTTGGTAAATCATACTTGAAATATTTAGATTTACAAGACTTTAAACTTACTTTGTTCATCATTTTTACAAAAACATTATATTCATTCAAGTTCATGACTTTAGTGAGGATGATTCATAACTTTTAACATGTTCATCCTCTCATCTTGCTAGATTATGTTTTTAATCATGATCTAGCAAGACTACATGATGATCAACATCATTTCTATAATTAATCAACAATCAACAAGTATATCAACACCAAACAACATGATTTCTCCATAACTTTAGCTTATGTTCATGTTTCAAGTTCAAGTTTCTTAGTGTTCTTTAAGTTTATCATCATGTAACCTACTTTAACCACTTAAATAAGATGAAATATGAAGTGTAGGATGTTCTTACCACTAGCTCAAGGCAAGGGATGTTCAAGAGAAGAAAAGTGGTGGTTAATAGCAAATGAAGAAGGTCCTTGCACTTCCGAAAGCTCCTAGCCTCTTTATATGACCTTTAACACCTTTGTATGCAAGTAAAATGGAAGAAGAAGATTGAATGATGATGATGGTGGGGTGCCTTGGGTTTGGCCGAAGCCAAGAGAAGAGAGGAGAGAAAGAGTTTGTTGTTGGAGTGAAGATGAACTTGTGAATGAAGGTCAAGTGGTTAAATAATGAAAGCTTCCAACATCTTATAAACCTTTAGGTCTTATGTCTCCTAAAGTACTTAACAAATCCCTTAAACAATTAAAGAAAATCAAAGGGGTGGGGGCCACTTGCATAACCGGTTTTGGGGGGGGGGGGTTGGTTTAGTTAATGTGTAATGGTAGTTAGCTTATTTGGTTGGAAGTTAAGTGACTTAGTTAGGTGCTTGATGTGTTATGTAATAATATAGTGTGTTATGATGTTCGGGAACCATAACTAGTTCAGAAAAATAAAAACAATGCTTCTAGCATTATTTTGGTGTTTCGGGTAGTATCCGGTTGTTCGGTTAGATACCGGTTAGTTAAAGTGCTAAGTTATTCCGTATAGTGTCTTTTATGTAACATTTTTAATTCCCAACACTCAGGAAAGCATACAGGACTATTTAGTAACTTTTTTGCACAAGCCTAGTATGTTAACAAGCACATGTAAGTATGACACAATAATCAGAAAGCAGTTAAGTAATTCAGCACAGACAGCAAGCACTTTAATTAACATTAATTAATCTTACGGATACATGAAATTTTTAGGGTTGTCACATTCTCCCTCTGTTAAGAAAATTTCGTCCCGAAATTTAGCGCGTGGTTACTGAGGAAGCTAGTTAAGTTGCGTGGTTTCCTAGTTTTCCTGGGGTGTCACATCATCCCCCCGTTGGTTTGGAATTTCGTCCTGAAATTCTGCAGTAGCTTCAGCCTCAGTAGTTGTTGCACTTTTCTTAAACAGCTGGGGGTACTTGATTTTCATTTGGTCTTCTCGTTCCCAGGTATTCTCTGGGCCACGACGGGAATCCCAACGAACTCGAACAAGAGGTATCCTGGTACTCTTCAGAATCTTAACATCTTGATCAGTAATCTCTACTGGTTCCTCGACGAATCGCAGCTGGTCGTCGATAGTGAGCTCCTTGAGAGGAACTATAAGGGTCTCATCTGACAGACACTTCTTCAGATTTGACACATGGAAAACGTTGTGAACTCCGCTGAGTTCTGCCAGTAGATTCAGCTTGTAGGCAACCTTGCCAATTTTCTCAATGATTTCGAACGGTCTGACATAGCGCGGATTGAGTTTGCCTTGTTTGCCAAAACGAACTACACCTTTCCAAGGTGAGACTTTGAGTAGCACTCGATCCCCAACCTGGAACTCGAGTGGTTTCCTTCGCTTATCAGCATAGCTTTTCTGACGGTCACGAGCTGCCGCGATTCGTTGTCGTATCTGAGCAATCCTTTCGGTTGTATCCACTACAAGTTCTGGGCCAGTGATTTGACTGTCGCCAACCTCTGCCCAACAAAGAGGTGATCGGCACTTCCGTCCGTACAATGCCTCGAACGGAGCGGCCTGGATACTGGTGTGGTAACTGTTGTTATACGAAAACTCCACTAACGGGAGGTGTTTTTCCCAGCCATTGCCAAAGTCGATTATGCATGCCCTAAGCATGTCTTCAAGGGTTTGGATGGTGCGTTCGGATTGCCCATCCGTCTGTGGATGATATGCCGTGCTCATGTCTAATCAAGAACCAAAGGACTTGTGCATGGCTTGCCACAGTTCAGATGTAAAACGCGAGTCACGATCAGAAATGATGGAGGTTGGAACTCCGTGCCTTGATACTACTTCCTTTAGGTAGATGTCTGCTAGAGTAGAAAACTTGTCTGTTTCCTTGATAGCCAAGAAGTGTGCAGACTTAGTTAATCGATCCACGATCACCCAAATGGTATCATTTTCACGTTGATATTTAGGCAGGCCAGTAACGAAATCCATGGAAATTTGCTCCCATTTCCATTTCGGGATCTCTGGTTGTTGAAGTAGGCCTGATGGTTTCTGGTACTCGACCTTGACCCTGGCACAAGTCAAGCATTTGCTGACATAGGTTGCTATGTGGGCTTTCATGCTAGGCCACCAGTACGTAGTCTTTAGGTCGTGGTACATCTTATCCGAACCTGGATGTACTGAATAACGAGACTTATGTGCTTCATCCATCACAAGCTCGCGTAAGTCTCCATAAAGTGGAACCCAGATGTGACCATTAACATAGTAGGCGCCGTCTTCCTTTTGTTCTAACCATTTCCTTGATCCTCGCATGGACTCAGCCCTGATGTTTTCTGCTTTCAATGCTTCAACCTGAGCATCACGAATTTGAGCGGGAAGGTTAGAGTGAATGGTAAGCTGTAACGCACGTACTCTCTTAGGTATAGTATCCTTTCGACTGAGGGCGTCGGCCACAACTTTGGCTTTGCCCGGATGATACTTGATCGCACATTCGTAATCGTTCAAGAGCTCGACCCATCGGCGTTGTCGCGTGTTTAACTCCTTTTGCTTGAAGATATGCTCGAGACTCCTGTGATCGGTGTAAATGGTGCACTTGGTACCGTACATGTAATGCCTCCATATCTTAAGTGCGAAAACAACTGCTCCCAATTCCAAGTCGTGTGTAGTGTAGTTCCTTTCGTGAACCTTAAGTTGGCGTGATGCGTAGGCAATGACCTTATCACGTTGCATCAATACGCAACCAAGTCCTTGGATGGAAGCGTCGCAATAAACCACAAAATCATCTGTGCCTTCAGGCAATGAGAGGATAGGCCCGCTACAAAGTCTGTCCTTTAAGTGCTGAAATGCGGACTGCTGTGCATCACCCCAATGATAGGTGACACCCTTCTGAGTCAGTGAAGTGAGAGGTTGCGCAATCTTTGAGAAATCCTTGATAAACCTTCTATAGTAACCCGCCAAACCCAAGAATTGGCGGATTTCTATTGGTGTACGGGGTGCAGGCCAGTTCTTGATCGAGTCAACCTTGGATGGATCCACATGAATCCCATCCTTGTTTACCATGTGGCCTAGAAAGTGGACTTCGCGAAGCCAGAAGTCACATTTCGAAAATTTGGCATACAACCGCTCTGCTCGAAAGAGTTCCAAAATAAGTCTCAGGTGTCGTTCGTGTTCCTCCTGACTCTTAGAATAGATCAGGATGTCGTCGATGAATACAATGAAAAACTTATCAAGGTAAGGCTTGCCCACTCTGTTCATGAGATCCATGAAGACTGCAGGTGCATTTGTCAATCCGAAGGGCATAACCAGAAACTCGTAATGCCCATAACGAGTTCTGAATGCTGTTTTGGAGACGTCCTCATCTCGAACTCTCAGCTAATGGTAGCCTGACCTCAGGTCAATCTTGGAATAGAAACTCGACCCTTGCAACTGGTCAAATAAGTCATCAATGCGTGGAAGAGGATAACGATTCTTCACGGTCACCTTGTTGAGTTCGCGGTAGTCAATACACATTCTGAAGGTACCGTCTTTCTTCTTCACGAATAACACTGGAGCTCCCCAAGGCGAAGAGCTAGGACGTATGAAACCTTTTTCCAAGAGTTCTTGTAGTTGCGTGGACAGTTCTTCAAGTTCTGATGGAGCTAGATGATAAGGTGCTCGAGCTATGGGCGCTGCTCCAGGAGCTAGCTCGATTTGAAATTCAACTTGACGATGAGGCGGAAGACCAGGTAATTCTTCAGGAAATACCTCAGGAAAATCACGTACAATAGGTATGTCTTCAATTCTCTTCTGTTCCAATGATGCATCAGTAACGAGAGCTAGAATGGTAGGGTGGCCCTTTCGCAACCACTTCTGGGCCTTAAGGAAAGAGATGATGCCCACCACAGCACCACTCTTGTCGCCATGAATCATGAGAGGTTCTTCACCAGAACGAGGGATGCGGATGATTTTCTCCTTGCAAATAATCTCCGCTTGATGATGGGATACCCAATCCATCCCAATAACGACGTCAAAACTACCAAGTACGTTAGGAACAAGATCGATAGAGAAGGTCTGGCCAGCTAAGACGAGGTTACAACCTTTAACTATGTGTGTGGCTTCAAGACTTTTCCCGTTTGCTAGTTCTACCGTGTGTTTGATGTTCAAAAGTGTTGGAGTGCGCTTAAGCATTTGGCTAACTTTTAAGGACACATAACTAGTATCGGCACCCGAATCAAATAAAACAGTAACGAAGAAGTCATCCAGAAGACACTTACCCATCACAACGTTGGGATCGTTCCTTGCATCACCCTGACCTAGCACGAAAACACGTCCCCTGGCACCATTGCCATTATTATTACCCCCGTTGTTGCCTCCATTGTTGTTCCCGTTTCCTTGGTTGTTGTTGTTCTGATTCTGGTTCAGCTGAGGACAGTTCCTCTTAAAGTGGCCTTCAGCGCCACACTAAAAGCATCCTTTATTGCCCTGCTGTTGCTGCTGCTGGTGGTTCTGTGGAGCTTGTTGTTGTTGTTGGCGATTCTGATTTGTTGGTCGTGCGCCCCTGCAATCCATTGCTTCATGACCAAACTTGTTACACCTCAGACAAAGACCCTTGTGGCACTGCCCGCTGTGGTGCAAATTACATCGATTGCACTTAGGGTGATTTCCCTTGTACCCACCCTGACCTTGATTCCCAGAAGACTGCTGACCGGGGCTCCTGTACTCATCTGGCTTTCGCTGCTGGGACTGAGACTGAACTGAAGTAGAACCCTTGCCCGAATTTCCATCCCACTTGCGCTTATTATCACTGGAAGCATCAGTAGTAGTAGCGCTAATACGCTTGGGCAGCTTGTTCTGCTCAACTGCCTGATCTGTGAGACAGTGAGCTAGTCGTATAACTTGCTGAATGGTACCCAGGTTAGCTGAAGTCACGTGACTCTGGATCTCTGGTACTAGACCCTTGAGGTACAGCTCAATACGTTTAATAGGAGGATCCGCCATAGTAGGACACAAGATAGCTAATTCGTTCGATCTCTTTGTGTATGCCTCAATTTCAGACCCCGTCATCTTCAGATTGAAAAATTCCACCTCTAGCATGTGGATGTCGTCACGACTACAGTACTCTTCCTTGATCAATTCTTTGAAGTCGTTCCATGGTGTGGCATTAGCAACCGCCAGCCCTAGCAGTTGAAACTATGCTTTCCACCAGGTTAACGCAGCACCTTCGAGTGTTCCAGTAGCAAATTTCACCCTACGATCTTCAGGGCATTCACACATCTCAAAAACAGACTCAAGCTTCTCGAACCAGTGAAGAAGGCCTACAGCTCCTTCTGTGCCGCTGAAAGTACTAGGTCGGCAATCCATGAATGTTTTGAACGTGCACACAGGAGACTGAGCATGTTGACCTGTTGCGCGAGAATAAAAGACAAGGTTAAGCACGAGGGTTGGTTTGCGAAGGTAGGATCTAAACGTCCTAAGATGGGTTGATATGGCAGGTTATCCCTCCTGCAGGGACAGCTGCGAGTGCCTCAGCAACCCGTTCATTGATCAAAGCCGTCAACTGGGCTTGAGTTAGGTTGATACGTCCTCCGTGTCCGCTCATGATCTTCACAACGAAGCAACGTAAGTGAGAAAAGTGTCGCGAAAGTGCGTAAGCGTGGGATAACAGGAGAGAGTAAGCACACAAGGTTTAAATAGCAGTTATCACGTTAACTAGTGCACAGTGTGAACTATCTAACCAACAATATAAACATAAATCATACCACTTATTGTGTCGAGTCTTACACGTGGAGTGAAGCGTCGTTGTGGATCGTTGAGCATTGTACAGGTTATAGTCTGGTTTTGTCAAAAGACTTTTCTCTTTTTAAAACCAAGTTCACTATAACCAATGGCTCTGATACCAATCTGTCACACCCCCAAAATCCACACGCGGAGTATCACCGCTTGGAGGCGTGACATGACCAGGATCGAGCCACCAATCATATTGAACAACGTAATTAAGTGGATAAAACCATTCACAATATAATTGGTGACCAAGAGAAAGTAGCCAACCTTAAGTTAACAGCGGAAGCATAATACGTAAACTAAAACATAAGTTCATAGTTCATAAGTTTAAAGACCAAAACATAAGTTCCATAAGTTCATAAAATTTAATTATTAAGCACGGGACATAACAGTCCACATCCCACAACGACCTCCTCCTCGTGCAAGCTCAATAGCATCTAACGACTTGTAAGGCATGTAACAACGAGTCAACAATAAAGTTGAGCGAGTTCACAGTTGGGTGTTTGTTTTAAGTTGTTTTCGAAAACATGGTTTGTCTTTAGCTGGCTTACTTGCCGTGGGGGTAACCCCGTAGTCGAAAATATAATTAACTAATTCCTTCTTTCCCAAACCATGACCCGTGGGGGCTTCCCCATGTGAACCACTAGACCGTTACCATATCGACAACTGACGAACAATAGTTGTGCCCTACGTCAATGTCTATCATCATTGACAGTTTGCCATAGTCCATTAGTACACGCCCGTCCGACTGGCACGGTGTGAGGTTTGTTAAACCTAATAGCGCTATTAACTAATAACCCGCTCGCCATTGGCCTCGGCGATTAAGTCGATATAAAATGAGGGACTTAATGATAGGGTTTTGTCTAGTAGGTTTTAAGGTTGTAGTCCTACCCAAGGAGGACGAACGTACGTACTCTACCCAAGGAGAATACGCAGGATTAATATTGGCATCCTACCCATGGAGGATGGCGGTACATATCCTACCCAAGGAGGATATGTAGGTTCCGTTTTAATTCTTTAACCCATTCCCAAACCACCGGGAATCCCATGCCTTGTAGAGGGTGTGAACTCACCTTGGTTTGCTCGGTTAGATTAATTACTCTAATAATCAGGAAATCAAGCACGTCCTAATAAGGTACAGATAACAATCAGTTTCTCAAGCATAACACGTATCCTACGCACGGTTTATCTACTCATTACTTCTATCACGTACCACACAATTCTAATGTCAAGGTACTTTGTTAAGTTATATATTATTTTACCCTAAAATAATATAACTATCTCACAAAATAAACAAGTATCCACACAAGTGTTCTAGTATAAGATGTATATTCTAAATATATATATTTACCCATTTTTATTTTCAAAAACCAACCTCCGACTCTTTGTATTTTTGTGACAAAACCCATAGCGAAGTTTATATTCGAAACACAAGTTGTAAAATATACTAGTAACATTTGTTAGAAAAATATTTTCTAAGTGTTGGAATTTTAGAAAATTTCGCCAGAGTTTCCTTTGTAGACGGAGATGTCCATGCTTATTAGCATATCATTTTCTTTTCAAAAATTTATCCAAACAATCCTCAATCAACAATATACAATGTCTACTTACCAATCTTGTTAAAACAAGCATAAACTACCAATTCATGAACTTGAAAATTTATAAAAATGTGTAGTAACTTACTAGTATAATTAGTAAGTCTTGTTACCCTTGGAAGTGTAATTATTTCTTTAAAAACTCCATTTTTAAAGAATATGGATACTTACAACTTATGATCATATTTTCCAAAAATACTTCTTCATGTATTTTTCTTGTTACACATGTGCTTCTTAGCTTTGTTAGCCACTAAAATGATGTATATTTATGTAAGAACCAAGATTTAGTAGATTTGTATTTTTAACTTGGTTACTTGGTAAATCATACTTGAAATATTTAGATTTACAAGACTTTAAACTTACTTGGTTCATCATTTTTACAAAAACATTATATTCATTCAAGTTCATGACTTTAGTGAGGATGATTCATAACTTTTAACATGTTCATCCTCTCATCTTGCTAGATTATGTTTTTAATCATGATCTAGCAAGACTACATGATGATCAACATCATTTCTACAATTAATCAATAATCAACAAGTATATCAACACCAAACAACATGATTTCTCCATAACTTTAGCTTATGTTCATGTTTCAAGTTCAAGTTTCTTAGTGTTCTTTAAGTTTATCATCATGTAACCTACTTTAACCACTTAAATAAGATGAAATATGAAGTGTAGGATGTTCTTACCACTAGCTCAAGGCTAGGGATGTTCAAGAGAAGAAAAGTGGTGGTTAATAGCAAATGAAGAAAGTCCTTGCACTTCCGAAAGCTCCTAGCCTCTTTATATGACCTTTAACACCTTTGTATGCAAGTAAAATGGAAGAAGAAGATTGAATGATGATGATGGTGGGGTGCCTTGGGTTCGGCCGAAGCCAAGAGAAGAGAGGAGAGAAAGAGTTTGTTGTTGGAGTGAAGATGAACTTGTGAATGAAGGTCTAGTGGTTAAATAATTAAAGCTTCCAACATCTTATAAACCTTTAGGTCTTATGTCTCCTAAAGTACTTAACAAATCCCTTAAAAAATTAAAGATAATCAAAGGGGTGGGGGCCACTTGCATAACCGGTTTTGGGGGGGGGGGGGGGTTGGTTTAGTTAGTGTGTAATGGTAGTTAGCTTATTTGGTTGGAAGTTAAGTGACTTAGTTAGGTGCTTGATGTGTTATGTAATAATATAGTGTGTTATGATGTTCGGGAACCATAACTAGTTCAGAAAAATAAAAACAATGCTTCTAGCATTATTTTGGTGTTTCGGGTAGTGGCCGGTTGTTCGGTTAGATACCGGTTCGTTAAAGTGCTAAGTTATTCCGTATAGTGTCTTTTATGTATCTTTTTGTAACATTTTTAATTCCCAACACTCAGGAAAAAATACAGGACTATTTAGTAACTTTTCTGCACAAGACTAGTATGTTAACAAGCACATGTAAGTATGACACAGTAATCAGAAAGCAGTTAAGTAATTCAGCACAGACATTAAGCACTTTAATTAACATTAATTAATCATACGGATACATGAAATTTTGAGGGTTGTCACATTCAGTAATTCAATAAAATGAAACAATTTAATCCATGGTTGTGAAACAATGATTCAGTTACGACACTCCCCGACGTTTCCGCCACAATTTGTTGTTTTACGTGGTCGTGGTGTGACAGAAAAGTTGGTATCAGAGCCAATGGTTATAGGGGATTAGGTTATTAGTAATGCTTTGACCTAGACTATAACCTTCCTAGGACCCTAACACAAGATTTTTGTGTTTAGATCTTAAAACAATACCGTCACTTATCCTTAAGTGACAACCACAACAAGATCACAAAATTTGGAATCTGCTTTGAAAACTAATCATTTGTTCTAGGATGATTTATTATAAGGTTTTGAACCTTCAAAGTTTTCAAAATCTCGTCAAAGTTCGGGTCTAAATAATGTGAACACGTGCAAACTGGAAGGGTGAATGCATGTACTCTGAGTTTTCTGTCTAAGGCTAGAGTGTTCGTACAAATCCGCAGTATCGGACCAATCACTCTTACCTGGGAACTCTTGGGGTGAGTGTTCACTTATAGGCGAGCATGTCTTCAGTTATACATTATATTGATCCATTTACTTTGATTAGTCACTGCGTGTCGTTTGTTTGTTCAAGGTAACGAATGAATGATCGCCTTCCTTGTGTTTTGTCGATGTTTTCAATACCTCTTTTGTTTTTCCAAAATGTCGACCTCACTTGTTCCTCATGTTCCCTTGTTCCATTTAAGACAATGCCTCCTCGACGAGATGCACAACCTCTAACCAACGAAGAAGTCGCAGCCCTTGTCTCTCAGCAAATGGCTGCAGTACTTCCGAACATAGTAACCCAGATCCATCAGTTATACAACAACAATAACAACAACAATGCTCAGTGTAGTTTCAAAACCTTTAATTCTGCTAAACCTTTGAAGTTTTCTGGGTCTCAAGGAGCAACCGCGCTCCTGCAATGGTTCAAAAGTTTGGAGAGCACATTCAAACATGTGTAATGTCCGAATGAGCGCAAGGTTGAGTTTGCATCCAGTGCGTTCGAGAAGCGTGCTCTTACATGGTGGAACGGTGTGATGCGTGATAGGGGTGCCGATATGGCAATGGCACAAACCTGGGAAGAGCTTCAAGCTCTAATGATGAAGGAATTATGTCCTCGTCATGAGCTCAGGGCTTTCGAACGGGGAATTTGGCGATCTTAAACAAGACAGCGGTGAACATCGAGCCTACACTGATTGTTATGAGGAGTAATGTCTGTTATGTCCTACCATGGTTACGCCCTTGGAGAAGGCGATTGAAAAGTACATCGATGGTCTCCCTGACCCAGTTCAGGACATTGTTACTGGTAGCAACCCTACTACCGTCAGACAAGCCATCGAACTATCTGCTACCCTGACTGAATCTCAAATCAGGAAGGGTAAACTTTTCTGAAGAGGCGAACAGAAACCATCTGACAAGTCGGCACAAGAAAAACCAAAGGATAAATAGATCGAGTCCTCTAAGAAGTCGAAGAAGCGTAAGGCTTCACAAAACTTCGCAGTAGTTGCTCAGAATGACCAGGTTGCACCAAATCAGCCAGCACAGCCTTGTGCTAGGAAAAACTATATTGGTACTGCACCCTTGTGCAACAAATGCAACCGTCATCATGTGAATCAGACACCGTGTCACAAATGTACCCACTGTGGACGATTGGGACATTTGGTCAATACATGCCGTCATGCTACCCAAAACCAAAATGCTGCAAATCCTGCTGCTGTTCAAGCACCATTTCCACCTGGATCGTGCTATAACTGTGGTGATCTTACTCACTACCGAAACAATTGCCCAAGACTTGTTAACGCAAATCCAGCGCGTGGACGAGTGTTTAACATAAACGAGGCAAACGCAAACGACAATGCAGCAGTGAACAATTAGACCTTGTATTTTCCTTTGTTGTTATCTTTTGAAACAATTCAGTTGTTATATAAATAAAATTGTTGTTCCAATTTTATTTTATGAAAACTGTTATGATTGTGTATCTGCGTGACATACCCCTACGATACCGACACCAAGGAACCGCGTTACTTGCAGAACAAACTACTCATGTGGTTCTTTCATTTTGTGATCACTTGTGATCTCCCCTAAAATCCTAAGTACTCGTTTCTTTTAAAGGAACAAAGTACTAGGTACAAATTACAAGTTCTTAAACAAATATTTGAAGTACCATTTCAAATCCTTGATTTGATATCTAAAGGTACTTTCATAAGTCCTTAACTGGACCCATGTTATGTGAGTATGTACACGATTATCAAGTACATTTTTGCTTCGTATGTTGCCTTAACACGCCTAGTACATGGATTTCAAAACATTTTCACGAATTCCAAATCCTTATAAGATCTTCCTATCTTCATAGTTAGATTCTTAAGGATGTTTTAAGTACTAATTGAAGTCCGTGATTGGATTTCTAGTGTACTTTAAATGCATTAATTCAAATTAACAAACGAGCTAATAACTAAATTAACGAATACACGATTATGTGATTATGTGTTTATGTGTAATTCTAAAGCTCGCTATCTAAGTCCTAGTAGAATCTTTCATATTTCCATATGATAGATTCTCAGAAGGATACTCAAAGTACTAACTTAAATCCTTAAGGGGCTATCTATGCAAATAGTCAGACCCTTAGATTCCAAAGTGCTGTTTCAAAACGATTATTTGGTCCAAAGTTAACAAGACCATTTGGAGGTCTATTTAAAGAGATCATACGACGATCTAGTTAAGGAGATCATGTGTTGATCTTGTTAAAAAGATCATTCGTTGATCTAGTTAAAAAGATCCTCTGGTGGTCTAGTCAAGTCATTACATGTATATCCGATTGATTTTTCCCTACACATTATAAAATGAACTGTGCGGACTGTGCAAGGAATTACATAATTATGGATGCATACATAATTATGGAATTCAGTGCACAGAAACCACATCAATTTTTGTCATGTGTTAAGACCTATAGTGATGAGAATAACGAGACGGGAACAATGTAAAAAGGGCATGGTGGATACGCCGCTGGTACTTCCTATATATAAGTGTTCCTTATTACATTACGAGCATAGCGTTATTTAAGTTACTAGAAGTCCTGGACCTTACCAGTGTTATTTTATTTTGCACTCTCCGACTCTGATTTCGAGCACACACAAGTTTCCTATAATAGTCTTCATAGGAAACATTCTCTTATCCATTGCTCAAAGCTCCATGCTTTTGTTACAAAAACAACAACATTTTGGCAATTAACAAATTCGCTAAGAATCCAAACGTGACCTAGGGTTTTGCTTGGGAAACGGAGGATTCATTCGAAAGCAAAACAATCACAGTTGTCTTCACAGGTTTCCTCTAAAATTAATTTTCGGAATGAAATTTCTTAAAGTAGGGGAGACTGTGACACCTGGGTCACTACGACCATCAAACAAATACTAAACCAATGAAATATTGTGTTTCATACTTGGGATTTGTATAAATATGTGTATCATTTGCACATATCAATTGTTGTTCGATTTCGAGCTTTAAATCGCTTTCTAGAAAGTAATACGCAAACTGGTGCGTAATCGCAGTCATTTTAATGCGAAAAACACTCCAAAATAGTGAAATAGGCTTAAAATACCTTAAATAACCTTCACATAACTTAGAAATAAGTTTTGGAGGGTTTGGTGTGTCAAAAACAAGTTTGTTCGATCGCAGGGACTTTTTGTGTCAAACTGCGAAACTATGCCGATTTGTATAGTAACGAACATTCCGGAAGTTGATCATAAGTTAAAAATACCCTAAATATCCTTTACATATCTTAGAAATAGGCTTTGAGGGGTTCGGTATGCTAAAATAAACTTATTTGATCAATAGGGACTAAAAGCGTCAAAAAGTGCATAAATTTGCATATTCGCGCATATCTTACGTTCTGAACATATCCGGACATCCAAAAATTTTTGTAATCATTAAAATATTTTATTTTAGTGATTAGAATGCAAAAATTCCATTCATCGCACAATTTGGATCGTTTTTGCGTTCGTTACAATTTCCGTCGTATTTAACCGAATAACGCAATCGTATGACCAAATGAACCGACATCCAAGATGTTTTTGAGCATATTTAAAGTTTCTGATACTTTAACTTCATTATAGAGCCATGAAATGTGGTTAACGGGGCTTAAACGTGTCAAAAATGCATCAAAAATCAAGTTTTAGGCCTGCAGGGGCTAAAATTGTAAATCTGCCACACTTGCTAGGCCTGGGCCGTAAGCCCAGACCTATTCTTACACGGCCAGCGTCAGACCTTCAGATCAGAAACATTGAATCTGGACTTCCAGCCTGTTTTTGATGGGTTTGTTCATGGTTTTTCATTACCATCCGCTCGTTTTTTATGGTTTATCATGTCCCATTGGTTTCTAAAACCATTTGCCCACTTGGATGGTCAAGATTGATCCCTCTTTAGCAAAAAATGATCCTAATGGTTTACCGAAAACTATAAATACACATGCCCTCACTCCATTTTCTGCACCCTTGATCATTTTAATGCTCTAAGTTGAAGCCTTTGCTTCATACCTGAGTGTTATAGATCAAGTTCTCCCTAGCTTGGACCCTTTGTAAGCTTCTTTCGTTCTTTTATCGCTTTTCAAGCGTGAAAGTCAAACAGTGTTTGACTTTCTGCTTTGACCAGTCTTTGGTCAACACAAAGTTCTTTTGAACTTTGCAACGTGAGCGTAATCACGATGGTTATAGCCCCTTGTGACTATACCTACTGATTACCACGTTGACTAGGCGTAGTGACGAGTCGTAGTTTCGGTCAAAATGCGTATTTATGCGTATTTTGCAACCAAACTACACTTGAGTATCAAAACCCTTTGTTTTGATATCAAAACCTGTTTTCTAACTTAGTTAAACATGTTTTAACATGTTTAGCTCGTCACTTTTAGTTTAGTGCTTGTTTAGAGTCGTAAGTCAAGCGGTCTAAACCACCGCTTAGACTTTCGAACTTAACCCGTTTGGTCTATCATTAGGATCCGACCAAGCATGTTTAGTGACCATAGTTATACAAGGAATAACCTTCTGAGGTTATACCTTATGGTCACATAGTTTAAGTAGTTGTATGATAGGTAGTTTATATGCCTTAGGTAAATGACCAAAATGCCCTTTTCATGCATAATTGGATTTTAAGCATATGTAACTTAAACTTTTGTCACTTAACTCATTATGCAACATAATGAAACATGTTTAGGCATATAATACTTGTCATAGGACTAGTTAGACGTCTCGAACGCGCGTTTGCGCGAACGACGCGTTAAAGTAGCGTAAGCTACCTTAGTGGGTCGTAACGGGTCGTAAGCACTTAGGATAGGTTCCGTTTTAGAATGTAGACTTCGTTAAACCATATCACATGAGTTCCAATGCTCATTTGGTTTACGAGACCTCATTCTACCCAATCTTCCGACTTAGTAGCCAATTGTTTAATTAGTGATTCCATACTAGGTGCCACTTGATTCCTTGATTTCCCGAGCTTTGTTAGGACACTTAATCAAGGATACTTGCAATCTCAAGTGAGTACATAGTCCCCTCTTTTACTGCTTTCAAATGTTTTCGGGTGAAACATATGTGCCTATTTGTTATTTTCATGATTTCAACAATATGATTATACATGTTAGTACCTATCTTTTGACGAATGGAACAATATTCTATGGTTTAAAAACAATTTTTTCAAACATTTTAAAACAAATTGTTGGATTGTACTTTCTTTATACATTCACCAAGCCGATTGGTAGTATGATATAGCGCTATAGGACTAGACACCCCATTCCTGTTGTATGGAATGTCAGAAACCAAATTTTAACCAAATAGAAATTGCCTTTGTGGTATTTCTATAGTCTCCAAGATGTAGTTTGATACACTAAGGTTTGAATGAATACTAAATCACAGTTTCTTTTGTATATTTTGATATACTACCAAAGTATAGATTGATATACTCCCAAATGTGATATTATCCAAAGTATATTTTGATATACTATGTACAAAATCCAACATATGTTTTAATATACTACTTTGTTATTTACCAAAGCATAGTTGATATGCTATTTTCAAAACCAAAGCATAGTTGATATGCTCTTTTCAAAACCAAAGCATAAGTTGATATGTTATTTTCAAACCAAAACATAGTTGATATGTTACTTTCAAAACCAAAGCATAGTTGATATGCTATTTTCAAAACCAAAGCATAAGTTGATATGTTATTTTCAAACCAAAACATAGTCGATATGTCATTTTCAAAACCAAAACATAGTTGATATGCTATACTCAAAACCAAAGCATAGTTGATATGTTATCTTTCAATACCAAAGTATATTTGTGATATACTACCAAATCTATTATTTTAGTAACAAAAGTATATTTTTGATATACTATACGTTTAACTATTTCTAAAACAAAGTATATTTTTGTATATACTACAAACCTTTTATCAAAACAATACATTTTTAGAAACAAAACTTTTACAATGATTCATGGCTATTTTTGTAAAACATAAAACCTTTTTCTTATGTTAACTAAAGCCATGAATCTAAATCAACAAAACCTGTGTTACTCATATGTGTTTTTATGCTGACGTACCTATTTTCACATATGTTTCAGGTGCTGCTATGTGATGAATGTTGATGCATGCTACACATAGGATGGACTCGTGCCTTAGTGACTTTAAAACTTGAAAGACAATATTTGTATTTATCTGATTTTCAATAAAACAATAAGTTCAGTAATTCAATAAAACGAAACAATTTAATCCATGGTTGTGAAACAATGATTCTGTTACGACACTCCCTGACGTTTCCGCCATGATTTGTTGTTTTACGTTGTCGGGGTGTGACACCTTGTTCTTTTTTTTAGAATATGCCTCCTCGACGAGATGCACAACCTCAAACTAACGCCGAAATCGCAGCCTTTGTCGCTCAGCAAATGGCTGCCATGATTCTGAACCTGTCACACCCCCAAAAATCCACACGCGGAGTATCACCGCTTGGAGGCGTGACTGACCAGGATCAAGCCACCAATCATATTGAACAACATATAAGTAAATATAATTCAACCAAGCAATATGAAAGGTGTTCAAACAAAAATAGATCAAATCATTGTTTTTAACAACTAATTTACATAAACCCTAAAATCACAAATATGAATAACAACCTAACAAATTCTACTGTTTGATCCGATTTCTGAATATACAATCGATTACAATGCATCTGAATCAAGATTATCATCACATAAACATCAATTCTAATCTCGGTTTAAGCACCCTACACAAGTGATTCGATCCACATAAACAACCCCTAGTGATTAGCAATCATAAGCAATCATTTAACATTCTTCAAATCATTCATCAACAATCCGCAAACAGGTTATGATGATCAATCAACATCTATTCGGTTCTTAATTATAACATCCGATCCACTTAAGCATAATCACATAAACATCATTGTTCATCATATAAGCAATCACTTAATCATTATATAAAATCATGGAATCATAACATCATGAATACTAACCGATTTGAGAGGAGGATGGAATAGATGATTGATCCGAACAAGAAAAGATCTTCGATGATGAGGGAATGTGTGTGGCTGCCTTCGAGTTCGTGAGAGAGAGAGAGAAAGAGCACTAGGGTTTGTAGATTTGTTTGTTTTGGTAAAGTGTGAGATGGGTACTAGCACCCCATGTGTTAATCGACTAAAGGGGATGGGCCAAACCCTCACTTAGGCTGCCCTTGATCCGAATACAAGTTGTGGCCCGAATGGGCTTGTGCGATCGGGTGAGTGTTGTGCGTTTACATCATACATACATTCACATAAACACATAATCATGACATTCAATTAATCAACCAAATTCATATAGTCACAAACGTTACATTAAGGTACAAAGATAGGTTCGGAAATACGAGTTGTCACATTATCCCCAAGTTGAAAGAAATTTCGTCCCGAAATTTGGTACGTACTCACTGAGGAAGCTAGTTAAGTTGTATGGTTTTCCTGGTTTTCCTGGGGTGTCACATCCTCCCCCCGTTGATCTGGAATTTCGTCCCGAAATTCCATAGCTTCAGCCTCAGTAGTGGTTGTACTGTTTGCGAATAGTTGGGGATACTTTTGCTTCATTTGATCTTCGCGTTCCCAAGTGAACTCTGGGCCGCGACGGGAGTTCCAACGAACTCGAACGAGAGGTATTCTAGTGTGCTTGAGGACCTTAACATCCCGGTCCGTGATTTCAACTGGTTCCTCGACGAATCGTAGCTGCTCGTCGATAGTGAGCTCCTTCAAAGGAACTATGTGGGTCTCGTCTGACAGACACTTCTTCAGATTCAACACGTGGAAGACATTGTGAACTGCACTGAGTTCTGCTGGTAAGTTCAATTTGTAGGCCACCTTGCCTATTTTCTCAATGACTTCGAAAGGTCCAACGTATCGTGGGTTAAGTTTGCCTCGTTTCCCAAAACGAACCACACCCTTCCAGGGTGAAACTTTGAGTAGCACCCGCTCCCCAACCAGGAGCTCGAGGGGTTTCCTGCCCTGATCGGCGTAGATTTTCTGACGGTCACGAGCTGCCGCCATTCGTTGTCGTATTTGAGCGATTCGTTCTGTTGTGTCTACCACAAGTTTTGGACCAGTGATCTGACTATCTCCCACCTCTGCCCAACAAAGAGCTGACCGACATTTACGCCCGTACAATGCCTCGAACGGAGCAGCTTTAACGCTGGTGTGGTAGATATTACTGTACGAAAATTCCACAAGTGGCAGATGCTTTTCCCAGCCGTTGCCAAAGTCAATAACACATGCTCTAAGCATGTCTTCGAGGGTCTGGATGGTGCGTTCAGACTGCCTATCCGTTTGCGGGTGATAAGCTGTGCTCATATCTAAACGTGAGCCAAAGGACTTGTGCATTGCTTGCCATAGTTCTGAAGTAAAGCGTGCATCACGATCAGAGATAATCGAGGTGGGTACTCCGTGCCTCGAGACAACTTCCTTAAGATATACGTCTGCTAGTGTGGAGAACTTATCCGTTTCCTTGATAGCCAAGAAATGAGCAGACTTTGTGAGTCGATCCACGATCACCCAAATAGTATCGTTACCACGTTGAGATCTAGGCAGGCCAGTAACAAAATCCATGGAAATTTGTTCCCATTTCCATTGTGGTATTTCTGGTTGTTGGAGTAAGCTTGAAGGTTTCTGATATTCCGACTAGACTCTCGCACAAGTCAAGCACTTGCTAACGTACGTTGCTATGTGAGCTTTCATGCTAGGCCACGAATACGTAGTTTTGATATCGTGGTACATCTTATCTGAACCAGGATGTACCGAGTAGCGAGACTTGTGTGCCTCATCCATCACAAGCTCTCGTAAGTTGCCATAGAGTGGGACCCAGATGCGTCCTGTTACGTAGTAAGCACCGTCTTCCTTTTGTTCCAATCGTTGCCTTGAGCCACGTAGGGCTTCAGCCCTGACGTTTTCTGGTTTCAATGCTTCTACCTGAGCATTTCGTATCTGAGAAGGAAGACTAGACTGTATAGTGAGTTGTAAAGCTCGTACGCGCTTGGGCGCAGTGTTCTTTCGACTGAGGGCGTCAGCCACAACATTGGCTTTGCCCGGGTGGTACCTGATCGAGCATTCGTAGTCATTCAGTAGTTCGACCCATCGTCGTTGTCGCATATTCAGTTCCTTCTGTTTCAAAATATGCTCGAGACTCCTATGATCTGTGTAGATGGCGAACTTTGTACCTTAAAGGTAGTGTCTCCATATCTTAAGTGCAAAAACAACAGCTCCCAGCTCTAGATCGTGTGTAGTGTAGTTCTTTTCATGAACTTTGAGTTGGCGTGAGGCGTAGGCTATAACTTTATCCCGCTGCATCAATACACAACCAAGACCCTGAATGGATGCGTCGCAGTAAACCACAAAGTCGTATGTGCCCTCTGGTAATGAAAGGATAGGTGCACTGCAAAGTCTATCCTTTAAGTGCTGAAATGCTAATTCCTGCGCGTTCCCCCATCGATAAACAACGCCTTTCTGTGTCAATGAGGTGAGGGGCTGTGCAATTTTGGAGAAGTCCTTGATGAACCTTTTGTAGTAACCTGCCAAGCCCAAAAATTGGCGAATTTCCGTTGGTGTACGAGGTGCAGGCCAGCTCTTGATCGAATCTACCTTGGATGGATCAACGTGAATCCCATCCTTGTTCACCACATGGCCTAAGAAATGGACTTCACGAAGCCAGAAGTCACATTTTGAAAACTTGGCGTACAGCTGTTCTGTTCGAAGGAGTTCCAAAATGAGTCGTAAATGTTGCTCGTGCTCCTCCTGACTCTTAGAATAGATCAGGATGTCGTCGATGAATACAATAATGAACTTGTCTAGGTACGGCTTGCATACTCGATTCATCAAGTCCATGAAGACCGCAGGTGCGTTTGTCAGCCCAAAAGGCATAACCAAAAACTCATAATGCCCATAACGGGTCCTAAAAGCCTTTTTAGAGACGTCCTCTTCTCGGACTCTCAGCTGGTGATATCCTGATCTCAAATCAATCTTTGAATAGTAGCTCGACCCTTGCAGCTGGTCGAACAAGTCGTCAATGCGTGGAAGAGGATAGCGATTCTTCACAGTCACCTTGTTCAGTTCACGGTAGTCGATGCACATTCTGAACGTACCGTCTTTCTTCTTCACGAATAGCACTGGAGCTCCCCAGGGTGAAGAGCTAGGACGAATAAAACCCTTATCCAAGAGTTCTTGTAGTTGCGTAGATAGCTCTTTCAGCTCTGATGGAGCTAAGCGATACGGTGCACGAGGTATGGGCGCTGCTCCAGGAGCTAGCTCGATTTGAAACTCGACTTGCCTATGAGGCGGAAGGCCAGGAAATTCCTCAGGGAATACCTCAGGATAGTCGCGTACAATTGGAAAATCTTCTATCTTCTTCTCTTTCTTCGAGGTGTCAGTAACTAGAGCCAGAATAGCAGTGTGACCCTTCCTCAAGCACTTCTGAGCCTTAAGGAAAGAGATGATGCTCACAACAGCACCACTCTTGTCGCCACGAATCGTGAGAGGTTCATCACCTGGGTGAGGAATACGGACAATCTTTTCGTTGCAGAGAATCTCTGTTTGATGTTGGGATAACCAGTCCATCCCAATGACAACGTCGAAACTACCCAGAGTGATAGGAAGGAGATCGATTGAGAAAGTGTGATCAGCAAGAACAAGATTACACCCCTTGACTACGTGTGTGACCTCTAAACTTTTACCATTAGCTAACACTACCGTGTGCTTGGGGTTCAAAGGTGTTGGGGTACGCTTAAGCAGTTGACTAACTTGTTGGGACCCATAACTAGTATCAGCACCCTAATCAAATAAGACAGTAACGTAAAAGTCATCGAGAAGGAACTTACCCGTCACAACATTGGGATCATTCCTCGCTTCTCCCTGGCCAATTACGAACACACGACCCCTTGCACCGTTGCCATTGTTACCCCCATTGTTCCCATTCCCTTGATTGTTGTTATTGTTGTTGTTGTTGTTGTTATGGTTCCTGTTCAGCTAGGGACAATCTCTCTTGAAGTGGCCTTCAGCACCACACTGAAAGCACCCTTTGTTGTCTCGTTGCTGCTGTTGTTGGTCTTGTGGAGCTGGTGGCTGTTGTCGCTGGTTCTGATTCACAGGTCGTAAGCTCCTACAATCCTTAGCTTCGTGACCCATCTTGAGACACCTTTGGCAACGAACCTTGTTGCACTGACCGTTATGATGTTTGTTGCATCTGTTGTACTTTGGAAGGTTCCCTCGATAACCACTTTGCCCTTGGCTACCAGAAGATTGCTGACCAGGGCTCTTATAATCTTCAGTTCTTCTCTGCTGCGACTGGGACTGAACATAAGTTGAACCTCTGCTTGAAGCTCCATCCCATTTACGTTTGTTGTCACTGGGAGTTTCAGAGGTAGCTGTAGCACTATTACGTTTTGGTAACCGGTTCTGCTCCACCGCCTGGTCAGTGAGACGGTGAGCCAACTGAACAACCTGCTGGATGGTGGCGAGGTTTGCTGAAGTCACATGACTTTGGATCTTTGGCACTAGACCCTTAAGATAAAGTTTGATACGCTTAATTGGAGGGTCCACCATGGTAGGACACAGTAATGCAAGCTCATTCGATCTCTTCGTATACGCCTCAATTTCCGACCCCGTCATCTTGAGATTGAAGAACTCGACTTCCAACTTATGAATGTCATCACGACTGCAGTATTCCTCCTTGATCATCTCTTTAAAATTGTTCCATGGGGTGGCGTTAGCAGCAACCAACCCCAGCATTTGGACCTGAGCGTTCCACCATGTGAGGGCTAAACCCTCGAGAGTGCCGGTAGCATACTTCACCCTGCGTGCCTCAGGGCATTCACACATTTCGAACACAGATTCTAGTTTGTCAAACCAGTGGAGGAGACCTACCGCTCCTTCAGTGCCGCTAAAAGTAGTGGGTCGGCAGTCCATAAAAGTTTTAAAGGTGCACACAGGTGGCTGAGCATGTTGACCTGTTGTGGGTGTAAGAAAGGACAAAGTTTAACACAAAGGTAGGTTCACGAGAGTAGGACCTAAAGATCCTAGAATGAGTTTTAAACTGCAGGGTATACCTCCTGCTTGTGCAGCTGCAAGTGCCGCAGCAACCTGTTCGTTAATCAGAGTCGTCAACTGGGCTTGTGTCATGTTAATGCGTCCAGACATGATCTTCATTGTGACAACCCTCACCAAACCAGGTATCTGTACGAATTAATTAATATTTAATTACTGCTTAATTACTGTGCTTGCTTACATCTGTGTTTAAACTGCTTACTGATTTCTGTTACATACATACTCATGCGTCACATTTATACTGTCACTCTATCATTTACACATAAACATCAGTGACAACCTTGATGCACAAAAGCACAGTGAGCACACTATACGGATAACCCAGGAAACATGCTGACATAACCAGCATCAGGTAGACACTGCCTCTAAGGCCAGTATGAGCCGGGAATAGATTGCTACACTGGTAGTGAGTGTAGGGAGGTGAGGATTGTAGAACTACGTCACTAGGTGAAGTTTATAGTGACCGGATGTGCCTAAAACGTACTTTAAGTACCAAATTCTGCACTTTAATACAAAACTCAGCGTTTTAAATTACTAATAAAGTTCAAAAACATTGCAGAACGGTCCCGTATATTTTCCTAAGTACCGGGAATAATTTATGTTACAAAAATATACATAAAGGACCTTTTTCGGCATAATTAAACATTTTAACAGAACGGTATTTAATCGTATAACCGGACACTACCCGGGACACTAAATTTTTGGCAGACACTTTGTTTTATTATTTATGGCTGGTCATGATCCCCGTATGCCATAACACCCGCTAGAAATCAATCCACCACATTACTTACATCATAACTTACCTTTACTAATTTAGTCACAATTTTTCACTTACACCCCCCCCCCCCAACGATTTAGTCCCCATGGGACCCCACATATCCATCTAGCCATGCTTCCAATATTTAGTAAGATTATATTTGAATTGTTTAATTGATTGTTTGCTTGTGTAAGTGTTCATAAAATATGAATGATCTATAAAGGTATGGCACCTTAGATAACTTATCATTTCACCAAGATTTCTCTCCATTTCACTCTCTCTCCCTCTTGATCGGCTGCCCAAAACCGAACACACCAAAACCACCTTAAACATCATCATCTTCTTCATTACATTGTCCATTCAAAGCTTAGTTTACATCCATGGAAGGTGCAACTTGAAGGGACTTCATAGGAGCTTGTTCTAGTCCTTCTCACCATCATTTTCTCATCACTTTCTTCATTTGATTCTTCCCTAGCTAGAGGCTAGTAGTAAGTTTCCTTACACTTGATTTCATCTTGTTCGAAAATTATGATATGTAGTATGATGTTTTGTTGTTTAAATCACTAAATTACAAGGATACTAGAAAATATGAAACATGTGTTATGAACATAAAAGCTACATAAAAGTTTACTTGTGGCTGAATTTTTGAAGCGGAATCTTGTGTGTGACACCCCAGGAAAATCTGGAAAACAACGCAACTTAACTAGCTTCCTCAGTAACCACGCGCTAAATTTCGGGACGAAATTCTCTTAACAGGGGGAGAATGTGACAACCCTCGAATTTACATGTAACCGTATAGTTTATTAATAATAATTAATGTGTTTGACGACTGTGTGGAATTACTTAACTGCTTTCTGATATCTGTGATGTGCTTACATGTGCTTGTCAACATACTAGTAGTATGCAGAAAGGTCACTAAATAATCTGTTATATTTTCCTAAGTGTTAGAAAGTATAAACGTTACAAAAATATACATATAGGACGCTTTGCGGATTAATTAAGCAGTTTAACGGAACAGTATCAAACCGAACAACCGGACTTTACCGGGAACATAAAAATATTGTTAATGACATTGTTCTTGCCTTTCTGAGTTAATGAGGGTCCTCGAATACCCTAACACCCCTTTATAATTCATAACACACTAGTAACTAGTTTAAACTCCTAACTAAACAAACTAACACCTAACTATATGATTGAAATCCAACTATATAACCCCCCCCCCCCCCCCCAACCGGTTAGGAGACAAGAAAGGACACCCCTTTGATTTCTTCATTATTTAATTTGATCATGTTGGACCATTAGAGACATATTACATATTGGGTAAACTTGAAACATGGTCTATAAGTAAGTACACAAGACTTCCATCTTCACTTCATCAAACACTCAACACCCACAAGCTCTCTCTCCTTCCCTCCTACACCTCACGGCCACCACCTCCTCCACCATACCTCCACCATCAACTCCCATTCTAGCCATTTCTCATACATACAAAGGTGCTACGGGTCGTACAATGAAGCTTGGTGCTTGCGGATTGTCAAGGACCTCCCCACGTTGCTTTTAACCACTCGTTTTTCGCCTAGTTTCTTCCCTAGCCTCGAGCTAGTAGTAAGTGACTCTAAACCTCTTCTTGAACGTATCTAGAGTGGTTAATAAGAGTTTCGTCGGTTAAAAATTACGAACATATAAGATCAAAGTCTAAAAGTTTACTAAAGTAATGAACAAGGTGGTTAATGGATGAATATGTGTGTAAATCATGTAGATCTTGTGTGATTATGATGATTGGCTGATTATCTGATGTTGTGCTGAATAATATTAGTATGTGATGTTGTTGTGGTCACTAAACTCGTTAACGGAATCGATCGAACATGATTTAGATGGGTAAACACTTGAAATCAGAATCTGTCTAACTTTTACAGCCCACTTCTGTTGGCTGTAAACAGGTCTTAACCTCAACGAAAAATCGATATTTTGAATCTAAAATATGTTATTATGAAATACGGTTCTAATGGAACCGGAATCGTAATTTTTGGACTCCGTTTACTATTTTTAAAGTGTTAATTTGTAACAGCTACTTAAGCTGAATTTTGACAGCAATAAATGGGTGTCGTACTTTCAGTCATAACCTGAGTTTTGTGATGAATCGGACCATGAAAATTTTACTGTAGATGATAACTGAAGTATTTGTAATTACCCCACTGGAATTTCGCAAATCGGACTTACGATGAGTTTTTAATGAATTGTTTCGTGGACTGTGGTCAGAAATACATAAATCTGAGTTCAGTCCCGAATATGAATTTTTATAAAATATTGGTGATGAACCGGACCCCGATATTTTTACACAATAAAATATGGAACGTTTAAGACACTCTGTAAAAATTTGGGAATTTTTGGAACATGTTAACTATTTTATTAAAATCCCCGAAAACAGCCCAGTTTCGAGTATAAAAGCTGAAACGACATAAGTAGTGATTTGCGTGTCTAAATGTCGAATATGCTATCTGTGAATGATCTAACATGTTATATGTGTTATATGCATTATTGTATGTTTGCTTATGAGTGGGGAATGGATGGGAAGTATATATGGGCGTAAATCGTTAAAGTGTGTGCCTGTTATGTGGTAGAAGTAATGTGCAAATAAACCGTACGTAGGATACGTGTTATGCATGAGAAACTGATTGTTATCCGTACCTTATTAGGACGCGATTGACCGACCTTGACTGTTAACTATATTGAGAATCTAACCGAGCAAACCGAGGTGAGTTCACACACTTTCTAAGGCATGGGATTCCCGGTGGTTTGGGAATGGGTTAAAGAATTAAAACTAAATCTACATATCCTCCTTGGGTAGGATATGTACGGCCATCCTCCATAGAGCGGATGCCATTATTAATCCTATGAATTCTCCTGGTGCAGAATACGTACGTTCGTCCTCCTGGTGCAGGACAACAACCTTAAAACTAGCTAGACAAAACTCTATCATGAAGTCCCTCAATTTATATCGACTTAATCGCCGAGGCCAATGGCGAGCGGGTCATTAGTTAATAGCGCTATTAGGTTTAACAAACCTCACACCGTGCCAGTCGGACGGGCGTGTACTAATGGACTATGGCAGATTGTCAGTGATGATAGACACTGATATAGGGCACAACTTATTTGCGTAGCAGTCGATATCATTCCGTCTAGTAGTTCAAACGGGGAAAACCCCCACTGATCATGGTTATGGATCGGGTAAAGAAAAAGAGAAATGGTTAAACATACTTTCAACTACGGGGTAACCCCCACGGCAAATAAGCCAACGAAAGTCAAACCACGTTTTCAGAAACAACTTAAAACTAAACAACCAAACGTGAACTCACTCAACTTTGTTGTTGACTCGTTGTTACATGCCTTACAGGTCGCTAGATGCTTTTGGGAGCTTGCACGAGGAGGAGGTTGTTGTGGAACATGGGTTGTTATATCCCATACTTAATAATTGAACTTTATAAACCTATGGAACTTATGTTTGAGACTTTAAACTTATGAACTGTGAACTTATGCTTTTGAACTCACGTTTATGCTTCCGCTGTTTAAACCAAACAAGGTTAACTAGCTTTGGTCACCAATCGTATTATGTTTGGTTTTATTTACTTAATTGTGTTGTTCAATATGATTGGTGGCTCGATCCTGGTCATGTCACGCCTCCAAGCGGTGATACTCCGCGTGTGGATTTTGGGGGTGTGACAGATTGGTATCAGAGCCATTGGTTATAGAGAACTTGGTTTTAATAAGGAAAAAGTTTTCATTAAAACCAGACTATAACCTGTACAGTGCTCAACGATCCACAACGACGCTTCGCTCCACGTGCAAGACTCGACACCATAAGTGGTATGATTTATGTTATATTGTCGGTTAGATAGTTCTCACTGTGCATTAGATATTTGCTATTTGAACCTTGTGTGCTTACTCCCTTCTGTCACTCCACACCTACGCACTCTGCGACACCTTTCTTACGTAAGTTCCTTCGACGTGAAGATCATGAGTGGACGTCTCGACATGACCCAGGGTCAGCTGACGACCTTGATTGACGAACGGATTGCTGAAGCCTTAGCAACCCAATCAGGGAGTCAACCCATGCACCCTCAAACACGCATGGGCACCTTCAGGGCGTTCCTGAAATGCAAACCTCCCACTTTCGACGGCACTGGAGGAGCAATCGACCTTCTGCACTGGATCCGAAGAATCGAATATACATTCGAAGTGAGTGAAAGCCCTGCTAGCAAACGAGTAGAGTATGCTACTGGCATGTTGCAAGGGAAAGCGTATTCTTGGTGGAGCGCACAAGTTCAGATGCTCGGGTTGGCAGACGCAAATGCCACCCTTTGGAGCGACTTCAAGGATTTGATTAAGGAAGAATTCTGCCACCTGGACGACATTCTGGAACTTGAAACAGAGTACTATGGTTTGAAGATGGAGGGATCAGAAATTGAGGCGTACACAAAGAGGTCCAACGACTTGGCTGACTTATGTCCTAACTTGTCACGACCCATACCTAGAAGGATCAAGCTATACCTCAGAGGCTTAGTCCCGGAGATCCAAGGGTCTGTAATTGAGGCCAACCTTTCCACAATCCAGCAAGTCATTCGCTTGGCGCACCAACTCACCGATCAGGCGGTGGAAGAGGGCAAGCTGCCCAAGCGCATTAGCACTACTGCTACTAGTGCTCCCAGCAATGACAAGCGCAAATTGGACAGAAATTCAGGCAAGGGTTCCACTCCAGTTCAGCCTCAATCCCAATGGCGAAAGACAGATGAACACAGGAGCCCCAGTCAGCAGTTCTCTGGAAATCAAGGTCAAGGTGGATACAGGGGAAATCACCCTAAGTGCAAACGATGTAGTTTGCACCACAGCTGGCCGTGCAACAAGGATCGTTGTCAGAGATGTAGCAAGCTTGGACATCAAGCCAGAGATTGCAGGAGCTCACGTCCTGCGAATCAGAATCGGCAACGGCAGCCACAAGCCCCACAGAATCAACAGCAACAGCAGGGTAGCAAGGAATGCTATCAGTGTGGTGCTGAAGGTCACTTCAAGAGAAACTGTCCCCAGTTGAACCGGAAACAGAATAACAACAACAACCAGGGGAACGGAAACAATAATGGGGGAAACAATGAGGGCAATAGAGCCAGGGAACGTGCGTTCGTAATTGGTCAGGGTGATGCAAGGAACGATCCCAACTTTGTGATGGGTAAGTTTCTTCTGGATGACTTCTTTGTTACTGTTTTGTTTGATTTGGGTGCCGATACTAGTTATGTGTCCCTAAAAGTTAGCCAAATGCTTAAGCGCACTCCAACAATGTTGAACACCAAACACACGGTAGAACTAGTTAACGGTAAAAGTCTTGAAGCCATACACGTAGTTAAAGGTTGTAACCTCGTCTTAGCTGGTCAGACTTTCTCTATCGATCTTATTCCTATCACACTGGGTAGTTTCGACGTCGTTATTGGGATGGATTGGCTATCTCATCATCAAGCGGAGATTGTTTGCAAGGAGAAAATCGTCCGCATTCCTCGTTCTGGTAAGGAACCCCTGGTGATTCAGGGCGATAAGAGTGGTGCTGTTGTAGGCATTATCTCTTTCCTTAATGCCCAGAAGTGTTTGCGAAAGGGCCACACTGCCATTTTAGCACTCGTTACTGACACATCCACGGAAGAGAAGAGAATTGAAGACATCCCTATTGTGCGCGAATTTCCCGAGGTACTTCCTGAGGAATTACCTGGTCTTCCTCCTCATCGCCAAGTTGAGTTTCAAATCGAGCTAGCTCCTGGAGCAGCGCCAGTAGCTCGAGCACCATATCGTCTAGCCCCATCAGAACTCGAAGAACTGTCCACACAACTACAAGAACTCTTGGAAAAGGGTTTTATACGTCCTAGCTCTTCACCCTGGGGAGCTCCAGTCTTATTCGTGAAGAAGAAAGACGGTACCTTCAGGATGTGTATTGACTATCGCGAACTTAACAAGGTGACTGTGAAGAATCGTTATCCTCTTCCACGTATTGACGACTTGTTTGACCAGTTGCAAGGGTCGAGCTATTACTCCAAGATTGATTTGAGATCGGGATACCATCAGCTGAGAGTCCGAGATGAGGACGTCTCCAAAACAGCATTCAGAACTCGTTACGGCCATTACGAGTTTCTGGTTATGCCATTCGGGCTGACGAATGCACCGGCAGTCTTCATGGATCTCATGAACCGAGTGTGCAAGCCTTACCTGGATAAGTTCGTTATTGTGTTCATCGATGATATCCTGATCTATTCCAAGAGTCAGGAGGAACACGAGCAGCATCTACGACTTATGCTGGAACTTCTTCGAAAAGAACAGTTGTATGCCAAGTTTTCGAAATGTGATTTCTGGCTTCGCGAAGTCCACTTTCTAGGCCATGTGGTAAACAAGGATGGAATTCATGTGGATCCATCTAAGGTTGAATCGATCAAGAACTGGCCCGCACCCCGCACACCAACAGAAATCCGCCAATTCTTGGGTTTGGCCGGATATTACAGAAGGTTTATAAAAGATTTCTCCAAGATTGCGCAACCTCTCACTTCACTGACTCAGAAGGGCATCATCTATCGTTGGGGTGATGCACCGGAGTCCGCGTTTCAACATCTAAAGGATAGACTTTGTAGCGCGCCTATCCTCTCATTGCCTGAAGGCATAGAAGATTTTGTGGTTTACTGCGATGCTTCCATCCAAGGACTTGGTTGCGTGTTGATGTAACGTGACAAGGTCATTACCTATGCATCACGCCAACTTAAAGTTCACGAAAGAAACTACACTACTCACGATCTGGAGCTGGGAGCAGTTATATTCGCACTTAAGATATGGAGACATTACCTGTACGGTACAAAGTGCACCATTTACACCGACCACAGGAGTCTCGAGCATATCTTCAAGCAAAAAGAGTTAAACATGCGACAACGCCGATGGGTCGAACTCTTGAATGATTACGAATGCGCTATCAAGTATCATCCGGGCAAAGCCAATGTTGTGGCTGACGCCCTCAGTCGAAAGGATACTTTACCTAAGCGTGTACGAGCATTACAGCTTACCATCCAGTCTAACCTTCCTGCTCAGATTCGAGATGCCCAGGTCGAAGCATTGAAAGCAGAAAACATCAGGGCTGAGTCCCTACGAGGATCGAGGCAGCGGCTAGAACAAAAGGGAGACGGTGCCTACTATGTTAACGGACGCATCTGGGTTCCATTTTATGGCAACTTACGCGAGCTTGTGATGGATGAAGCACATAAGTCTCGTTATTCTGTACACCCTGGTTCAGACAAAATGTACCACGACCTCAAGACTACGTATTGGTGGCCTGGCATGAAAGCCCACATAGCAACCTACGTCAGTAAGTGCTTGACTTGTGCGAGAGTCAAGTCTGAATATCAGAAACCATCAGGCCTACTTCAACAACCGGAGATCCCGAAATGGAAATGGGAGCAAATCTCCATGGATTTTGTTACTGGCCTGCCCAGATCTCAACGCGGAAACGATACCATTTGGGTGATCGTAGATCGACTAACCAAGTCTGCACATTTTCTGGCTATCAAAGAAACGGACAAGTTCTCTACTCTTGCAGGCATTTACCTAAAGGAAGTGGTATCAAGGCACGGAGTGCCAACCTCCATCATCTCTGATCGTGACGCGCGTTTTACTTCTGAACTGTGGCAAGCAATGCACAAGTCCTTTGGCTCACGTTTAGATATGAGCACCGCTTATCACCCGCAGACGGATGGGCAATCTGAACGCACCATCCAAACCCTTGAAGACATGCTTAGGGCATGTGTAATCGATTTTGGTAACGGCTGGGAAAAGCACCTCCCGCTAGTGGAGTTCTCATATAACAACAGCTACCACACCAGCATCCAAGCCGCTCCGTTTGAGGCATTGTACGGACGCAAATGCCGATCGCCTCTATGTTGGGCAGAAGTTGGTGACAGCCAAATCACTGGCCCAGAACATGTGGTAGATACCACCGAGAAAATTGCTCAGATACGACAGCGAATGGCGGCAGCTCGTGACCGTCAGAAAAGCTATGCTGATAAGGGAAGAAAACCACTCGAGCTCCAGGTTGGGGATCGAGCGCTACTCAAAGTCTCACCTTGGAAAGGTGTAGTCCGCTTTGGCAAACGAGGCAAACTCAATCCGCGTTATATCGGACCATTCAAAGTCATTGAGAAAATTGGCCAAGTCGCCTACAGGTTGGATCTACCTGAAGAACTCAGCGGAGTTCACAACGTATTCCACGTATCAAATCTAAAGAAGTGTCTGTCAGAGGAGACCTTCATAGTTCCTCTCAAGGAACTCACAATCGACGACCAGCTGCGATTCGTCGAGGAACCAGTAGAGATTACGGATCGAGATATTAAGATCCTCAAGCACACAAGAATACCTCTCGTCCGAGTTCGTTGGAATGCTCGTCGTGGCCAAGAGTATACATGGGAACGAGAAGACCAAATGAAACTCAAGTATCCCCAACTGTTTAAGAAAAACGCAACCACTACTGAGGCTGAAGCTACCGCAGAATTTCGGGACGAAATTCCAAATCAACGGGGGGATGATGTGACACCCCAGGAAAATCTGGAAAACAACGCAACTTAACTAGCTTCCTCAGTAACCACGCGCTAAATTTCGGGACGAAATTCTCTTAACAGGGGGAGAATGTGACAACCCTCGAATTTACATGTAACCGTATAGTTTATTAATAATAATTAATGTGTTTGACGACTGTGTGGAATTACTTAACTGCTTTCTGATATCTGTGATGTGCTTACATGTGCTTGTCAACATACTAGTAGTATGCAGAAAGGTCACTAAATAATCTGTTATATTTTCCTAAGTGTTAGAAAGTATAAACGTTACAAAAATATACATATAGGACGCTTTGCGGATTAATTAAGCAGTTTAACGGAACAGTATCAAACCGAACAACCGGACTTTACCGGGAACATAAAAATATTGTTAATGACATTGTTCTTGCCTTTCTGAGTTAATGAGGGTCCTCGAATACCCTAACACCCCTTTATAATTCATAACACACTAGTAACTAGTTTAAACTCCTAACTAAACAAACTAACACCTAACTATATGATTGAAATCCAGCTATATAACCCCCCCCCCCCCCAACTGGTTAGGAGACAAGAAAGGACACCCCTTTGATTTCTTCATTATTTAATTTGATCATGTTGGACCATTAGAGACATATTACATATTGGGTAAACTTGAAACATGGTCTATAAGTAAGTACACAAGACTTCCATCTTCACTTCATCAAACACTCAACACCCACAAGCTCTCTCTCCTTCCCTCCTACACCTCACGGCCACCACCTCCTCCACCATACCTCCACCATCAACTCCCATTCTAGCCATTTCTCATAGATACAAAGGTGCTACGGGTCGTACAATGAAGCTTGGTGCTTGCGGATTGTCAAGGACCTCCCCACGTTGCTTTTAACCACTCGTTTTTCGCCTAGTTTCTTCCCTAGCCTCGAGCTAGTAGTAAGTGACTCTAAACCTCTTCTTGAACGTATCTAGAGTGGTTAATAAGAGTTTCGTCGGTTAAAAATTACGAACATATAAGATCAAAGTCTAAAAGTTTACTAAAGTAATGAACAAGGTGGTTAATGGATGAATATGTGTGTAAATCATGTAGATCTTGTGTGATTATGATGATTGGCTGATTATCTGATGTTGTGCTGAATAATATTAGTATGTGATGTTGTTGTGGTCACTAAACTCGTTAACGGAATCGATCGAACATGATTTAGATAGGTAAACACTTGAAATCAGAATCTGTCTAACTTTTACAGCCCACTTATGTTGGCTGTAAACAGGTCTTAACCTCAACGAAAAATCGATATTTTGAATCTAAAATATGTTATTATGAAATACGGTTCTAATGGCACCGGAATCGTAATTTTTGGACTCCGTTTACTATTTTTAAAGTGTTAATTTGTAACAGCTACTTAAGCTGAATTTTGACAGCAATAAATGGGTGTCGTACTTTCAGTCATAACCTGAGTTTTGTGATGAATCGGACCATGAAAATTTTACTGTAGATGATAACTGAAGTATTTGTAATTACCCCACTGGAATTTCGCAAATCGGACTTACGATGAGTTTTTAATGAATTGTTTCGTGGACTGTGGTCAGAAATACATAAATCTGAGTTCAGTCCCGAATATGAATTTTTATAAAATATTGGTGATGAACCGGACCCCGATATTTTTACACAATAAAATATGGAACGTTTAAGACACTCTGTAAAAATTTGGGAATTTTTGGAACATGTTAACTATTTTATTAAAATCCCCGAAAACAGCCCAGTTTCGAGTATAAAAGCTGAAACGACATAAGTAGTGATTTGCGTGTCTAAATGTCGAATATGCTATCTGTGAATGATCTAACATGTTATATGTGTTATATGCATTATTGTATGTTTGCTTATGAGTGGGGAATGGATGGGAAGTATATATGGGCGTAAATCGTTAAAGTGTGTGCCTGTTATGTGGTAGAAGTAATGTGCAAATAAACCGTACGTAGGATACGTGTTATGCATGAGAAACTGATTGTTATCCGTACCTTATTAGGACGCGATTGACCGACCTTGACTGTTAACTATATTGAGAATCTAACCGAGCAAACCGAGGTGAGTTCACACACTTTCTAAGGCATGGGATTCCCGGTGGTTTGGGAATGGGTTAAAGAATTAAAACTAAATCTACATATCCTCCTTGGGTAGGATATGTACGGCCATCCTCCATAGAGCGGATGCCATTATTAATCCTATGAATTCTCCTGGTGCAGAATACGTACGTTCGTCCTCCTGGTGCAGGACAACAACCTTAAAACTAGCTAGACAAAACTCTATCATGAAGTCCCTTAATTTATATCGACTTAATCGCCGAGGCCAATGGCGAGCGGGTCATTAGTTAATAGCGCTATTAGGTTTAACAAACCTCACACCGTGCCAGTCGGACGGGCGTGTACTAATGGACTATGGCAGATTGTCAGTGATGATAGACACTGATATAGGGCACAACTTATTTGCGTAGCAGTCGATATCATTCCGTCTAGTAGTTCAAACGGGGAAAACCCCCACTGATCATGGTTATGGATCGGGTAAAGAAAAAGAGAAATGGTTAAACATACTTTCAACTACGGGGTAACCCCCACGGCAAATAAGCCAACGAAAGTCAAACCACATTTTCAGAAACAACTTAAAACTAAACAACCAAACGTGAACTCACTCAACTTTGTTGTTGACTCGTTGTTACATGCCTTACAGGTCGCTAGATGCTTTTGGGAGCTTGCACGAGGAGGAGGTTGTTGTGGAACATGGGTTGTTATATCCCATACTTAATAATTGAACTTTATAAACCTATGGAACTTATGTTTGAGACTTTAAACTTATGAACTGTGAACTTATGCTTTTGAACTCACGTTTATGCTTCCGCTGTTTAAACCAAACAAGGTTAACTAGCTTTGGTCACCAATCGTATTATGTTTGGTTTTATTTACTTAATTGTGTTGTTCAATATGATTGGTGGCTCGATCCTGGTCATGTCACGCCTCCAAGCGGTGATACTCCGCGTGTGGATTTTGGGGGTGTGACATTGTGGGTTTGAGGGTTGGTTAAATCATACTTGATGTTTAAAAGTTGTTTCCTTGCTAAATCCATTGTTCGGACACTCGTTAATGCGATTTAGTGATGTTTAAACCGTGAAATAACATGCTGATGTACTTTTCCAGCCGCCTTCAACAGGCTGTAAACGGACTTTAAAAACTCGAAAAAAGGAATTTCAAAATCCTAAATCGTGTCTTTTCGAAAAACCAAGAAAATTGCGCTGGAATCGTATTTTTCTGATGTCGGTTACTATTTTAAAAATCTGTTTTCGTGACAGCAGCTAAGGCTGATTTTTACTGCAGGAAATTGGGCTGTGCGTTTTCGATCACAACTTAAAACCTGAACCAAACCAGCCCCTGAAACTTTTATCAAAGATGGTCACGGATGTATTTGTGACCCTCGAACTGGAAATTCGATAAACGGACTTACGAGGAATTTTTGACGAATTTTTCCGTAAACTGTGATCAGAATGTAACAAATCTGATCACAGTTCGGTAAACGATTTTCTATAAATTACTGATAATGAACTAGACCCCGAAATTTTTACACATTAATTTGTGGGTCGATTATGACGTTCCGCAAAAATTTGGGAATTTTTGGAATAAGTTAAGTATTTTATTTAGTCGTTCGAAAACAGTCCAGTTTCCACATATTGAAACTGAAACGACAAGGGTAGCGTTTCGCGTGTTAAAACGTAAGGGTTGATTGTTGATGATCATGGGTTGATTTCAAAAAGAAAATGATGTGCGTATTAGCACGGACACCCCCGTTTTTAGGGGAAGTTCTGGCGAATTTTTCTAAAAATGCCAAGACTTAGAAAAATTATTTTTCTAACAAATATGTTTAACTTTATTTCTCGGAATTAAACCTCGCCATGAGTTTTGACATAAAACTTTAAGGTGTTGGATATGAAACTTGTAAATATATTTTGTCAATACTTTAAGTCGCCAAATACATAATACATGTACGAATACCCCATCCTTGGGAAGGAATCTATTTATACGATAACCAAGAAATATAAACACGAAATAGCTGTCTAACTATTTCCCCAAGAACGTTAAAACTCTAAGCTAAGGCACGTCCGTTCGTCTAATAGATATTAGCACGTTGTAGGTTGTCGTACTGCAGACCGAGTTGAGTTGCTGTTATCAAGGACGCATTACGGTGAGTTCATGTCCCCCTTTTCTCTTAACTGTTTTCAGTTTTCTAAACTGCGGGGGTGAAATACAAGTTACTATGATTACGAGTACTTTATACATGGTATGGTTAGCGTACGAAGGGTTACTACTTAGATCATGTGTGTAACACCTGTGCCTCCACGGCCATCAAAAAAATGCCAAACCAATGAAATATTGTATTTCATACTTGGGATTTGTAAAAATATGTGTATCATTTACACATATCAACTCTTGTTCGATTTCAAACTCTAAATCGCTTTCTGGAAGGTTATACGCGCACCGATGCGTAAATATAACCAGTTTAATGCAACAAACACTCCGGAATAGTGAAATAGGCTAAACATACCTTAAATAACCTTTACATAACTTAGAAATAAGATTTGGAAGGTTTGGTATGCCAAAATCAAGTTAATTCGTCTACAGGGACTAAATATGACAAACTGCGAAAGTATGCCAATTTGAACTGTAACAGAGATTCCAGAACATGACCATAAGTTAAACACACCTTAAATATCCTTTACATAGCTTAGAAATAGGCTTTGAGGGGTTCGGTGTGCTAAAAGTGCACAAGTTTGCATTCTCGCGCATAACTTACGTTCTGAATACATCCGGACATCCAAAAATTTATGTAAGCACTAAAATATTTTATTTTAGTGTTTGGCAAAAGAAAAATCCATTCGTCACGTCATTTGGATCGTTTTTCGCGCTTATGCGCATTCCGTCGTAATTAAGCGAACATCGCGTTCGTACGGCCAAACGAACCAACATCCGACATATTTTTGAGCATGTTTCATGTCCACAATGTTTAGGCATCATTTTAGGGCCTTAAAGTTGGCTTGACGGGCCTTAGAGGTGTCGGAAATGGCCTTAAACACGTGCAGGGGCTGAAACTGTCATTTCTGAAACTTTGTTCTGATCTGTGACTCCCAGGCGGCCCGCCTGAGTTTCTGCACATCCTGAAGCGGGCCGCGTCTGCCTTCTGGACCAGATTAACTGCATTTAACAGCAGTTTGCAGCTGTTTAATCCTCCACCACACACTCACACATGCTTAGTCAGCTGATAAGAACCATTTTTAGCCACCATAACTTTCCGACAAGTGTACGCATGAGATTCAAGCACGGTTTCCATGAAACGATCTTAACGGTGGACCGAAAACTATAAATACCCCATGCCCCCCATTTCTCAAATCACTAGAATTTTGATTTGAGAAACTCTAAGTTGAAACTATTGTTTCATACCTGAGATTTTTGAATCGAAATTAGCATTCGGGGACCCTTCGTAAGTATTCTTTCGTTCTTTTATTGCTTTTCGAGTCTTTCGAGTCTGAAAGTCAAACTTTGTTTGACTCTCTACGTTGACCAGTTTATGGTCAATGCGAAGTTCGTTTGAACTTCGAAACGTGAGTGTAATCACGTTGGTTATAGTCCCTTGGGACTATGCCTACTGATTACCACGTTGTCTAGGGTCGTAGGGTAAGCGATCTGATAAATCGCTTATACCTTCGAACCCGACCCATTTGGTCGATCATTAGGATCCGACCAAATACATTAGGTGACCATAGTAGGTAGGGAATAACCTTCCGAGGTTATACCTTATGGTCGCTTCGTTTAAGTAGTTGTATGATAGGTAGTTTATATGCCTTAGGTAAATTACCAGAATACCCTTTTCATGTATAATTGGTAATTAAGCATATGTAACCTAAACTTTTGTCACATAACTGATTATGTAACATGTTTAGGCATATAACACTTGTCATAGGACTAGTTAGACGGTCCGAACGCGTTTCACGCGCACGACGCGTTAAAGTAGCATAAGCTACCTTAATGGGTCGCGATGGGTCGAAAGCACTTAGGTTAGGTTTCATGTAGTATGTAGGCCTTGTTAAACCATATCATATGAGTTCCAATACTCATTTGGTTTACCAAGCCTCATCCTATCCGATCTCCCGATTTAAGTCCGGTTTATTTATATAGTTTTAGATTGCCGACTGATTCCGTGCTCCCTCTAGCTTTGTTTGGTTGTTGTTCAAGACCTCTAAGCATTCTCAGGCGAGTACATTATTCCCTTATTTTACTGCTTTCAATTGTTTTGGGGTGACTCATATGTGCTAAATGTTTTCAAGGTTATAACGATGGTATCAAAACGATTTTCGATGTTATAACGATGGTTTCAAAAACGATTAAGACGATTTATACAAAACTAATAACGATTTCGATAATGGGAACGAACTTGTTGGTTGGGTTACATAACAAATGACATTCATTAGAAATGATCAAGCCAACCAGTATTAGGTTATGGTACCATAGGATCTGACAAATCCCGTTATCATACTGCACCCGTGGTTATGTGTGGGGGTGGTGGGTAGCGACTGAATCTGTAATTATTAACTTACCCTTTGGTAAGGGTTTGTTAATGCGAAAACGAGAAGCGACGAGGAATGAGTCACGAAGGTTTGAATGTTATTAGCGAGACGACCACATAAGTAGTTTCACGACCTAAAACGAATTTTAACGATTTGGGTAAACGATTGGTTTTCACGCGATGTATTAACGAGTTAAATGATTTGGTTAAACGATTAGCTTCAAAGCGATATACGATTGGTTTTTGGTTAAGTGTTTAGATAACGGGACTGGTGTAATGTGATGAAAGCATGGTGGATACGCCGCTGGTACTTCCTATATATAAAAGATTTCATCATATTACACGTCGTGGCGTTATTTAGTTCACTTGGGTAAACAAATTTTCAAACGATGTCACACAAACGAAATTTTCGATATGATATAAACTATACGAGTTTTTAACGAGATTTATTAACGAGTTTCATTAACGATTTATTTTGAGATGTTTCACAATTTGCTTTACTAAAACAAATGTTTTTGGGTTACGAGTCATGGCTACGAGGTATTATAAACTATAACCCGCTTGATTTGAGTTGGTTAATTAAGTTGCAATGTTATACTCTTTTTAAAACAAGGTTTTTATAAAGTATTGCAACATCTAAACTAGCCATGATTTCAACACTCCTACAAAACCTATGTATTCGCCAGCATTTCTTTGCTGACCTCGTTTTCACATATGTTTCAGGTATTGTTGAATGATATCGATTGATAAGATGCATGCTCACATAGGACTGGACGAGGCTTTAGTGACTCAATAACAATGATAGACTATGTTTAAATTGTGTATTTAGATTTCCAGACGATGTAAATATTCAATGTTTAATAAAACGAAACACTTTTTGTATCCATGGTTATGAAACATTAATTTTGTTACAACACTCCCCGACGTTTCCGCCACGTTTTGTATGTTACACGTGGTCGGGGTGTGACAATGTGAGTGGGTAGGCGGGAACTGGAGGCCATTAATCCTCATGGTAGGACCGAGGGACACAATGCGGTAGATCTATTTGGGTGTAGCGAGCCCAGCTCCAGGCCCACAGTACGGACCTTGGAGTGACTATGTACCCGACGCACAAATCCGCTAGGTTTGAGTCTTCCTACTTGCACTTCACACATACCAATGGCCTTGCAAACCATTGGTGATCTCTATTTCCTTATTTGCTACATACCAGGGTTTTTATACTTACAAGGATTTTACATACTCATTTGCACATGAACTCGCTCAACATTATGTTGATTTTTCCAACTTACATGTATTTCAGGGAACTAAGGATCTGGCACGGTATGCTACGTTTTCCCGCTGTGTTAGAGTTACGGGATCATCCATGTTTAGGGGTCGCGACTTTTACCTGGACGAGTCGCAAGTCTTAAACAGTGTTTATGTTATATTTGTGGTTGCGTTTTAAGAACTAAGTTTTTATGTTATCAGGTTGTAACTTCCGTTGAATGTGTCAATGCATTAAGACAATGTTGTAATATTTTACTTTTCAAACTTAAATCTATGGATGATCTGCATGTTTTATTTTCATATAGCTTTGTTGTGATTAAGCTATGGTATTAAGAAGTCACACCAAATTAACCCACGCTTCCGCAAAGCCAGGGTGTGACAGCTTGGTATCAGAGCTCTGATCATAGCGAACTAGGATTCCTTCTCGAGTCTAGACTATGATCACTAGGGCTCTCACGAAAACATTTTTACACTGCATACCACTTATGTCCAGATCCAAAATGTTTTTACAAACAAATGTTGAGCACATTTTATTTGTTAATTATAGGCTCAGTCTGGGAGGCTGAGGCTCGGTCTGGGAGGCTGAGGTAGTTGTCTAGTGGGACTAGGGAGTCAGTCTGAGAGGCTGGGAGGCTAGTGGGACTAGGAGAACTATTTGATTTCTTATTGGTGACTTATGTGTTTACTTGATTATATGATTGATATATGTGCATATCTGTGGTTGTATTACAGACACTATGTCTTCATCGAGCGGGGTTTCAGACCCAGTGGCAGTAGACTCTGACGACCCGATGTACACTGATTCAGAGGTTCATACATCAGATACAGACAGCACTGACGAGGATGCATTCCAGCCTTTTGCTATACCCGATTTTGGGGATGATATACCTCATGCTGATCGTGTTCCTGCCGGGGATCTACCTCTTGTGGAGATCCCTGCTCCTGTTCCACACGCTGCATTTGCTGCAGATGATTTGCCGCACGATTTTGAGATCGATGACGACCTCGATCTATTCGCGGGTCCCCCTGAGGACCACCATGAGGGTGGGGCCCCGATAGCAGACGATGTCGCTCTTCCATTAGTTGAGATTCCTGTTGAGGAGGCCCATTCTGATTCATCGATTCCTGACTCTCTTGAGTCGGTAGCTTCCTTTGTTCCACCACCTGTCCATGCTGACATACCTATTGATCCTGTGATTGCTGACCCACCCATTGATGATCACCCTGCTGATGCACCACTACTGGAGGGTGACCATGTTATTGCTGCTGATCATGTTGATCCCCTACTTATCGCTGATATACCTGCTGATCCTTTTGTTGTACCCCACCTTGACCCTATGCCTGTACAGTTTGATCGAGCACTTTTTGAGGCACAGATTGACCCACGAGATGAGCACGCCCAGCATGGGTGGATTCCAGCGGATGATGAGCTTCCACCTATTCCTCCTCATACCACCGATGCACGTCACGTTGATTTCTCTTTTGAATTTGCACAGTACACACCTCCAGCTCGACCTGGAGAGGGTTCCTCGGCTCATCCCTTTGGACATGTGCCGACATCTATTCCAGTTATGCCACAGTCTTCATCTGCTATTCCCTCTGCACCACCATTCTTTGTGCCACCTTTTGATCCAGCCAGCGAGCCGTTTCTCTGGACATCATCATCCGTCGTGCCACCGACAGACCCATACCATCCCTATTTTGTCGGGCCTTCCACGGAGGATGTCCTCGTTTCATTTATGCTGCAGCATGACGCGCTGACGCGTCGTGTTCAGGCCTTGGAGCAGCAGTTAGAGCATCTGTCTCGTTCTCACCATGCCATGGAGGAGGACTGGCTTCTCATGCGCAGTTTGTTCTATTTTCATTTTCCTCCTCCACCACCAGCAGCATGAGGGCACTTTTGGTTTGATGCAGGTACCACCCCTTTTGATGAGAAGACGGCGATTAAGTCGGCTACATAGCTTTTTGAAGACCACCTGACGATTCTGACTTTTGATGTTTGGTATTTGTATATGTTTAGATGTTTCGGGCAAGGGCGTTGTGACCCTTGGTCCCTTTTTGGATGTATGTTACAATTGTGGAACTTGTAAACATTGTAATCGTGGTCTTGGTTATATAAAAGCTTAATCGCAGTGTTCTCATTACATGCATGGCTGATTTATTGATATATTTATAACATGGGATGTTGTGTGATTGATTGTTTATAACATGAGATGTTATGTATTGGTTTATTTTAACATGAGATGTTATGTATTATTACTATCATTTTATACGCACACTTTACCTACCATGACCTGACTCGCGTAAACCATCTTTTAGAAGATGCCACCGAGACGTGATCCACGCATGCCTGCCAACGAGGCAGAACTTCAACAGATCATCGCTGTCGCCATAGCGCAATACGCCGCCTCTTAAGGAGGACCCAGCGGAGGCAGTTCAAACAATAACGGCAACAACAATCCGCCTCATGGTAATACTAAGTCTTTAAGGCATACCATGATACATTGGATATCTATAGCAAGTTTGCTAATGCCATTCATATATTGTAACGTATGTGCAGGGTGCACCTACAAACAGTTCTTAGACTGCAAATCCGTAAACTTTGATGGCACCGGAGGTGCTGTTGCTTTTGTTCGTTGGGCAGAAAAGACTGAATCAGTTCTCCGCATGAGCAAACGCGCTCCAGATCAGCAGGTTACTTACATCTCTGGGCTATTCTTGAACGGAGCCCTGTCATGGTGGAATTTACAAGTCCAAACACTTGGTGAAGCCGCAGCCTACGCATTGACGTGGAACGAGCTGAAAGAGCTCATGCGCAAAAAGTATTGCTCTCGCGCTGAAATTCAAAAGTTGGAAACTGAGTTTTGGCATCTGAAGATGGAAGGACCAAAAATTGTGGAATATGTTCAGAGGTTTCATGACCTGTCACAGGTTGTACCTTATATGGTCACGCCAGAATTTAAGCGGATTGAGCGTTTCATTTGGGGTTTAGCTCCTCAAATCATTAGTATGGTGACCTCTTCAAAACCGGTGACAATCACTGAGGCGATCGATCTAAGCGTAGCTCTCACTGAGGAGGCGATCCGCCTAAACAAGTTTTCTGAGGTTGAGCAAAAGAAGAAGGAGACTCATGTAGAGTCGTCCGGGGATAACAAAAGAAAATTCTCGAATTTCAAACAAGGCACAAGCAGTGATGGCAGGAAAGGAGAGTCAAACACGCCGACCCGAGCTACGACTGGTACTGGTAGGAAAGGAAGGGCATACATGGGCACTCTGCCCAAGTGTAACACATGCCAGCGCCATCATACCGGTCAGTGCAGACTAAGAACATGTGAAACTTGTGGGAAAAATGGACATTTGAAGGATACTTGCTGGGTTAATACTGGCCGGGGTGGCCAGGGAGGTTTCGGTAGTAGAAACAATAATCGTGATGGAAATGGAAATCGTGCACAAGGAAATAACGGGGGGAATGGAAATCGAGGCAACAACGCGAATCAAGCTGGTACTGTAAACCGAAACCAAAACAACAATCAAGCTGGGAATGGAGGTGGAAACGGGCAAAGACCAGGTTGCTTTAACTGTGGTGATATGGGGCATTTTAAGCGGAACTGCCCAGAATTGAATCAAGCGCGTGGAAGAGTTTTCAATATCGAAGCGAGGGAAGCGCGCCAGGATCCCAATGTTGTTACTGGTACGTTCCCTGTAAACCAACGCTTTGCATCCGTTTTATTTGATACTGGTGCCGATTATAGCTTCGTATCGTTAGAGTTTAAGAATATGCTTGGTTTAGCCGCTAGTAAATTAGATATTCCTTACTCAATTGAATTGGCTAATGGAAAGTTAGTAGAATCCAATGAAGTGGTCAGGGGTTGTGTAATCGAGTTGGGAGAGCGTGAATTTGCTTTGGATCTACTACCAGTCCAGTTGGGGAGCTTCGACGTGGTAGTAGGAATGGATTGGTTATCAAGCAACAAGGCTGAAATTGTTTGTCACGAAAAGGTAGTTCGTATCCCAACCGAAGATGGAGAAACAATTGTGGTTCATGGGGAGAAGCGGGATACGCCTTTAAGAATTATCAGTTGCCTGAAAGCTCGTAAGTGTTTACAAAAAGGATGTGCTGCCTTCCTGGCACACATCGTTGATAAGAAAGCTGCTGAGCCAAAAATAGAAGACATCCCTATCATGAGGGAATATCCTGAAGTCTTTCCAGAAGACTTGCCAGGATTGCCACCCCAAAGGCAAGTGGAATTTCACATTGACTTAGTTCCAGGTGCCGCGCCTGTAGCTAGGGCACCTTATAGACTTGCACCGTCAGAGATGCAGGAGTTGTCGACACAACTCCAGGAGTTACTTGACAAAGGATTCATCCGACCAAGCTTCTCACCTTGGGGAGCTCCAGTTTTATTTGTCAAAAAGAAAGACGGTAGTTTTCGGATGTGTATTGACTACCGGGAGTTGAATAAGCTGACGATCAAGAATAGATACCCTCTGCCAAGAATCGATGATCTATTCGATCAACTCCAGGGTTCAAGTTTTTACTCTAAGATCGTCTTCGATCTGGGTACCATCAGTTAAGAATACAAGAAGAGAGCATCCCAAAGACAGCCTTCAGAACTCGTTATGGACACTACGAGTTCCTAGTCATGCCGTTTGGCCTGACCAACGCGCCTGCTGTTTTTATGGACCTAATGAACCGAGTCTGCAAGCCGTATCTCGATAAGTTCGTGATTGTATTCATCGACGATATTTTAATTTATTCGAAGACAAAGGCTGAACATGAACAACACTTAAGAGCTATTCTGGAGTTGTTGAAAAAGGAACAGTTGTATGCCAAATTCTCTAAGTGCGAGTTTTGGCTACGTGAAGTCCAATTCCTTGGACACGTGGTTAATGGAAATGGAATCCATGTCGATCCCACCAAGATTGAAGCAATCAAAAATTGGGAAACTCTAAAGACGCCAACCGAGATTCGACAATTCTTAGGCTTGGCTGGTTACTATCGAAGGTTCATTGAGGATTTTTCAAAAATCGCTCAATCACTGACACTCCTCACACAGAAGGATAAGAAGTTTGATTGGGGAATCAAACAGGAAGAAGCATTTCAGTTGTTAAAAGATAAGCTCTGCAATGCGCCGATCTTAGCACTACCGGAAGGTACAGATGATTTCGTGGTATACTGTGACGCCTCACATCAAGGATTGGGTTGCGTGTTGATGCAACACAAGAAAGTTATAGCTTACGTGTCACGCCAGTTGAAAGTACATGAAAGGAACTATACCACGCACGATTTGGAACTAGGCGCAGTGATATTCGCATTAAAGATCTGGAGACACTACCTATATGGTACGAAGTGTACAATCTTCACAGACCACAAGAGTTTACAACACATATTCAACCAGAAAGAGCTGAACATGAGACAAAGACGTTGGGTCGAATTATTGAATGATTACGACTGCGAGATAAAGTACCATCCAGGGAAGGCGAATGTGGTCGCCGATGCCCTAAGTCGTAAAGAAAGGATCAAGCCCCTAAGGGTTAGGGCTTTGGAGATGATTATCCAGACAGATCTTTCCCTGCGCATTCGTGCCGCGCAAAAAGAAGCTCTTAGGGAAAGAAACCTTGAAGAAGAATATCTTCGTGGGATGGAGAAGCAATTAGTACCAAACAAGGAAGGAACGTTATGTTTTATGAAAAGGATTTGGGTTCCTCTGTTTGGTGGTTTGAGGAAAGTTATTTTTGATGAGGCACACAAATCACGGTACTCTATTCATCCCGGGGCGGATAAAATGTACCAAGATCTTAAGGAGTATTATTGGTGGCCCAGGATGAAAGGCGACGTTGCTGTTTATGTTAGCAAATGTTTGACGTGTGCCAAGGTGAAAACTGAATATCAGAAGCCTTTGGGACTTCTGCAACAACCTGAAATTCCCAAGTGGAAATGGGAACAGATTTCAATGGATTTTATAACGAAACTGCCCAAGACGCCCAGGGGCCATGATACTATTTGGGTGATAGTTGACCGCCTAACAAAGTCCTCACATTTCTTGCCAATCAAAGAGAAAGACAATACGTGTAAACTTGCGGAAATTTACATGAGAGAAATCGTTGCACGTCATGGAGTGCTTCTCTCGATCATCTCTGATAGAGATGGACATTTCATATCAAGGATTTGGCAATCCTTCCAAGAAGCTTTTGGCTCACAATTGAATTTGAGCACTGCATTCCATCCGCAAACTGATGGCCAAAGTGAAAGAACTATTCAGACATTGGAGGATATGCTGAGAGCCTGTGTAATGGATCTTGGTGGTAGCTGGGATAAGCATTTACCACTGGCCGAATTCTCATACAACAACAGCTACCACACTAGTATTGGAGCCGCGCCATTTGAAGCTCTTTACGGAAGCAAGTGTCGATCACCATTATGCTGGGCTGACGCAGGTGATAGACAGCTTGTTGGTCCCGAAATCGTCCAAGAGACGACAGACAAGATTGCGCAGATTCGAAAACGTATCGAAGCGGCTCGCAAAAGACAGAAAGCCTATGCGGATCCAAACCGGAAACATTTGGAATTCCAAGTTGGAGATATGGTTTTATTGAAAGTTTCACCCTGGAAGGGGGTGGCACGCTTCGGAAAGCGTGGGAAGTTGAATCCGCGTTACATTGGCCCTTTCAGAATCCTATAAAGGATTGGGCTTGTAGCCTACAAGTTGGACCTACCTGCTGAACTCCATGGTGTTCACGATACCTTCCATGTATCCAATTTGAGAAAAAGTGCAACACAAGATACAGTGATCATTCCTGCTGACGAAGTACATATCGACAACACGCTCCATTTTACTGAAGAACCTGTTGAGGTCACGGATTGGAAAGTAAATAAAACTCGCAGGAGTAGTGTCAAACTCGTCAAAGTTCATTGGAATGCTAGGCATGGACCTGAATTCACGTGGGAACGTGAGGATCGAATGAAAGAGAAATACCCCCATTTATTTCCTAAGAACCCTGCATCTAGTAGCAGAACTTAAATTTCGGGACGAAATTTCTTTAACGGGGGGAGAATGTGACAACCCTCACCAAACCAGGTATCCGTACGAATTAATTAATATTTAATTACTGCTTAATTACTGTGCTTGCTTACATCTGTGTTTAAACTGCTTACTGATTTCTGTTACATACATACTCATGCATCACATTTATACTGTCACTCTATCATTTACACATAGACATCAGTGACAACCATGATGCACAAAAGCACAGTGAGCACACTATATGGATAACCCAGGAAACATGCTGACATAACCAGCATCAGGCAGATACTGCCTCTAAGGCCAGTATGAGCCGGGAATAGATTGCTACACTGGTAGTGAGTGTAGGGAGGTGAGGATTGCAGAACTACGTCACTAGGTGAAGTTTATAGTGACCGGATGTGCCTAAAACGTACTTTAAGTACCAAATTCTGCACTTTAATACAAAACTCAGCGTTTTAAATTACTAATAAAGTTCAAAAACATTGCAGAACGGTCCCGTATATTTTCCTAAGTACCGGGAATAATTTATGTTACAAAAATATACATAAAGGACCTTTTTCGGCATAATTAAACATTTTAACGGAACGGTATTTAATCGTATAACCGGACACTACCCGGGACACTAAATTTTTGGCAGACACTTTGTTTTATTATTTATGGCTGGTCATGATCCCCGTATGCCATAACACCCGCTAGAAATCAATCCACCACATTACTTACATCATAACTTACCTTTACTAATTTAGTCACAATTTTTCACTTACACCCCCCCCCCCCCCCCCAACGATTTAGTCCCCATGGGACCCCACATATCCATCTAGCCATGCTTCCAATATTTAGTAAGATTATATTTGAATTGTTTAATTGATTGTTTGCTTGTGTAAGTGTTCATAAAATATGAATGATCTATAAAGGTATGTCACCTTAGATAACTTATCATTTCACCAAGATTTCTCTCCATTTCACTCTCTCTCCCTCTTGATCAGCTGCCCAAAACCGAACACACCATCACCACCTTAAACATCATCATCTTCTTCATTACATTGTCCATTCAAAGCTTAGTTTACATCCATGGAAGGTGCAACTTGAAGGGACTTCATAGGAGCTTGTTCTAGTCCTTCTCACCATCATTTTCTCATCACTTTCTTCATTTGATTCTTCCCTAGCTAGAGGCTAGTAGTAAGTTTCCTTACACTTGATTTCATCTTGTTCGAAAATTATGATATGTAGTATGATGTTTTGTTGTTTAAATCACTAAATTACAAGGATACTAGAAAATATGAAACATGTGTTATGAACATAAAAGCTACATAAAAGTTTACTTGTGGCTGAATTTTTGAAGCGGAATCTTGTGGGTTTGAGGGTTGGTTAAATCATACTTGATGTTTAAAAGTTGTTTCCTTGCTAAATCCATTGTTCGGACACTCGTTAATGCGATTTAGTGATGTTTAAACCGTGAAATAACATGCTGATGTACTTTTCCAGCCGCCTTCAACAGGCTGTAAACGGACTTTAAAAACTCGAAAAACGGAATTTCAAAAGCCTAAATCGTGTCTTTTCGAAAAACCAAGAAAATGGCCCTGGAATCGTATTTTTCTGATGTCGGTTACTATTTGAAAAATCTGTTTTCGTGACAGCAGCTAATTCTAATTTTTACTGCAGTAAATTGGGCTGTGCGTTTTCGATCACAACTTAAAACCTGAACCAAACCAGCCCCTGAAACTTTTATCAAAGATGGTAATGGATGTATTTGTGACCCTCGAACTGGAAATTCAATAAACGGACTTACGAGGAATTTTTGACGAATTTTTCCGTAAACTGTGATCAGAATGTAACAAATCTGATCACAGTTCAGTAAACGATTTTCTATAAATTACTGATAATGAACTAGACCCCGAAATTTTTACACATTAATTTGTGGGTCGATTATGACGTTCCGCAAAAATTTGGGAATTTTTGGAATAAGTTAAGTATTTTATTTAGTCGTTCGAAAACAGTCCAGTTTCCACATATTGAAACTGAAACGACAAGGGTAGCGTTTCGCGTGTTAAAACGTAAGGGTTGATTGTTGATGATCATGGGTTGATTTCAAAAAGAAAATGATGTGCGTATTAGCACGGACACCCCCGTTTTTAGGGGAAGTTCTGGCGAATTTTTCTAAAAATGCCAAGACTTAGAAAAATTATTTTTCTAACAAATATGTTTAACTTTATTTCTCGGAATTAAACCTCGCCATGAGTTTTGACATAAAACTTTAAAGTGTTGGATATGAAACTTGTAAATATATTTTGTCAATACTTTAAGTCGCCAAATACATAATACATGTACGAATACCCCATCCTTGGGAAGGAATCTATTTATACGATAACCAAGAAATATAAACACGAAATAGTTGTCTAACTATTTCCCCAAGAACGTTAAAACTCTAAGCTAAGGCACGGCCGTTCGTCTAATAGATATTAGCACGTTGTAGGTTGTCGTACTGCAGACCGAGTTGAGTTGCTGTTATCGAGGACGCATTACGGTGAGTTCATGTCCCCCTTTTCTCTTAACTGTTTTCAGTTTTCTAAACTGCGGGGGTGAAATACATGTTACTATGATTACGAGTACTTTATACATGGTATGGTTAGCGTAAGGAGGGTTACTACTTAGATCATGTGAGTGGGTAGGCGGGAACTGGAGGCCATTAATCCTCATGGTAGGACCGAGGGACACAATGCGGTAGATCTATTTGGGTGTAGCGAGCCCAGCTCCAGGCCCACAGTACGGACCTTGGAGTGACTATGTACCCGACGCACAAATCCGCTAGGTTTGAGTCTTCCTACTTGCACTTCACACATACCAATGGCCTTGCAAACCATTGGTGATCTCTATTTCCTTATTTGCTACATACCAGGGTTTTTATACTTACAAGGATTTTACATACTCATTTGCACATGAACTCGCTCAACATTATGTTGATTTTTCCAACTTACATGTATTTCAGGGAACTAAGGATCTGGCACGGTATGCTACGTTTTCCCGCTGTGTTAGAGTTACGGGATCATCCATGTTTAGGGGTCGCGACTTTTACCTGGACGAGTCGCAAGTCTTAAACAGTTTTTATGTTATATTTGTGGTTGCGTTTTAAGAACTAAGTTTTTATGTTATCAGGTTGTAACTTCCGTTGTATGTGTCAACGCATTAAGACAATGTTGTAATATTTTACTTTTCAAACTTAAATCTATGGATGATCTGCATGTTTTATTTTCATATAGCTTTGTTGTGATTAAGCTATGGTATTAAGAAGTCACACCAAATTAACCCACGCTTCCGCAAAGCCAGGGTGTGACATTCATATCAAGAGAAACATGAGTAAGAAGGGTTCGCGAAAATGCGATGACAAACGAGAGTAAGCACACATGTGTTCAAGCAACAATAGCTATACTAACTAAGCATATCATGAGCAAAGTTCTACGTAATCTATCATGTAGGTAATATAACATAAACCATATCACCTAGAATGTCGAGTCTTGCACGTGGAGTGAAGCGTCATTGTGGATCGTAGAGCACTGTACAGGTTATAGTCTGGTTTTAACAAAAACGTTTTCCCTTATTAAAACCAAGTTCTCTATAACCAATGGCTCTGATACCAATCTGTCACACCCCCAAAAATCCACACGCGGAGTATCACCGCTTGGAGGCGTCACTGACCAGGATCAAGCCACCAATCATATTGAACAACATATAAGTAAATATAATTCAACCAAGCAATATGAAAGGTGTTCAAAAAAAACCCAAAGCATAGTTATATGTTTAGCGGAAGCATAATTTGTAAAACCCATAACAAGTATTAAATGTGAAATAAAGTAATGTTTAAAGCATGGCACACACTGCCATGTCCCACAACGACCATTCCTCCCTGTGCAAGCTCCATGAGTACCTAATGACCTGCAAGGCATGTAGCAATGAATTAACAACAAAGTTGAGCGAGTTCACAGTTGGTTGTTTGGTTATAGTATTCATTTCATAAATCGTATGTTCGTTTTGTAACCCATGTGTCGTATTAATCCTTATCGCGGCCTATCCAGGCATGTGTGCGATGATTAGTGGGGGCTTTCCATGTGTTACAAGACCACGCGTATCGACTGCTACGAAAATGTAAGAGGTGCCCTAAGTCAATGTCTATCAGCATTGACCCTTTGCCCATAGTCCATTAGTACACGCCCGTCCGACTGGCACGGTGTGAGGTTTGTTAAACCTAATAGCGCTATTAACTAATGACCCGCTCGCCCTAGGCCTCGGCGATTAAGTCGATAATTGAGGGACTTCCTTTGATAGAGTTGATGGTCTTAAGATTGTGTACGTAGGCTTTACGTACGTGCCATTCAATCCGAGGACAGTAGTAAGTATAACTGTACATAGGTTTTACGTACGTGCCCTTCAATCCGAGGACAGTAATAAGTAGTTTTAATAGTAATGGTTGTACGAGTAGTTATCCAATCCCATTCCCAACCCCTGGGAATCCCATGCCTTGGCTAGTGTGAACTCACCTTGGTTTGCTCGGCAGATACACAGAAAGGTCAAGTCTAGCAGCTAGTGGTCAACCACGTCCTAACATGGTTACCATACAAGTCAGGTTTTGGTTTCAAGTAGTGCACACAAGTATCACATAGATAGCATATAAGAAACACATACGGATCATGGCAAACATGCAACATCACGTTCAACAGTTATCTCGTATTCCGTATTGGGCTCGCACAAGCTTAGTGGCCTTGTGCGAGTCATCCGTTGGAGCCCAAAACTACCCGGCCCAATGTCAAGAAACCCAACAAAACCATAACATGAATACAACCCTAGTAACATGTCTTGTGCAATTCAGTACTTCATCCGGCCCAACATATAACATAACATTCCTAACATGTATCGGCCCAAATAGACAACACAAGTCTTGTGCGGTCCGAATAGACTTGTGCGATCTGCTTTGGTTGTGCGACTGGGTTTGGGCTTTGAGGCCCAACAGTTAAACACACATCATTACTTGTGCGACTATGGGTGCCTCGTGCGAATGATGACACCTTGTGCGACCAGGAGTCTTGTGCGAATGGACACCTTGTGCGTGTGGACCTCTTGTGCGATCAAGAGGTCTTGTGCGACTGTTTTAATTTCCGTTTGTCATGCATAACAGTTACCAACATTTAGTGGTTTCCAATTTCACAATTTATTAATAAATGCTAACAACTTCCAAATCAAACAAAAATAGATCAAATCATTGTTTTTAACAACTAATTTACATAAACCCTAAAATCACAAATATGAATAACAACCTAACAAATTCTACTGTTTGATTCGATTTCTGAATATACAATCGATTACAATGCATCTGAATCAAGATTATCATCACATAAACATCAATTCTAATCTCGGTTTAAGCACCCTACACAAGTGATTCGATCCACATAAACAACCCCTAGTGATTAGCAATCATAAGCAATCATTTAACATTCTTCAAATCATTCATCAACAATCCACAAACAGGTTATGATGATCAATCAACATCTATTCGGTTCTTAATTATAACATCCGATCCACTTAAGCATAATCACATAAACATCATTGTTCATCATATAAGCAATCACTTAATCATTATATAAAATCATGGAATCATAACATCATGAACACTAACCGATTTGAGAGGAGGATGGAATAGATGATTGATCCGAACAAGAAAAGATCTTCGATGATGAGGGAATGTGTGTGGCTGCCTTCGAGTTCGTGAGAGAGAGAGAAAGAGCACTAGGGTTTGTAGATTTGTTTGTTTTGGTAAAGTGTGAGATGGGTACTAGCACCCCATGTGTTAATCGACTAAAGGGGATGGGCTGAACCCTCTCTTGGGCTGCCCTTGATCCGAATACAAGTTGTGGCCCCAATGGGCTTGTGCGATCGGGTGAGTGTTGTGCGTTTACATCATACATACATTCACATAAACACATAATCATGACATTCAATTAATCAACCAAATTCATATAGTCACAAACGTTACATTAAGGTACAAAGATAGGTTCAGAAATACGAGTTGTCACAGAACCTAATAACTCAGATTAATTAAGCGAACAACAACAATAACAACAATGCTCAGTGTAGTTTCAAAACGATTAATTCGGCTAAACCACTAACGTTTTATGGGTCTCAAGGAGCAACTGCTCTCCTGCAATGGTTCGAGAGATTAGAGAGCACATTTAAACATGTTCAGTGTCCGAATGAACGAAAGGTTGAGTTTGCATCCAGTGTTTTTGAGAAGCGTGCTCTAACGTGTTGGAATGGTGTGATGCGTGATAGGGGTGCCGATGTGGCAATGGCACAAACTTGGGAAGAGCTACGGGCTCTCATGTTGAAAGAGTTCTGTCCCCGTCACGAAATAAGGGCTTTAGAACGAGAATTCGACGATCTGAAATAAGATGGGGGAGAACACCGTGCGTATATGGATCATTATGAGGAGCTGAGTTTATTGTTTCCTACTATGGTTACCCTGTTGGAGAAATCGATTGAGAGGTATATCGATGGTCTGCCTGATTCCGTGTAAGATATAGCTACTGGTAGTAACCCTACCACGGTTCGTCAGACAATCGAATTGGATGCAACCCTGACTGAGTCTCAAGTTAGAAAAGGTAAACTAACCCGCAAGGGTGATAAGAAGTAGTCGACCGACACCTCTCAAGACAAGGGTAAGGGCAAAAAGAAGGGCGAGTCATCAAGGAGGTCGAGGAAGCGAAAGGCTTCCCAAAACTTTGCTGTCACTGCATAAAACGTCCAGAACCCACCAACGTAACCTCCTGCCAAGAAACAGTATGCTGGTACCGCACCTCACTGCAATAGGTGCAATGGTCATCATGTGGCACATCAAGCTTGTAAACAGTGTACCACATGTGGTAAACTTGGGCACACAGCCAACATTTGTCGTTTGGGTCAAAATCAAGCTGCTCAGAATCCAGCACAGGCTCAGGGAAATGCTGCTAGATTCCCACCTGGTTCATGTAATAACTGCGGAGAAATGGGTCATTTCTGCAACAATTGTCCGAAGCTTGCGAATCCGAATACCAATGTGAATCCCACTCGTGGACGAGAATACAATTTGAACGCTAACGAGGTGCGGGCTAACAACGAGGTTGTTAATGGTACGTTCCTTGTTAACCATCAACCTGCATCAATTCTTTTCGATTCTGGTGCCGATAGAAGTTTTGTTTCGTTATCATTTGACCCTTTACTTGCGATACCTAGAACTAAACTGAGGAAACCCTTATCTGTTAAAGTTTCTACTGGTGAACCTCTTGTACTCGATTATGTTATTCGCGATTGTCAATTGAACCTCGATAACCATCTTTTTCCTATTGACCTCACACCAATGCAACTTGGGAGTTTCAATATTATTGTTGGGATGGATTGGTTAACTAAGTTTCATGCTGGGATGGTTTGTTTTGATAAGATTGTTCGTATTCCCCTTTCATCTGGCGATATTCTAGAGGTTCGTGGCGAGAAACCATCTAGTGGTATGAAACTCATGTCGTGTACGAAAGCCCAAAGTTATTTACGAAAAGGATATGTGTTCTTTCTGGCACATGTCACAGAGGAGAAAGGCATGAGCATGTGTATTCAAGATATTCCGATTGTTCGAGATTATCCAGAGGTATTTCCTGATGAACTGCCTGGTTTGCCTCTAGTTCGTCAAGTCGAGTTTCATATAGATCTTGTACCTAATGCCAACCCGATTGCGAAAGCACCTTATCGTCTTGCACCGTCCTAGATGCAAGAGTTATCTAAACAGCTTCAAGAGTTATCTGACAAAGGATTCATCTGACCGAGTTATTCACCTGGGGCGCTACAGTCCTGTTTGTGAAAAATAAAGATGGATCTTTTCGAATGTGTATCGATTATCGTGAGCTTAATAAGCTTAACATCAAGAATTGATATCCCCTACCACGAATTGATGATCTCTTTGATCAGCTGCAAGGTGCTACATGTTTTCCAAGATTGATTTGCGTTCTGGGTATCATCAGCTTCGTGTACTCGAAGAAGATATTCCCAAAACTGCTTTCCACACGAGATATGGTCACTACGAGTTCACTGTCAAGCCTTTTGGTTTGATGAATGCCCCTGCTATTTTCATGGATTTAATGAATAGGGTTTGTAAACCTTATTTATACAAGTTCATCATTGTGTTCATTGACGGCATTCTTATTTATTTGAAGTCTCAAGCCAAGCACGAACAACACCTTCGTCTAACGATGGAACTTCTGAAGAAGGAACAACTTTTTGCTAAATTCTCCAAATGTGAATTTTGGCTCAAATAAGTTCAGTTTTTGGGTCATATTGTTAACGAGCAGGGTATTCATGTGGATCCTTCCAAAATAGCTGCTATTAAGGATTGGAACACACCTACAACACCTAAAGAAGTTTGTTCTTTTCTTGGTCTTGCTGGTTACTATCGACAATTTATTTCGAACTTCTCGAAGATCGCGGTTCCTCTCACTGCTTTAACTCAGAAGAATAAGCCTTTTGAGTGGGGACCTAAACAAGAAGAAGCGTTCCAAACGCTAAAATGAAAACTCTGGGATGCTCCTATTTTATCTTTGCCCGATGGAAAGGATGATTTTGTTTTCTTTTGTGACGCTTCGAATCTAGGCCTTGGTTGTGTTCTTATGCAACGAGGTAAAGTTATAGCTTATGCGTCAAGACAATTGAAAATTCACGAGAAGAACTACACCACTCATGATCTTGAGTTGGGAGCTGTGGTATTTGCACTCAAAATCTAGATACACTATCTCTATGGCACAAAGTGTGTGGTTTTCACACACCACAAAAGTCTCCAACACATTTTTAATTAGAAGGAGCTGAACATGAGACAATGACGATGGGTTGAACTCTTAAACGATTATAACTGCGAAATTCGCTACCATCCTGGTAAGGCGAATGTTGTAGCCGATGCGCTAAGTCGAAAGAACGAGTCAAGCTTAATTGTGTTTGAACTCTATCTGATATCCAATCACGTGTCTCTCAAGCTCAACGTACTTGTGTTTCACAAAATTTGATGGGTAAGGAATTACCACGTCAACTTGAGCTTAAACTCAAAACGAAGGACGATGGGTTACTCTATTTTAAGAATCATTTGTGGATTCCGAAACAAGACAATCTTCGCACTTTAGTGATGGATGAATCTCATAAGTCTCGATATTCTATTCATCCAGGTGCTGACAAAATGTACCAGGATCTTCGTACTCAGTACGGTGGCCTGGTATGAAAAGGATGTTGCCTTGTATGTATCGAAATGCCTAACTTGTCTCAAAGTCAAGGCTGAACATCAACGACCATATGGTTTTCTTGTACAACCAGAGATACCGGTTTGGAAGTGGGAGAACATTTCAATGGATCTCATCACTAAGTTACCGCGCACATCTAGAGGTCATGATGCTATTTGGGTAGTCATTGATCGACTAACGAAGTCAGCTCACTTTATACTGATTCGCGAGGATCTATCTGCTGATAAACTTGCCAAGATTTATGTTGATGAGATTGTATCTCAACATGGTGTTCCTTTGGATATCATATCTGATCGTGATGCTCGATTTTCATCTCACTTTTGGAAGACCATGCAATCTGCTATGGGAACCCAACTAAATCTAAGCACTGCTTATCATCCCCAAACATATGGACAATCCGTGAGGACGATACAAACACTGGAGGATATGCTTAAAGCATGTGTGATAGACTTTGGTGGTTATTGGCATTCTCATCTACTGTTGATCGAATTCTCTTACAACAATAGTTATCATGCTAGCATTAATATGGCACCGTTCAAAGCTTTATACGGTCGAAAATGTCATTCACCTGTCTGTTGGAATGAGATCGGTGAAGCTCAGCTTACTGGACCTGAGCTCATTCTGGAAACGACAGATAAAATAAAGAAAATTCGCGATAATCTTCTGGCAGCTAGAAGCCGTCAAAAGAGTTATGCGGATATGCGACGCAAGCCCTTGAAATTTCAAATCGGAGACAGTGCCCTACTCAAGGTGTCACCTTGGAAGGGAGTGGTGAGATTTGGAAAGAAAGGAAAACTTGCACCATGATATGTTGGACCATTTAAGATTGTTGAAAGAATCAGAAAGGTTGCCTATCGACTTGAGCTACCTCCTGAACTTGGGAATATTCACCCAACATTCCACGTGTCCAATTTACGAAAGTGTTTAGCCGATACTAATCTTCATATTCCACTCAACGAAATTCAAGTTGATGACACGATGCACTTTGTCGAGAAACCTGTGGAGATAATGGACCGTGAAATCAAACGATATGTTGGACCATTTGGATTGTTTTCGCGTTCGTTCAAGTTTTCGTCGTAATTAACCAAATAACGTGACCGTACGACCAAACGATCCGACATCTGAGATGTTTTCAAGAATATTTCATGTTCCCTATGCTTTAACTTCATTTTAGAGGCTTGAAATGGGATTAACGGGGCTTAAAAACATCAAAATCTAAGTTTTGGGCTTGCAAGGGCCAAAACTGACAAATCTGCAAAGTTGGTCGCTGGGCGCGTAAGCCCACATCTACTTCTACGCGGGGCGCGACAGACTACCAGATCAGAAATTTTGAATCTGGTCACAGCAGCTGATTTCAATGGTTTTCAACATGGTTTTGGGATACCATTTGCTAGTTTTTGAGTTCCCATTGTATTATAATCTATGGGCACAAGTGTATGGCTTAGATTAGGCTTTGAATTGCTCAGAAACACTTGTAAAGATCTTGTAAACTCAAGACTTCCTATAAATACCCACCTTGTTCAACCTTCATTCCTCACACATTGATCTAAATCTGCTCTAAGTTGAGGCTAAGGCTCCATACCTGAGTGTTTTGGATCAATTCTTCCTAGCTTGGACCCTTTGTAAGCTAATTTCATGCTTGTTTATGCTTTTCAAGCGTGAAAGTCAAACAGTGTTTGACTTTCAGCTTTGACCACGATTTGGTCAAGTCAAAGTTCAATCGAACTTTGCAATGTGAGCGTAATCATGATGGTTATAGTCCCTTGTGACTATACCTACTGATTACCACGTCGATTAGTCGAAGTGACGAGTCAAAGTTTCGGTCAAAATATGTGTTTATACGTATTTTGCGACGAAGCTATTTTCGGGTATCAAAACACTTTGTTTTGATATCAAACCTGTTTTCTAACTTAGTTAAACATGTTTTAACATGTTTAACTCGTCACCTTTAGTCTAGTGCTTGTTTAGGGTCGAAAGTCAAGCGGTCTTGACAACCGCTTAGACTTTCGAACCCGACCCGTTTGGTTGATCGTTAGGATCCGACCAAGCATGTTTTGTGACCATAGTTGTATCGGGAATAACCTTCCGAGGTTATACTTTATGGTCACTTAGTTTAATTAGTTGTAGGATAGGTAGTTTATATGCCTTAGGAAAATGACCAAAATGCCCTTTTCATGCATAAGTGGAATAACCTTCCGAGGTTATACCTTATGGTCACTTAGTTTAATTAGTTATATGATAGGTAGTTTATACCGCTGATAGTTCTTATATATAAGTGCTTTTATCATATTACAAATCCGTAGCGTTATTTAGTTCACTTGGACGAACGATTTTCAAACGATACACAAAACGATGTTTACTAAATGATATAAACCATACGAGTTTTATTACGAGAATGAATTACAATTTGGTCTACTTAAAAAAATGTTTTGGGTTAAGATTCATGGCAACGAGATTTTATAAACTATAAACAACTTGTTTGATTTGGTTAATCATATTACAATACAAACATTTACAAAACAAGGTTTTCTAATATCGATTAATGAAGTTGTACGAGTTATCTCAACATGTAAACGAGCCATGAATCTGACACTCTCACAAAACCTATGTGCTCGCCGGCTTTTTTATGCTGACTTTATTTTCACGTATGTTTCAGGTGGTGTTGAATGATGTTGATTGCGACTAGGATGCATGCTCACTTAGGATGGGACGAGGCCTTAGTGACTTAAATAACGATGATAGACAAGGCGGAACTACACACAAGGATTAAACGTTCACATAGCATAAAAGTCTCAAATTTCACAAGGATCAAGTTTCCATGTGTACAGTGGATAGAGTAAGTTTCAAATTGTAACATATGAAAATTCAGAAACCCTAAAATAATAAATATCATTAACTATGTCAATTTAAAAAAAAAGAATCTAATACATTTTAAAATCAATTAATCGATTATTGTTTTTAAGGGAACATTTGTTGATTAAATGTTTAACAATATTGTAGTGCTTTTTTATTAACAATTAAGTAAATAATAATTTAGTTTAGGGTCATTTAAATATTAAACTAAATTAGAAGATTTGTTTTGAAAGTTAATTGATAATCTATGGGTCTATATGAAAATACATATTAAATCATTTGACTATCATTCGACTATGATCATCTTGCCTTTTTCCATTTCGAATTTTCCGTAACTTCCAAAATTGGCGGCATGAATGTAGATGATGATGAATATGATTATTATTTGATATCCTTTAGCAATCGTTGGTTCCCAAAAAAAAATCACACACACACATGCAAATCCTTACGAACCCCGCTAAAGAAACCACCGTCGCTCATCATAATGAATCACAACCGCCGTGACAAGCCTTCGCAGTACCACCTTCTCCCTACACCATCACACACGATTTGTCACACCCTGTCTTTTGCGGAAGCGTATGATGTGTGACTAGCTTGTTATCATTGCATTCAATCGTAATAAACAATTACATGATCAAAACGATGTTCATCCATTCATGAAAATTTGAGTATTTCAAACACTTGTTATTTAAGTTTTCAAAACACGACCTTTGACAAGGTTACAATTCAACAAAAGGGGATGACATCTAAACTTGTAGTTTACTTCTAGTTACGACACTTGTGCCCAAGATCCATCATGTCACCTGAAATACATGTAATTTTGGAAAACATCAACATAAAGTTGAGCGAGTTCATGCGTTTTTGTATTTCACGTTTTTATACTTTGTATGAAAACATAGTATGTATAATTCAAGTCTTTCTTGAGTACCCCACGTACTCAAGTATAATTCCCGTTTTCTTGAGTACCCCACATACTCAAGTATCATTCAAGTGTTCTTGTGTACCCCACATTTCAAATGATTGTTTATACAAGGACATTAAGGCATGTGAGGACATATGGAGCATTAGTGTTGGCTCCTTTAAGGCATGTGAGCATATGGAGCATTAGTGTTGGCTCCTTTACTGTGTCGATTACCCTCGACTGTGTCGATTAACCTCGACTGTGTCAATTTCCCTTGACTGTGTCGATTACCATGGACTGTGTCGATTAACCTCGACTGTGTCGATTTCCCACGACTGGGACACCGAAGCACTCAAGTGGTCACATAAGGACCCTGAGTGGGGCTCGGCCGTACCCGTTAGATCTAACCCTCGTCCCTAATTAAGTATTAATGGCATCTCAATATTTAGTTTAAGCTCACATGATCTAGTATTTTCTAGGATTTTCTTAAAGCTCATCATATTGCACTCACCACGAGTGCTTCTCGTATTCTTTTGTATTCTCAAATCATATTGCACTCGGTACTCGTTCTCACCAAGAGTGCTTCTCGTATTTTTACCATTTGTAAAAATTATAATATTTGTAACATGTATTTCACCCCCGAGAGTTATAAAACCAAAAACAGTTAAAGAAAAGGGGGAGCATGAACTCACAACTTTGCGTTCCTGTGCGTCGTAAACGTCACCGGATTTGCTTAATTAACGTGGTAACCTATACGCGTTTTCTTAACGTTAGTCACTAGACTTGTGTCGCACAAGTACAGTCACTCTCTATTGTGTATATATTCTTGTGTTAAAAATATTTTATATTTTTAACTAAGTATCTTACTTATATTATTTTCTCAAAAGTTAATATAAGTATCTCGTGTTTTGCACTTTGCAACCGAATTATGTATCTTGTATGTTGTATGTGTATTTTTATGTTTATACCCCTCATGAGTATTTAGTGTATCTTTAAGTCTTAATACACTAGCACGTATAACACATACTATATACACTTAGCACAAAAGTTGGTGATAAAATAATATATATTTTTCTCTCAAAAATATACATACTTATATCCATTTTTATTCTTGAAGAAATCCTCATTTCTTATCACCAAAAATTAGGGAAACCTTGGTAATACTTTAAATACATTTTTAGGGAATAAGTTTCCCAAACACTTATATTTTTCTAAGTGTCAAAATTTATAAATATTTTGACAGAGTTTCCCCTAAAAATGGAGGTTTCCCATGTTTTTCAAAACATGTGTTTATTTTCTTTTAAATCGTCAACAATCATCAACAACAATTATCAGCAATAATCATCAACAACAATCACTAATTTCTCCATTTCATGAACTTGAATATTTACAAAAATGTGTAGTAATTTACTAGCACATTTAGTAAGTCTTGTTATCTTTAAAAATAAGTTTAATTTCTTAAAAACTTTATTTTTAAAGAATATGAAGTTTCACAACTTCTAGTCGGTTTTACGAAAATTATTTCTTTGTTAAAACTTTTGTTACACAAGTGTCCACGCACTTGTTTGTTCATAAAAACACCTCTGCTTCATGAAAGATCCGGTTTTAAAACATGGTTTTGTCTTACAGTTGGTCTTTCGAAAATACCACTTGTAGATCTTTAGATCTACTAGTTTAGAACTCCATTTCATAAGATAATTGTTTTTACACAAGTTCATGTTTAGTGTGTAGTAGAGTTTCATCATTTAACCCTTTTCATTCTTAACATATTCTATGTCATGTTTCATGAACATGACTAATCTGGGTTAGATGATGATCCGAGCTACCACAACATAGATCGGCACTAAATAATCACCACAAAACAAGTCTTACAAGTTTTACACAACTCTTATGCTTTTAACCAACATGTTCATCATTTATGTAGACTTTTAGTTTCGATCTTGTGTGTATTTGATTTCTAACCATTAAATCGCTTATTAACCACTCTAAACAAGAACAAGATGGTGTTTTAGAGTACTTACTACTAGCACAAGGCTAGGGAAGTTCAAGAGTGCATATGAGGTGGATAAAAGAGAATGAGAGCGGTCCTTCAACTTCCGAACGCACCGACCTTCGTTGTTCACCTTCTTGCACCTTTGTATGGATGGAAAATGGCAAGATTGAAAACGAAAAGTGGTGGTGGTGGTGCCTATGTGGTCGGCCGAGAATATGGGCAAAAGGGAGAGAAAGTGTGAAGTTTTGAAATGGTGGTATTTATAGACCTTCCATATAGCATATTCCTAGCATATTCCTGGCATATTCCTGGCATATTCCTGGCATATTCCTGGCATATTCCTGGCATATTCCTGGTATATTCCTGGTATATTCCTGGTATATTCCTGGCATATTTCTGGCATATTCCTGGTATATTCCTGGTATATTCCTGGCATATTCCTGGTATATTCCTGGTATATTCCTGGCATATTCCTGGCATATTCCTGGCATATTCCTGGTATATTCCTGGGTTTGCTGCGTTGTCTGCGTTTTGCAGTGTAAGCGTTGTGTCGCGTAAGAACACACGGTATGCGCTTAAACTTGAAAAATAACGTTTTTAAGCGTTTTAATTTATTTTTCAACACGAACCTGATTAAAATAAAATTTTAATCATAACATAATATTTGTGGGATTAAATATTATCCGGGCGGTATATATGTAACCCTTGTATGTATCCTTGGGTTTTAATGTATTTTTGACGTTGGACCTACACCTAGGCCCTAATTCTAATGTCTGACTGCTTTCTGCAGTTCTGTTGACACGATGTGTCTTACCGGTGAGTTTACTAATTTTTGACGCAACGCTATCATTTATGCATAAAGCTATATTTTGTAGTATATATCATGCATGAATTCACTTGTATGGAATTCAGAAATTTATTTGTCTGGTAAACCAGATCATGCACAGTCATTTAAGCGCAAATCACTGTTCATCTAGTGTACGGAATGTACGGAAAAGTGACGGTTGTCACAGTCTCCCCCTGTTAAAAGAATTTCGTCCCGAAATTCAAGCGATGCCATCGGTCGTAGGGGAGTCGTGAAACCAATATGGTCACTTAGATTCATGATTTGTCTTCATGTTCCCATGAAATCTCTGAGTCATGTCATGAATTCTATCATACTCAAGTAAGTCGATCATGACTTTTCTGTATCTTGTGGACTCTTGGTCCATAACCTCAACAGGTTTCTATAGTATCACGGACTCTTGGTCCAAAACCTCAGCAGGTTTCTATAGTATCACGGACTCTTGGTCCAAAACCTCAGCAGGTTTCTATAGTATCACGGACTCTTGGTCCAAAACCTCAGCAGGTTTCTATAGTATCACGGACTCTTGGTCCAAAACCTCAACAGGTTTCTATAGTAATTCTTGTCGTTTGTCATTGACGTGAATCTTATTTGTGGGAACAACGACTGTTCCTTAAGTCAGACTCCTCTAACGATTAGAAACATGAATGTGTCGCGATCACTACTAATCTTTTTCTGGGAGTTTTCATCTTGTGAACAATGGTTCTGATCCCTACACCGGGGATTCAACCTTTTCGTTTTCCAACTCACACTACGCCTTCTCTAGGTGAGGCTCTCATTTTGGTCATACTTCTTGTCTCAAATTCTTTCGACTTATGCCGCTCATCGGCGTAATTTTTCTGTATTCTGCGGGCTGTCCTGATATGATCACATATCTGAAGGATCTTGCCTCTAGTTTTTCCTGGGCCATTTCGGGCCAGTTGATTGTTTATTTCTTGATCTCCGTTCAACAGGACGGAAATTTACTCATTATGTTCCGTCTAAAGCTTTACACGAAGCGGTTTAGACGGCGGTGTGATAGATACCGTTGTAGGAAAACTCCACTAAGGGCAAGTGAGTGTTTCGACTTTTCATTAAAGTTTATCACACAAGCACGTATTGTGTTCATACAGTCCGCATCGTTCAGCAGCTCAGTTCATATTCGAGTTCTTACGATCATCGGTGTGTTGCAACCCTTGTGATCAATAAAGATCGTGCAATGTTTTCTTTCGGGTAATGACGTCCAGTTTGCGGCGCGTAATTACTGTATCTATCTCAAGGTCTTTTCTCATGATTCCTTAATCAATGTGCCGCGTACGCAATGTTGTGGTCTCGTTGCATCGACGTACAATCGAGACTTTGTCGAGAGATGTCACATAATTGCAACTCTAGCTCCTTAGCTCTTGGTTGCAGGGTTGGCGTGAATTTCGTTCTTATCCACCATGTATCTTAAAGTTCTCCCTTCGTGAACTTGAAATCCGCTTTTCGTCATCATTGCCCATAACTGTGCTTTCTCTAAGAGTTGCAAGGTAAATTGCGGCTGTTGCTCACGACCTTCCTTGGTCGTTGGCCATATAAGAATGTAGTCAATAAGTATATGACTTATCCAGGTATGGCTCACACGTTCGATTCATGAGGTCCATGAATATTGTCGATGCATGTGTTAAGCCAAATGATACGACAAGGATCTCGTAATGCTCGAAGCAAGTCCTAAAGGTCGTTTTAGGGATATTTCCTTTTGTATTCACAGTGGAGGACCTCTTATCCTCAAGTTGATCTTTGAGTGGTAACTGGAACCTTACGATTGGCTCATTTGTGTCATCAGTCCTTGGCAAAGGATTCTGATTCTCAATTTTCTGAAATTTATGCAAAGTGGAGTCTTTCAACTTTCTCCTTGTGCCCTTAACTAAGGGTGTTATATCCTTGATTTCCTCTGCCTAGCAGCTCTTGCAGTTATATCAGAGGTTCATGCTTCGCTGGTGAAGCTAGTCGGTATGGCGTCATTCGTCACTGGTGCTGCTCCTGGCACGCGATTTATCCTAAACTCCTCTCTTCGCTACGGAGAGGCGTTCCTGGCAAGTCTTCCGAAAAGGCTACTGGGACTTCTTCCGTCACGGGGATGTTCTCAGGCTCTGCAGTCTACTCAGAGGCATTTCTATGCCTCTTCGACCAATGAGGGATGTCGTAGATCTGCCGCCTTGTGGGGTCTAGCATCCTTGCACCTATTGCAGGAAGTTTGGGTTTCATCATTCGCAAGAGGGATGCGACTGATTTTCGCATATCAAACGACGTCAGCTGTATACTTGGATTTCTGATCCATGCTGACTAACATATTATGACTTCGCGAGTCAATAGTAACAGAAGGTTCCGGCCTTCTGAGTCCCTAAATACAATCCTTAATCGTTTTGACTGTTTAAACTAGCCTCCTGTATGCCCGTTTCTAAAGAATACGGGGCGTCTATTTTACTCGAAACTAGGCCAAGCAGTTTCTTATGTTCTAAGCATGCAAGGTTAAAGTTGGTGCCAGTATTAATTAAAAGTAGATGCATTAGGTTGGTTAATAGGGAACGTACCCGTAACCGCATCTGGATCCTGGCGTGCTTCACGAGTTTCTATCGTGAAAACCCTTCCTTGCTTGTTTCTTCCCAGGGAAATTCTTCCTAAAGTGCCCTGCTTCACCACATCTGTAGCAACCTGGTATCCTCTTATTTCTTCCATCTGGGTCCTTCGCCCAACAGGCGTCCTTGCTGTGTCCTTCTTTTCCACACTTTCCGCACTTGGGCCTCAGACATCGACCTTCATGGTGAAAGTTGCATTCCCCACACCTCGGCTTAGTCCCCGAGTAGGTTTTACCACCGGCCTTATAAGTGGCTCCATCAGTTTTCCTGTAATGCGGCGGTTTCACTTTCTTTCTTTTGTTTGCTTTAGAGCTTCCATAGCGGGCTTGGGTGCTTATCTTTAGATTCGAAGACTTCCTCTTCTTATTGCCTGATGACTCCACATGAGTCTCTTTCTTGTTATCCTCAGATTCTGAAAATTTTCCCGCACGTAGAGCTTCTTCAGTAAGAGTGACACTCATATCGATAGCCTCTACAATGGTTGAGGGCTTTGAGGTAGTAACCATGCTCCTGATCTGGGGTGCAAGTCCCCAAATGAATCGTTCAACCCTTTTGAATTCCGGTTTGACCAAGTAGGTGACGACCCTAGACAAGTCGTGAAATCGTTGGACGTATTCAGGAATCTCCGGTCCGTCCATTTTCAAGTTCCAGAACTCCACCTCAAGCTTCTGGATTTCAGCCCTAGAGCAGTATTTCTTTTCCATCATTTCCTTGAGCTCGTCCCAGCTTAGTGCATAAGCAGCATCCGCACCAAGGGTTTGAACCTGAAGGTTCCACCAGGAGAGTGCACCATCTACGAATAACCCTGAGATATAAGTAACACTCTGTCGGGGCGAACAGTTACTCATTCTTAGAATGGAGTCAGTCTTTTCTGCCCAACGAACAAATGCAACGGCACCTCCTGTGCCATCAAAATTTAATGGCCTGCAGTCCAGGAATTGTTTATAGGTGCAACCAGTTGGAGGGTTATTTTCAGTAATGCCATCACTGTGCTTAGAGCGGAGGGCTTCATGTCGCGCAATTTCCTGTGAGATGCGTTCTTGCAGCTCGGCTTCTGTCCTTGGCAACGTACTGGTGTTTGTGTCTCGCCTGGGCGGCATTCTCTTCTGCCAAAATGGTATGAAGTAGGTTGGACAACATTTCAATTGTCTATGATATACATAGCACCATAAGCCACCCAATTTCACACGTATATATATAATCAGTGTATAAGCGAGGAAACAGTTATTGAGCCTTCACATAGGCTTGCCAACTTGGCTTATTGTTTGAAATGAACTCGAGGCTACATCGCCTTGGTCATTCAAGTTTTAGTTATTTCCTGCTACATTGGTTTTCTTAGGTCTTTAGCTTTACTGGTGCGTATATTTCCCCTTTGATGGGGTTGTTTGTGTAGAGGTGATAGGGAGTGTATCGTCACTGATTCTTCCTGAATGTCATTCCACCTCTCTTGCTTAAACATCGTCTTCACAAACGTCTCGTATGCAGGTAGAAGTGTCAGTCACGAAGTAGGCTAAGACAGGCTTCCTACTTTCTAACATGCTAAAGCACTGATCTTTGTGTTGTTCTACCAGATGAAGGTGAGGACTCCTATAGATTAATTTTGTATGGTTTTCATTAGCTTGACCCGCAGAGTCCACCAGGATTTCTGTGCACTACAAGTCGTTATTACGTGGGCCCCCGTAATAATAAATTATCTTGCACAGTTACCCCATATTTTCTCTTGTCCAAGCAAATGATCAATCAAGGAGGGGACACTACTGTCCTTATGTAACACCTGTGCCTCCACGGCCATCAAACAAATACCGAACCAATGAAATATTATATTTCATACTTGGGATTTGTAAAAAAATATGTGTATCATTTGCACATATCAATTCATGTTCGATTTCAAACTCTAAATCGCTTTCTGGAAGGTTATACGCGCACTGATGCGTAAATATAACCAGTTTAATGCAACAAACACTCCGGAATAGTGACATAGGCTTAACATACCTTAAATAACCTTTACATAACTTAGATATAAGTTTTGGAAGGTTTGGTGTGGTGAAATCAAAGTTTAATCGCTTACAGGGACTAAAGTTGACAAACTGCGAAAGTATGCCAATTTGAACTGTAACAGACATTCCGGAACATGACCATAAGTTAAACATACCATAAATAACCTTTACATAGCTTAGAAATAGGCTTTGAGGTGTTCGGTGTGCTAAAATAAACTTCTGGGTCATTCAGGGACTAAAAGTGTCAAAAAGTGCACAAGTTTGCATTTTTACGCATAACTTACGTTCTGAATACATCCGAACATCAAAAAATTTATGTAAGCACTATAATATTTTATTTTAGTGTTTGGCATAAGAAAAATCCATTCGTCGCGTCATTTGGATCGTTTTTCGCGCTTGTGCGCATTCCGTCGTAATTAACCGAACATCGCAACCGTACGGTTAAACGAACCGACATCCGAGATATTGTTGAGCACAATTTAAGTTCCCTATACTTTAACTTCATTTTAGAGCTTTGAAATGGGGTTAACGGGCCTTAAACGTGTCAAAAATGGGCTGAATGCATGACAGGGACCAAAAGTGTAAATCTGCCAAACTTAAGCCTAGCGGTGCGCTACACTTTTAGCGTAGCGGTGCGCTAGGGGTCTGCAGACCAGATGCAGTGTTTCTAACAGCCTGTTTGCAGCTGGTTTCCACTCCCTAATCCCTTGCCACCTGTTGAAAGCTTATGGTGAGTGGCCAATTTACACACCATAACATTCCGACACTTGTACGGGTGAGATCAAGGCGCGTTTCCCGATAAACGATCCTAACGGTAGTGCATTTACTATAAATACCCATCCATCCTCAACACAAAAACCCACTAGAATCTGATTGAGGAGCTCTAAGTTGAAGCCTTCGCTTCATACCTGAGCTATTCGATCACGATTAGCATTCGGGGACCCTTCGTAAGTATTCTTTCGTTCTTTTCCTTATTTTTACTGCTTTTCGAGTCAGAAAGTCAAACTTTGTTTGACTTTCAGCGTTGACCAGTAATGGTCAATGCGAAGTTCGTTTGAACTTCGCAACGTGAGTGTAATCACGTTGGTTATAGTCCTTTGGGACTATGCCTACTGATTACCACGTTGTCTAGGGTCGTAGGGTAAGCGATCTAATAAATCGCTTATACCTTCGAACCCGACCCATTTGGTCGATCATTAGGATCCGACCAAACACATTAGGTGACCATAGTCTATAGGGAATAACCTTCCGAGGTTATACCTTATGGTCACATCGTTTAAGTAGTTGTATGATAGGTAGTTTATATGCCTTAGGTAAATTACCAGAATACCCTTTTCATGTATAATTGGTAATTAAGCATATGTAACCTAAACTTTTGTCACATAACTGATTATGTAACATGTTTAGGCATATAACACTTGTCGTAGGACTAGTTAGGCGGTCCGAACGCGTTTCACGCGAACGACGCGTTAAAGTAGCATAAGCTACCTAAACGGGTCGTAATGGGTCGTAAACACTTAGGTTAGGTTTCATGTAGTATGTAGGCCTTGTTAAACCATATCATATGAGTTCCAATACTCATTTGGTTTACCAAGCCTCATTCTATCCGATCTCCCGATTTAAGTCCGGTTTATTTATATAGTTTTAGATTGCCGACTGATTCCGTGCTCTCTCTAGCTTTGTTTGGTTGTTGTTCAAGACCTCCAAGCATTCTCAGGCGAGTACATTCTTCCCCTATTTTACTGTTTTCAATTGTTTTGGGGTGACTCATATGTGCTAAATGTTTTCGATGTAATAACGATGGTTTCAAAAACAATTAAGGCGATTTATACAAAACTAATAACGATTTCATAAAGTGAACAAACTTGTTGGTTGTAGTTACATAACAAATGACATTCATTAGCAATGATCAAGCCGACCAGTATTAGGTTATGGTACCATAGGATCTGACAAATCCCGTTATTTACTACACCCGTGGTTATGTGTGGGTATGGTAGGTAGCGACTGAATCTGTAATTATTAACTTACCCTATGGAGGTTTGTTAATACGAAAACGAGAAGCGACGAAAACGAGAAGACGAAAGTCACGAAGGTTTGAATGTTATTAGCGAGACGACCATATAAGTAGTTTCACGACCTAAAACGAATTAAACGATTAACGATTGGCTTTCACACGATATTTTAACGATTGGGTAACGATTGGGTTTCACACGATGTTTTAACGATTGGGTTTCACACGATATTTTAACGATTGGGTAACGATTGGGTTTCACACGATGTTTTAACGATTGGGTAAACATTTGTACATGATTTACATTGGGCATGAACATTACTTGGGTGGTTTGGTTTGGATTAAGTGATTAAGTAACAATGCGTGTGGAATATGATACAAGCATGGTGGATACGCCGCTGGTACTTCCTATATATAAGTGTTTGTATGGTATTACATATTGTAGCGTTATTTGAATCATTTCAGCTCGAGACATAGAACATTTTATACAAGTAACATACTTTTCACAAGACATTTATTTACAAACAACTTATCTTATACAAACTCATTTTTCATGATTATTCATTTAATCATGCATTATTCTCTTATTATACATATCACCTGAACTTATTATTTTTCAAATGATTTATAAAGGCAAAGCAAATTACAAGGTTCATGACTAAACATTTTCTTAAACATAAGTCATGAATCTTATTTTCACAAAACCTATGTACTCGCCAGCATTTCTTTGCTGACCTCGTTTTCACATATGTTTCAGGTATTGTTGAATGATATCGATTGATAAGATGCATGCTCACATAGGATTGGACAAGGCCTTAGTGACTAAATAACAATGATAGATTACGTTTAAATTGTGTATTTAGATTTCCAAACGATGTAATTATTCAATGATTAATAAAACGAAACACTTTTGATATCCATGGTTATGAAACATTAATTCTGTTGCAACACGCCCCGATGTTTCCGCCACGTTTTGTATGTTCTACGTGGTCGGGGTGTGACAGAAAAGATGGTATCAGAGCCAATGGTTATAGGGAATTAGGTTATTAGTAATTAGTAATGCTTTGACCTAGTCTATAACCTTCTTAGGACCCTAACGCGAGTTTACTTGCGTTTAGTCATAAAACAATACCGTCACCTATCCTTAGGCGACGACCACAACAAGAACATGAATTTCAAAACCGCTTTGAAAACTAATCATCTGTTCTAGGATGATTGATTACTAGGTTTTGAACCCTCTATTGTAAGGTTTTGAACTCTCTATTATATGGTTTTGAACCCCTTTGAGTTTCAAAACTTCGTCAAGGTTTTGGGTTTTAAATGATGTGAACACGTGCAAACTGGAAGGGTGAATGCCTGTATTCTGGGTTTTCTGTCTAGGCAAGCACTTCGTATACATCTCATCAGACGCGAGACCAGTTGTGCTTACCTGGGAATTCTTGGGATGAGTGTTCACTTATAGGCGAGCATGTCTTCGCGATACATTATTTTTGACCCATTTACTTTGATCAGTCACCGTCTCATTTGTTTGCCTTAGGTAACAAACAAATGATCGCAATCTTCATGCGTTATCATTCTGTTTTGATTGTCCAATAATCTTTCACCTGTTTATCCCTATGCCTTTCTTTTTCTTCAAGAATGTCTCTTCATCACGATGACGCCCAGATATCTGAGCAAGCAGCCAAAATTCGCTCAGCGAATAGGCGAAGTAGCCCTGAAGACTGTTGAATTAGCTACTGTCATGTATCATCTCCAGGATGAAGCCACTCAAGAGTCACCAAGACAGGCAGGACCTAGTCAGGTGACAGCACCCTCAGCCAAGAAACCAATCGAGGAATCAAAGACCATGGATGAACGATCCCCTAAGAAGTCAAAGAAGCGAAAGGCTTCTCAGAACTTCGCCATGGTCGCTCACAATGGTAAAGCAGTCCCCAACCAACCAGCTCAACCCCCTGCTAGGTGTGTATGGCTTTTCCTATGATACCTACATCAAGGAACTATGTACCTTACAACCTACTCTTGTGATTTCTCTCTCTCAAGTGATTGCTCATGATTCCCTCGAAAATTTTAAGTACTCGTTTCACTCTAAGAAACAAAGTACAGAAAATTAAGTGACATTATGAGTAATCGTGCTTTTCGCACATCTGTGCCTTTAAATCCTTGGTTAGATAACTAAGGGTATTTTCAAATCTCATACCCATTACATTTTGATTTTTCAACATACCCAGTACCAGTATTTCAAAACAATCTTCATGATCTCAAAACATTTCATATAGTTTGAAAAACAAATTTTCTAGATGCATTGTCTATGTTATTTCAAAAACATTGGCCATGTTATCAAAACCAACCTTTCTAATTTCAAAATATTTCATATAGTCTGAAGACAATATTAACACAATACATTTTATTATCAAGTGCATGATTTCGAAAAGCATCATTCATGTCTTTCAAAAACCTTATACATAATTTCAAAATTCATCTCGCATGATTTTAAAACATTTTTGTAAATATATCTATCTAATACACCTACTTTATGATTTCAAAAGTATTATATATAAGGTTTCAAAAACGTTAAACACATTTTTCTTAAAAGAACCCCATGCATAGTTTTCAAAAATATTTTCCTCATACATTGACTTAACCTTCAAAATTCTGCTTCATATGTCGCCTTGACATATCAAGCATCTCAACTTCATAAGCATTTTACATCATGTTTTGACCTAAGCACATCCAGTGCAAGGTTTCAAAACATGTTCAACTTCTAAAATTCATATGGGATCTTTTTATCTTTACAATTAGATCCTTGTGGATGATTATCATTCAAATCAGAGTCCTTAATTGGATTCCTTATGTACCTTAATTCGAACACTTCGGTTCCTAATAATCGAAATCGAATTTTCTTTTTGAATCTTTCTATCTTTATAGTTGGATTCTTGGTAACGTTTAAAGTACCAAATGAAATCCACGGAATGGATTCCTAGTGTGCTTTAAATGCATGTACGCAATTTACAAGACAAATTAACAAACAATTTTGTGGTTATGTGATATATGTTTATGTGTTCTCCTCTATGATTTTTGTGTTTTTGTATACTCTGGATATTCGTTATCCAAATCCTCATAGAATCTTTCATATCTTCATATGAGGCATTCATAGTAGGATATTAAAAAGGTACTACCTTAATCTTTATGGGCTTCTACGTAGTAGTTAAGACCCTTGGATTATATAGTACCACTCCATGATTCTTAAGAGACCTTAAGTGGTCTAGTAAAAAGGATTGATTCACAATCTGGTTAAAGAATGACATCTAGTGATGTAGCTGAACAGACTCCTTGATAGTCTATTTAGATCATTTATTGATTTAATTAAAAGGACTCTATGGCGGTCTAGTTACACTCATCACAGGTTTGTTCATTTGGTTTTCCCCTACACACTATAAAATAGACTGTGTGTACTGTGTAAGGAATTGTATGATTATGGACGCGTACATAATTATGAAATTTAGTGCATAGGAACCCAGTAAGATTTATTATGTGTAAGAACCGATAGTGACAAAAATAACGAAATGAGAACGATGTAATGGAGGTACGGTGGACGCACCAATGACGCTTCATATACTTGTATATAAGTGTCCCTCTTACATTGCAAACATAATGTTATTAAGGTTACTAGAAGTTCAAGAACCCTAACCAATGTTGTTCGATCTTTTCAACTTCATATTTCCAAGCTCTCACAAGTTTCCTCTAAATAAATTTCGGGACGAAATTTCCTAAAGTAGGGGATACTGTAACACCTGTGCCTCCACGGCCATCAAACAAATACCGAACCAATGAAATATTATATTTCATACTTGGGATTTGTAAAAAAATATGTGTATCATTTGCACATATCAATTCATGTTCGATTTCAAACTCTAAATCGCTTTCTGGAAGGTTATACGCGCACTGATGCGTAAATATAACCAGTTTAATGCAACAAACACTCCGGAATAGTGACATAGGCTTAACATACCTTAAATAACCTTTACATAACTTAGATATAAGTTTTGGAAGGTTTGGTGTGGTGAAATCAAAGTTTAATCGCTTACAGGGACTAAAGTTGACAAACTGCGAAAGTATGCCAATTTGAACTGTAACAGACATTACGGAACATGACCATAAGTTAAACATACCATAAATATCCTTTACATAGCTTAGAAATAGGCTTTGAGGTGTTCGGTGTGCTAAAATAAACTTCTGGGTCATTCAGGGACTAAAAGTGTCAAAAAGTGCACAAGTTTGCATTTTTACGCATAACTTACGTTCTGAATACATCCGAACATCAAAAAATTTATGTAAGCACTATAATATTTTATTTTAGTGTTTGGCATAAGAAAAATCCATTCGTCGCGTCATTTGGATCGTTTTTCGCGCTTGTGCGCATTCCGTCGTAATTAACCGAACATCGCAACCGTACGGTTAAACGAACCGACATCCGAGATATTTTTGAGCACAATTTAAGTTCCCTATACTTTAACTTCATTTTAGAGCTTTGAAATGGGGTTAACGGGCCTTAAACGTGTCAAAAATGGGCTGAATGCATGACAGGGACCAAAAGTGTAAATCTGCCAAACTTAAGCCTAGCGGTGCGCTACACTTTTAGCGTAGCGGTGCGCTAGGGGTCTGCAGACCAGATGCAGTGTTTCTAACAGCCTGTTTGCAGCTGGTTTCCACTCCCTAATCCCTTGCCACCTGTTGAAAGCTTATGATGAGTGGCCAATTTACACACCATAACATTCCGACACTTGTACGGGTGAGATCAAGGCGTGTTTCCCGATAAACGATCCTAACGGTAGTGCATTTACTATAAATACCCATCCATCCTCAACACAAAAACCCACTAGAATCTGATTGAGGAGCTCTAAGTTGAAGCCTTCGCTTCATACCTGAGCTATTCGATCACGATTAGCATTCGGGGACCCTTCGTAAGTATTCTTTCGTTCTTTTCCTTATTTTTACTGCTTTTCGAGTCAGAAAGTCAAACTTTGTTTGACTTTCAGCGTTGACCAGTAATGGTCAATGCGAAGTTCGTTTGAACTTCGCAACGTGAGTGTAATCACGTTGGTTATAGTCCTTTGGGACTATGCCTACTGATTACCACGTTGTCTAGGGTCGTAGGGTAAGCGATCTAATAAATCGCTTATACCTTCAAACCCGACCCATTTGGTCGATCATTAGGATCCGACCAAACACATTAGGTGACCATAGTCTATAGGGAATAACCTTCCGAGGTTATACCTTATGGTCACATCGTTTAAGTAGTTGTATGATAGGTAGTTTATATGCCTTAGGTAAATTACCAGAATACCCTTTTCATGTATAATTGGTAATTAAGCATATGTAACCTAAACTTTTGTAACATAACTGATTATGTAACATGTTTAGGCATATAACACTTGTCGTAGGACTAGTTAGGCGGTCCGAACGCGTTTCACGCGAACGACGCGTTAAAGTAGCATAAGCTACCTAAACGGGTCGTAATGGGTCGTAAACACTTAGGTTAGGTTTCATGTAGTATGTAGGCCTTGTTAAACCATATCATATGAGTTCCAATACTCATTTGGTTTACCAAGCCTCATTCTATCCGATCTCCCGATTTAAGTCCGGTTTATTTATATAGTTTTAGATTGCCGACTGATTCCGTGCTCTCTCTAGCTTTGTTTGGTTGTTGTTCAAGACCTCCAAGCATTCTCAGGCGAGTACATTCTTCCCCTATTTTACTGTTTTCAATTGTTTTGGGGTGACTCATATGTGCTAAATGTTTTCGATGTTATAACGATGGTTTCAAAAACAATTAAGGCGATTTATACAAAACTAATAACGATTTCATAAAGTGAACAAACTTGTTGGTTGTAGTTACATAACAAATGACATTCATTAGCAATGATCAAGCCGACCAGTATTAGGTTATGGTACCATAGGATCTGACAAATCCCGTTATTTACTACACCCGTGATTATGTGTGGGTATGGTAGGTAGCGACTGAATCTGTAATTATTAACTTACCCTATGGAGGTTTGTTAATACGAAAACGAGAAGCGACGAAAACGAGAAGACGAAAGTCACGAAGGTTTGAATGTTATTAGCGAGACGACCATATAAGTAGTTTCACGACCTAAAACGAATTAAACGATTAACGATTGGCTTTCACATGATATTTTAACGATTGGGTAACGATTGGGTTTCACACGATGTTTTAACGATTGGGTTTCACACGATATTTTAACGATTGGGTTTCACACGATGTTTTAACGATTGGGTAAACATTTGTACATGATTTACATTGGGCATGAACATTACTTGGGTGGTTTGGTTTGGATTAAGTGATTAAGTAACAATGCGTGTGGAATATGATACAAGCATGGTGGATACGCCGCTGGTACTTCCTATATATAAGTGTTTGTATGGTATTACATATTGTAGCGTTATTTGAATCATTTCAGCTCGAGACATAGAACATTTTATACAAGTAACATACTTTTCACAAGACATTTATTTACAAACAACTTATCTTATACAAACTCATTTTTCATGATTATTCATTTAATCATGCATTATTCTCTTATTATACATATCACCTGAACTTATTATTTTTCAAATGATTTATAAAGGCAAAGCAAATTACAAGGTTCATGACTAAACATTTTCTTAAACATAAGTCATGAATCTTATTTTCACAAAACCTATGTACTCGCCAGCATTTCTTTGCTGACCTCGTTTTCACATATGTTTCAGGTATTGTTGAATGATATCGATTGATAAGATGCATGCTCACATAGGATTGGACAAGGCCTTAGTGACTAAATAACAATGATAGATTACGTTTAAATTGTGTATTTAGATTTCCAAACGATGTAATTATTCAATGATTAATAAAACGAAACACTTTTGATATCCATGGTTATGAAACATTAATTCTGTTGCAACACGCCCCGATGTTTCCGCCACGTTTTGTATGTTCTACGTGGTCGGGGTGTGACACCTTATACCTCTTGTCATGGAAAGGACCTTTGCGATGGTCCACGCGCTAACATTCGTTATCGTTACGCGCGTATAGGCACGATGATTAGATGGAATAGTAATGGAGATAATTCCTAGTAGTTGGAGGGGCACCTTCGAGATGAATACTTCATCTTCCTTTTCTGGTCAAGTATGTCATCAATCTCGCTTCACAGAAGCCGTAGGGATCTCGTCCCGTTGATTGAGAATTCGTTAAAGGTTGCCGCCTCTGCCTCGTCGTCATCACCGTAGTTAGGCATCTTCACGATTGCGAGGGAAGAGCAGTCATCCCCTACGGAAGCAAGCTCAGCATCTTGTTTGGTAATCACTCCCAGCCATGAGCTTTGCAAAGGACGCGAGGTCGGTAGCTTCATCGTGCGAGTCACGTACAGTAATAGGAGTCGGAGTCGAAAGTATATTTATTCACGTCAATAATCATTCCGTACACTCATTTGTATGTATGTATATCAATAACATATATGCTACTTAGCATAATCAAGCAATTTAATGCATTATATCACGTATAACTCTCGTTTTTGGGGGGTCATTTTGTTTTTGGCAAGTCTAACCCGTGTAGACTATGCTTTGGTTGGCACCTTATTTTAAAGGTATTCCTCACTAATGTCCTTGCCTTGTCACTTTTTGAAAAGTGTCTGACTCGTGGATCTTGGCGCTTTCGTGAATGCAATGAAAACCTTTTTGTAAAATGTTTTCACGAGAGAACTCTAGTGATTGTAGTCTAGACTCGAGAAGGAATCCTAGTTCACTACAATCGAAGCTCTGATACCAAACTGTCACACCCTGTCTTTTGCGGAAGCGTATGATGTGTGACTAGCTTGTTATCATTGCATTCAATGGTAATAAATAACTACATGATCAAAACGATGTTCATCCATTCATGAAAATTTGAGTATTTCAAACACTTGTTATTTAAGTTTTCAAAACACGACCTTTGACAAGGTTACAATTCAACAAAAGGGGATGACATCTAAACTTGTAGTTTACTTCTAGTTACGACACTTGTGCCCAAGATCCATCCTGTCACCTGAAATACATGTAATTTTGGAAAACATCAACATAAAGTTGAGCGAGTTCATGCGTTTTTGTATTTCACGTTTTTATACTTTGTATGAAAACATAGTATGTATAATTCAAGTCTTTCTTGAGTACCCCACGTACTCAAGTATAATTCCCGTTTTCTTGAGTACCCCACATACTCAAGTATCATTCAAGTGTTCTTGTGTACCCCACATTTCAAATGATTGTTTATACAAGGACATTAAGGCATGTGAGGACATATGGAGCATTAGTGTTGGCTCCTTTAAGGCATGTGAGCATATGGAGCATTAGTGTTGGCTCCTTTACTGTGTCGATTACCCTCGACTGTGTCGATTAACCTCGACTGTGTCAATTTCCCTTGACTGTGTCGATTACCCACAACTGTGTCGATTAACCTCGACTGTGTCGATTTCCCTCGACTGGGACACCGAAGCACTCAAGTGGTCACATAAGGACCCTGAGTGGGGCTCGGCCGTACCCGTTAGATCTAACCCTCGTCCCTAATTAAGTATTAATGGCATCTCAATATTTAGTTTAAGCTCACATGATCTAGTATTTTCTAGGATTTTCTTAAAGCTCATCATATTGCACTCACCACGAGTGCTTCTCGTATTCTTTTGTATTCTCAAATCATATTGCACTCGGTACTCGTTCTCACCAAGAGTGCTTCTCGTATTTTTACCATTTGTAAAAATTATAATATTTGTAACATGTATTTCACCCCCGAGAGTTATAAAACCAAAAACAGTTAAAGAAAAGGGGGAGCATGAACTCACAACTTTGCGTTCCTGTGCGTCGTAAACTTCACCGGATTTGCTTAATTAACGTGGTAACCTATACGCGTTTTCTTAACGTTAGTCACTAGACTTGCGTCGCACAAGTACAGTCACTCTCTATTGTGTATATATTCTTGTGTTAAAAATATTTTATATTTTTAACTAAGTATCTTACTTATATTATTTTCTCAATAGTTAATATAAGTATCTCGTGTTTTGCACTTTGCACCCGAATTATGTATCTTGTATGTTGTATGTGTATTTTTATGTTTATACCCCTCATGAGTATTTAGTGTATCTTTAAGTCTTAATACACTAGCACGTATAACACATACTATATACACTTAGCACAAAAGTTGGTGATAAAATAATATATATTTTTCTCTCAAAAATATACATACTTATATCCATTTTTATTCTTGAAGAAATCCTCATTTCTTATCACCAAAAATTAGGGAAACCTTGGTAATACTTTAAATACATTTTTAGGGAATAAGTTTCCCAAAAACTTATATTTTTCTAAGTGTCAAAATTTATAAATATTTTGACAGAGTTTCCCCTAAAAATGGAGGTTTCCCATGTTTTTCAAAACATGTGTTTATTTTCTTTTAAATCGTCAACAATCATCAACAACAATTATCAACAATAATCATCAACAACAATCACTAATTTCTCCATTTCATGAACTTGAATATTTACAAAAATGTGTAGTAATTTACTAGCACATTTAGTAAGTCTTGTTATCTTTAAAAATAAGTTTAATTTCTTAAAAACTTTATTTTTAAAGAATATGAAGTTTCACAACTTCTAGTCGGTTTTTACGAAAATTATTTCTTTGTTAAAACTTTTGTTACACAAGTGTCCACGCACTTGTTTGTTCATAAAAACACCTCTGCTTCATGAAAGATCCGGTTTTAAAACATGGTTTTGTCTTACAGTTGGTCTTTCGAAAATACCACTTGTAGATCTTTAGATCTACTAGTTTAGAACTCCATTTCATAAGATAATTGTTTTTACACAAGTTCATGTTTAGTGTGTAGTAGAGTTTCATCATTTAACCCTTTTCATTCTTAACATATTCTATGTCATGTTTCATGAACATGACTAATCTGGGTTAGATGATGATCCGAGCTACCACAACATAGATCGGCACTAAATAATCACCACAAAACAAGTCTTACAAGTTTTACACAACTCTTATGCTTTTAACCAACATGTTCATCATTTATGTAGACTTTTAGTTTCGATCTTGTGTGTATTTGATTTCTAACCATTAAATCGCTTATTAACCACTCTAAACAAGAACAAGATGGTGTTTTAGAGTACTTACTACTAGCACAAGGCTAGGGAAGTTCAAGAGTGCATATGAGGTGGATAAAAGAGAATGAGAGCGGTCCTTCAACTTCCGAACGCACCGACCTTCGTTGTTCACCTTCTTGCACCTTTGTATGGATGGAAAATGGCAAGATTGAAAACGAAAAGTGGTGGTGGTGGTGCCTATGTGGTCGGCCGAGAATATGGGCAAAAGGGAGAGAAAGTGTGAAGTTTTGAAATGGTGGTATTTATAGACCTTCCATATAGCATATTCCTAGCATATTCCTGGCATATTCCTGGCATATTCCTGGCATATTCCTGGCATATTCCTGGCATATTCCTGGTATATTCCTAGCATATTCCTAGCATATTCCTGGTATATTCCTGGTATATTCCTGGCATATTCCTGGTATATTCCTGGTATATTCCTGGCATATTCCTGGCATATTCCTGGCATATTCCTGGTATATTCCTGGGTTTGCTGCGTTGTCTGCGTTTTGCAGTGTAAGCATTGTGTCGCGTAGGAACACACGGTACGCGCTTAAACTTGAAAAATAACGTTTTTAAGCGTTTTAATTTATTTTTCAACACGAACCTGATTAAAATAAAATTTTAATCATAACAGAATATTTGTGGGATTAAATATTATCCGGGCGGTATATATGTAACCCTTGTATGTATCCTTGGGTTTTAATGTATTTTTGACGTTGGACCTACACCTAGGCCCTAATTCTAATGTCTGACTGCTTTCTACAGTTCTGTTGACACGATGTGTCTTACCGGTGAGTTTACTAATTTTTGACGCAACGCTATCATTTATGCATAAAGCTATATTTTGTAGTATATATCATGCATGAATTCACTTGTATGGAATTCAGAAATTTATTTGTCTGGTAAACCAGATCATGCACAGTCATTTAAGCGCAAATTACTGTTCATCTAGTGTACGGAATGTACGGAAAAGTGACGGTTGTCACACGATTCGGCCACCACCCCCATTGTGTTTTCTGTTTCATCTACTTAGAATGACACCATCGCCCACGTTGCACGCCGCCACAAACCATTGTTCGCCGCCTTCGTACACCGTGAACCGTCGCCGCTGCTATTTCGCTTCCTGGTCAAAAGAGGTTTGCATAACTATAGCGATGACTCGATTTGTGGATTTTTTCGCATTGCTTTGCTAACTAAGGTACGGATTCTTTGGTCTTCTAATCATTGTATTTATCTTTGTCGTATCTATTATTTTGTAGAATAGATTTTTGTCCTTGTCTTAAAGTCAAATTTTCATGATTCGATACCTGTTTTTTGTTTGATATATGATACGTCATCTGATTTAGTATTGTATTTGCAAGCTTATAACTAGTGTGTTGTAGCATGCCATACCTCAGACTTTTACTCGTGGTCGCATGTTCCTGTTCGTATTATTTTCAGTAGGCTGTAAATTATTTACAAGGCCTTAGTATTTGTACTTTGTCACCCAAGCATGTCTGGCTTGTCGTTTGGGCGTCAACGGCATGGCACTTATCGTGACAGTGCGTAATAAAAGTTCACGGCATCTCTAGCTCGTGCTTGTGTAGCACCTTGGCCACTAGAAGCGTATAGATCGATCTTAGCTCTGAGTTTGAGTTTGTTTGTTTGTTTGTTTGTCTGGAGGTGGAATAATGGGTGCACGCCACACTCACCATCTCATAGGTGCATGGAGTAGCTAGCTATGTACCAGCCTGTTTTTGGCTTTGGGTGCTTCTATGTTACACGACTTATTTTGTTGATATATAACCGTCGTGTAAGTTAGTATATGTTTCTGTATGTGAATATGTTCTAAATCTGTTTTGATATGTCTGCTATGTTTTGTTCGCATTGGATTATGTTTTCCGACTGTGTATCGGGTTATGCTTTCGACGATGTTCAGTATATGTTCTGATATGTCTTATTTTTGTACGCATCCAGTTAAGTTTCTGATCATGTACTGAGTTAATTATGCTTTTGATTACGTTCAGTATCCGCTTCTATCCTGTATTAGTTTTGTCAGTGTTGACTCAGTGTCTCTACTGGTTCGTATCAGTCTCGTCTCAGTATCGTTCTCAATTTGGATTTAGATTCCGTGTTATACGTTTGGTTTGAATCCGTCAGTACGTATATTTAGTGTATTTAATTCAACGTCTGTTCTATACTTATCGTTGAATCTGTCTTTTTGTCATGTCGATTCTCGTGAGCAGTTTAAGAAATTTCGTAATGATTAAATTATTCTACATTGAAAACTCATGTTATCTAGATATTTCTGGTTATTAAATATAAATCTTCAAAGCTTTAAAATAGTTATTTTAATTAAATAATAACTTATGAAGTTTGATTAATTAATAGAGATGGATTTGAATCTAAACATTTATTTAAAGATAATAGTTCGACAATTCTTTTCTATTAAAGATTATGGAATTTTAAGTGGTGTTTAAAATGTTTCGGTTTAGCTATTTGTTTTTTTGTTTATGTTTCCATGTCGTTTTATAGAATGGTCGAAAATTATTTATTTTGAAATCTAGATTATTTAGATTATTCTATTTCTAAAATATAACTTTTCAAAGTTAGAAAATTAACTCTTTTTGTCTAAGCGATGATTTGCTATAAAATGTGATAAACTATTTTATTTTGATAAAATTCAAACGTTCAATATAAAATATGGTGATGCCAAGTATCTTGTTTCAGGAATAATAGCATTACTTAATGTTGTTTAAAATATTCGATAGTTATTAGTTTTATATTGTTCAAATGTTTCATTTACAAATGGTATGTTCGAAAATTTTCTTGTTATACGAATACTAGATTATTTAAACGATATTTTGAAATAAGTCTGTTTATACAAGATAAATGCTTTAGTCATCATGGTTAGCAATGTATTAGTCTCTACATCGGTTTTATGTTGGGTTTGGTATCAGTTAAGTATATGACGGACTTTTGTTTCCGTATCAGTTTCCAATACAGTTTCAGATCGGTTCGTTATCAGTTTTTGTATTAGTCCTGTGTTTGCATTTGTTTCCAATATCCGTGTCAATAACCATTTCAGTTCGGTCTTAGTCCTGTTATGTTGTGTTTTGCTTCTGCTGATATTAGTTCACTTGTACTGTTGATTTCTCCGTTACAAGGCAATTTTTGGCTCAGCCGTAGTTTTCTTTTGTGTTTGTCTTATTTATTTCACTGGTAATCTGGGATAATCTGAGATTTCAGTGAGGAGCGTTAGGAAGTTGCTGACCGAGATTTTCTATTTCGGTAATGTAATAAAACGTAATTAGGATCTTTTTATTTAATTTTATGGATTGATTTTAGTTTTGATATCTGTAAGAGTGACACGTCAGCCCTAGCGGGGTTGGGGTGTTACAATTATGGTATCAGAGCCAAGGCTTTTTCCTGTAGACTTTAACCTTAAAATAAAACCTGTGAGGTAATGGGTAGACGTTGGGTTAGGATTTCGACTTCTGTTCAATTTTCGCAATCATCAATTTGTGATCTTCGATGTCCGTAAGAAGTTTTTGTCATTCTACTTAAATATTCCGCATCCCAACTATATCAGATAATCTATTCTATTATCATTGTAGCGTTGATGAATCACTCGAACCTTGGTGAATGACACGATTGGAGTAACTGTCGTTGAACGAACTCGGGTACGCCCCACGTGGACCTTGCAACCCTACGTGCTTCAATAGGCGTTTCGCATCAGCAATATATATCCTTATGGAATCGATGCATCTACCTTGGTTATCATCTCGATATTTCTTAGAATTCTAATATTTGACTATGATTCCTTTATTGTCTCTTAGCCAGCCCTACAAATTGGATAAGTCATCAAAATGCATGATGGGAGGACAATTAGTGCACGGATGTAAGGTGATTGACAATCACGTTCATGTACCCGTAATTGTGAATTACAGGTACATTCGCGTGCTTTTTGGTCTCTATTATGTAGATTGGTGCATGTCCGAATACGTTTATGTTCTAGTACTTCGAATTCTGATTTGTTTGATTTTCTTTTGATCATATTTAAAGTTAATTTGATCAGGTACTCGTTTATATACCTGGTCATGTTAGTAACTTCGTATTATTTAATTAGTGTACGATACATGTTCATGCAATCTGAAGTTAATTCCATGTGTGTTAGATGCCTTAATATTTTAGAAAAAAGACACTTATTCATATTCGAGGTTTTATAGAATATAAAAAAAAATTAGTATTATTGTCATCATAGTAACTATTATAGTATTTAATAATATACAAGCTTCTGATGCATAGAACTTGCATATAAACTTTTATTAGCGACATTTAAATTTTAATGAGATTAGAAGTTATGGTGTAGAATATTAAATAATCCGATGGTTTGATAAATAAAATGTTTATCTTAAACTTCAAATTATGAAATTATAAAATGCATAGTAACTATTATAGTATTTAATAATATACAAGCTTCTGATGCATAGAACTTGCATATAAACTTTTATTAGTGACATTTAAATTTTAATGAAATTAGAAGTTATGGTGTAGAATATTAAATAATCCGATGGTTTGATAAATAAATGTTTATCTTAAACTTCAAATTATGAAATTATAAAATGCATATAGTTTTGGTAGAGCAATAATTCTGATGACGAAATTTTTTCATGAGATTTAGTACTGTAATAACTTGAATATGTAATTTTGATTAGCAAAAATAATGACATATACGTATATTATATAAACTCAATAAAAACTATTAATTGTAAACAAGCTATTTGTGATAAAATAAATTTCTTCAATAATTAATTTAATGTATTTTTTTTTATTATAAAGCATAGATGTATTTTATGTTAACCAAGCCAAATTTGTATCTGGATAAATCGTATCTATAAATAACTGTACCAACTATATTGGAGTTTGAATTTTGATATAATATTAATTATCTGTCACCTAAATTTTAAGTTATCAAAGTTTTAATCCAAAAACTTGAATCATATAGCTTTATACTTCGTGATCTGAATATAAGACATTTGTACAAGTACGGTAAGGTACCATACTTAATAATTTCGAGACGAAATTTTTTTAGTGGGGTAGAATTTTAACATATGAAAATTCGGAAACCCTAAAATAAAAAATAACATTAACTATGTCAATTTAAAAAAAAAGGAATCTAATATATTTTAAAATCAATTAATCGATTATTGTTTTAAGGGAACATTTGTTGATTAAATGTTTAACAATATTGTAGTGCTTTTTTATTAACAATTAGGTAAATAATAATTTAGTTTAGGGTCATTTAAATATTAAACGAAATTAGAAGATTTGTTTTAAAAGTTAATTGATAATCTAGGGGTCTATATGAAAATACATATTAAATCATTTGACTATCATTCGACTATGATCATGTTGCCTTTTTCCGTTTCGAATTTTCTGTAACTTCCGAAATTGGCGGCATGAATGGAGATGATGATGAATACGATTATTATTTGATATCCTTTAGAAATTGTTGGTTCCCAAAAAAAATCACACACACACACACTTGCAAATCCTAATCAACCCTGCTAAAGAAACCACCGTCGCTCATCATAATGAATCACAACCGCCGTGACAAGCCTTCGCAGTACCACCTTCTCCCTACGCCGCCGCACATGATTCAGCCACCAAACCCATTGTGTTTTCTGTTTCATCCGGTTAGAATGACACCGCCGCCCACCGTTGCATACCACCACAAACCATTGTTCGCGCCTTCGTACACCGTGAACCGTCGCCGCTGCTATTTCGCTTCCTGGTCAAAAGAGGTTTACATAACTTTAGGGATGACTCGATTTGTGGATTTTTTCGCATTGCTTTGCTAACTAAGGTACGGATTCTTTGGCCTTCTTATCATAGTATTTATCTTTATCGTATCTATTATTTTGTAGAATAGATTTTTGTCCTTGTCTTAAAGTCAAATTTTCACGATTCGATACTTGTTTTTCATTCGATATATGATACGTCATCTGAGTTAGTATTGTATTTGCAAGCTTATAACTAGTGTGTTGTAGCATGCCATACCTCAAACTTGTACTCGTGGTCACATGTTCCTGTTAGTATTATTTTCAGTATGCTGTAAATTATTTACAAGGCCTTAGTATTTGTACTCTGTCACCCAAGCATGTCTGGCTTGTCGTTTGGGCGTCAACGGCATGGCACTTATCGTGACAGTGCGTAATAAAAGTTCACGGCGTCTCTAGCTCGTGCTTGTGTAGCACCTTGGCCACTAGAGGCGTATAGATCGATCTTAGCTCTGAGTTTGAGTTTGTTTGTTTGTCTGGAGGTGGAATAATGGGTGAACGCCACACTCACCATCTCATAGGTGCGTGGACTAGCTAGCTATGTGTGACACCCGGCCTCTCAGGCCGTACCGGACAATAGTAATCTGTGTAATAAACATGTAACATGACTATTTGTGACTTACTGTGATGTTAATATATGATATTTGATGTGTTGATAATTTTAGATGTGCCTGAAAATTATGTTGGCAACGATAAAACTGACGCTTATCGCGTAACGTTTAAAATGCGAAACGAACATCGGTGACCACCCGATCAGTGTTAAAATCCTAAAAATAGTCTGTTATGATTAGAATAATAAATTTAATCATATCTGTGTGGAAAAATAATTTAAAACGGTAAGAAACTCTATTTTCCGAATTTGAGCGCGTACCACGCGATACTACGTGAATTAAGCAAAATACTATCAATGCAGCCAGTCAAGGCAACTGGTAAATATTTCAGTAATAATTTTAAGTGATTATTTTTATAGAATGATAAAAATAATTTAAAACACACTAAAACGGTATTAAAACGCTAGATAAAATACCCGGTAATCAGTAAAATATCTGTTTTTGAGCCAAACTACATATAATATGTGTATGTATATATATATTCGTGAGAGGGGGAAACATGTGGGCAGCAATGTGGGCTGCCACATTCTCTTGAATGATGGAACTTGGACACTTGTCCATCCTAGAGGCACTAAAATGATGATTAAGCTTATGCATGCATCTATACACTTCCATTTCTCAAGAAACCCACATTCAAAAACTCATTCTCTCTCTCTCCTCAAACATTTCGGCCGAACACCCCTTTACCTCACTACCATTTCATTTTCAAATCCAAATCATGAAGAATCAAGGTCTTTACTTGGTGATTTGAAGCTCATAAGGAAGTTTGGGAGTGATTTCAAGCAAGAACAAGACCTATATCACCATCTTCTATCAAAAACCCATCTAAAATCTTGAAGGTATAATATATTCCATTCAACATGATTTTTGATTCATAATGATAAAGAAGATAGTAAAATTTTCTCTTGATTCTTGAAATCTAAACATAAACTTGAAAATTTCAAACAAATGAGTTTTGAATAAAATAAAAATGGGTGTATGCATGTATGTATATATGGCCGAGAATGGTGTGTGTATATGTGTATATTGTATTTTGAATTTTTGATTAAAGATTTCTTGGTTGTTTGATTTCTTGAAAAATAAGATGATTAAAGGAATTTTAGTTGTGAAATAAGAATGTTCTAAAGAGATTAGAGATTTGAAAGTGAAATATTTAAAAGTGAAATTTTGGAAGTATATGTGTGTATAAATTTTGTATATATATGTATGTATATGTGTATGCATGTATGTTAAAGTTGATGTGTAATCATGAAAGTAAAAGATTTGAGTATGAATGAACATGAATGATTGAAGGATCTAAGGTGTTATGTATGATATTTGAAAGAATAAGATGTTGGTGAGATTTTGATATATTAAGATAATATTAGGTGATAAAATTTTGATATGAACATACTAGATGCATATACTTAGACATGCATGATGATATATGATCTTAAAAAGATGATTTAAGTATGATTGAGTAAAAATCAGTTATGAACAGATTATAAACACTAAAATAAAGTTATTTTAAAGTGTTTAGTGACTTATAACTTTGTCATAATAGTTGCTAGCTTTGCATGCATGGTGCATTAAAAGTTGTGAAATAAGTGAAATCGCATGATTTATGTGACTTATACAAAAACTGCATTAATCTGATTATAACTATTTTAAAAAAAATATTTTAATCAGTAAATAACATTTATTGTGTTAAAATATCGAATCGTTTCGAGTTGGGATGGTTATAGTAACGTTTAACGCAAAACTATGCGTTAAAACGGTCAAAAATCGACTTTTCGAATGATTTTTGTAAAACTGATTTAGATCAGTAAATAAACAGATGTTTTTAGTCTAAAAATAAGTATTTTAACTAATTTTAAGTTTACTTGGTGTTTGGTTGGTCATATGTGACTTACGACGCCCGAAAACATTACCGAATCGCTAAAATATGCATTTTTTCGATAAACACTAGTATGGGTAAATTTTGAGTGAACCTTATATGATAAAACGTGTTAAGTTATTTAAACATGTAAATGTGATAAAATGTTAAGTGTTAACTTAATAGTGGGAAATTTAGACTATGCATGTATACTTGTGCGTTTTGTGCGGTAGAAACGGTAAAAATTGCGTTAAATGTGTAACTTGTTTGTTGAGCATGAAATTTGCTACATATGAGATATTTTATGTATAATTTCTTTAAAATGACAAAATAGATAAGTTAACAAGATTTCGCGTGTTACGGTGTTAAATTATGTGAACGTTTATGTGTATATATATTACGACGCGTAAATCGTAGATATATTGCGTATAAACGGGTGAGTTAACGGGTTTACACAATAATGGTCACCCATAAAATCGTTCAAGTCACAAAATCATAAAAATATATATATGGACTCATATATATATTAACGTGCCAACATAATAAAAAAAATGACAACTTTTCGAGAAAATCTCAAAGTTATGTGATAATTCTAAGAAACGGAGAAACTTAGGATTTTTGTGTTATGTATATTGATTTAGAATCGTTCCTATATTAGGACGTGTAGAAAATCAATCTCTGGGATTGCGATATTAAAATACGCACCCAAAGGTGAGTGTCACTAAACCCCTCTTTTTACTGCTTTGTATATATTTTGGGGGTAGAACACGTCAATAAAAGGGTTTAATAATGTTTTTGAAATAAAACATACCTTTTAATATAAAATATATATTTTCGTTGAAAATATATGAAATTTGATAAGTCATACGTTTCAAAGTAAAACGTTTTTGATGAATGAATATTGAAAGTACGGTATTTTCCTAAGCGAAACACGACCGTATGGTTGGGGATGAATTCCGGACTGGGTCTCAACAATTGAGTGACAGGGGAATTCGTACAACATCGTGTATTAAATTGTCATATTAGTAGGATATATATATTATACGTGAGGCATACATCATATGGTTCATTGAGATAGGACACTGCGCCCATGATGTCGTTTAATCATTTAAGTAATGTACGCGATGAATTGTTGGTAGATCTATCGGGTTAAAAACCCCGTTGTGACCGGTCGCCCCGTGTCAAGTCAAGCGACGAATTTTGATTCTGTTTATTGTCTAGCATTGATTATCCCTGCGTGGTTAATATATAGTTCGTATCGTCTAGCTAACATACGAGTCTGAAAATTGACGCAATAATTTAATATACAAAACATGAGCAGTAACAATATTGTCGGGTTCATGAAACTGCAATGGAAGGCCCATGGATTTTATTAAGGAAGTAAAATGAACTTTCTAAAAATTATATGGATGTTTTCAAATAAACACCTAAACGGAAAGTTTTCCTTGGAATAAAATTGTTAGTAAACAAATATGTGAACTCACCTTCCTTTGTGTTGACACTTGATTTTAACGTGTTCTACAGGTACTTGAGTTCGGCTTCGGGAAATCATGGCGTATCTTGTGTTTGATGATGCATGTTGTTATGTTTAAATATGTTGGACAACTTTTAAACTATCTGGGACGTTTGTAATAAGATCCGCGAGGATCAAAACAACTTAACTTATGTGGTTGTGTCGTGACTTTTAAAATGTGATGTTTAAATACGCTTTAAAATATGTCAAAATGTCCAACAAACGAAGTGCATCGTCCGACAAGGTATAAATGGGCACCAACTTCCGTCACTACTACGTTTAATATTCCGCTGTGACATTTTTGGGGCGTGACAGAAGTTGGTATCAGAGCCATCGATTGTTAGCGAACTAGATGTTTTCGGGGAAAACACTAGACTTCAACCGGAGAATTTTGAAATGTAAAGTCCAAATATTCTCGAAGCCAAGATTTATAAATAAACATAGAAAATATTTTATCATGTATGAAAACCATTATGTGTTTTATGTGCATACGTGATTTTCTATTTATTTGAACTTATTTGTTACTGATTATGTTGATTATGCACTTACTTGTATGGTTATATTTGTGTCACAGATGTCACACGAACACGAGGTCTTCAAGATCCACGACTCAAGTCACAAGCCAGATTTCGAGACTTCACCCAAACCTACGCTGCCAGAGGCACCTATCATGGCTCCACAGATGGTTGGTACTACTGAGCTTACCTCATCTTTCCACGTCAATCCTGCTGCTTTTGCTAGCCAGGGAGACCCCTGATGCGCTTTCACTAGCAACGGGTGGATAGATGATGATGATGATATACCTCTCTCAATCCATGAGACGGGACGATCATCTGGCACTGTACCAGTTATCGATGACGTGATCAGGAGTGTCCCTACTTTCGGAGGATCTTCTAGTATCGCACCAGTGGTGGACGCCACTATCGTCACGGCTCGACCCTTAGAGCCATCAGTCGTCCCACCTGCTGCTGTGATCGAGCCTACTACTGAGATCCCTCCGCTTGTTTTGTCTGAGTCTTCTTTGCCTGTTTTAGAGTTACGCACTTCTTCTATGCCGCTGTTAGTTTATTATCGTCGTAGGAAGAGGATTAGGCCCGCTGGAGATAGGGTAGATCGATATTGCCATTGTGATCGACAGCTCGTCGCTTTGCGCAAAGACCTAGACATAGCCAAAGGAAAGGCGAAGTACCTCGAGGAACAGATGGACGATCATGAGGAGTTGAAGGTTATAGACGACATTGCGAGAGATGAGATGCATTGGAGGGTTGTGGATTTGGAGAAGCTTGTCCAGTAGATGTTAGAGTCTCTAGGTTTGAGGCGTTGATGATAGTTGTTTGTTTGTTTGTTTCGTTATTTGGTGGATTGTATTGTTAGACACTTTTGATGTTCCTTGTATCTGTGGCCTGCGTATGAACTTGTTTATGGGTGTCGATGTAGACATGCCAAGAATAGTCTTTTGCACTGAGAATGAGTTTAAATAATTTCTATAATAAATACCATTGATGTAGTTTTGGTTTAAAATTTTTCTCATTAATATGTGGATATTTTACATGCGCCATGTTTGGTCCACTAATATCTAATGAAAGAATTATTTTTGGTTATCGTCTTATGTGGATATTATTGTTATGATAATAGAAACGACAAAATGTCGCCAAAAGCAAGACAGGTTACTGGATTACCTACCACACCGAAAGAGTTGGCTCAACTCATAGCCCAACACGTTAATACTGCCATGGAACAGGTCAATGCTAACCAAAATGATGGTCAGGGACATGGACGTGGTGCACACGGGCAAGGTTTTGGTGGGGCACATAATGGAAATCCTCCAGGTAAAAAGTGATCGGAAAGATTTAGTAGTTCATGTGTTATGTTATCATTGGAATGAATTCCTGATTTCTATTAACATTATTGAGCAGTGCACGGATGTACATATAAAACCTTCCAGGGCTGTAACCCATGATCATTTACCGGTGCTCAAGGACCCTTAGATATCACCCGATGGATTGAGAAGATGGAATCTGTTTTGGAATCAGTGGTTGTGCTGCTGATCAACGGGTGAGATATGCTTCTTGCTCTTTTCTTGATGAAGAGCTGTCCTGGTGGAACTCGCAAGTTCAAATTCTGGGTGAAGACGCTGCCTACGGTTTGACCTGGAATGAACTTAAAGAGATGCTCCTGAAAGAGTATTGCCCGCGCTGTGAAATTCAGAAAATCGAGACAGACTTCTAGAACCTAACCATGGAAGGTCTGAATGTCAAAGCTTACACCTCTCATTTTAACGACTTGGCGAGGTTAGTTCCACGAATGGTTACTCCTGAATATGTAAAGGTAGAGAGGTATATCTGGGGATTGTCTCCACGAATTCGCAGTATGGTTACATCCGCGAAACCTACCACCTATCTGGAGGCTACTACATTGGCAAAATCATTGACCGATGATGCTGCTCGCAAAGGTAGTCTTGATAAAAAGGAGGAAACCGGGAAGTCGTCAGGCAAGGCCATAGCAGACGCGAAATCTAAACAGTCGGGGCGTTTTGAGTCTAAGACAGAAGTTACGAAGAAGCTCAAGTTCGAGAGCTCAAGGAAGGAGACTGAAGAGAAGCGCAACAAGAAACGCAGTTCAAAGAAGGCATATACAGCAAGTTCTAGTGGTACTAGAAAGGATGGCACCAGAGATAGCCGAGGCGGATCTGAGAGAAAGACTCGTGAGGAAGAACAGAAGAAATGTAACCGATGCGGACGAACTGGGCATGCTACCCGCGAATGCTTTGCCAAATATACTATGGAGGGAACGAAGCTTGAAGGATGCTTCCAGTGAGGGGAACAAGGACATTTCAAGAAGGACTGTCCTAAGGCGGGAGGTAAGAATGCAAGAGGTAGAGCGTTCGAGCTAAATGCTGGGAAGGCACGTGACGATCCGGCTGTTGTCACTGGTATGTTTTTTATCAATAACTATTCTGCGTTCGTACTTTTTGATACTGGAGCTGACTTGAGTTTTGTCTCGAAAAACTTTGAACCATTCCTGTGTTCACCTACAAGTAAGCTAAATAAGAAGTACTCGATAGAACTAGGTAAACTGATAGAAACTAGTGAAGTCATTCGCGACTGTAGTATTCAGTTAGACGATCATAAATTTAGTATTGATTTACTACCAGTGGAGTTGGGAAGCTTCGATGTAGTTATGGGGATGCATTCGCTGTCCAAGAACAAAGCAGAGAATGTTTGCTCGGAGAAGCAAGTGCGGATACCTCGTCCTGGCGGTGGTGAAGCAATAATTATCCATGGAGATCGATCGAGTCGTGTATCGAGTGTTGTCAGTGTTATTAAGATGCTCAAGTTGTTGCGAAAAGGGTATCCTGCGTTCTTAGTTAACGTGATGGATACAAAGGCTGAATGTAGGAAGATCGAGGAGATTCCTATTGTTCGTGATTATCCAGAAGTTTTTTCTAAAGACTTGCCTGGATTACCCCCTGCGAGACAGATCGAGTTCCGAATCGATCTGGTACCTGGTGCTGCACCAATTGCAAAATCTCCCTATAGATTAGCACCATCTGAAATGAAAGAAATGTTGAACCAGCTTCAAGAGCTACTAGACAAAGGTTTCATTCCATCGAGTTTTTCGCCTTGGGGTGCACCTGTCCTGTTCGTGAAGAAGAAGGATGGATCCTTCAGGATGTGTATAGATTACAGGGAGCTAAATAAGTTAACTATCAAGAATCGGTATCCTTTGTCGAGGATTGATGATTTGTTTGACCAGCTTCAGGGATCCAGCTACTACTCGAAGATAGATCTGCGTTCAGGATATCATCAGTTGAAGGTTGCTGACGAAGACATTCCAAAGACAGCCTTTCGAAGACGATACGACCATTATGAGTTCCTAGTCATGCCCTTCGGTCTAACTAATGCACCAACTGTGTTCATGGATCTCATGAACAGGGTATGCAAACCCTACTTGGACAAATTCGTGATAGTATTCATCGACGATATACTTATTTATCCACGAACCAAAGAAGATCATGAGCATCATTTGAAATTAATTTTGGAGTTGCTGAAGGAAGAGAAGCTGTATGCCAAGTTCTCTAAATGTGAATTTTGGATTCGAGAAGTTCATTTTCTCGAACATGTCATAAATGAGAAAGGTATACATGTAGATCCGTCTAAGATCAAAGCAATAAAGAATTGGGAAGCGCCAAAGACTCTTTCAGAGGTGCGATAATTCTTAGGGCTTACTGGGTATTACCGGAGATTCATTGAGAACTTCTCCAGAATAGCGCAGCCATTGACGCTATTAACCCAGAAAGAGAGGAAGTTTGACTGGACGGAGAAGCAGGAGGAAGCTTTTCAGTCGTTGAAAGAAAAGCTCTGCAGTGCACCTATTCTCTCCCTTCCTGAGGGAAGTGATGATTTCATTGTTTACTGTGATGCTTCACGTTTGGGCCTTGGATGCGTTCTAATACAAAAAGACAAAGTGATAGCCTATGTATCCAGACAATTGAAAGTGCACGAGAAGAATTACACAATACATGATTTGGAGCTTGGAGCTGTTGTATTTGCTTTGAAGATTAGGAGACACTACTTGTATGGCACGAAGTGTACGATTTACATGGACTATAAAAGCCTCCAGCACATCCTCGATCAGAAGGAGCTTAATATGCGACAACGACGTTGGGTAGAATTACTCAACGATTATGAATGTGATATCCGTTATCACCCAGGGAAGGCAAACGTTGTTGCAGATGCGCTTAGTAGTGTAGGATCGTGTTCTGACCCAAAACGAGTAGTTCAGAGGCGTTCTACTCAATATGAAAGGCGGAAACAGACATATCGAGTTCGATTCAACTAGATATTCACTTTAACTGTCTTTCTGATTAATTTGACAACGTTTTACAACGAGACGACACTTCGGCAGCACTTCAGCTCGGGAATCACACATACATTAATGACTCAAACGAAATCAGGACACTACTATATATAGGCCAGCTAATTTCGCTTGAAAATGACTCAAGCGGAATTAGTTCATACGGAATTACGATTTCAAACGAAATTAACAAGCTAATTTCGTTTGAAATGACATGTTCATTTCAAGCGGAATTACATCTTGTAATTTGGTTTAAACTTGCTTGTTAACCTATTTTTGACAGTTTTCTCGAACAACGCGTCCTGATCTAACTGAATGACTACAAGACTCGATACAAGACGAAGTCGACGGACGCATGCACCAACAGACTCCCCCTCGAATGTTGACGAGTCTACAGTGTCGAGTCTTCAATCTTCAATCTTTATCAGTCCTCTCGAACTCTTTCAAAGTATCTGACAATGTAAAACTTCCTCAATCTATGTCTTTTATACATTTCTAGAATCTTGACCTGACTCTTTTCTCACTCTAATCCTCTTGATCAGATCTCTTGATTCCTTAAGTTCATCAGCATCCTCAGCTTGTGTGAACATCAGGATCTGAACTTGGCTTTTCAATCTTTTATCCCAAGATCTGTAACCGGCTCTACTGTTTCTTGCACACATCTCTACCCAAAAATAAATTTCACAAATTTAAAATTTGACAAATTTATATATCACTTGCAGGAATTCACTTGCAGGTATCTTTCCAGAATGATTTAACACTTTAAAAGCTTCTGATGACCACTTGTATACTAAATATTCAAAATCTTTTCTTATTTAAGCACAAACTCCCCCTCACGAAATGCTCATCATGTTTAGCACTTGGAATTTTGAAAATCAGCTATCCAATATCAGTTGTTGAAAATCTTTTTGAATTTTTCAAAATTTATGCTAAAACACACTAAAAATCTTTTTTGTATTTTTGAATAGAAAAAGAATGCAGTAAAGAAATATTTACAGACAATATTTTTGTGAGTTTGTGTAAAAGGATCATATCAGTTTATGACAAATCACAAGTACCGTTGAGCTTAGTTACACATTAAGAATTAAACAATTCACTTAGATTGCCGATATACTGATCCACTTAAATTCTCACACAAATTTCAACTGATTCAGGATATGAATTAGGTGTATTAAGAACTTAAACTCATTCATGTGTCCCACCTCTTGAATATACTCCCGGCTCCAGATCCCAATATGTCACACCCCCAAAATCCACCATGCGGAGTATCCCCGCTTGGAGGCGTGACATGACCAGGATCGAGCCACCAATCATACTGAACAACATAATTAAGTAAATAAAACCAACCACAATACAATTGGTGACCAAAAGAGAGTAACCAATTTTAAGTTAACAGCGGAAGCATAAAACGTAAGTTCAAAACATAAGTTCCATAGTTCATAAGTTTAAAGTCCAAAACGTAGGTTTAATAAGTTCATAAGGATTAAATATTTAGCACGGGACATAACATCCATATTCCACAACAACCTCCTCCTCGTGAAAGCTCCATAAACTTCTAGCGACCTGTAAGGCATGTAACAACGAGTCAACAACAAAGTTGAGTGAGTTCACGGTTGGTTGCTTAGTTTTATGTTGATTCCGAAAACATGGTTTGTCTTTTGTTGGCTTAATTTCCATGGGGGTTACCCCGTAGTTGAAAGTATGATTAACCAGTTCCTTCTTTATTACCCAAACCATATCCGTAATTAGTGGGGGCTTCCCCATGTGAACCACTAGACCGTACCATATCGACAACTGACGAACAATAGTTGTGCCCTACGTCAATGTCTATCATCATTGACAGTTTGCCATAGTCCATTAGTACACGCCCGTCCGAACGGCACGGTGTGAGGTTTGTTAAACCTAATAGCGCTATTAACTAATGACCCGCTCGCCATTGGCCTCGGCGATTAATTCGATATAAAATGAGGGACTTAATGATAGAGTTTTGTCTAGTAAGTTTTAAGGTTGTTGTCCTACCCAAGGAGGACGAGCGTACGTATTCTACCCAAGGAGAATGCGCAGGATTAATATTGGCATCCTACCGTGATGGAGGATGGCGGTACATATCCTACCCAAGGAGGATATGTAGGTTCCGTTTTAATTCTTTAACCCATTCCCAAACCACCGGGAATCCCATGCCTTGTAGAGGGTGTGAACTCACCTTGGTTTGCTCGGTTAGATTAATTACTCAAATAATCAGGAAATCAAGCACGTCCTAATGAGGTACAGATAACAATCAGTTTCTCATGCATAACACGTATCCTACGTATGGTTTATCTACTCGTTACTTCTATCACATACCACACAATTCGAATGTCAAGTTGCATTGCTAAGTTACATTATTTTTCCCTAAAATAATATAACTATCGTATAAAATAAACAAGTATCCACACAAGTGTCTTAATATAAAATATATATTCAAAATATATATATTTATCCATTTTGCTTGTAAAAGTCAACCACCGATACTTTGCATTTTGTAACAAAACCTTTGGCGAAGTTTATTTTGAAAGCAAAGTCAAGAATATATTCGTAAACACTTGTTAGAAGAATATTTTCGAAGTGTCGGATTTTTAGAAAATTTCGCCAGAGTTTCCTTTGTAAATGGAGGTGTCCATGCTTATAAGCATATCATTTTCTTTTGTAAACATCATTCAACAATCACCAATCAACAATATACAACCTCTACTTACCGAACTTGCCCAAAAACAAGCATAAATTATAAACTCATGAACTTGAAAATTTATAAAAATCTGTAGTAACTTACTAGCATACTTAGTAAGTCTTTTTACCTTTTGAAATGTGATTAGTTCTTTAAAAACTTTATTTTTAAAGAGTTTAGGTGTTTACAACTTCCAACCGTATTTTCTAAAAATATTTCTTTGTGAACTTTTCTTATTACACAAGTGTTTCTACACTTGTTTATCCACCAAAAATGTGATTAGTTTATGTAAGATCCAAGATTTTACGGAACTCATATTTTTAACTTGGTCCTTTTGAAGAACCACCCATGGATCTTTAGATCTACATGATTATCACCTATTTTGATTCTTTATTTTTCAAGAAACCATTCATTCCTTCAAGTTCATGGTTTATGAGTGGATGATCCATCATCCTTCAACATTCTTACTTTTCTCATCTTGCCAGATCATGTTTTTAATCATGATCTAGCAAGACTACATGATGATTCACCTCATTTCTACTAACAAACAATGATCAACATGCATATCAACTTGTATTTATCATGATATCTTCATCTAGCAAGTTTATGTTCATGTCTTCTTCATAAGATTCATTAGTGTTCTTAATATTATGATCATGATACATTATTAACCGCTTAAATAACATGAAAAAATGAACGGATCTAAATTCTTACCACTAGTTCAATACTAGGGAAGTTCAAGTGGAGAAATGTGGTGGATAAAAGAAGATGAGAGTGGTCCTTCAACTTCCGAACACACCGAGCTTCGTTGTATGCACTTTAACACCCTTGGATCACTAGAGATTGGTTAAATGAAACTTGAAGGTGATGATGGTGGTGGTGGAGCTCTCGGCCGAGACCAAGAAGTGAGGAGGAGAGTGTTGTGTTGTTGAGTGGTGAATGGTGAAAATGATAGTTATCTAGTGGTTATATACTACAAGTCCTCCAACATGCTATTAACCCTTAGATCTTATGTCCTCATGAGTACATACAAAGTCACTTCATAATCCCACTAGAGATTGCATGGGGAATGAAGACTTATTCAAACTTGTGGTTGAGATTTGGGAATCGTATGGTGGGGGGGGGGGGGGGGCACATGTGAACCGATTACATGCAAGGGGTATTGAAAGTTATTTGGTAACTAAGATGGTGAGTGCAAGTGCAATCATAACCTTCACATTCTTAGGTAAGCACTTTATAAAAGTCTTGTAATGGGTCCCATGGGGACGGTTCTAATATAAAGGGGGGGGGGGGTTAATTGTAAATTTGTGGGTAAATAAGTTTATTGGTGGGAGTTTAATGTTATGTCTAGTGTTTAGTGTGTACCGGGTATTATGTAATGTGTTATAGTACTCGGGGACCATAACTAGCTCAGAAAAATAAAAACAATGTTTCTTGCAATATTTTAGTGTTCCGGGTAATGTCCGGTTGTTCGGTTGGATACCGTTCCGTTAAAGTGCTAAGTTATTCCATATAGTGTCCTATATATATCTTTTTGTAATACTTTTAATTCCCAACACTCAGGAAAACATACAGGACCATTTAGTCAATTTTCTGCACGTGAATAGTATGTTAAAAAGCACAAGTAAGTATGACACAGTAATCAGAAAGCGGTTAAGTAGTTCAACACAGTCATCAAGCACTTTAATTAACATTAATTAATCGTACGGATACATGTAAGTATGAGGGTTGTCACATTCTCCCCCTGTTAAGAAAATTATGTCCCGAAATTTAGCACATGGTTACTGAGGAAGCTAGTTAAGTTGCGTTGGTTTCCTGGGGTGTCACATCATCCCCCCGTTGGTTTGGAATTTCGTCCGGAAATTCTGCAGTAGCTTCAGCCTCAGTAGTGGTTGCACTTTTCTTAAACAGCTGGGGATACTTGAGTTTCATTTGGTCTTCTCGTTCCCAGGTATACTCTGGGCCACGACGGGAATTCCAACGAACTCGAACAAGAGGTATTCTGGTACGCTTGAGAATCTTAACGTCTCGGTCTGTGATTTCAACTGGTTCCTCGACGAATCGCAACTGGTCATCGATTGTGAGCTCCTTTAAGGGAACTTTGAGGGTCTAATCTGACAGACACTTTTTCAGATTTGACACGTGGAATACGTTGTGAACTCCGCTGAGTTCTTCAGGTAGATTCAGCCTGTAAGTGCCTTTGCCGATTTTCTCAATGATTTCGAACGGTCCGACGTAACGTAGATTTAGTTTGCCTCGTTTGCCAAAACGAACTACACCTTTCCAAGGTGAGACTTTGAGTAGCACTCGATCCCCAACCAGGAACTCGAGTGGTTTCCTGCGCTTATCAGCATAGCTTTTCTGACGGTCACGTGCTGCCGCCATTCGTTGTCGTATCTGAGCAATCCTTTCGGTTGTATCTACTACAAGTTCTAGGCCTGTGATTTGACTGTCGCCAACCTCTGCCCAACAAAGAGGTGATCGGAACTTCCGTCCGTACAATGCCTCGAACGGAGCGGCCTGGATGCTGGTGTGGTAACTGTTGTTATACGAAAACTCCACTAACAGGAGATGTTTTTCCCAGCCATTACCGAAGTCGATTACACATGCCCTAAGCATGTCTTCAAGGGTTTGGATGGTGCGTTCGGATTGCCCATCCATTTATGGATGATATGCCGTGCTCATATCTAGTCGAGAGCCAAAAGACTTGTGCATAGCTTGCCACAATTCCGATGTAAAACCTGAGTCACGATCCGAAATGATGGAGGTTGGCAATCCGTGCCTTGATACTACTTCCTTTAGGTAGATGTCTGCTAGAGTATAAAACTTATCCGTTTCCTTGATAGCCAGGAAATGTGCAGACTTGGTCAGTCGATCCACGATCACCTAAATGGTATCATTTCCGCGTTGAGATCTAGGCAGGCCAGTAACGAAATCCATGGAAATTTGCTCCCATTTCCATTTAGGTATCTCTGGTTGTTGAAGTAGGCCTGATGGTTTCTGATACTCGACCTTGACCCTAGCACAAGTCAAGCATTTACTGACGTAGGTTGCTATGTTGGCTTTCATGCTAGGCCACCAGTATGTAGTCTTTAGGTCGTGGTACATCTTATCCGAACTAGGATGTACTGAATAACGAGACTTACGTGCTTCATCCATCACAAGCTCGCGTAAGTTTCCATAGAGTGGAACCCAGATGCGCCCTGTTACATAGTAGGCGCCGTCTTCCTTTTGTTCTAGCCGCTGCCTCGATCCTCGTACGGACTCAGCCCTGATGTTCTCTGCTTTCAATGCTTCAACCTGAGCATCTCGAATTTGAACGGGAAGACTAGAGTGAATGGTAAGCTGTAACGCACGTACACACTTAGGTATGGTATCCTTTCGACTGAGGGCGTCAGCCACAACATTGGCTTTGCCCGGATGGTACTTGATAGCGCATTCGTAATCATTCAAGAGCTCGACCTATCGACGTTGTCGCATGTTTAATTCCTTTTTCTTGAAGATATGCTCGAGACTCCTGTGATCGGTGTAAATGGTGCACTTGGTACCGTACAGGTAATGTCTCCATATCTTAAGGGCGAAAACAACTGCTCCCAGCTCCAAGTCGTGCGTAGTGTAGTTCCTTTCGTGAACTTTAAGTTGGCGCGATGCGTAGGCAATGACCTTGTCACGTTGCATCAACACGCAACCAAGTCCTTGGATGGAAGCGTCGCAATAAACCACAAAATCATATGTGCCTTCAGGCAATGAGAGGATAGGCGCGCTACAAAGTCTGTCTTTTAAGTGCTGAAATGCGGATTCCTGTGCATCACCCCAACGATAGGTGACACCCTTCTGAGTTAGTGAGGTGAGAGGTTGCGCAATCTTGGAGAAATCCTTGATAAACCTTCTATAATATCCTGCCAATCCCAAGAATTGGCGGATTTCTGTTGGTGTACGGGGTGCAGGCCAGTTCTTGATCGAGTCGACCTTGGATGGATCAACATGAATCCCATCTTTGTTTACTACGTGGCCTAGAAAGTGGACTTCTCGAAGCCAGAAGTCACATTTTGAAAATTTAGCATACAGCTGCTCTGTTCGAAGGAGTTCCAAAATAAGCCTTAGGTGTTGCTCGTGTTCTTCCTGACTCTTCGAATAGATCAGGATATCGTCGATGAATACTATGACAAATTTATCCAGGTAAGGTTTACACACTCTGTTCATGAGATCCATGAAGACCGCAGGTGCATTCGTCAATCCGAAAGGCATAACTAGAAACTCGTAATGCCCATAATGAGTTCTGAATGTTGTTTTGGAGACGTCCTCATCTCGGACTCTCAGCTGATGGTATCCCGATCTCAGGTCAATCTTGGAATAGAAACTCGACCCTTGCAACTAGTTGAATAAGTCATCAATACGTGGGAGGGGATAACGATTCTTCACCGTCACCTTGTTGAGTTCGCGGTAGTCGATACACATTCTGAAGGTACCGTCTTTCTTCTTCACGAATAACACTGGAGCTCCCCAAGGCGAAGTGCTAGGATGTATGAAACCCTTTTCCAAGAGTTCTTGTAGTTGTGTGGACAGTTCTTCAAGCTCTGATGGAGCTAGACGATAAGGTGCTCGAGCTATGGGCGCTGCTCCAGGAGCTAGCTCGATTTGAAACTCAACTTGACGATGAGGCGGAAGACCAGGTAATTCCTCAGGAAATACCTCAGGAAAATCACGTACGATAAGTATGTCTTCTATCTTCTTTTCCTCCGAGGATGTATCAGAAACAAGGGCTAGGATAGCAGTGTGGCCCTTTCGCAAACACTTCTGGGCCTTAAGGAAAGAGATGATTCCCACAACAGCACCACTCTTGTTGCCATGAATCATGAGAGGTTCTTTACCAGGACGAGGGATGCGGACAATCTTCTTGTTGCAAAGAATTTCCGCTTGCTGATGAGATAACCAATCCATCCCAATAACGACGTCGAAACTACCCAGAACGATAGGAATGAGGTCGATAGAAAAGGTCTGACCAGCTAAGACGAGGTTACAGCCCTTAACTATGTGTGTGGATTCAAGACTTTTACCGTTTGCTAGTTCTACCGTGTGTTTGGTGTTCAAAAGTGTTGGAGTGCGCTTAAGCATTTAGCTAACTTTTAAGGACACATAACTAGTATCGGCACCCGAATCAAATAAAACAGTAACAAAGAAGTCGTCCAGAAGAAACTTACCCATCACAACGTTGGGATCGTTCCTTGCATCACCCTGACCCAGCACGAACACACGTCCCCTGGCACCATTGCCATTATTGTTACCCCCGTTGTTGCCTCCATTGTTGTTCCCGTTTCCTTGGTTGTTGTTGTTCTGATTCTGGTTCAGCTGAGGACAGTTTCTCTTAAAGTGGCCTTCAGCGCCACACTGAAAGCATCCTTTATTGCCCTGTTGTTGCTGCTGGTGGTGGTTCTGAGGAGTTTGTTGTTGTTGTTGGCGATTCTGATTTGTTGGTCGCGTGCTCCTGCAATCCTTTGCTTCATGACCAAACTTGTTGCATCTCAGGCAGCGACCCTTGTGGCACTGCCCGCTATGATGCTTGTTGCACCGGTTGCACTTGGGGTGGTTTCCTCGGTATCCACCCTGTCCTTGACTACCTGAAGATTGCTGACCAGGACTCTGGTAGTCATCAGTCTTTCGCTGCTGAGACTGAACTGAAGTAGAACCCTTGCCCGAATTTCCATCCCACTTGTGATTATTATCACTGGGAGCATCAGTAGTAGTAGCGCTAATACGCTTGGGCAGCTTGTTCTGCTCAACTGCCTGATCAGTGAGACGATAAGCCAACTTGATGATTTGCTGAATGGTGCCAAGTTTAGCTGAGGTCACGTGGCTTTGAATTTTTGGCACCAAACCATTAAGGTATAGCTCGATACGCTTGATAGGAGGATCCACCATAGTGGGATACATGATGGCTAATTCGTTCGACCTCTTTGTTTATGCCTCGATTTCAGACCCCGTCATCTTCAGATTGAAAAATTCTACCTCTAGCTTGTGGATGTCGTCATGACTACAGTACTCTTCTTTGATCAGTTCTTTGAAACCGTTCCATGGGGTGGCATTAGCAACCGCCAGCCCTAGCAGTTGAACCTGTGCTTTCCACCAAGTTAACACAGCACCTTCGAGTGTTCCAGTAGCATATTTCACCCTACGATCTTCAGGGCATTCACACATCTCGAAAACAGACTCAAGCTTCTCGAACCAGTGAAGAAGACCTACAGCTCCTTCTGTGCCGCTGAAGTACTAGGTCGGCAATCCATGAACGTTTTGAACGTACATACGGGAGGCTGAGCATGTTGACCTGTTGCGCGAGAATAAAAGACAAGGTTAAGCACGAGGGTTGGTTTGTGAAGGTAAGATCTAAACGTCCTAAGATGGGTTGATATGGTAGGTTATACCTCCTGCAGGGACAGCTACGAGTGCCTCGGCAACCCGTTCATTGATCAAAGCCGTCAACTGGGCTTGAGTTAGGTTGATACGTCCTCCGCGTCCGCTCATGATCTTCACAACGAAGCAACGTAAGTGAGAAAAGTGTCGCAAAAGTGCGTAAGCGTGGGATAACAGGAGAGAGTAAGCACACAAGGTTCAAATAGCAGTTATCACGTTAACTAGTGCACAGTGTGAACTATCTAACCGGCAATATAAACATAAATCATACCACTTATTGTGTCGAGTCTTGCACGTGGAGCGAAGCGTCGTTGTGGATCGTTGAGCACTGTACAGGTTATAGTCTGGTTTTGTCAAAAAGCTTTTCCCCTTTTTAAAACCAAGTTCAATATAACCAATGGCTCTGATACCAATCTGTCACAACCCCCAAAATCCACCATGCGGAGTATCCCTGCTTGGAGGCATGACATGACCAGGATCGAGCCACCAATCATATTGAACAACATAATTAAGTAAATAAAACCAACCACAATACAATTGGTGACCAAAAGAGAGTAACCAATTTTAAGTTAACAGCGGAAGCATAAAACGTAAGTTCAAAACATAAGTTCCATAGTTCATAAGTTTAAAGTCCAAAACGTAGGTTTAATAAGTTCATAAGGATTAAATATTTAGCACGGGACATAACATCCATATTCCACAACAACCTCCTCCTCGTGCGAGCTCCATAAACTTCTAGCAACCTGTAAGGCATGTAACAACGAGTCAACAACAAAGTTGAGTGAGTTCACGGTTGGTTGCTTAGTTTTATGTTGATTCCGAAAACATGGTTTGTCTTTCGTTGGCTTAATTGCCGTGGGGGTTACCCCGTAGTTGAAAGTATGATTAACCAGTTCCTTCTTTATTACCCAAACTGTAAGTCCCGTGAACTGGATCTTTCAATGATATCAAACAGCCTATTGATTGTGCGGAATCCAATCAATAGGTGATTCAAGAACAAAACCGAAAAATATGAAATATGAAGAACACAATACCGAATCACTTTCAAACTTGCACACGATTCTATTACTATCAACTAGCAAAACCGTCTGGTACAAGTTCCTACACCACAATCGCCTCTCTCTAGCTTCTTTAGAAATTCTGTAACAATGAGGTTCAAAACCCTAAAACAAGTTAAAAACTTGTTTATATACTAACTCAAGCCCAATTCCCTATATGGGCTCCCCTTGGGCCTGCTTGGCCCACATGGCCTAAAGGTTGGCCCAAATGACCTATAAAGGTCCAAAACCTAATATAAACTAACCCGGTAAAGCCCAGTTCGTAACCATAACCCGTTGTGTTAATTTGATGCGCCAGTCTCACACTTTAGGGCCTAACAATCTCCCCCCTAGACTGATGCCATCAAATTGTCTTCATAGCATGAATTCAGCAACGTCTTCAACGAAGTCTATGATTGTCGCTATGCTGCAGATGTTGTGGAAGTTCTCGACTTCTGAACTCTCAGCACTGGGTCTCTTTTCTTCAGCTCTTGTGGTTAACTTCATATCAGGATCTCGATCAGCTTTGCTTGAAAATCTTGTTAAAAAGAATGTGAGAGGAGGATTCTCAGCAGCTCTTTTCTTCTGCAATCTTTGTCTTTCAAGCAGTTTCATGGTACTTCTTCAAATGTACTTTCACTGTCAGACGGCGTTTCGTATCCGGTTCTTCTGACTCAGGTACATCTTGTAGTCGTGCTGCTCCATGCTTCGTCAGAAGCTAACAGCATCTCAGTCTTCATCAACCCCTGTTCTTGATTGAAACCAAGTTCTGCACATGCTCATAAACTCATAAGCAAACATTTCTTATGCAACAGGGAGAGTACCATATAAAAACTAGGTACCTCCAAGTACATGTACTCAGATTTCACAATTTAAATTCTTTCAACTTTTGATTATCAGTCAAATCTTCAAGAACGGTTACATTTTTAATTTTAAGAAAAACAAATAAGCACTCTATTTTTGGATTTTTGATTTTATAAAAAACAAGACACTATTTTTGTATTTTTGAATTTTTGAATTTTTCAAATTTTTATTTTTTAATTTAAGACCAAAAAACAAATAAAAACCCAAAATATAAACAACTACCATAATATACAATTACAATTGCAATGGGATCAAATCACGAGGTTTTGGGTCTGACTTCACTTATCAACACTGATCTACTACTGAATGATCTAGACAATTGCCAGTATATTTGTCCACTTAAACTCGTCTCCCTAGACCTTTTTCATATAACTGCCTGTAACTCATTTTATCATGTTTTGATGTCTTAACAATGAACACCCAAACAAATACTAATAAAATCCCGGAATTATAGACAGCACACTCTATCATGCAAGTAGTTTCCCTACCACATATTTCACAAGTCCGATCCAAACTTCTGAAATCTTAACTGGGAATAGATTGAGAAGAGAACAGAATAGATCTTAAGCAGAGATGGTATAATATACAGATCAAATGCGTTTTTCTCAATTTGATATAGGTTTCTTGGGTTTCTTTTGGGCACTTGAGGGCCTCTTTCGGGTGTTTAATTGATCTACAACGCGACAACGTACAGCTTGGTCAGCATGTATCTGGATGCAGCAGAAGCTGACGTTGCTTAGCACCTCCAGGTCAGCATATATCTGGATGTAGCAGAGGAGATACACGACTTTTTCAGGGAAGATTTCAGAGTCAGACCCAAATTGTGTGTATCGGGACAACATACAAACATTCAAATAGACATGAGCTAATTCCAAGTGATTTTCTTTTCTGTTTTAGTTCTGAACAGAAACAGCCAATGTTTCCAGTCTTAAGGATAGAGCCTACCAACACATCATACTAGAGTCAAACTATTTTGATACTGGTCTTACATGAGTCAGCCCTCAACCATAATGTGAAATTTTATTTCATTTCCCATATCATGCAATCTCTCTTTTTGGCTTTTTCATTTTTCAAATGTTTTTGTATTTTCTCATTTTCTCCCCCCTAAAACAATACATATTTACAGCAAACTCTTTTTGTATTTTCTGAGTTTTCTCCCCCTAAACTCTATATCTATCTATATGTTCTTCCCCCCCCCCCTAAATTTGTGCATAAATCTTGTATTTTTGCGCAAATTTACCATTTACTAGAGAAAGGCCAAATTATATACAAAGTAATGAACTAAGAAAAAAAATATTTTTGCTTAACCGTTCTGTCATCAGATTGAAGACTAATCAATATTCAAATCAAAGTACTGAATTTAAACGGTACCTTTTGCTGATCTTATCTTACTTCCCATATCTCCTCCAAAGGAAACATATCATCTGTAAAAAAAATTTGCACTTTTTGCAACAGTGAAATGTTACCCGTTTTATCTCTGGAACAACCGCTATCAACATTCCAGAGATTGTCAATAACTCCTCCTTAGTTGTTCCTGAAAGGTAAGGAGATTAGTAAGACATGGGTACCCAGGCCATCGTGGTCCTGGGATTTCCTGAAGCATCAAAATAAGACACTTCCTTTAAACACAAGTCCCCTTTTGTCTCAAGGATTGGAGACGTCGTTGCTTTGGATTTGGGTTTCCAAATCTGTTTCGCTTTAACAAACGTGTTTATTGCCTTCGGTTGAGCAACTTTAGCTGATTCAGGCTTGTTAGTTTTAGAAAAATGTTTTTGTTCTTGAACAGCCTTGCGTTTGTTTTTAGCAGCGTTCCAATCCCCATCAGAAAGTTTAACCTTAGGATTCACATTCTTCATTACCTTAGGTGATGATACCTTCATCGGCTTGGAATGATTGTTATCATTTGGTGTAACCCTCTGATTTCGCATATAATATGGTACATGGGGACGCCGTGTGCAGTTTCTAGCAATATGACCCGCAATGCCTGTCACACCCCGACCGCGTAAAACAACAAATCGCGGCGGAAACATCGGGGCGTGTCGCGACAGAATTAATTGTCTCATAACCATGGCATACAAAGTTTTATTTATTTATTAAACAAGGGTGTTTCATTGTCTTGATCAGTAAACAAAAGAGTTTATAACATAATTAAACATAGTCTATCTTCTTTTAAAGTCTCTAAGGCACAGGTCCGCCCTAGTATCATGATCAACATCCTACGGAAAAGCACCTGAAAACACATGTGAAAATAGGTACGTCAGCATAAAAATGCCTGTGAGATACATAGGTTTTGTGAAAATAAGATTCATGACTTTTGTTTGAGAAAATGTTTAGTCATGAACCTTGTTATTTGCTTTGTCTTGTAAATCATTTGAAAACAATAAGATCAGATGATATGTATAAGAAATTGTCAGGTTAAATAAATAACCATGTAAAAATGTGTTTGTATAAGGTAAGTTGTTTGTAAATCAATGTCTTGTGAAAAGTATGTTATTTGTGTAAAATGTTATATGTATTAAACTGAAATGATTCAAATAACGTTACGCCATGTAATACCATACAAACACTTATATATAGGAAGTACCAGCGGCGTATCCACCATGCTTGTATCATATTACACACGCATCGTTACTTAATCACTTAATCAAACCAAACCAAACAATGCAAGAAGTCTATGCTTAAATCAAATTGTCAAATGTATTGAATAATATGTCAAAGTGTTTATGTCAAGATGTAAATCATGTCAAATGTCTATGTCAAATATCCATGTCAAATGTCTATGTCAAATATCCATGTCAAATGTCTATGTCAAAATATCCATGTCAAATGTCTATGTCAAAATGTCATGTATGGCAAGCGAAATGTCTCAACTAAACCATATGTACGAAAACAAAGTATTGAAGTAAAACTTGGTTTAAATCAAAGCTATGTTTTGTGTAAATGCATGCAACTATTTAATACGAACATTTATGCGGTATTGTGAATATGCATACATCCAAGCCTGGCGACTGTGGTGATAAAACCCTTTAAACAAATTAAAGGTCTATCTGTCTAAATGTCAACGAATTCGGTCATTCCTTTCTGTCCCCTTACCCTGGGATGTCCGGAACGGGAGTTGTCAATTCCTATGGTACCACTACCTACTAACGAACGGCGTAGCTAATGTTAATGGATATATTGTCCCATGTAAACAAACCAAATGTCATAACAAAATGTGAGCATGTGAAAACAATGCACTAAGTATGTAATCAAATGAACATACATAGCGTGAAATGTCATGTAAAACGATGTACTAAGTAATGCACACAATGGGCATACCTAGCATGAAATGTCATGTAAAACAATGTACTAAGTAATGCACACAATGGGCATACCTAGCATGAAATGTCATATAAAATGATGTACTAAGTAATGCACACAATGGGCATACCTAGCATGAAATGTCATGTAAAACAATGTACTAAGTAATGCACACAATGGGCATACCTAGCATGAAATGAAATCATGTACTATAATGTACTAACGAACATAGCAGTATATGATGTGAAAACATGGAAAGCATGAAAGTAACAAGTAGGCACATGTGTTCCACCCCAAAACAGTTTGGAAAACAGTAAAAGAGGGGTCTATGTACTCACTTGAGATTGCTCAGTTGTATAAAGATAATCACCAAGCAACGCTAAAGATCTCGGAATCAAACGGCACCTAATATAGGTAACTATGTTAATAAACCGGACCTATCTCGGAAGACTGGGTAGCATTAGGGTTTGTAAACCAAATGAGTGTTGGAACTCACGTGATATGGTTTAACAAAGCCTACATGCTAAATGAAACTTAACATAATTGTTTACGACCCATTACGACCCGTTTAGGAAGCTTATGCTACTTTAACGTGTCGTGCGCGTGAAACGCGTTCGGACCGCCTAACTAGTCCTATGACAAGTATTATATGCCTAAACATGTTACATAATCAGTTACGTGACAAAAGTTTAGGTTACATATGCTAAATTACCAATTATGTATGAAAAGGGTATTCTGGTAATTTACCTAAGGCATATAAACTACCTATCATACAACTACTTACACGTCGTGACCATAAGGTATAACCTCGGAAGGTTATTCCCTATACTATGGTCACCTAATGTATTTGGTCGGATCCTAATGATCGACCAAACTGGGTCGGGTTCGAAGGTATAGGCGATTTATCAGATCGCCTACCCTACGACCCTAGACAACGTGGTAATCAGTAGGCATAGTCCCAAGGGACTATGACCATCGTGATTACAATCACGTTGCGAAGTTCTAACGAACTTCGCATTGACCATTACTGGTCAACGCTGAAAGTCAAACAAAGTTTGACTTTCTGACTCGAAAAGCAGTAAAAATAAGGGAAAGAACGAAAGAATACTTACGAAGGGTCCCCGAATGCTAACCCAGATCAAAATAGCTCAGGTATGAAACGAAGGTTCCAACTTAGAGCCCAAATGATCAGATTTGTGTGAAATGAAGTAAGTGGGTGTTGGGTATTTATAGTATTCGGTCCACCGTTAGGATCGTTTGTCGATTATCGTGCCTTAATCTCATGCGTACACTTGTCGGAAAGTTGTGGTGCCTCAAAATGCTCACCACCATAAGGATTGGACACTTGGCAAGGGGTTAGGGAGTGCAAAACAGCTGCAAACAGCTGTTAGAAACACTGAATCTGGTCTGCAGACTCCTTACGGACCGTAAGGTAAGGCTTACGGTCCGTAAGCCTTCAAGTTTGGCAGATGTGCAGTTTTGGTCCCTGTTGTGTATTCAGCCCATTTCCGGCACTTCTAAGGCCCGTCAAGCCAACTTTAAGGCCCTAAAATGATGCCTAAACATTGTGGACATGAAACATGCTCAAAAATATGTCGGACGTTGGTTCGTTTGGTCGTACGAACGCGATGTTCGCTTAATTACGACGGAATGCGCATAAGCGCGAAAAACGATCCAAATGACGAAACGAATGGATTTTTCTTAAGGCGAACACTAAAATATAATGTAGTCATGCTTACATAAATTTTTGGATGTCCAGATGTATTCAGAATGTAAGTTATGCGCGAAAATGCAAACTTGTGCACTTTTTGACACTTTTAGTCCCTGAATGTTCCAAAAAGTTTATTTTAGCACACCAAACCCCTCAAAGCCTATTTCTAAGCTATGTAAAGGATATTTAAGGTGTGTTTAACTTATGGTCATGTTCCGGAATGTTCGTTACAGTTCAAATTGACATACTTTCACAGTTTGTCATATTTAGTCCCTGTAAGCGAATTAACTTGTTTTTGCCATACCAAAGCCTTCAAAACTTATTTCTAAGTTATGTAAAGGTTATTTAAGGTATGTTGAGTATATGTTGATGTTCCGGAGTATTTCTCGCATTAAACTGAGTACGTTTACGCACTAGTTTGCGTATAACTCTCCAGAAAGCGATGTAGAGTTTGAAATTACATAAAAGTCAAAACATGAAAAATGAAAAACACAATCAAACAAACATTGGGATCAAATAACATTGTTTTATTGATAACAGAACTGTTCATAGTGATTACAAGCACAGTTGTTACAGTCTCCCCTACTTGTGGAAATTTCGTCCCGAAATTTATTTAGAGGAAACTCGTGGAAAAAGATGTGGATATTTCGCTTTCATTTGATCTTCACGTTCCCAAGTAAACTCAGGTCCACGCTTAGCTTCCCAGCGAACTTTGACCAAAGGAATGCGCTTCCGTTTAAGCCACTTGACTTCACGTTCCATGATTTCCACTGGTTTCTCAACAAATTTCAGTGTTTTGCCAACACGAATTTCGTCAAGCGGTATGGAGTAGTTCTCATCAGCTGTACACTTCTTGAGATTTGATGTGTGAAAAGTTGGATGAACATTTCCCAGTTCAGGAGGTAACTCAAGTCTGTAGGCTACCTTTCCGATTCTTTCGACGATCTTGAATGGTCCAACGTATCTAGGTGCAAGTTTTCCTTTCTTTCCAAATCTGATCACACCTTTCCAAGGTGAGACCTTAAGTAATACTCGATCACCGACTTGAAATTCAAAGGCTTTGCGTTTTGGGTCCGCGTAAATCTTCTGACGGCTTCTAGCTGCCTGAAGGTTATCACGAACTTTCTTGACCTTGTCAGTTGTCTCTAAAATGAGGGAAGGTCCAGTAAGTTGAGCCTCGCCAATCTCATTCCAGCAGACTGGTGAACGACATTTTCGACCATAGAGAGCTTCGAAAGGAGCCATTTTGATGCTAGTGTGATAACTGTTGTTGTAGGAGAATTCAATCAATTTAAGATGTGAATCCCAGCTACCACCAAAATCGATCACACAAGCTCTTAGCATATCCTCCAGAGTCTGGATTGTTCTCTCAGATTGACCATCCGTTTGCGGATGATAAGCTGTGCTCAGATTAAGTTGGGTCCCCATAGCAGATTGCATGGTTCTCCAAAAGTGAGAAGTGAAACGAGCATCTCTGTCAGAAATGATGTTCAAAGGAACACCATGTCGAGCCACAATTTCATCTACATAGATTTGAGCAAGTCTGTCAGTAGGAAAATCCTCGCGGATTGGCAAGAAATGTGCTGACTTTGTAAGACGATCAACGACTACCCAGATGGCATCATGACCTTTCTTTGTGCGCGGGAGTTTGGTAACAAGATCCATAGTAATGTTTTCCCATTTCCAAACTGGGATCTCTGGTTGCACCAATAAACCCGAAGGACGCTGATGTTCAGCCTTAACCTTAAGACAAGTAAGGCATTTGGATACGTATAAGGCAATGTCTTTCTTCATACCAGGCCACCAATAGTGAGTACGAAGGTCCTTATACATTTTATCTGAGCCCGGATGAATAGAATAACGAGACTTATGGGCTTCATCCATAAGCAAGGTACGAAGATCATCCTGGCTTGGGACCCACAAACGGTCCATGAAGTAATATGATCCATTGTCCTTCAGTTCAAGAGCAGGTGTTATGTGATAGGGAAATTCCTTATCCATCAAACCTTGTGAAACACAAGATTGTTGAGCTAGAGAAATGCGTGCTTGAATATCGGATCGAGCTTGAATAACAGATTGAACACGTACACAATGAAGCTTAGTACGTTCCTTACGACTCAATGCATCAGCCACGACATTCGCCTTACCAGGATGGTAGCGAATTTCGCAGTCGTAGTCGTTTAAAAGCTCAACCCAACGTCGCTGTCTCATGTTGAGTTCTTTCTGGTTGAAGATATGCTGAAGACTTTTGTGGTCGGTGAAAACCACACATTTTGTACCGTACAAATAGTGTCTCCAGATTTTGAGAGCAAAGACAACTGCACCCAACTCAAGATCATGAGTGGTGTAGTTCTTCTCATGTATCTTCAATTGTCTTGATGCATAGGCTATGACTTTGTTCCTTTGCATCAGAACACAGCCAAGACCCAATTTCGATGCATCACAATACACAACAAAATCATCATCACCCTCAGGCAATGATAGAACAGGCGCATCGCAAAGCTTCTGCTTCAGGTGTTGAAAAGCTTCCTCTTGTTTGAATCCCCAATAAAAGGGCATTTTCTTCTGAGTTAGAGCAGTTAGAGGAACTGCAATCTTAGAGAAGTTTTCAATGAAGCGGCGATAATAACCCGCTAGACCAAGAAAAGAACGAACTTCAGTAGGAGTAGTAGGCGTATCCCAATCCTTAATCGCACTGATCTTGGAGGGATCTACATGAACACCTCGTTCGTTGATAATGTGTCCCAAAAATTGAACTTCTTTAAGCCAAAATTCGCACTTGGAGAATTTGGCGAAAAGTTGCTCTTTCTTCAGGAGTTCCAGAGTAAGACGAAGATGCTGCTCGTGATCAGCTCGCGTCTTAGAGTAAATCAAGATGTCGTCAATAAAAACAATGACGAACTGATCCAAATAAGGTTTGCAGACCCTATTCATTAGGTCCATGAAAACAGCAGGAGCATTAGTCAAACCGAATGGCATGACTGTGAACTCGTAATGTCCATAACGAGTACGGAATGCTGTCTTCGGAATGTCTTCTTCTTGCACCCGAAGTTGATGATACCCGGAACGCAGATCGATCTTCGAAAAATAAGAAGCACCTTGTAACTGATCAAAGAGGTCGTCGATGCGAGGTAGAGGATATCGATTCTTGATGGTAAGCTTGTTAAGCTCACGATAATCGACACATCCTAAAGGATCCATCCTTCTTCTTGACAAAAAGAACGGGAGCACCCCAAGGTGAAAAGCTGGGACGGATAAAACCTTTGTCAGAGAGCTCCTGAAGCTGTTTAGACAACTCTTGCATCTCAGATGGTGCAAGACGATATGGAGCTCTGGCAATGGGGTTTGCACCAGGTACGAGATCAATGCGGAACTCGACTTGGCGTGCTGGAGGTAGACCAGGTAAATCTTCAGGGAACACTTCAGAATAATCCCGTACGACAGAAATATCTGAAATAGACTTACCCTTGCCTTTATTTTCTGTAACATGTGCTAAGAAAGCCACATAGTTCTTCTGCAGATACTTCCGAGCTTTAAAACAAGACATGAGTCTGAGACCACCGATAGGCTTCTCACCTTGAACCTGCAGGACCTCGCCTGTCGAAAGTGGCACACGAACAATCTTCTTAGAACAAACTATTTCTGCGTGATGCTTGGATAACCAATCCATTCCCACAATAACGTCGAAACTTCCAAGTTGCATAGGCGCGAGGTCAATAGGAAAAATATGGTCGTTAAGATTCAACTGGCAGTTGCGAAGAACAGAATCAAGAATAATGGGTTCACCACTAGCAACCTCTACTGTCAAAGATTTGCCTAGTTTCGTTCTAGACACGCGAAGCATTTGCTCAAAAGACAAAGACACGAAACTCTTATCGGCACCGGAATCGAAAAGAACAGATGCAGGCTGATTATTAATAAAGAACGTACCGTTCACCACATTATCGTCAGCCTGTGCCTCTTGGGCATTCAAGTTAAAAACTCGGCCTCGAGCCGGAGCTTGATTCTGGTTCTGGTTCTGGTTCTGGTTGGCTAGCCTTGGGCACCGGTTTCTATAGTGGGTCAGATCCCCACAATTATAACAAGCACCTGGTGGATATTGTGGTCTTGCAGCTTGACCCTGTTGCGGTGCAGGAGGCTGAGCAACTTGTTGAGCCGGGTTCTGAACCGCGGGATTCTGAGCAGACCGACAAACATTGGCAAGATGGCCTGATTTCCCACAGTTAGTACAGAAACGGCATGGAAGTTGCGGCTGGTGGTGACTGTTGCATCTATTGCACAAAGGTGCATTCCCTGTATAGGGTTTCTTTGCTGGAGGCTGTGCGGGTTGGTTGAGGGCTGCCTGATTAGCTTGGGCAGTGACAGCAAAATTTTGAGAAGCCTTACGCTTCTTTGCCCTCTTTGAAGAACCAGAGTTCTTTCCATTCAAGTTTTGACCTTTCTTGCTATCTTCCTTGTCAGCCGACTGCTTCTTGCCCTTGTCACCCTTCCTGTGTAGCTTTCCCTTTCTAATGTGCGACTCAGTCAACGTCGCTGATAACTCGATCGCCTGACGAAGTGTGGCAGGTTCACTACCAGTAAGAATGTCTTGTACCGTGTCAGGTAGGCCATCGATGTATCTCTCGATAGCCTTGTCGAGTGGGGTAACCATTGTCGGGCAAAGCAAACTCAACTCTTCAAACCGATCAGTATAAGCCCTGTGCTCACCACTATCTTGCTTCAACACATCAAACTCCTTCTCCAACGCTCGCTGTTCATGGCGAGGACAGAATTCCCTCATCATAAGGGCTCTAAGTTCAGCCCATGTCTGTGCGAGAGCAACTTCTGCACCCTGGTCTCTCATAACCCCGTTCCACCATGTCAAAGCCCTCTTCTGAAATACGCTCGAGGAGAACTCGACCTTGCGATTATCCGGACACTGCACATGGCGAAAAGTATTCTCTATACTCTCGAACCACTGAAGAAGCCCAGTCGCTCCCTCAGAACCACTAAACTTGAGTGGTTTAGCCTGGTTAAAATCCTTGTATTTGCATGGAACATTGTTGTTGTTGTTGGCCTGGTTCCATTGAGCAAAGAGATTTGGAAACTGAGCAGCCATCTGCTGTGCAATAATTTCTGCCAACTCGGCAGTTGCTATCTGATTCTCGCGTCGAGGAGGCATTCTAAAAGAGGAAAACATGAAGAGAAACGAGTGAGATGATTGGATGAAAAGAAATGAGATGAAACGAAACCAACAAAAGCAAAGATGGTGGTCATTCGTCCGTATCACAAAGCAAACAAACGACACACAGTGACTAATCAAAGTAAATGGATCAAAAATAATGTATAATGAAGACATGCTCGCCTATAAGTGAACACTCATCCCAAGAATTCCCAGGTAAGCACAACTGGTCTCTGCGTCTGGTTGAGATGTATACGAAGTGCTTGCCTAGACAGAAAACCCAGAATACAGGCATTCACCCTTCCAGTTTGCACATGTTCACATTATTTAAAACCCAAAACGTTTGACGGGATTTTGAAAATTTGAAGGCACAAGGCCAAAAACCAATACTGAAAAGGGTTCAAAAACCTTACAATTGAGGGTTCAAAACCTTGTAAAAATTTATTCAAAAACAGATGATTGTTTTTCAAAAATCGTTTCAGAAAAATTTTGGTTCCTTGTTTTGTTAATCACCTAAGGATAGGTGATGTACATGTTTTAAGATCTAAACACAAGATAACTTGTGTTAGGTTCCTAGAAAAGTTATAGTCTAGGTCAAAGCATTACTAATAACCTAATTCCCTATAACCATTGGCTCTGATACCAACTCTTCTGTCACACCCCGACCGCGTAAAACAACAAATCGCGGCGGAAACATCGGGGCGTGTCGCGACAGAATTAATTGTCTCATAACCATGGCATACAAAGTTTTATTTATTTATTAAACAAGGGTGTTTCATTGTCTTGATCAGTAAACAAAAGAGTTTATAACATAATTAAACATAGTCTATCTTCTTTTAAAGTCTCTAAGGCACAGGTCCGCCCTAGTATCATGATCAACATCCTACGGAAAAGCACCTGAAAACACATGTGAAAATAGGTACGTCAGCATAAAAATGCCTGTGAGATACATAGGTTTTGTGAAAATAAGATTCATGACTTTTGTTTGAGAAAATGTTTAGTCATGAACCTTGTTATTTGCTTTGTCTTGTAAATCATTTGAAAACAATAAGATCAGATGATATGTATAAGAAATTGTCAGGTTAAATAAATAACCATGTAAAAATGTGTTTGTATAAGGTAAGTTGTTTGTAAATCAATGTCTTGTGAAAAGTATGTTATTTGTGTAAAATGTTATATGTATTAAACTGAAATGATTCAAATAACGTTACGCCATGTAATACCATACAAACACTTATATATAGGAAGTACCAGCGGCGTATCCACCATGCTTGTATCATATTACACACGCATCGTTACTTAATCACTTAATCAAACCAAACCAAACAATGCAAGAAGTCTATGCTTAAATCAAATTGTCAAATGTATTGAATAATATGTCAAAGTGTTTATGTCAAGATGTAAATCATGTCAAATGTCTATGTCAAATATCCATGTCAAATGTCTATGTCAAATATCCATGTCAAATGTCTATGTCAAAATATCCATGTCAAATGTCTATGTCAAAATGTCATGTATGGCAAGCGAAATGTCTCAACTAAACCATATGTACGAAAACAAAGTATTGAAGTAAAACTTGGTTTAAATCAAAGCTATGTTTTGTGTAAATGCATGCAACTATTTAATACGAACATTTATGCGGTATTGTGAATATGCATACATCCAAGCCTGGCGACTGTGGTGATAAAACCCTTTAAACAAATTAAAGGTCTATCTGTCTAAATGTCAACGAATTCGGTCATTCCTTTCTGTCCCCTTACCCTGGGATGTCCGGAACGGGAGTTGTCAATTCCTATGGTACCACTACCTACTAACGAACGGCGTAGCTAATGTTAATGGATATATTGTCCCATGTAAACAAACCAAATGTCATAACAAAATGTGAGCATGTGAAAACAATGCACTAAGTATGTAATCAAATGAACATACATAGCGTGAAATGTCATGTAAAACGATGTACTAAGTAATGCACACAATGGGCATACCTAGCATGAAATGTCATGTAAAACAATGTACTAAGTAATGCACACAATGGGCATACCTAGCATGAAATGTCATATAAAACGATGTACTAAGTAATGCACACAATGGGCATACCTAGCATGAAATGTCATGTAAAACAATGTACTAAGTAATGCACACAATGGGCATACCTAGCATGAAATGAAATCATGTACTATAATGTACTAACGAACATAGCAGTATATGATGTGAAAACATGGAAAGCATGAAAGTAACAAGTAGGCACATGTGTTCCACCCCAAAACAGTTTGGAAAACAGTAAAAGAGGGGTCTATGTACTCACTTGAGATTGCTCAGTTGTATAAAGATAATCACCAAGCAACGCTAAAGATCTCGGAATCAAACGGCACCTAATATAGGTAACTATGTTAATAAACCGGACCTATCTCGGAAGACTGGGTAGCATTAGGGTTTGTAAACCAAATGAGTGTTGGAACTCACGTGATATGGTTTAACAAAGCCTACATGCTAAATGAAACTTAACATAATTGTTTACGACCCATTACGACCCGTTTAGGAAGCTTATGCTACTTTAACGTGTCGTGCGCGTGAAACGCGTTCGGACCGCCTAACTAGTCCTATGACAAGTATTATATGCCTAAACATGTTACATAATCAGTTACGTGACAAAAGTTTAGGTTACATATGCTAAATTACCAATTATGTATGAAAAGGGTATTCTGGTAATTTACCTAAGGCATATAAACTACCTATCATACAACTACTTACACGTCGTGACCATAAGGTATAACCTCGGAAGGTTATTCCCTATACTATGGTCACCTAATGTATTTGGTCGGATCCTAATGATCGACCAAACTGGGTCGGGTTCGAAGGTATAGGCGATTTATCAGATCGCCTACCCTACGACCCTAGACAACGTGGTAATCAGTAGGCATAGTCCCAAGGGACTATGACCATCGTGATTACAATCACGTTGCGAAGTTCTAACGAACTTCGCATTGACCATTACTGGTCAACGCTGAAAGTCAAACAAAGTTTGACTTTCTGACTCGAAAAGCAGTAAAAATAAGGGAAAGAACGAAAGAATACTTACGAAGGGTCCCCGAATGCTAACCCAGATCAAAATAGCTCAGGTATGAAACGAAGGTTCCAACTTAGAGCCCAAATGATCAGATTTGTGTGAAATGAAGTAAGTGGGTGTTGGGTATTTATAGTATTCGGTCCACCGTTAGGATCGTTTGTCGATTATCGTGCCTTAATCTCATGCGTACACTTGTCGGAAAGTTGTGGTGCCTCAAAATGCTCACCACCATAAGGATTGGACACTTGGCAAGGGGTTAGGGAGTGCAAAACAGCTGCAAACAGCTGTTAGAAACACTGAATCTGGTCTGCAGACTCCTTACGGACCGTAAGGTAAGGCTTACGGTCCGTAAGCCTTCAAGTTTGGCAGATGTGCAGTTTTGGTCCCTGTTGTGTATTCAGCCCATTTCCGGCACTTCTAAGGCCCGTCAAGCCAACTTTAAGGCCCTAAAATGATGCCTAAACATTGTGGACATGAAACATGCTCAAAAATATGTCGGACGTTGGTTCGTTTGGTCGTACGAACGCGATGTTCGCTTAATTACGACGGAATGCGCATAAGCGCGAAAAACGATCCAAATGACGAAACGAATGGATTTTTCTTAAGGCGAACACTAAAATATAATGTAGTCATGCTTACATAAATTTTTGGATGTCCAGATGTATTCAGAATGTAAGTTATGCGCGAAAATGCAAACTTGTGCACTTTTTGACACTTTTAGTCCCTGAATGTTCCAAAAAGTTTATTTTAGCACACCAAACCCCTCAAAGCCTATTTCTAAGCTATGTAAAGGATATTTAAGGTGTGTTTAACTTATGGTCATGTTCCGGAATGTTCGTTACAGTTCAAATTGACATACTTTCACAGTTTGTCATATTTAGTCCCTGTAAGCGAATTAACTTGTTTTTGCCATACCAAAGCCTTCAAAACTTATTTCTAAGTTATGTAAAGGTTATTTAAGGTATGTTGAGTATATGTTGATGTTCCGGAGTATTTCTCGCATTAAACTGAGTACGTTTACGCACTAGTTTGCGTATAACTCTCCAGAAAGCGATGTAGAGTTTGAAATTACATAAAAGTCAAAACATGAAAAATGAAAAACACAATCAAACAAACATTGGGATCAAATAACATTGTTTTATTGATAACAGAACTGTTCATAGTGATTACAAGCACAGTTGTTACAATGCCACAGTTGTAGCAAGTTTGTCTTTTCATCGGAAAGACGTTTTGAGCAGCTTGATTCGCTCTAGCAGGTCCTGAAGGACAAACCGGTCCTTTTTGCGCTGGATGTGCCTGCACATTTCTCTTAGAAGAAGACAAATTGGAGTGCTTGTATTTGTTGTTTGCAGAAGTCTTGTTGCTCTGAGCACCATTCTTCATCTTTTCTCCCTTATGGGAGCCTTCAATCACCTTGTCACGAGCCTTATGAGATCGTGATTGTCCTTGATAAGCAGACTTCGTATACCCCCGGCTTTGATCTGCTCGTTTTGGCTCATTCCACTTGTTGTGAACCGGCTCACAAACATCAGCACACGAGTGAGTGTTGGCATTTCGTTGCACTTTTGGACGATGAACACAAATTCTAGCAATGTGTCCAGTAATTCCACAATTGAAACATGTCTGTCGTTTCAATGTATGGAGATTTTGAGAGTTAGCAGCATTAGCTGATTTGATGGGTCTAGATGACCGAGCTTGCGTTGCCTGTGTTCCATGTGCCTTTTCTGAGTTGTTCTGTACCTGTTGATCAGAACTAGCACAAGCATGAGATGTAGACGGATGATGAGATTCATCCTTCTCACTTTTATCATGATCATTTTGAAAAACTGGTGTTTCCGTTTTATCTTTTTTTTCAGAAACCTTTTTCGGTGACTGTTCATTTATTTCAACTCCTTTTTCTTCTTTAATAGATTCAGATTCAATTTCAATTTTAGAACAAGTTGAAATTTCATCAACACATGTTTCGTCAACATATGTATCATGTGAATCCGATTTAGGTTTGCTTTCATCTACAGTTTCCAATGGAGTCCCACTAGATTCAACATTAGGGACGCCCACTGAGACAGATTCAGAAGAAGAATCAGGATACTCTTGATTTTCTTGAGAAGGAGTTTCAGTGGTTTCACTGAATGTATCCTGAGGGACCTCACCTGTAACACTGTCATCAACTGAAACATTAGAAACATTACAATCACACGCATTAACTGAAACACAATCATCACCACAATTATTGTTCAAGGAGTCAACACAAACATTATCAGTTTTGCCCAAAACATCAGGCTCACTAGACGAAACATAAGCAGAAAATGACGCAAACAACGACCGACCAAAAGCAATATCAGATTCAGTTTGTTCAAAATAATTTTCAGAAATATTAGTATGAACAACTGGTTCACTCCCAAGAACATCTTCACATTTTACTTCAGATACTTTATCTGCACATGAAGACGAAATGTTAGGATCAATTGAGCCTTTAGAAACAAAATTTATTGGAGCAGACTTCTGTTTCTCAATTGGTCTGTCATTAAAAGATGACTTATTATTTTTGGGACCATAAGTCATTTTACTTTCATTAATCATCTCCTCCTCAGTCATGGGTAAATAAGTATAATTGTCATTATAGGGAGGAGGAGCCTGATTAAAACCCAAACCACGCCCTTTCTTTTCCTTGTATGCGAGTTGTTGATCACACAAGTTTTTGACTAATTTACTGGAAGAGTCAAATTTCTTAATGTTAAGTTAATTTATTTGATATCTATCTCTGATATCTTCCAGTTCCTTAGTCACAGTGCACAGTTTCTCCTGAACATATAAGAGTTGAGATGATTTCACACTTACATCATCCTTGAGTTTGACGATGTCTTTTCGTTGAGCTTCAATCTTTTCTTTATAAAGTTTTTCGTTTTTTGATAAAGTAAAGTTTTTATTTTTGATATCTTGATAATCTTGAATTAGCTCAGCGTTGTGTATTCTATAAACTTCAACTCTTTGTCTACACTTAGGAGTACAAAAAGCAGAAAGTACCTCTTCACGAGTAATTTCTTGAGCCGCGGGTTTGTGAAACATGAATGCCATAATTTCAGTGGCTGGTTGATACTTTTGTTCTTCTCCTTAAAACACAAACCAAACGAGAACCCGTGTACTCACTAACTGAAACCCTTTGCACGCGAATGAATCCGATTTGTTGAACTGCACCTCAAAACCTGTCAAAACCTTTCTCACAAACAAACTCTTTTTTTTTTTTATAAAAGTATACTAATAGTTATTATTATTACAAAAGAATACTTGTTATTATTATTACAAATAACTAATGATTAGGTAATTATTACTAAATGATTAATCAATTATTATTAATATTATTAAAACCTAAAAAAAACGTGACTTTCAGTTAAAGTTCCAAATATGTTACCCGACACACTAAACCGTCACCAAACTATTTATCTTCTTAATTTCTATCTTTCCCGACACCTCAACCTGTCACTTTTTGTCTCTCCTTTGTTATTTCAACACCAATAACTCAATGAAAACAATAGCAATTCGATGGTAGTGTTCTGTGGTGGTTATAGGTGACCGGAGATGATGGAGTGATGGACGTCGGAAAGCTGGTAAACGGTGAAACAGTTGAGAAGATACGATTATGATGATGAAAGAGATGACCGGCGGTGGGAGAATCACGGAGATGAGATGGACGGAGGTGGTTGCCGGAGATATGATGGTCGGTGGTGAGGTGGTGAATGAAGATGACCAGAGATGATGGAAGCGACACAATCTGTTATCGGGGGATGGTTATGATGGAGATTTCCGGCGACAAAGATTGGAGATGATGGATGGTTGTGAACTGAGATCAATGGTGTTGCAGGTGGTAATAAAATGACGACAGCGGTGGAGTCGAAACCGTAACTCGAAACCGTGCTTGCGACTCGAAAATGAATGACTCGAGACCTCAGTCGAAACAATTGTTGCGACTAGAGACCTTGAAACCGTGAAGAGTCGAGACCGTTTGAAAAATGTGAAGTCGAAACCGTGATTGCGACTCGAGACGGTGAAGCTTGCAACTCGAGACCGTGGATGAAGTTGATGACTCGAGACTGTGGTTTCGACTGGATTTGGTTGCTACTCGAGACCAATTGTAGAAATGTTGATGATATCCGATGATGTCTTGTATTGAATTGAAGCTGTGACTCGAGACCAATTAACTGGAGTCGAGACCTTTAAGATGAATGAGTCGAGACCATGAGGTGATGAGTCGAGACCGTGAGATGATGAGTCGAGACCACTCGGAAGAAGATGACTCGAGACCGTGACTCAAAACCGTGAGCTATTGTGAGTCGAGACAGTGGTTGCTACTCAACAGTGATAATGTTGGATACTTGCAGCAATGATGCGATGAAGATGCTGACTCGAAACAGATTATTGAGATAATGATGAATAAGGATGAGTTGTATGTTATAAAAATATATGGAAAGTTTCAATAACTCAACAACTCTCCACCGAAAACTTTGGGAATTTTTAAAATCAAGATATTTAAAAAATAAAAAGATTACGTTAATCTTTTTAACAGCCCTTTTCAAAATCAAAATACCAAAATAAACTGATTTTTTATAAAATATGGATGAACACTACGAAGAACGCGGAGAACACCGAACCAAAAATAACGAAAATCTTGAATCTTTGATATCACACCGAGCCTAGAAATAGGTTCTAATGGCTCTGATACCACTTGTAAGTCCCGTGAACTGGATCTTTCAATGATATCAAACAGCCTATTGATTGTGCGGAATCCAATCAATAGGTGATTTAAGAACAAAACCGAAAAATATGAAATATGAAGAACACAATACCGAATCACTTTCAAACTTGCACACGATTCTATTACTATCAACTAGCAAAACCGTCTGGTACAAGTTCCTACACCACAATCGCCTCTCTCTAGCTTCTTTAGAAATTCTGTAACAATGAGGTTCAAAACCCTAAAACAAGTTAAAAACTTTTTTATATACTAACTCAAGCCCAGTTCCCTATATGGGCTCCCCTTGGGCCTGCTTGGCCCACATGGCCTAAAGCTTGGCCCAAGTGACCTATAAAGGTCCAAAACCTAATATAAACTAACCCGGTAAAGCCCAGTTCATAACCATAACCCGTTGTGTTAATTTGATGCGTCAGTCTCACACTTTAGGGCCTAACACAAACCATATCCGTAATTAGTGGGGGCTTCCCCATGTGAACCACTAGACCGTACCATATCGACAACTGACGAACAATAGTTGTGCCCTACGTCAATGTCTATCATCATTGACAGTTTACCATAGTCCATTAGTACACGCCCGTCCGAACGGCACGGTGTGAGGTTTGTTAAACCTAATAGCGCTATTAACTAATGACTCGCTCGCCATTGGCCTCGGCGATTAAGTCGATATAAAATGAGGGAATTAATGATAGAGTTTTGTCTAGTAAGTTTTAAGGTTCTTGTCCTACCCAAGGAGGACGAACGTACGTATTCTACCCAAGGAGAATACGCAGGATTAATATTGGCATCCTACCTATGGAGGATGGCGGTACATATCCTACCCAAGGAGGATATGTAGGTTCCGTTTTAATTCTTTAACCCATTCCCAAACCACCGGGAATCCCATGCCTTGTAGAGGGTGTGAACTCACCTTGGTTTGCTCGGTTAGATTAATTACTCAAATAATCAGGAAATCAAGCACGTCCTAATGAGGTACAGATAACAATCAGTTTCTCATGCATAACACGTATCCTACGTATGGTTTATCTACTCGTTACTTCTATCACATACCACACAATTCGAATGTCAAGTTGCATTGCTAAGTTACATTATGTTTCCCTAAAATAATATAACTATCTTATAAAATAAACAAGTATCCACACAAGTGTCTTAATATAAAATATATATTCAAAATATATATATTTATCCATTTTGCTTGTAAAAGTCAACCTCCGATACTTTGCATTTTGTAACAAAACCTTTGGCGAAGTTTATTTTGAAAGCAAAGTCAAGAATTTATTCGTAAACACTTGTTAGAAGAATATTTTCTAAGTGTCGGATTTTTAGAAAATTTCGCCAGAGTTTCCTTTGTAAATGGAGGTGTCCATGCTTATAAGCATATCATTTTCTTTTGTAAACATCATTCAACAATCACCAATCAACAATATACAACCTCTACTTACCGAACATGCCCAAAAACAAGCATAAACTATAAAATCATGAACTTGAAAATTTATAAAAATCTGTAGTAACTTACTAGCATACTTAGTAAGTCTTGTTACCTTTTGAAATGTGATTAGTTCTTTAAAAACTTTATTTTTAAAGAGTTTAGGTGTTTACAACTTCCAACTGTATTTTCTAAAAATATTTCTTTGTGAACTTTTCTTATTACACAAGTGTTTCTACACTTGTCTATCCACAAAAAATGTGATTAGTTTATGTAAGATCCAATATTTTACGGAACTCATATTTTTAACTTGGTCCTTTTGAAGAACCACCCATGGATCTTTAGATCTACATGATTATCACCTATTTTGATTCTTTATTTTTCAAGAAACCATTCATTCCTTCAAGTTCATGGTTTATGAGTGGATGATCCATCATCCTTCAACATTCTTACTTTTCTCATCTTGTTAGATCATGTTTTTAATCATGATCTAGCAAGACTACATGATGATTCACCTCATTTCTACTAACAAACAATGATCAACATGCATATCAACTTGTATTTATCATGATATCTTCATCTAGCAAGTTTATGTTCATGTCTTCTTCATAAGATTCATTATTGTTCTTAATATTATGATCATGATACATTATTAACCGCTTAAATAACATGAAAAAAATGAACGGATCTAAATTCTTACCACTAGTTCAAGACTAGGGAAGTTCAAGTGGAGAAATGTGGTGGATAAAAGAAGATGAAAGTGGTCCTTCAACTTCCGAACAAATCGAGCTTCGTTGTATGCACTTTAACACCCTTGGATCACTAGATATTGGTTGAATGAAACTTGAAGGTGATGATGGTGGTGGTGGAGCTCTCGGCCGAGACCAAGAAAAGAGGAGGAGAGTGTTGTGTTGTTGAGTGGTGAATGGTGAAAATGATGGTGATCTAGTGGTTATATACTACAAGTCCTCCAACATGCTATTAACCCTTGGATCTTATGTCCTCATGAGTACATACAAAGTCACTACATAATCCCACTAGAGATTGCATGGGGAATTAAGACTTATTCAAACTTGTGGTTGAGATTTGGGAATCGTATGGTGGGGGGGGGGGGGGGCACATGTGAACTGATTACATGCAAGGGGTATTGAAAGTTATTTGGTAACTAAGATGGTGAGTGCAAGTGCAATCATAACCTTCACATTCCTAGGTAAGCACATGGGGATTTGCAAGATTTATAAAAGTCTTGTAATGGGTCCCATGGGGACGATTCTAACATAAAGGGGGGGGGGGTAAATGTAAATTTGTGGGTAAATAAGTTAATTGGTGGGAGTTTAATGTTATGTCTAGTGTTTAGTGTGTACCGGGTATTATCTAATGTGTTATAGTACTCGGGGACCATAACTAGCTCAGAAAAATAAAAACAATGTTTCTTGCAATATTTTAGTGTTCCGGGTAATGTCCGGTTGTTCGGTTGGATACCGTTCCGTTAAAGTGCTAAGTTATTCCATATAGTGTCCTATATATATCTTTTTGTAATACTTTTAATTCCCAACACTCAGGAAAACATACAGGACCATTTAGTCAATTTTCTACACGCGACTAGTATGTTAAAAAGCACAAGTAAGTATGACACAGTAATCAGAAAGCAGTTAAGTAGTTCAACACAGTCATCAAGCACTTTAATTAACATTAATTAATCGTACGGATACATGTAAGTATGAGGGTTGTCACACAATATTCAGTCTTACATGTTAGTATACCACAGATGATATCTGTAAGGGGTTAAATGCGAGGGCCGTGAGAGCTCAGGTCAGAACTTCCGTTCAGCAGAGAGATGACGGCTTCGACTTTTGGTGGGTCCCCTTTAGAGGATCTTTTTTACAACAGCACATGATTAGCATTTTTCAATGTTTCATCATTTTTTGTACTGTGGGTAGACTTATATTTCAAGCAAGCGTAAAGTATTCTCCGGGGACTAGGCCATTGCTTCCGCAAAATCAGAAGTCCCGGGATAATACCCCAGATATCACTGAGCATAAAGACCTAGTATTTCAGAAAGAGGGATCCTTCAAACGAAATTTCAGGGGTTACCTATATATCCAAGTAGTGTTCCCCACGAAATAAGCAAGTTTGAATTTAAGTTTATATCCCGAAAAAGCTTACTAAATGTGTAAAAACCTATCGGCATATCATCCGTGAGACCGTTTAACGCTATTTAAACATTACATTTCTTTAGCATACTGTAACTGTCTACTGATGTACTATCATTTCCTCTTTTTCACAACAAAACTCATTTTTGATTTTATCATGTTTTTGCCTTTTTCAAATTTTCAAATGTGTTTGGATTTTCTGAAAATACTTACTCCCCCTAAAATGCAAAATCATTTAAAGAAACTTTGAAAACAAACTGTACAGATAAAGTGACAACTGATATCGAATCACTTCAATTCGCCATCCACTTGGCATAAACAATCAGAACTCCCCCTTACAACAAACTATTTTGTCATTATGATTTCAAAACACTTAAGTTTGTTTTAATCAAATGGGTTTTCCAGAAAATTAATTTTATTGATTTCATAAAACCACTTGTAAGATAGGGGATAAACTCATCACTTTGTTCTTTTATCTTCAATCTTTTGAAAAATATAACATTTTTAAATTCAATCAACAACCATCACTAGTAGAAAATCAAGTACAACTTAATGTCCCTGATTTACCACTTGTAAGTCAAAATATCACCGAAGTGAATTTCTCAAGAAAGATGCCGATACCTGCTCCACTCTTACCAACCTGGGAGCTCTGGCAAGTCAGAATGTTTACATATGAAAAACAGACATCCAAGCTTCACCAAACTTGGATGTTACTTCCTCATTTTCACTCGGGGTGTAAGTTGCCTTCTTTGATTCATAAAAATCTTTAACCCCTGTGACTTTTCCTTCAACCATTTTCCCAAAAATCTTTTTCACATTTCCATTAAAAACCTTTTCGACATCAAATTCTTTCTTCTCAGAATAGAATTGATTCGAAATCTCAACTTTTCCAACCTTTTGTTTAAAATTTTCCGCCCTTAATGGTGGAAAGTTATCATCATCCATTGGAGGAACTAAATTTTCTTCTTTTATCTCAACTTGTGGCTCATTTGACTTTGTGGAATCAGATTCATCGCCAGATTTCACATCTGATTGCTTAACAACCCACATTTGGTTGTCAAGATTAACTCTTCTTTTGTAAAATCTTTTCTTTGAACATTCACCAACTTCATATGTTGAATTTTTGAAAACTTTGAATCTTTCAGTTGGTGGTTCATTTTTCTCAACAATCTTTTCTTTGAGTTTAGAAACAACTTCCTGTTTGATGTTGGTTGCCTTAGGACAGTTCCAGGTAATGCGTCCAACTTCTTGACATCTGTAACAGGTTCTTGTTTCCTTTCTTTGATAAGCTCCATTCTTCATTCCCGCTTGCTTCTTAGCAAGGAATTCTCTGTTTGATTGCATCCAGAATGATCTCTTTTCTTCTTCCTCCGTACTTGATCCTGAAACAAATATAGTTTTTGTCTTATAAGTTTTCTCATTTTTATAATTTTTCGGTGGAATAAAACCCAGTCCTTTCTTTTTGAAATTACTGTTATAATTTGGTTTCTTTTGAAAACCAGAACCAGAACTGTAACCCATTTTCTTGTTTAAACGTTGTTGAACTCTTGAGGTGTAAGGTCTCGGTTTCTCAGAAAGATTTACATCTTTTATTTCAGAAATATTAATTTCTATTAGTTTGAAAATCTTTTTTATCATTTCTGGTTTAACACCTCTTATTGGAAATTCCTCATCAGAATATAATTTGTCTGAATCAATCAATGTATATGCCACTTTGATTGGTTCATCATTCAAATTAAATTTTGATAACAGGAATTCTTTATTATAAATCCTTTTGACTGATGACTTTTGACTATCAACTGATGATGATCCCGATCTTTCAGACTCAGACTTCAACTCCGACTCCTCATCTTTATCCAACATCTGATCGACCACCTTTTTTATTAACTCAGACTCATGATCAGTGTCAGACGATGTGAATGTGACATCAATATTTTCTGGTAACTCATCAGTTGTTTCGGACTTTAACTTTATATTGACAGCCTTTTTGACTTGCTCGTCATTTGGTTTTCTGGGAGAATAACCTTCCCAGATCGGAGGCGGACACTTGTTATAATTTGCACTTTGTTTCTTACCAGTATCCTTCTTGTCAGTCTTCTCATCTTGAAATGCTTCTAAACCTGCAACAGTCGGATAAATTCTATCAATCAAATAATCAGAACTAGAATAACTTTGCAGTAATCGTCTGATTCTTTCATTTTTTATCTTTTCTGTCTCCAACTCCTGCTTCAACTTGGCACATTCTTCAATGTAATGATTAATTGCCTTATGCTCTGTCATCATCGTAGCATTCATCATTGTCAACGCATCTTCTCTTTCAGAATTTGTCTTTTGTAAATCAGTTACTGTTCTATTCAACACATCATACGATTCTTTCACATAGTTGAGATTGAACAATAATGTCTCTTTCATTTTCTCCTGTTCACTCAACTTTTCATATTTCTCTGCACACTGCTTGCAAGATTCCAAACACTTTAGACACGGTTTGATAACCTCAACAATCTTTTCAACTTCTATAAACTTCTTAACTTCGACAATCTTTTCAACTTCTACCACTTTTTCAATTTCAATCACATTTTCAGTTTCTGCTATCCTCTCATCATCCATTACCTTTTCAATTTCAACAGCCTGTTTAGTAATTTTAACTTCTTCACATTGTTTCTTTTCATTTGCTGCATGTTTTTCATTTAGCTTCTTCAATCTATCTGCAAAATAAAATTCAAAACTTTCAGGAGATAAATGAGTTTTTGCAACATTAATATGCGATTCTACCTCATCATCACTGTTAGCAGATAATGATTGATCAAACAATGGCTCTTTAATAATTTGTGCAGTGAGAGCTGGCATTTTGGAATCAGGTGGAATGAATTTATCCCAACTGAAACCTTCAGCCATTTTCCCATCATCTTGATCGATTATCCCATAATAAGCTTTCTTATTTGCTTCTACGATCATTTTAGCATGAGCAGTTTGTGGTTCCTTTTGTTGATACGGCTGATGAGCAATTTGTTGATAAATGGCTTTCCGATAATAATCATTGCCACCGAATGGATTCTATGCTCCACTAGCCTCTCCATTTTTTCATTCTCTTTTGAAGTGACCTTTCTCCCTGCATCGAAAACAAGTAACTTTAGATTTATCAAAACCCAAAGTAGAAACATTAGCATCTCTAAAATCATCTCTTCCTGTAATCATCTTAAACTTTTCAGCTCTCCTCAAAACACTAGCTAAACACCATTTTATATCCATAAGCTCCATCTCTTTTGCATCTATCTGATCGTAATCCTCTTTTGTCAGCATAGGATTTCCGATCCTTCCAGCAACAAACCCTTCATATGATTCTAACACTGTAGCCAGTAATGCCATGTGACCTTTAACGACCTCTTCAGAGAAATTTTGGCCATTCTGAAGATGTAATGCAATGTTGCAATTTAAAACATGACCATTACTACTGTTTGAGATTTGGAACTGATGACTTGTAGTTGAACTCTTCGGATTAACACTTAGATATGAAGAAAATCCACTACTGCTGCTTGAACTTTGATTAACAGATCTAGATGAATTTTCTGCACTGAAAGCAGTTTGGACTTTCGGACTAGCTTCAACATTTGGAACATTCCCTTTGAAATACATCTTAACATCTTGTTGTGCACTTGGATTGTTCATCCTAGCTATCTTTTGCTGCTCAAGATCTTGTCCTTCAATCTTTTCGATGAACTGAGAAATTGTTAAACCGTCATATTCTCCAGTATTCTTCAAAATCATCAAGTATGTTCCCCACTCTTTCTGAGGTAAAGCATCAGCTAATTTGTCAACCCATTCCTCACGATCTTTGTTGATATTTAACAATGACATTGATCTCACTAAGTGACAGTATCTTTCAATCAATTTCTTTGTATCCTCTCCCGGCAAACTTGAAAATAGATCAAATTCTTTATTTAACAATAATTTTTTACTCTTGATCATTTTTTCACTTCCCTCAAACTTAATTCGAAGTGCTTCCCAAATTGAACGTGAAGTCTTATCATGTTGAAGCAATACGAATATATCTTCTTTAATAGCTTGCTGAAGTAAACTGATCATCATCTTTTCTGCTTTGTACATGTCTCGTTCTTTATCTGTAAATTCATAAATTTTCTTTTCAATCCCAAATCTGTACGTGGTAGTACATACTTTTTCTCAACACATTCCCATGATCTCAAATGATTAGCTTGAACCCAGTTTTCAAACCAATCTTTCCATCCGTAATACTCCTCAATGCCCATTAGCTTCGGGGGTTTTTGTAAAGTTCCAATTTCATTTTCCATGTTCATGTTCTGAGCTATGGCAGTTGGAGTAGTCGGGGTAGTAGCAAAGGCGTTATAGAATTCCTCTTCCATGTTTCGGCAAAATTTTTCAAAATCTGACACTTTCAAACGAAATCAAAACTCAAACAGAATCACCTCTTCAAACTGAATACTATTTCAAACGGAATCACCTGTTGAAGCGAAATTATCTGCAAACCAGTTTCAAATGGAATACCAACTCAAGCGAAATAACTGATTTCATATGAAACTTTCAAGCGGAATTACAATTTGAAACGAAATCACTGATTTCGTTTGAAACTTTCAAATGGAATAACACTCTGAAGCGAAATAAGGCTATTTCAAGCGGAATTAACAGCAACGTTCAAGCGGAATTACTGATTTCGAGCGAAATTAGGTGCAATTTCAAACGAGATTAGGCTGATGTCATCATTTCGGTCAAACTTTTGTCAAATTGATCAGGTTTTTGCTCGATTTTAGATCCAAAACTTTCAAGGCTTTGTTAAAACACAATTTCGCATATATTGTGAGAAAATTAGCCGATTTTAACCGTAAAAAGTTGTTCAATTTTGAAAAGAAGGTGTAGAAGTTAGAAAATCTGATGAAATCAAGCTAAATACGGTAGAACTCCTCCTCCTGAGCTCTGATACCACATGTAGGATCGTGTTCTGACCCGAAACGAGTCGTTCAGAGGCGTTCTACTCAATATGAAAGGCGGAAACAGACATATCGAGTTCGATTCAGCTAGATATTCACTTTAATTGTCTTTCTGATTAATTTGACAACGTTTTACAACGAGACGACACTTCGGCAGCACTTCAGCTCCGGAATCACACATACATCAATGACTCAAATGAAATCAGGACACTACTATATATAGGCCAGCTAATTTCGCTTGAACATGACTCAAGTGGAATTAGTTTATACGGAATTACGATTTCAAACGGAATTAGCAAGCTAATTTCGTTTGAAATGACATGTTCATTTCAAGCGGAATTACATCTTGTAATTTCGTTTGAACTTGCTTGTTAACCTATTTTTGACAGTTTTCTCGAATAACGCGTCCTGATCTAACTGAATGACTACAAGACTCGATACAAGACGAAGTCGACAGACGCATGCACCAACAAGTAGGAAGGAACGGGAAAAGACTCTACGTGTGCGTGCTTTGGGTTTAACCATACAAACGAGTTTGACCAATCGAATTCGTGATGCACAGCGAGAAGCTTTGAAGAATGACGGTCTGAGAGGAGAAGGTTTGAAGGGCTTAGAATGTAAACTGATAGCGAAAGCGGATGAAGTAATGTACTTCATGAACCGAGTCTGGGTTCCGCTTAAAGGTAACCTCCGTGAATTGGTTATGAACGAAGCTCATAAATCCAAGTATTCCATTCACCGAGGTTCTACCAAGATGTATCAAGACATTAAGGAGTTTTACTGGTGGCCGAAGATGAAGAGAGATATTGCGGCCTACGTGAGAAAATGTCTGACATGCTCTAAGGTTAAAGCAGAGCACCAGAAGCCGTCTGGGCTTCTGCAACAACCTGAGATGCCTAAGTGGAAATGGGAACATCTTACGATGGACTTTATCACCAAGTTACCCCCGTACGTCAAGTGGACATAATATGATCTGGGTAATTGTAGATCGATTAACAAAGTCTGCTCATTTCCTGGCACTTAAGGAAACAGATAATACAGAGAAGATATCGCAGCTGTACCTTAACGAGATTGTAGCCCGTCATGGAGTACCTGTGTCAATCATTTCGGATAGAGACAGACGATTTGACTCCAGATTTTGGCGATCTCTCCAGAAATCACTGGGTTCTCATTTAGATATGAGTACTGCATATCATCCTCAAACGGATGATTAGAGTGAAAGGACCATTCAGACATTAGAGGATATGCTAAGAGCGTGTGTGATTGATTTTGGTGGAAGTTGGGATACTCATTTGCCCTTGGCAGAGTTTTCTTACAACAATAGTTACCACGCCAGCATAAAAGCCGCTTCGTTTGAAGCCCTGTATGGAAGGAAGTGTCGATCACCGCTCTGTTGGGCTGAATTCGGCGAGAAGCATTTGACCGGACCCGAGATTATTCAGGAGACCACGGACAAGGTTGTCCAGATCAAGAATAGGTTGAAGGCTGCCGCAGATCGACAGAAGAGTTATGCAGATAACCGAAGGAAACCGCTGGAGTTTCAAGTTGGTGATAGGGTTATGTTGAAGGTATTGCCATGGAAGGGCGTTGTGAGGTTTGGAAAAGGGGGAAAGTTGAGCCCGCGCTATATAGGTCCTTTCGAAGTCGTCTCTCAACTTGGACCAGTCGCGTATAGGCTCAAGTTGCCACAGGAGTTGATTGGAGTCCATGACGTATTTCATGTCTCCAACCTGAAAAAGTGTCTGTCTGATGAGACACTAATTATACCCCCTGGAGAGGTTCGAGTGGACGATAAACTGAGGTTTATCGAAGAACCAGTGGAGGTTCTGGATCGGAAAACCCAGAAACTCAAGAGGAGTAAGATTGAGTTGGTCAAGGTCCGTTGGAATTCTAAGCATGGACCCGAGTTCACTTGGGAGTGACAGGACCAAATGCAACAGAAATATCCTCACCTCTTCCCCCCGAGTGCGAAAACAAAACCTGTGAAGTAGAATTTCGGGGACGAAATTCCCTAAACAGGGGGAGACTGTGACACCCGGCCTCTCAGGTCATACCGGACAATAGTAATCTGTGTAATAAACATGTACCATGACTATTTGTGACTGACTGTGATGTTAATATATGATATTTATTGTGTTGATAATTTTAGATGTGCCTGAAAATTATGTTGGCAACGATAAAACTAACGCTTATCGCGTAACGTTTAAAATGCGAAACGAACATCGGTGACCACCCAATCAGTGTTAAAATCCTAAAAATAGTCTGTTATGATTAGAATAATAAATTTAATCATATCCGTGTGGAAAAAGAATTTAAAACGCTAAGAAACTCTATTTTTCGAATTTGAGCGCGTGCCGCGCGATACTGCGCGAATTAAGCAAAATACTGTCAACGCAGCCAGTCAAGGCAACTGGTAATTATTTCAGTAAAAATTTTAAGTGATTATTTTTATAGAATGATAAAAATAATTTAAAACGCAATAAAACGGTATTAAAACGCTAGATAAAATACTCGGTAATCAGTAAAATACCTGTTTTTGAGCCAAACAACATATAATATGTGTATGTATGTATATATATATATATATATAAATTCGTGAGAGGGGAAAACATGTGGGCAGCAATGTGGGCTGCCACATTCTCTTGAATGATGGAACTTGGACACTTGTCCATCCTAGAGGCACTAAAATGATGATTAAGCTTATGCATGCATCTATACACTTCCATTTCTCAAGAAACCCACATTCAAAAACTCATTCTCTCTCTCTCCTCAAACATTTTGGCCGAACACCCCTTTACCTCACTACCATTTCATTTTCAAATCCAAATCATGAAGAATCAAGGTGTTTACTTGGTGATTTGAAGCTCATAAGGAAGTTTGGGAGTGATTTCAAGCAAGAACAAGACCTATATCACCATCTTCTATAAAAAAAACCATCTAAAATATTGAAGGTATAATATATTCCATTCAACATGATTTTTGATTCATAATGATAAAGAAGATAGTAAAAGTTTCTCTTGATTCTTGAAATCTAAACATAAACTTGAAAATTTCAAACAAATGAGTTTTGAATAAAATAAAAATGGGTGTATGCATGTATGTATATATGGTCGAGAATGGTGTGTGTATATGTGTATATTGTATTTTGAATTTTTGATGAAAGATTTCTTGGTTGTTTGATTTCTTGAAAAATAAGATGATTAAAGGAATTGTTAGTTGTCAAATAAGAATGTTCTAAAGTGATTAGAGATTTGAAAGTGAAATATTTAAAAGTGAAATTTTGGAAGTATATGTGTGTATAAATTTCGTATATATATGTATGTATATGTGTATGCATGTATGTTAAAGTTGATGTGTAATCATAAAAGTAAAAGATTTGAGTATGAATGAACATGAATGATTGAAGGATCTAAGGTGTTATGTATGATATTTGAAAGAATAAGATGTTAGTGAGATTTTGATATATTAAGATCATATTAGATGATAAAATTTTGATATGAACAAACTAGATGCATATACTTAGACATACATTATGATATATCATCTTAAAAAGATGATTTAAGTATGATTGAGTAAAAATCAGTTATGAACAAATTATAAACACTAAAATGAAGTTATTTTAAAGTGTTTAGTGACTTATAACTTTGTCATAATGGTTGCTAGCTTTGCATGTTGTACATGGTGCATTAAAACTATTTTTTTTATCAGTAAATAACATGTATTGTGTTAAAATATCGAATCGTTTCGAGTTGGGATGGTTATAGTAACGTTTAACGCAAAACTATGCGTTAAAACGGTCAAAAATCGGCTTTTCGAGTGATTTTTGTAAAACTGATTTAGATCAGTAAATAAACTGATGTTTTTAGTCTAAAAATAAGTATTTTAATTAATTTTAAGTTTGCTAGCTGTTTGGTTGGTCATACGTGACTTTCGACGCCCGAAAACGTTACCGAATCGCTAAAATACGCATTTTTTCGATAAACACTAGTATGGGTAAATTTTGAGTGAACCTTACATGATAAAATATGTTAAGTGATTTAAACATTTAAATGTGATAAAATGTTAAGTGTTAACTTAATAGTGGGAAATTTAGACTATGCAGGTATACTTGTGCGTTTTGTGCAGTAGAAACGGTAAACATTGCGTTAAATGTGTAACTTGTTTGTTGAGCATGAAATTTGCTACATATGAGATATTTTATGTATAATTGCTTTAAAATTGACAAAATAGATAAGTTAACAAGATTTCGCGTGTTACGGTGTTAAATTATCTGAACGTTTATGTATATATATTACGACGCGCAAATCGTAGATATATTGCGTATAAACGGGTGAGTTAACGGGTTTACACAATAATGGTCACCCATAAAATCGTTCAAGTCGCAAAATCATAAAAATATATATATGGACTCATATATATATTAACGTGCCAACATAATAAAAAAAATGACAACTTTTCGAGAAAATCTCAAAGTTATGTGATAATTCTAAGAAACGGAGAAACTTAGGATTTTTGTGTTATGTATATTGATTTAGAATCGTTCCTATATTAGGACGTGTAGAAAATCAATCTCTGGGATTGCAATATTAAAATACGCACCCAAAGGTGAGTGTCACTAAGCCCCTCTTTTTACCGCTTTGTATATATTTTGGGGGTAGAACACGTCAATAAAAGGGTTTAATAATGTTTTTGAAATAAAACATACCTTTTAATATAAAATATATATTTTCATTTAAAATATATGAAATTTGATAAGTCATACGTTTCAAAGTAAAACGTTTTTGATGAATGAATATTGAAAGTACGGTATTTTCCTAAGCGAAACACGACCGTACGGTTAGGGATGAATTCTGGACTGGGTCTCAACAATTGAGTGACAGGGGAATTCGTACAACATCGTGTATTAAATTGTCATATTAGTAGGATATATATATTGTACGTGAGGCAGACATCATATGGTTCATTGAGATAGGACCCTGCGCCCATGATGTCGTTTAATCTTTTAAGTAATGTACGCGACGAATTGTTGGTAGATCTATCGGGTTGACAACCCCGTCGTGACCGGTCGCCCCGTGTCAAGTTAAGCGAGAAATTTTGATTCTGTTTATTGTCTAGCATTGATTATCCCTGCATGGTTAATATATAGTTCGTATCATCTTGCTAACATACGAGTCTGAAAATTAACGCAATAATTTAATATACAAAACATGGGCAGTAACAATATTATCGGGTTCATGAAACTGCGACGGAAGGCCCATGGATTTTATTAAGGAAGTAAAATGAACTTTCTAAAAATTATATGGATGTTTTCAACTAAACACCTAAACAGAAAGTTTTCCTTGGAATAAAATTGTTAGTAAACGAATATGTGAACTCACCTTCCTTTGTGTTGACACTTGATTTTAACGTGTTCTACAGGTACTTGAGTTCGGCTTCGGGAAATCATGGCGTATCTTGTGTTTGATGATGCATGTTGTTATGTTTAAATATGTTGGACAACTTTTAAACTATCTGGGACGTTTGTAATAAGATCCGCGAGGATCAAAACAACTTAACTTATGTGGTTGTGTCGTGACTTTTAAAATGTGATGTTTAAATACTTATGTTTTAAAATATGTCAAAATGTCCAACAAACGAAGTGCATCGTCCGACAAGGTATAAATGGGCACCAACGTCCGTCACCACTACGTTTAATATTCCGTTGCGACGTTTTTGGGGTGTGACACTATGTACCAGTCTGTTTTTGGCTTTGGGTGCTTCTGTGTTACACGACTTATTTTGTTGATATATAACCGTCGTGTAAGTTAGTATATGTATCTGTATGTGAATATGTTCCATATCTGTTTTGATATGTCTGCTATGTTTTGTTCGCATCGGATTATGTTTTCCGACTGTGTATCGGGTTATGCTTCTGACTATGTTCAGTATATGTTCTGATATGTCTTATTTTTTGTACGCATCTAGTTTAGTTTCCGATCATGTACCGAGTTAATTATGCTTTTGATTACGTTCAGTATTCGCTTCTATCCTGTATTAGTTATGTCAGTGTTGACTCAGTGTCTCTACTGGTTCGTATTAGTCTCGCCTCAGTATCGGTCTCAATTTGGATTTAGATTCCGTATTATACGTTTGGTTTGAATCCGTCATTATGTATATTTAGTGTATTTAATTCAACGTCTGTTCTATACTTATCGTTGAATCTGCCTTTTTGTCGTGTCGATTCTCGGGAGCGGTTTAAGAAATTTCGTAATGATTAAATTATTCTACTTTGAAAACTCATGTTATCTAGATATTTCTGGCTATTAAATATAAATCTTCAAAGCTTTATAATAGTTATTTTAATTAAATAATAACTTATGAAGTTTGATTAATTAATAGAGATGGATTTGAATCTATACATTTATTTAAAGATAATAGTTCGACAATTCTTTTCTATTAAAGATTATGGAATTTTAAGTGGTGTTTAAAATGTTTCGGTTTAGCTATTTGTTTTTTTATTTATGTTTCCATGTCGTTTTATGGAATGGTCGAAAATTTTTTATTTTGAAATCTAGATTATTTAGATTATTCTATTTCTAAAATATAACTTTTCAAAGTTAGAAAATTAACTCTTTTTGTCTAAGTGATGATTTGCTATAAAATGTGATAAACTATTTTATTTTGATAAAATTCAAACGTTCAATATAAAAGATGGTGATGCCAAGTATCTTGTTTCAAGAATAATAGCATTACTTAATGTTGTTTAAAATATTCGATAGTTATTAGTTTTATATTGTTCAAATGTTTCATTTACAAATGATATGTTCGAAAATTTTCTTGTTATACGAATACTAGATTATTTAAACGATATTTTGAAATAAGTCTGTTTATACAAGTTAAATGCTTTAGTCATCATGGTTAGCAATGTATTAGTCTCTACATCGGTTTTATGTTGGGTTTGGTATTAGTTAAGTATATGACTGACTTTCGTTTCCGTATCAGTTTCCAATACAGTTTTAGATCGGTTTGTTATCCGTTTTTGTATTAGTCCTATGTTTGCATTTGTTTCCAATATTTGTGTCAATAACCGTTTCAGTTCGTTCTTAGTCCTGTTATGTTGTGTTTTGCTTCCGCTGATATTAGTTCACTTGTACTGTTGATTTCCCCGTTAATAGGCAATTTTTGGCTCAGCCGTAGTTTTTTTTTTGTTTGTCTTATTTATTTCACAGGTAATCTGGGACAATCTGAGATTTCAGTGAGGAGCATTAGGAAGTTGCTGACCGAGATTTTCTATTTCGGTAATGTAATAAAACGTAATTAGGATCTTTTTATTTAATGTTATGGATTGATTTTAGTTTTGATATCTGTAAGAGTGACACGTCAGCCCTAGCGGTGTTGGGGTGTTACAATTATGGTATCAGAGCCAAGGCTTTTTCCTGTAGACTTTAACCTTAAAATAAAACCTGTGAGGTAATGGGTAGATGTTGGGTTAGGATTTTGATTTCTGTTCAATTTTCGCAATCATCAATTTGTGATCTTCAATGTCCGTTAGAAGTTTTTGTCATTCTACTTCAATATTCCGCATCCCAACTATATCGGATAAACTATTCTATTATCATTGTGGAGTTCATGAATCACTCGAAACTTGGTGAATGACACGATTGGAGTAACTGTCGTTGAACGAACTCGAGTACGCCCCACGTGGACCTTGCAACCCTACGTGCTTCAAGAGGCGTTTCGCATCAGCAATATATATCCTTATGGAATCGATGCATCTACCTTGGTTATCATCTCGATATTTCTTAGAATTCTAATATTTGACTATGATTCCTTTATTGTCTCTTAGCCTGCCCTACAAATTGGATAAGTCATCGAAATGCATGATGGGAGGACAATTAGTGCACGTATGTAAGGTGATTGACAATTACGTTCATGAACGTAATTGTGAATTACAGGTACATTCGCGTGCTTTTTGGTCTCTATTATGTAGATTGGTGCATGTCCGAATACGTTTATGTTCTAGTACTTCGAATTCTGATTTGTTTGATTTGGTTTGGTTTTGATCATATTTAAAGTTGATTTGATCCGGTACTCGTTTATATACCTGGTCATGTCAGTAACTTCGTATTATTTAATTAGTGTACGATACATGTTCATGCAATCTGAAGTTAGTTCCATATGTGTTAAATGCCTTAATATTTTAGAAAAAAAGACACTTATTCATATTCGAGGTTTTATAGAATATAAAAAAAATTAGTATTATTGTCATCATAGTAACTATTATAGTATTTAATAATATACAAGCTTCCGATGCATAGAACTTGCATATAAACTTTTATTAGTGACATTTAAATTGTAATGAGATTAGAAGTTATGGTGTAGAATATTAAATAATCCAATGGTTTGATAAATAAAATGTGTATCTTAAACTTCAAATTATGAAATTATAAAATGCATGTAGTTTTGGTAGAGCAATAATTCTGATGACGAAATTCTTTCATGAGATTTAGTATTGTAACAACTTGCATATGTAATTTTGAGTAGCAAAAATAATGACATATACGTATATTATATAAACTCAATAAAAACTATTAATTGTAAACAAGCTATTTGTGATATAATTTGTGACAACCCGCACTAAACCAGGTATCCGTACGACTTAATTAATGATTAATTTCTGCTTAATTACTGTGCTTGCTTGAACTAGCTGATGAACTGCTACTTGAATACTGATACATGTACTTACTGGCATCATACTTGCTTGCTGTCACTACATTATTTACATACGGCACCTTAGTGACAAACATGATGCACAAAAATCACAGTAGCACAATACACGGATAACCTATTGAACATGCTGATAAAGCCAGCATCAGGCAAACACTGCCTCTAAGGCCTATAAGAGCCTGAGATATTTGGCTACACTAGTAGTGAGTGTAGGAATATAAGGGTTGTGGAACTGCGTCTCTAGGAATAAGATACAATGACTGGATGTGCCTAAAACGTACTTTAAGTACAAAACACAGCACTTTAATAAATAATCCAGCTTCTAGCTGACTAGTAAAGTGCCAAAACATGGGGAAAATACTACTGGACACTTTCTAAAGTGTTGGAAACAAGATGTGTCACTAAAAATAATATAACGACACTTTAAAGCTTTATTAAGCACTTTAACGGATTACTATCCAACCGAACAACCGGACTGTACCCGGAACATGAAAATATTATTATTTTCACTATTTGTATTTTTCTGAGCCAGTTAGGGTCCCTGATTACCCTAGCACCCGCCATAACGCATAACATACAAGTAACTAAGTTTAACACTTAACACTTAACTAACCTAACTTGGTTACCCTAACTAACCTAGTTGAGATCGAACTAACCCCCCCCCCCCCCTTTCTCTAACCGGCCCTAACTATGGGGGAACACAATTGTACAATCTTGATTATTTAAATCCTCAATGTTTAGTATCATGAGGACATAATGCCCTTTGGATAATACTCTTAATTGTGTCTATAAGATCAATGCTATACACAACATAATTATCCTCACAAAAATCAACTTCACTCACTCTCTCTTTCCCCCTAGAAGCTTACGGCCGAACACCCCACCCCCCTTATCCACCATTTTCGATTTCCATCTTGCCATTCCATCATCATTCAAGCATTAAGGGTTGCATATTAGGAAGTTTGGAGCAAACGGAACGCGAAGGACCCTCTTCTTTAGCTTTTATCCACGCCATTTTCGCCAAGAATCTTCCCTAGCCTTGAGCTAGAGGTATAACACTTAAAACTCGTTTTTGAACTTATCTAAAGTGGTTAAAAGAATTTTTATCGGTTAAATCTCGTTAAAATGCAAGATGATGAACTAAAGTCTACTAAAAACATGAAAAATGGTGGTTAATAGCATTTAAGTTGTGTAAAAGTTGTAGTATTTGAAATATATGGTTATCTAGACCCGATCTATGATGTGGTAGCTCGGATCATCATTTAACCCGGTTTAGTAAGATCATGGATCTTAACATAAGCTCGTTTTTGAATGATACAAGGGTTAAAAGGTGAAACTCTACCACACACGAAGCATGAACTTGTGTAAAAATGCTTTACTTGTGTAAACATGTTTTAACTTGTACAAAGGTGTTTAAAACTAGTAGATCTACGTATCTACACCCGGTATTTTCAAAGGACCACATATCAAGGGAACCATGTATTTTGAAAGATGGATCTTACAATAATAAGCATGATTTCATAAACCACAAGTGTGTAAACACTTGTGAAATGAAAAGATCCGACAAAGAACTAGTTTTGTCAAAAGTTACTAGAAGTTGTAAAGATGGATTTTCTCGAAAAACGAGGTTTTTACGAAATCGGATTATTTACACAAAAGATCCAGTAAAAGTAAAGAGATTTACTACATATTTTAGACAAACCACAAATTCGTATATTTTTGCGATTATGTCTATCTTTGACTAGTTAAAATGTTGGAAAGTTGTTTGATAATGTTGAGAACATTGATTGATTGATTTGTTAAAAGAAAATGATACGCTTGAAAGCGTGGCCACCTCCAGTTACAGAGGAAACTCTGGCGAAATTTTTCTAAATACCTAACACTTAGAAATATTTGCACAACAAGTGTTAGAATTATTTTTGACATGTTTTCGAAATATAAATTTCGCCATGACTTTATTTACTAAATATTCGGAGGTGGGATTTTCACAAAAATTAACGTGATAAATATATATATTGTCACAACACTGTTTATGATTATTTTTGTGAAAATACATAAATATTATTTATAGAGTAAAAATAATATTTACAAACGTTAACGATTCCAAAATAATACAAACGCTTTCACATGAATATATAAGTTACACAGGTAATTATATTACCACTCGATTATTAAAACGTAACTTACGCACATGTATTGAATCCCCCATCCTTGGGAAGGAAATTAACTACCAAGTATATACAAAATGTAAACACGAAATAGTTGTCTAACTATTTCCCAAAAACTTAAACTATAAAGCTAAGGCACGGCCGTCCGTCTAATAGAATTAGCACTTGTAGGTCGTCGCACAGCTTTCTGATTTGGAGATACTTGGTAGAGACGCTTCACAGTGAGTTCATGTCCCCCTTTTCTCTAACTGTTTTCAGTTTTCTTAACTGCGGGGGTGAAATACATGTTACTTTGTTTACAAGTACTTTATATACGGTATGGTTAGCGTAAGGAGGTGTTTTATTCCGATCATGTGAGTGGGTAGGAGCAATATGAGGCCATTAGTCCTCATGTCGGGACCGAGGGACAGGAGCGGTAGATCTATCTGGGTGTAGCGAGCCTAGCCCCAGGCCAAACTAGAAACGGACCTTGGGGTGACTTTGTCCACATATAAATGCCGTGGCGAAATCTGCTAGGTTTGAGTCTCCCTATTTGCACTTCACATATATCAGTGGCCTTGCAAACCATTGGTGATCACAAGTCCCCTTATTGGCTACATACCACGATTATTTCTATACTCACAAGTGTTTTACATACTCACTTACACATGAACTCGCTCAACATTATTGTTGATTTTTCAACTTACATGTATTTCAGGAAATTAACGAGATCTGGCACGGTATGGCATGTTTTCCGCTGCACTAGTTTCCGAGGTCATCCGGGGTTCAGGGGATGTGTCTCTTTCCTGGACAAGACACAATCCTTGAACCATGTTTATGTTATGTTCTAAGTTTGTAATGTCTGTTGAACAAGGTTATGGTTGTTAGGGTATGTTCCCGTTAAAACAATGGTACTGTATTTGGTTTTCAAAACTTAATGGATGATCTTGCATGTTTTTAACTCATATAGCTTTGTTGTGATTAAGCTATGGTATTAAGAAGTCACACCAAATTAACCACGCTTCCGCAAAGCCAGGGTGTGACAGCTTGGTATCAGAGCTCTGATCATAGCGAACTAGGATTCTTTCTCGAGTCTAGACTATGATCACTAGGGCTCTCACGAAAACATTTTTACTGCATACCACTTAAGTCCAGATCCAAAACGTTTTTACAAACAAATGTTGAGCACATTTTATTCCTTATTATAGGCTCAGTCTGAGAGGCTGAGGCTCGGTCTGAGAGAACGAGGTAGTTGGCTAGTGGGACTAGGAGAATTGGCTAGTGGGACTAGGAGAATTGGCTAGTGATACTAGGAGAATTGGCTAGTGGGACTAGGAAGAGCAGTCTGAGAGGCTGGGAGGCTAGTGGGACTAGGAGAATGATTTGAATGCTTACTTGGTGACTTATGTGATTATTTGATTATATGATTGACTGTTTGTGCATGTTTGTGTATATGTTACAGACACATGGATTCTACAGACACTGGTGGTTCGGACACCACAGGCCCTAGGCCTATCGTATCAGACGACCTTGAGTCATCGGAGCACGAGGTTCATACGTCCGACGTCACGAGCACAGATGAGGACGACTTTCAGCCCTTCGCATTACCTGACGGTGCTGACGAGCTCGCAGATGGTCCTTTGGCCAGGGATCTACCACTGGCAGTGATCCCTGCTCCTATACCGCTTGCTTCGTACCCTGTTTATGATTTGCCTATCGACGACGAGGATGATGATGTCGATATGTTTGATGAGGAGCCTTTCGAGGAGGATGCTCAGGGCGAGGCCCTTCCTGCTGCTGATGGTCCCTTGTTGATCGCAGATGCTCCCGCCGCGGAGTCACCTGCTCACTCCCCAGTCCCAGACTCTTTTGAGTCTGTGGCCTCCGTACCCTCACACATCCAGAGTGCGCAGCACTTCTCTCATGGATCAGATCCTGATCAGGCATCTTCTGTTGCCCCTATCCCCAGTTTTGTTTTCGGCCACGATGATGAGGGGGATTCCGATCCTATGTTTCCCCCAGGATTCGACCCAGATCGTGACTTAGAGTTTATTCCGATGGATCAGTTTATGGAGGATCCAGTAGACCCTGTTGACCCATTTGATCCTATTGACCCAGACTTTGATTTAGAGATGGCTTTTGATGACCTCGAGCCTACCATTGCTCCTGAGCAGGCAGCCGCTCTAGACCCCATACCTGAGCATGACCCAGTACATGCTGACATCCCTTTTGAGCCTGTTGCTGATGATCTCCCCGTGGATGTTCCTTTGATGGAGGGCGATCATGTCATTGTTGATCCTGTTGATCCTTTACCCGTTGTCGCTATACCTGTTGACCCTCCCGTTGAGCACATTGCACCCGTTCACCCTGTTGTTGCTCCCCCACTTGATCCCGTTCCACTAGAGCCCGAGCATGCACTGTTCGCGGCACGCATGGATCCACCAGATGAGCATGCACAGCACGGTTGGATACCTGCTGATGAGGATGTACCGCCTTTTCCCCCTCAGACCCCTGTTACACGACATGATGATTTTTCTTTTCAGATTCCACAGTTTGTACCTCCAGCGAGGCCTGGAGAGGGTTCTTCAGCCCATCCTGTTGGGCATGTACCGATGCCTATCCCTTTCATGCCCCAGATGTCATCTGTCCCACCCTCTGTTGCTCCATTTCACGTGGCACCTTTTGACCCCACTAGTGAGCCGTTTCTTTGGGCACCGGACTCTGGTGTACCACCTACGGACCCCTACCATTCTTTCCACAGGGGGTATACTATCGAGGACGTTTTGATGTCCTTTGTCGCTCAGCATGAGTCGCACACACAGCGCATCCAGGAGCTTGAGAGAGCTCAGCTGCCACCTTGCCAGTGTCATGGTCGGACACACTCTCCTCTGCAGCCGTTTCGACCTTTACCTCCAGATTATGCTGCTCGTCTCTTTACACTAGAGCAGCAGGTTGCCTCTATCATTCGTACTCAGCGAGCCCAGGAGGAGGACTGGCTCCAGTTACGTCGTTTGTTTTACACCCACTTTCCCCCTCCTCCACCACCATCTGTATAGAGCTCATCAGTACTGTTTGGGTAGACGAGGATGAGAAGACGGCGATTGTTGGGTTGCACAGTATTTTTGGAGGCTACTTTATGATCCTGACTTTTGTTAACATGTATTTGACACTGATTTGTTATGGTTTTTGTACAGGGGTGATGTAGCCCCTAGTTGACTGATGATTGTATGACACTATGATGTACTGATACACTTACTATGTAGTCTCGATATATGGCAATCGCAGTATTCTCATCATATCTGATTCGCTTGATTGCTTATTTGCATTTTTATGACATGGGATGTGTGTGATTGGTATTTGTGATGTGTTGATAACATGAGATGTTATATACTATTACTATCGTTATATACGTACGTCTTACTATGACCTGACCAACGTAAACCATCTTTTAGAAGATGCCGCCGAGACGTGAGACACACATGCCTACCAATGAGGCAGAACTCCAGCAGATTATTGCTGCTGCCATAGCACAGTATGCAGCATCTCAGCCCGGAACAAGCGGAAGTATTAACCAAGGCAATAACAATCCACCCCACGGTAATACTAAGCCATTAAGACCTACCGTGACCTAATTGGATATCTCTGGCAAGGATGCTAATACCATTCATATGTTATAACGTATGTGCAGGGTGCACCTACAAGCAGTTTCTAGACTGCAAACCGGTCAACTTTGATGGCACAGGAGGTGCTGTCGCCTTTGTTCGCTGGGCTGAGAAAACCGAATCTGTACTTCGCATGAGCAAGTGTGCGCTGGATCAGCAAGTCACCTATATCTCAGGGCTGTTTCTAGATGGAGCCTTATCCTGGTGGAATCTACAAGTACAGACACTAGGCGAAGCTGCTGCCTACGCGCTGACCTGGACCGAACTAAAGGAACTCATGCGCAAAAAGTACTGTTCCCGCGCAGAAATCCAGAGGTTGGAGACCGAGTTCTGGCACTTGAAAATGGACGGTCCAAAGGTCGCAGAATACGTTCAAAGATTCCATGACTTATCTCAAGTGGTCCCTTACATGGTTACACCAGAATACAAGCGAATCGAGCGCTTCATTTGGGGATTAGCTCCTCAAATCGTAAGCATGGTGACCTCATCCAAGCCTGCAACTATTACTGAGGCGATTGATTTGAGCATAGCCCTCACTGAGGAGGCGATTCGCCTGAACAAGTTTGATGAGATCAAGACGAAGAAGGCAGAGACTCACGTCGAGTCCTCAGGGGGTAACAAACGAAAGTTCTCAAACTTCAAGCAGGGCGCCAGTGTGGCGGTTAAGAAAGGAGGATCAGCTAGCAGTGGGAAGAAAGGAAAAGGATACCAGGGCACCCAGCCCAAGTGTAATGTCTGTCAACGCCATCATACGGGGCATTGTAATGTGAAAGTATGTGAAGCATGCGGGAAGCCAGGCCACTCGAAAGATTCTTGTTGGGCTAGTGCTGGCTGGGGAGGCCAGGGAGGATATGGAAACAGAAACTACAATCGTGGTGGTACTGGAAATCGCCCACAAGGAAATAATGGAGGGAACGGAGTCAACAATGCGAACCAACACAACCAGCAAGTTGGGGATGGCGCCGGAAGTGGTCGAAAACTTGGATGTTTTAACTGCGGTGATGTTGGGCATTTTAAGAAGAACTGCCCAGATTTAAACCAAGCCCGTGGAAGAGTGTTCCAACTCGAAGCAAGGGAAGCACGCCAGGACCCCAATGTCGTCACTGGTACGTTCCCTGTGAACCAACGCTATGCATCCGTTTTATTTGATACTGGTGCCGATTATAGCTTCGTGTCGTTAGAATTTAAGAATATGCTTGGGTTAGCCGCTAATAAGTTAGATATTCCCTACTCGATCGAATTGGCCAATGGGAAGTTAGTAGAAACCAACGAAGTTATCAGAGGTTGTGTGATTGAATTGGGAGAACGTGAGTTCACTCTGGATCTACTACCAGTCCAGTTGGGAAGCTTCGACGTGGTGGTAGGAATGGATTGGTTATCAGGAAACAAGGCTGAGATAGTATGTCACGAGAAAGTTGTTCGTATCCCAACCGATGATGGTGAGACCATTGTTGTTCATGGAGAAAAGCGTGAGACGCCGTTGAGGATTATCAGCTGCTTGAAAGCAAGGAAGTGTTTGCAGAAAGGGTGTGTTGCCTTTCTGGCACACATTATGGATAAGAAGGCTGCTGAGCCAAGAATCGAAGACATCCCTGTCGTGAGGGAGTATCCAGAAGTGTCACACCCCAACCAATGGCGGAAACATCGGGATGAGACGAAGTATGAAGATTGCTCGAGACATCATAACACTATTTGCGACAATATTTAAATAATTCCAATTTCATTCCATAACTTCAAATTGTCAACAATTCATAATTTCAAATAGCAACAAGTTCCAAAAGAAGTACATAACAACATAATCAAAATTGATACATCATATTAAACCTAAACGTCTAAATGTGTATCTAGGCATCATCACTACTTCATTTCGTAGTATCGTCATCATCAACCTGTAACATGTTTAAAATACAATTCAATGCAAAAGCAAAGGCGAGTATACAAGTTTAAGTATATGTATAAGCGTAAAAATGTTTAAAACGAATCCACATGGCAACTTTGTTAATACAAGATCTAACATGGCATGCAATATTTCTAGCCAAACCAATGTTTACGCAAGATGTTTATTGAGTGAGACGAGAAGGTTTGGTACTTTAGTTAAAGCATTAAAGGTATGCTAAGTATAGTTACACAAGTTTCCAGAATAGGAAGACTATTTTATAGGTGACGTGGCAAGTTAGGACCGGAATGTTTAAACAAGCTTAATGGCGAACGAGGTTTGTATGAATTAAAAGGATAAGGAGAATAATTCGAGTATAGAATGAACGAATGACTCTTAGAGAGTACAAGTATGAGAATAGCATAAGTGTTGGATAGATGAACGTAGGGTGTTGAGAATGAAGTCTCGTCATTGGAAAATCGGATATAATGCAGTCGAGAGTTGTATGAAGTTTGTATAAGGTCCAAAGGTCTGTAAAGCACTGAATTTCTCATGGTACGTTTTACGAAATTTGGTAACATGGTGAAAACACTTATATATAGGAAGTACCAGCGGCGTATCCACCATGTTTTGACCACAATACATCTGTCCGTATCCGGTGTCATGTTACGTTCTGTGTCTTACCATACACAGTAGTACACTCTATGGTTCTCATACGCCTATCACTATAATCCCGTGTGCACCTGTGATTATATTGATCGACGCCTGATCCGCATAGCTTGTACTAGTTGTGTATGAATTAGGGTATCCATAATTTAAAAAAAAAATTAGAATGTGCACGTGTAAGAATGTAGTATGTAAGCAAGTCCATGCTTAAGTATGTATAGGACCCATGCAAGCGAATCACTCGGATTACGTTCGCGTATGGGTACGAATGTATGGATCATGAGTATGAATGAAAGTGTGAGCATGAGTATAAGTTTGGGTATGAATAAGCACGCAAGTATGTGTATCGACATAACACGTACGAGTAGTATGTGTATATGTATAAGCACGCAATGTATGAATATAAGTGAAAACATGAAATATATGAGTATAGGTAAAATCATGAAACGTATGAGTCTAAGTAAAACATGAAACGTATGAGCATAAGTAAATCATGAAACGTATGAGTCTAAGTAAAACATGAAACGTATGAGCATAAGTATGAATACGATTAATAGTATAGGCATAAAACGTATGAATGTAAGTGTGGGTACGAATATTTAAATTTACGTATATGGTGTATGTTGGAACATCACGGATTTAGGTGTATAAAATCGTCCAAAAGGTTAAGCATGTAAATGCGAATGATTATAAGTGAATTGTTGCGTTATAATGACTAAAGCGTGTATGTATAGTTGTTTAAACAAAATGTTGAGTTTATCGTATCCAAATTTAGGTTGAGCTTGGTTTGAAAGGTGGAATATAGTTGCATATGTAAAAGGATATAAGGTACTCATTGGTTAAGCCCAATGCATTTTGAAATAGATGGAAATGCTACTTTTGTTTTAAAAAAAAAAAGTGTTTACGAGATCCATGGATGGTCGGTCTCCAAGAAGTCTTCTTGCCCACGTGTTTTGTAAGTTGGTGTAAGAAGGTTTTCGATCAAAAGTAATTTCATTTCATTAGACAAGAAGTTATGCATTTGGGAGGTTTTTGCGAAAACGAGGATCCTTTAGAAAAGAAATTTTTTTTTTTTTTTTTTTTTTTTTTAGCAAGGACTTTGTGATTGTTAAAAGTTCTAACAAATTATTTGTTGATGTGAAAAGAATCTTTGGTAAAACGATCATATAACATCCATAAGATCTTATGGGTGTAAAAGAAAGGTTGGTTTGATCCTCCGATTGAGAATGAAAGTCTCTAGTTTGGTGATATATATATCATGAGTGCGTTTTAGTGATTAAGTCGAATATAGAGTTCGTGGGCAAGAGATTTGTTTGACCGATTAAAGTGATAGGTAGCATTTCGTAAGGTTTGGAAATTTGTGTAGTAAAACGTTTAAGATAAGTTAAGAATCCGTGTATGTGAGTTAGGTAGAAAAAAAATTGGTTGTAGGATAGAAAGCATGCTTGATAAAACAATGTATTTCGAAATCGTATACGTATGTATTTTGAATAATGATAAATAATTTAGGTATAAAACATGATCGAGTTTGCATAATAGGATATTTTGAAGAGGCGTTTTGGTAACGATCACCTAGGTAAGGGAATCACCCCGAACTTGTTGGTGAGGTCGTTTTAAGGAAAAGGGGAGTGGAGTTAATCGTCAAGGTAAGGAAATCACTCCTATCTCGATGATATGTCTCCACCTTTCGTTACAAGAAATATGAATTTAAATTATATAAAATCATGCATACGTATAAATGTATGGAAAAGATTCAATATGTTGTGTGTGTAAGGAGAAAATATCGAAACTAAATTCGAATTCGAAAGATTGCATTACGTAAAAATAAATAGTAAAACACGTTTGATCAAAATTCGGATGGTCCCAAAACGGAACCTTTGACTAACCAAAGTAGTCGAAAAGTCTTTCGAACTTGAGGAGCATGCTTTGGCCTAATAGGTGAAATACTCTCGCCGACAAGTCGGTTGACGGTATTTACCCTTCCAGTTACTACATGTCCCCAATTCAATTGAAATTTCGAGACTTGGCGGGATTAATGAAAATCAAGGAGTGGAACTAGTCGACAAGGCGCGGGTTTCACCCCTAACTTGGCGATTTAGTATCCTAAGTGTGGTTGGTACTCGTCGGGTCAAAAGTTAATTTTGACACTTTGACAAGGGTCCACTAGAATTTGAAATTCGAATTTCTCCATCAAGGTGAGGATTTCACTCCTAACTTGGTGGTGAATTTCGTGTAAAAAGAAAAGTAGAAGGATTGAGTGTCATTCACCAAATTGTGGGTTTCACGCCTATTTTGGTGAAGTCGTCTCGTTTGTGTATTATGAGTGTTTTCGGATTTAGAAATACCGAGAAAAATGCATGAGGGAAGTGTATGTCAAAGGAAATACAAAAACAAGTATAAGCACATAAGAAAACATATCAAGAATGGTGCTTGGATAACGAAATGATAAGGCATGTATTAGCACATAGAGAAATATGTTTAGAGTAACACATAAAGAATCGATCAATGAAACAAGTATTAACACATAATAAGACAAGCATTATTGCATAAGAATATCATGTCGAATATTACCCACGAGTGATGTACATGTCTAAAATAGCATAACTAAGAAGCAAATAAAGTATCATGTAGTGGTTCGAACAAAATATACGAATAAGGCTCTAAAAACTATAGACTAGGTAAAAGCATGGCATTTCTACCTAATTCCCTATAGTTATGGCTCTGATACCAATCTGTCACACCCCAACCAATGGCGGAAACATCGGGATGAGACGAAGTGTGAAGATTGCTCGAGACATCATAACACTATTTGCGACAATATTTAAATAATTCCAATTTCATTCCATAACTTCAAATTGTCAACAATTCATAATTTCAAATAGCAACAAGTTCCAAAAGAAGTACATAACAACATAATCAAAATTGATACATCATATTAAACCTAAACGTCTAAATGTGTATCTAGGCATCATCACTACTTCATTTCGTAGTATCGTCATCATCAACCTGTAACATGTTTAAAATACAATTCAATGCAAAAGCAAAGGCGAGTATACAAGTTTAAGTATATGTATAAGCGTAAAAATGTTTAAAACGAATCCACATGGCAACTTTGTTAATACAATATCTAACATGGCATGCAATATTTCTAGCCAAACCAATGTTTACGCAAGATGTTTAATACATTCAACATGACCCGAGTATAAAGGGGGCGGTGCGTTACTCCTATAGCGCTATACATGTCAAATGGAGGCTTGTAAAGCTAATGACTAAAACATATCACATAAGTATCACCCACGTAAGCATCAAGTATTATAGCATAGTATTCATGTATAAAGATTGTCTTGTGTATTGCAAAAGCATAAGTGTAAGTGTGTTTGAATAAGGTAACATGTTACACCCCAAAAGTGGTAAAAGTAAAAGGGGGAAAATACGAGTATACTCACAAAGTTTGCATATGCTTTCCAATTATCCAATTATTGACGAGTTGATGAGGTTAAAAGATTGAATGCGTAAGGGTTAAGGTTCAAGTAGGTTTAGGGTCGAGATTCGGTATTTAAAACATCATAAAAATAAGATATGAGTCCAACATGTGAAAATAATTATCTTCAACACTTAACACTTGTATGACACTTGGTAACCACAAGGGTTATGATAATGTTTTCATGAGTTGAACACCCATAAGAATCACAACAAGGTTTTGGTTTTAGATGGTGTTCTACTACTTTAACATATAAACACAAGTTCAACATCAAAGGTTCGAATGAGTATATATACATATTTAGGTTAAGTATTACATATTCTTTAGTCCAATAATTCAAGTAGGAGGTAGGAGATTAAATCTCCATTTAGGCACCTCGAGTAGTCATGGATGTCAAGTATGGGGTAGGAAGAACTAGCTTCCGTTTAGGGACCCCTTGTATGTTCACCACTACACTTGATGTAAAAACAACCAAGGAGGGTCATGAACTAAGGTAAATACAATAATATAACAAGCTATACTAAGAGAAATCATCAAACCATGTGAGGATTTTATGTTGGAACAACCCAAGTTGTTCCATAATCACTCTTCATCAAAGCATAAGTTTGAACATGATTTGTGGGTCAAAAACCCTTATCAAAACAGAATTATTTGAGGTTTTAACCTCTGATTTATAGTGTCTCAACCATGTTTTTAAGCTTAACCAACCATAAAAGAGGTTGTAAGCATTAGGACATTGGTGTGAGATGTGTTAGACACAAGTTGGATGAAGTTTAAACAAGTTTGTAAGAACATAAATCAAAACAGAAAGTTTTGGATCATTTCAGGGGATTTCCAGGTCTGATTTCTCCAAGGAGAAGTCAAGGAATCATACCCTATGATTATCCAAGCAATTAGGAAGAAGAATCAAGTGATTTCATTAAGAAATGAGCAAGTTATGCTCACTTTTGTGCAAGGTTATGAATCTGCCCGAATCTTGAGTTTGCAACTGATTTGAGAGTGAACTTGGAGTGATTTGAGAGTGTTGAAAGTGTAGGAAGGCTTGGAGAAGGGTTATATTTATAGTGGAAGAGTTTGGAGGTGATTGGAGGTGTTTAGAGGTGGCTAAATGGTGATTGGGGAGTGTTTAGAAGTTGGATTTCGTGCAAAAATCGTGTCTGATCGAAGCTGGTTGTGTTTTCTACGAATACAAGGCTAATGCGGCCCGCATTAGATATCAAGTAAGTCAAAGCGGGCCGCCCGCCACTTCTGATTTGTGTATAAGTTTCAAAAAGTGCAATTTAGCCCCTGAAGTTTCCTATTTGATCCCTTTTGACGCATTTTTTATAGTTTAGGGACTTGTTTTGGCATATAAACATAGTTTAAGGTACGTTCAAGCATGGTGATCAAAACCGAAGTATAATTGAGTGCATAAGTATCATAATCAAGTGTCGTTTACGTTCAAAACATGTTTAGGGCGTAAGTTTCATGTATTTACAAGTTTAGCACATTGTTTCCAAAAATTACGATTAAGTACCAATTGTTCCCCGAAATTGAATGTATGAGACTATATAAAGTATGTGTATCATGTAATTAACAAAATACGAGTTTAAATCATAATCCAAGTCTCGGATTTTACATCGTTTTTAAATAAAAGGACGATTACAAGACTTACGAAGTTTCCAAAAATAGTTTTACAAACGGTGGTTACTAAATATAGAAAGTATGAAAAACGCGGGGCGTTACAGTCTCCCCTCCTTTAGGAAATTTCGTCCCGAAATTTATTCAAGAGTTAGGCTTGAAGAGTTTTAGTAAAAATTTGAGACTTGAAAATTTCGAAATATTTTGAAAGGCACAAAACTTTGACAAGGTAATTTGCGAGTGGGTTTATTGCTTAAAATACTTTGAGGTGTCTGACATATTTGAAAACACGTAGGTGCGTATACAGGTGAAGTGAGTCTGACAACCTTGAGTAACTTAAATTGGCGACGTAATTAAAAGGTGACGTATTAAGAAAGAAGACGTTGACAAACGTTTTGTATTTTGATGGGACGTGGTGATGAAATCACATTTGTAAAAAGTTGTTTATTGAGTGAGACGAGAAGGTTTGGTACTTTAGTTAAAGCATTAAAGGTATGCTAAGTATAGTTACACAAGTTTCCAGAATAGGAAGACTATTTTATAGGTGACGTGGCAAGTTAGGACCGGAATGTTTAAACAAGCTTAATGGCGAACGAGGTTTGTATGAATTAAAAGGATAAGGAGAATAATTCGAGTATAGAATGAACGAATGACTCTTAGAGAGTACAAGTATGAGAATAGCATAAGTGTTGGATAGATGAACGTAGGGTGTTGAGAATGAAGTCTCGTCATTGGAAAATCGGATATAATGCATTCGAGAGTTGTATGAAGTTTGTATAAGGTCCAAAGGTCTGTAAAGCACTGAATTTCTCATGGTACGTTTTACGAAATTTGGTAACATGGTGAAAACACTTATATATAGGAAGTACCAGCGGCGTATCCACCATGTTTTAACCACAATACATCTGTCCGTATCCGGTGTCATGTTACGTTCTGTGTCTTACCATACACAGTAGTACACTCTATGGTTCTCATACGCCTATCACTATAATCCCGTGTGCACCTGTGATTATATTGATCGACGCCTGATCCGCATAGCTTGTACTAGTTGTGTATGAATTAGGGTATCCATAATTTAAAAAAAAATTTAGAATGTGCACGTGTAAGAATGTAGTATGTAAGCAAGTCCATGCTTAAGTATGTATAGGACCCATGCAAGCGAATCACTCGGATTACGTTCGTGTATGGGTACGAATGTATGGATCATGAGTATGAATGAAAGTGTGAGCATGAGTATAAGTTTGGGTATGAATAAGCACGCAAGTATGTGTATCGACATAACACGTACGAGTAGTATGTGTATATGTATAAGCACGCAATGTATGAATATAAGTGAAAACATGAAATATATGAGTATAGGTAAAATCATGAAACGTATGAGTCTAAGTAAAACATGAAACGTATGAGCATAAGTAAATCATGAAACGTATGAGTCTAAGTAAAACATGAAACGTATGAGCATAAGTATGAATACGATTAATAGTATAGGCATAAAACGTATGAATGTAAGTGTGGGTACGAATATTTAAATTTACGTATATGGTGTATGTTGGAACATCACGGATTTAGGTGTATAAAATCGTCCAAAAGGTTAAGCATGTAAATGCGAATGATTATAAGTGAATTGTTGCGTTATAATGACTAAAGCGTGTATGTATAGTTGTTTAAAAAAAATGTTGAGTTTATCGTATCCAAATTTAGGTTGAGCTTGGTTTGAAAGGTGGAATATAGTTGCATATGTAAAAGGATATAAGGTACTCATTGGTTAAGCCCAATGCATTTTGAAATAGATGGAAATGCTACTTTTGTTTTTAAAAAAAAAAGTGTTTACGAGATCCATGGATGGTCGGTCTCCAAGAAGTCTTCTTGCCCACGTGTTTTGTAAGTTGGTGTAAGAAGGTTTTCGATCAAAAGTAATTTCATTTCATTAGACAAGAAGTTATGCATTTGGGAGGTTCTTGCGAAAACGAGGATCCTTTAGAAAAGAAATTTTTTTTTTTTTTTTTTTTTTTTAGCAAGGACTTTGTGATTGTTAAAAGTTCTAACAAATTATTTGTTGATGTGAAAAGAATCTTTGGTAAAACGATCATATAACATCCATAAGATCTTATGGGTGTAAAAGAAAGGTTGGTTTGATCCTCCGATTGAGAATGAAAGTCTCTAGTTTGGTGATATATATATCATGAGTGCGTTTTAGTGATTAAGTCGAATATAGAGTTCGTGGGCAAGAGATTTGTTTGACCGATTAAAGTGATAGGTAGCATTTCGTAAGGTTTGGAAATTTGTGTAGTAAAACGTTTAAGATAAGTTAAGAATCCGTGTATGTGAGTTAGGTAGAAAAAAATAGGTTGTAGGATAGAAAGCATGCTTGATAAAACAATGTATTTCGAAATCGTATACGTATGTATTTTGAATAATGATAAATAATTTAGGTATAAAACATGATCGAGTTTGCATAATAGGATATTTTGAAGAGGCGTTTTGGTAACGATCACCTAGGTAAGGGAATCACCCCGAACTTGTTGGTGAGGTCGTTTTAAGGAAAAGGGGAGTGGAGTTAATCGTCAAGGTAAGGAAATCACTCCTATCTCGATGATATGTCTCCACCTTTCGTTACAAGAAATATGAATTTAAATTATATAAAATCATGCATACGTATAAATGTATGGAAAAGATTCAATATGTTGTGTGTGTAAGGAGAAAATATCGAAACTAAATTCGAATTCGAAAGATTGCATTACGTAAAAATAAATAGTAAAACACGTTTGATCAAAATTCGGATGGTCCCAAAACGGAACCTTTGACTAACCAAAGTAGTCGAAAAGTCTTTCGAACTTGAGGAGCATGCTTTGGCCTAATAGGTGAAATACTCTCGCCGACAAGTCGGTTGACGGTATTTACCCTTCCAGTTACTACATGTCCCCAATTCAATTGAAATTTCGAGACTTGGCGGGATTAATGAAAATCAAGGAGTGGAACTAGTCGACAAGGCGCGGGTTTCACCCCTAACTTGGCGATTTAGTATCCTAAGTGTGGTTGGTACTCGTCGGGTCAAAAGTTAATTTTGACACTTTGACAAGGGTCCACTAGAATTTGAAATTCGAATTTCTCCATCAAGGTGAGGATTTCACTCCTAACTTGGTGGTGAATTTCGTGTAAAAAGAAAAGTAGAAGGATTGAGTGTCATTCACCAAATTGTGGGTTTCACGCCTATTTTGGTGAAGTCGTCTCGTTTGTGTATTATGAGTGTTTTCGGATTTAGAAATACCGAGAAAAATGCATGAGGGAAGTGTATGTCAAAGGAAATACATAAGCAAGTATAAGCACATAAGAAAACATATCAAGAATGGTGCTTGGATAACGAAATGATAAGGCATGTATTAGCACATAGAGAAATATGTTTAGAGTAACACATAAAGAATCGATCAATGAAACAAGTATTAACACATAATAAGACAAGCATTATTGCATAAGAATATCATGTCGAATATTACCCACGAGTGATGTACATGTCTAAAATAGCATAACTAAGAAGCAAATAAAGTATCATGTAGTGGTTCGAACAAAATATACGAATAAGGCTCTAAAAACTATAGACTAGGTAAAAGCATGGCATTTCTACCTAATTCCCTATAGTTATGGCTCTGATACCAATCTGTCACACCCCAACCAATGGCGGAAACATCGGGATGAGACGAAGTGTGAAGATTGCTCGAGACATCATAACACTATTTGCGACAATATTTAAATAATTCCAATTTCATTCCATAACTTCAAATTGTCAACAATTCATAATTTCAAATAGCAACAAGTTCCAAAAGAAGTACATAACAACATAATCAAAATTGATACATCATATTAAACCTAAACGTCTAAATGTGTATCTAGGCATCATCACTACTTCATTTCGTAGTATCGTCATCATCAACCTGTAACATGTTTAAAATACAATTCAATGCAAAAGCAAAGGCGAGTATACAAGTTTAAGTATATGTATAAGCGTAAAAATGTTTAAAACGAATCCACATGGCAACTTTGTTAATACAAGATCTAACATGGCATGCAATATTTCTAGCCAAACCAATGTTTACGCAAGATGTTTAATACATTCAACATGACCCGAGTATAAAGGGGGCGGTGCGTTACTCCTATAGCGCTATACATGTCAAATGGAGGCTTGTAAAGCTAATGACTAAAACATATCACATAAGTATCACCCACGTAAGCATCAAGTATTATAGCATAGTATTCATGTATAAGGATTGTCATGTGTATTGCAAAAGCATAAGTGTAAGTGTGTTTGAATAAGGTAACATGTTACACCCCAAAAGTGGTAAAAGTAAAAGGGGGAAAATACGAGTATACTCATAAAGTTTGCATATGCTTTCCAATTATCCAATTATTGACGAGTTGATGAGGTTAAAAGATTGAATGCGTAAGGGTTAAGGTTCAAGTAGGTTTAGGGTCGAGATTCGGTATTTAAAACATCATAAAAATAAGATATGAGTCCAACATGTGAAAATAATTATCTTCAACACTTAACACTTGTATGACACTTGGTAACCACAAGGGTTATGATAATGTTTTCATGAGTTGAACACCCATAAGAATCACAACAAGGTTTTGGTTTTAGATGGTGTTCTACTACTTTAACATATAAACACAAGTTCAACATCAAAGGTTCGAATGAGTATATATACATATTTAGGTTAAGTATTACATATTCTTTAGTCCAATAATTCAAGTAGGAGGTAGGAGATTAAATCTCCATTTAGGCACCTCGAGTAGTCATGGATGTCAAGTATGGGGTAGGAAGAACTAGCTTCCGTTTAGGGACCCCTTGTATGTTCACCACTACACTTGATGTAAAAACAACCAAGGAGGGTCATGAACTAAGGTAAATACAATAATATAACAAGCTATACTAAGAGAAATCATCAAACCATGTGAGGATTTTATGTTGGAACAACCCAAGTTGTTCCATAATCACTCTTCATCAAAGCATAAGTTTGAACATGATTTGTGGGTCAAAAACCCTTATCAAAACAGAATTATTTGAGGTTTTAACCTCTGATTTATAGTGTCTCAACCATGTTTTTAAGCTTAACCAACCATAAAAGAGGTTGTAAGCATTAGGACATTGGTGTGAGATGTGTTAGACACAAGTTGGATGAAGTTTAAACAAGTTTGTAAGAACATAAATCAAAACAGAAAGTTTTGGACCATTTCAGGGGATTTCCAGGTCTGATTTCTCCAAGGAGAAGTCAAGGAATCATACCCTATGATTATCCAAGCAATTAGGAAGAAGAATCAAGTGATTTCATTAAGAAATGAGCAAGTTATGCTCACTTTTGTGCAAGGTTATGAATCTGCCCGAATCTTGAGTTTGCAACTGATTTGAGAGTGAACTTGGAGTGATTTGAGAGTGTTGAAAGTGTAGGAAGGCTTGGAGAAGGGTTATATTTATAGTGGAAGAGTTTGGAGGTGATTGGAGGTGTTTAGAGGTGGCTAAATGGTGATTGGGGAGTGTTTAGAAGTTGGATTTCGTGCAAAAATCGCGTCTGATCGAAGCTGGTTGTGTTTTCTACGAATACAAGGCTAATGCGGCCCGCATTAGATATCAAGTAAGTCAAAGCGGGCCGCCCGCCACTTCTGATTTGTGTATAAGTTTCAAAAAGTGCAATTTAGCCCCTGAAGTTTCCTATTTGATCCCTTTTGACGCATTTTTGATAGTTTAGGGACTTGTTTTGGCATATAAACATAGTTTAAGGTACGTTCAAGCATGGTGATCAAAACCGAAGTATAATTGAGTGCATAAGTATCATAATCAAGTGTCGTTTACGTTCAAAACATGTTTAGGGCGTAAGTTTCATGTATTTACAAGTTTAGCACATTGTTTCCAAAAATTACGATTAAGTACCAATTGTTCCACGAAATTGAATGTATGAGACTATATAAAGTATGTGTATCATGTAATTAACAAAATACGAGTTTAAATCATAATCCAAGTCTCGGATTTTACATCGTTTTTAAATAAAAGGACGATTACAAGACTTACGAAGTTTCCAAAAATAGTTTTACAAACGGTGGTTACTAAATATAGAAAGTATGAAAAACGCGGGGCGTTACAAGAAGTCTTCCCAGAAGACTTACCTGGACTGCCGCCTCTGAGGCAAGTAGAGTTTCGCATCGACTTAGTTCCAGGCGCCGCGCCTGTGGCTAAGGCACCTTACAGACTTGCTCCGTCTGAGATGCAGGAACTGTCGACACAACTTCAAGAGTTGTTGGACAAGGGTTTTATCCGACCAAGCTTCTCGCCTTGGGGAGCTCCGGTCCTGTTTGTCAAGAAGAAGGACGGTAGTTTCCGAATGTGCATTGACTATAGATAATTGAACAAGCTAACGATCAAGAAGAGGTATCCTCTGCCAAGAATCGACGATCTGTTTGACCAACTTCAAGGTTCAAGCTTTTATTCAAAGATCGATCTTCGATCTGGATACCATCAGTTAAGGATACAAGAGGAGAGTATCCCAAAGACAGCCTTCCGAACTCGTTATGGGCACTACGAGTTCCTTGTTATGCCGTTTGGTTTGACGAACGCACCTGCAGTCTTTATGGACTTGATGAATAGAGTTTGCAAGCCGTACTTAGACGAGTTCGTGATTGTGTTTATTGACGACATCTTGATTTATTCAAGAACAAAGGCCGAGCACGAACAACATCTTAGAGCTATTTTGGAGCTGCTAAAGAAGGAACAGTTGTATGCCAAATTCTCCAAGTGCGAATTTTGGCTACGTGAAGTCCAATTCCTTGGACACGTGGTAAATGGAGATGGAATCCACGTGGATCCAACAAAGATCGAGGCGATCAAGAATTGGGAAACGCCAAAGACGCCAACCGAGATTCGACAATTCTTGGGTTTGGCTGGCTACTATCGAAGGTTCATCGAGGATTTTTCAAAGATCGCTCAACCTTTGACGCTCCTCACCCAAAAAGATAAGACGTTTGATTGGGGAATCAAACAGGAAGAAGCATTCCAGATACTGAAGGATAAGCTCTGCAATGCGCCAATCTTAGCATTACCGGAAGGTACTGATGATTTTGTGGTATACTACGACGCATCGCGCCAAGGATTGGGATGCGTGTTGATGCAACGCCAAAAGGTTATCGCTTACGCATCGCGTCAACTGAAAGTACATGAAAAGAACTATACCACACATGATTTGGAACTTGGCGCAGTGGTTTTTGCACTAAAGATCTGGAGACACTACCTTTATGGTACGAAGTGCACAATCTTCACAGATCACAAGAGCCTACAGCACATATTCAACAAGAAGGAGTTGAATATGAGACAAAGACGATGGGTTGAGTTGCTAAACGACTACGACTGCGAGATAAAGTATCACCCAGGGAAGGCGAATGTAGTCGCCGATGCCCTAAGTCGTAAAGAGAGAATCAAGCCCATAAGGGTAAGGGCTTTGGAAATGATTATCCGAACCGATCTTTCCATGCGCATTCGTGCCGCGCAGAAAGAAGCCCTCAAAGAAGGAAACCTTGGAGAAGAGTATCTCCGTGGGATGGAGAAGCTTTTGGTACCAAACGAGGAAGGAACGTTATGTTTTGAGAAAAGGATTTGGGTTCCTCTGTTTGGTGGATTAAGGAAAGTTATTTTCGACGAAGCGCACAAGTCATGGTACTCTATCCACCCTGGATCGGATAAGATGTACCAAGATCTCAAAGATTATTATTGGTGGCCTAGAATGAAAGGCGACGTTGCTGTCTATGTGAGCAAATGTTTAACGTGCGCTAAGGTTAAAGCCGAATACCAGAAGCCTTCGGGACTTCTGCAACAACCTGAGATTCCCAAGTGGAAATGGGAACAAATCTCCATGGACTTTATTACGAAATTGCCAAGAACGCCAAGAGGCCATGATATGATTTGGGTGATAGTTGACCGCCTAACAAAGTCCGCACACTTTCTGCCAATCAAAGAGAAAGACAGTACTAGTAAACTTGCGGAAATATACATGAGAGAGATCGTCGCACGTCATGGAGTGCCTCTCTCAATCATCTCTGATAGAGACGGAAGGTTTGTGTCAAGGATATGGCAATCCTTCAAAGAAGCCTTTGGCTCACAGTTGAATCTAAGCACTGCGTTTCATCCGCAAACTGACGGCCAGAGCGAGCGAACGATACAGACTTTGGAAGACATGCTGAGAGCATGTGTTATGGATTTGGGCGGTAGCTGGGACAAACATTTACCTTTGGTTGAATTCTCATACAACAACAGCTACCACACCAGTATTGGTGTCGCGCCATTTGAATCCCTTTACGGACGCAAGTGCCGATCACCCCTATGTTGGTCTAACGCAGGTGATAGGCAGCTTGCTGGTCCCGAAATCGTCCAAGAGACGACGGACAAGATTGCGCAAATTCTTAAACGCATCGAAGCAGCTCGCCACAGACAAAAGGCCTATGCGGATCCAAACCGAAAACATGTGGATTTTCAAGTTGGAGAAATGGTGTTATTGAAAGTTTCACCCTGGAAGGGGGTGGCACGCTTCGGAAAGCGTGGGAAGTTAAATCCACGCTACATTGGTCCCTTCAGAATTCTGGAAAGAATAGGACTAGTAGCATACAAGTTGGACCTACCTGCTGAACTGAATGGTGTTCACGATACATTTCATGTATCCAATCTAAAGAAAAGTCCAACTCAAGTTGACGTTGCCATTCCCATCGACGAGATTCATATTGACGACACGCTCCACTTCGTTGAAGAACCTGTCGAGGTCACGGATTGGAAAGTTAACAAGACCCGCCGGAGCAGTGTCAAGCTCGTCAAGGTTCGTTGGAATGCCAGACATGGTCCTGAGTTCACCTGGGAGCGTGAGGACCGGATGAAAGAGAAATACCCCCACCTTTTTCCTAAGAACCCTGCTTCTACAAGCAGAACTTAAATTTCGGGACGAAATTTATTTAACGGGGGGAGAATGTGACAACCCGCACTAAACCAGGTATCCGTACGACTTAATTAATGATTAATTTCTGCTTAATTACTGTGCTTGCTTGAACTAGCTGATGAACTGCTACTTGAATACTGATACATGTACTTACTGGCATCATACTTGCTTGCTGTCACTACATTATTTACATACGGCACCTTAGTGACAAACATGATGCACAAAAAGCACAGTAGCACAATACACGGATAACCTATTGAACATGCTGATAAAGCCAGCATCAGGCAAACACTGCCTCTAAGGCCTATAAGAGCCTGAGATATTTGGCTACACTAGTAGTGAGTGTAGGAATATAAGGGTTGTGGAACTGCGTCTCTAGGAATAAGATACAATGACTGGATGTGCCTAAAACGTACTTTAAGTACAAAACACAGCACTTTAATAAATAATCCAGCTTCTAGCTGACTAGTAAAGTGCCAAAACATGGGGAAAATACTACTGGACACTTTCTAAAGTGTTGGAAACAAGATGTGTCACTAAAAATAATATAACGACACTTTAAAGCTTTATTAAGCACTTTAACGGATTACTATCCAACCGAACAACCGGACTGTACCCGGAACATGAAAATATTATTATTTTCACTATTTGTATTTTTCTGAGCCAGTTAGGGTCCCTGATTACCCTAGCACCCGCCATAACGCATAACATACAAGTAACTAAGTTTAACACTTAACACTTAACTAACCTAACTTGGTTACCCTAACTAACCTAGTTGAGATCGAACTAACCCCCCCCCCCTTTCTCTAACCGGCCCTAACTATGGGGGAACACAATTGTACAATCTTGATTATTTAAATCCTCAATGTTTAGTATCATGAGGACATAATGCCCTTTGGATAATACTCTTAATTGTGTCTATAAGATCAATGCTATACACAACATAATTATCCTCACAAAAATCAACTTCACTCACTCTCTCTTTCCCCCTAGAAGCTTACGGCCGAACACCCCACCCCCCTTATCCACCATTTTCGATTTCCATCTTGCCATTCCATCATCATTCAAGCATTAAGGGTTGCATATTAGGAAGTTTGGAGCAAACGGAACGCGAAGGACCCTCTTCTTTAGCTTTTATCCACGCCATTTTCGCCAAGAATCTTCCCTAGCCTTGAGCTAGAGGTATAACACTTAAAACTCGTTTTTGAACTTATCTAAAGTGGTTAAAAGAATTTTTATCGGTTAAATCTCGTTAAAATGCAAGATGATGAACTAAAGTCTACTAAAAACATGAAAAATGGTGGTTAATAGCATTTAAGTTGTGTAAAAGTTGTAGTATTTGAAATATATGGTTATCTAGACCCGATCTATGATGTGGTAGCTCGGATCATCATTTAACCCGGTTTAGTAAGATCATGGATCTTAACATAAGCTCGTTTTTGAATGATACAAGGGTTAAAAGGTGAAACTCTACCACACACGAAGCATGAACTTGTGTAAAAATGCTTTACTTGTGTAAACATGTTTTAACTTGTACAAAGGTGTTTAAAACTAGTAGATCTACGTATCTACACCCGGTATTTTCAAAGGACCAAATATCAAGGGAACCATGTATTTTGAAAGATGGATCTTACAATAATAAGCATGATTTCATAAACCACAAGTGTGTAAACACTTGTGAAATGAAAAGATCCGACAAAGAACTAGTTTTGTCAAAAGTTACTAGAAGTTGTAAAGATGGATTTTCTCGAAAAACGAGGTTTTTACGAAATCGGATTATTTACACAAAAGATCCAGTAAAAGTAAAGAGATTTACTACATATTTTAGACAAACCACAAATTCGTATATTTTTGCGATTATGTCTATCTTTGACTAGTTAAAATGTTGGAAAGTTGTTTGATAATGTTGAGAACATTGATTGATTGATTTGTTAAAAGAAAATGATACGCTTGAAAGCGTGGCCACCTCCAGTTACAGAGGAAACTCTGGCGAAATTTTTCTAAATACCTAACACTTAGAAATATTTGCACAACAAGTGTTAGAATTATTTTTGACATGTTTTCGAAATATAAATTTCGCCATGACTTTATTTACTAAATATTCGGAGGTGGGATTTTCACAAAAATTAACGTGATAAATATATATATTGTCACAACACTGTTTATGATTATTTTTGTGAAAATACATAAATATTATTTTTAGAGTAAAAATAATATTTACAAACGTTAACGATTCCAAAATAATACAAACGCTTTCACATGAATATATAAGTTACACAGGTAATTATATTACCACTCGATTATTAAAACGTAACTTACGCACATGTATTGAATCCCCCATCCTTGGGAAGGAAATTAACTACCAAGTATATACAAAATGTAAACACGAAATAGTTGTCTAACTATTTCCCAAAAACTTAAACTATAAAGCTAAGGCACGGCCATCCGTCTAATAGAATTAGCACTTGTAGGTCGTCGCACAGCTTTCTGATTTGGAGATACTTGGTAGAGACGCTTCACAGTGAGTTCATGTCCCCCTTTTCTCTAACTGTTTTCAGTTTTCTTAACTGCGGGGGTGAAATACATGTTACTTTGTTTACAAGTACTTTATATACGGTATGGTTAGCGTAAGGAGGTGTTTTATTCCGATCATGTGAGTGGGTAGGAGCAATATGAGGCCATTAGTCCTCATGTCGGGACCGAGGGACAGGAGCGGTAGATCTATCTGGGTGTAGCGAGCCTAGCCCCAGGCCAAACTAGAAACGGACCTTGGGGTGACTTTGTCCACATATAAATGCCGTGGCGAAATCTGCTAGGTTTGAGTCTCCCTATTTGCACTTCACATATATCAGTGGCCTTGCAAACCATTGGTGATCACAAGTCCCCTTATTGGCTACATACCACGATTATTTCTATACTCACAAGTGTTTTACATACTCACTTACACATGAACTCGCTCAACATTATTGTTGATTTTTCAACTTACATGTATTTCAGGAAATTAACGAGATCTGGCACGGTATGGCATGTTTTCCGCTGCACTAGTTTCCGAGGTCATCCGGGGTTCAGGGGATGTGTCTCTTTCCTGGACAAGACACAATCCTTGAACCATGTTTATGTTATGTTCTAAGTTTGTAATGTCTGTTGAACAAGGTTATGGTTGTTAGGGTATGTTCCCGTTAAAACAATGGTACTGTATTTGGTTTTCAAAACTTAATGGATGATCTTGCATGTTTTTAACTCATATAGCTTTGTTGTGATTAAGCTATGGTATTAAGAAGTCACACCAAATTAACCACGCTTCCGCAAAGCCAGGGTGTGACATAATTAATTTCTTCAATAATTAATTTAATGTATTTTTTTATTATAAGGCATAAATGTATTTTATGTAACATATGAAAATTCGTAAACCCTAAAATAATAAATATCATTAACTATGTTAATTTAAAAAAAAGGAATCTAATACATTTTAAAATCAATTAATCGATTATTGTTTTAAGGGAACATTTGTTGATTAAATGTTTAACAATATTGTAGTGCTTTTTTATTAACAATTAAGTAAATAATAATTTAGTTTAGGGTCATTTAAATATTAAACGAAATTAGAATATTTGTTTTGAAAGTTAATTGATAATCTAGGGGTCTATATGAAAATACATATTAAATCATTTGACTATCATTCGACTATGATCATGTTGCCTTTTTCCGTTTCGAATTTTCCGTAACTTCCGAAATTGGCGGCATGAATGGAGATGATGATGAATACGATTATTATTTGATATCCTTTAGCAATTGTTGGTTCCCAAAAAAAAATCACACACACTCTTGCAAATCCTTATGAACCCCACTAAAGAAACCACCGTCGCTCATCATAATGAATCACAACCGCCGTGACAAGCCTTCGCAGTACCACCTTCTCCCTACGCCGCCGCACAAGATTCGGCCATCAACCCCATTGTGTTTTCTGTTTCATCCGGTTAGAATGACACCGCCGCCCACCGTTTCACGCCGCCACAAACCATTGTTCGCCGCCTTCGTACACCGTGAACCGTCGCCGCTGCTATTTCGCTTCCTGGTCAAAAGAGGTTTACATAAATTTAGGGATGACTCAATTTGTGGATTTTTTCGCATTGCTTTGCTAACTAAGGTACGGATTCTTTGGCCTTCTCATCATAGTATTGTAGGATCGTTGTTGGACCCAAATGAGTCGTTCATAAGAGTTGTAATCCGATTCAAAGGCGGAATCAGTGAAACGGACGTGGAAACAACTTGATACTATTAAATCTGTCACTTATATTGAATATAACACTAATTACAACCTGAACAGATTTTGGCAGCACTTCGTTACAAATCCAGAAGCTGTACCAAATGAAATGACAAGTGCCCTATATATAGATGTGGAGGTTTCGCTTGAAATGAACAAGACACGTTCAAGCGAACTCAGCTCTATTGATTTCGCTTGAACTTGTTCTTGACACTTTCAAGCGAAATGCCTTCTTAACTCTCTAATCTCAGTATCTCACACCTCGAGCACTAGTTATCCTATCATATCCTATTACATGTTACAAGACGAAGTCAATAGACGTAGTGCACTAACAGACTCCCCCTCGGATATTGACGAAGTCTTCAGTGTCTAGTCTTCAGCATGACACATCTTCGGTCTTGATCATTTTGCCTTCTCATCCAAATTGTAACACATTATAAGCATCCATCAATCCTTCTCTTCTTCCATCAGCTTCAGGCTCCCCCTTTCGTTAAGCTTCCATGCTTTGGGATCGACACCTAGCTTTCCATCTACAAGCTTCCTCTTGCTTCAAGCTTGTCTTCAGACTCCCCCTTAGACTCTGCTCTCGAGATCGTAATCTGGACTATCTGCAACTACTCATCCATTTATAAGTACAATGTTTTCATATTATCAATCAAATTCTCTAAACCACTTCCCCTATCAACAAACTTCATTGAATTGGCAGTTTCAACGAATCAAATCGGAAACTAGCTTTATAATAATATAAGCATCCAAAACCTCCCACAGTTAATCATCCAAGTCCAAATTAATGACCTTGGAGATATCACAAACTGTTTTTGAATTTTTTTTATTTTAAATTCAAGTTTCAAATTAATGAACTTGTTTTATTTTCAGAAACACAATCAGCTTACTCAGATTTTGAAACTTAGCATTTCAGACATCGGTTGTCGAAAATAAAGCAGAATCAAAAATCTTTTTGAATTTTTCTGAAAATATAAAGCAGTAAAGAAATATGTACACATATATTTACATACAATATTTTTGTTTGAGTATGCGTCAGAGGATCATATCAGTTTTTGACAAGTCACAAGTACCGTTGAGCTTAGTTACACATTAAGAATTAAACAATTCACTTAGATTGTCGATATACTTGTCCACTTAAATTTTCACACAAAGTTCAACTGATTCAGGATACGAATTAGGTGTATTAAGAACTTAAACCCATTCATGTGTCCCACCTCTTGAATATACTCCCGTATCCAGATCCCAATATTCAGTCTTACAGGTGAGTATACCACAGATGATATCTGTAAAGGGTTAGATGCGAGGGCCGTGAGAGCTCAGGTCGATACTTCCGTATACGCAGAGAGATGACGGCTTCGTCTTTTCGGTATGTCCCCTTTAGAGGATCTTTTTTACAACAGCAATGACTATCAATTTTATTGTTTCATCAATTTGCTGAGGCCGGCGCTAAATTTCAAGCAAGCAGAAAGTATTCTCTGGGGACTAGGCCATTGCTTCCGCAAAATCAGAAGTCCTGGGATAATACTCCAGATATCACTGAGTATAAAGACCTAGTATCTCAGAAAGAGGGACCTTTCAAACGAGATTTCAGGGGTTACCTATATATCCAAGTAGTGTTCCCCACGAAATAAGTAAGTTTGAATTTAGGTTTATATCCCGAAAAAGTTTACTAAATGTATAAAAATCTACTGACACATCCACGGTGAGATCGTTTAACACATTTTGACTTTCCAATTCTTTAGCGTACTGTAACTGTCTACTGATGTACTATCATTTCCTCTTTTTACACAAAAACTCAATTTTTGAATTTTATCATGTTTTTGACTTTTTCAAATGTTTTTGGATTTTCTAACAATATTACTCCCCCTAAAATGCAAAATCATTTAAAGAAAATTTGACAACCAACACTGATAGCTTTGTCTCGCCATCCATTTTCTGCTTCAAGTGTCCTGATTTGCAGAAAATATAATGTACCCCCATGATTTACAACCCATTGATTTTCGACAGTTTGAAAACCGTTTTTCAATCTTGTGAAAGTAATCATGTTTGTTCAGCCGTGAGGGTTTCGGCGTATTCAATCAACACATATTTTTTGTAATTTTCTATTTTTGACAAAAAATTAAAAACAAACATATTTTTGGTTTTTCAAATTTTTCAATTTTTAGGGTTTTAAAATATTGTTTATTTATGTACAGAAAAACAAATAAACTCCCTGTTTCAACCAACACAGGGTCTAGCAGCAGCCTCCTCCTCTTGTTGTGCCAGGCTGCTCTGAGTTCCAAACTCACAATCTTCAAATTCCATGAGCACCTGCACAAACAAACTACTCAATTACTTGAACAATTTAGCCCAGGTCTTTTGAACCTTAGGCATTTCAACACAATAATTTTCATTCAATGCTGGAAACTCTTTGTCATTTTTCACAAAAATCTTTTCAACTTTTACGTCAACTTTTTCATCTTTTTCATCTTTTTCAAGAATCACCTATTTCTTTTCACTCCATGTTTGACCTTTAGGAGTACCACGTTTGTAAAAATGTGAATCTTTTTGAACACTTTGTTTTTGAACAACAATTTTTGGTTTCCAAAACTCTTATGGTTTTGTCATATCAACAGTTGTTTTCCAACTTTGAGTTGTTCTGACTCTGGGTGTATGAGAATTCCAGGCCCGTCTAGAATCGAACCTATATGGGTTTGACTTCCAATTTTGATTCGAAGCAAACTTGTTTGTGTTGTACCTCCAAGTTTGTTTTGAATCAAATCTGGTTGACCTTTGTCTCACATTCTCAGATTTTTGTTTCTCAGCATCAATCTTCTTTTTGTGAACATCCACAGGTTTCAGATTTGGACACTTGCGAGCAAGATGTCCTTTTTGATCACATTTAAAACATGTTCTCATGGACACATCTTTGACCTGTGGTTGTTGCTTTTTCTTTTGAGCTAGGAACTCTTCAATAGACTGTTGTCTAAATTTGAGTTTTTCCTCTTCTTCAAAACTTTTTCCTTGAACAAAATTCATTTTTGCCTGAAAATTTGACACTTCATTTTTCTTCCAATTCTGTTTCTTCTTATAACCCAAACCAGCCTTCATGTTTTTCTTCTTGAAACTAGGTTTGTTATACGAACCTCTATGACTCTTACCAGCAAACTTTGAAATCTCAGACTTCTCAATCTCAGCCATTTTGAAAACTTTATCAACCTTTTCTGAAATCACATTCTGAATCGGGAATACAACATCAAAGAACAATTTGTCCGATCCAATCATGGTATAAACCAATCCTTTTGAATCATCATTCAAACTTTTCTCGGATTTTGTGATTTTCAGATAACTATCATGAAGATTTCCTTCATCTTCATCCTGTGATTCAGAATTACCTGTATCAACCGACTCTTCTTTCAACACACTTTCAACGACTTTACCTACCACCTCTTAATCATGAGAATCATCAGATTTAGAATAGGTTATGTCAATGTTGTCTTGCAATTGATCTACCATGTTTAAAGCTTTTTCGACTTTTTCCTCATCATAAAATGCAAACTTTTCCGGTGGTGGAACTTGATGAAACTCTGAGCCAATGCCTTTCTTGTTTTGCTCAGACTCACCATCTCCCGCTTTTATATTGAAAATATGTTCAAGCACATATGACGACACGTGATAACTATTTAACTTGTTGTTATCCTCTTCTAGATCAGCAATTTGTCGCTTTAGCTTAGCAACATCCTCAATATAGGAATTAACAACATCTTGTTTTATGGAATACATTCATTTAAGTTCTTTAGTTGTTTCAGAAAGATAATTCATTCTTGATTGAGCAAATTTCATTTCATCTTTCACCTTTTCATATGACTCTTTTGTAATATGATATGCTAATTTCATTGAGTCATATTCTTTCTTCATTTCTTGACAAGCAATTTCTTTTTCTGAACATTCTTCTGTCATTTTAGAAACATTTTCTTTCAAAACTTCATTTTCTTTTTCTATCTTTTTACATTTTTCTGAAAGTTTTTCATCATTTTCTTTTTAAACTTTTTATTTTTCTAACATTTCTTTACATTTTTCTTTGAAAATATTTTCTATTTTTGTGAATTCAAAATTTCTTGTTCTGAATTGCTCATCTTTTTCAGTACAAGCTCTGCACGGTTCCATGCATTTCTTGCACTGTTCAACAATTTCAGTCAAGATGTTAGAATTAGAATTTACCTTAATGATTTACACCTCGGTGTTTGATGCAGTTGCCTCAGTTTGCTTCTGATCAGTATCATCTTGCTTTTCTTCAACACCGACTTCATCACCAACTTTACCAGCTTCCAAATTCTCATTCTTTACTTTTTCTTCTACTTTCTTCACATCTTCTTCAATCTGCTGTTCTTCAGTAACAGCTTTCTTAACCTCTTCATTCACCTTAACTTCTTCACTTTTGATTTCCTTCACAACCTCAACTTCAACAGCTTCTGCGGTAACTTCTTCAGCAACCCTCTTCAGATTGTTCACCATTTCTTCAACATTCTTCTTCATTCTCTCTTCATCCCTTTTCCTTAGACATGATGTCATGGCATATCTGATTTCCTTTTCATGCCTTTTAGCATATGTGTCATCTTTCATCACATTTCTATAATATTCGGCTCTCAAAGGAATTATGAGAAGAACATCATCAAAAATTATGTCTTTCTTTGGAACAACTGGTTCAACTTCTCTGTTGAAGTAACACTCTCTCTTTTTATCCCATCTTCTGTTGCTCACTGCACTCTCATACTCTTCTTGCATGTCATCCATTCTGTTTAAAACAACGTTTCTCTCTCGATAAGTTTTCTCACTCAAAATCTCTTCTCGAGTCTTCTCTTTGATTTCAGCAACAACATTTTCTTCTTTGTTTTCATCTGTGTCGTTTTCTTTGTTATCTTTTTTAATCTCAGCAACTAACACAAACTGTCTTTTCTCTGTTACAGATCTTCCATGAGCTGTCTTACAAATATTTTCCAAGCGATCTTCTTCTGGACAAACTGTGCTCCAGTCAAAACCTTCATCATCTTGTATTACAAAACAAGCCCTTGATTTGGGTTTATCCTCAATCATCTTTGGCTCTTCTCTGCTTCGATGGTAGATCGCCTTTCGATAATAATCATCATTGAATGGATGTTCATTTCCACCTACTGCAGAATTTGTGCATTCTCTCTTAAAATGACCTTTCTGCTTACATTTGAAGCAGGTCACTTTGGATTTGTCGAATCCAAGCTTTGTTGATGCACCTCCAAGAGATTGTTTCCCAGTAATTTCCATATATCTCTGAGCTCTGCGAATGCAGCTTGCCAAACACCAACGAATGTCAATGAGTTCCATCTCTTCTGGATCAATCTGGTCGTAGTCTTCTTTGGTCAATTCAGAGTTTCCAATTTTTCCAGCTACAAGAGCATCATACGATTCCAAAACAGATGCAAGGAAACTCATTTGCTGCTTAGCTGCATTGATGCTCATTGCAGGAGAATTCTTCAACTTAAGAGCAATGTTGCAAAGTATCTCCTCTGCGTCTTCAGAACTGGCTTTTGAAGCCGATTAATGATATCCAGAATTGTAACTTGATGAAGTTGTTTGTGGTTCTTTCATCTTCTCACCACTAAATGTTGTCTTTGGTGAACTAACACCTTTCTCTGAAGGTACACTGCCTTTGTAGTACAAGCCAACATTCTGTTGATGTGAAAAACCAGTCATCTTGCTTTGCTTCTGTAGCTCCAGATCATGACTTTCAATCTTTTCAAACAACGCATCAAGAGTAATTTCATCATACAAAGCATTATTTTTTAAGATAAAAACAAACCCCTGCGACTGATCAGCTCGTGGTAACGCTTCAATGACTTTATCGATAATTTCCTCTCTTGTTTTCTCAATTTTGAAACGTTCAAGTTCAATTTTTAAATGACAGAATCTCTCTATCATTTGCCTCACCGACTCTCCTTTAATTTTATCAAATAAATCAAATTCTTTTTTAAGAAACGCAATTTTGTTCTTTTTAATCTGTTTACCCCCCTCAGCTTTAGCTTGTAAAGCTTTCCAAATCGATTTTGACGACCCGTCATGATTAAGCAAAGCAAAAATATCATTTCTAATTGTCGTCTGAATCAAAGCAATCATCCTCTGTTCGGCTGCATATTCTGCTTTGTCGTCTTTAGGTAATTTCTTGAATGGAATCTCTTCACCTTTATCATCCTTCGGTCTTTCATATCCAAACTCTATACAAAACCAGCTTTCATGCGCATACGCTTTCACCCAGTTAAGAAACCGTTCTTTCCACCACGTATAATCCTCAATGCTTTCCAGAGTTGGTGGCTTTGAGTGTGTTTCGTAAAAATTATCATGCTTGATGTTCTCATTGATCACTTTTGTGATGGTTTTTGGGGTAACAGTTGTAATCTCGGAAGATTCAGATGTGAACGCGTTGAAAAACGTATTGTAGAATTCTTCAGCCATGGTTTGATCTTTGAATAACCTGGACAAATAATCAAACAAACAAAATCAGTACAAACAATATCAAATATCCTGAAATATACTGACACTCGGTTGATGTGAAATGATCTCGACACGAAAATCCTCTTTTCAAGCGAAATGAGACTTCAAGCGAAACAACAAGTTGAAGCGAAATCCCAAGTTGAAACTGAATATCAGCTTTCAAGCGAAATGCCTAGATAACCATTCAAGCGAGATAGCACTTCAAGCGAAAACTGAAGAACTTTCAAGCGAAAACACTAATTCAAGCGAGATCAGGTCTACTTTCAAGCGAACATCGATTTGAAGCGAAATCAGCAAGGTTTTTCAAGCGAAACACTGAATTCAAGCTAAATAAGTTAATAATTTCAAGCGAAATGGCGAGTTGAAGCGAACTTAAATACTAATTTCAAGCGATAAGTCGATATCCGTTCAAGCGAACTCAAGTGTTAGGCCTGTTTTTGTCATTTTTAGTCCGAATTTGAGTCTAAAACTCTCAAGGCTTTGTTAAAACACTGTTTTGCATGTTCGGTAAAAAATTCATGCCATTTTGACCGTGAAATCTTGTTCAGATTGGAAAAGAAGGTGTAGAAGTTAGAAAATAGATGATATCAAGCTAAACTCTTCTTCCAGTGCCCTGATACCACTTGTAGGATCGTTGTTGGACCCAAATGAGTCGTTCAGAAGAGTTTGTAATCCAATTCAAAGGCGGAATCAGTGAAACGGACGTGGAAACAGCTTGATACTATTAAATCTGTCACTTATATTGAATATAACACTAATTACAACCTGAACAGATTTTGGCAGCACTTCGTTACAAATCCAGAAGCTGTACCAAATGAAATGACAAGTGCCCTATATATAGATGTGGAGGTTTCGCTTGAAATGAACAAGACACGTTCAAGCGAACTCAGCTCTATTGATTTCGCTTGAACTTGTTCTTGACACTTTCAAGCGAAATGCCTTCTTAACTCTCTAATCTCAGTATCTCACACCTCGAGCACTGGTTATCCTATCCTATCCTATTACATGATACAAGACGAAGTCAATAGACGTAGTGCACTAACAACTATTTATCTTTATCGTATCTATTATTTTGTAGAATAGATTTTTGTCCTTGTCTTAAAGTCAAATTTTCATGATTCGATACCTGTTTTTCATTCGATATATGATACGTCATCTGAGTTAGTATTGTATTTGCAAGCTTATAACTAGTGTGTTGTAGCATGCCATACCTCAAACTTGTACTCGTGGTCGCATGTTCATGTTAGCATTATTTTCAGTAGGCTGTAAATTATTTACAAGGCCTTAGTATTTGTACTCTGTCACCCAAGCATGTCTGGCTTGTCGTTTGGGCGTCAACGGCATGGCACTTATCGTGACAGTGCTTAATAAAAGTTCACGACGTCTTTAGCTCGTGCTTGTGTAGCACATTGGCCACTAGAGGCGTATAGATCGATCTTAGCTCTGAGTTTGAGTTTGTTTGTTTGTTTGTCTGGAGGTGGAATAATGGGTGCACGCCACACTCACCATCTCATAGGTGCGTGGACTAGCTAGCTATGTACCAGTCTGTTTTTGGCTTTGGGTGCTTCTGTGTTACACGAGTTATTTTGTTGATATATAACCGTCGTGTAAGTTAGTATATGTTTCTGTATGTGAATATGCTCCATATATGTTTTGATATGTCTGCTATGTTTTGTTCGCATCAGATTATGTTTTCCGACTGTGTGTCGGGTTATGCTTCCGACTATGTTCAGTATATGTTCTGATATGTCTTATTTTTGTACGCATCCAGTTAAGTTTCCGATCATGTACCGAGTTAATTATGCTTTTGATTAAGTTTTATGTTGGGTTTGGTATTAGTTAAGTATATGACTGACTTTCATTTCCGTATCAGTTTCCAATACAGTTTCAGATCGGTTCGTTATCCGTTTTTGTATTAGTCCCGTGTTTGCATTTGTTTCCAATATTCGTGTCAATAACCGTTTCAGTTTGGTCTTAGTCCTGTTATGTTGTGTTTTGCTTCCGCTGATATTAGTTCACTTCTACTGTTGATTTCTCCGTTACTAGGCAATTTTTGGCTCAGCCGTAGTTTTATTTTGTGTTTATCTTATTTATTTCACAGGAATCTGGGATAATATGAGATTTCAGTGAGGAGCGTTAGGAAGTTGCTGACCGAGATTTTCTATTTCGTTAATGTAATAAAACGTAATTAGGATCTTTTTATTTAATGTTATGGATTGATTTCAGTTTTGATATTTGTAAGAGTGACACGTCAGCCCTAGCGGGGTTGGGGTGTTACACAAATAGTTTCAAGTGTTAAGTGTCAAGTTTACAGAATACATGTTGCAACCTAAAAGTGTTTAAAACAAAAAGGGATCGAGTATACTCACAGTGGGTGCTAAGTATCGACACCGACTATTGGATTGAAGGGAGCGCTGGAATTAGCCTGTTATAGCATTACAGATAAGCGTCGAACAGAATATCGAATCGAATGAAAATGTCTGTTTCCTGTTAAGATGGTCATCCGACCCAGATGGAACCCATCCGGACGGACGGACGTTCGGTCAGTAGATCAGTAGTGTTGCAAAATGTTTCAGCTTTTGAAGTTTTCGTTGTAGTATAAGTACAAGTCATTCGATTAGAGGGTCATCCGGTCGGATGATCGTTCGATCGGATGGTCATTCGAGTGAAAGTTTAATAGTTCAAAGTTCTGATTCAAATAGTTTAAGTATGGAAGGCAGCGGGGAACAGGTCGTTCGGTCGGATGACCGTTCGATCGGATGATCATCCGATCGGATGGTTATTCGACTGCTGTGATCTTGTTCATTTGCAACCTTCATAAAATTTCTAAGTTTGAGTTTAACGGAGACGACGTGGTAACGTACCAAGACAACGGAAACCCACCAAGGTTCAGCTTGTCTGATCGAATAGGAATCACCCTGTTCGATCGGACGACTGTTCTTGACGAAGTTTCATGTCTGATCCGTAATTTGGCATCTCCCTAGTGATAATCTGTTTTCAAGCCGACTCCAGACTAAAGAATAAGTCTACAGCCTGTTTGTATGCAAATTTCATTGTGTTTGAGTAGCTAAGTTAAGAAAAACATGAATTTAACCAAAAATGTTTAGATTATGTAAAGATTCATAGTAAAACGTGTAGAAATCTCTTAGATCTGGACTAGATCTTGACGGAATGACATCACATAGCCGATTGTACAAACAGCCATGATGACGTCATACTCAAGAGCCCAAATCTCGATGATTTCATAGTGAAAAGTATGATTTTGATGAAGAATCTAGTGAGAAAGTGTGTAAAGATGAAATTTGTACAAGATTTATGGAGAAAACTTACAAGAATCGCTTGAAAATGGAAAAAAAGTGCCTTAGAACGAGAGAGAGAGTGCATCTGGGTCGGAGGAGGCTGTCACATCAAGTGATGTGACAGGGGTATTTATAGTGTGAGGGAGAATAAGGCGGTGCAATGTGCTGGGTCGGATGGCTAATCGGTCAAATGGCCTTCCGATCGGATGGTCTTCCGATCGGATGGTCTTCCGATCGGATGGTCTTCCGATCGGATGTCCATTCGGACAGCCAATCCCCGTTTGCTAGTTTTCTGATTTCGATTCGATTTGCAAGTTAGATTAAGCATTGCGTATTATTGTGTAATATCATCATAAGATTGTATAAAAACACAAAAGTTTCCATGTCTCAAGTCTACGTATAATTGATTTACCAAGAGTATCATGTGGTGAATATTGAACCATGAGTTCTAAGCGATATATTCGAATTAAATTCTATAGGTAATTTGGGTGGATCGTCAAGTGTGCAAGGCGGGATGGATAACCGCTTAAAGGGAAAGCTCCAAAGGTACGTGGCGATGCGCTTCGTAATAACTTGTTAGCACTTTTATGTTTAGTATTGAATGATAATCAATTAGTTATAATATTTGGATATTACTAAAACATGTGGTGAATGTTGAACCATGAGTTCTAAGAGATATATTCGAATTAAATTCTATAGGTAACTTGGGTGGATCGTCAAGTGTGCAAGGCGGGACGGATAACCGCTAAAAGGGAAATCTCTAAAGGTACGCGGCTATGCGCTTCGTAATAACTTGTTAGCACTTTTATGTTTAGTGTTGAATGATAATCAATTAGTTATAATATTTGGATATAACTAAAATGAAGAATTTCGTTTGTAGTATCCAAACAAGAAAAAGTTGAAATTTCAATGATAAATAATTGATGAAAGTGGTGGATTCCACTTAAACGTTTAAACGGGTCAAATGGACTCAATTACTACATGTGTGATTCAAAAATGCGATGGATTTCGCTAAGGGCAAACCAAACGGGTTAATTAAGGGTAGGTGTAAACCGGGTAACGGGAGCACTTATTCCATAAATGTTAAACCCGAGTGACGGTTGGTGATTGGTTAAACACGCAAACCGGTAATGGAAGCGTGAGTGTCGTAAGTAATGAACCCGGGTAAATGGGTTGTAGATGAAAAACAAACAATTCCATGAAAGGAATGTGAAGGATTCAAGTTTATGAACTTGAACATCAAATGGGTCGAATATGTGTTCTCGCAAACCGAGTATTAGGAGCGTGGAACACAAAGTTATTAAGCCCGGGTAATAGGTATAATCGTTGAAAATAATCCCACTAAAAAGTTATGGATGATTTGAGCTTAGGTGCTTAAATATCAAAACGGGTCAAAATAAAGTAAAACGCAAACCGGGTAACGGGAGCGTAAACTATATAAATTATGGATCCGGGTAATGGATTACAGCTTAGAAATGTTAAAAAATGAACCCCAAGCGATTAAAATGAGTTTGGATAGGTTTGGAAGTAAATTGGGTGAAAAATAAACGTGCAGAGCTGACACGGCCGTGTGAACATTTGACACGGCCGGGTGAAGGTTCTGTGAAAAATACATGTTTAGCTGACACGGCCGGGTGAAGGGGCTGAAAAAAAAATATAATTTCTTGTGTTTAATTCTTTAGTTCAAATTCTTTGATTTCTAATCATTGGAATGAAATTGTATGATACGTAACGATGCGCTTTAGACCTCGGAGGATGATCAAGCCATGTCAAGAACTGAACACACAATCTAATGAAGCTTTCATTACTTTAATAGTCTCTTTTGTTACCAAACTTATGTAAAACTATTATAACCATCTTTTGGATATTTTAAACTTTTGCAAATATCGTTTGAAGGTTTTTAACTCTATGTAAATGTCGTTTCATCGATGTTATGGAATAACGCATTCTCTTCTCCATTGCAGATCTAGGTTCAAGAGGAAGAAGAAGGTGTGATTCTCCACCCACTCAGAGAAAGCGGTCCAATCATCTCGGCGGTGATACCGTGTTTCTTCAGGGGCTTACAGCAGCATTGTCCACGCCACCCCATCAGCCGGTAATCATGCCTGCCGGGATCATGAACGCTCCAGTCACACCTCACACCTGGGAATCAAGCTTATTTCCCGGGCTATTACTAGGCACCTCCTTATGGGTACCTACCCCCATACAACAACCAAGCATACTCACCTCAGCTTCACCCGGCCGTGTCAGCTCTGCACGTTTATTTTTCACCCATTTTACATCCAAACCTATCCAAAACTCATTTTAATCGCTTGGGGTTCATTTCTAAACATATCTAAGCTGTAATCCATTACCCGGATCCATAATTCATTTAGTTTACGCTCCCGTTACCTGGTTTACATTTTACTTTATTTTGACCCGTTTGGTTTACTTAACGGAAACCTTCACTTCTATATAACCAAACCTTATTAGACTCCAATTATCATACTTAAATAACTAGCGCATAAACTTGCTTAAATAAACTAAGAAGTGATTCCGGAAAATCACTTACTTAATACTACTTACTTGATATTATCATCAACAACAAAATTCAACTTATCTTCTAACAATTATCATGCAAATAAACTCTTTTACTACTAACGAAGGAGTCCGGAAAATTACTTACCTCGAGTGCCCATTTCATACATGCTTCCTCATATCCCTTCCGTTAGCCTTCCGTGCTTCCCCCACATTGACATGATCCTATAATTTCATGTCATCATGATTACTACATTATTAGTATAACGCACATCCTAGTATTGCATTCATTTCATATTCATATCCTACATTGAACTTTACTCGTCAAATTCCAACAACACAATGTATAAGCTAGTAATAGCATCTTTTCATTCCTTATAATTCTACAATTAACAACATCATCATTCAAGATTAACTAGTTTAACACTATCCTTGACCCGACATTCTTCTTACTAGAAATCCACATGAACTCCATCTAAAACACACTTCACGTGTTAGTTTGCTAACAATTACATCATAATCACTTTCTATACATATAAACTTACAACTTGCATACAATTTCACATATTTGTTCTTTTAGGCATTTCATCGAACACTTGGCGGGTTTCGCATTTGTAAAACGTTATGTATAAGCTTTTAAAGCATGATTCCTACTAATTCTTCACATAACTTTCACTTTAATTTAGATTCAAAATCAATAACCTATAACATCCATTGTCATAAACATCAAGCATCATCAAACTAACATAAAATGCATCATCATCATCCTATATAAGAGCCACTACAAGTGGGTTTTTCATAAATATACATTACAATCAGAAATCTAAGCATAATTCAAGGTATCATTAGTGCATTTTATATTAGAATAATTTTTAAATTTGTATCACGGGTTGGGATAAGCTTGTTGTCAACCGGTACTGGTATTGAAAATACCAGTACGCTCTGGTTCGGTATCGGTACATGAAGGTAAAAACCGTCACCAGCCTGGTACAGAAAATGTCGAAAGTCGGTACCGAATTGATATTGAAAATCTTTTAGTTTGGGAATTCGGTACTGCTACCCGGTACCATTTGCTCATCCCTGATCACGGGCACCGTACGAACAACAACGGTATCGTACAACTTTTTTTGTTGATTTTCTTCAACTTTTAATGATTTTTTTAGTTTCAAGGGTAGGGATGAGCTCGGTACCAACCGATACTAAATTGGCACTGGTAACAAAAATACCGGTTATGGTACAGGTATATGAAGGTAAAACCGGTAGCAAACCAGTATCAGGAACGCCAAAAGTCAGTACTGAATTGGTACTTAAGATATTTGGGTTCGGGAAATTCGGTACTGATATTTATCTACTATCCAAGAAAAAAAGACAAACCCTATTCTCTCTCTCCTATGGCGATTTTTTGTTCTTCTTGAAACCCTAGTTTTTCTTTGTGATCTTTTGTATAACAGTCTGTTATTAGAGGTTTGATTCGTCAAACATCTAGTACGAACTAGTTAGCAATAGTGAGCGATTTGAATCTAGGGTTCTTGTTTTGTTTTTTTCCAATCGCCGCCTTAGGAGTCAATACGAAATCATGATTTATTATATTGGCTGTAATTGATTGTGGTTAACTGAGTTTAATTTAGCTAGATTGATACGCTAGTCTAATCAGTCAAGGATTGAAGATTGATCTTAGGGTTTTAGGAGCTAGGGTTTTATAGTTTGTGCGGGAAGTGGTGATCTGGTTACGTGATAGTGTAGCTGCATGGGGAGGAATAGGGGCATCGACCATGTTCTGGATATAGGGGGTACTCCCCCTTTACAAGGTGAGGCTAGTGCAAGTCCTGTAAGGGGTATTGGTTTGAGGGTTACGAACATAGAGGGTAACCCGTTGATGCCGAGAAGAGGAATGTTCATGACGAATAACACGTCGGTGATCGATGGCTTGTTTGAAATCTCTAAACCGGTGGAGTCGGAGTTCAAAGGGGGAAATGGTGAGGAACAGGAAGATGCCAATTACCCGGAATTCACTCATGCAAACCCTAATACGGGTAATGGAGGGTTGAATACGCGTGGACTGAATCAAACGGCAAATAAAAGTAATGATGCTGGCAAACCGATGTCATTTGTAAATGCTGTCCAGAAACAACCAGAGGTAACTAAAGTGAATTTTCGTCCTATGGAGAATAGTGATAAGATGGATGGGGTGGATGTGGTCATACCGATATCATCGGTGAAAGAGGTAAGTGATAGATTTTCTAACACTTTATATGGTTACTTCCTTGGGAAACGGCTTGCGTTTCCAGTTGTGGATTACTTTGTAAAGAATAACTGGTCGAAGTATGGTTTATCGAGGATAATGATGAATGCGAAGGGCTTCTTTTTCTTTAAGTTTAAAATGAAGAGGGGTCTTGATCAATTACTGGAAGATGGGCCATGGATGATTCATAATGTTCCAATTATTCTGAATGAATGGACTCCATCGACAACGTTGGTTAAGGAGGAGATTACAGCCATACGAGTATGGGTCAAATTGCATGATGTACCGCTACCAGCATTTACGGAGGATGGTTTAAGCTTGCTTGCATCTAAGATAGGGTTGCCTAAAATGCTAGATTCTTTTACGTCGACGATGTGTTCTGAGTCATGGGGAAGGAGTAGCTTTGCAAGGGCTCTCATTGAAGTTCAGGCGAATAGGGATCTGATGAGAAGTATTAGGGTTGCGGTGCCAACTTTGGAAGGTAATGGTTATGCTAAAGCTGAAATTAAAATAGAATATGATTGGGAACTATTAAGATGCTCGGAGTGTTATGTTTTTGGACATGATGACAATGGTTGTCCTAGAAAGCCGAAGGTAGCTGCTACCGGTGTGTCTAAATCCAGTTCGGATGGGTTTCAGGAGCCGAGAGGAAAAAATAAAAAAAAGGTGGGCAACAAGGTTTCCCTATGAAAAACCAAAAATCTAAGCTGATGTATCGACCAGTCTCTAAACCAAAGTCTAATGGGGATGTGGAATCGTCTTCAATTGTGCCGGTAGCAAACTCCTTTGATGTGCTTCAAGAGGAGGGTGTGGAACAAAAACAACCAGAAGTGGAGGGTTTAGCGGAGTCTCAACAGGTTAGAGAACGAACAGAAGACGACAAAGGAGCAAAGGGAGGCCCGAGTTAGATTCTGCCAGGTATCATTGAGGTCGATGAGCTGTTGTCTGATATTCCAAGGTGTTTGGAGCAGAAAAGTGAAAAGAATGAGTCTGAAGGTGCAAGCACACCCGGAAACATGGGTGCAAATGGGTAGTGTCGCTACTTGGAACATAAGGGGGTTGAACCGCTCCCTTAAACAAAAGGAGGTTCGCCAAATGCTAACGGATAATCACATTCAGGTATGTGCTATTACTGAGACGCGTGTGGAAGCTACTAAGGTTTATGATGTATGTAAAAAAGTATGTCGGACATGGAGTTGGGCAAATAATGCTAGTTCCTGCACTAAGGGTATGCGGATTATTGTAGGATGGGATGCTAACTTAGTAGACGTTATGATTCTAGCTCAATCAGATCAGGTTATGCATACTCAAATTGTTTTTAAGCTGGATCAAAATTCTGTTTTCTGCTCTTTTGTGTATGCGGATAACCAGTATAAGAATCGGAGAAGGTTGTGGGAAAGTTTAAAGTTTCATCACACATTTGTTCATGATAAGACGTGGGTCATAATGGGTGATTTTAATACGTCGTTATTTCTGGAGGATAACCGTTTGAGTTCTTCGAGAATTGATTTTGGGATGACGGAGTTCAGAGATTGTGTTAACAACATTGAGGTGTTGGACATTAATAGTTTCGGTATGCATTACACGTGGTTGAATAAACAGCAAAAAGAGCGTGCAGTTTTCAAGAAGATTGATCGTATTTTGGGTAATATGAAGTTTATTGATGTGTTTCAAAAAGCCGTTGCTTGTTTTCATCCGTATAGAATTTCAGACCATACCCCATGCATTCTAGTTTTGCCGAACATTCAAAGAGACAAGCCTAAGCCATTTAAGTTTGTTAATTTTTTGGCTCGCAAAACAAGGTTCATTGATGAGGTAAAAAGGATCTGGGAGACTGAGGTGGATGGGTATTGCATGTTCCAGGTTGTTAAGAAGCTTAAGTTCCTAAAGACTCCAATGCGTAAACTACTTTATCAAGAAGGGAATGTTCATGAAAAGGTTAAGATGGTGAGAAAACATCTGGATGAATGTCAGCGACGGATTGATTCAGACCCAAGCAAGGACGACTTACTGGCGCAGAACAAGCAGTTACTACAAACTTATAAGAATGTATTGTATGATGAAGCTTTGTTCCTTCAACAAAATTCGAAAGTGGATTGGCTTTCTCTAAGTGATTCGAATACAAAGTTTTTTCATAATGTTGTTAAAGCAAAGAACCACAGGAGTAGAATTTTTGCTATACGGGATGTAACGGAAACCTTTTTGAGGGGGGTATGGCGACGCAGGCTATGGTGAACCATTTCTCGAATTTTTTCGGATCAGTGGGCTCTATTAATGTGCATCCGACTCCTGATCTGTTTAGTAAGGTTCTAAATACAGAAAGAGCTGATAATGTGGTTAGGGAGGTGACGAATGCGGAAGTGAAGAAAGCCATGTTTTCTATTGATGGCAATAAAGCTCCTGGACCGGATGGGTTTACGTCTACTTTCTTTTAAACAGCCTGGAATGTTGTAGGTGATGATATATGTCGTGTTGTGAAGGATTTCTTCCGTAATGGTTGTTAGTGCATATGTCTGTTGACTTCGTCTTGTATCAAGTCATGTAAATAGAATAGATAGACCAGGACATGTTGTACGAAAGAAACGGGAAACAGACCTGAAATAGCCACCCCTCACGAAGTGGTTTGGCAAGTTCATGCGACCTGGCAGGTTCACGCGACCTGGCCAGTTCGTGCGACCTGGCAAGTTCATGGGGTCTGGCCAGAAAGCATGAAACAGTTCGTGCGACCTGGCATTTCCTATAAATAGGTGGTCTTGGATCTTCATTTGAAACGTTGTGATTTCAGAGACGAAGTGCTACTGAAGTGTCGAACGATCTGTAAACACTATCAAATGAATACAATCGACAGTTAAAGTGATTCTAAGTGTGAATCTAGCTGATATAACATCAATACGTCTGATTCCGCCTTTCGTATTGATCGAGAACTCTTCTAAACGACTCGTTTGATCGAATCCCGATCCTACAAGTGGTATCAGAGCTCAGGAGGAAGAGTTCTTACCATTTCAGCTTGATTTCTTCAAAAACAACTTCTTTCTACTCATTTTCTACACTTTTTCTTCAAAATCAGAAAGTTTTCACAGTTAAAATGAGTTGATTTTGTGATATAACACGTAAAACTGAGTTTTAATCAATCCGTGAATAAATCAGAACCAAATTTAACCTAAAACTTGATAAAAATTGATAAAATGATGAACTATTGGACTTGAAGTCGCTTGAAAATCCTTCAGATCGTTCGAATTCCATTCAGATCATGTGAAATCACCCCAGGTCGTACGAAGTTGAGTTCAGGTCATTGGAAATCATTCAGGCCGCACGAGCTGAACAATCAGGTCGTTTGAATGTTCTTCAGGTCGCATGAAGTGACCAGATCGTTTGATATATATATCATTCAGGTTGTACGGTTTGGTTAACAAATCTTCAGATCACTTGAAAGTGGAACTAGGTCGTTTGAATCCTATCCAGGTCGTGTGGAAATTTAGTCAGGTCGCACGATTTGAAGATTGGTTCAGGTCGCACGGGTTGAGTGAATATCACATCAGGTCGCACGGTTTGAAAATATTCAGGTCGCTTGAAAATTTTCCGGGCCGTTTGAAATTGAACCAAGTCGTTTAAAGGTGGTCCAGGCCGCAAATTGAATCAAAACATTTGGGCAAAAATTAAATTGGTTTTGTAAGTGAACTGGGCTGATACAAGTTTCTTCGTTTATCATTTGGGCCTTGAATTTGTGATTGATATTGGGCCAATAATTGGTTTGTGATCTTTATATAATCAACTTGTAATTGGGACGCAAGAAAATTCATATTGGACAAGTTAGTGGATTGATTGATATATTACCAGTTCGTTTGAAGTTCTCCAGACCGCACGAAAACTCAGCTCGTTTGAACATTCTGTTTTTGTGAACTCTCGATACCGAAGCATGGAAAACGAATTCTATAACGCGTTTAGTACTACTTCAGCTACTGCAAGTTAAGTTGCTCAGAACGTAAACATGGAGAATGAAATGGGAACGCTACAAAAACCTCTAAAGTTGATGAACATTGAAGAATATTACAGTTGGCAAGAACGATTCGAAAACTGGGTCCAAGCAAATCATCTAATGTCTTGGGTTTGTATTGAAACTAAGTACGTTCGACCTCGTTCTGATATAGGAGTTATAAAGATTATTTCTGAATTTTCGGATAAAGAGAGAGACATGTACAAGGCAGAAAAAATGATGATCAGTTTACTTCAACAAGCTGTGGAAGAAGACATTTTCGTATTACTTCAACATGATGGTAGTGCACGTTCGATTTGGGAAGCACTTCGCACAAAATTCAAAGGAAGTACGGAGATGATCAAGAATAGAAAATCATTATTAAAGAAAGAATTTGAATTGTTTTCAAGTTTACCGGGTGAAACTACAAAGATTCTTATTGAGAGATACTGTCATTTAGTGCGTTCAATGACCCGTTTGGATATCAAAAAAGATCGAGAGGAATGGGTTGAAAAATTAGCCGATGCTTTACCTCAAAATGAATGGGGTACATATATTATGATTTTGAAGAATACCGGAAAGTATGATAGATTGTCAATTGCTCAATTCATTGAAAAACTTGAAGGAGAAGATCTTGAACAACAAAAGATTGCTAGAATGAACAATTCAAGTGGTCAACAAGATATCAAGATGTATTTTAAAGGTAATGTTCAAAATGTTGAAGCTAGTCCAAAGATCCAAACTGCTTTCAGTGCAGAAAACTCATCCAGGTCACTCAATCAAAGCTCAATCAACAATAGTGGATTTTCTTCATATCCGAGTGTTAATCCTAATGTTTCAACTTCAAATTATCAGTCTCAAAGCTCAAACAATGGTAATGGTCATGTGCTACAATGCAACATCGCTTTGCATCTTTGGAATAGTCAGAATTTCTCTGAAGAAGTCGCTAAAGGTCATATTGCATTACTAGTTACAGTGTTAGAATCATATGAGAGTTTGGTTGCGGGAAGAATCGAAAATCCTATGTTAACAAAAGAGGATTACGATCAGATTGATGCTGAGGAAATGGAGCTAATGGATATTAAGTGATGTTTAGCGAGTGTGTTGAGGAGAGCCGAGAAATTTAAGCAGATTACCGGAAGAGATGACTTACGTGATGCTAATGTTTCTACTTTAGGTTTTGATAAATCTAACGTTACTTGTTTTCGGTGCAGGGAAAAAGGACTTTTCAAGAGGGAATGTACCAACCGAGAAGCAGGTGGAGCTCAGAATCCTTTCAGGTGTCACACCGGCTCATAGCGGAAACGCAAGGTGTGATCTGTCTGGTTTTCATTGCATAAATATCGATGTACATGAACAAACTATATGAATAAAACATACTCCATTGCCATTACATAGTGTTTCAAAAGATTACAACATAAGTTTAGTGTGTCGGTTACAAACCATTAACATGAAAATAAAGCGTTATTGTTTCATACATTAACTTGAAATAAACTACAAAGGTTTAAACCATCATATTTCCGCAAAGAGGCGGAATATAATAGTTAAACCCTTCAAAAGATGGCATGGAGTTCCTGTACTTGTTATCTTGACTGGGAAATCCGACATGGTCCTTTAATTCCCTGAAATACATGTTAAGTTTGGAAAACATCAACAAAAGTTGGTGAATTCATGCAATTAAGTTGTAAACGATGTATGAAAAATGTGAGTTGTAGTATGTAAAGCGTCAATGAAATCGTTGATCATTAATGTTTTGCAAGGACATTAATATGTGTGACGAAATAGGAAGCAATCCAACCCTAGACGATTTTATGCCGATTCCTATCGACTGGGACACAAACGCACTCTTCTGTATGGGTCCACGACCAAGAGTGGGGCTCGCCAAAACCCAATAGATCTAGTCCTTTGTTCCTTGGTCCAAACTGGATTAATGGTGCTTATAGTATGGCCCTAATTCGCACATGATCTATGGTGTTTCATTACCTAACTTTAACATACTCTGAACATGTATCTTCCCCGATAGTTGTAAAGTTGTAAAACATTTAAATGAATAGGGGAACATGAACTCACAGTATCGCGTCCTGAAAATAGATGTAAATAAGATCTCACGTGCGGTCGTCCTGAATAGCGTGGCGACCTACAAACGTTCTTATTTTTGTTAGACACTTCGGTCTTTTGAAAAGAACTTGAGTACAAGTCTTGTGTCTTCAGTATGTGTAAGACTTGTATGTCTTTACTGTTCGTTAACTGTGTATTCGATGTATGAGTTGTTCAAATGTTCGTTAACTGTGTATTCGATGAATGAGTTGTATAGTCGGATCTCGTCCGCTGAATCTCGTGTCTTGTATGTATCACTTGTATAGTTGTGTTTCCAATAATAGTATCATTGGGCCAAGCCCATGTTTTCAAGTTATTGGGCTTAAATAGTGCTGGGCCTCAAATAGTGTTGGGCCTCAAATAGTGTTGGGCCTCAAATAGTGTTGGGCCTCAAATAGTGTTGGGATTGAATAGTGTTGGGCTTGAATAGTGTTGGGCTTGAATAGTGTTGGGCCTGAATAGTGTTGGGCTTGAATAGTGTTGGGCTTGAATAGTGTTGGGCTTAGCCCATGAATTTATGTTAAGCCCATAGTGAAGTTAAGCCCATTAAGAAAACTAAGCCCATAAAGTGTAAGTAGCCCATTAAGTATAATAAGCCCATTTGTAGAAAAATAGCCCACTAGTTCATGTAAGCCTTTCATTTTTATAAAAATCCTTTTTATAAAAATTTACTAAGTATAGATGTTAGTAAATAAAAACATACTAGTTTTTATAAGTTTCTAAACATCCGAAATTTGTTATCGATGACATATTTATATTTCGTGTCGAAAGATCGTCTAAACGTCGTAGTAACTCCCCGGATTGGCAATTCACTTATGTAGTCGTCCGTCGTTCATTTTGACCATAAATGGTGTCCGATTATTCTAATCGTCCGTAACTCGTTTTAAGGCGTAATTATGTGAAGTCTCGTAGGACTTTTGTTATAACGTGTTTTGAGTTTAAAGGTGACATGAGATTCAAGTTCCTACAATGATATATTTAACTAATACACCAAGTAATATATCACACAAAAATTGTTAAAGTAACCAAATATATACTTTCTAAAAAAATATATATTTTTCTTGTCTTTTATTTTGTAAACCCTTCTTTAATAACCTTTTTAAATCTTGTAGAGATTTACCCAAAAATGTTGTTATTTTATAAAATAAAGTTTTTATAAAAATTGGCCATATAACCTTTGTATTTTTGTCTTAACCATGTTTCATTAAACATATCATTTTCTTTATTAAATCAACAACAATTTATTCAACATCTTAACTAAACATTATGAGATTTTTATAACATGAAATTATCAAGATGATATCCAAATCATGTAGGGTTTTAACCATGATCATTTCATATGCTAACAAGTTCAAAAACCAAGTTACATTTTAGTTTTAACAACTTTTATAAAAATCTCTAGTTGTATGTTACTTTTTATAATCTTGTAAAAGTCTTGTTTTTAATTAAAAACCCTAAATACTTTCACAAGATCACTAGATATGATCATCCCTTTAATCCTTTATGTTAAAACCCTTTAACATAAACATGTATAATTTTTAGATCATATCTTTCAACATCTTCTAACACTTTATTTGTAGCATAATCATCATAACAAGATCTAATATGCATATAACAAGTCTAAGATCACAATATAAACAAACATAATTATATCATGATTTTTATCTTTGCTTCATTGTATTTTTCTTGTTCATTATGTATGATTATATAGTTATTATTAGTTATAATAACAATCATAAACATAATATGTATAAAAAAAAATAAAGAAGCTTACTTCTAGCACAAGGCTAGGGATGATCTTAGAGATTATTAAGAACTAAGAAGATGATGATCTTGATGTTAGAACACTTTTGTATGGATGAAAACCCTTCCTTTTACTTCCAAAAGCCTTAGATCACTCTATGTTCCAAAGAAATCCATGTTGATCATGAAGGAGATGATAAAAATTATTGGGTTTTTGAGGGTGTTCTTGTGAAAAAGATGAAGATGATGGGAGTGTTCTTGGTTGGTGATAGATGAAAATGTGAAGTAATGAGGTTGTAAGACTTAATGGTTAAGTGTTGAAATAAATCACCAAACTTATCCACTTGTAACACAAAGTAATTAGTTAGATATTTTACCAACATAAACAAGGGGGTGGGACCCCTTGTTCACGGTTACAAGGTGGGGGGGGGGGGTCTCATGTGGTAAAATGTGTTAGTTATTTTTTTAGATTTCACAAGAATAAAAAGATGTAAGTATTTTGGTGTTAAGGGTTTGCAATTTTCCGAGATGATTCAAGACTTGTAATAACCATAAACTAGCTTTGCAAGACCAAAAAAAATATTAACTAGTTCGCTACAAGTGCCAAAATATAGTTCGGCTAGATGTTTAGCGCTCGTTTCGCTAGTAAATAGTCGAAAGGTACACTTAAGGAAGTTGTAAGAAAAGTTTCCGTTATGTGTGAAATTGATATTCCATAAATATTTTCATATGAAATTGGTGCCTAAACATCTATTTTTGCATCTTGTAATAAAATACAATTGCTGAATTTTGCGGAAAATTCATGAAATGGTCACTTTTAGCGCATTTCGGACAGTTTTTAGTGCTACCGCGCATTGGTAAAATATTAACCAAACCCTTGTATTCCCACATAGGGTTTAATATATAATTGATATTGGACTCTCACCCGAGTCCTAAAGATGTCATTTTAGATGTTTTCTGCGAATCCGGAGTTTTCGTCAGCACTCTAGTTCACTAGGCACTACTCTAGTTGTTTCGGTGAATTGTTTGCACTATTTCAAATGTACCCAATAAAAATGAATCATGTGTAATAACCAATGAATATTCCATGAGTTTTCTAAGATGTATACCATGTAATCATGCAGTCAGAATATTCAAAACACATGCTTGTATAATGTAAATCACTGTTTTAAATGTAAGTAAATTACCCGAAAGTGGCAGTTGTCACATTCTCCCCTTGTTATTTAGAATTTCGTCCCGAAATTCTAGCTTTGTTATTCTTTGCAGGAGTTTTCGGAAATAGGTGGGGATATTTTTCCTTCATTCGGTCTTCACGTTCCCAAGTATACTCGGGTCCGTGACGAGAGTTCCAACGAACCTTTACTAACTTGATACGACTTCTCCGTGTTTTATTGACCTTCCAGTCCGTGACCTCAACAGGTTCTTCAGTGAAATGGAGTTTGTCGTCAATGTGAATTTCATCCATAGGAATGGCAACGGTTACCTGTATTGGACTCTTTTTAAGATTCGTCACATGAAACGTGTGGTGTACACTGCTAAGTTCATCTGGTAACTTCAACTTGTAGGCAACAGTGCCAATCTTTTCTAAGATTTCAAATGGTCCAATGTAACGCGGGTTAAGCTTTCCACGTTTACCGAACCTCACTACGCCTTTCCAAGGTGAGACTTTCAATAAAACTTTCTCTCCAACCTCGAAAGATGCTTGTTTTCGTTTTCCATCAGCGTAGAACTTTTGTCGATCGCGAGCCGCCTTGATACGGTCTCGGATCTGAAAAATTTTATCCGTAGTATCTTGGACTAGTTCCGGACCAATTAATTGACTATCGCCCGTTTCCGCCCAACATAGCGGAGAGCGACACTTTCGACCATAAAGAGCTTCAAACGGTGCAGCTCGTATACTTGTATGGTAGCTGTTATTGTAGGAAAACTCAACTAGAGGTAGATGATTATCCCAATTGCCACCTAAATCCATAACACATGCACGAAGCATATCTTCGAGTGTTTGGATTGTCCGTTCGCTCTGGCCGTCAGTTTGTGGATGGAAGGCCGTACTTAGATTCAATTGAGATCCAAAGGCCTGTTGAAATGATTTCCATATTCTTGAAACAAAACGACCGTCTCGGTCCGAAATGATTGAAATAGGCACTCCATGACGAGCCACTATTTCTTTGAGATATATTTCCGCTAGTTTCTCAGTACTATCCTTCTCCCGAATCGGTAAGAAGTGTGCGGACTTTGTCAATCTATCCACGATTACCCATATCATGTCATGACCTTTCGAGGTCCTGGGTAACTTCGTAATGAAGTCCATCGATATTTGTTCCCATTTCCAAGCGGGAATCTCGGGTTGTTGTAGTAACCCTGATGGTTTCTGATACTCTGCCTTGACCTTAGCGCAGGTCAAGCATTTTCCAACATAGAAAGCGACATCCTTTTTGAGGTTAGGCCACCAATAGTACTCCTTTAAGTCTTGGTACATCTTATCTGATCCAGGATGGATCGAGTACTTTGACCTATGTGCTTCCTCAAAAATGAGATCTCGGAGACCTCCAAAGAATGGAACCCAAATTCTACCCGCAAGGTACAAAGTTCCATCCTCCTTTGGTATTAACTGTTTTTCCATGCCTCGAAGTGATTCTTCTAGAATATGTTCTTCCTTGAGCGCTTCTTGTTGTGTATTTTGAATTCGTGCGGTAAGATCTGTGTGAATTGTCATCTCTAGTGCTCGCACTCTTAGTGTTTTAACTCGTTCTTTGCGGCTCAAGGCGTCTGCTACAACGTTCGCCTTGCCCGGATGGTACTTTATTTCACAATCATAGTCGTTTAATAATTCAACCCAACGTCGCTGACGCATATTTAATTCTTTTTGGTTGAATATGTGTTGTAGACTCCTATGATCTGTGAAGATAGTGCACTGTGTACCATATAAGTAATGCCGCCAAATTTTCAAAGCAAATACCACCACGCCTAGCTCTAGGTCATGAGTGGTATAGTTCTTCTCGTGAACTTTCAGTTGGCGGGACGCGTACGCGATAACCTTTTTACGTTGCATGAGTACACAACCCAACCCTTGATGCGAAGCATCACAGTATACCACAAAGTCATCGGTACCGTCGGGTAATGATAAGATTGGTGCAATGCACAACTTGTCTTTAAGATGTTGAAATGCTGCTTCTTGTTTCTCTCCCCAATCGAATTTCCTGTCTTTCTGTGTAAGAGAAGTTAGCGGTTGAGCAATCTTTGAAAAATTCTCAATGAATCTTCGATAATATCCCACTAAGCCCAAAAATTGTCGCACTTCAGTAGGAGTCTTGGGCGCTTCCCAATTCTTAATCGATTCAATCTTCGACGGGTCTACTTGAATACCCTTCTCGTTCACTATATGCCCGAGAAATTGTACTTCACGAATCCAAAACTCACATTTGGAAAACTTCGCGTATAAATTCTCCTTTTTGAGTAGTTCTAAGATGGTTCTCAAATGTTGTTCATGCTCGGCTGCCGATCGTGAGTATATCAAGATGTCGTCAATGAACACTATGACGAATTTGTCGAGATACGGCTTGCACACGCGGTTCATTAAATCCATGAAGACCGCCGGTGCGTTCGTTAAACCAAAAGGCATAACGAGAAACTCGTAATGACCGTAACGAGTCCGAAAAGCCGTTTTCGGTATGCTTTCTTCTTGAATCCGTAACTGATGATACCCCGATCGTAGGTCTATCTTTGAATAAAAACTCGACCCTTGAAGTTGATCGAATAAGTCGTCAATCCTCGGTAGTGGATACCGATTCTTGATGGTGAGTTTATTCAACTCTCTGTAGTCGATACACATTCTGAATGTCCCGTCCTTCTTTTTCACAAAAAGAACTGGAGCTCCCCAAGGCGAGAAACTTGGTCTGATGAATCCCTTATCCAACAACTCTTGAAGTTGTGTGGACAATTCCTGCATTTCAGAAGGTGCTAATCGATATGGAGATTTAGCTACTGGTGCGGCTCCTGGTACCAAGTCGATGTGAAATTCGACTTGTCGATAAGGCGGTAGTCCTGGCAAGTCTTCAGGAAAGACTTCAGGAAATTCTTTTACTACCGGAATATCTGTCAACTTCGGCCCATCGGCCTTCTTGTCTACAACATGCGCTAGAAAGGCAATGTAACCTTTCCGTAAGTATTTCTGCGCTTTCATGCAATTGATGATCCGCAATGGGGTGTCACGCTTCTCTCCATGTATAACAAGTGTCTCTTGGTTCGGTAGTGGTAGGCGAATGATTTTCTCGTGGCAAACGACTTCGGCTCGATTGTTGGATAGCCAATCCATGCCAACCACTACGTCGAAACTACCCAACTCAACGGGTAAGAGATCGATATTGAATTTTTGTTCGCCAAGTTCTAAGGTACACTCCTTAACAACTTCTCCCGTCTCTATTAGTCTACCGTTAGCCAATTCTATAGAATATGGAACATCTAGTTTACTAGGTTCTAAGCCCAGAATATTTTTAAATTCTATAGAAATAAAACTAAAATCGGCTCCGGTATCAAATAATATGGATGCGAAATGATCATTGAGGAGAAACGTACCAGTGACCACATTAGGGTCTTGGCGCGCATCCTTGGCCCCAATCACAAAAGATCGACCACGAGCTTGAATTTCTTTAGGACAGTCTTTCTTGTAGTGATCTTTGCTTCCGCATCCAAAGCATCCTTGATTACGACCATTCCCGTTCCCATTCTTGTTACCAAAACCACTTCCTAATCCAGTATTATTTCTCGTTCCCCAACATGATTCGGTACGGTGGCCAAGCTTGCCACACTTATCACACTTGACAACCCGACAATCACCCACGTGATGAAATTTGCATCGCTCGCACTTAGGTAAAGTACCAGCGTACTTCTTAGGACCAGTGTCGTTTGTGGCTACAAACGCCCTTGCATCCTGTTGCGGGTTATTCTGTCGCCTGTTGTTGTTGTTGTTGTTGTTGTTGTTGTTGGGGTTATTGTTATTGTTGTTGTGATTGTTGTTACTGTGGTTGTTGTTATTACCGCGGGTTCCCTTCTTGAAATTCGAGTAACTCCTCTTCCCACGGTTGGAAGACTCAACATGTGTTTCCTTCTTGTCATCACCTTTCTCAGTGAATATCTTCATCCTGACCCCGTCTTCAGTAAGACTCACGGCTATAGTCACAGCCTGAGTAATAGTCGTGGGTTTAGCTGCAGTAACCAGACTTCGAATCTTGTCAGAAAGTCCCCAGATGTAGCGTTCGATACGCTTGTATTCTGGTGTTACAAGATAAGGAATCACGCGGGACAGATCGTGAAATCTTTGCGTATATCCCGTGATATCAGCTCCGACCATAGTAAGGTTCCAAAACTCGTTCTCCAACTTCTGGAGTTCAGCACGAGAACAGTACTTATCCCTCATACGTTCCTTCAGTTCCTCCCAAGTCAACGCATAAGCAGCGTTATCACCCAAAGTTTGCACTTGTAGGTTCCACCAGGTAAGGGCCTCGTTGAGAAACAAGCCAGTAACGAAAGTGACTTGCTGATTAGCAGAACATCTGCTCATTCTGATAGTGGAATCCGTTTTCTCAGTCCATCTCACATAAGCCACAGCACCGCCTGTGCCATCGTAGTTAAGTGGCTTGCAGTCCAGAAACTGCTTGAATGTGCACCCTGAAATTGGACAACGGATTTTGAATGAGCAAATAGTAAATCGCACGAATAGATTCAGAAAGAAATTTGATGTGTTGTAATAAAACGAATAAACGTTACCCGGAATATTTGTTCCACCTGAAGGACCGCTTGGACCCTGGCCTCCCGATCCGCCGGTGCCACCACTTTGTTCGACACGGGATGCCTCATACAGTGCGATAGCTTGAGCGATTCTCTGTTCTATAAGTGCATTCAGTTCCGCCTCGGTCGTAGGCATTTGTGGGGGTGGGGGTGGATCAGTTCGTGAACGTAAGCCTCTCCTCGGTGGCATGATTCTTCCAAAGGAGAAATAGGATAAAGATTAGACGTTGATTTTGTTTGTTCAAAAAGAAATATTCATAACATTAATAACAATATCACCACCAAATATATAATGCGAGTAAATACGTTAACATAATCAATAAGATATGTCCAACCAGACCACTCAATTGCATTTAATAGATAACACCAAGTTTTTCATATATATAGTCAACCGGTTACATAATCGTTTGAAAGGAACAAAAATAGACTCGGGCTACATAACCCGGTCATACTAGTCTAGTACAACAAAAGAGATAACAAAATCTTCCTTCCAACTGTGTGATCCGCTGTATGTCGGCTGTCTTCAAACTTGGTGGAGCATCAATATGTACACAAAACGACTATAAATACCCGTCCCATAAGTATACTACCGGTAAACATAGTCTATGGTGGGGGAAAAACTGGTGGTGGAATCGGGAACAACAACCTGTGGACATCAGAAACCCTACCCTCCAAATCTAGAACCAAACGGTTCAGGAATACAATCTGCTGCTCGAGCGTCAGTACCCGAGCAGGTAAATCCACTGGCGGTAGATCCGCTGGTGGCATCTGAGGTGGTAGTGGGGGTAATGGTGGTGACCCTGGTGGTGGTGGTGGATCCTGGGGTGGTGAATGGGCTGGTGGTGGTGGAGCCTGAAGTACCAAGCTAAGCAGGTGGGTAAGCTCATCCTCGAGTTCACTAACTCGACGGATAATAAAGTCTATCTGATACTCAAGTGTGAGCACCCGCGCCGGTAACTCGGTAGTAGCAACTAGGTAATGCAATGGGTGGTATGGGTCTTTGATGGGCATATCATGTGGGTATAGGTCCATGTCTCCGGGTGGTACATGAGCATGTCCAGAGAGTCCTGCCTCGTCAGTATGGTCTATATGTGGTAGAATAGGAGCAACATGATCATGTGCAGGGACAACTGGCTCATCAGGTATGACATCATCCAGCTCAATGTCTGCATTGCGCTGTAGGCCAATGGCCTGCAGTGCAGAGGAAGTAACAGATGCATAAGAAGAAGCATCTGCATCAGTATCGGAATCAGAAGAGATAATAATAATCGGAACCACCGGTGCGGCAACCTCTAGAATAACCAAGTCATGAACATCCCCGTCTCCCAACTCATCACCCAAATGCTCCACTGGAATCACAGGAACTACAGCGTCGTCATCCTCGTCGAAGTCGCCCATAAAAGGCATAATAGCAAGAGGAAGGACATCCAAGGGTATAACCTCTATCACATGTTCACCCGCTGGGTGACCTAGAATAACCATCTCATTGAGTATAGGTGGGATAGCTACCACATCATCATCGATGATGTCGCCCAGATGTGCGAACGGCTGGAAATCATCCATGTCGCTGTCAGAAGTAGAGTCGCTATCAGATAAGATGACCTGTACCTCCGGCACAATGTCATCGTCAGACACAATCTCCATGGGGTCTACATCGTCGTAAATGTTACTTCCTTCGGAGGAAGACATGATATCCTGAGAAATAAGTTGTTCGACACGTATGAGTATTTGTTACGTTACATATATACACAGAATGTATTTTTCACATAAAGTTCATTTTAAGTTATCCTACTTGAGTTGTGTGGATTAACTTAAAGTTGCATGTCTACCATTTAGATGACTAAGACACTAATGCCCTTGCTTGACTTGTATGAGATGAATTCTTGTTGAAAGTGGACCATGAAAAATGTTTATGCAAATGAAAACATGTGTTTGTGTTTAAATGGTTTTCGTGAGAGATCCCTAGTGATTGTAGACTTAGACTCGGTAAAGAATCCTGGTTCACTACAATCGATGCTCTGATACCAAGCTGTCACACCCGCTCATAGCGGAAACGCAAGGTGTGATCTGTCTGGTTTTCATTGCATAAATATCGATGTACATGAACAAACTATATGAATAAAACATACTCCATTGCCATTACATAGTGTTTCAAAAGATTACAACATAAGTTTAGTGTGTCGGTTACAAACCATTAACATGAAAATAAAGCGTTATTGTTTCATACATTAACTTGAAATAAACTACAAAGGTTTAAACCATCATATTTCCGCAAAGAGGCGGAATATAATAGTTAAACCCTTCAAAAGATGGCATGGAGTTCCTGTACTTGTTATCTTGACTGGGAAATCCGACATGGTCCTTTAATTCCCTGAAATACATGTTAAGTTTGGAAAACATCAACAAAAGTTGGTGAATTCATGCAATTAAGTTGTAAACGATGTATGAAAAATATGAGTTGTAGTATGTAAAGCGTCAATGAAATCGTTGATCATTAATGTTTTGCAAGGACATTAATATGTGTGACGAAATAGGAAGCAATCCAACCCTAGACGATTTTATGCCGATTCCTATCGACTGGGACACAAACGCACTCTTCTGTATGGGTCCACGACCAAGAGTGGGGCTCGCCAAAACCCAATAGATCTAGTCCTTTGTTCCTTGGTCCAAACTGGATTAATGGTGCTTATAGTATGGCCCTAATTCGCACATGATCTATGGTGTTTCATTACCTAACTTTAACATACTCTGAACATGTATCTTCCCCGATAGTTGTAAAGTTGTAAAACATTTAAATGAAAAGGGGAACATGAACTCACAGTATCGCGTCCTGAAAATAGATGTAAATAAGATCTCACGTGCGGTCGTCCTGAATAGCGTGGCGACCTACAAACGTTCTTATTTTTGTTAGACACTTCGGTCTTTTGAAAAGAACTTGAGTACAAGTCTTGTGTCTTCAGTATGTGTAAGACTTGTATGTCTTTACTGTTCGTTAACTGTGTATTCGATGTATGAGTTGTTCAAATGTTCGTTAACTGTGTATTCGATGAATGAGTTGTATAGTCGGATCTCGTCCGCTGAATCTCGTGTCTTGTATGTATCACTTGTATAGTTGTGTTTCCAATAATAGTATCATTGGGCCAAGCCCATGTTTTCAAGTTATTGGGCTTAAATAGTGCTGGGTCTCAAATACTGTTGGGCCTCAAATAGTGTTGGGCCTCAAATAGTGTTGGGCTTAAATAGTGTTGGGCTTGAATAGTGTTGGGCTTGAATAGTGTTGGGCTTGAATAGTGTTGGGCCTGAATAGTGTTGGGCCTGAATAGTGTTGGGCTTGAATAGTGTTGGGCTTGAATAGTGTTGGGCTTAGCCCATGAATTTATGTTAAGCCCATAGTGAAGTTAAGCCCATTAAGAAAACTAAGCCCATAAAGTGTAAGTAGCCCATTAAGTATAATAAGCCCATTTGTAGAAAAATAGCCCACTAGTTCATGTAAGCCTTTCATTTTTATAAAAATCCTTTTTATAAAAATTTACTAAGTATAGATGTTAGTAAATAAAAACATACTAGTTTTTATAAGTTTCTAAACATCCGAAATTTGTTATCGATGACATATTTATATTTCGTGTCGAAAGATCGTCTAAACGTCGTAGTAACTCCCCGGATTGGCAATTCACTTATGTAGTCGTCCGTCGTTCATTTTGACCATAAATGGTGTCCGATTATTCTAATCGTCCGTAACTCGTTTTAAGGCGTAATTATGTGAAGTCTCGTAGGACTTTTGTTATAACGTGTTTTGAGTTTAAAGGTGACATGAGATTCAAGTTCCTACAATGATATATTTAACTAATACACCAAGTAATATATCACACAAAAATTGTTAAAGTAACCAAATATATATTTTCTAAAAAAAATATATATTTTTCTTGTCTTTTATTTTGTAAACCCTTCTTTAATAACCTTTTTAAATCTTGTAGAGATTTACCCAAAAATGTTGTTATTTTATAAAATAAAGTTTTTATAAAAATTGGCCATATAACCTTTGTATTTTTGTCTTAACCATGTTTCATTAAACATATCATTTTCTTTATTAAATCAACAACAATTTATTCAACATCTTAACTAAACATTATGAGATTTTTATAACATGAAATTATCAAGATGATATCCAAATCATGTAGGGTTTTAACCATGATCATTTCATATGCTAACAAGTTCAAAAACCAAGTTACATTTTAGTTTTAACAACTTTTATAAAAATCTCTAGTTGTATGTTACTTTTTATAATCTTGGAAAAGTCTTGTTTTTAATTAAAAACCCTAAATACTTTCACAAGATCACTAGATATGATCATCCCTTTAATCCTTTATGTTAAAACCCTTTAACATAAACATGTATAATTTTTAGATCATATCTTTCAACATCTTCTAACACTTTATTTGTAGCATAATCATCATAACAAGATCTAATATGCATATAACAAGTCTAAGATCACAATATAAACAAACATAATTATATCATGATTTTTATCTTTGCTTCATTGTATTTTTCTTGTTCATTATGTATGATTATATAGTTATTATTAGTTATAATAACAATCATAAACATAATATGTATAAAAAAAAATAAAGAAGCTTACTTCTAGCACAAGGCTAGGGATGATCTTAGAGATTATTAAGAACTAAGAAGATGATGATCTTGATGTTAGAACACTTTTGTATGGATGAAAACCCTTCCTTTTACTTCCAAAAGCCTTAGATCACTCTATGTTCCAAAGAAATCCATGTTGATCATGAAGGAGATGATAAAAATTATTGGGTTTTTGAGGGTGTTCTTGTGAAAAAGATGAAGATGATGGGAGTGTTCTTGGTTGGTGATAGATGAAAATGTGAAGTAATGAGGTTGTAAGACTTAATGGTTAAGTGTTGAAATAAATCACCAAACTTATCCACTTGTAACACAAAGTAATTAGTTAGATATTTTACCAACATAAACAAGGGGGTGGGACCCCTTGTTCACGGTTACAAGGTGGGGGGGGGGGGGTCTCATGTGGTAAAATGTGTTAGTTATTTTTTTAGATTTCACAAGAATAAAAAGATGTAAGTATTTTGGTGTTAAGGGTTTGCAATTTACCGAGATGATTCAAGACTTGTAATAACCATAAACTAGCTTTGCAAGACCAAAAAAAATATTAACTAGTTCGCTACAAGTGCCAAAATATAGTTCGGCTAGATGTTTAGCTCTCGTTTCGCTAGTAAATAGTCGAAAGGTACACTTAAGGAAGTTGTAAGAAAAGTTTCCGTTATGTGTGAAATTGATATTCCATAAATATTTTCATATGAAATTGGTGCCTAAACATCTATTTTTGCATCTTGTAATAAAATACAATTGCTGAATTTTGCGGAAAATTCATGAAATGGTCACTTTTAGCGCATTTCGGACAGTTTTTAGTGCTACCGCGCATTGGTAAAATATTAACCAAACCCTTATATTCCCACATAGGGTTTAATATATAATTGATATTGGACTCTCACCCGAGTCCTAAAGATGTCATTTTAGATGTTTTCTGCGAATCCGGAGTTTTCGTCAGCACTCTAGTTCACTAGGCACTACTCTAGTTGTTTCGGTGAATTGTTTGCACTATTTCAAATGTACCCAATAAAAATGAATCATGTGTAATAACCAATGAATATTCCATGAGTTTTCTAAGATGTATACCATGTAATCATGCAGTCAGAATATTCAAAACACATGCTTGTATAATGTAAATCACTGTTTTAAATGTAAGTAAATTACCCGAAAGTGGCAGTTGTCACATCAGGAACAATGAATATTATCGGAAAGCATTATATCATCAAGTATCTCAACAACCGTCATCAGTCCGTACTATTTCGATTGAAGATGGAATGAAGAAAGCTTGTATTACTATGCCTCCAGATCAAGAAGATGAAAGATTGCCAGAGGGATTTAGCTGGGAAAAATATATTCCGGCTGAAAGTAACCCAAAGTTTAGAGCATTTGTTGCACAGATCATTCAAGATCCAGAGTTGATGAAAGAATGGATGGATGTGTTTGCAAATGATGAGAAAAGTCAAAATGGAGAGTCTGTCTCTTCAGAAGATAGTTCAGAAAAGACACCAGTCTTTGATCAATCATCAATTGATAACAATGATGATGATGATGAATTTAAACAAATAAACATTGGTAAAACTCATTTATCTCCTGAAAGTTTCAAATTTTATTTTGCAGATAAATTGGAGAAACTAAAGAAGAAACGAGCAGCAAAAGAAAAGAAAGAGGTAAAATGTGAGAATGTTGTTCAGGTGGAAGAGAAGTATGAACAGAGTGAAGAAGTTAAAGTTGTTGAGAAGATTGTTGAGATTGAAAAGATTGTAGAGGTCCAAAAACCTTGTCTGAAATGTTTGGAACCATGCAAACATTGTGAAGAGAAAGATAAGAAGTTTAGTGAGCTAGAAAAGATGAAAGAAAAATTGTTGTTTAATGTTAAGTATGTATAAGAATCGTGTGATGTGTTGAACAGAACAGTTAATCAGTTGGAAAAGACAAACTCAGAAAGGGAAGATGCTTTGACAATGATGAATGCAGTGATGATGTCTAAGCAGAAGGCCATCAATCACTATATTGATGAGTGTGCAAAGTTGAAACAAGAATTAGAAACTGAAAAGATTGAGAATGAAAGAATCAGACGATTGCTAATGAGTTACTAAAGTTCTGATTACTTGATTGATAGAATCTATCCGACAGTAGCAGGTTTTGAAGCCTTTCAAGATAAGAAGTCAGAAGATACGGATACTGGTAAGAAACAAAGCGCAAATTATAACAAGTGTCCGCCTCCGATCTGGGAAGGTTATTCTCCCAGAAAACCAAATTCGGAACAAGTCAAAAAGGCAGTCAATATAAAGTTAAAGTCTGAAACAACTGATGAGTTACCAGACAACATTGACGTCACATTCACATCGTCTGACACTTATCATGAGTCTGAGTTAATAAAGAAAGTGGTTGATCAGGTGTTGGATAAGGATGAGGAGTCAGAGTCAAAGTCTGAATCTGAGAGTTCAAGTTCGTCAGTGGACAGTTCGAAATCATCGGTCAAAAGGGTTTACAATAAAGAATTTATGTTATCAAAAATGAATTTGAATGACGAAACACTCAAAGTTGCATATACTTTGAATGATTCCGACAAATTATATTTTGATAAAGAATTTCCCATAAAAATGTGAAAACTGAAAATATTAAAAAGATTTTCAAACTAATAGAAGTCAAAATTTCAGAAATACAAAATAAAATTGGTTTTTCAAAACCTAAATACACTTCTAAAGTTCAACAACGTTTAAACAAGAAGAAAGGTTTCGGTCCAGGTCATCAAAAGAAACCGAATCATAAAAGCATTTCAAAAAGAAGGGTTTGGGTTTTGATGTTGAAAATAATCAAAATATTAAAGATTTTAAATCAAAAACTATATTTGTTTCAGGGACAAGTTCTGAAGAAGAGAAAAAGAGCTCATTCTGGAAGCAATCAAACAAAGCGTTTCTTGCAAAAAAACAGAAACTAATCAGAAAAAGAAGACAAGAACCTGTTACCGATGCAAAAAAGTTGGTCACATCTCCTGGAACTGTCCAAAGGCAACCAACACACAACAGGGAGTGTCTTCTAAACTCAAAGAAAAAGTTGTTGATGAAACTGAACCACCAACTGAAAAATTTAAAATGTTTAAAAATTCAACATATGAAGTTGGTGAGTGTTCTAAAAGGTTTTACAAAAGAAGAGTGAATCTTAACAACCAAACGTGGGTTGCTATGAAATCAGAAGTTAAATCTGGCGATGAATTTGTTTCTTCAGAAGCTAAGGAGCCACCAGTTGAACTAAAAAGAGAAAATTCAGTTCCGCCAATGGATGACGCAAATTTTCCACCATTGCGGATTGAAAATTTAAAACAAAAAGTTGGAAAAGTAGAGATTTCGAATCAATTCTATTCTGAAAAGAAAGAATTTGATGTCGAAAAAGCGTTTAATGGCAAAGTAAAACATATTTTTGGAAAAATGGTCGATGGTAGGGAAAAAGGGGTAAAAGAATTTTATGAATCAAAGAGGAGAACTTACCCACCGAGTGAAAATAACTCGGATGCACCCAAAGCTGGTCAGGCTTGGGTGTCTGTATTCTCTTCTTAAAAATCCTGACTTGCCGGAGCTCCCAAGTTGGTAATCGTGGAGCATGAATCGGCATCATTCTTGAAAATTGTTTTTGTGAAAAACCTACAAGTGATAGTTTTTACAAGTGGTTGAAAGAAAAAAGTGATGAATGAATCCCCATGATGTGTGAAATAAACAAAACTAATTTTCCGGAAAAACCATTTTGATTAAAACAAACTTAAGTGTTTTGAAATCATAATGGGAAAATAGTTTGTTGTCAGGGGGAATTCTGATTGTTTAAGCCAAGAGAATGGAGAATTGAAGCAATTCACATCAGTTTGTCATTTTATTTGTACAGTTTATTGCTTTTACTTTCAAATTTTCCCGGAAAATAAAAAATTGAAACATATTTTTTATTTTAGCGGGAGTAAAAAATTTAGAAATTTTAAAAATTTGAAAAATCCAAAAACATGATAAAATCTAAAAATCAAAAACATCGAAAAATCAAAATGAGTTTTGTTGTGAAAAAGAGGAAATGATAGTACATCAGTAGACAATCACAGTACGCTAAAGAAATGAAAAGTCAAATGTGATAAACGGTCTCACTGATAATATGCTAGTAGGTTTTTACACGCTTAGTAGATTGTTTTCGAGATATAAACCTAAATATCAAATACTTACTTATCACGTGGGGAACATCTCTCGGATATATAGGTAACCCCTGAAATCTTGTTTGAAGGGCTTTCTATTTCTGACATACTAGGTCTTTGTGCGTGATGATATCTGGGGTATTATACCGGGACTTCTGATTTTGTGGGAGCAATAGCCTAGTCCTCGTATAATACTCTGCACTGCTTTAATCATAAAGCACACCCTTAGCATAAAAAATGATGAAACATTGAAAAATGCTAATCATGTGCTGTTGAAGAAAAGATCCCCAAATGGGACACACCTAAAGTCGAGCCATCATCTCTTTGTCAGAACGAAAGTTCTAACCTGAGCTCTCATGGTCTTGCATTACCCATTTACAGATATTATTAGTGTACATTCACCTGTAAGACTGAATATAGAAGTCTGGATACGGGAGTATATTATGAGGTGGGACACGCGAATAAGTTTAAGTCCTTAAAACACTAAATTCGTATCTCGAAACAGTTGAACTTTGTGTGAAAATTTAAGTGGATCAGTATACTGACAATCTAAGTGAATCGTTTAGATCTTAAAGTGTTTAAAGCTCAACGGTACTAGTGATTTGTCAAAAACTGATATGATCCTCTTACACAAACTCACAAAAAAATAAGTCTGTATATAGTTTATTTTCCAAAAACCAAAAAGATTTTCAGTGTGTTTTAGCATAAAATTTTGAAAATTCGAAAAAGATTTTATTTCATCTTATTTTCGACAACTGAAGTTGAAAAGCTGATTTTCAAAATTCCAAGTGCTAAACATGATGAACAACAGGGTTGGGAGAGTTTGTTTGAAATGATAAATGAATTTGAAATGATTAAATGGTTCATTAATTTGAAACCAAATTTGTTTTTACAAGTGAATAATCAGAGTTCATTAAGTCAAAATTTTCTATCTTGCAAATGGTGTCTAGATGATTAGACTATGAATGTTTTTAAAATGAAAAACCTTATGTTTTGGGTAGAGTATGTGCAGGTAAAAAGCGTTGAAAGAGCTAGGTTTCGACTCCTGAGGAATTTCCGCATAAGCGTATGCAGATTAGAGCCAGGTTTCCAATTCAAAGCCTGTAGATAGTGAATTCCAGACTGCGATCCCAGCTTATCAAAAGGGGGAGTCTGAAGACATAAGAGCCAGATTCAAATCTTGAAACAGCATTCGAGATAGAAGCTGCTAGTGCTGATAAGCTTAAGGAATCAAGAGACCTGATAAAGAGAATTAGAGAGAGAATAGAGCCAGATTGAGATTCTGATAGAGTAAGAGAGAGATTGAAGGATGCTTACAGAGAAAGATACTTTGGAAAGAGCGAGAACACCGATCAAGACTGAAGACTCAATACACTGAAGACTCGTCAACATCTAAGGGGGAGTTTGTTAGTGCATATGTCTGTTAACTTCGTCTTGTATCAAGTCATGTAAATAGAATAGATAGACCAGGACACGATGTACGAAAGAAACGGGAAACAGACCTGAACTAGCCACCCCTCACGAAGTGGTTTGGCAAGTTCATGCGACCTGGCAGGTTCATGCGACCTGGCCAGTTCGTGTGACCGGGCAAGTTCATGGGGTCTGGCCAGAAAACATGAAACAATTCGTGTGACCTGGCATTTCCTATAAATAGGTGGTCTTGGATCTTCATTTGAAACGTTGTGATTCCAGAGACGAAGTGCTGCCGAAGTGTCGAACGATCTGTAAACACTATCAAATCAATACAATCGACAGTTAAAGTGATTCTAAGTGTGAATCTAGCTGATATAACATCAATACGTCTGATTCCGCCTTTCGTATTGATCGAGAACTCTTCTAAACGACTCGTTTGATCGAATCCCGATCCTACAATGGTAAGATGTTACATCCTCACACAATAATCTCGGTTATTCCCAAGGTAACTACTCCTTCGCTGATTACGGATTAAAGACCAATATCTTGTTGTAACACTTTATATAAGTGTATTAGTAAGATTATTACAAATCGAATTAAAGAAGATCTGGATGAGATTGTAAATATAAATCAGTTGGCTTTTGTCCCGGGTAGAAGAATCTCGGATAATATTTTGTTAGCACAAGAACTTATGCATGATTATCACCGTAGGATTGGTCTACCAAGGTGTGCCTTTAAAGTTGACATTCAAAAGGCATATGATACGGTTGAGTGGAGTTTCTTAGAAAAGACATTATTGGGTTTTCATTTTCATCCGAAGATTGTAAAGTGGATCATGGCTTGTGTCTCTTCTTGTGACACCTGTGTCACTTCAACCATCAAACAAATGCCAAACCAATGAAATATTGTATTTCATACTTGGGATTTGTAAAAATATGTGTATCGTTTACACATATCAACTCTTGTTCGATTTCAAGCTTTAAATCGCGTTCTGGAGGGTTATACGCGCACTGATGCGGAAATATAACCAGTTTAATGCAACGAACACTCCGGAATAGTGAAATAGGCTTAACATACCTTAAGTAACCTTTACATAACTTAGAAATAAGTTTTGAAGGCTTTGGTATGGCAAAATTTAGTTTATTCGCTTACAGGGACTAAACTTGACAAACTGTGAAAGTATGCCAATTTGTACTGTAACAGACATTCCGGAACATGACCATAACTTAAACATACCATAAATATCCTTTACATAGCTTAGAAATAGGCTTTGAGGGGTTCGATGTGCTAAAATAAACTTTTGGGTCATACAGGGACTAAAAGTGTCAAAAAGTGCACAAGTTTGCACTTTTACGCATAACTTACGTTCTGAATACATCCGGACATCCAAAAATTTATGTAAGCACTAAAATATTTTATTTTAGTGTTTGGCATAAGAAAAATCCATTCGTCACGCATTTTGGATCGTTTTTCGCGCTTATGCGCATTTCCGTCGTAATTAACCGAACAACGCAACCGTACGGATAAACGAACCGACATCCGAGATATTTTTTAGAACATTTTAAGTTCCCTCTACTTTAACTTCATTTTAGAGCTTTGAAATGGGGTTAACGGGCCTTAAACGCGTCGGAAAAGGCCTTATTACACTATAGGGACCAAATCTGCCATTTTTGAAACTTTCTGTGCAGAAACATTGAATCTGGCCTATACCACCTTTGCACATGGTTTTGGGCAATACTATGGGCTGGTTTGATGTGCACATGGTATTACAATACCATGGGTGCAAGTGTATGGCCAAGATTGAAGCACTTTTTCCAAGAAACGATCCTAACGGTTCGGGAAATCCTATAAATACCCCATGCCTTCATTTGCAAAACCCACAAGAATTTTGATTTGAGAAACTCTAAGTTGAAACCATTGTTTCATACCTGAGTTACTTGAATCGAAATTAGCATTCGGGGACCCTTCGTAAGTATTCTTTCGTTCTTTTATTGCTTTTCGAGTCTTTTCGAGTCTGAAAGTCAAACTTTGTTTGACTTTCTGCGTTGACCAGTTTATGGTCAATGCGAAGTTCGTTTGAACTTCGCAACGTGAGTGTAATCACGTTGGTTATAGTCCCTTGGGACTATGCCTACTGATTACCACGTTGTCTAGGGTCGTAGGGTAAGCGATCTGATAAATCGCTTATACCTTCGAACCCGACCCATTTGGTCGATCATTAGGATCTGACCAAATACATTAGGTGACCATAGTAGGTAGGGAATAACCTTCCGAGGTTATACCCTACGGTCACATCGTTTGAGTAGTTGTACGATAGGTAGTTTATATGCCTTAGGTAAATTACCAAAATGCCCTTTTTACGCCAAAATTCATTTTAAGCATATGTAACATAACTTTTGGTATCTAAACTGATTTGGTAACAATATTAGATGTGTTAAGGCATATTTTACTTGTCATAGGACTAGTTAGGCGTTCCGAACGCGTTTCACGCGAACGACGCGTTAAAGTAGCATAAACTACCTAAACGGGTCGTAATGGGTAGTAAGCACTTATGTTAGGTTTCTTTTAGTATGTAGGCTTTGTTAAACCATATTACATGAGTCTCCATACTCGTTTGGTTTACGAACCCTCATTCTATCTAAATCCTCCGATTTAGGTCCGGTTTATTAACATAGTTACCTATATTAGGTGCCGTTTGATTCCGAGATCTCTAGCATTGTTTGGTTGTTACTCAAGGACTACTAAGCAATCTCAAGTGAGTACATAGACCCCTCTTTTACCGTTTTCAAACGTTTTGGGGTGAAACACATGTGCCTACTTGTTACTTTCATGCTTTCCATGCTTTCACATCATATACCTGCTATGTTCGTTAGTACATTATAGTACATGATTTCATTACATTTCATGCTATGTATGTCCATTGTGTGCATACTTAGTACATTGTTTTACATTGCTTTTCTGTTGCATACGCTCATCCAGCATATGAACACATTATATTAGATTTTGAACCGTTGTAACCATTTAACTATGTAAACCGTCGTAACCATTTGATTATGTGAACCGTTTGTAACTGTTGAACCGTGTGAACCGTTTGTAACTGTTGAACCGTGTGAACCGTTTGTAATTGTTGAACCGTGTGAACCGTTTGTAACTGTTGAACCGTGTGAACCAATTGTATCTGTTGACATGATTTACATTTGACAATAGACATTTGACTATACATAAACATTTCTACAATTGTTAAACTTTACATCTTGGTGGTTTGGTTTGAGTAAGTGATTAAGTAACGAGGCGTGTGTAATATGATACAAGCATGGTGGATACGCCGCCGGTACTTCCTATATATAAGTGTTTGTATGGTATTACATATCGGAGAGTTATTTGAACCATTTCAGTTTGAGACATATAACATTTTATACAAATATCATACTTTTCACAAGACATTGATTTACAAACAACTTATCTTATACAAACACATTTTTACATGGTTATTCATTTAACCAGACATTTATTTATACATATCATCTGATCTTATCGTTCTTCAAATGATTTACAAGACAAAGCAAATCACAAGGTTTATGACTAAACATTTTCTTAAACATAAGTCATGAAATCTGTTTTCACAAAACCTATGTATCTCACAGGCATTTTTATGCTGACGTACCTATTTTCACATGTGTTTTCAGGAGATGATGCATAGGATTTATCAAGACATACTTAGGCGGACCTGTGCCTTAGTGACTTAAAACGACACAAGAACTAGTTAATTTATGTTATATACTCTTTATTTCTGTTTAAAACAATGTAAACTTTCATGTTTGATTAATAAAACGAAACTTCAATTGCCATGGATTTGAAACAATTAATTCTGTTACAACACTCCCCGACATTTCCGTCACGTTTTGTATGTTCTACGTGGTCGGGGTGTGACAGAAAAGATGGTATCAGAGCCAATGGTTATAGGGAATTAGGTTATTAGTAATGCTTTGACCTAGTCTATAACCTTTCTAGGACCCTAACGCGAGTTTACTTGCGTTTAGTCATAAAACAATACCGTCACCTATCCTTAGGCGACGACCACAACAAGAACATAAATTTCAAAACCGCTTTGAAAACTAATCATCTGTTCTAGGATGATTGATTACTAGGTTTTGAACCCTCTATTGTAAGGTTTTGAACCCTCTGTTATAAGGTTTTGAACCCCTTTGAGTTTTCAAAATCTCGTCAGCGTTTTGGGTTTTAAATAATGTGAACACGTGCAAACTGGAAGGGTGAATGCCTGTATTCTGGGTTTTCTGTCTAGGCAAGCAATTCGTATATATCTCATCAGACGCGAGACCAGTTGTGCTTACCTGGGTATTCTTGGGATGAGTGTTCACTTATAGGCGAGCATGTCTTCGCGATACATTATTTTTGATCCATTTACTTTGATTAATCACCAGGGTCGTTTGTTGCTTTGTAGTAACAAACAAATGACCACTATCCTTGCTTCCATCAGATTTGTTTCATCTCATTCTTTTCGTCTAATTCTCTCACTCGTTTCCTTTCATGTTTCCTCTTTTAGAATGCCTCCTCGACGCGAAAGCCAGATAGCGACTGCCGAATTGGCAGAAATCATTGCGCAGCAAATGGCTGCTCAATTCCCAAACCTCTTTGCTCAATGGAATCAAGCCAACAACAACAACAATGGTCCATGCAATTTCAAGAGTTTTAACTCGGCGAAACCACTCAAGTTTAGTGGTTCTAAAGGAGCGACTGGGCTTCTGCAATGGTTCGAGAGCATTGAGAATACTTTCCGCCACGTGCAGTGTCCTGACAATCGCAAGGTCGAGTTTGCTTCGAGTGTGTTCCAGAAGAGAGCCCGTACGTGGTGGAACGGGGTTATGAGAGATTGTGGTGCAGAAGTTGCTCTAGCACAGACATGGGCTGAACTTAGGGCCCTTATGATGAAGGAATTCTGTCCTCGTCATGAGATCAGGGCCTTGGAAAGGGAATTCGACAATCTTGAGCAAGACAGCGGTGAGCATCGAGCCTACACGGACCGTTATGAGGAGTTGAGTCTGTTATGCCCAAGCATGGTCACGCCTTTGGATAAGGCAATAGAAAAGTACATTGATGGCCTCCCTGACTCAATACAAGACATTGTGACTGGCAGCAACCCTACTACAGTTAGACAGGCCATTGAGCTATCTGCAACCTTGACTGAATCAAAGATCAGGAGAGGTAAACTTTTCCGAAAAGGTGACAAGAAACCGGTCGAGGAATCGAAACCAATCGAGGAATCAAAGACCATGGATGAACCGACTGGATCTCCTAAAAAGTCAAAGAAGCGAAAGGCTTCTCAGAACTTCGCCATAGTTACTTACAATGATCAAGCCGTCCCCAACCAATCAGCTCAACCCCCTGCTAGGAAGCCATACAATGGAACTGCACCCTTGTGCAACCAATGTAGCCTCCATCATCATGCCAATGTAAAGTGCCGCAAATGCCAAACTTGTGGGCTTATAGGCCATACAGCAAGAGTCTGCCTAGCTGCAGCTGCACCAAACCAAGCTGGCAACAATACCGCTCAAGGTCGTTTTCTACCAGGTTCTTGCTTCAACTGTGGCGAGATGGGTCATTTCCGAAGAAATTGCCCAAAACTTGCTAATGCAAATCCAGCACAGGGATGAGCATCTGACCGAATGGAAGACAACGTTGTTTAGAAATAATCAATCCTTATGTATTATTTTCTTTAGTTGTCAAGGTCCAAGAAACAGTTGTTATCGTTGTTTATAAATAAATCTTTTATATACATTGCAATGTATTTATGTGGTTGCATGTATAAACAACATATCTCTTACAATACCGACAATCAAGGAACCGTATTCCTTGAAGAACAAACTACTCCCAAAATTTTCCCATTCTATGATCTCTTGCATTTCCACGAAATTCCTAAGTACCCATTTATTCTAAGGAAACGAAGTACAAGGCGCAAGTTACAACACTGGACGAATACCCAAAGTACCACTATAAATCCTTAATAGGGTACCTAAGGGTATTTCCGTAAATCCTAAAATTGTTGTGTTCCTTAATTCGACTATTACGTTTCTTTGAAAACAAAATCGAATTTTTGGGAGATCTTCCTATCTCTTCAGATAGATCCCAGAGGACATTGAAGTCCATCGACTGGTTTCCATATCCATTCTCAATCGATAACAAATTAATAACAAATTAATAACCAAGTTAAACAACTATGTGATTATGTGCTTATGAACATTACAAGACAAACTGTGCGGACTGTGCAAGGAATTACGTAATTATGGATGCATACATAATTATGGAATTTAGTGAACAGAAACCACAGCGAGCTTTGTCATGTGCCTAAAAGTTAACTCTATTCATCTCCATTTCTGATGAAGCACCCGTTGAAAATGACTCCGTTTGTTCATTTTCGTTTCTGAAGATTGTCCGTTGAGGAAATGAATATCCGTTTGATTATCCTTTTCATTTCCATTTCTGAGGAAGCAACCGTTGAAAATGACTCTGTTTGTTCATTTTCGTTTCTGAAGATTGTCCGTTGAGGAAATGAATATCCGTTTGTTTCTCCTTTTCATTTCCATTTCTGATGAAGCACCCGTTGAAAATGACTCCGTTAGTTCATTTTCGTTTCCGAAGATTATCCATTGAGGAAATGAATATCCGCTTGTTTCTCCTTTTCATTTCCATTTCTGATGAAGCAACCGTTGAAAATGACTCCGTTAGTTCATTTTCGTTTCTGAAGATTATCCGTTGAGGAAATGAATATCCGTTTGTTTCTCCTTTTCATTTCCATTTCTGATGAAGCAACCGTTGAAAATGACTCCGTTTGTTCATTTTTCGTTTCTGAAGATTTTTCCGTTGAGGAAATGAATATCCGTTTGTTTCTCCTTTTCATTTCCATTTCTGATAAAGCACCCGTTGAAAATGACTCCGTAAGTTCATTTTACGTTTCTGAAGATTGCCCGTTGAGGAAATGAATCCCCGTTTGTTTATTCCTTCATTTCCGCTTCTGAAGAATACTCGTTGAGGAAAATGACTCCGTCTGTTCATTTTTGTTCTGAAGAATTTCCGTTAAGGAAATTACAGGATTATGCCTTACATATCTCTGGTGGTTATTTGACACAAAGTCACAAATAGACTCCTACGAATAAATTTCGGGACGAAATTTCCTAAAGTAGGAGAGACTGTGACACCTGTGTCACTTCAACCATCAAACAAATTCCAAACCAATGAAATATTGTATTTCATAATTGGGATTTGTAAAAATATGTGTATCGTTTACACATATCAACTCTTGTTCGATTTCAAGCTTTAAATCGCTTTCTGGAGGGTTATACGCGCACTGATGCGGAAATATAACCAGTTTCATGCAACGAACACTCCAGAATAGTGAAATAGGCTTAACATACCTTAAGTAACCTTTACATAACTTAGAAATAAGTTTTGAAGGCTTTGGTATGGCAAAATTTAGTTTATTCACTTACAGGGACTAAACTTGACAAACTGCGAAAGTATGCCAATTTGAACTGTAACAGACATTCCGGAACATGACCATAAGTTAAACATACCATAAATATCCTTTACATAGCTTAGAAATAGGCTTTGAGGGGTTTGATGTGCTAAAATAAACTTTTGGGTCATTCAGGGACTAAAAGTGTCAAAAAGTGCACAAGTTTGCACTTTTACGCATAACTTACGTTCTGAATACATCCGGACAACCAAAAATTTATGTAAGCACTAAAATATTATATTTTAGTGTTTGGAATAAGAAAAATCCATTCGTCACGCATTTTGGATCGTTTTTCGCGCTTATGCGCATTTCCGTCGTAATTAGCCGAACAATGCAACCGTACGGCTAAACGAACCGACATCCGAGATATTTTTTAGAACATTTTAAGTTCCCTCTACTTTAACTTCATTTTAGAGCTTTGAAATGGGGTTAACGGGCCTTAAACGCGTCGGAAAAGGCCTTATTACACTACAGGGACCAAATCTGCCATTTTTGAAACTTTCTGTGCAGAAACATTGAATCTGGCCTATACCACCTTTGCACATGGTTTTGGGCAATACTATGGGCTGGTTTGATGTGCACATGGTATTACAATACCATGGGTGCAAGTGTATGGCCAAGATTGAAGCACTTTTTCCAAGAAACGATCCTAACGGTTCGGGAAATCCTATAAATACCCCATGCCTTCATTTGCAAAACCCACAAGAATTTTGATTTGAGAAACTCTAAGTTGAAACCATTGTTTCATACCTGAGTTACTTGAATCGAAATTAGCATTCGGGGACCCTTCGTAAGTATTCTTTCGTTCTTTTATTGCTTTTCGAGTCTTTTCGAGTCTGAAAGTCAAACTTTGTTTGACTTTCTGCGTTGACCAGTTTATGGTCAATGCGAAGTTCGTTTGAACTTCGCAACGTGAGTGTAATCACGTTGGTTATAGTCCCTTGGGACTATGCCTACTGATTACCACGTTGTCTAGGGTCGTAGGGTAAGCGATCTGATAAATCGCTTATACCTTCGAACCCGACCCATTTGGTCGATCATTAGGATCTGACCAAATACATTAGGTGACCATAGTAGGTAGGGAATAACCTTCCGAGGTTATACCCTACGGTCACATCGTTTGAGTAGTTGTACGATAGGTAGTTTATATGCCTTAGGTAAATTACCAAAATGCCCTTTTTACGCCAAAATTCATTTTAAGCATATGTAACATAACTTTTGGTATCTAAACTGATTTGGTAACAATATTAGATGTGTTAAGGCATATTTTACTTGTCATAGGACTAGTTAGGCGTTCTGAACGCGTTTCACGCGAACGACGCGTTAAAGTAGCATAAACTACCTAAACGGGTCGTAATGGGTAGTAAGCACTTATGTTAGGTTTCTTTTAGTATGTAGGCTTTGTTAAACCATATTACATGAGTCTCCATACTCGTTTGGTTTACGAACCCTCATTCTATCTAAATCCTCCGATTTAGGTCCGGTTTATTAACATAGTTACCTATATTAGGTGCTGTTTGATTCCGAGATCTCTAGCATTGTTTGGTTGTTACTCAAGGACTACTAAGCAATCTCAAGTGAGTACATAGACCCCTCTTTTACCGTTTTCAAACGTTTTGGGGTGAAACACATGTGCCTACTTGTTACTTTCATGCTTTCCATGCTTTCACATCATATACCTGCTATGTTCGTTAGTACATTATAGTACATAATTTCATTACATTTCATGCTATGTATGTCCATTGTGTGTGTAACACCTATGCCTACACGGCCATCAAACAAATACTAAACCAATGAAATATTGTATTTCATACTTGGGATTTGTAAAAATATGTGTATCATTTGCACATATCAATTTTTGTTCAATTTCAAACTCTAAATCGCTTTCTGGAAGGTTATGCGCGCACCAATGCGTAAATATAACCAGTTTAATGCAACAAACACTCCGGAATAGTGAAATTGGCTTAACATACCTTAAATAACCCTTACATAACTTAGAAATAAGTTTTGAAGGCTTTGGTATGGCAAAAACAAGTTAATTCGTCTACAGGGACTAAATTTGACAAACTGCGAAAGTATGCCAATCTGAACTGTAACAGACATTCTGGAACATGGCCATAAGTTAAACATACCATAAATATCCTTTACATAGCTTAGAAATAGGCTTTGAGGGGTTCGGTGTGCTAAAATAAACTTTAGGGTCATTCAGGGACTAAAAGCGTCAAAAAGTGCACAAGTTTGCACTTTTGCGCATAACTCACGTTCTGAATACATCCGGACATCCAAAAATTTATGTAAGCATGACTATATTATGCTTTAGTGTTTGGCTTGCCTAAAATCCATTTGTTGTGTCATTTGCATCGTTTTTCACTCTTATGCGCATTCCGTCGTAATTAAGCGAACATCGCGTTCGTACAACCAAACGAACCAACAACCGGCATATTTTTGATCATGTTTCATGTCCACAATGTTTAGGCATCATTTTAGGGCCTTAAAGTTGGCTTTACGGGCCTTAGAAGTGTCGGAAATGGCTTAAATACACAACAGGGACCAAAACTGTCATTTTTGAAATTATTTTCTGATCAGAACCCCCATGCGGCCCGCATTAGTTTTGGTGTATCCTGAAGCGGGCCGCCTCAGCCTCTGCAGACCCGATTCAATGTTTAACAGCCTGTTTGCAGCTGTTTTGCACCCCCAATCCCAATTCCAAGTGTCAATTTCCTATGGTGAGTGGCAAATGAGCTACCATAAGGTTCCGACAAGTGTACGGCTTTGATCGTGCCCCCTTTTCCAAGAAACGATCTTAACGGTTCTCCGAATACTATAAATACCCATTCACCCCCATTGCAAAAACCACTAGAATCTTGATTTGAGAAGCTCTAAGTTGAAACCATTGTTTCATACCTGAGCTACTTGGATCGAGGTTAGCATTCGGGGACCCTTCGTAAGTATTCTTTCGTTCTTTTATTGCTTTTCGAGTCTGAAAGTCAAACTTTGTTTGACTTTCTGCATTGACCAGTTTATGGTCAATGCGAAGTTCGTTTGAACTTCGCAACGTGAGTGTAATCACGTTGGTTATAGTCCCTTGGGACTATGCCTACTGATTACCACGTTGTCTAGGGTCGTAGGGTAAGCGATCTAATAAATCGCTTATACCTTTGAACCCGACCCATTTGGTCGATCATTAGGATCCGACCAAATACATTAGGTGACCATAGTAGGTAGGGAATAACCTTCCGAGGTTATACCTTATGGTCGGTTCGTTTAAGTAGTTGTATGATAGGTAGTTTATATGCCTTAGGTAAATTACCAGAATACCCTTTTCATGTATAATTGGTAATTAAGCATATGTAACCTAAACTTTTGTCACATAACTGATTATGTAACATGTTTAGGCATATAACACTTGTCATAGGACTAGTTAGACGGTCCGAACGCGTTTCACGCGCACGACGCGTTAAAGTAGCATAAGCTACCTTAATGGGTCGCGATGGGTCGAAAGCACTTAGGTTAGGTTTCATGTAGTATGCAGGCCTTGTTAAACCATATCATATGAGTTCCAATACTCATTTGGTTTACCAAGCCTCATCCTATCCGATCTCCCGATTTAAGTCCGGTTTATTTATATAGTTTTAGATTGCCGACTGATTCCGTGCTCCCTCAAGCTTTGTTTGGTTGTTGTTCAAGACCTCTAAGCATTCTCAGGGAGTACATTATTCCCCTCTTTTACTGTTTTCAACTGTTTTGGGGTGACTCATATGTGCTAATTGTCTTAACAAGGATTTCAAGAACGATTACAATGGCTTCAATAACAATTACAATGTGGTTTCAAGAACGATAACAATGGTTTCAAAAACAATTACAATGGTTACAAAAACAAATACATTGGTTTCAAGAACGATTTCAATAAAGTGAACAAATTTGTTGGTTGTAGTTACATAACCAATGACATTCATTAACAATGATCAAGCCGACCAGTATTAGGTTATGGTACCATAGGATCTGACAAATCTCGTTGTTCTCTATACCCATGGTTATGTGTGGGTATTTTGGGTAACGACTGAATCTGTAATTATTAATTTACCCTTTGGTAAGGGTTTGTTAAGAACGAGAACGAGAACGAGTTGGAACGATGAACGAGTCAAGAAGGTTTGAATGTTATTAGAAAATCGACCATTAAGTAGTTTCACAATTAAAACAAGAACGATTTGAACGATTAAAACAAGAACGATTTGAACGATTAAAACAACAAGAACAATTTGAACGATTTCACAAAATGTTTTAACGATTGGGTAAACATTTGGACATGATTTACATTTGATCATGCATTTCCACGAAACATAGTATTGATTTAAACCAAGTTTTACTTCAATACTTTGTTTTGTGCGTTTCACCTATGGTTTAGTTGATGCATTTCACTAGCCATACATATCATGTTGGTTATACATTACATGGTTTACATTTGACACAAACACTTTTGACATTGGTTATACATAACATGATTTACATCTTGATATAAACATTTTGGTATACTATCCAATACATTTGACAATTTGTTTAAACATAGACATCTTACATTGGTGGTTTGTTTGGGTAAGTGATTTGAGTAACGGTGCGTGTGTAATATGATACAAGCATGGTGGATACGCCGCTGGTACTTCCTATATATAAGTGTTTGTATGGTATTACATATTGTAGCGTTCTTTGAATCATTTCAGTTTGAGACATAGAACATTTTATACAAGTAACATACTTTTCACAAGACATTGATTTACAAACAACTTATCTTATACAAACTCATTTTACATGGTTATTCATTTAATCATGCATTATTCTTTTATTTATACATATCATCTGAACTTATTATTTTTCAAATGATTTACAAAGACAAAGCAAATTACAAGGTTCATGACTAAACATTTTCTTAAACAGAAGTCATGAATCTTATTTTAACAAAACCTATGTACTCGCCAGCATTTCTTTGCTGACCCCGTTTTCACATGTGTTTCAGGTATTTTTGAAAGATATCGATTGATAGGATGCATGCTCACATAGGACTGGACAAGGCCTTAGTGACTCAATAACAATGATAGACTATGTTTAAATTGTGTATTTAGATTTCCAGACGATGTAATTAACCAATGTTTAATAAAACGAAACACTTTTTGGTATCCATGGTTATGAAACATTAAATTCTATTACAACACTCCCCGACGTTTCCGCCACGTTTTGTATGTTATACGTGGTCGGGGTGTGACAGAAAAGATGGTATCAGAGCCAATGGTTATAGGGAATTAGGTTATTAGTAATGCTTTGACCTAGTCTATAACCTTCTTAGGACCCTAACGCGAGTTTACTTGCGTTTAGTCATAAAACAATACCGTCACCTATCCTTAGGCGACGACCACAACAAGAACATAAAATTCAAAACCGCTTTGAAAACTAATCATCTGTTCTAGGATGATTGATTACTAGGTTTTGAACCCTCTATTGTAAGGTTTAGAACCCTCTATTGTAAGGTTTTGAACCCTTTGTTATATGGTTTTGAACCCCTTTGAGTTTTCAAAATCTCGTCAAGGTTTTGGGTTTTAAATAATGTGAACACGTGCAAACTGGAAGGGTGAATGCCTGTATTCTGGGTTTTCTGTCTAGGCAAGCACTTCGTATATATCTCATCAGACGCGAGACCAGTTGTGCTTACCTGGGAATTCTTGGGATGAGTGTTCACTTATAGGCGAGCATGTCTTCGCGATACATTATTTTTGATCCATTTACTTTGGTTAGTCACTGTGTGTCGGTTGTTGCTTTGTAGTAACAAACAAATGACCACTATCCTTGCTTTCATCAGATTTGTTTCATCTCATTCTTTTCGTCAAATTCTCTCACTCGTTTCCTTTCATGTTTCCTCTTTTAGAATTCCTCCTCGACGCGAAAGCCAGATAGCGACTGCCGAGTTGGCAGAAATCATTGCGCAGCAAATGGCTGCTCAATTCCTAAACCTCTTTGCTCAATGGAACCAAGCCAACAACAACAACAATGTTACATGCAAATACAAGGATTTTAACCAGGCTAAACCACTCAAGTTTAGTGGTTCTGAAGGAGCGACTGGGCTTCTTCAATGGTTCGAGAGCATTAAGAATACTTTCTGCCACGTGCAGTGTCCTGATAATCGCAAGGTCGAGTTTTCTTCGAGTGTGTTTCAGAAGAGGGCTCTCACATGGTGGAACGGGGTTATGAGGGATCGTGGTGCAGAAGTTGCTCTAGCACAGACATGGGCTGAACTTAGGGCTCTTATGATGAGGGAATTCTGTCCTCGTCATGAGCAGCGAGCTTTGGAGAAGGAATTTGATGAGTTGAAGCAAGATAGTGGTGAGCACAGGGCGTATACTGATAGGTTTGAGGAGTTGAGTCTGCTTTGCCCGACAATGGTTACCCCACTCGACAAGGCTATCGAAAGGTACATCGACGGCCTACCTGACTCGGTACAAGACATCCTTACTGGTAGTAGCCCTACCACACTCCGTCAGGCGATCGAGTTAGCTGCGACATTGACTGAGTCGCAGATTCGGAAGAATAAGTTACACAGAAAGGGTGACAAGGGTAAGAAGCAGGGGTCTGACAAGGAGGATAGCAAGAAAGGTCCAAACAAGAAGGGTAAGGAAGGTGAGACGTCAAAGAAATCAAGAAAGCGAAAGGGTGTTCAGAACTTTGCTGTTACATCACAGACTGCTCAGAACCCGCGGAACCCACCAGCTCAGCCACCTGCAAAGAAAGCATATGCCAGTACCGCACCTCATTGTGCACGCTGCAACGGTCATCACGCGGTACAACAAGCTTGCTGGCAATGCACGACGTGTGGTAAACTTGGGCATTTGGCCAATGTTTGTCGTTTGGGACAAAATCAGGCTGCTCAGGTTCAAGCTCCGGTTCAAGGGAATGCTGCGAGATTCCCACTGGGGTCATGTTTCAACTGCGGAGAGATTGGTCACTTCCGCCACAACTGGCCGAGACTGGTAAATGCAAATGCTAACGCAAACCCAAATGCGAACGTCAACGTCAATGTGGATCCAGCACGTGGTCGAGTGTTTAACATCAATGAGGCACTCAATGATGAAGGAGTGAAAAATTAGCATTTTGTATTTCCTCTGGTTGTTATCTTGTAACATTTAAAGACAATGCGGTTGTTATATAAATAAAAATTTGTGGTTTTATTTTTTTAACTAATGCAATTGCATGAATGTTTGATCCAACCTTATGATGTCAACACAAAGACAAAACTACTCGTGTGGTTCTGTCATTTTTATAATCACTTGTGATCTCCCTAAGAATCTCAAACACTTGTTTCTTTTAAATCTAAAGTATCTTATCGTCTTGCACCGTTCGAGATGCAAGAATTATCAAAACAGCTTCAATAGTTGTCTGATAAAGGATTCATCCGTCCGAACTTTTCACCTTGGAGAAACTCCTATCCTCTTTGTGAAAAGAAAAAATAGATCTTTTCGAATGTATATCGATTAACGTAAGCCTAGTAAGCTTACCATCAAGAATCGATATCCCCTACCTTAAATTAACGATTTCTCCGATCAACTGCATAGCGTTTCATGCTTTTCCAAGATCGATTTGCGTTTTGGGTATCATCAACTTCGTATTCTCGAAGAAGATGTTCCCAAAACGGCTTTCTACACGAAGTATGGCCATTACGAGTTTACAGTCATGCCTTTAGGGTTGACAAATGCTCCAGCCATCTACCTGGACTTAATAAATAGAGTCTGCAAGCCTTATTTGGATCAGTTCGTCATTGTTGTTATTGATGACATCTTGATCTATTCATGTCCCGAGCTAATCACAATCAACACCTTCGTTGACATTGGAACCCCTAAAGAAGGAACAAACTTTTCGCTAAATCCTCCAAGAGGAAATTTTAGCTTAAAGAAGTTCAATTTTTGGGTCATGTAGTCAACAAGCAGGGTATTCATGTGGATCCATCCAAATTGATGCAATTAAGGATTTGATTCCCAATATGCTTTAAATACCCGTGTCCAAAGATAACAAATTTAAAGGTCAAATTAAACAATTATGCGAGTATACGATTATGAGATTATGTGATATGTGTTTATGTGTTCTCTTCTATGTTTTTGTGTGATACGATTTTCAAATCCTCATAGAATCATTCATATCTTCATATGAGGGATTCATAGTAGGATATTCAAAAGGTACTACCTTAAATCCTTATGGGCTTCTACGTGGTATTTAAGACCCTTGGGTTATATAGTACCATTCCATGATTCGATGAGAGACCCTTGAGTGGTCTAGTTAAAGATTGATTCAAAATCTGGTTAAGAATGGCATGTGATGATACAGCTGAAAGGACCCTATGGTGGTCCAGTCACACTCATCACAGGTTTGTTCATTTGGTTTTACCCTACACATTATAAAATAGACTGTGTGAACTGTGCAAGGAATTGTCTAATTATAGACGCGTACATAATTATGAAATTTAGTGCATAGAAACCCAGTAGGATTTATTATGTGTAAGAACTGATAGTGACAAAAATAACAAAATGAGAACGATGTAATGGAGGTACGGTGGACGCACCAATGACACTTCATATACTTGTATATAAGTGTCCCTCTTGCATTGAAAGCATAATGTTATTTAAAGTTACTAGAAGTTCAGAACCCTAACCAGTGTTGTTTTGTCTTTTCAACTTCATGTTTTCAAGCTCTCACAAGTTTCCTCTGATTAAATTTCGGGACGAAATTTCCTAAAGTAGGGGAGACTGTAACACCTGTGCCTCCACGGCCATCAAACAAATACCAAACCAATGAAATATTGTATTTCATACTTGTGATTTGTAAAAATATGTGTATCATTTGCACATATCAATTTTTGTTCAATTTCAAACTCTAAATCGCTTTCTGGAAGGTTATGCGCGCACCAATGCGTAAATATAACCAGTTTAATGCAACAAACACTCCGCAATAGTGACATTGGCTTAACATACCATAAATAACCCTTACATAACTTAGAAATAAGTTTTGAAGGCTTTGGTATGGCAAAAACAAGTTAATTCGTCTACAGGGACTAAATTTGACAAACTGCGAAAGTATGCCAATCTGAACTGTAACAGACATTCTGGAACATGGCCATAAGTTAAACATACCATAAATATCCTTTACATAGCTTAGAAATAGGCTTTGAGGGGTTCGGTGTGCTAAAATAAACTTTAGGGTCATTCAGGGACTAAAAGCGTCAAAAAGTGCACAAGTTTGCACTTTTGCGCATAACTCACGTTCTGAATACATCCGGACATCCAAAAATTTATGTAAGCATGACTATATTATGCTTTAGTGTTTGGCTTGCCAAAAATCCATTCGTTGCGTCATTTGGATCGTTTTTCGCGCTTATGCGCATTCCGTCGTAATTAAGCGAACATCGCGTTCGTACGACCAAACGAACCAACACCCGGCATATTTTTGAGCATGTTTCATGTCCACAATGTTTAGGTATCATTTTAGGGCCTTAAAGTTGGCTTTACGGGCCTTAGAAGTGTCGGAAATGGCTTAAATACACAACAGGGACCAAAACTGTCATTTTTGAAACTTATTTTCTGATCAGAACCCCCATGCGGCCCGCATTAGTTTTGGTGTATCCTGAAGCGGGCCCACTTTTCCAATGGTGAGTGGCAAATGAGCTACCATAAGGTTCCGACAAGTGTACGGCTTTGATCGTGCCCACTTTTCCAAGAAACGATCTTAACGGTTCTCCGAATACTATAAATACCCATTCACCCCCATTGCAAAAACCACTAGAATCTGGATTTGAGAAGCTCTAAGTTGAAACCATTGTTTCATACCTGAGCTACTTGGATCGAGGTTAGCATTCGGGGACCCTTCGTAAGTATTCTTTCGTTCTTTTATTGCTTTTCGAGTCTTTTCAAGTCTGAAAGTCAAACTTTGTTTGACTTTCTGCATTGACCAGTTTATGGTCAATGCGAAGTTCGTTTGAACTTCGCAACGTGAGTGTAATCACGTTGGTTATAGTCCCTTGGGACTATGCCTACTGATTACCACGTTGTCTAGGGTCGTAGGGTAAGCGATCTAATAAATCGCTTATACCTTCGAACCCGACCCATTTGGTCGATCATTAGGATCCGACCAAATACATTAGGTGATCATAGTAGGTAGGGAATAACCTTCCGAGGTTATACCTTATGGTCGCTTCGTTTAAGTAGTTGTATGATAGGTAGTTTATATGCCTTAGGTAAATTACCAGAATACCCTTTTCATGTATAATTGGTAATTAAGCATATGTAACCTAAAATTTTGTCACATAACTGATTATGTAACATGTTTAGGCATATAACACTTGTCATAGGACTAGTTAGATGGTCCGAACGCGTTTCACGCACACGACGCATTAACGTAGCATAAGCTACCTTAATGGGTCGCGATGGGTCGAAAGCACTTAGGTTAGGTTTCATGTAGTATGCAGGCCTTGTTAAACCATATCATATGAGTTCCAATACTCATTTGGTTTACCAAGCCTTATCCTATCCGATCTCCCGATTTAAGTCCGGTTTATTTATATAGTTTTAGATTGCCGACTGATTCCGTGCTCCCTCAAGCTTTGTTTGGTTGTTGTTCAAGACCTCTAAGCATTCTCAGGCGAGTACATTATTCCCCTCTTTTACTATTTTCAACTGTTTTGGGGTGACTCATATGTGCTAATTGTCTTAACAAGGATTTCAAGAACGATTACAATGGCTTCAATAACAATTACAATGTGGTTTCAAGAACGATAACAATGGTTTCAAAAACAATTACAATGGTTACAAAAACAATTACAATGGTTTCAAGAACGATTTCAATAAAGTGAACAAATTTGTTGGTTGTAGTTACATAACCGATGACATTCATTAGCAATGATCAAGCCGACCAGTATTAGGTTATGGTACCATAGGATCTGACAAATCCCGTTGTTCTCTATACCCATGGTTATGTGTGGGTATTTTGGGTAACGACTGAATCTGTAATTATTAATTTACCCTTTGGTAAGGGTTTGTTAAGAACGAGAACGAGAACGAGTTGGAACGATGAACGAGTCAAGAAGGTTTGAATGTTATTAGAAAATCGACCATTAAGTAGTTTCACAATTAAAACAAGAACGATTTGAACGATTAAAACAAGAACGATTTGAACGATTAAAACAACAAGAACAATTTGAACGATTTCACAAAATGTTTTAACGATTGGGTAAACATTTGGACATGATTTACATTTGATCATGCATTTCCACGAAACATAGTATTGATTTAAACCAAGTTTTACTTCAATACTTTGTTGTGTGCGTTTCACCTATGGTTTAGTTGATGCTTTTCACTAGCCATACATATCATGTTGGTTATACATTACATGGTTTACATTTGACACAAACACTTTTGACATTGGTTATACATAACATGATTTACATCTTGACATAAACATTTTGGTATACTATCCAATACATTTGACAATTTGTTTAAACATAGACATCTTACATTGGTGGTTTGTTTGGGTAAGTGATTTGAGTAACGGTGCGTGTGTAATATGATACAAGCATGGTGGATACGCCGCTGGTACTTCCTATATATAAGTGGTTGTATGGTATTACATATTGTAGCGTTCTTTGAATCATTTCAGTTTGAGACATAGAACATTTTATACAAGTAACATACTTTTCACAAGACATTGATTTACAAACAACTTATCTTATACAAACTCATTTTACATGGTTATTCATTTAATCATGCATTATTCTCTTATTTATACATATCATCTGAACTTATTATTTTTCAAATGATTTACAAAGACAAAGCAAATTACAAGGTTCATGACTAAACATTTTCTTAAACAGAAGTCATGAATCTTATTTTAACAAAACCTATGTACTCGCCAGCATTTCTTTGCTGACCTCGTTTTCACATGTGTTTCAGGTATTGTTGAAAGATATCGATTGATAGGATGCATGCTCACATAGGACTGGACAAGGCCTTAGTGACTCAATAACAATGATAGACTATGTTTAAATTGTGTATTTAGATTTCCAGACGATGTAAATAATCAATGTTTAATAAAACGAAACACTTTTTGGTATCCATGGTTATGAAACATTAAATTCTGTTACAACACTCCCCGACGTTTCCGCCACGTTTTGTATGTTATACGTGGTCGGGGTGTGACAGTGTGCATACTTAGTACATTGTTTTACATTGCTTTTCTGTTGCATACGCTCATCCAGCATATGAACACATTATATTACATTTTGAACCGTTGTAACCATTTAACTATGTAAACCGTCGTAACCATTTGATTATGTGAACCGTTTGTAACTGTTGAACCGTGTGAACCGTTTGTAACTGTTGAACCGTGTGAACCGTTTGTAATTGTTGAACCGTGTGAACCGTTTGTAACTGTTGAACCGTGTGAACCAATTGTATCTGTTGACATGATTTACATTTGACAATAGACATTTGACTATACATAAACATTTCTACAATTGTTAAACTTTACATCTTGGTGGTTTGGTTTGAGTAAGTGATTAAGTAACGAGGCGTGTGTAATATGATACAAGCATGGTGGATACGCCGCCGGTACTTCCTATATATAAGTGTTTGTATGGTATTACATATCGGAGCGTTATTTGAACCATTTCAGTTTGAGACATATAACATTTTATACAAATATCATACTTTTCACAAGACATTGATTTACAAACAACTTATCTTATACAAACACATTTTTACATGGTTATTCATTTAACCAGACATTTATTTATACATATCATCTGATCTTATCGTTCTTCAAATTATTTACAAGACAAAGCAAATCACAAGGTTTATGACTAAACATTTTCTCAAACATAAGTCATGAAATCTGTTTTCACAAAACCTATGTATCTCACAGGCATTTTTATGCTGACGTACCTATTTTCACATGTGTTTTCAGGAGATGATGCATATGATTTATCAAGACATACTTAGGCGGACCTGTGCCTTAGTGACTTAAAACGAGACAAGAACTAGTTAATTTATGTTATATACTCTTTGTTTCTGTTTAAAACAATGTAAACTTTCATGTTTGATTAATAAAACGAAACTTCAATTGCCATGGATTTGAAACAATTAATTCTGTTACAACACTCTCCGACATTTCCGCCACGTTTTGTATGTTCTACGTGGTCGGGGTGTGACACTTCTACCTCCTTCTCTCTGGCTATAAACGGGAATCTGCATGGGTATTTTAAAGGAAAGCGGGGATTAAGACAGGGTGATCCAATGTCTCCGTACTTGTTTACGTTAGTTATGGAGGTGCTTTCTCTGATCCTTCAGAAGCAGGTGGCTTTATCGTCGGAATACAGGTTTCACAACAAATGTGATAAACTAACAATCATAAACCTCTGCTTTGCGGATGATCTATTTCTGTTCACTAGAGGGGATCATAGATCAGCTAGAGTTGTCATGGGTGCATTAAACTTATTCAAAAATATGTCGGGGCTGGTGCCAAGCATGTCGAAGAGCACAGTGTATTTTGGGAATGTGACGGATGGGGTGAAGGCTCAGATTAAGAGTATCACGCATTTTGAGGAGGGCGAATTACCTGTTCGGTATCTTGGGGTTCCTTTGATATCCACTCAGTTGCATTATAAAGATTGTAAAAGACTTATTGAAAGTTTAGAGTCTCGTATTACAGATTGGAAAAACAAATGGTTGTCGTTTGCGGGGAGGTTACAGCTGATTAGATCGGTCCTCTCTTTGATACATGTATATTAGGCTTTGATGTTTGTCCTTCTGAAACGTATTATTCATGAGATTGAGGATAGGATGCGACGTTTTCTATGGGCTCAAGGTAACAACATTAGAGGTAAAGCTAAAGTTCAGTGGAAGTCAGTGTGCTTGCCAAAGTGTGAAGGTGGGCTAGGTATTAGAAGAGTCGGAGATATGAATAATGCTCTCATGGTCAATCACATATGGAGTTTGTTATCTCTTCGAGAATCCTTATGGGTCAAATGGATCCACTCGTATCGTATTCGTAGTAGAAGCTTTTGGGATGTTCCGGTTGGAAACAATATTGCCTGGAGCTGGAGGAAAATGCTTGGTCTTAGACATTTCCTTAGAGATCATATATGGATAAACGTGGGAAATGGTACTAGAACATTTGCTTGGTTTGATAAATGGGATGACATATGTCCGATAGCGAGGATGATTACTTCGAGAATTATAGCGAATGCCGGTTTCAGTATGACTACTAAATTGGCGGAGGTTTGTGAACATAGTGAATGGCTTTGGCCAGACTCTTGGATGGCTCGATACCCTGCTCTTACTCAGCTTCGGATTGTTATAATGGATCAGACAAGACAAGATAGACTGGAGTGGAAAACAAATCTGGGCCAGAGAGTGGAGTTTAACACGGCTACGGCTTGGGATGATATTCGGTTTAGGCAGAATGAAGTACCTTGGGCCAAGCTAGTTTGGTTTCCGCAGGCGATACCCCGCCACTCGTTTCTAATGTGGCTTCTGGTGCAAAAAAAGTTGAAGACTCAAGATGTCACACCCTGACTTTTGCGGAAGCGTGATTATGGTGTGACTTTCTTAATATCATTGCATTCAATCATAACAATGCTATATGATAAAAACATGAGATGTTTATCCATTAAAAGAGTTTAGAAAATACCACAACAACATTGTCAGAAAACATCAATACCAATTTAAGTTACAAACCATTACGTGATTTAACGAGTTCACAAGACTCAACAAAAGTACCTAAAGAAAACCTGAGTTTAGAATCATGTATCCCGTCCAGGAAAGGAATACACCCTCTAAACTCAACAACCCTGGATAACATCCTTATTCTTACGTAGCTTAACAACACATGCATACCCTTCCAGATCCACTAGTTTCCTGAAATACATGTAGTTTGAAAAATCAACAAAAGTTGAGCGAGTTCATGTGTTTGTTTGTGTGTATGTATAAGCCTTTGAAAACATTGTAAGTATGTATGTAAGTCCCTGGTATGTAGCAATAAGGAAAAAGAGATCACCAATGGTTTGCAAGGCCATTGATATGTGTGAAGTGATGCAGGAAGACTCAAACCTAGCAGATTTCGTAGGTAAGACATAGTCACCTCATGGTCCACTCAGCAGGCTCAGGAGTGGGGCTCGCTGTCACACCCCGACCACGTGGAACATACAAAACGTGGCGGAAATGTCGGGGAGTGTTGTAACAGAATTAATTGTTTCAAATACATGGCAATTGAAGTTTTGTTTTATTGATTAAAAGTGTTACAATGCCTGAACAAACAAAGAAATACAACATAATTAACTAGTCTTGCATCTTTTATTGTCACTAAAGCCCAAGTCTGCCTATGTGTATCTTGATCATCTTATGCAACAGTTCCTGAAAAACACATGTGAAAATAGGTACGTCAGCATAAAAATGCCTGTGAGATACATAGGTTTTGTGAAAATAAGATTCATGACTTATGTTTGAGAAAATGTTTAGTCATGAACCTTGTTATTTGCTTTGTCTTTTAAATCATTTGAAAAACGATAAGATCAGATGATAAGTATAAATAAATGTAAGGTTAAATGAATAACCAAGTAAAATATGTTTGCATAAGATAAGTTGTTTATAAATCAATGTCTTGTGAAAAGTATGTTATTTGTATGAAATGTTCTATGTCTCAAACTGAAATGATTCAAATAACGTTACGACATGTAATACCATACAAACACTTATATATAGGAAGTACCAGCGGCGTATCCACCATGCTTGTATCATATTACTCACGCATCGTTACTTAATCACTTAATCAAACCAAACCAAACAATGTAAAATGTTCATGTCAAGATGTAAATCATGTCAAAATGTCTATGTCAAATATCCATGTCAAATGTCTATGTCAAATATCCATGTCAAATGTCCATGTCAAATGTCTATGTCAAATATCCATGTCAAATGTGTCAAATATCCATGTCAAATGTCTATGTCAAATATCCATGTCAAATGTCTATGTCAAATATCCATGTCAAATGTCTATGTCAAAATGTCATGTATGGCAAGTGAAAGGTCTCAACTAAACCATATGCACAAAAACAAAGTATTGAAGTAAAACTTGGTTTAAATCAAAGCTATGTTTTGTGTAAATGCATGCAACTATTTAATATAAACATTTATGCGGTATTGTGAAAATGCATACATCCAAGCCTGGCGACTGTGGTGATAAACCCTTTAAACAAATTAAAGGTCTATCTGTCTTATGTCAACGAATTCGGTCATTCCTTTCTGTCCCCTTACCCTGGGATGTCCGGAACGGGAGTTGTCAATTCCTATGGTACCACTACCTACTAACGAACGGCGTAGCTAGTGTTAATGGATATATTGTCCCATGTAAACAAACCAAATGTCATAACAAAATGTGAGCATGTGAAAACGATGCACTAAGTATGTAATCAAATGAACATACGTAGCGTGAAATGTCATGTAAAACGATGTACTAAGTAATGCACACAATGGGCACACCTAGCATGAAATGTCATGTAAAACGATGTACTAAGTAATGCACACAATGGGCACACCTAGCATGAAATGTCATGTAAAACAATGTACTAAGTAATGCACACAATGGGCACACCTAGCATAAGATGAAATGAAATCATGTACTATAATGTACTAACGAACATAGCATGTATATGATGTGAAAACAGGAAAGCATGAAAGTAACAAGTAGGCACATGTGTTCCACCCCAAAACAGTTTGGAAAACAGTAAAAGAGGGGTCTATGTACTCACTTGAGATTGCTCAGAAGTCCTTGAGTAACAACCAAACAATGCTAGAGATCGCGGATATCAAACGGCACCTAATATAGGTAACTATGTTAATTAACCGGACCTAGATCGGAAGATCGGGTAGCATTAGGGTTTGTAAACCAAACGAGTGTAGAGACTCGTGTCATTTTGGTTTAACAAAGCCTACATACTAAATGAAACTTAACCTAATTGTATACGATCCATTACGACCCGTTTAGGAAGCTTATGCTACTTTAACGCGTCGTGCTCGTGAAACGCGTTCGGACCGCCTAACTAGTCCTATGACAAGTGTTATATGCCTAAACATGTTACATAATCAGTTATGTGACAAAAGTTTAGGTTACATATGCTTAATTACCAATTATACATGAAAAGGGTATTCTGGTAATTTACCTAAGGCATATAAACTACCTATCATACAACTACTTAAACGATGTGACCATAGGGTATAACCTCGGAAGGTTATGCCCTATACTAGGGTCACCTAATGTATTTGGTCGGATCCTAATGATCGACCAAACTGGGTCGGGTTCGAAGGTATAGGCGATTTATTAGATCGCCTACCCTACGACCCTAGACAACGTGGTAATCAGTGGGCATAGTCCCAAGGGACTATAACCAACGTGATTACAATCACGTTGCGAAGTTCAAACGAACTTCGCATTGACCATTACTGGTCAACGCTGAAAGTCAAACAAAGTTTGACTTTCTGACTCGAAAAGCAGTAAAATAAGGAAAAGAACGAAAGAATACTTACGAAGGGTCCCCGAATGCTAATCCCGATCCAAGAACTCAGGTATGAAACAATGGTTTCAACTTAGAGCTCTCAAAATCAGAATTCTTGTAAGAAATGCAATGGGGGGCATGGGGTATATATAGTTTTCGGTCCACCGTTGAGATCGTTTGATGGAAAACGTGCCATGATCCAACCCGTACACTTGTCGGAAACTAATGGTAGCTAAAAATGGTTCTTATCCGCTGACTAGACGATAGGAAATGTGTGGACACGAATCAACCAGTTGCAACTTGCAACAAAAACAATGAATCTGGTCAGATCATGCAGTCGCGTAGCACTACTGCCAAGGCATTAGGCAGTCGCGCTACGCTAGCACCCCTCTGTTTCAGAAATGTTTCAAAATTGACAGTTTTGGTCCCTGTTGTGTTTTAAGGCCTTTTTTCGATTCGTTTGAACCCCGTTAACCTCATTTCAAGGCTCTAAAATGAAGTTAAAGTATAGGGAACTCAAAACATGCTCAAAAATATGCCGGATGATGGTTCGTTTGGTCGTACGAACGCGATGTTCGCTTAATTACGACGGAATGCGCATAAGCGCGAAAAACGATCCAAATGACGCGATGAATGGATTTTTCTTATGGCGAACACTAAAATATAATGTAGTCATGCTTACATAAATTTTTGGATGTCCAGATGTATTCAGAACGTAAGTTATGCGCGAAAATGCAAACTTGTGCACTTTTTTGACACTTTTAGTCCCTGAATGTCCCAAAAGTTTATTTTAGCACACCAAACCCCTCAAAGCCTATTTCTAAGCTATGTAAAGGATATTTAAGGTGTGTTTAACTTATGGTCATGTTCCGGAATGTCTGTTGCAGTTCAAATTGGCATACTTTCGCAGTTTGTCAAGTTTAGTCCCTGTAAGCGAATTTACTTTGATTTCACCACACCAAACCTTCCAAAACTTATATCTAAGTTATGTATAGGTTATTTAAGGTATGTTAAGCCTATTTCACTATTCCGGAGTGTTCGTTGCATTAAACTGGTTATATTTACGCATCGGTGCGCGTATAACCTTCAAGAAAGCGATTTAGGGTTTGGAATTGAACAAGAGTTGATATGTGTAAACGATACACATATTTTTACAAATCCCAAGTATGAAATATAATATTTCATTGGTTTGGTATTTGTTTGATGGCCGTGAAGGCACAGGTGTTACAGTCTCCCCTACTTTAGGAAATTTCGTCCCGAAATTTATTTAGAGGAAACTTGTAAGAATTTAAAACATGAAGTTGAAAAGATCAAACAACATTGGTTAGGGTTCTTGAACTTCTAGTAACCTTAATAACATTATGTTTGCAATGTAAGAGGGACACTTATATACAAGTATATGAAGCGTCATTGGTGCGTCCACCATGCCTCCATTACATCGTTCTCATTATGTTATTGTTGTCACTATCGGTTCCTTCACATAATAAATCTTACTGGATTCCTGTGCACCAAATTTCATAATTATGTGCGCATCCATAATTAGAGAATTCCTTGCACAGTTCACACAGTCTATTTTATAATGTGTAGGGTAAAACCAAATGAACAATCCGGTGATGAGCGTGACTTAGACCGCCATAGAGTCCTTTAGACTAAATCAATAAATGATTTAAATAGACTATCAAGGAGTCTGTCCAGCTACATCACTAGATGTCATTCTTTAACCAGATTGCGAATCAATCTTTTGACTAGACCACTAAAAAGGGTCTGGAGTGGTACTATAAAATCCAAGGGTCTTAACTATTACATAGAAGCCCATTAAGGATTTTAAGGTAGTACCTTTTGAATATCCTGCTACGAATCCCTCATATGAAGATATGAAAGATCCTGCAAGGATTTGGATAAAGAATATCCAGAGTATTAAAAACACCAAAAATGCATAAAAGAAACATAAGATGAGTAAACACATAGTCACATAACCACAAAATTGTTTAACTAGAAGTTTGTTCTGCTAACAGAGTACATGTATTTAAAGCACACTAGGAATCCATTCAGCGGATTTCATTTGGTACTTTAAACGTTATCAAGAATCTAGCTATAAAGATAGAAAGATTTTTGAAGAGAAAATTCGATTTCGATTATAAAGAATCGAAATGTTCGAATTAAGGTATATAAGGAATCCAATTAAGGACTCTGATTTGAATGATGATTATCCACAAGGGTCTAATTGTGAAGATAAAAAGATCCCATATGAATTTTAGAAGTTGAAGATGTTTTGAAACCTTGCACTGGATGTGCTTGGGTCAAAACATGATGTAAAAATGTTTATGAAGTTGAGATGCTTGATATGTCAAGGCGACATATGAAGCAGAATTTTGAAGGTTAAGTCAATGTATGAGGAAAATATTTTTTTGAAAACTATGCATGGGGTTCTTTTAAGAAAAATGTGTTTAACGTTTTTGAAACCTTATATATAATACTTTTTGAAATCATAAAGTAGGTGTATTAGGTAGATATATTTACAAAAATGTTTTAAAATCATGCGAGATGAATTTTGAAATTATGTATAAGGTTTTTGAAAGACATGAATGATGCTTTTCGAAATCATGCACTTGATCAGAAAATGTATTGTGTTAATATTGTCTTCAGACTATATGAAATATTTTGAAATTAGAAAGGTTGGTTTTGATAACATGGCCAATGTTTTTGAAATAACATAGACAATGCATCTAGAAAAATTGTTTTCAAACTATATGAAATATTTTGAGATCATGAAGATGGTTTTGAAATACTTGTACTGTGAATGTTGAAAAAAATCAGAACGTAATGGGTATGAGATTTGAAAATATCCTTAGTTATCCAACCAAGGATTCAAAAATACAGATGTGTAAAAAGCATGATTACTCATAATGTCACTTTATTTTCTGTACTTCGCATCTTAGAATGAAACGAGTACTTAAAATTTTCAAGGGAATCATGAGCAATCATTTGAAAGAGAGAAATCACAAGAGTAGTTTGTAAGGAACATAGTTCCTTGATGTAGGTATCATAGGAAAAATCATACACACAAGTAATTACACTCGTATATCAGAACTGTGAACAACAACTTTTATTTATGAACAAGACATATTGTTTCACAATACACGAAAACAAAAGAAACAAAGGCATTAGACAGCACATCCTTTGTTCAGCCGAATGCTCATCCAAGAGTTGGATTCGCATTAACATTTGCATTCACCAGTCTCGGACAGTTGTGGCGGAAGTGACCAATCTCTCCGCAGTTGAAACAGGAACCCATTGGGAATCTTGCAGCATTCCCTTGAACCGGAGCTTGGACCTGAGAAGCCTGATTTTGTCCCATACGACAAACATTGGCCAAATGCCCAAGTTTACCACACGTCGTGCATTGCCAGCAAGCTTGTCGTACCGCGTGATGACCGTTGCAGCGTGCACAATGAGGTGCGGTACCGGCATATGCTTTCTTTGCAGGTGGTGTTGCCACCCGGATGGGTCCTGCTTGATTTGCTACTGCCGCAGTTGGACAAACCCTTGCCGTATGACCTATGAGTCCACAAGTTTGGCATTTGCGGCACTTCACACTAGCCTGATGATGAAGGCTACATTGGTTGCACAAGGGTGCAGTTCCGTTGTATGGCTTCCTAGCTGGTGGCCTTGCCACTTGGCTTGGTCCAGCTTGATTAGGTGTAACCGCTGCGGGTTTCCTTGAAGCCTTACGCTTCCTTGATGTTGTTGCAAGCCTGACTACTGCTTCCTTTGGTGTCTCTTGAGTGGCTTCATTGTCGAGACGAGAGGCTTCATTTTTAAGACGAGCCATGGCAATGCCTAGATCCACAGTCTTCTGAATCACTTCGCCAATTTGCTGGACAAATTTGGCTGTTCGCTCGGGCGTTTGACCAGTGCCAAGAGGAATAGACATTCTAGAAGAAAATGAAAGACAGAGGAAGAAACGAGTGAAAGGTTATTGGATAATCAATACAGAATGGTAACGAATGAAAATTGTGATCATTTGTTTGTTACCTAAGGCAAACAAATGAGATGGTGACAAATCAAAGTAAATAGGTCAAAAATAATGTATCACGAAGACATGCTCGCCTATAAGTGAACACTCATCCCAAGAATTCCCAGGTAAGCACAACTGGTCTCGCGTCTGATGAGATGTATACGAAGTGCTTGCCTAGACAGAAAACCCAGAATACAGGCATTCACCCTTCCAGTTTGCACGTGTTCACATTATTTAAAACCCAAAACCTTGACGAAGTTTTGAAAACTCAAAGGGGTTCAAAACCATATAATAGAGAGTTCAAAACCTTACAATAGAGGGTTCAAAACCTAGTAATCAATCATCCTAGAACAGATGATTAGTTTTCAAAGCGGTTTTGAAATTTATGTTCTTGTTGCGGTTGTCGCCTAAGGATAGGCGACAGTATTGTTTTATGACTAAACGCAAGTAAACTCGCGTTAGGGTCCTAAGAAGGTTATAGACTAGGTCAAAGCATTACTAATTACTAATAACCTAATTCCCTATAACCATTGGCTCGGATACCATCTTTTCTGTCACACCCCGACCACGTGGAACATACAAAACGTGGCGGAAATGTCGGGGAGTGTTGTAACAGAATTAATTGTTTCAAATCCATGGCAATTGAAGTTTCGTTTTATTGATTAAAAGTGTTACAATGCCTGAACAAACAAAGAAATACAACAGAATTAACTAGTCTTGCATCTTTTATTGTCACTAAAGCCCAAGTCTGCCTATGTGTATCTTGATCATCTTATGCAACAGTTCCTGAAAAACACATGTGAAAATAGGTACGTCAGCATAAAAATGCCTGTGAGATACATAGGTTTTGTGAAAATAAGATTCATGACTTATGTTTGAGAAAATGTTTAGTCATGAACCTTGTTATTTGTTTTGTCTTTTAAATCATTTGAAAAACGATAAGATCAGATGATAAGTATAAATAAATGTAAGGTTAAATGAATAACCAAGTAAAATATGTTTGCATAAGATAAGTTGTTTATAAATCAATGTCTTGTGAAAAGTATGTTATTTGTATGAAATGTTCTATGTCTCAAACTGAAATGATTCAAATAACGTTACGACATGTAATACCATACAAACACTTATATATAGGAAGTACCAGCGGCGTATCCACCATGCTTGTATCATATTACTCACGCATCGTTACTTAATCACTTAATCAAACCAAACCAAACAATGTAAAATGTTCATGTCAAGATGTAAATCATGTCAAAATGTCTATGTCAAATATCCATGTCAAATGTCTATGTCAAATATCCATGTCAAATGTCCATGTCAAATGTCTATGTCAAATATCCATGTCAAATGTGTCAAATATCCATGTCAAATGTCTATGTCAAATATCCATGTCAAATGTCTATGTCAAATATCCATGTCAAATGTCTATGTCAAAATGTCATGTATGGCAAGTGAAAGGTCTCAACTAAACCATATGCACAAAAACAAAGTATTGAAGTAAAACTTGGTTTAAATCAAAGCTATGTTTTGTGTAAATGCATGCAACTATTTAATATAAACATTTATGCGGTATTGTGAAAATGCATACATCCAAGCCTGGCGACTGTGGTGATAAACCCTTTAAACAAATTAAAGGTCTATCTGTCTTATGTCAACGAATTCGGTCATTCCTTTCTGTCCCCTTACCCTGGGATGTCCGGAACGGGAGTTGTCAATTCCTATGGTACCACTACCTACTAACGAACGGCGTAGCTAGTGTTAATGGATATATTGTCCCATGTAAACAAACCAAATGTCATAACAAAATGTGAGCATGTGAAAACGATGCACTAAGTATGTAATCAAATGAACATACGTAGCGTGAAATGTCATGTAAAACGATGTACTAAGTAATGCACACAATGGGCACACCTAGCATGAAATGTCATGTAAAACGATGTACTAAGTAATGCACACAATGGGCACACCTAGCATGAAATGTCATGTAAAACAATGTACTAAGTAATGCACACAATGGGCACACCTAGCATAAGATGAAATGAAATCATGTACTATAATGTACTAACGAACATAGCATGTATATGATGTGAAAACAGGAAAGCATGAAAGTAACAAGTAGGCACATGTGTTCCACCCCAAAACAGTTTGGAAAACAGTAAAAGAGGGGTCTATGTACTCACTTGAGATTGCTCAGAAGTCCTTGAGTAACAACCAAACAATGCTAGAGATCGCGGATATCAAACGGCACCTAATATAGGTAACTATGTTAATTAACCGGACCTAGATCGGAAGATCGGGTAGCATTAGGGTTTGTAAACCAAACGAGTGTAGAGACTCGTGTCATTTTGGTTTAACAAAGCCTACATACTAAATGAAACTTAACCTAATTGTATACGACCCATTACGACCCGTTTAGGAAGCTTATGCTACTTTAACGCGTCGTGCGCGTGAAACGCGTTCGGACCGCCTAACTAGTCCTATGACAAGTGTTATATGCCTAAACATGTTACATAATCAGTTATGTGACAAAAGTTTAGGTTACATATGCTTAATTACCAATTATACATGAAAAGGGTATTCTGGTAATTTACCTAAGGCATATAAACTACCTATCATACAACTACTTAAACGATGTGACCATAGGGTATAACCTCGGAAGGTTATGCCCTATACTAGGGTCACCTAATGTATTTGGTCGGATCCTAATGATCGACCAAACTGGGTCGGGTTCGAAGGTATAGGCGATTTATTAGATCGCCTACCCTACGACCCTAGACAACGTGGTAATCAGTGGGCATAGTCCCAAGGGACTATAACCAACGTGATTACAATCACGTTGCGAAGTTCAAACGAACTTCGCATTGACCATTACTGGTCAACGCTGAAAGTCAAACAAAGTTTGACTTTCTGACTCGAAAAGCAGTAAAATAAGGAAAAGAACGAAAGAATACTTACGAAGGGTCCCCGAATGCTAATCCCGATCCAAGAACTCAGGTATGAAACAATGGTTTCAACTTAGAGCTCTCAAAATCAGAATTCTTGTAAGAAATGCAATGGGGGGCATGGGGTATATATAGTTTTCGGTCCACCGTTGAGATCGTTTGATGGAAAACGTGCCATGATCCAACCCGTACACTTGTCGGAAACTCATGGTAGCTAAAAATGGTTCTTATCCGCTGACTAGACGATAGGAAATGTGTGGACACGAATCAACCAGTTGCAACTTGCAACAAAAACAATGAATCTGGTCAGATCATGCAGTCGCGTAGCGCTACTGCCAAGGCATTAGGCAGTCGCGCTACGCTAGCACCCCTCTGTTTCAGAAATGTTTCAAAATTGACAGTTTTGGTCCCTGTTGTGTTTTAAGGCCTTTTTTCGATTCGTTTGAACCCCGTTAACCTCATTTCAAGGCTCTAAAATGAAGTTAAAGTATAGGGAACTCAAAACATGCTCAAAAATATGCCGGATGATGGTTCGTTTGGTCGTACGAACGCGATGTTCGCTTAATTACGACGGAATGCGCATAAACGCGAAAAACGATCCAAATGACGCGACGAATGGATTTTTCTTATGGAGAACACTAAAATATAATGTAGTCATGCTTACATAAATTTTTGGATGTCCAGATGTATTCAGAACGTAAGTTATGCGCGAAAATGCAAACTTGTGCACTTTTTTGACACTTTTAGTCCCTGAATGTCCCAAAAGTTTATTTTAGCACACCAAACCCCTCAAAGCCTATTTCTAAGCTATGTAAAGGATATTTAAGGTGTGTTTAACTTATGGTCATGTTCCGGAATGTCTGTTGCAGTTCAAATTGACATACTTTCGCAGTTTGTCAAGTTTAGTCCCTGTAAGCGAATTTACTTTGATTTCACCACACCAAACCTTCCAAAACTTATATCTAAGTTATGTATAGGTTATTTAAGGTATGTTAAGCCTATTTCACTATTCCGGAGTGTTCGTTGCATTAAACTGGTTATATTTACGCATCGGTGCGCGTATAACCTTCAAGAAAGCGATTTAGGGTTTGAAATTGAACAAGAGTTGATATGTGTAAACGATACACATATTTTTACAAATCCCAAGTATGAAATATAATATTTCATTGGTTTGGTATTTGTTTGATGGCTGTGAAGGCACAGGTGTTACACTCGCTACACCCGAATAGATCTATCACTCATGTCCCTCGGTCCTACAACGAGGATTAATGGTCTTAAGTATCCGCCTACCCACTCACATGATCTAAGTAGTAAACCCTCCTTAAGCTAACCATACCATGTATAGAATGTTTGTAAACAATTACAACATGTATTTCACCTCCGAAGTATAAAACTGAAAACAGTTAAAAGAAAAGGGGGACATGAACTCACTGTTTTGCGTCTTCGTATCCAATGTAACTCGAAGCTCCCTCTAGAACGCACGACTATCTACTTGCGTACTATGGTCTGTTAGACGAGTGGGTCGTGCCTTGTCTTAGTATTGACTAGTGCCTTTGAGTTACGTTTTTAAAGTGTTTTTAATATATTTGTAATAACACTTCTCAAGTATTGTTATTCGCATTTCCCTCCCAAGGATGGGAGTATCTCATACTTGTGTATTCGTATTCTTGCATTGGTATATATTGCCATGTATGGGCGTCGCATTCCGGTGTATTATTCCAAATAGAGATACGTCAATATATTCCCAATATATATTTCCAAAACACTTATATTTTCAAGTCCCACTTTAGAAAATATATAATAACTTATTTTGTCCCAAAAATGATGTATCGTCCAGGAAATATATATTTTCCCAAAATCATATATATTCTAATATGCTAAGAAAATATATTTTAACTTCTCAAAAATAATATATTTTCTCTTTGTCGAAAATATGATATGCTTGGTAATATGTGCAAAAATCATATTTTCACTTCTTTCGTTTCCAAAATAGTATTTACCAAAAATATATTGTAACGGGGTCTTCCGAAATATTTCATAAGTTACGTTTTATTGTTCGGCTTCACAATATTAAATGTGTAACTTATATTTCATCCCTTGTGTAACACCTGTGTCATTTCAACCATCAAACAAATGCCCAACCAGTGAAATATTGTATTTCATACTTGGGATTTGTAAAAATATGTGTATCGTTTACACATATCAATTCTTGTTCGATTTCAAACACTATATCGCTTTCTGGAAGGTTATACGCGCACTGATGCGTAAATATAACCAGTTTAATGCAACGAACACTCCGGAATAGTGAAATAGGCTTAACATACCTTAAATAACCTATACATAACTTAGATATAAGTTTTGGAAGGTTTGGTGTGGTGAAATCAAAGTTAAATCGCTTACAGGGACTAAAGTTGACAAACTGCGAAAGTATGCCAATTTGAACTGTAACAGACCTTCCGGAACATGACCATAAGTTAAACATACCATAAATATCCTTTACATAGCTTAGAAATAGGCTTTGAGGGGTTCGGTGTGCTAAAATAAACTTTTGGGTCATTCAGGGACTAAAAGGGTCAAAAAGTGCACAAGTTTGCATTTTCGCGCATAACTTACATTCTGAATAACATCCGGACATCCAAAAATTTATGTGAGCATGACTATATTATATTTTAGTGTTCGCCTTAAGAAAAATCCATTCGTCGCGTCATTTGGATCGTTTTTCGCGCTTGTGCGCATTCCGTCGTAATTAAGCGAACATCGCGTTCGTACGGCTAAACGAACTGACATCCGAGATATTTTTGAGCATGTTTTAAGTTCCCTATACTTTAACTTCATTTTAGAGCTTTGAAATGGGGTTAACGGGCCTTAAACGTGTCAAAAATGGGCTGATTGCACTGCAGGGACCAAAATTGTAAATCTGCCAAAGTTGTTACCATACGGACCTCAACATTGGCAGCTTTGAGGTCCGTAAGGCAACCTGCAGACCAGATGCAGTGTATTAACAGCCTGTTTGCAGCTGTTTTAACCACAACCACACACTCACCACTTGCCTAATCAGCTGATAAGGACCAATTTAAGCCACCACAACTTTCCGACACTTGTACGGATGGGATCATGGCACGTTTTCCATGAAACGATCCTAACGGTTACCCGAAAACTATATATACCCATCCACCCCCATTGCATTTCTCACTAGAATTCTGATTTTGAGAGCTCTAAGTTGAAACCATTGTTTCATACCTGAGTTCTTGGATCGGGATTAGCATTCGGGGACCCTTCGTAAGTATTCTTTCGTTCTTTTCCTTATTTTTACTGCTTTTCGAGTCAGAAAGTCAAACTTTGTTTGACTTTCAGCGTTGACCAGTAATGGTCAATGCGAAGTTCGCTAGAACTTCGCAACGTGATTGTAATCACGATGGTCATAGTCCCTTGGGACTATGCCTACTGATTACCACGTTGTCTAGGGTCGTAGGGTAAGCGATCTGATAAATCGCTTATACCTCGAACCCGACCCAGTTTGGTCGATCATTAGGATCCGACCAAACACATTAGGTGACCATAGTAGGTAGGGAATAATCTTCCGAGGTTATACCCTATGGTCACATCGTTTAAGTAGTTGTATGATAGGTAGTTTATATGCCTTAGGTAAATTACCAGAATACCCTTTTCATGTATAATTGATAATTAAGCATATGTAACCTAAACCTTTGTCACATAACTGATTATGTAATATGTTTAGGCATATAACACTTGTCATAGGGCTAGTTAGGCGGTCCGAACGCGTTTCACGCGAACGACGCGTTAAAGTAGCATAAGCTACCTAAACGGGTCGTAATGGGTCGTAGACACTCAGGTTAAGTTTCATTTAGTATGTTGGCTTTGTTAAACCAAATGACACGAGTCTCTACACTCGTTTGGTTTACAAACCCTAATGCTACCCAATCTTCCGATCTAGGTCCGGTTTATTAACATAGTTACCTATACTAGGTGCCGTTTGATATCCGCGATCTCTAGCATTATTTAGTTGTCACTCAAGGACTACTGAGCAATCTCAGGTGAGTACATAGACCCCTCTTTTACTGTTTTCCAAACTGTTTTGGGGTGGAACACATGTGCCTACTTGTTACTTTCATGCTTTCCTGTTTTGACATCATATACTTGCTATGTTCATTAGTACATTATAGTACATGATTTCATTACATTTTCCTGCTAGGTGTGCCCATTGTGTGCATTACTTAGTAAATTATTCTACAAGACATTTCCTGCTAGGTGTGCCCATTGTGTGCATTACTTAGTACATTGTTTTACATGACATTTCCTGCTAGGTGTGCCCATTGTGTGCATTACTTAGTACATTGTTTTACATGACATTTCCTGCTAGGTGTGCCCATTGTGTGCATTACTTAGTACATTGTTTTACATTGCATTTTGTTGCATATGCTCATCCAGCATGTGAACACATTATACTACATTTTGAACCGTTGTATCTGTGAACCGTTTGTATCTGTGAACCGTGTGAACCGTATTTGACATAGACATTTTGACATAGACATTTGACATGGATATTTGACATAGACATTTGACATGGATATTTGACATAGACATTTGACATGGATATTTGACATAGACATTTTGACATTGTTTGGTTTGATTAAGTGATTAAGTAACGATGCGTGTGTAATATGATACAAGCATGGTGGATACGCCGCTGGTACTTCCTATATATAAGTGTTTGTATGGTATTACATATTGTAGCGTTATTTGAATCATTTCAGTTTGATACATATAACATTTTATACAAATAACATACTTTTCACAAGACATTGTTTTACAAACAACTTATCTTATACAAAAATCCATTTTTACTATGGTTATTCATTTAACCATACATTATTCATTTATTTATACATATCATCTGAACTCATTGTTTTTCAAATGATTTACAAAACAAAGCAAATTACAAGGTTCATGACTAAACATTTTCTCAAACATAAGTCATGGAACCTATTTTCACAAAACCTATGTATCTCACAGGCATTTTTATGCTGACGTACCTATTTTCACATGTGTTTTTCAGGAACTGTTGCATAAGATGATCAAGATACACATAGGCAGACTTGGGCTTTAGTGACAATAAAAGATGCAAGACTAGTTAATTATGTTGTATTTCATAGTTTGATAAGACATTGTAACACTTTTAATCAATAAAACGAAACTTCAATTGCCATGGATTTGAAACAATTAATTCTGTTACAACACTCCCCGATGTTTCCGCCACATTTTGTATGTTCTACGTGGTCGGGGTGTGACAGAAAAGATGGTATCAGAGCCAATGGTTATAGGGAATTAGGTTATTAGTAATGCTTTGACCTAGTCTATAACTTTCCTAGGACCCTAACGCGAGTTTACTGGCGTTTAGTCATAAAACAATACCGTCACCTATCCTTAGGCGACTACCACAACAAGAACATAAATTTCAAACCCGCTTTGAAAACTAATCATCTGTTCTAGGATGATTTATTACAAGGTTTTGAACCCTCTGTTATATGGTTTTGAACCCTTTGAGTTTTCAAAACTCTCGTCAAGGTTTTGGGTTTTTAATAATGTGAACACGTGCAAACTGGAAGGGTGAATGCCTGTATTCTGGGTTTTCTGTCTAGGCAAGCACTTCGTATACATCTCATCAGACGCGAGACCAGTTGTGCTTACCTGGGAATTCTTGGGATGAGTGTTCACTTATAGGCGAGCATGTCTTCGCGATACATTATTTTTGACCTATTTACTTTGATTATTCACCGAGGTCGTTTGTTGCTTTGTAGTAACAAACAAATGACCACTATCCTTGCTTTCATCAGATTTGTTTCATCTCATTCTTTTCGTCTAATCCTCTCACTCGTTTCATTTCATGTTCCTCTTTTAGAATGCCTCCTCGACGCGAAAGCCAGATAGCGACTGCCGAATTGGCAGAAATCATTGCGCAGCAAATGGCTGCTCAATTCCCAAACCTCTTTGCTCAATGGAATCAAGCCAACAACAACAACAATGGTCCATGCAATTTCAAGAGTTTTAACTCGGCGAAACCACTCAAGTTTAGTGGTTCTGAGGGAGCGACTGGGCTTCTTCAATGGTTCGAGAGCATTGAGAATACTTTCCGCCATGTGCAGTGTCCTGACAATCGCAAGGTCGAGTTTGCTTCGAGTGTGTTCCAGAAGAGAGCCCTTACATGGTGGAATGGGGTTATGAGAGATCGTGGTGCAGAAGTTGCTCTAGCACAGACATGGGCCGAACTTAGGGCTCTCATGATGAAGGAGTTTTGTCCTCGTCACGAGATCAGGGCTTTGGAAAGGGAATTTGATGATCTTAAGCAAGACAGCGGTGAGCATCGAGCCTACACGGACCGTTATGAGGAGTTAAGTCTGTTATGCCCAAACATGGTCACGCCTTTGGATAAGGCGATCGAAAAGTACATTGATGGCCTTCCAGACTCAATACAAGACATTTTGACTGGTAGCAACCCTACTACTGTTAGGCAGGCCATTGAGTTATCTGCAACCTTGACTGAATCGCAGATCAGGAAACGTAAGCTTTTCCGAAAGGGTGACAAGAAACTGGTCGAGGAATCGAAACTAATCGAGGAATCAAAGACCATGGATGAACAGACTGGATCCTCTAAGAAGTCAAAGAAGCGAAAGGCTTCTCAGAACTTCGCCGTGGTCGCTCACAATGATCAAGCCGTCCCCAACCAACCAGCTCAAACCCCTGCCAGGAAACCCTACAAAGGAACTGCACCCATGTGCAACCAATGTGGCCTACATCATCATGCTGGTGTGAAGTGCCGCACATGCCAAGTTTGCGGACTTATAGGTCATACAGCGAGGGTTTGCCCAACGGCAGCAGCACCAAATCAGATTAACGACAATCCTGCTCAAGCTCGTTTCCCACTGGGATCTTGCTACAACTGTGGCGAGATGGGCCATTTTAGTAGAAATTGGCCAAGACTTGCTGATGCAAATCCAGCGCAGGGATGAGTATCTGACCGACAGAAGATAACGCTGCTTAGAAAATAATCGAGCCTTGTGTATTATTTTCTTTTATCACAATCTATGAAACAGTTGTTGTTATTGTTGTTTATAAATAAATCTTTCATTTACATTTCTATATGTTTATGTGGTTGCATGTATAAACATATCCCATACAATACCGACAATCAAGGAACCGCATTCCTTGAAGAACAGACTACTTCCAAATTTCTTCCCTTGTATAATCTCTTGCGTTTCCACGAAAATCCTAAGTACCCGTTTCTTCCAAGAGAAACGATGTACGAGGCGCCAAGTTAATAGCAATCAATAACAAGAAAATAACAATTAAACAATTATGTGGTTATGTGCTTATGTGTTATCCTTTATGTGTCATGTGATCCAATTTATGTTATTCAAATCCTCGTAAAATCTTACATATCTTTGTGCAAGAGATTCATAGTAGGATACCCAAAGGTACTACTTAAATCCTTAATGGACTTCTACGTTGTAGTTAAAGTCCCTTGGATTATAATGTACTACTTCATAATTAGACCCCTTTTGTGGTCTAGTTAAACAGATTGATCCAAAAATCTGGTTAGGGATATCATGTGATGATATAGCTGAAAGGACTCCTTAGTGGCCTAATTAAGAAGATCCTCTGTTGATCTAATTAAAAGGACCCTATGGTAGTCTAGTCACTCTCATCTCAGGTTTGATATCTTTCCCCACAACATTTCAAAACAAACTGTGCGGACTGTGCAAGGAATTACGTAATTATGGATGCATACATAATTATGGAATTTAGTGCACAGAAATCACAGCAAGTTCTATCATGTATCAAGAGTTAACCCTATTCATTTCCAATTCTGATGAAGCATCCGTTGAGGAAAAATGAACTAGCTATTCATTTTTCACTTCTGAAGAATATCCGTTGAGGAAATGAATATCCGTTGTTTATCTTTTCATTTCCATTCTGAAGAATAACCGTTGAGGAAAATGACCCCGTTTGTTCATTTTCGTTCTAAAGAATATCCGTTGAGGAAATGAATATCCGTTGTTTATCTTTTCATTTCCATTCTGAAGAATAACCGTTGAGGAAAATGAATTATCCATTCATTTTCGTTCTAAAGAATATCCGTTGAGGAAATGAATATCCGTTGTGTAATCCTTCATTTCCAACTCTGAGGAAATAACCGTTGAAAATGACTCCGTTAGTTCATTTTCGTTTCTGAAGATTTATCCGTTGAGGAAATGAATATCCGTTGTGTAATCCTTCATTTCCAACTCTGAGGAAATAACCGTTGAAAATGACTCCGTTAGTTCATTTTCGTTTCTGAAGATTTATCCGTTGAGGAAATGAATATCCGTTGTGTAATTCTTCATTTCCAACTCTGAGGAAATAACCGTTGAAAATGACTCCGTTAGTTCATTTTCGTTTCTGAAGATTTATCCGTTGAGGAAATGAATATCCGTTGTGTAATTCTTCATTTCCAACTCTGAGGAAATAACCGTTGAAAATGACTCCGTTAGTTCATTTTCGTTTCTGAAGATTTATCCGTTTAGGAGATGAATATCCGTTGATTTTTCTTTCATTTCAAATTCTGAAGAACAAACCGTTGAGGAAAATGACCCCGTTTGTTCATTTTCGTTCTGAAGAATATCCGTTGAGGGAAATGTATATCCGTTTAGTTAATTCCTTTATTTTCCATTTCCGAAGAACCCGTTGAAGAAAGTGACTCTGCTCGTTCATTTTCGCTTCTGAAAAATATCCGTTGAGGAAAATAATCAGAATATGCTTTACATATCTTTGATGACTATTTGAAACAAAGTCATAGACAGACTCCTACGAATTAATTTCGGGACGAAATTTCCTAAAGTAGGGGAGACTGTAACACCTGTGTCATTTCAACCATCAAACAAATTCCCAACCAGTGAAATATTGTATTTCATACTTGGGATTTGTAAAAATATGTGTATCGTTTACACATATCAATTCTTGTTCGATTTCAAACACTATATCGCTTTCTGGAAGGTTATACGCGCACTGATGCGTAAATATAACCAGTTTAATGCAACGAACACTCCGGAATAGTGAAATAGGCTTAACATACCTTAAATAACCTATACATAACTTAGATATAAGTTTTGGAAGGTTTGGTGTGGTGAAATCAAAGTTAAATCGCTTACAGGGACTAAAGTTGACAAACTGCGAAAGTATGCCAATTTGAACTGTAACAGACCTTCCGGAACATGACCATAAGTTAAACATACCATAAATATCCTTTACATAGCTTAGAAATAGGCTTTGAGGGGTTCGGTGTGCTAAAATAAACTTTTGGGTCATTCAGGGACTAAAAGGGTCAAAAAGTGCACAAGTTTGCATTTTCGCGCATAACTTACGTTCTGAATAACATCCGGACATCCAAAAATTTATGTGAGCATGACTATATTATATTTTAGTGTTCGCCTTAAGAAAAATCCATTCGTCGCGTCATTTGGATCGTTTTTCGCGCTTGTGCGCATTCCGTCGTAATTAAGCGAACATCGCGTTCGTACGGCTAAACGAACTGACATCCGAGATATTTTTGAGCATGTTTTAAGTTCCCTATACTTTAACTTCATTTTAGAGCTTTGAAATGGGGTTAACGGGCCTTAAACGTGTCAAAAATGGGCTGATTGCACTGCAGGGACCAAAATTGTAAATCTGCCAAAGTTGTTACCATACGGACCTCAACATTGGCAGCTTTGAGGTCCGTAAGGCAACCTGCAGACCAGATGCAGTGTATTAACAGCCTGTTTGCAGCTGTTTTAACCACAACCACACACTCACCACTTGCCTAATCAGCTGATAAGGACCAATTTAAGCCACCACAACTTTCCGACACTTGTACGGATGGGATCATGGCACGTTTTCCATGAAACGATCCTAACGGTTACCCGAAAACTATATATACCCATCCACCACCATTGCATTTCTCACTAGAATTCTGATTTTGAGAGCTCTAAGTTGAAACCATTGTTTCATACCTGAGTTCTTGGATCGGGATTAGCATTCGGGGACCCTTCGTAAGTATTCTTTCGTTCTTTTCCTTATTTTTACTGCTTTTCGAGTCAGAAAGTCAAACTTTGTTTGACTTTCAGCGTTGACCAGTAATGGTCAATGCGAAGTTCGCTAGAACTTCGCAACGTGATTGTAATCACGATGGTCATAGTCCCTTGGGACTATGCCTACTGATTACCACGTTGTCTAGGGTCGTAGGGTAAGCGATCTGATAAATCGCTTATACCTCGAACCCGACCCAGTTTGGTCGATCATTAGGATCCGACCAAACACATTAGGTGACCATAGTAGGTAGGGAATAATCTTCCGAGGTTATACCCTATGGTCACATCGTTTAAGTAGTTGTATGATAGGTAGTTTATATGCCTTAGGTAAATTACCAGAATACCCTTTTCATGTATAATTGATAATTAAGCATATGTAACCTAAACCTTTGTCACATAACTGATTATGTAATATGTTTAGGCATATAACACTTGTCATAGGGCTAGTTAGGCGGTCCGAACGCGTTTCACGCGAACGACGCGTTAAAGTAGCATAAGCTACCTAAACGGGTCGTAATGGGTCGTAGACACTCAGGTTAAGTTTCATTTAGTATGTTGGCTTTGTTAAACCAAATGACACGAGTCTCTACACTCGTTTGGTTTACAAACCCTAATGCTACCCAATCTTCCGATCTAGGTCCGGTTTATTAACATAGTTACCTATACTAGGTGCCGTTTGATATCCGCGATCTCTAGCATTATTTAGTTGTCACTCAAGGACTACTGAGCAATCTCAGGTGAGTACATAGACCCCTCTTTTACTGTTTTCCAAACTGTTTTGGGGTGGAACACATGTGCCTACTTGTTACTTTCATGCTTTCCTGTTTTGACATCATATACTTGCTATGTTCATTAGTACATTATAGTACATGATTTCATTACATTTTCCTGCTAGGTGTGCCCATTGTGTGCATTACTTAGTAAATTATTCTACAAGACATTTCCTGCTAGGTGTGCCCATTGTGTGCATTACTTAGTACATTGTTTTACATGACATTTCCTGCTAGGTGTGCCCATTGTGTGCATTACTTAGTACATTGTTTTACATGACATTTCCTGCTAGGTGTGCCCATTGTGTGCATTACTTAGTACATTGTTTTACATTGCATTTTGTTGCATATGCTCATCCAGCATGTGAACACATTATACTACATTTTGAACCGTTGTATCTGTGAACCGTTTGTATCTGTGAACCGTGTGAACCGTATTTGACATAGACATTTTGACATAGACATTTGACATGGATATTTGACATAGACATTTGACATGGATATTTGACATAGACATTTGACATGGATATTTGACATAGACATTTTGACATTGTTTGGTTTGATTAAGTGATTAAGTAACGATGCGTGTGTAATATGATACAAGCATGGTGGATACGCCGCTGGTACTTCCTATATATAAGTGTTTGTATGGTATTACATATTGTAGCGTTATTTGAATCATTTCAGTTTGATACATATAACATTTTATACAAATAACATACTTTTCACAAGACATTGTTTTACAAACAACTTATCTTATACAAAAATCCATTTTTACTATGGTTATTCATTTAACCATACATTATTCATTTATTTATACATATCATCTGAACTCATTGTTTTTCAAATGATTTACAAAACAAAGCAAATTACAAGGTTCATGACTAAACATTTTCTCAAACATAAGTCATGGAACCTATTTTCACAAAACCTATGTATCTCACAGGCATTTTTATGCTGACGTACCTATTTTCACATGTGTTTTTCAGGAACTGTTGCATAAGATGATCAAGATACACATAGGCAGACTTGGGCTTTAGTGACAATAAAAGATGCAAGACTAGTTAATTATGTTGTATTTCATAGTTTGATAAGACATTGTAACACTTTTAATCAATAAAACGAAACTTCAATTGCCATGGATTTGAAACAATTAATTCTGTTACAACACTCCCCGATGTTTCCGCCACATTTTGTATGTTCTACGTGGTCGGGGTGTGACACCTTGTGATTTTTGGTATTATTTTGGAGTTGTAATTTCATGGTCTTTTGTTAAGATATATTATTTCACCCTAAAATAATATGAGTAGTTCACAAATCATGCAAACATTCACACAAGCGTCTTAGTATAAAATATATATTCTAAATATATATTTATCCCTTTTCATTTACAAAAACCAACCTCCGATTCTTTTATTTTGTTACAAAAATTATGGTGAGGTTTCTACTCGAAAAACATAGTGTAAAATACACAAGTAAACTCTTGTCTAGAAAATATTTTCTAAGTGTTAAAATTTTTTTTTAGAAAATTTCGCCATAGTTTCCTTTGTAAATGGAGGTGTCCATGCTAATTAGCATATCATTTTCTTTTCAAAACAATCACAATATCCATCAACAATCAATCTTTAAACACCTTACATCACCAAGAGCAAAAACTATATGCTTTATATAATATTCATGAACTTGATACTTCACAAAAACGCATAGTAACTTGGTGAGGTGTTTAGTGGTCTTAGTTACCTCCCAAAGTGTATTCATCCTTTTAAAAATCTCATTTTTGAAGAATCTCGGTATTAACAACTTGTGAACAAATTTTACAAAAATTATTCTTTTGAACTCTTCTTGTAAATAAAGTGTTGTTACACTTATTTCATTTACAAAAATGGTGTAAGTGTATGTAAAAGTCATGATTTTCCAAAAATCGATTCTTGAACTTGGTTTGCTTAGAAAAGTCTCTTGTAATTCTTGGATCTACATGATCATCAACTTACTTTGTTCACTTATATTTCAAGAAATTCATTTTTATCAAGTTCATATTTAACTAGAAGGTGATTGTTTCATGTATCACATAATCACCTCCTAATCTTGTTAAATCATGTTTCTAAACATCATTTAACAAGTTCCATATGGTGATTAACATCACATAACCAAGAATCAATAAGAAATTAACAACATATTCATAACAACATCCTATTAACAACATTTCATCCTCATGTAAACTTTATGTAAAGCTTTATGTTCATGTTTTTAGTTCTTGTTCTTTAGTGTTCTTGTAATATTCATCATACTACATCTTTTAACCATAAAAATAAGATGACCAAGAGTTAAACAAGAACTTACAACTAGCACAAGGCTAGGGAAGATCTCTAGTGAAAAAGATGAGGAAAAGTGGTGAATGAAAGCAATGTATGAAGTTTCTACAAGTTCTTAAAGCTTCCATCTTCTCAAGACACCTTCTTATACTTGAATCAAGCTTGAAAATGGATGAAGATGGTGGTGTTAGGGTGGTGATGGTGGCGGTTATGGTGAGCCGAGAGGAGAGGAAGAGAGTGAGTGAGAAATGGTGTGATCTTGGTGAAGATATGAAGTGATGATGGAAGATTATGAGCGATACTTATAAAGATTCACCTTATATCTTGTTCAAATTCTCAAGCCAGGATCCAATAAAATATTAGATTGTAATCTTGGAAGTATGGTGGGGATTTTTGTGGGTCCTCTTGTGACCGAAAATGGTCACAGGGGGGGGGGGGTTTAATTGTAACATCTTGATGGAAGTTAGTAAATGTAAGTTAAATTCCAAGTATATGATTTCATATGTTAGTTACTAGAGAATGTAAAAAGGGTGTTAGGGTGTTCGGGGATCATGACTAGTCCAAAATAATAAAACAATGTATTTGGCAAAATTTTGGTGTCCCGGGTAATGTCCGGTTGTTCGGTTAGATACCGTTCCGTTAAAGTGTCAAGTTATTCCGAATAGTGTCTTTTATGTACCCTTTTGTAACACAATTAATTCCCAACACTTAGGAACGCATTCAGGACCATTTAGTCAATTTTCTACATGTTACTATCATATTAAAATGCTGAATTTTGCTGAAAATGCAGAATTCTGCACTTAAAGTGAGTTTTTGGCACTTCCCGGCACTTTATCTATCACCTAGTGACGCATTTTTATGGTCCTCACTTCCCTACGCACTATACTAGTGTAGTACCTTGTCCCTGACCCATGCTGGGTCTCAAACCACTGTCTGTATATGTACTGGCACTGTCAGTATATTTCTGAGTTATCCGCTCACTGTGCTAACTGTGCTTTGTGCATCAAGTATGTCACTAAAGTTTGTGTGTAACAAATGGTTTGACAGTATGAAATGTGATGCACATGTATGTATGATACAGAAATCAGAAAACAGTTTAAGTCATCAGTTGTAATTAAGCACAGTCATTAAGCATAAATCACTATTAATTAATTGTACGGACGCATGCAAATTTGACGGCTGTCAGACAAGATATTATGAGTAGATGGAACTGTTCGGGTAATGCAAACTTTAATCTTATGTGTTGCTCGTTGTGTTCCTCTTGTCCGGATTCGCACGACCATCTGTTCTTCGAGTGTAGTTATTCTACTGCAGTTTGGAATGGTGTGAAAGGAAAAGCAGGTATGGCTGATATAAGTGATGATTGGAACTCAATTTTTCACTATTTGTTGGGGATTTCTGCATCGAAGATAGCTAGACATGTTATAACAAAGATGGTTGTGAGTGCCTCAGCTTACTTTGTATGGGAAGAAAGGAATAGAAGGTTGTTTTCATCCAAGAAAAGAAATGCTAGCTTATTGGTCGATGTCATTTTATCGACGGTGAGGTTGAAACTTCATTCTATGAAATTCAAGACATCCTCAAGCATGATTCAAGTATTGCAAGAGTGGGCTTTGCCTCGTGGTCTTCTGGTTGCTGATGACGATTGCGGCTAATAGTTGTTTTATGTTTTTTGTTTGGTGATGAATTATCATCTTGTCTAGTCTATGTATGTGTTTACCCGTTGTGGGTGTTGCTTTGTTGACTCCGGTATGGCATGTCATACTTGAGAACTGAGGGGTATTTTGCCTCTCACTTGTTTTTTTGGTTTGGTTGGTATAAAATTCACCGGGGTAACCCTTTACCCAAAAAAAAAAAAGTGTAACACCTGTGTCATTTCAACCATCAAACAAAAGCCAAACCAATGAAATAATGTATTTCATACTTTGGACTTGTATAAATATGTGTATCTTTTGCACATATCAACTCATGTTCGATTTCAAGCTCTAAATCGTTTTCTGGAAGGTTATACGCGCACCGATGCGTAGATATAACCAGTTTAATGCAACAAACACTCCGGAATAGTGAAATAGGCTTAACATACCTTAAATAACCTTTACATAACTTAGAAATAAGTTTTGAAGGCTTTGGTATGGCAAAACCAAGTTAATTCGCTTACAGGGACTAAAGTTGACAAACTGCGAAAGTATGCCAATTTGAACTGTAACAGACATTCCGGAACATGACCATAAGTTAAACATACCATAAGTATCCTTTACATAGCTTAGAAATAGGCTTTGAGGGGTTCGGTGTGCTAAAATAAACTTTTGTGTCATTCAGGGACTAAAAGTGTCAAAAAGTGCACAAGTTTGCATTTTCGCGCATAACTTACGTTCTGAATACATCTGGACATCCAAAAATTTATGTAAGCATGACTACATTATATTTTAGTGTTCGCCATAAGAAAAATCCATTCGTCGCGTCATTTGGTTCGTTTTTCGCGCTTATGCGCATTCCGTCGTAATTAAGCGAACATCGCGTTCGTACGACCAAACGAACCATCATCCGGCATATTTTTGAGTATGTTTTTAGTTCCCTATACTTTAACTTCATTTTAGAGCCTTGAAATGAGGTTAACGGGGTTCAAACACATCGAAAAAGGCCTTAAACACGTGCAGGGACCATTCCTGCCACTTTTGAAACTTTTCTGAAACTGGGGGGTCAGTGGCGTAGCGCGACTGCCTAGGCCCTCACCATCGCGCTACGCGACTGCCTAGTCTGGGGCAGAAACATGCAGAAAACTCATTTTTCGCATTTTCGGGACCGGATTCGATGTATCGACAGCTGTTTACAGTTGTTATCCACTCCCAAATCCCTTGCCAAGTGTTGATTCCCTATGGTTAGTGGCAATTTAGGCACCATAACATTCCGACACTTGTACGGACATGATTAAGGCACGATTTTCGATAAACGATCCTAACGGTTCGGGTATTCCTATAAATACCCAACCCACACAACATCAAAACCCACTAGAATTCTGATTTTGAGAGCTCTAAGTTGAAACCATTGTTTCATACCTGAGTTCTTGGATCGGGATTAGCATTCGGGGACCCTTCGTAAGTATTCTTTCGTTCTTTTCCTTATTTTACTGCTTTTCGAGTCAGAAAGTCAAACTTTGTTTGACTTTCAGCGTTGACCAGTAATGGTCAATGCGAAGTTCGTTTGAACTTCACAACGTGAGTGTAATCACGTTGGTCATAGTCCCTTGGGACTATGCCCACTGATTACCACGTTGTCTAGGGTCGTAGGGTAGGCGATCTAATAAATCGCCTATACCTTCGAACCCGACCCAGTTTGGTCGATCATTAGGATCCGACCAAACACATTAGGTGACCATAGTAGGTAGGGAATAACCTTCCGAGGTTATACCCTATGGTCACATCGTTTAAGTAGTTGTATGATAGGTAGTTTATATGCCTTAGGTAAATTACCAAAATACCCTTTTCATGTATAATTGGTAATTAAGCATATGTAACCTAAACCTTTGTCACATAACTGATTATGTAATATGTTTAGGCATATAACACTTGTCATAGGGCTAGTTAGGCGGTCCGAACGCGTTTCACGCGAACGACGCGTTAAAGTAGCATAAGCTACCTAAACGGGTCGTAATGGGTCGTAGACACTTAAGTTAAGTTTCATTTAGTATGTAGGCTTTGTTAAACCAAATGACACGAGTCTCTACACTCGTTTGGTTTACAAACCCTAATGCTACCCGATCTTCCGATTTAGGTCCGGTTTATTAACATAGTTATCTATATAAGGTGCCGTTTGATATCCGCGATCTCTAGCATTGTTTAGTTGTCACTCCAGAACTACTGAGCAATCTCAGGTGAGTACATAGACCCCTCTTTTACTGTTTTCCAAACTGTTTTGGGGTGAAACACATGTGCCTACTTGTTACTTTCATGCTTTCCTGTTTTCACATCATATACTGCTATGTTCGTTAGTACATTATAGTACATGATTTCATTACATTTCATGCTATGTATTGCCATTATGTGCATTACTTAGTACATCGTTTTACATGACATTTCGACATAGACATTTTAACATGATTGACATTTGATCATGCATTTCCCACAAAACATAACTTTGATTTAAAACAAGTTTTACTTCAATACTTTGTTTCTGTGCATATGGTTTAGTTGAGACATTTCACTTGCCATACATGACATCTTGACATAGACATTTGACATGGATATTTGACATAGACATTTTGATATGATTTACATCTTGACATGAACACTTTGACATATTACCCAATACATTTGACAATTGATTTTAAACATAGACTTCTTACATTGGTTGGTTTGGTTTGATTAAGTGATTAAGTAACGATGCGTGTGTAATATGATACAAGCATGGTGGATACGCCGCTGGTACTTCCTATATATAAGTGTTTGTATAGTATTACATATCATAGCGTTATTTGAATCGTTTCAGTTTGAGACATAGAACATTTTATACAAGTAACATACTTTTCACAAGACATTTATTTTACAAACAACTTATCTTATACAAACTCATTTTACATGGTTATTCATTTAACCATACATTATTCACTTATTTATACATATCATCTGAACTCATTGATTTTCAAATGATTTACAAAACAAAGCAAATAACAAGGTTCATGACTAAACATTTTCTCAAACATAAGTCATGGAACCTATTTTCACAAAACCTATGTATCTCACAGGCATTTTTATGCTGACGTACCTATTTTCACATGTGTTTTTCAGGAACTGTTGCATAAGATGATTAAGATACATATAGGCAGACTTGGGCTTTAGTGACAATAAAATATGCAAGACTAGTTAATTATGTTGTATTTCTTGTTTGTTAAGACATTGTAACACTTTTAATCAATAAAACGAAACTTCAATTGCCATGGATTTGAAACAATTAATTCTGTTACAACACTCCCCGACATTTCCGCCACGTTTTGTATGTTCTACGTGGTCGGGGTGTGACAGAAAAGATGGTATCAGAGCCAATGGTTATAGGGAATTAGGTTATTAGTAATGCTTTGACCTAGTCTATAACTTTCTTAGGACCCTAACGCGAGTTTACTTGCGTTTAGTCATAAAACAATACCGTCACCTATCCTTAGGCGACTACCACAACAAGAACATAAATTTCAAAACCGCTTTGAAAACTAATCATCTGTTCTAGGATGATTGATTACTAGGTTTTGAACCCTCTATTGTAAGGTTTTGAACCCTCTGTTATATGGTTTTGAACCCCTTTGAGTTTTCAAAACTCTCGTCAAGGTTTTGGGTTTTTAATAATGTGAACACGTGCAAACTGGAAGGGTGAATGCCTGTATTCTGGGTTTTCTGTCTAGGCAAGCACTTCGTATACATCTCAACCAGACGCGAGACCAGTTGTGCTTACCTGGGAATTCTTGGGATGAGTGTTAACTTATAGGAGAGCATGTCTTCGCGATACATTATTTTTGACCTATTTACTTTGATTAGTCACCGTCTCATTTGTTTGCCTTAAGTAACAAACAAATGATCGCAATTTTATGCATTGTTATTCTGTTTTCATTTCCCTTGTTCCCTCCCATATCTCCTATGTTCTTCATGGTGTCTCTTCATCGCAACAAGACTCGAGTGTCCGGACCAGGTGCTACAACTGCCCAACAAATAGGCGTAGTACTCCAGAAGACCGTTGATTTAGCTATCACCATGAGTCAGCTCAGGAATGAAGCCGTGCAAGGGAACCGCTCCTTGGAGAAGTCAGTGAAACCGTCATCATCTAAATCAAATACCATGTTACAAATGTACCCCCGGTGGACGATGGAGACATTTGGACAACATGTGTCGCTTTGCTGTTTAAAGCAAGGCAGTAGCAGACCCTGTTGCTGCTTAACCTTCAAGTTCTGCTTCATATGTCGCCCTGGCATATCTAGCGCCTGAACCTCATGAACTTTCTACCTTGTGTATCGACTTAAGCACGCCTAGTGCAAGGTGTCGAAGCACCTCTCGTTACACAAATTTCAAAATCCATAAAGGATCTTTCTATCCTCATAATCAGATCCTTGTGGATGAATATCACTCAAATCGGAGCCCTTAATTGAATTATTCGTATGCCTTAATACGAACTTTACCATTCAATAAGGACAAAGCCGAATTCTTATTTAGATCTTCCTATCTTCATAGTTAGATTCTAATGATTAAAGTGCCAAATGAAATCCACGAGTTGGATTCCTGGTGTGCTTTAAGTATCCGCGTCCAAAGATAACAAATCAGTAACCAAGTTAAACAACTATGTAATTATATGCTTATGTGTTTCCTTTTATGTTTTTGGTATAATCCAAGTTTTTGTTATCCAAATCCTCGTAGAATCTTCCATATCTTCGTATAAGGGATTCATAGTAGGATATCCAAAGGTGCTATATTAAATCCTCAATGGGCTTGTACGTAATAGTAAAGACCCTTGGATTATATTGTACCATTCCATAATTAGACCCCTGAGTGGTCTAGGTAAATAGATTGATCCAAAAATCTGGTTAGGAATATCATGTGATGATATAGCTGAAAGGACTCCTTGGTGGCCTAATTAAAAAGGATTCTTTGTAGATCTAATTAAAAGGACCCTATGGTAGTCTAGTCACGCTCATCACAGGTTTGATTTTCCTCCCCTCCACATTACAAGCAAATTGTGCGGACTATGCAAGGAATTGCGTAATTATGGATGCATACATAATTATGGAATTCAGTGCACGGAAACCACAGCTAGTTTGGTCATGTGTCTGAAAAAAAATATGACTCTTGACGTTCATTTTTGGTTTCTGAAGAAATGGTGAAAAATGACTCTTGTCGTTCATTTTTGGTTTCCGAAGAAATGGTGAAAAATGACTCATTTCGTTCATTTTCGGTTCTGAAGAAGTTGAGGAAAATGACTCATTTCGTTCATTTTCGGTTCTGAAGAAGTTGTGGAAAATGACTCATTTCGTTCATTTTCGGTTCTGCAGAAGTTGTGGAAAATGACTCATTTCGTTCATTTTCGGTTCTGAAGAAGTTGTGGAAAATGACTCATTTCGTTCATTTTCGGTTCTGCAGAAGTTGTGGAAAATGACTCATTTCGTTCATTTTCGGTTCTGAAGAAGTTGAGGAAAATGACTCATTTCGTTCATTTTCGGTTCTGAAGAAGTTGTGGAAAATGACTCATTTCGTTCATTTTCGGTTCTGCAGAAGTTGTGGAAAATGACTCATTTCGTTCATTTTCGGTTTTGAAGAAGTTGTGGAAAATGACTCATTTCGTTCATTTTCGGTTCTGAAGAAGTTGTGGAAAATGACTCATTTCGTTCATTTTCGGTTCTGCAGAAGTTGTGGAAAATGACTCATTTCGTTCATTTTCGGTTCTGAAGAAGTTGAGGAAAATGACTCATTTCGTTCATTTTCGGTTCTGAAGAAGTTGTGGAAAATGACTCATTTCGTTCATTTTCGGTTCTGCAGAAGTTGTGGAAAATGACTCATTTCGTTCATTTTCGGTTCTGAAGAAATAGTGGAAAATGACTCATATTCGGTTCTGAAGAGGTTGTGGAAAATGACTCATTTTGTTCATTTTCGGTTCTGAAGAGGTTGTGGAAAAAGACTCATTTCGTTCATTTTTGTTTCTGAAGAATGCCTGTTGAAAATAACTCCGTTCATTTTTCATTTCTGAAAAATGTTCGTTAAAGAGAAATTACAGGATTACGTCTTGTTCATCTTTGATGGTTAATTAACACAAAGTCACAGATAGACTCCTACGAATTAATTTCGGGACGAAATTTCCTAAAGTAGGGGAGACTGTAACACCTGTGTCATTTCAACCATCAAACAAAAGCCAAACCAATGAAATAATGTATTTCATACTTTGGACTTGTATAAATATGTGTATCTTTTGCACATATCAACTCATGTTCGATTTCAAGCTCTAAATCGTTTTCTGGAAGGTTATACGCGCACCGATGCGTAGATATAACCAGTTTAATGAAACAAACACTCCGGAATAGTGAAATAGGCTTAACATACCTTAAATAACCTTTACATAACTTAGAAATAAGTTTTGAAGGCTTTGGTATGGCAAAACCAAGTTAATTCGCTTACAGGGACTAAAGTTGACAAACTGCGAAAGTATGCCAATTTGAACTGTAACAGACATTCCGGAACATGACCATAAGTTAAACATACCATAAGTATCCTTTACATAGCTTAGAAATAGGCTTTGAGGGGTTCGGTGTGCTAAAATAAACTTTTGTGTCATTCAGGGACTAAAAGTGTCAAAAAGTGCACAAGTTTGCATTTTCGCGCATAACTTACGTTCTGAATACATCTGGACATCCAAAAATTTATGTAAGCATGACTACATTATATTTTAGTGTTCGCCATAAGAAAAATCCATTCGTCGCGTCATTTGGTTCGTTTTTCGCGCTTATGCGCATTCCGTCGTAATTAAGCGAACATCGCGTTCGTACGACCAAACGAACCATCATCCGGCATATTTTTGAGTATGTTTTGAGTTCCCTATACTTTAACTTCATTTTAGAGCCTTGAAATGAGGTTAACGGGGTTCAAACGCATCGAAAAAGGCCTTAAACACGTGCAGGGACCATTCCTGCCACTTTTGAAACTTTTCTGAAACTGGGGGGTCAGTGGCGTAGCGCGACTGCCTAGGCCCTCACCGTCACGCTACGCGACTGCCTAGTCTGGGGCAGAAACATGCAGAAAACTCATTTTTCGCATTTTCGGGACCGGATTCGATGTATCGACAGCTGTTTACAGTTGTTATCCACTCCCAAATCCCTTGCCAAGTGTTGATTCCCTATGGTTAGTGGCAATTTAGGCACCATAACATTCCGACACTTGTACGGACATGATTAAGGCACGATTTTCGATAAACGATCCTAACGGTTCGGGTATTCCTATAAATACCCAACCCACACAACATCAAAACCCACTAGAATTCTGATTTTGAGAGCTCTAAGTTGAAACCATTGTTTCATACCTGAGTTCTTGGATCGGGATTAGCATTCGGGGACCCTTCGTAAGTATTCTTTCGTTCTTTTCCTTATTTTACTGCTTTTCGAGTCAGAAAGTCAAACTTTGTTTGACTTTCAGCGTTGACCAGTAATGGTCAATGCGAAGTTCGTTTGAACTTCGCAACGTGAGTGTAATCACGTTGGTCATAGTCCCTTGGGACTATGCCCACTGATTACCACGTTGTCTAGGGTCGTAGGGTAGGCGATCTAATAAATCGCCTATACCTTCGAACCCGACCCAGTTTGGTCGATCATTAGGATCCGACCAAACACATTAGGTGACCATAGTAGGTAGGGAATAACCTTCCGAGGTTATACCCTATGGTCACATCGTTTAAGTAGTTGTATGATAGGTAGTTTATATGCCTTAGGTAAATTACCAAAATACCCTTTTCATGTATAATTGGTAATTAAGCATATGTAACCTAAACCTTTGTCACATAACTGATTATGTAATATGTTTAGGCATATAACACTTGTCATAGGGCTAGTTAGGCGGTCCGAACGCGTTTCACGCGAACGACGCGTTAAAGTAGCATAAGCTACCTAAACGGGTCGTAATGGGTCGTAGACACTTAAGTTAAGTTTCATTTAGTATGTAGGCTTTGTTAAACCAAATGACACGAGTCTCTACACTCGTTTGGTTTACAAACCCTAATGCTACCCGATCTTCCGATTTAGGTCCGGTTTATTAACATAGTTATCTATATAAGGTGCCGTTTGATATCCGCGATCTCTAGCATTGTTTAGTTGTCACTCCAGAACTACTGAGCAATCTCAGGTGAGTACATAGACCCCTCTTTTACTGTTTTCCAAACTGTTTTGGGGTGAAACACATGTGCCTACTTGTTACTTTCATGCTTTCCTGTTTTCACATCATATACTGCTATGTTCGTTAGTACATTATAGTACATGATTTCATTACATTTCATGCTATGTATTGCCATTATGTGCATTACTTAGTACATCGTTTTACATGACATTTCGACATAGACATTTTAACATGATTGACATTTGATCATGCATTTCCCACAAAACATAACTTTGATTTAAAACAAGTTTTACTTCAATACTTTGTTTCTGTGCATATGGTTTAGTTGAGACATTTCACTTGCCATACATGACATCTTGACATAGACATTTGACATGGATATTTGACATAGACATTTTGATATGATTTACATCTTGACATGAACACTTTGACATATTACCCAATACATTTGACAATTGATTTTAAACATAGACTTCTTACATTGGTTGGTTTGGTTTGATTAAGTGATTAAGTAACGATGCGTGTGTAATATGATACAAGCATGGTGGATACGCCGCTGGTACTTCCTATATATAAGTGTTTGTATAGTATTACATATCATAGCGTTATTTGAATCGTTTCAGTTTGAGACATAGAACATTTTATACAAGTAACATACTTTTCACAAGACATTTATTTTACAAACAACTTATCTTATACAAACTCATTTTACATGGTTATTCATTTAACCATACATTATTCACTTATTTATACATATCATCTGAACTCATTGATTTTCAAATGATTTACAAAACAAAGCAAATAACAAGGTTCATGACTAAACATTTTCTCAAACATAAGTCATGGAACCTATTTTCACAAAACCTATGTATCTCACAGGCATTTTTATGCTGACGTACCTATTTTCACATGTGTTTTTCAGGAACTGTTGCATAAGATGATCAAGATACATATAGGCAGACTTGGGCTTTAGTGACAATAAAAGATGCAAGACTAGTTAATTATGTTGTATTTCTTGTTTGTTAAGACATTGTAACACTTTTAATCAATAAAACGAAACTTCAATTGCCATGGATTTGAAACAATTAATTCTGTTACAACACTCCCCGACATTTCCGCCACGTTTTGTATGTTCTACGTGGTCGGGGTGTGACAGAAAAGAAATTCGGTACTAATACCCAATACCATTTGCTCATCTCTGACTACAAGTTTCATACGAACAACATCATTACCATACAACTTTTTTGGTTGATTTTCTTTCGGTTATCTTTTGGTGTTTTTTTTTTTTTACATTTTATTTTTATTCTTGTCAACGGTTCCATGCGCAACGCGCTCGTAACACAGAATAAATAATAAAAGAAGTATTCAGCAGTTGCGTGTTATACTTTTAAAATAATAACGCATTACTTAGCGTAAATATAAAATGTCTCATGTTGTGGGCTTGACATTTAAATCTATAATTAGTAGGTGCTTTGCTTTTATTAAATTTTTTGACAATTGAACTCTTTCACACATCTCTGAAAATGGGCGGTGAGAGATGCAAACATCCTTTGAAATTGTTTTTTAAAAGTAGAGCAGAGGCACTGTTTTTAAGACTAGGGGTGGAGATTGAACCACTGATTACCACGTTGACTAGTCGAAGTGACGAGTCAAAGTTTCGGTCAAAATGCACGATTATGTGCATTTTGCGACGAAACTATTTTCGGGTATCAAAACACTTTGTTTTGATACCAAATCAGTTTTTTAGCTTAGTTAAACATTTTTTAACATGTTTAACTCGTCATTTTTAGTTTAGTGCTTATTTAGGGTCGTAAGTCAAGCGGTGTCGACAACCGCTTAGACTTTCGAAACCGACCCGTTTGGTCGATCATTAGGATCCGACCAAACACATTAGGTGACCATAGTTGTATAGGGAATAACCTTCTGAGGTTATACCTTATGATCACTTCGTTTAATTAGTTGTATAATAGGTAGTTTATATGCCTTAAGAAAATGACCAAAACGCCCTTTTTGGGCATAAATTCAATTTACGCATATGCAACCAAAATTTTGACCCTTAAACTGATTGTGCAACATTATTAAGCATGTTTAGACATATAAGACCTATCATAGGACTAGTTAGACCATCTGAACGTGCATTTACGCAAATGACACGTCAAAGTAGCATAAACTACCTTAACGGGTCATAACGGGTCAAAAGCACTTAGGATTCATTCCAAATCAAAATGTAGACTTTGTTAAACCATTTCATATGAGTTCCAACACTCATTTGGTTTATAAGACCTCATTATATCCGATTCCTCTGATTATGTACCGATGCTATAACATAGTTACCCGATGTAAGGACACATTAGGACACATTTGAAGCTTTGTTATCTCACTTGATTCAAGGACTCTTTGCAATCCCAAGTGAGTACATAGACCCCTCTTTTTCTAAATGTTTTAAGATGATTATGTGAGTACATAGTACCCTCTTTTACGTTTTGCAAATGTTTTAGGGTGATTCATATGTGCTTATTCACTACTTTCATGATTTCAAGCTATATGTTTTCACATGCATAATACTTATCCTTTGACGAATTGAAACTGTTATCTATGGCTTAAATACTGATTTTCAAAGTTTGTAAGACTATTCGTTGGTGCGTATTTTTACTTATACATTCATTAACAATGATCAAGCCAGATTGGTAGTACGATATAGTGCTATAGGTTGACACCCCATTCATGTTGTATGGAATGCTAGACACCAAAGTTTAAACCAAATAGATTTTTGCCTTCGGGGTAAGTCTATAGTCATCAAAGTGTAGTTTGATACACTAATGACACACCCCGACCACGTAGAACATACAAAACGTGGCGGAAATGTCGGGGAGTGTTGTAACATATTTAATTGTTTCAAATCCATGGCAATTGAAGTTTCGTTTTATTAATCAAACATGAAAGTTTACATTGTTTTAAACAGAAACAAAGAGTATATAACATAAATTAACTAGTTCTTGTCTCGTTTTAAGTCACTAAGGCACAGGTCCGCCTAAGTATGTCTTGATAAATCCTATGCATCATCTCCTGAAAACACATGTGAAAATAGGTACGTCAGCATAAAAATGCCTGTGAGATACATAGGTTTTGTGAAAACAGATTTCATGACTTATGTTTGAGAAAATGTTTAGTCATAAACCTTGTGATTTGCTTTGTCTTGTAAATCATTTGAAGAACGATAAGATCAGATGATATGTATAAATAAATGTCAGGTTAAATGAATAACCATGCAAAAATGTGTTTGTATAAGATAAGTTGTTTGTAAATCAATGTCTTGTGAAAAGTATGATATTTGTATAAAATGTTATATGTCTCAAACTGAAATGGTTCAAATAACGCTCCGATATGTAATACCATACAAACACTTATATATAAGAAGTATCGGCGGCGTATCCACCATGCTTGTATCATATTACACACGCCTCGTTACTTAATCACTTACTCAAACCAAACCACCAAGATGTAATGTTTAACAATTGTAGAAATGTTTATGTATAGTCAAATGTCTATTGTCAAATGTAAATCATGTCAACAGATACAATTGGTTCACACGGTTCAATAGTTACAAACGGTTCACACGGTTCAACAATTACAAACGGTTCACATAATCAAATGGTTACGACGGTATACATAGTCAAATGGTTACAACGGTTCAAAATGTAATATAATGTGTTCATATGCTGGATGAGCGTATGCAACAGAAAAGCAATGTAATACAATGTACTAAGTATGCACACAATGGACATACATAGCATGAAATGTAATGAAATCATGTACTATAATGTACTAACGAACATAGCAGTTATATGATGTGAAAACATGAAAGTAATAAGTAGGCACATGTGTTCCACCCCAAAACGTTTGGAAAACAGTAAAAGAGGGGTCTATGTACTCACTTGAGATTGCTTAGTAGTCCTTGAGTAACAACCAAACAATGCTAGAGATCTCGGAATCAAACGGCACCTAATATAGGTAACTATGTTAATAAACCGGACCTAAATCGGAGGATTTAGATAGAATGAGGGTTCGTAAACCAAACGAGTATGGAGACTCGTGTAATATGGTTAAACAAAGCCTACATACTAAAAGAAACCTAACATAAGTGCTTACTACCCATTACGACCCGTTTAGGTAGTTTATGCTACTTTAACGCGTCGTTCGCGTGAAACGCGTTCGGAACGCCTAACTAGTCCTATGACAAGTAAAATATGCCTTAACACATCTAATATTGTTACCAAATCAGTTTAGATACCAAAAGTTATGTTACATATGCTTAAAATGAATTTTGGCGTAAAAAGGGCATTTTGGTAATTTACCTAAGGCATATAAACTACCTATCATACAACTACTCAAACGATGTGACCGTAGGGTATAACCTCGGAAGGTTATTCCCTACCTACTATGGTCACCTAATGTATTTGGTCGGATCCTAATGATCGACCAAATGGGTCGGGTTCGAAGGTATAAGCGATTTATCAGATCGCTTACCCTACGACCCTAGACAACGTGGTAATCAGTAGGCATAGTCCCAAGGGACTATAACCAACGTGATTACACTCACGTTGCGAAGTTCAAACGAACTTCGCATTGACCATAAACTGGTCAACGCAGAAAGTCAAACAAAGTTTGACTTTCAGACTCGAAAAGACTCGAAAAGCAATAAAAGAACGAAAGAATACTTACGAAGGGTCCCCGAATGCTAATTTCGATTCAAGTAACTCAGGTATGAAACAATGGTTTCAACTTAGAGTTTCTCAAATCAAAATTCTTGTGGGTTTTGCAAATGAAGGCATGGGGTATTTATAGGATTTCCCGAACCGTTAGGATCGTTTCTTAGAAAAAGTGCTTCAATCTTGGCCATACACTTGCACCCATGGTATTGTAATACCATGTGCACATCAAACCAGCCCATAGTATTTCCCAAAACCATGTGCAAAGGTGGTATAGGCCAGATTCAATGTTTCTGAACAGAAAGTTTCAAAAATGGCAGATTTGGTCCCTGTAGTGTAATAAGGCCTTTTCCGACGCGTTTAAGGCCCGTTAACCCCATTTCAAAGCTCTAAAATGAATTTAAAGTAGAGGAAACTTAAAATGTTCTCAAAAATATTTCGGATGTCGGTTCGTTTAGCCGTACGGTTGCGTTGTTCGGCTAATTACGACGGAAATGCTCATACGCGCGAAAAACGATCCAAAATGCGTGACGAATGGATTTTTCTTATGCCAAACACTAAAATAAAATATTTTAGTGCTTACATAAATTTTTGGATGTTCGGATGTATTCAGAACGTAAGTTATGCGTAAAAGTGCAAACTTGTGCACTTTTTGACACATTTAGTCCCTGAATGACCCAAAAGTTTATTTTAGCACATCTAACCCCTCAAAGCCTATTTCTAAGCTATGTAAAGGATATTTATGGTATGTTTAACTTATGGTCATGTTCTGGAATGTCTGTTACAGTTCAAATTGGCATACTTTCGCAGGTTGTCAAGTTTAGTCCCTGTAAGCGAATAAACTAAATTTTGCCATACCAAAGCCTTCAAAACTTATTTCTAAGTTATGTAAAGGTTACTTAAGGTATGTTAAGCCTATTTCACTATTCCGGAGTGTTTGTTGCATTAAACTAGTTATATTTCCGCATCAGTGCGCGTATAACCCTCCAGAAAGCGATTTAAAGCTTGAAATCGAACAAGAGTTGATATGTGTAAACGATACACATATTTTTAAAAATCCCAAGTATGAAATACAATATTTCATTGGTTTGGCATTTTTTTGATGGTTGAAGTGACACAGGTGTCACAGTCTCCCCTACTTTAGGAAATTTCATCCCGAAATTTATTCGTAGGAGTCTATTTGTGACTTTGTGTCAAATAACCACCAGAGATATGTAAGGCATAATCCTGTCATTTCCTTAACGGACATTCTTCAGAACGAAAATGAACAGACGGATTCATTTTCCTCAACGAGTATTCTTCAGAAGCGGAAATGAAGGAATAAACAAACGGGGATTCATTTCCTTAACGGGCAATCTTCAGAAACGTAAAATGAACTTACGGAGTCATTTTCAACAGGTGCTTTATCAGAAATGGAAATGAAAAGGAGAAACAAACGGATATTCATTTCCTCAACGGACAAATCTTCATAAACGAAAATGAACAAACGGAGTCATTTTCAACGGTTGCTTCATCAGAAATGGAAATGAAAAGGAGAAACAAACGGATATTCATTTCCTCAACGGATAATATTCAGAAACGAAAATGAACAAACGGAGTCATTTTCAACGGGTGCTTCATCAGAAATGGAAATGAAAAGGAGAAACAAACGGATATTCATTTCCTCAACGGACAATCTTCAGAAACGAAAATGAACAAACGGGGTCATTTTCAACGGGTGCTTCCTCAGAAATGGAAATGAAAAGGATAATCAAACGGATATTCATTTCCTCAACGGACAATCTTCAGAAACGAAAATGAACAAACGGAGTCATTTTCAACGGGTGCTTCATCAGAAATGGAGATGAATAGAGTTAACTTTTAGGCACATGACAAAGCTCGCTGTGGTTTCTGTGCACTAAATTCCATAATTATGTATGCATCCATAATTACGTAATTCCTTGCACAGTCCGCACAGTTTGTCTTGTAATGTTCATAAGCACATAATCACATAGTTGTTTAACTTGGTTATTCATTTGTTATTAATTTGGTATCGATTGAGAACGGATATGGAAACCAGTCGATGGACTTCAATGTCCTCTGGGATCTATCTGAAGAGATAGGAAGATCTCCCAAAAATTCGATTTTGTTTTCAAAGAAACGTAATAGTCGAATTAAGGAACACAACAATTTTAGGATTTACGGAAATACCCTTAGGTACCCTATTAAGGATTTATAGTGGTACTTTGGGTATTCGTCCAGTGTTGTAACTTGCGCCTTGTACTTCGTTTCCTTAGAATAAACGGGTACTTAGGAATTTCGTGGAAATGCAAGAGATCATAGAATGGGAAAATTTTGGGAGTAGTTTGTTCTTTATGGAATACGGTTCCTTGATTGTCGGTATTGTAAGAGATATGTTGTTTATACATGCAACCACATAAATACATTGCAATGTATATAAAAGATTTATTTATAAACAACGATAACAACTGTTTCTTGGACCTTGACAACTAAAGAAAATAATACATAAGGATTGATTATTTCTAAACAGCGTTGTCTTCCATTCGGTCAGATGCTCATCCCTGTGCTGGATTTGCATTAGCAAGTTTTGGGCAATTTCTTCGGAAATGACCCATCTCGCCACAGTTGAAGCAAGAACCTGGTAGAAAACGACCTTGAGCGGTATTGTTGCCAGCTTGGTTTGGTGCAGCTGTAGCTGGGCAGACTCTTGCTGTATGGCCTATAAGCCCACAAGTTTGGCATTTGCGGCACTTTACATTGGCATGATGATGGAGGCTACATTGGTTGCACAAGGGTGCAGTTCCATTGTATGGCTTCCTAGCAGGGGGTTGAGCTGGTTGGTTGGGGACGGCTTGATCATTGTAAGTAACTATGGCGAAGTTCTGAGAAGCCTTTCGCTTCTTTGACTTTTTAGGGGATCCAGTCGGTTCATCCATGGTCTTTGATTCCTCGATTGGTTTCGATTCCTCGACCGGTTTCTTGTCACCTTTTCGGAAAAGTTTACCTTTCCTGATCTTTGATTCAGTCAAGGTTGCAGATAGCTCAATGGCCTGTCTAACTGTAGTAGGGTTGCTGCCAGTCACAATGTCTTGTATTGAGTCAGGGAGGCCATCAATGTACTTTTCTATTGCCTTATCCAAAGGCGTGACCATGCTTGGGCATAACAGACTCAACTCCTCATAACGGTCCGTGTAGGCTCGATGCTCACCGCTGTCTTGCTCAAGATTGTCGAATTCCCTTTCCAAGGCCCTGATCTCATGACGAGGACAGAATTCCTTCATCATAAGGGCCCTAAGTTCAGCCCATGTCTGTGCTAGAGCAACTTCTGCACCACGATCTCTCATAACCCCGTTCCACCACATAAGGGCTCTCTTCTGGAACACACTCGAAGCAAACTCGACCTTGCAATTGTCAGGACACTGCACGTGGCGGAAAGTATTCTCAATGCTCTCGAACCATTGCAGAAGCCCAGTCGCTCCCTCAGAACCACTAAACTTGAGTGGTTTCACCGAGTTAAAACTCTTGAAATTGCATGGACCATTGTTGTTGTTGTTGGCTTGATTCCATTGAGCAAAGAGGTTTGGGAATTGAGCAGCCATTTGCTGCGCAATGATTTCTGCCAATTCGGCAGACGCTATTTGGCTTTCGCATCGAGGAGGCATTCTAAAAGAGGAAACATGAAAGGAAACGACTGAGAGAATTAGACGAAAAGAATGAGATGAAACATATCTGATGAAAGCAAGGATAGTGGTCATTTGTTTGTTACTACAAAGCAACAAACGACCCTGGTGACTAATCAAAGTAAATGGATCAAAAATAATGTATCGCGAAGACATACTCGCCTATAAGTGAACACTCATCCCAAGAATTCCCAGGTAAGCACAACTGGTCTCGCGTCTGATGAGATATATACGAAGTGCTTGCCTAGACAGAAAACCCAGAATACAGGCATTCACCCTTCCAGTTTGCACGTGTTCACATTATTTAAAACCCAAAACCTTGACGAGATTTTGAAAACTCAAAGGGGTTCAAAACCTTATAACAGAGGGTTCAAAACCTTATAATAGAGGGTTCAAAACCTAGTAATCAATCATCCTAGAACAAATGATTAGTTTTCAAAGCGGTTTTGAAATTTATGTTCTTGTTGTGGTCGTCGCCTAAGGATAGGTGACGGTATTGTTTTATGACTAAACGCAACTAAACCCGCGTTAGGGTCCTAGAAAGGTTATAGACTAGGTCAAAGCATTACTAATAACCTAATTCCCTATAACCATCGGCTCTGATACCATCTTTTCTGTCACACCCCGACCACGTAGAATATACAAAATGTGGCGGAAATGTCGGGGAGTGTTGTAACATATTTAATTGTTTCAAATCCATGGCAATTGAAGTTTCGTTTTATTAATCAAACATGAAAGTTTACATTGTTTTAAACAGAAACAAAGAGTATATAACATAAATTAACTAGTTCTTGTCTTGTTTTAAGTCACTAAGGCACAGGTCCGCCTAAGTATGTCTTGATAAATCCTATGCATCATCTCCTGAAAACACATGTGAAAATAGGTACGTCAGCATAAAAATGCCTGTGAGATACATAGGTTTTGTGAAAACAAATTTCATGACTTATGTTTGAGAAAATGTTTAGTCATAAACCTTGTGATTTGCTTTGTCTTGTAAATCATTTGAAGAACGATAAGATCAGATGATATGTATAAATAAATGTCAGGTTAAATAAATAACCATGCAAAAATGTGTTTGTATAAGATAAGTTGTTTGTAAATCAATGTCTTGTGAAAAGTATGATATTTGTATAAAATGTTATATGTCTCAAACTGAAATGGTTCAAATAACGCTCCGATATGTAATACCATACAAACACTTATATATAGGAAGTACCGGCGGCGTATCCACCATGCTTGTATCATATTACACACGCCTCGTTACTTAATCACTTACTCAAACCAAACCACCAAGATGTAATGTTTAACAATTGTAGAAATGTTTATGTATAGTCAAATGTCTATTGTCAAATGTAAATCATGTCAACAGATACAATTGGTTCACACGGTTCAACAGTTACCAACGGTTCACACGGTTCAGCAATTACAAACGGTTCACATAATCAAATGGTTACGACGGTTTACATAGTCAAATGGTTACAACGGTTCAAAATGTAATATAATGTGTTCATATGCTGGATGAGCGTATGCAACAGAAAAGCAATGTAAAACAATGTACTAAGTATGCACACAATGGACATACATAGCATGAAATGTAATGAAATCATGTACTATAATGTACTAACGAACATAGCAGGTATATGGTGTGAAAACATGAAAGTAATAAGTAGGCACATGTGTTCCACCCCAAAACGTTTGGAAAACAGTAAAAGAGGGGTCTATGTACTCACTTGAGATTGCTTAGTAGTCCTTGAGTAACAACCAAACAATGCTAGAGATCTCGGAATCAAACGGCACCTAATATAGGTAACTATGTTAATAAACCAGACCTAAATCGGAGGATTTAGATAGAATGAGGGTTCGTAAACCAAACGAGTATGGAGACTCGTGTAATATGGTTTAACAAAGCCTACATACTTAAAGAAACCTAACATAAGTGCTTACTACCCATTACGACCCGTTTAGGTAGTTTATGCTACTTTAACGCGTCGTTCGCGTGAAACGCGTTCGGAACGCCTAACTAGTCCTATGACAAGTAAAATATGCCTTAACACATCTAATATTGTTACCAAATCAGTTTAGATACCAAAAGTTATGTTACATATGCTTAAAATGAATTTTGGCGTAAAAAGGGCATTTTGGTAATTTACCTAAGGCATATAAACTACCTATCATACAACTACTCAAACGATGTGACCATAGGGTATAACCTCGGAAGGTTATTCCCTACCTACTATGGTCACCTAATGTATTTGGTCGGATCCTAATGATCGACCAAATGGGTCGGGTTCGAAGGTATAAGCGATTTATCAGATCGCTTACCCTACGACCCTAGACAACGTGGTAATCAGTAGGCATAGTCCCAAGGGACTATAACCAACGTGATTACACTCACGTTGCGAAGTTCAAACGAACTTCGCATTGAGCATAAACTGGTCAACGCAGAAAGTCAAACAAAGTTTGACTTTCAGACTCGAAAAGACTCGAAAAGCAATAAAAGAACGAAAGAATACTTACGAAGGGTCCCCGAATGCTAATTTCGATTCAAGTAACTCTGGTATGAAACAATGGTTTCAACTTAGAGTTTCTCAAATCAAAATTCTTGTGGGTTTTGCAAATGAAGGCATGGGGTATTTATAGGATTTCCCGAACCGTTAGGATCGTTTCTTGGAAAAAGTGCTTCAATCTTGGCCATACACTTGCACCCATGGTATTGTAATACCATGTGCACATCAAACCAGCCCATAGTATTTCCCAAAACCATGTGCAAAGGTGGTATAGGCCAGATTCAATGTTTCTGCACAGAAAGTTTCAAAAATGGCAGATTTGGTCCCTGTAGTGTAATAAGGCCTTTTCCGACGCGTTTAAGGCCCGTTAACCCCATTTCAAAGCTCTAAAATGAAGTTAAAGTAGAGGGAACTTAAAATGTTCTCAAAAATATCTCGGATGTCGGTTCGTTTAGCCGTACGGTTGCGTTGTTTGGCTGATATGTGTAAACGATACACATATTTTTACAAATCCCAAGTATGAAATACAATATTTCATTGGTTTGGCATTTGTTTGATGGTTGAAGTGACACAGGTGTCACAACTAAGGTTTGAATGTATTGCAAAATGACAACAATGTTCTTTTACAAATGTTTTCCAATTAAGCCATAAAAACTTATCTTATGTTATTTCCAAAAACCAAAGCATAGTTTGATATGCTATTGTTTACTAAAGTATAGTTTGATATACTGCCAAATCACGATTAAGGTACATTTCGATATACTACCAAAGCATATTTTGATATGTTACCAACGTGATACTGTTTTACTAAAGTATAGTTTGATATACTACCAAATCACAATTTAAGTATATTTTGATATACTTCTAAAGCATAGTTTGGTATGCTCCCAATGTGATATTGTTTACCAAAGCATAGTTTGATATGTTATTTTCAAAACCAAAGTATAGTTTGATATACTACCGACTCTGTTATTTCCTAAACCAAAGTATATTTTGATATACTACCAAAGCATAGTTTTGATATGCTATTTTCAAACCAAACATAGTTTGATATGCTATTTTCAAATCCAAAGCATAGTTTGATATACTACCGATTATGTTATTTCTAAAACCAAAGCATAGTTTAATATGTTATTTTCAAACCAAAGTATAATTTGATATACTACTGATGCTTTCAATCCTAAACCAAAGTATACTGTTGATATACTACCAAATCTATTAATTTCAAAACTAAAGTACATTTTGATATACTACTTATCCGATTATTTCAAAATTAAAGTATATTTTGATATACTACTTATCCGATTATTTCAAAACCAAAGTATATTTTGTATGTACTACAAACCTTTTTATCAAAACAAAGCATTTTCAATACAGAACCTTCTACAAGGATTCATGGCTATTTTTATAAACATATAATCTTTTCTTATGTTATCCGAAGCCATGAATCTAATTCACAAAATGTATGTTACTTACAGGCATTTTTATACTGACGTTTTATTTTCACATATGTTTCGGGTTCTATTATGTGACGATTATTGACGCATGCTACACATAGGATGGACTCGTGCCTTAGTAACTTTAAAACTTGGAAAGACAATTTTTTGTGTTTTTCTGGCTTGTATTAAAACAATGAGTCCAGTAATGTTATAAAACAAAACATCAATACCATGTGTTGTGAAGCAATGATTCTATGACATGACTCCCCGATCTTTTCGCCGCGGTTTGTTGTATTACGCGGTCGGGGTGTTACAGAAAAGTTGGTATCAGAGCTCATGGTTATAGGGAATTAGGTTATTAGTAATGCTCTTGACCTAGTCTATAACCTTCCTAGGACCCTAACGCGAGTTTCTTGCGTTTAAGATTCTTAATACAATACCAATCACCTATCCTTAGGTGATTAACAAAAAACAAAACACAATTCATTCTCTCGAGTTAAAATTTTTCCAAAACTTCTCAAGAAATCATCTATCCATCGATGATTTGTTTTAGGCTTTTAAGCCTTTGGTGTTTTCAAATATCGTCAAAGTTTGGGCTTTAATAATGTGAACATGTGCAATTTGGAAGAGTGGATGTCTGTACCCTGAGTTTTCTGTCTAAGGCTAGAGTGTTCGTACAAATCCACATCATCAGCCCAGTCACTCTTACCTGGGAACTCTTGGGGTAAGTGTTCACCTATAGGCTAAAGCATGTCTTTGCCATACATTATAAAGACCCGTTTACTTTGACTAGTCACCGTGTCGTTTGTTTGTTTTAGGTAACGAATATATGATCACAATCCTTATGCTTTGTCGATATTTTTAAGCATTCAATTTTGACTATCCAATATCATCTCACTCGTTTCCTCTCATGTTTCTTTGCTCTTTTAGAATGCCTCCACGACGTGATCAAACTCAGGATGCCGCTATGCAACCATAATCGCTTAGCAAATCGCTGCTGTACTCCCAAACCTGGTAACCCAGTTAAATCAAGCAACAAAAACAATAACAACAATGCACCCGATCCATGCAACTATAAACAGTTCAACTCAGCTAAGCCACTTACATTTACTGGGTCTGAAGGAGCTACTGGGCTCCTACAGTGGTTTGAGTGTCTCGAAAGCATGTTTCGTCATGTACAATGCCCAAGTGAGTGAAAGGTTGAGTTTGCATAGAGTGTATTCCAGAAAAGAGCACTCACATGGTGGAACGGTGTGATGAGGGATAGGGGTGTCGATGTGGCAATGGCTCAAACCTGGGAAGATCTTTGAGCTCTAATGATGAACGAATTTTGTCCTCATCATGAACTCAGGGCACTGGAAAGGGAATTCGACGATCTTAAACAAGATAGCGGTGAACATCGAGCCTACACTAATCGTTATGAGGAACTGAGTCTGTTATGTCCTACCATGGTTACGCCTTTGGATAAGGCGATTGAAAAATACATTGATGGCCTCCCTGACCCAGTTCAGGGCATCGTTACTGGTAGCAACCCTACCATAGTTAGACGGGCCATTGAGTTATCCGCTACCGTGATTGAATCATAGATCATTGATGTGACAATTGTGATATGTTGTGACAACTAGCATAAAACCGGTAAGTTTCGTATAATTTTAATTATTATTTATTATCTGCAATTATGTGCTTAAATGTCAAAATTGTCTGATTACATGCTATACATGTGAATTCATGCACGTTTTATACTTCAAATATTGTCTTATGCATTACTTTAAGCGTTGCGTCAGAAAGACTAGTAAACTCACCGGTAAGACACACTGTGTCAGCAGTTCTGCAGAAATCAGTCAGATAATAGAATTAGGGCCTAGGAGTAGGTCCAACATCTAAAATACATTAAATCCCAAGTGTGGATACACGGGTTAACATATAAACTTTCCGGAAGCTAAACTATGCACTAAAAGACACCCGAAACGCACTTTAAATGCAGAATTCAGCATAAATCAGCACTAATTCAGCTAAAATCAGCTATTTAACACATTAATATCATGTAAAATTTATGTTTTATTGTCCAAAATAACTTACAAAGTGTCGGGAATTAAAATTGCCACAAAAAGTGCTTCATACTTAGTGAAACTGCGCAATTCAGCACTTTAACGAACTGTAATGAACCGAACAACCGGTCAATAACCGGGACATCAAAATTTGACTAGAAGTAATGTTTTTATGATATTAAACTAGTATTGATGCTAGAACACCTTAAACATCATAAAAACACCTAAACACACTTAAACTAACTTAAACCCCCTCGTTTGCACTTTAAACCCTCCACTTCCCAAAATTTACACTTTACCCCCCCCTTTCACCATAACCGGCCCCATGGGCCCCACATGAATATATTTACTTTTTCTAACTATGCTTCCTAACTAGAAAACAAGGAAATCTTTGAGAAAGATTTATGTTGGATTTCTTTTTATAAATAACCATAAGACTAACTACATGTCCATCATTCTTCACAAAACTTCATCTTCTTCCCCTTGTGCTCTCCTTGGTCTCGGCTCACTTCACCAACACACAACCCACCATTTTCAAAACTTCAACCTAGCAATCCAAGGCCATTAGAAGGTGTAAGAAGCTCATTTAGGAAGGTGTATGGTGCTAGAACTTGAAGGACCACCTTGTGGAGCTTTTAACCTCTCATTTTCTTTCTTGTTCATCATCTTCATCTTTGTGCTACTTCCCTAGCCATTAGAGCTAGTAGTAAGCTTCTTGATCACTAATTTAAGTCAAGTTTATGTTATGTTCAAGTTTCACCATCTAAACAACTTAACTTTTAATGATAAAAATGAAAAGATCTAACATATTCTTGAAGAAAATAAGTGATTACATGAATTTTTAGTGTATGTATTGAAGTTGTTGGTATTACATCTTGTGTTTATGTTTAGATCAAGTATGTTAAAGCTTGGATCTAACAAGTTTAAGCATGGATCTTGAAGGATCCATGGTTAAACTTGAAGATGAACATATGAAGCATTATGTGAACATGAAAGATGGATTTTTACACATAAACTTGTAATCTTGAAGTAATAAAGTGTGTGTTAAACTAATTTTTGAAACTAAAATCTATGAAAAGTTTGTTAAAAGTTTAACACAAAGCTTGTTTATGAAAGATCTAAAGATATTAAGCATGGATCTTGAAAGATCCATGGTTAATCATGATGTTAAAAATAATGATATTTCTAATAGACATAAAAGTGGTTTTAGAACATGATTTACAAACTTTAAAGACCATTAAACTCATGGATGCGTTGGTTAATAAAATAAAGTTTCATAAAAGATTGTTTAAAATACTCAAGAACACTTATTTTTTGAAAGATCATTATATGTTAAGTGTAGATCTAAAAGACTACACATTTTTAACAAGAATCAAGTTCACCATGATGTTTCATATGGAAAAATTAGTGTATGATGTTGATGATTATTGTTGAAAATTGTTCTTGGTGTTGAAAAGAAAATAAACACGTGTTTTGAAAACATGGGAAACCTCCATTTTTAGGGGAAACTATGTCAAAATATTTATAAAAATTTGACACTTAGAAAAATATAAGTTGTGGTGAAACTTATTCCCTAAAAATTCACCTAAAAATATTTACCAAGGTTTCCCTAATTTTTGTGTAAATTTTCAAGATAAGAAATGGTGATTTCTTCAAGTTAAAACTTATATTAAGTATGTATATTTTTAGGGAAAATATATATATTTAGTGATCACCAAATTTTATGCTAAGTGTATATTGTGTGTATTAGGGACTTGAAAATACACTAAATACTCCTAATGAGTAAAAATACAAAAATACACATACAAAATACATGGGCAAATACAAGAAAATATATTTATGAAAATATATTCTTAACATATTATTTAACTTGGACAAGTTATGAACTTAAAAATATATTTTTGGACAAAAATATATAACTGATACCAAGTATTGGAATTTATACAAAAATCGGGTGGATAACAAGAATAACCATATATATATTTTAAACATGACAAAATATATATATTTCATACAAGGCATAAAAATATATTATTTTTAAGAAATATAATTCCGGAAAGTAATAAAAATCAAAGTATTGATTTTTGGTGAATAATACAAAATACACAAGTATTTACATAAAATACAAGTATACTTTCCTAAGAATACTTGTACAAAAATAATACTGGAAATGTTATTTCACAAAATGCTTATACTTATTTTTGGGAAAATAATATAAGTAACATACTTGAAAAGTTAAAAATATAAATTATTTTTAACAACTTAATGCCTTAAAAGTCTGCATAAACGAATATATACTTGAGGAGTAAAATATATATATTTACAAAGACACAATACATATTCAAAGTGCTAAGGCAAGACCCGACAAACAAGGGCATGGCCCTCACTAAGAATGAATATACAAAGAACATATACATGAACAAAAGATGGTGACTTGTACTTGTGTGATACAAATCTAGTGACTAACATTAATAGAACACGTATAGGTCACGACCCTCTAAGCAAACCCGGTGAAGTTTACGGCGCAGGATACGCAAAGTTGTGAGTTCATGTCCCCACTTTTAAAATTTTACTTCTTTTCTAAACTTAGGGAAAATACATGTGTTATGGTATGTTGAATACAAAAACTAAGGAGTGATACTTTAGATCATGTCATAAATAGGGTGCCATAAGCACCATTAATCAGTTACATACCAAGACCGCAGAACAAAAGGTTACATCTAATGGGTTTCAGGCAACCACACTCTTGGCCACTCTTTTACCAAGCAGTGCTTTTGTGTCTCTAGTCGTGAATCGACAACTAAAAATGCCTATGGTTTGGATGCTTCCTATGCCGTTACATATGTTAGTGGCCTCGCGAACCATTAGCGATCACGTATTCCTTATATTTACAGAAATACTTATTTCATACAATTACATACCATGTTTTCCATAACGAATGCTTAAATGTTTTCACATATGTGCATGAATTCACACCAACATTATGTTGACGATTTTCCAAAACTCACATGTATTTCAGATAACTAAAATACACAAATGTGCATGAATGCTTAAATGTTTTCACAAATGTTTTCACAAATGTTACACAAATGTTTTCACAAATGTTTTCACAGATGTGCATGAATGCTTAAATGTTTTCACAAATGTGCATGAATTCACCCCACCTGTTCGAGAATACTCCTGCAAAGGACGACTCAGCTTGAATTTCGGGACGAAATTCTCAATAATAGGGGGAGAATGTGACAACTGCCACTTTTCGGTAACTTTCTTACACTTAAAATACTCATTTTTAGCTACATTTTTATGCATTTTGAACACCCGAACTGCGTATTTCGTAACATACACTTAGAATACTCATGGAATACTTACTTAGGATGCACATGATTCATTTTTATTGAATACATTTGAAACAGTTTAAACAATGCATCGAAACTACTAGAAAAGCACCTAGTAAACTAGTATTCTGACGAAAACGCAGGATCCGCAGAAACCATCTAAACGACATCTTTAGGACTCAGACGAAAGTCCAACATCTAATATACATTAAACCCTAACTGGGAATGCAAGGGTTAGATTTAAAACATTCCCGAAGTCCGATAACACTAAAAACTACCCGAAAAGCACTAAAAGCGATGATTTCAACACTTTTTCGCAGAAATTCTGCAGAAATCAGCCATTTAATATTTTTGCAACATGTAAATTTGCTATTTAACATAGGATTCATATGAGGATACCTTCGGGTATCATCCGAACCAATAACTACATCAATTCACACAAGTTACACAACTTAGCGTTCAAATAACGTCTAACCGAAACAATTCGAAACGAATATTCGAACAATGTCGGATCTTTTTTTTATTGACCATCTAGTGTTATTTGGATCATTATGGTCTAGTAAAAGTCACTTAACACATTTAAAAAACTTAAACACTTAAGCTTATGAAGTTTCCTAACATTTCACCTAAAGTTCTAACACTTAAACAAAAGAAACCAAGTTGAAAAGCAAACATGAGGTACCCCCCCCCCCCAAATTCGGTTACAACATGTGGGACCCCCCTTTCTTTTCCCACTTGGTGAAATATCCTAGATATTTACCGCTTGGTTGCAACTTATGCAAGTTGGTGCAAGTGGTGAAAGTCTTACAACTAGTAACTTTGATTTCACTAAGCACATTACCATAACATTTCACCTTTCTTAACATACACATAAGAACTCTCTCATCTATCATCTTTTAGCCAAGAACACCATCAAAAACTTTCACATTTCAAGCCTTTCTTGATGATCAAGATGCATTTTCATGGAACTTGAGAAGATCTAAGGTATACACAAGTTGAAGCAAGCTTTCTCATCCATCTAAGAGCTCACAAGCACCAAGATCATCAATTTTCTTTTCTTAATCATCATCAAGATCATCCCTAGCCATTAGTGCTAGAAGTAAGCTTCAACAATCTCTTTTTCATACTTATTTATGTATTTATTGTTTAAAGAACAAGTTATAACTAAAACAATCATACAAAATAATATGAAAATACAAAGAAGCAAAATAATAATCATGATATAAAAGTTTGTTTATGTTGTGATTTAAAGATATTTACTTGCATATTTAATCTAGTTTTGATGATTAGCATACAAATAACTTGTTAGATGATGTTTAAAAACATAATCTAACAAGTGTGCATGAAAATGTTTAAGGGTTTTGTTAAACATAAATGTTTAGATGGATGATCATAATCTTTGATTTTGTTAAAGTATGAAAGGTTTTTAACCAAAAATAATACTTTTACAAAGTTATAAAAAGAAACATACAAGATGGGTTTTTATAAAAAGCTTGTTAAAACTAGAAGTAAAGTATGATTTTTGAACTAGTAAACATATGTAAAAATCATACCAAAACCCTACATGATTATGAGTTCATCTTGTTAAGTTTATGTTATAAATCTCATATGTTTTTGTTAAGAATATTATGAGTAATTTGTTGGTGATTTTTGGAAAGAAAAAGATATGTTTTATTAAACATGGCAAGTTAATATTTCAAAGGAAATATGGCCAATTTTTCTTATAAATCATATGTTATAAAAACTATCATTTTTGGCAAAATCTTTATTAGATTAAAAAGATTTTAAAGAATAGTTTTTATAAAAGCAAAGTTTGATATAAATATATATTTTTGAGAAAATATATATTTAGTTAACTTAACAACTTATGTGCTATGTGCTATTTGTTTGTATTAGTTATATGCATGATAACTAGGAACTTGAATACAATGGTACAAATGAACACAATGTACATTTCGACTAAAGTCTTACAAGACTACATGTAAACACGCCTTAAAACACACTTACAGACATTCCGAGCTTTCGGACACAACTTATGGTCAAAACGGACGAAGGGCGAATCTATGAACATATCGCCATTCCAAGGAGTTTCTACGGCGTTTAGGCGATCTTTCGACACGAATACATACAAATCACCGACAACAATATCCAGATGTTTTGAAACTTATAAAAACTACTATGTATTCTTTTACTTAAAAAGCCTATAGTTAGTAACTTTTATAAAAATGAAAGAATATATTTTTAACACATGGGCTTATTTTACATATGGGCCTATTTTATATAAATGGGCTTATTTATGATACAAATGGGCTATTTTACAAATGGGCTTATCATCCTAATTGGGCTTAACATAAATACATGGGCTAAGCCCAATATCAAGACTCATGGGCTAAGCCTAAAACCAAACTTATGGGCCAAGGCCTAATAACATTTAGGCCCAACACTATTTAGGCCCAACACTATTTGGGCCCAATAACATGAATTCTTGGGCTAAGCCCAATGACATATAATTGGTAAAAATTACAATTATACAATTTACTTATACAAAGACACGAAATCAAGAAGACAAGACCCGATGATACAACTCATAAGATACAAGATTACAAATATATATATTTGGTGAAATATATATATATAACAGTTTAACAATTCATTCATCTAATACACAGTTTAACGAACAATAAAGACATACAAGTCTTACACATATTTAAGACACAAGACTTGTACTCAAGTCATTTACAAAGACCGAAGTGTCTAACAAATATAAGAACATTTGTCGGTCGCAACATTGTTCAAGACGACCACGCGTAAGATCACAAACACTTATCATTCACGGACGCAATACTGTGAGTTCATGTCCCCTATTCATTTAAATGTTTTACAACTTTACAACTATCGGGGAAAATACATGTTCAATCGTATGTTAAAGTTAGGGAATGAAACACCTTAGATCATGTGCGAATTAGGGTTATACATCTAAGCACCATTAATCCAGTTTGGACCTAGGTACAAGTGGTTAGATCTAATGGGTTTTGGCGAGCCCCACTCTTGGTCGTGGACCCATACAAAAGAGTGCGTTTGTGTCCCAGTCGATAGTAGTCGACACGAAATCGTCTAGGTTTGGATTGCTTCCTAATTCGTCACACATATTAATGTCCTCGCGAAACATTAATGATCAACGATTTCATTGACGCTTTACATACTACATCATTACATACATATAAATCTTATACAACTCACATTTTATGGATACAGTTTATACAACTCACATTTTATGGATACATTTTATACAACTCACATTTACAGATACATTTTATACAACTCACATTTTACAGATACATTTCATACAATTAAACTGCATGAACTCGCCAACTTTTGTTGACGTTTTCAAACTTAACATGTATTTCAGGAAATTAGTGGACCATGCAGACATTTCAGTCAAGGAAAGCAAGTATCAAGACTCCATGCCACCATTTGAAGGGCTTGCCCGTTATATACCGCCTCTTTGCGGTGATATAGTGGTCAAAGCCTTGACATTTTAAGACTTACATTTTGATGTATAAAACAATGACAACTTATTTTCATTTGATGGTTTGTAACCAATACATTTAACTTATGTTGCGTTCGTTTGAAACGATTATGACAATGGCATTGGAGCTTGTTTTTATTCATTTAGTATGTTCACTTATATTGTTATGCAATGAGAACCAATCAGATCGCACCTCGCGCTTCCGCTATGAGCGGGTGTAACAGATTAGTATCAGAGCATCGATTGTAGTGAACCAGGATTCTTTCTCGAGTCTAAGTCTACAATCGCTAGGGACCTCTCACGAAAACCTCTTGTTCATGTTGAACAGATTATAAATAAAATTGGACAGGTCAAAAGGTTTTCATTGCATAAACATTTTTCAAGGTCCACTACAACAAAAATTCACTTCACATAAATCAAGCGATGACATTTCCATGGGTGAAGTCTATGAGAAATAGACACATTACATTAACAGACTATGTGCCTACAATACATAACATTATCAGTTTACGCATTATAAACGGTTTACAAGTTCAGCTTACGCATTATAAACGATTTATATATGTGTTCTAAGGAATATTGTGGCAAGAACAAAATGCCTTCGACTTCGAATTCCATTGTCATCCTTGACACACATAACATGGTTAAGACACGACATCTTTTACACAAGATATGATACTCTATTTTCAAACATGACATATTTTATACAATACATCTTCCATGAGAATATCGACCTCATGTCTATTGCGGAGCTTATGATGAACGTGGTTCCTAAGTGAGACCATAAAGTATTGATCCCGTGGAAGATGGTTGCTTTCTCGCGGATGATGAGATGCCTGACTTCAATAGTGATGATGAGGCGGAGGTGGCAGCCTTGGACAACAACTCCATTAGTGGGACGAGGTCCCTGTGGCTCATACAAATCATAATTGACGACACTCTTGTCCAGACAAGGAAGATGAAGTACTCATCTTAACGGAAGTTGACACGTGAACTATCACGAAGTTTCCTTCTATGTTGAAGGTATATAGACAATAGTGTCCTCTCTCTGACTGATCGCCTGCTCTGAACGAGAGAATGCTAGGGTGACCATGCAAGACAATTTATTATTACGGGGGCCCACGTAATAACAACTTGTAGTGTATGAGAATTCTGGTGGACTCTGCGGGCAAAGCTAGTGATCACTATCCATTCAAAATTCTTAAGTTGTTCAAGTTTTTATCCAGTAGAAAACTAACCGAGATGGTTACTATAACACCCTACAATACAATACAGGAAGACGATACGTATTGTTCACACCTAACATTCGATCTATAGAACGAGTTGTTCGAGACTAGTCATCTAAACAAACAAAACTTGTTAACCACTCATGGAGGACCTTTCCTCAACATTCTAGAATTCTTGTACATGAGTTGGTTCTTGGGTGTCTATGACACCTTATATTATTTATTGGAAATGAATACAATAAATTCCGTCATTTTGACATTTGTCTTATCCAAAGGGATAGTATGGCATGAGCCTTGCTACAACTCCCTCATTGCATTATATTCGACATCTATGAAGATCTTAATGATCTTGTTGGAGCTCGTGAAGCTCAAGAACTATTACCATATTCGTCACATGGACAAGTACGACAAAGGAATTTCCCTACTTCGGATGATCAAAGCCTATGTAGTATGGAATGCATACTATAGGGACGGAGGCCACTGGTTGGTTTCCCCTCCTCAACAAATTATTTCGTTTTCCACTTAGACATATGACCAATACACGCAAGAGGCACTACGCATTTAGTTGCGGTTATTTACATTATCTTCAATTCGAACATGTATGAATAATGCGATTGTGAGGTTTCCATGACCGACTGCATTCTTCATTCTTGGGCGCAGGATAGACTATATTGTCCAAATATATGTCTAGATTCTTTTAATAGTGTATATTAAAAAGATCATGGCGCCAAAAGGAAGGTGTAAACCCAAAAAGGATTAACAAATCAGCATCTTACTGATTAAGTCGAACAAGAGTTCTTATGGAACAACACGAGGGTGCAGAGATTGCACAACATAAAGTTAAGTAAGACGACACTAGTGACGGTACTGGTGGTACTGGTAGTTCAAGTGGTTTGAATCCTGATGGATCGGGAACGAGTAGCAATGCCACACCGGAAGATGCAATCACACAAGGCCTTAATTTTTAGACTTTCTCCAGACTGTAAGTCACAAGACCTCGTTAATACGAGAGGTGCGGTAGGTTCTGTCCGCCAGATAAAGACAATGAAGTCGGTTAGTCATACTAGGAAACGCATTCCTGAGTAGACAATTAGATACATAGAGAGTCTCCTGCTGAACGCAGCCTTAACTTGGTGGAATCTCCAAGTACAAACGCTAGGAAGTGATAATGTGAAGAGGTTGTCAGGGGAAGAACTCAAGGATCTTATACGAGAAGAGTATTGCTTGCTGATTTAAATTCTAAGGTTGGAAACAAAATTCTAGAACTCGATCATGATTAGAGCCAATGTTGTTGGTTACACTCGAGGCTTTCACAATATCTCAACGGTTGTTTCCATACTACGTAACACCCGAATTCAAACGCATTGCGCGTTACATTTGGGATTTAGCCCCGGAGATCCGAGGCATGACCGCATCATCCCACCCTACCTCGATCACTCAAACAGTAGTTACTCGACACGTTTCCAATCAACCAACATTTCACATCCATGTTATTTGATACTGGTGCCAATTTTAGCTTCATCTCAACATTTCACATACATGAGTTTCATGACTAGGGACGGGATTGTCCTAACTACAATTATGGACTAGATTAGCCTACATCTAAACATATGGATTGGGTTATCCTACATTTAAACATATGGTTCCTAAAACTATACAGTGAAGTCCTCGCCACACAGAATTTAAAATGTACTTGGCCTAGAGCCAAGTAAGCTAGACGTCCCCTCATTCTATATAATCGACATACGGTAAACTAGTCGAGTCAGGGAAAGTTGTTAGAGGATGTTCCTTGGAACTTGGCGAGCGAAGATTCAGTATCGATCTCTTACCCGTTGAGTTGGGTAGTTTCGACGTAGTGGTTGGCATGGATTGGTTATCCGATAACCAAGCCGAAGTCTTTTGTCATGAGAAGGTCATTCGCCTACCACCACTGAACAAAGAGACACTTGTTATTCACGGAGAGAAGCACGACACACCATTGCGGATCATTAATTACAAGAAGGCACAGAAGTGCTTACGGAAAGATTGTATTGCCTTTCTAGCACATATTATCGACAAGAAGGCCGTTGGGCCACAACTGACAGATATTCCAGTGGTAAAAGAGTTTCCTGAATACTTGCCGGGACTATAACCATATCGATAAGTCGAGTTTCATATCGACTTGGTATCGTGAACCGCACCCATAACCAAATCTCCATATCGATTAGCACCTTTTGAAATGCAAGAGTTATTCACACAACTTCAAGAGTTGTTGGATAAAGGATTCATTAGACCAAGCTTCTCGCCTTGGGGAGCTCCAGCTTTGTTTGTAAAGAAGAAGGATGAAACACTCAGAATGTGCATCGACTACAGAGAGTTGAATAAACTGACCATCAAGAATCGGTATCCACTATCAAGGATTGGTGATTTATTCGATCAATTGCAAGGTTCAAGCTTCTACTCCAAGATAGACTTACGATCAGGGTATCACCAATTACGAATTTAAGAGGAAGGCGTACCGAAAACGGCTTTTCAGACTCGTTATGGTCATTACGAGTTTCTCGTTATACCTTTTAGTTTAACGAACACGCCTGCGGTCTTCATAGACTTAATGAACCACGTGTGAAATCCATACTTCGACAAATTCGTCATAGTGTTCATTGACGACATTTTGATATACTCACGATCGGCAGACGAGCACGAACAACATTTGTGAACCATTTTAGAACTACTCAAGAAGGAGACACTAATGTGAGTTTTGGATTCGTGAAGTACAATTTCTCGGGCAGATATTGAATGAGAAAGGCATTCAAGTAGACACCTCGAAGATCGAAGCAATTAAGAACTGGGAAGCGCCCAAGACTCCAACTGAAGTCCGACAATTCTTGGGATTAGCAGGGTACTATCGGAGATTTATAGAGAATTTTTTTTCTAAAAATTTTCTCAACCTCTAACCTCCCTCACCCAATCGGGAAACAAGAAGAATCATTTCAACTTCTCAAGGATAAGTTGTGCGATGCACCAATCTTATCACTACCCGATGGTACCGATGACTTCGTAGTTTACTGTGACGCTTCGCATCAAGGATTGGGTTGCGTACTTATGCAACGGGAGAAAGTTATCGCGTACGCATCACGTCAACTGAAAGTTCATGAAAAGAACTATACCACTCACGACCTCAAGTTAGGTACGGTGGTATTCACTTTCAAAATATGGCGACATTATTTATATGGTACTCAATGCACTATTTTCACGGATCATAAAAGCCTTCAACACGTATTCAACCAAAAAGAATTAAACATACATCAACGATGTACGGTTGAATTGTTGAACGACTATGATTATAAAATAAAGTACCATCCGAGCAAGGTGAACGTTGTAGCAGATGCCTTGAGCCACAAGGAGCGAGTTAGAACACTGAGAGTTCATGCATTAGAGAAGATGATTCACAAGCGCTCAAAGAAGAGCATATTCAAGAAGAAACACTTCGAGGCATGAAGGAACAATTAGCACCGAAAGAAGATGGAACTTTATACCTTATGGGTCGAAAATGGGTTCCATTCTTTGGCGGCCTTCGAGATGATATTTTGAGGAAGCACAGAGGCCTAAGTATTGAAAGAATACTATTGGTGGCCTAACCTCAAAAGTGATATCGCTACTTATGTCGGATAATGCTTGACTTATGCGAAAGTCAAAGCCGAGTAGCAAAATCCCGCGGGATTGGTACAACAACCTGAGATTCCCGTCTGGAAATGGGAACAAATATCGATGGACTTCGTTACGAAGTTACCCAAGACCTCAAGAGGCCACGACATGATATGGGTAATCGTCGATAGATTGACAAAGTGTGCACACTTCTTGCCGATTAGGGAGAAGGATAACACAGAGAAACTAGCAGAAATCTCTCTCAAAGAAATAGTGGCTCGTCTTGGAGTGCTTATTCCAATCATTTTAGACCAAGACAGTCCCTTTATTTCAAGAATTTGGAAGTCATATCAAAAAACCTTTGGATCTCATTTAAATCTAAGCACGGCCTTTCATCCACAAACTGACGGCCAGGGCGAACAGATAATCTAAACACTCGAAGATATGCTTCGTGCATGTGTTATGGATTTGGGAGGTAACTGGGATACTCGTTTACCTTTAGTTGAGTTTTCCTACAACAACAGCTACCATACAAGCATACAAGCTGCACCGTTCGAAGCTCTTTACGGTCGAAAGTGTCGCTCTCCGCTATGTTGGGCGGAAGCGGGCGATAAACAACTTATCGGTCTGGAGTTAGTCCAAGAGACTACAGATAAAATCTTCCAGATCAGAGACCGTATCAAGGCGGCTCGCGATCGATAAAAGAGCTACGCAGACAAGAGATGGAAGTCGTTATCTTTCGAGGTCGGAGGCAAGGTCTTATTGAAAGTCTCACCTTGGAAGGGCGTAGCAAGATTTGGTAAGCGTTGAAAGCTTAACCCCCGATATGTTGGACCATTTGAAATCTTGGAAAAGATTGGCACTGTTGCCTATAAGCTAAAGTTACAAGAAGAACTAAGTAGCGTACACGACACGTTTCATGTGTCGAACCTTAAGAAGAGTCCAACACAAGAAACAGTTATCATCCCGGCGGATGAAGTTCACATAGACGACAAACTCCAATACACTGAAGAACCTGTTGAGGTCATGGATTAGAAGATCCAGAAAACACAGAGAAGTCATAACATATTAGTAAAAATTCGATTGGAACTCTCAACACGAACCCGAATATACTTGGGAACGTGAAAATCAAATCAAAACCAAAATACCCCCCACCTGTTCGAGAATACTCCTACAAAGGATGACTCAGCTTGAATTTCGGGACGAAATTCTCAATAACAGGGGGAGAATGTGACAACTGCCACTTTTCGGTAACTTTCTTACACTTAAAATACTCATTTTCAGCTACATTTTTATGCATTTTGAACACCCGAACTGCGTATTTCGTAACATTCACTTAGAATACTCATGGAATACTTACTTAGGATGCACATGATTCATTTTTATTGAATACATTTGAAACAGATTAAACAATGCATCGAAACTACTAGAAAAGCACCTAGTAAACTAGTATTCCGACGAAAACGCAGGATCCGCAGAAACCATCTAAACGACATCTTTAGGACTCAGACGAAAGTCCAACATCTAATATACATTAAACCCTAACTGGGAATGCAAGGGTTTGATTTAAAACATTCCCGAAGTCCGATAACACTAAAAACTACCCGAAAAGCACTAAAAGCGATGATTTCAACACTTTTTCGTAGAAATTCTGCAAAAATCAGCCATTTAATATTTTTGCAACATGTAAAAGTGCTATTTAACATAGAATTCATATGAGGATACCTTCGGGTATCATCCGTGTCACACCCCCAAAATTCATCATGCGGAGTACCGCCGCTTGGAGGCGTGACGTAACCAGGATCGAGCCACCAATCATATCGAACAACGTATTTTAGTAAATAAAATCAATCACAATACAATTGGTGAACAAAAAAGGAAGTTAACCAAGTTCAATTTAAACAGCGGAAGCATAAGACGTTAACCCAAAACATAAGTTTGTAGTTTCATAAGTTTAAAGACCCCAACATAAGTTTCATAAGTTCATAACGTTTATTTAGCAAGTACGGGACCTATTAGTTTGCATTCCACAACGACCACCTCCATGTGCAAGCTCCACGGCATCTAACGACCTGCAAGGCATGTAATAACTAGTCAACAACAAAGTTGAGTGAGTTCACGTTTGGTTGTTTAGTTAATGAGTTCGTATCAGGAATCGGAAGTTCGTTTCATAACCAAGTATTACCCATTATCCTTGATTCCCAAACCTTTACGATATCTAGTGGGGGCTCCCCATTATGTATGTCACTAGACTAGGCGTATCCATAAGTGTCCTTCCCAATCCGAGGACGGTGTTAAGTATGAGTGTACGTAGGTTTTACGTACGTGCCCTTCTCATCCGAGGACAGTAGTGAGTGTGAGTGTACGTAGGTTTTACGTACGTGCCCTTCTCACCCGAGGACAGTAGTAGGTAGTCTAGTAGTGTTGGTAGTATAAATAGAGTGATAGTACGAGTAGTTATTCAATCCCATTCCCAACCACCGGGAATCCCATGCCTTAGTAAGGGTGTGAACTCACCTCGGTTTGCTCGGTTAGACTCTCAGATATAGCTAACAGTCAAGGTCGGTCAATCACGTCCTAGTATGATTTACCAGTTAGTCATTTAGTGGTTTTCAAATAGAACACCAAGTTCCTACACGTATCTATCACACAACATGCATCACTGTAACGGTTTATGCCCATCTGAGTTTCCCGTCCATTCCCCACTCAAAATCAATCATACAATAATGCACATAACATATATAACATGTTAAATCATTCACAGATAGCATACTCGACATTTAGACACGCAAGTCACAACTTATGTCAATTCAGCATTAATACTCAAAACCGGCTGTTTTTCGGACATTTAAATAAAATAGTTAGATTATTCCAAAAATTCCCAATTTTTTATAGAATGTCATAAACATTCCATATTTTATTGTGTAAAAATATCGGGGTCCGGTTCATTACCCACATTTTATAAAAAATCATATTCGGGACTGAACTCAGATTTATGTATTTCTGACCATAGTCCGCGAAACAATTTATTAAAAATTCATCGAGTGTCCGATTTACGAAATTCCAGTGGGGTAATTACAAATACATAGGTTGTTATTTACTGTATAAATTTCATGTTCCGATTCATTACAAAACTCAGGTTATGACTGAAAGTACGACACCCATTTATTGCTGTCAAAATTCAGCTTAAGTTGCTGTTACAAATTAACACTTTAAAAATAGTAAACGGAGTCCAAAAATTACGATTCTGGTTCCATTATAACCGTATTTCATAACAACATATTTTGGATTCAAAATATCGATTTTTCGTTGAGTTTAAGACCTGTTTACAGCCAACTGAAGTTGGCTGTAAAAGTTGGACAGATTCTGATTTTCAGTGTTTAACCTTCTAAATCGTGTTCGATTGATTCCGTTTACAAGTTTAGTGACCGCAATAACATCACATATTAATATTAATCAGCAAATCATCAAATAATCAACCAATAAGCATAATCACACAAGATCTACATGATTTACACTAATATTTATCCATTAACCACCTTGTACATCACTTTAGTAAACTTTTAGACTTTGATCTTATATGTTCGTAATTTTTAACTGACGAAACTCTTATTAACCACTCTAGACAAGATCAAGAAGAGGTTTAAAGTCACTTACTACTAGCTCGAGGCTAGGGAAGATTCTAGTCGAAAATCGAGTGGATAAAAGCAATGTAGCGAGGTCCTTCGCGTTCCGAATGCACCGAGCTCCTTTGTATGAGATCCTTAACCCTTGTATAAGATTGGAATGGCAAGATCAAAGCTCGAAAGTGGGTGGTTGTGGGTGCTTGTGTTCGGCCGAGAGTTTGAGGAGAGGGAGAGAGAGTGATGTTTGATCAAGTGTTGGTGGTAATGGTTATGATGGTTTAAGCTTGGAACTTATAGACAACTCTTGTACCATTGTCCAACGGATTTTGTGTCTTCTAGATACTAGACACATTTGATTATTATAATCAAAGATAGGACATGGGTGTCCCCTTGGGGACGGTTTCGTTGGAAGGGGGGGGGGTCCTTAGTTAGATTCCAACTAGATACTTAGGTTAGTTAAGTTAAGTAGGAACTTAACCCGGTTACTAATGTGTAGTGCGTTAAAGCGGGTGTTAGGGTATTCGGGGGCCCTAACTGGCTCAGAAAAAGAAAACAATGTCATAGACAATATTTTTTGGTTCCGGGTAAAGTCCGGTTGTTCGGTTCGGTGTTGTTCCGTTAAAGTGCTTAATTAATCCGTAAAGTGTCCTATTTATATATTTTGTAACGTTTTTACTTTCTAACACTTAGGAAAATATAACGGACTATTTAGTGACCTATCTGTACACTATTAGTATATTAACAAATACGTGTAAGCATAACACAGATATCAGAAAGCAGTTAAGTAATTCCACACAGTCGTCAAGCACATTAATTATTATTAATAACTGTACGATTACATGTAAATTCGAGGGTTGTCACATTCTCCCCCTGTTAAGAGAATTTCGTCCCGAAATTTAGCGCGTGGTTACTGAGGAAGCTAGTTAAGTTGCGTTGTTTTCCTGATTTTCCTGGGGTGTCACATCATCCCCCCGTTGATTTGGAATTTCGTCCTGAAATTCTGCAGTAGCTTCAGCCTCAGTAGTGGTTGCATTTTTCTTAAACAGTTGGGGATACTTGAGTTTCATTTGTTCTTCTCGTTCCCATGTATACTCTGTGCCACGACGAGCATTCCAACGAACTCGAACGAGAGGTATTCTTGTGTGCTTGAGAATCTTAACATCTCGATCAGTAATCTCTACTGGTTCCTCGACGAATCGCAGCTGGTCGTCGATTGTGAGTTCCTTGAGAGGGACTATGAAGGTCTCATCTGACAGACACTTCTTCAGATTTGACACGTGGAATACGTTGTGAACTCCGCTGAGTTTTTCGGGTAGATTCAACCTGTAGGCTACCGTACCAATTTTCTCAATGACTTCGAATGGTCCGATATACCGCGGATTGAGTTTGCCTCGTTTGCCAAAGCGGACTACACCTTTCCAAGGTGAGACTTTGAGTAGCACTCGATCCCCAACCTGGAGCTCGAGTGGTTTTCTTCCCTTATCAGCATAGCTTTTCTGACGGTCACGAGCTGCCGCCATTCGCTGTCGTATCTGAGCAATTTTCTCGGTGGTATCTACCACATGTTCTGGGCCAGTGATTTGGCTGTCACCAACTTCTGCCCAACAGAGAGGTGATCGGCATTTGCGTCCGTATAATTCCTCAAATGGAGCGGCTTGGATGCTGGTGTGGTAGCTGTTGTTATATGAAAACTCCACTAACGGGAGGTGCTTTTCCCAGCCATTGCCGAAGTCGATTACGCATGCCCTAAGCATGTCTTCCATGGTTTGGATGGTGCGTTCCGATTGCCCATCCGTCTGTGGGTGATAAGCGGTGCTCATATCTAAACGTGAGCCAAAGGACTTGTGCATTGCTTGCCACAGTTCAGAAGTAAAACGTGCGTCACGATCAGATATAATAGAGATTGGCACTCCGTGACTTGATACCACTTCCTTTAGGTAAATGTCTGCAAGAGTAGAAAACTTATCCGTTTCTTTGATGGCCAGAAAATGTGCAGACTTGGTCAGTCGATCTACGATCACCCAAATTGTATCATTTCCGCGTTGAGATCTAGGCAGGCCGGTAACGAAATCCATGGAAATTTGCTCCCGTTTCCATTTTGGGATCTCTGGTTGTTGAAGTAGGCCTGATGGTTTCTGATATTCAGACTTGACTCTCGCACAAGTCAAGCACTTACTGACGTAGATTGCTATGTGGGCTTTCATGCCAGGCCACCAATACGTAGTCTTGAGGTCGTGGTACATCTTGTCCGAACCAGGGTGTATAGAATAACGAGACTTATGTGCTTCATCCATCACAAGCTCGCGTAAGTTGCCATAAAATGGAACCCAGATGCGCCCTGTTACATAGTAAGCGCCGTCTTCCTTTTGTTCTAGCCGTTGCCTCGATCCTCTTAGGGATTCAGCCCTGATGTTCTCTGCTTTCAATGCTTCGACCTGGGCATCTCGAATTTGAGCGGGAAGGTTGGATTGGATGGTAAGCTGTAAAGCACGTGCACGCTTTGGTAAAATATCCTTTCGACTGAGGGCGTCAGCCACAACATTGGCTTTGCCCGGATGATACTTGATAGCGCATTCGTAATCATTCAAGAGTTCGACCCATCGACGTTGTCGCATGTTTAACTCCTTTTGCTTGAAGATATGCTCGAGACTCCTGTGGTCGGTGTAAATGGTGCACTTTGTACCGTACAGGTAATGTCTCCATATCTTTAGCGCAAAAAAACTGCTCCCAGCTCCAGATCGTGAGTAGTGTAATTCCTTTCGTGAACTTTAAGTTGGCGCGATGCGTAGGCAATGACCTTGTCACGTTGCATCAATACGCAACCAAGTCCTTGGATGGAAGTGTCGCAATAAACTACAAAATCATCCGTGCCTTCAGGCAATGAGAGGATAGGCACGCTAAAAAGTCTATCCTTTAGGTGTTGAAAAGCGGATTCTTGTGTATCACCCCAATGGTAGATGACACCCTTCTGAGTCAGTGAAGTGAGAGGTTGCGCAATCTTGGAGAAGTCTTTGATAAACCTTCTGTAATATCCTGCCAAACCCAAGAATTGGCGGATTTCTTTTGGTGTGCGGGGTGCAGGCCAGTTCTTGATTGAGTCAACCTTGGATGGATCAACATGAATCCCATCCCTGTTTACCACATGGCCTAGAAAGTGGACTTCGCGAAGCCAGAAGTCACATTTTGAAAACTTGGCATACAATTGCTCTTTTCGAAGAAGTTCAAGCATAAGTCGCAGATGCTGTTCGTGTTCCTCCTGACTCTTAGAATAGATCAGGATATCGTCAATGAACACAATAACGAACTTATCCAGGTAAGGTTTGCACACTCGGTTCATGAGATCCATGAAGACTGCTGGTGCATTCGTCAGCCCGAATGGCATAACCAGAAACTCGTAATGGCCGTAGCGAGTTCTGAATGCTGTTTTGGAGATGTCCTCATCTCGGACTCTCTGCTGATGGTATCCCGATCTCAAATCAATCTTAGAGTAATAGCTCGACCCTTGCAACTGGTCGAACAAGTCGTCAATACGTGGAAGAGGATAACGATTCTTCACAGTCACCTTGTTAAGTTCGCGATAGTCAATACACATCCTGAAGGTACCGTCTTTCTTCTTTACGAACAAGACTGGAGCTCCCCAGGGCGAAGAGCTAGGACGTATAAAACCCTTTTCCAAGAGTTCTTGTAGTTGTGTGGACAGTTCTTCGAGTTCTGATGGGGCTAGACGATATGGTGCTCGAGCTACTGGCGCTGCTCCAGGAGCTAGCTCGATTTGAAACTCAACTTGGCGATGAGGCGGAAGACCAGGTAATTCCTCAGGGAATACCTCGGGAAAATCGCGCACAATAGGGATGTCTTCAATTCTCTTCTCTTCCGTTGATGTGTCAGTAACGAGTGCTAAAATGGCAGTGTGGCCCTTTCGCAAACACTTCTGGGCCTTAAGGAAAGAGATGATGCCTTTGAGAGCACCACTCTTGTCGCCACGTATCATGAGAGGTTCTTCACCGGAACGAGGAATGCGGTTGATTTTCTCCTTGCAAACAATCTCCGCTTGATGATGAGATAGCCAATCCATCCCAATAACGACGTCGAAACTACCAAGGGTGATAGGAACAAGATCGATAGGGAAAGTCTGACCAGCTAAGACGAGGTTACAACCTTTAACTACGTGTGTGGCTTCAAGACTTTTACCGTTAGCTAGTTCTACCGCGTGTTTGGTGTTCAGAAGTGTTGGGGTGCGCTTAAGCATTTGGCTAACTTTTAAGGACACATAACTAGTATCGGCACCCGAATCGAATAAAACAGTAACAAAGAAGTCATCCAGAAGAAACTTACCCATCACAACGTTGGGATCGTTCCTTGCGTCACCCTGACCAATCACGAAAGCACGACCTCTTGCCCCATTGCCATTGTTGTTTCCCCCATTGTCGCCTCCATTGTTGCCTCCATTGTTATTCCCATTGTGGTTCCCATTTCCTTGGTTATTGTTCTGGTTTTGGTTCAGCTGGGGGCCGTTCCTCTTAAAGTGGCCTTCAGCGCCACACTGAAAGCATCCTCTATTTCCCTGCTGATGCTGCTGCTGGTGGTTCTGTGGGGCTTGTTGTTGTTGTTGTTGGCGATTCTGATTTGCAGGACGCGGGCTCCTGCAATCCTTAGCTTCATGACCCAGCTTTTGACACCTCTGACAGCGACCTTTGTTGCACTGCCCGCTGTGATGTTTGTTGCACCGGTTGCACTTGGGGTGGTTCCCTCGGTATCCACCCTGTCCTTGGTTACCAGAAGGTTGCTGACCAGGACTCTGGTAGTCATCAGTCTTTCGCTGCTGAGACTGAACTGAAGTAGAACCCTTTCCAGAGTTCCCATCCAATTTTCGCTTGTTATCAGTAGGTGCATCAGAAGTAGCTGTGGCACTGATACGTTTGGGTAGCTTGTTTTGCTCCACCGCCTGGTCGGTGAGACGATGAGCCAACTTGATAACTTGCTGTATGGTACCCAGGTTGGCTGAAGTCACGTGACTTTGAATCTCTGGTACAAGGCCCTTGAGGTACAATTCAATACGTTTGATGGGAGGGTCCACCATATTTGGACACAGGATGGCCAGCTCGTTTGACCTCTTAGTAAACGCCTCAATCTCAGACCCCGTCATCTTCAGATGGTAAAATTCCACTTCTAGCTTGTGGATGTCATCCCGACTACAGTACTCCTCCTTGATCAGCTCTTTGAAACTATTCCAGGGTGTGGCATGTAACACCTGTGCCTCCACGGCCATCAAACAAATACCAAACCAATGAAATATTATATTTCATACTTGGGATTTGTAAAAATATGTGTATCATTTGCACATATCAATTCTTGTTCAATTTCAAACTATAAATCGCTTTCTGGAAGGTTATACGCGCACTGATGCGTAAATATAACCAGTTTAATGCAACAAACACTCTGGAGTAGTGACATAGGATTAACATACCTTAAATAACCTTTACATAACTTAGAAATAAGTTTTGGAAGGTTTGGTATGCCGAAATCAAGTTTAATCGCTTACAGGGACTAAAGTTGACAAACTGCGAAAGTATGCCAATTTGAACTGTAACAGACCTTCCGGAACATGACCATAAGTTAAACATACCATAAATATCCTTTACATAGCTTAGAAATAGGCTTTGAGGGGTTCGGTGTGCTAAAATAAACTTTTGGGTCATTCAGGGACTAAAAGTGTCAAAAAGTGCACAAGTTTGCATTTTCGCGCATAACTTACGTTCTGAATACATCCGGACATCCAAAAAAATTATGTTAGCACTAAAATATTTTATTTTAGTGTTCGCCATAAGAAAAATCCATTCGTCACGTCATTTGGATCGTTTTTCGCATTCGGGACCAGATTCGATGTATTAGCCGTTGTTTAATTCACAACCACACATTCTAATTTGCTTAGTCAGCGGATAAGGATGGAATTTAAACACCTAAACACCATGACATTTCAACACATGTATGGATGGAATTTAAACACCTAAACACCATGACATTTCAACACATGTATGGATGGAATTCAAACACCTAAACACCATGACATTTCAACACATGTATGGATGGAATTTAAACACCTAAACACCATGACATTTCAACACATGTATGGATGGAATTCAAACACCTAAACACCATGACATTTCAACACATGTACGGATGGGATTAAGGCACGTTTTCCATGAAACGATCTTAACGGTTCGGGTATTCCTATAAATACCCATCCACCCCCATTGCTAAAATCACTAGAACTTTGATTTGAGAAACTCTAAGTTGAAACTATTGTTTCATACCTGAGATTTTTGAATCGAGGTTAGCATTCGGGGACCCTTCGTAAGTCTTCTTTCGTTCTTTTCCTTATTTTATTGCTTTTCGAGTCAGAAAGTCAAACTTTGTTTGACTTTCAGCGTTGACCAGTAATGGTCAATGCGAAGTTCGTTTGAACTTCGCAACGTGAGTGTAATCACGTTGGTTATAGTCCCTTGGGACTATGCCTACTGATTACCACGTTGTCTAAGGTCGTAGGGTAAGCGATCTAATAAATCGCTTATACCTCGAACCCGACGCAGTTTGGTCGATCATTAGGATCCGACCAAACACATTAGGTGACCATAGTAGGTAGGGAATAACCTTCCGAGGTTATACCCTATGGTCACATCGTTTAAGTAGTTGTATGATAGGTAGTTTATATGCCTTAGGTAAATTACCAGAATACCCTTTTCATGTATAATTGGTAATTAAGCATATGTAACCTAAACTTTTGTCACATAACTGATTATGTAACATGTTTAGGCATATAACACTTGTCATAGGACTAGTTAGACGGTCCGAACGCGTTTCACGCGCACGACGCGTTAAAGTAGCATAAGTTACCTTAATGGGTCGTGATGGGTCGATAATACTTAGGTTAAGTTTCATTTAGTATGTAGGCTTTGTTAAACCATATCATATGAGTTCCTACACTCATTTGGTTTACAAACCCTCCTGCTACCCAGTCTTCCGATTTAGGTCCGGGTTAATTATGTAGTTACCTATATTAGGTACTGTTTGATTTCCGGGACTCCTCTAGCTTACTTGGTAGTTGTTCAAGACTCCTAAGCACTCCCAGGCGAGTACATTATTCCCCTCTTTTACTGTTTTCCAAACTGTTTTGGGGTGACTCATATGTGCTAAATGCTTTATCAATGATTTCAATAACAATTACTATGTGGTTCCAAGAACAATAACAATTATTTCAAGAACGCTAACAATGATTTCAAGAACGAATACAATGATTTCAAGAACGAATACAATGATTTCAAAAACTAATAACAATTTCAAAAAGTGAACAAACTTGTTGGTTGTAGTTTACATGACCGATGACATTCATTAGCAATGATCAAGCCGACCAGTATTAGGTTATGGTACCATAGGATCTGACAAATCCCGTTATTTACTGCACCCATTGTTATGTGTGGGGGTTGTGGGTAGCGACTGAATCTGTAATTATTAACTTATCCTTTGGTAAGGGTTTGTTAAGAACGAGAGCGAGAGCGAGATGGAGCGAGGAACGCGTCAAGAAGGTTTGAATGTTATTAGAGAATCGACCATAAAGTAGTTTCACAATTAAAACAAGAACGACTAGAACGATTTTACAAAAAGGGTTAACGATTGGGTAAACATTTTAACATGATTGACATTTGATCATGCATTTCCCACAAAACATAACTTTGATTTAAAACAAGTTTTACTTCAATACTTTGTTTCTGTGCATATGGTTTAGTTGAGACATTTCACTTGCCATACATGACATTTAGACATAGACATTTGACATGGATATTTGACATAGACATTTTGATATGATTTACATCTTGACATGAACACTTTGACATATTACCCAATACATTTGACAATTTATTTAAACATAGACTTCTTACATTGGTTGGTTTGGTTTGAGTAAATGATTAAGTAACGATGCGGGTGTAATATGATACAAGCATGGTGGATACGCCGCTGGTACTTCCTATATATAAGTGTTTGTATGGTATTACATATTGTAGCGTTATTTGAATCATTTCAGTTTGAGACATAGAACATTTTATACAAGTAACGTACTTTTCACAAGACATTGATTTACAAACAACTTATCTTACACAAACTCATTTTACATGGTTATTCATTTAATCATGCATTATTCTCTTATTTATACTTATCATCCAAACTTATTATTTTTCAAATGATTTACAAAGACAAAGCAAACTAAAAGGTTCATGACTAAACATTTTCTTAAAACAGAAGTCATGAATCTTATTTTCACAAAACCTATGTATCTCGCCAGCATTTCTTTGCTGACCTCGTTTTCACATATGTTTCAGGTATTGTTGGATGATATCGATTGATAAGATGCATGCTCACATAGGACTGGACAAGGCCTTAGTGACTCAATAACAATGATAGACTATGTTTAATTAGTATATTTAGATTTTCAGACGATGTAATTACTCAATGTTTAATAAAACGAAACACTTTTGATATCCATGGTTATGAAACATTAATTCTGTTGCAACACTCCCCGATGTTTCCGCCGTGATTTGTTGTTTTACGCGGTCGGGGTGTGACATGGCATTAGCAACTGCCAGTCCTAGTAGTTGGACTTGTGCCTTCCACCAGGTTAACGCAGCTCCTTCAAGTGTTCCGGTAGCATATTTCACCCTACGGTCTTCGGGGCATTCGCACATCTCGAAAACAGTCTCGAGCTTTTCAAACCAGTGAAGAAGGCCCACTGCTCCTTCGGTGCCACTGAAAGTGGTAGGTCGGCAGTCCATGAACGTCTTGAACGTGCACACCGGAGGTTGAGCATGTTGACCTGTAGTGCGAGCATAATAGGCATGGTTAAGCACGAGGGTTGGTTTGTGAAGGTAGGATCTAAACGTCCTAAGGTGAGTTGGTATGGCAGGTTATACCTCCTGCAGGGTTAGCTGCGAGTGCCTCCGCAACTCGTTCGTTGATCAAAGCCGTCAACTGGGCTTGCGTGAGGTTGATACGTCCTTCGCGTCCGCTCATGATCTTCATAATGAAGCAACGTAAGTGAGGAAAGTGTCGCGAAAGTGTGTAAGTGTATGGGACGATAGTAGAGCGTAAGCACACAAGGTTCAAATAGCAAGTATCACGTTATCTAATGCACAGTGAGAACTATCTAACCAACAATATAACATAAATCATACCACTTATGGTGTCGAGTCTTGCACGTGGAGCGAAGCGTCGTTGTGGATCGTTGAGCACTGTACCGGTTATAGTCTGGTTTTATCAAAAACATTTCCCTTTTTAAAACCAAGTTCACTATAACCAATGGCTCTGATACCAATCTGTCACACCCCCAAAATCCACCATGCGGAGTATCACCGCTTGGAGGCGTGACATGACCAGGATCGAGCCACCAATCATATTGAACAACTCAATTAAGTAAATAAAACCAAACATAATACGATTGGTGACCAAAGCTAGTTAACCTTGTTTGGTTTAAACAGCGGAAGCATAAACGTGTGTTCAAAAGCATAAGTCCATATTTCATAAATTAAAGTTTCAAAACGCAAGTTTAGTAAGTTCATAAGGATTTAAACGTTAAGCACGGAACATAACAGTCCGTACACCACAACGACTCCTTCCCCGTGCAAGCTCCAAGCATTTAGCGACCTGTAAGGCATGTAACAACGAGTCAACAACAAAGTTGAGTGAGTTCACGTTTGGTTGTTTGGTTTTAAGTTGTTTCTGAAAAACGTGGTTTGACTTTCGTTGGCTTATATGCCGTGGGGGATTACCCCGAAGTTGAAAGTATGTTTAACCATTTCCTTTTTCTTTACCCAAACCGTATCCATAATAAGTGGGGGCTTTCCCCGTTTGAACTACTAGACGGTATGATATCGACTGCTACGCAAATAAGTTGTGCCCTATATCAGTGTCTATCATCACTGACAATCTGCCATAGTCCATTAGTACACGCCCGTCCGACTGGCACGGTGTGAGGTTTGTTAAACCTAATAGCGCTATTAACTAATGACCCGCTCGCCATTGGCCTCGGCGATTAAGTCGATATAAATTGAGGGACTTCATGATAGAGTTTTGTCTAGCTAGTTTTAAGGTTGTTGTCCTGCACCAGGAGGACCACAACGTACATATTCTGCACCAGGAGAATTCGTAGGATTAATAATGGCATCCAATCTTTGGAGGATGGCCGTACATATCCTACCCAAGGAGGATATGTAGATTTAGTTTTAATTCTTTAACCCATTCCCAAACCACCGGGAATCCCATGCCTTAGAAAGTGTGTGAACTCACCTTGGTTTGCTCGGTTAGATTCTCAATATAGCTAACAGTCAAGGTCGGTCAATCACGTCCTAGTATGATTTACCAGTTAGTCATTTAGTGGTTTTCAAATAGAGCACAAAGTTCCTACACGTATCTATCACACAAAGTTCCAAATTTTTAGACAATGTCATAAACATTCCATATTTTATTGTGTAAAAATATCGGGGTCCGGTTCATTACCCACATTTTATAAAAAATCATATTCGGGACTGAACTCAGATTTATGTATTTCTGACCACAGTCCGCGAAACAATTTATTAAAAATTCATCGAGTGTCCGATTTACGAAATTCCAGTGGGGAGATTACAAATACATAGGTTGTTATTTACTGTATAAATTTCACGGTCCGATTCATCAGAAAACTCAGGTTATGACTGAAAGTACGACACCCATTTATTGCTGTCAAAATTCAGCTTAAGTTGCTGTAACAAATTAACACTTTAAAAATAGTAAACGGAGTCCAAAAATTATGATTCCGGTGCCATTAGAACCGTATTTCATAAAAACATATTTTGGATTCAAAATATCGATTTTTCGTTGAGTTTAAGACCTGTTTACAGCCAACTGAAGTTGGCTATAAAAGTTGGACAGATTCTGATTTTCAGTGTTTAACCTTCTAAATCGTGTTCGATTGATTCCGTTTACAAGTTTAGTGACCGCAATAACATCACATATTAATATTAATCAGCAAATCATCAAATAATCAACCAATAAGCATAATCACACAAGTTCTACATGATTTACACTAATATTTATCCATTAACCACCTTGTACATCACTTTAGTAAACTTTTAGACTTTGATCTTATATGTTCGTAATTTTTAACCGACGAAACTCTTATTAACCACTCTAGACAAGATCAAGAAGAGGTTTAAAGTCACTTACTACTAGCTCGAGGCTAGGGAAGATTCTAGTCGAAAATCAAGTGGATAAAAAAAATGTAGCGAGGTCCTTCGCGTTCCGAATGCACCGAGCTCCTTTGTATGAGATCCTTAACCCTTGTATAAGCTTGGAATGGCAAGATCAAAGCTCGAAAGTGGGTGGTTGTGGGTGCTTGTGTTTGGCCGAGAGTTTGAGGAGAGGGAGAGAGAGTGATGTTTGATCAAGTGTTGGTGGTAATGGTTATGATGGTTTAAGCTTGGAACTTATAGACAACTCTTGTACCATTGTCCAACGGATTTTGTGTCTTCTCGATACTAGACACATTTGATTATTATAATCAAAGATAGGACATGGGTGTCCCCTTGGGGACGGTTTCGTTGGAAGGGGGGGTCCTTAGTTAGATTCCAACTAGATACTTAGGTTAGTTAAGTTAAGTAGGAACTTAACCCGGTTACTAATGTGTAGTGCGTTAAAGCGGGTGTTAGGGTATTCGGGGGCCCTAACTGGCTCAGAAAAAGAAAACAATGTCATAGACAATATTTTTAGGTTCCGGGTAAAGGCCGGTTGTTCGGTTCGGTGTTGTTCCGTTAAAGTGCTTAATTAATCCGTAAAGTGTCCTATTTATATATTTTGTAACGTTTTTACTTTCTAACACTTAGGAAAATATAACGGACTATTTAGTGACCTATCTGTACACTATTAGTATATTAACAAATACGTGTAGGCATAACACAGATATCAGAAAGCAGTTAAGTAATTCCACACAGTCGTCAAGCACATTAATTATTATTAATAACTGTACGGTTACATGTAAATTCGAGGGTTGTCACAATCCGAACCAATAACTACATCAATTCACACAAGTTACACAACTTAGCGTTCAAATAACGTCTAACCGAAACAATTCGAAACGAATATCCGAACAATGTCGGATCTTTTTTTTTATTGACCATCTAGTGTTATTTGGATCATTATGGTCTAGTAAAAGTCACTTAACATATTTAAAACACTTAAACACTTAAGCTTATGAAGTTTCCTAACATTTCACCTAAAGTTCTAACACTTAAACAAAAGAAACCAAGTTGAAAAGCAAACATGAGGTACCCCCCCCCCCCCCCAAATTCGGTTACAACATGTGGGATCCCGCTTTCTTTGCCCACTTGGTGAAATATCCTAGATATTTATCTCTTGGATGCAACTTGTGCAAGTTGGTGAAAGTCTTACAACTAGTAACTTTGATTTCACCAAGCACATTACCATAACATTTCACCTTTCTTAACATACACATAAGAACTCTCTCAACTATCACCTTTTAGCCAAGAACACCATAAAAAACTTTCACATTTCAAGCCTTTCTTGATGATCAAGATGCATTTTCATGGAACTTGAGAAGATCTAAGGCATACACAAGTTGAAGCAAGCTTTCTCATCCATCTGAGAGCTCACAAGCACCAAGATCATCATTTTTCTTTTCTTAATCATCATCAAGATCATCCCTAGCCATTAGTGCTAGAAGGAAGCTTCAACAATCTCTTTTTCATACTTATTTATGTATTTATTGTTTAAAGAACAAGTTATAACTAAAACAATCATACAAAATAATATGAAAATACAAAGAAGCAAAATAATAATTATGATATAAAAGTTTGTTTATGTTGTGATTTAAAGATGATTACTTGCATATTTGATCTAGTTTTGATGATTAGCATACAAATAACTTGTTAGATGATGTTTAAAAACATAATCTAACAAGTGTGCATGAAAATGTTTAAGGGTTTTGTTAAACATAAATGTTTAGATGGATAATCATAATCTTTGATTTTGTTAAAGTACGAAAGGTTTTTAACCAAAAATAATACTTTTACAAAGTTATAAAAAGAAACATACAAGATGGGTTTTTATAAAAAGCTTGTTAAAACTAGAAGTAAAGTATGATTTTTGAACTAGTAAACAAATGTAAAGATCATACCAAAACCCTACATGATTATGAGTTCATCTTGTTAAGTTTATGTTATAAATCTCATATGTTTTTGTTAAGAATATTATGAGTAATTTGTTGGTGATTTTTGGAAAGAAAAAGATATGTTTTTATTAAACATGGCAAGTTTATATTTCAAAGGAAATATGGCCAATTTTTCTTATAAATCATATGTTATAAAAACTATCATTTTTGGCAAAATCTTTATTAGATTAAAAAGATTTTAAAGAATAGTTTTTATAAAAGCAAAGTTTGATATAAATATATATTTTTGAGAAAATATATATTTAGTTAACTTAACAACTTATGTGCTATGTGTTATTTGTTTGTATTAGTTATATGCATGATAACTAGGAACTTGAATACAATGGTACAAATGAACACAATGTACATTTCGACTAAAGTCTTACAAGACTACATGTAAACACGCCTTAAAACACACTTACGGACATTCCGAGCTTTCGGACACAACTTATGGTCAAAACGAACGACGGACGAATCTATGAACATATCGCCATTCCGAGGAGTTACTACGATGTTTAGGCGATCTTTCGACACGAATACATACAAATCACCGACAACAATATCCAGATGTTTTGAAACTTATAAAAACTACTATGTATTCTTTTAATTAAAAAGCCTATAGTTAGTAACTTTTATAAAAATGAAAGAATATATTTTTAACACATGGGCTTAATTTATAAAAATGGGCTTATTTTACATATGGGCCTATTTTATATAAATGGGCTTATTTATGATACAAATGGGCTATTTTACAAATGGGCTTATCATCCTAATTGGGCTTAACATAAATACATAGGCTAAGCCCAATATCAAGACTCATGGGCTAAGCCCAAAACCAAACATATAGGCCAAGGCCCAATAACATTAAGCCCAATAACATTTGGGCCGAACACTATTTAGGCCAACACTATTGAGGCCCAACACTATTTAGGCCCAACACTATTTAGGCCCAACACCATTTAGGCCCAACACTATTTAGGCCCAACACTATTTGTCACACCCCGACCACGTAGAACATACAAAACGTGGCGGAAACGTCGGGGAGTGTTGTAACAGAATTAATTGTTTCAAATCCATGGCAATTAAGGTTTCGTTTTATTAATCAAACAAGAGAGTTACATTGTTTTAAACAAGAAACAAAGAGTATATAACAAAAATTAACTAGTTCTTGTCTCGTTTTAAGTCACTAAGGCACATGTCCGCCTAAGTATATCTTGATAAGTCCTATGCATCGGCTCCTGAAAACACATGTGAAAATAGGTACGTCAGCATAAAAATGCCTGTGAGATACATAGGTTTTGTGAAAACAGAATTCATGACTTATGTTTGAGAAAATGTTTAGTCATGAACCTTGTAATTTGCTTTGTTTTGTAAATCATTTGAAAAACGATAAGATCAGATGATATGTATAAATAAGAGAATAATGTATGGTTAAATGAATAACCATGTAAAATGAGTTTATATAAGATAAGTTGTTTGTAAATCAATGTCTTGTGAAAAGTATGTTATTTGTATAAAATGTTATATTTCTCAAATTTAAATGATTCAAATAACGCTACGATATGTAATACCATACAAACACTTATTTATAGGAAGTACCAGCGGCGTATCCACCATGCTTGTATCATATTACACACGCCTCGTTACTAAAATCACTTACCCAAACCACACCATCAAGATGTAATGTTTAACAATTGTAGAAAATGTTTAGGTATAGTCAAATGTCTATTGTCAAATGGTTCACATAATGTAATATAATGTGTTCATATGCTGGATGAGCATATGCAACAAAATGTAATGTAAAATAATGTACTAAGTATGCACACAATGGACATACATAGCATGAAATATAATGTAAAACAATGTACTAAGTATGCACACAATGGACATACATAGCATGAAATGTAATGTAAAACAATGTACTAAGTATGCACACAATGGACATACATAGCATTAAATGTAATGTAAAACAATGTAATAATAGTGTACTAATGAACATAGCGAGCATATGATATGGAAACATGGAAAAGCATGAAAGTAACAAGTAGGCACATGTGTTCCACCCCAAAACGTTTGGAAAACAGTAAAAGAGGGGTCTATGTACTCACTTGTGATTGCTCAGAAGTCCTAAGATAACCACCAAGCAATGCTAGAGATCACGGATATCAAACGGCACCTAATATAGGTAACTATGTTAATAAACCGGACCTAAATCGGAGGATCGGATAGAATGAGGGTTCGTAAACCAAACAAGTATGGAGACTCGTGTAATATGGTTTAAGAAAGCCTACATACTAAATGAAACCTAACATAAGTGCTTTCGACCCATTACGACCCGTTTAGGTAGCTTATGCTACGTTAACGCGTCGTTCGCGTGAAACGCGTTCGGATCGCCTAACTAGTCCTATGACAAGTAAAATATGCCTTAACATGTTTAATATTGTTGATAAATCAGTTTAGAGGTCATAGGTTATGTTACATATTTTTAAAATGAATTTTGGCATCAAAGGGGTATTTTGGTAATTTACCTAAGGCATATAAACTACCTATCATACAACTAACTAAACGTCGTGACCATAAGGTATAACCTCGAAAGGTTATTCCCTATATACTATGGTCACCTAAGGTATTTGGTCGGATCCTAATGATCGACCAAATGGGTCGGGTTCGAAGGTATAAGCGATTTATTAGATCGCTTACCCTTACGACCCTAGACAACGTGGTAATCAGTAGGCATAGTCCTAAGGGACTATAACCATCGTGATTACAATCACGTTGCGAAGTTCAAACGAACTTCGCATTGACCATAAATTGGTCAACGCAGAAAGTCAAACAAAGTTTGACTTTCGGACTCGAAAAGCAATAAAAGAACGAAGGAATACTTACGAAGGGTCCCCGAATGCTAATCGTGATCCAAGTAGCTCAGGTATGAAACAATGGTTTCAACTTAGAGCTTCTAAGATCAGATTCTTGTAGGTTTAGAAGTTGGGGGATGTATGTATTTATAGGATTTCCCGAACCGTTAGGATCGTTTCTTGGAAAATGTGATCGAATCCTATCCGTACACTTGTTGGAAAGTTGTGGTACCTCATTTGGCCACCCACCATAAGGTATCAACAGGTGGAAATGGGTTTATGGGTGCACAACAGCTGCAAACAGCTGGACAGAAGCTTCTGATGTTCTGGAGACCCCTTACGGACCGTAAGGGTCATGGCTTACGGTCCGTAAGCCATGTGCAGATCAGAAAGTTTCAAAAATGGCAGTTTTAGTCCCTGCAGTGTAATAAGGCCTTTTCCGACATGTTTAAGGCCCGTTAACCCCATTTCAAAGCTCTAAAATGAAGTTAAAGTAAAGGGAACTTAAAATGTTCTCAAAAATATCACGGATGTCGGTTCGTTTAGCCGTACGGTTGCGTTGTTCGGCTAATTACGACGGAATGCGCATAAGCGTGACAAACGATCCAAATGACGTAACAAATGGATTTTTCTTATGCCAAACACTAAAACAAAATATTTTAGTGCTTACATAAATTTTTGGATGTCCGGATGTATTCAGAACGTAAGTTATGCGCGAAAATGCAAACTTGTGCACTTTTTGACGCTTTTAGTCCCTGAATGACCCAAAAGTTTATTTTAGCACACCGAACCCCTCAAAGCCTATTTCTAAGCTATGTAAGGGATATTTATGGTGTGTTTAACTTATTTTCATATTCCGGAATGTCTGTTCTAGTACGAATCGTCATACTTTCGCAGTTTGTCAAGTTTAGTCCTTGTAAGCGAATTAACTTGTTTTCGGCATACCAAACCTTCCAAAACTTATTTCTAAGTTATGTAAAGGTTATTTAAGGTATGTTAAGCCTATGTCACTATTCTGGAGTGTTTGTTGCATTAAACTGGTTATATTTACGCATTAGTGCGCGTATAACCTTCCAGAAAGCGATTTAGAGCTTGAAATCGAACAAGAGTTGATATGTGCAAAAGATACACATATTTATACAAGTCCAAAGTATGAAACACAATATTTAATTGATTTGGTATTTTTTTGCTGGTCGCAGTGACACAGGTGTCACAGTCTCCCCTACTTTAGGAAATTTCGTCCCAAAATTTAATTTTAGGAGAAACTTGTGAGGACGACAGTGATGTTTTTGCTTTGAATGAACCCCTTGAACCCTAAGTAAAACTCTGGGCCATATTAGGATTCTTAGCAAAATTTTCGACTACCAAAGTAAAGTCCTTGTTGTAACAAAACATGGAGTTTCGAACTACGGACCGCAGAATGTTTCTTATGAAGACTCATCATAGGAGACTTGGTGTGTGCTTGAAAACAGAATTTGGGGAGTGTAAGATAAAATGACATCGGTCAAGGTCCAAGACTTTTCCCGTATCATTACTCTTGTCACTATAGGTCCTAACACATGACAAAACTTGTTGTGGTTTCTGTGCACTAAATTCCATAATTATGTACGCGTCCATAATTACGTAATTCCTTGCACAGTCCGCACAGTGCATTTCATAAGGTGTAGGGGAAGAAAATCAAACGAATACTCCTGTGGTGATTTAACTTGACTACAATAGAGTCTCTTAACTAGGTCACCAAATGATTGATCAACGAGCAATTTCCTGAACTAGACCACCCGAGGGCCTATTTACTACATAAACACATGATATATTTAACTAGATTTTCGAACCAATCTTTTTAACTTAGATCGACGTAGGATCTCCTTAACTATATCAACGCATGATATATTTAACTAGATTGTCGAACCAATCTTTTTAACTTAGATCGACGTAGGATCTCTTTAACTATATCAACGCATGATATATTTAACTAGATTGTCGAACCAATCTTTTTAACTTAGATCGACGTAGGATCTCTTTAACTATATCAACGCATGATATATTTAACTAGATTGTCGAATCAATCTTTTTAACTTAGATCGACGTAGGATCTCTTTAACTATATCAACGCATGATATATTTAACTAGATTGTCGAACCAATCTTTTTAACTTAGATCGACGTAGGATCTCTTTAACTATATCAACGCATGATATATTTAACTAGATTGTCGAACCAATCTGTTTAACTTAGATCGACGTAGGATCTTTTTAACTATGGAATAGTACTTTATAATCCAAGAGACTTAACTACAACGTAGAAGTCCATTAAGGATTTAAGATAGTACCTTTTTGAATATCCTACTACGAATCCTTCATATCAAGATAAGAAGGATTCTATGAGGATTTGGATAACGTATATCCAGAGTATACAAAAACACAAAAAAAAAGCATAAAAGAAAACGCAAAATGTATAAACACATAGTCAAATAGTTGTTTAACTTGGTTATTAATTTGTTATCTTTGGACACAGATATTTAAAGCACACCAGGAATCCAATCCGTGGATTTCATTTGGCACTTTAATCATTTTCAAGAATCTAACTATGGAGATAGAAAGATCTTTAATAGGAATTCGGATTTATCCTTATTGAATCGTAATTTACGTATTCAGGCATACGAATAATTCAAGTAAGGGCTCCGATTTGATTGATAATCATCCATAAAGATCTAATTATGAAGATAAAAAGATCCTATATGAATTTTGGAATTTGTGTAACGAGAGGTGTTTCGACACCTGGCGCTAGGCGTGCTTAAGTCGATACACAAGGTAGAAAGTTAATGAGGTTGAGGTGCTAGATATGCCAAGCGACATATGAAGCAGAGTTCGAAAGTTGGGTACTATGTATGTTAAGTCGATCATACGAGCAGGGTTGACTTAGGTTTGGTTTAGACCACTTTGGTTTGGGTTGATTTGACCAGCATTAGGTTTCCTTGCAAGAGGTTGAGCAGCAGCAGGATTTGTAATAGCTTTGCTTTGGATTGCAAAGCGGTACCTGATAATCAAATATCCCCATCGTCCACTGTGGGTACATTTGAAATAGAGTATCTGATTCGGATGATGACGGTGGCATTGATTGCTCTAAGGAGCGGTTCCCTTGTATGGCTTCATCCCTGAGACGAGTCATGGTGATAGCTAAATCAACGACCTTCTGGTAGTACGACGCCTAATTGATGGACAATTGCAGCACCTAGTTCGGACATTGTTGTTGCGATGAAGAGGCACCATGAAGAAAATGGGAGACATGGGAGGAAACAAGGGAAATGAAAACAGAATAACAATGCAAAAAAATTGCGATCATTTGTTTGTTACCTAAGGCAAACAAATGAGACGGTGACTAATCAAAGTAAATAGGTCAATATAATGTATCGCGAAGACATGCTCGCCTATAAGTAAGTGGATACTCACCCCAATAGTTCCCAGGTAAGAGTGACTGGTCCGATACTGCGGATTTGTACGAACACTCTAGCCTTAGACAGAAGACCCAGGGTACAGGCACCCACCCTTCCAGTTTGCACGTGTTCACATTATTTAGACCAACTTTGACGGGATTTGAAAACTTAAAGGGTTCAAAACCATATAATAAATCATCCTAGAACAGATGATTAGTTTTCAAAGCAGGATTGAAATTTGTGTTCTTGTTGTGGTTGTCACTTAAGAATACGTGACGGTATTGTTTTAAGACTAAACACGAGATAAATCGCGCTAGGGTCCTAGGAAGGTTATAGACTAGGTCAAAGTATTACTAATAACCTAATTCCCTATAACCATGGGCTCTGATACCATCTTTTCTGTCACACCCCGACCACGTAGAACATACAAAACGTGGCGGAAACGTCGGGGAGTGTTGTAACAGAATTAATTGTTTCAAATCCATGGCAATTAAAGTTTCGTTTTATTAATCAAACAAGAGAGTTACATTGTTTTAAACAAGAAACAAAGAGTATATAACAAAAATTAACTAGTTCTTGTCTCGTTTTAAGTCACTAAGGTACAGGTCCGCCTAAGTATATCTTGATAAGTCCTATGCATCATCTCCTGAAAACACATGTGAAAATAGGTACGTCAGCATAAAAATGCCTGTGAGATACATAGGTTTTGTGAAAACAGAATTCATGACTTATGTTTGAGAAAATGTTTAGTCATGAACCTTGTAATTTGCTTTGTTTTGTAAATCATTTGAAAAACGATAAGATCAGATGATATGTATAAATAAGAGAATAATGTATGGTTAAATGAATAACCATGTAAAATGAGTTTGTATAAGATAAGTTGTTTGTAAATCAATGTCTTGTGAAAAGTATGTTATTTGTATAAAATGTTATATGTCTCAAATTTAAATGATTCAAATAACGCTACGATATGTAATACCATACAAACACTTATTTATAGGAAGTATCAGCGGCGTATCCACCATGCTTGTATCATATTACACACGCCTCGTTACTTAAATCACTTACCCAAACCAAACCATCAAGATGTAATGTTTAACAATTGTAGAAAATGTTTAGGTATAGTCAAATGTCTATTGTCAAATGGTTCACATAATGTAATATAATGTGTTCATATGCTGGATGAGCATATGCAACAAAATGTAATGTAAAACAATGTACTAAGTATGCACACAATGGACATACATAGCATGAAATGTAATGTAAAACAATGTACTAAGTATGCATACAATGGACATACATAGCATGAAATGTAATGTAAAACAATGTACTAATAGTGTACTAATGAACATAGCGAGCATATGATATGGAAACATGGAAAAGCATGAAAGTAACAAGTAGGCACATGTGTTCCACCCCAAAACGTTTGGAAAACAGTAAAAGAGGGGTCTATGTACTCACTTATGATTACTCAGAAGTCCTAAGATAACCACCAAGCAATGCTAGAGATCACGGATATCATACGGAACCTAATATAGGTAACTATGTTAATAAACCGGACCTAAATCGGAGGATCGGATAGAATGAGGGTTCGTAAACCAAACGAGTATGGAGACTCGTGTAATATGGTTTAACAAAGCCTACATACTAAATGAAACCTAACATAAGTGCTTTCGACCCATTACGACCCGTTTAGGTAGCTTATGCTACTTTAACGCGTCGTTCGCGTGAAATGCGTTCGGACCGCCTAACTAGTCCTATGACAAGTAAAATATGCCTTAACATGTTTAATATTGTTGATAAATCAGTTTAGAGGTCATAGGTTATGTTACATATTTTTAAAATGAATTTTGGCATCAAAGGGGTATTTTGGTAATTTACCTAAGGCATATAAACTACCTATCATACAACTAACTAAACGTCGTGACCATAAGGTATAACCTCGAAAGGTTATTCCCTATATACTATGGTCACCTAAGGTATTTGGTCGGATCCTAATGATCGACCAAATGGGTCGGGTTCGAAGGTATAAGCGATTTATTAGATCGCTTACCCTTACGACCCTAGACAACGTGGTAATCAGTAGGCATAGTCCTAAGGGACTATAACCATCGTGATTACAATCACGTTGTGAAGTTCAAACGAACTTCGCATTGACCATAAATTGGTCAACGCAGAAAGTCAAACAAAGTTTGACTTTCGGACTCGAAAAGCAATAAAAGAACGAAGGAATACTTACGAAGGGTCCCCGAATGATAATCGTGATCCAAGTAGCTCAGGTATGAAACAATGGTTTCAACTTAGAGCTTCTAAGATCAGATTCTTGTGGGTTTAGAAGTTGGGGGATGTGGGTATTTATAGGATTTTCCGAACCGTTAGGATCGTTTCTTGGAAAATGTGATCGAATCCTATCCGTACACTTGTTGGAAAGTTGTGGTACCTCATTTGGCCACCCACCATAAGGTATCAACAGGTGGAAATGGGTTTATGGGTGCACAACAGCTGCAAATAGCTGGAGAAAAGCTTCTGATGTTCTGGAGACCCCTTACGGACCGTAAGGGTCATGGCCTACGGTCCGTAAGCCATGTGCAGATCAGAAAGTTTCAAAAATGGCAGTTTTAGTCCCTGCAGTGTAATAAGGCCTTTTACGACGCGTTTAAGGCCCGTTAACCCCATTTCAAAGCTCTAAAATGAATTTAAAGTAAAGGGAACTTAAAATGTTCTCAAAAATATCACGGATGTCGGTTCGTTTAGCCGTACGGTTGCGCTGTTCGGCTAATTACGACGGAATGCGCATAAGCGCGAAAAACGATCCAAATGACGTAACGAATGGATTTTTCTTATGCCAAACACTAAAATAAAATGTTTTAGTGCTTACATAAATTTTTGGATGTTCGGATGTATTCAGAACGTAAGTTATGCGCGAAAATGCAAACTTGTGCACTTTTTGACGCTTTTAGTCCCTGAATGACCCAAAAGTTTATTTTAGCACACCGAACCCCTCAAAGCCTATTTCTAAGCTATGTAAGGGATATTTATGGTGTGTTTAACTTATGTTCATATTCCGGAATGTCTGTTCCAGTACGAATCATCATACTTTCGCAGTTTGTCAAGTTTAGTCCCTGTAAGCGAATTAACTTGTTTTCGGCATACCAAACCTTCCAAAACTTATTTCTAAGTTATGTAAAGGTTATTTAAGGTATGTTAAGCCTAAGTCACTATTCCGGAGTGTTTGTTGCATTAAACTGGTTATATTTACGCATTAGTGCGCGTATAACCTTCCAGAAAGCGATTTAGAGCTTGAAATCGAACAAGAGTTGATATGTGCAAAAGATACACATATTTATACAAGTCCAAAGTATGAAACACAATATTTCATTGATTTGGTATTTGTTTGCTGGTCACAGTGACACAGGTGTCACACTATTTGGGCCCAATAACATGAATTCTTGGGCTAAGCCCAATGACATATAATTGGTAAAAATTACAATTATACAATTTACTTATACAAAGACACGAAATCAAGAATACAAGACCCGATGATACAACTCACAAGATACAAGATTACAAATATATATATTTGGTGAAATATATATATAACAGTTTAACAATTCATTCATCTAATACACAGTTTAACGAACAATAAAGACATACAAGTCTTACACATATTTAAGACACAAGACTTGTACTAAAGTCATTTACAAAGACCGAAGTGTCTAACAAATATAAGAACATTTGAGGTCGCAACATTGTTCAAGACAACCACGCGTAAGATCACAAACACTTATCATTCACGGACGCAATACTGTGAGTTCATGTCCCCTATTCATTTAAATGTTTTACAACTATACAACTATCGGGGAAAATACATGTTCAATCGTATGTTAAAGTTAGGGAATGAAACACCTTAGATCATGTGCGAATTAGGGTTATACATCTAAGCACCATTAATCCAGTTTGGACCTAGGTACAAGTGGTTAGATCTAATGGGTTTTGGCGAGCCCCACTCTTGGTCGTGGACCCATACAAAAGAGTGCGTTTGTGTCCCAGTCGATAGTAGTCGACACGAAATCGTCTAGGTTTGGATTGCTTCCTAATTCGTCACACATATTAATGTCCTCGCGAAACATTAATGATCAACGATTTCATTGACGCTTTACATACTACATCATTACATACATATAAATCTTATACAACTCACATTTTATGGATACAGTTTATACACCTCACATTTTATGGATACATTTTATACAACTCACATTTACAGATATATTTTATACAACTCACATTTTACAGATACATCTCATACAACTAAACTGCATGAACTCGCCAACTTTTGTTGATGTTTTCAAACTTAACATGTATTTCAGAAAATTAGTGGACCATGAAGACATTTCAGTCAAGGAAAGCAAGTATCAAGACTCCATGCCACCATTTGAAGGGCTTGCCCGTTATATACCGCCTCTTTGCGGTGATATAGTGGTCAAAGCCTTGACATTTTAAAACTTACATTTTGATGTATAAAACAATGACAACTTATTTTAATTTGATGGTTTGTAACCAATACATTTAACTTATGTTGCGTTCTTTTGAAACGATTATGACAATGGCATTGGAGCTTGTTTTTATTCATTTAGTATGTTCACTTATATTGTTATGCAATGAGAACCAATCAGATCACACCTCGTGCTTCCACTTTGAGCGGGTGTGACAATATTCCATCCTGGGTGGGATATAAGAATCAAAACCTTGTCGTGCATCTTTAAATAAAATTGTGAACTTTTCAGACAATATGTTATCTTATGATGTAAACACTTAACTTATGTTATGTTTTAATTATGTAATGTTATTGGCATTTGGAGTTATTTTACGAGCATGTAGTATGTTTACCAGTCGTATGCAATGAGAACCTTTCAGGACCACACCTGGTGCTTCCGCCTTAGAAAGGGGTGTGACATCTGTAAACGATGTATGATGTAAAACAGTATCAATTATCAATGAACGATGTGTTTTGGTGTTATTATTCATGTATTTGTGTTTGACGATTTTACGATTTGATTCTAGTTCGATTTCAAGCTTTAAATAGTTTTCTGGAAAGTTATACGCAAACTGATGCGCGAACGTAATTAGTTTTGTCACACCCTGACTTTTGCGGAAGCGTGGTTATTGGTGTGACTTCTTAATACCATAGCGTTCAATCATAACAATGCTATATGATAAAAACATGAGATGTTCATCCATTAATTACGTTTAGAAAATACCACAACATACTTGTCTTGAAAACATCGACACCAAATTAAGTTACAAACCATGACATATTCAACTGAGTTCATAAATACTCCACAAAAGACTTTAAATAAAACCTGAGTTTAGAAACATGTATCCCGTCCAGGAATAGGATACACCTCCTAAACTCAACAACCATGGATAACATCTTTTATTCACGACGTAGCTCGAAGACACATGCATACACCTGCCAGATCCATTTAGTTCCCTGAAATACATGTAGTTTAAAAATATCAACAAAAGTTGAGCGAGTTCATGTGTTCGTGAGTATGAATAAACCTTTAAAGTATGTCTTATATGTATGTATGTCCCTGGTATGTAGCAATAAGGAAAAAGAGATCACCAATGGGCTGCAAAGCCATTGGTATGTGTGAAATGGTGCAGGAAAACTCAAACCTAGCAAATTTGTACCGGGCCTCCGGCTGGAAGACATAGTCACCACTATGGGCCACCCTGGTCCCCATGGGTGTGGGCTCGCTACACCCAAATAGATCTATCACTCATGTCCCTCGGTCCTATGACGAGGATTAATGGCCTTAAGTGTTATACCCACCCTTCACATGATCTAGTAGTAACCCTCCTTAGCTAACCATACCATGTATAAAATGTTTGTAATAATTGTAACATGTATTTCACCCCCGAAGTATAAAACTGAAAACAGTTAAAAGAAAAGAGGGACATGAACTCACAGTATTGTGTCTTCAGTACTGGCACTCAAAACTCCTCAGCAAACACGACTACCTACAGTGTACTAACGTCTATTAGACGAACGGGCCGTGCCTTTGCTTAGTATTTACGTTTTAAGTTACGTTTCTTATGTTATTCCAAGTTGTAATTACTTGTCAAAATAATTAATATTTCAACTTATATTATATTTGGTTTTGGAATAATTGTTTAAGCAATATCTCTGTACTAATACTTCTCAAGTATTTAATTTCGTATTTCCTTCCCAAGGATGGGGTATTCTCATACATGTATTTCCGTATTATTGTATTTGAAATTTCCGAAATAATATATCTTCAAGTCTCACTTTAGAAAATATATATATGTAAACTCATTTTGTCCCAAAAATATTGTGTTGTCCAGAAAAATATATATTTTTCCCAAAAATCGTATATCTTCTAAATATACTAGGAAAATACATTTTTATTTCCAAAAACAATATTTTCCTTTTTGTCAAAGTATGATATAACTTTGTAATATTTACAAAAATCATATTTTCCTTTCTTGTATCCAAAATAATATTTACCAAAGATGTATTTGTAACGGTATTGTTTTGGATAGTAAATTTCACGGTACTTTGTTAAGTTATATTATTTTACCCTAAAACAATATAACCATTTCACCAAGTATACAAATAATCACACAAGTGTCTTAATATGTATATATATTCTAAATATATATATATATATATATATATTTACCCATTTTTATTTATAAAAACCATCCTCCAATATTTGTATTTTTGTTACAAAAATTATGGCAAAGTTTATATTGAAGACTTATGATCAAAATACACTTGTAATACTTGTTAGGAAATATTTTTCTAAGTGTTTATATTTTTAGAAAATTTTGCCATAGTTTCCTCTAAAAATGGAGGTGTCCATGCTATTAAAGCGTATCATTTTCTTTTCAAAAATCATCACAACAATCAATAATCAATCTACACTTACCAAGTGCAAAAACTATGCAATTTATATAACAACATGAACTTGATCTTTCACAAAAATTCGTAGCAACTTGGTAGGGTGTTTAGTAGGTTTAATTACCCTTTAAAGTGTGTTTACTTCTTTAAAAATCTCATTCTTAAAGAAACTAGGTGTTTACAACTTGTAAACATATTCCACAAAAATGTTTATTCATAACATCTTCTTGTTTCTCTAGTATCTCTACACTTGTTTTATCAAAAATAGTGTAGTTTTAAGTAAGAATCAAGTTCTACTAAAAATCATATTTTGAACTTGGTTTTCTTGGAAAATTATTCATGAATCTTAGATTCATAAGATTACTAGCTCACTTTATTTATTATTTTTCATGAAATCATCTTATTTTCAAGTTCATGCATATATATGAGGATGATCTTCTTGTGTTAACACATAATCATCCACTAACTTGCTAGATCATGTGTTTAATCACAATCTAGCAAGCTCCTTATGATGATTAATATCATAATCTCAAGTAAACAACAACAAGTATCATACATATACTTAAACAACATTATTTCATCAAGATTTCATCGTATGTAAGCTTATGTTTATGATTCTTGTTTAAGTCTTTTAGTGTTCTTGTGATAATCAATATACTACAACTTTTAACCAACTAAAATTACAAGTAAAAACTAGTAACAAGAAGCTTACAACTAGCTCAAGGCTAGGGAAGAACACTTGATGAAGAAGATGATGAAAATGGTGGATGAAAGCAAATAAGAAAGATTCTTCAAGTTCCACAAGCTTCAAGCTTCCTTGATCACCTTCTAACACTTTGAAATGAGCTTGGAATGGATGAATGGTGGATGTAAGGTGGTGGTGGTGGCGGCACTATCTAGGCCGAGAGGGAGAGGAAGAGAGTGAGAGAGATGGAGTGAAGTTGTGAAGTGTGAAATGAAATGATCTTGTGAATATTCAAGCCATACTTATAATGATCCTTCTCAATATTTTGTTCACTAGATCAAGCAAGGATCTAATAAAATAAGAATGAAATCTTTGGGGTATGGTGGTGGGTCCTTGTGACCGTAAATTCCAAGGAGGGGGGGTAAATGTAAGTTTGAATGGTAAATAGTTAGTTAGTAATTCAAATTCAAGTATATGGTTACAAGTGTTAGTTACTAGATATTCTAGTGGGTGTTAGGGTGTTCGGGGATCAAGACTAGCCAAAAAAATAATAAAACAATGCTTCTAGCAATATTTTGATGTTTCGTGTGACACCTGTGTCACTGCGACCATCAAACAAATACCAAACAAATGAAATATTGTATTTCATACTTGGGATCTGTATAAATATGTGTATCTTTTACACATATCAATTCTTGTTCGATTACGAGCTCTAAATCACTTTCTGGAAGGTTATACGCGCACTGATGCGTAAATATAACCAGTTTAATGCAACAAACACTCCAGAATAGTGAAATAGGCTTAACATACCTTAAATAACCTTTACATAACTTAGAAATACGTTTTAAAGGCTTTGGTATGGCAAAAACAAGTTAAATCGCTTATAGGGACTAAAGTTGACAAACTGCGAAAGTATGCCAATCTGAACTGTAACAGACATTCTGGAACATGACCATAAGTTAAGCACACCTTAAATATCCTTTGTATAGCTTATAAATAGGCTTTGAGGGGTTCGGTGTGCAAAAATAAACTTTTGGGTCATTCAGGGACTAAAAGCGTCAAAAAGTGCACAAGTTTGCACTTTCGCGCATAACTTACATTCTGAATACACCCGGACATCCAAAAATTTATGTAAGCACTAAAAAATTTTATTTTAGTGTTTGGCATAAGAAAAATCCATTCGTCGCGTCATTTGGATCGTTTTTCGCGCTTATGCGCATTCCGTCGTAATTAGCCGAACAACGCAACCGTATGGCTAAACGAACCGACATCCGAGATATTTTTGAGAACATTTTAAGTTCCCTTTACTTTAACTTCATTTTAGAGCTTTGAAATGGGGTTAACGGGCCTTAAACGCGTCGGAAAAGGCTTATTACACTACAGGGACCAAATCTGCCATTTTTGAAACTTTCTGTGCAGAAACATTGAATCTGGCCTATACCACCTTTGCACATTGTTTTGGGAAATACTATGGGCTGGTTTGATGTGCACATGGTATTACAATACCATGGGTGCAAGTGTATGGCCAAGATTGAAGCACTTTTTCCAAGAAACGATCCTAACGGTTCGGGAAATCCTATAAATACCCCATGCCTTCATTTGCAAAACCCACAAGAATTTTGATTTGAGAAACTCTAAGTTGAAACCATTGTTTCATACCTGAGTTACTTGGATCGAGATTAGCATTCGGGGACCCTTCGTAAGTATTCCTTCGTTCTTTTATTGCTTTTCGAGTCCGAAAGTCAAACTTTGTTTGACTTTCTGCGTTGACCAGTTTATGGTCAATGCAAAGTTCGTTTGAACTTCGCAACGTGATTGTAATCACGATGGTTATAGTCCCTTGGGACTATGCCTACTGATTACCATGTTGTCTAGGGTCGTAAGGGTAAGCGATCTCATAAATCGCTTATACCTTCGAACCCGACCCATTTGGTCGATCATTAGGATCTGACCAAACACATTAGGTGACCATAGTAGGTAGGGAATAACCTTACGAGGTTATACCCTACGGTCACCTCGTTTGAGTAGTTGTATGAGAGGTAGTTTATATGCCTTAGGTAAATTAGCAAAATGCCCTTTTTTACGCCAAAATTCATTTTTAGCATATGTAACATAACTTTTGGTATCTAAACTGATTTGGTAACAATATTAGATGTGTTAAGGCATATTTTACTTCTCATAGGACTAGTTAGGCGTTCCGAACGCGTTTCACGCGAACGATGCGTTAAAGTAGCATAAACTACCTAAACGGGTCGTAATGGGTAGTAAGCACTTATGTTAGGTTTCATTTAGTATGTAGGCTTTGTTAAACCATATTACACGAGTCTCCATACTCATTTGGTTTACGAACCCTCATTCTATCTAAATCCTCCGATTTAGGTCCGGTTTATTAACATAGTTACCTATATTAGGTGCCGTTTGATTCCGAGATCTCTAGCATTGTTTGGTTGTTACTCAAGGACTAATAAGCAATCTCAAGTGAGTACATAGAACCCCTCTTTTACTGTTTTCCAAACATTTTGGGGTGAAACACATGTGCCTACTTGTTACTTTCATGCTTTCCATGTTTTCACATCATATACCTGCTATGTTCGTTAGTACATTATAGTACATGATTTCATTACATTACATGCTATGTATGCCCATTGTGTGCGTACTTAGTACATCGTTTTACATTACATGCTATGTATGCCCATTGTGTGCGTACTTAGTACATCGTTTTACATTACATGCTATGTATGCCCATTGTGTGCGTACTTGGTACATCGTTTTACATTACATGCTATGTATGCCCATTGTGTGCGTACTTAGTACATCGTTTTACATTACATGCTATGTAGGCCCATTGTGTGCGTACTTAGTACATTGTTTTACATTGCATTTCTGTTGCATATGCTCATCCAGCATATGAACACATTATACTACATTTTGAACCGTTGTAGCTATTTGACTATGTGAACCGTCGTAACCCTTTGATTATATGAACCGTTTGTAACTATTGAACCGTGTGAACCAGTTGCATCTGTTGACATGATTTACATTTGACAATAGACATTTGACTATACAAAAACATTTCTACAATTGTTAAACATTACATCTTGGTGCTTTGGTTTGAGTAAGTGATTTAAGTAACGATGCGTGTGTAATGTGATACAAGCATGGTGGATACGCCGCTGGTACTTCCTATATATAAGTGTTTGTATGGTATTACATATTGTAGCGTTTTTTGAACCATTTCAATTTGAGACATATAACATTTTATACAAATAACATACTTTTCACAAGACATTGTTTTACAAACAGCTTATCTTATACAAACCCATTTTACATGGTTATTCATTTAACCATACATTATTCTCTTATTTACACATATCATCTGATCTTATCATTTTTCAAATGATTTACAAGACAAAGCAAGTTACAAGGTTCATGACTAAACATCTTTCTCAAACATAAGTCATGAATTCTGTTTTCACAAAACCTATGTATCTCACAGGCATTTTTATGCTGACGTACCTATTTTCACATGTGTTTTTAGGAGATGAGGCATAGGACTTATCAAGACATACTTAGGCGGACCTGTGCCTTAGTGACTTAAAACGAGACAAGAACTAGTTAATTTATGTTATGTACTCTTTGTTTCTTGTTTAAAACAATGTAAACTCTCATGTTTGTTTAATAAAACGAAACTTCAATTGCCATGGATTTGAAACAATTAATTCTGTTACAACACTCCCCGACGTTTCCGCCACGTTTTGTATGTTCTACGTGGTCGGGGTGTGACATTCCGGGTAATGTCCGGTTGTTCGGTTAGATACCGGTTCGTTAAAGTGTCAAGCTATTCCGTTTAATGATCTTTATGTTACTTTTTGTGACACTTTTAATTCCTGACACTTAGGAAAGCATTCAGGACCATTTAGTCAAATTTTTGCATGTAACTAGCTTGTTAAAAAGCTGAATTTTGCTGAAAAATGCAGAATTCTGCACTTTAAGTGGGTTTTAGGCACTTTTCGGCACTTGAACTATCACCTAGTGACGCAGTTTTATGGTCCTTACTTCCCTACACACCATACTAGTGTAGTACCTTGTCCCTGGCCCATACTAGGTCTCAAAACACTGTCTGTCTAAGTACTGAATCCCGTCAGCATATTCATGCTTTATCCGCTAACTGTGCTAACTGTGCTTTGTGCATCATGTATGTCGATAAAGTTTGTATGTGATAATGATGTGACATTATGTAATATGTGATGCACATATAAGTATGATGTAGTAATCAGAAAGCAGTTAAGTAATTCAGCACAGTCATTAAGCACTTAATTAATATTAATTAATTGTACGGATACCTGGATTTATGAGGGTTGTCACATTCTCCCCCTGTTAAGAAAATTTCGTCCCGAAATTTTAGTTCTGCTACTAGCTGTAGGGGTCTTGGGGAACAAATGTGGGTATTTCGCTTTCATACGATCCTCACGCTCCCAAGTGAACTCTGGGCCGTGTTACGCGTTCCAACGAACCTTGACGAGTTTAACACTACTCCTGCGTGTCTTGTTAACCTTCCAATCAGTAACCTCAACCGGTTCTTTAGTAAAGTGGAGTGTGTCGTCAATGTGGACTTTGTCGGCAGGTATGACAATTGTTTCTTGAGTTGGACTCTTTTTTCAGGTTAGATACATGAAATGTATCATGAACGCCATTCAGTTCTGCGGGTAGATCCAACTTGTAAGCTACAAGACCAATCCTTTCCAGGATTTTGAATGGTCCAATGTATCGCGGGTTCAACTTCCCATGCTTCCCAAAGCGTGCTACACCCTTCCAGGGTGAAACCTTTAACAAGACCATATCTCCTACTGCAAACTCCAACGGTTTCCTTCTTTGGTGTCACACCCCGACCACGTAAAACATCAAATCGTGGCGGAAACGTCGGGGAGTGTTGTAACAGAATTATTGTTCCACAACCATGGTAATTAAAAGTTATGTTTTATTCATCAAACAAAGAGTTACATTGTCTTAAAATAACTGAAACGAAGAGTTCATCACATAATTAAACTAGTTCCATCTTTATTTTAAGTCTCTAAGGCACAGGTCCGCCCTAGTGTGTCACGAACATCCTAAGCAACAGCTCCTGAAAACACATGCGAAAATAGGTACGTCAGCATAAAAATGCCTGTGAGATACATAGGTTTTATGAAAGTAGGATTCTTGACTTGAGTTTAAAGAAATGTTTAATAAAAGTTAGTCATGAACCTTGTAAATTGTTTTGTTAACCAAAGTCTTGTTAAAAATATATTGTTTGTGTAAAATATATAAGTCCAAATTGAATGATCTAAATAACGCTACGACATGTAGTACAATACAAGCACTTATATATAGGAAGTACCAGCGGCGTATCCACCATGATTGTATCATACTACACACATCTCGTTACTTAAGTCACTTAAACAAACCACCAGTGTATAAAGTCCATGTTTAAACTAATTGTCAAAAAGTCCTTGTATAAACCATGTCAAATGTTAAAAGTCCAAATGTAGTCAAGTAATGTGTAACAAATGTTATGTATGGTAAGTAAAGTGGAGTCACATAAACCAAATGTAAAAATGTACAAAACAAAGTAATTCGAATATATCAAAAAGTTATGTTTTGCAAAGTAAATGCATGTTTTACTGATACAAACACTTATGTGGTAAGTTAACGCATACATTCAAGCCTTGAGACAGCAGGATAACCTTAGAGTAAAGATTACCAAAGCAAAATGTTTTCGGATTCAGTCATTCTTTACACCCAAACAAACCTAGGATGTTAAGAACGGGATTTGTCAAGTCCTATGGTACCATTACTTACTACCGAGAGGCGTAGCTAATGTTAATGAATGTGTTTTAGTCCCGTTGTACAAACCAAATGTCATATCAAATGTAAACATGTTATGAGAAAGCAATGTACTAAGTATGCTAAGTTAGCATAGAAAGCAGAAAAGTCATGTAAATCAATGCGCTAGCATGTCAAGTAAACATACATAGCGAAAGAAGATGAAATTATGTATTAATAGTGTACTAATGAACATAGCAAGTGTATATTATGAAAACATGGAAAGCACGAAAGTAACAAGTAGGCACATGTGTTTCACCCCAAAATGTTTGAAAAACGGTAAAAGAGGGGACTATGTACTCTCCTTTGGGTGCGTTTTTATATGTTAACACAATCCCACAATTTGTTTATTCGTCCTTCAAGATTCAAGTAGGTTGTAGGATGAGATTTTGATGATAGGAAGCTTGTAATCACTTGACAACACCTTGGAATCACCTTTAGATCTTCACACCACTTGAAATATGCTTGAAATATGACTTGAATGGGAAGAACAAAGCATGAAGGTTTGAAGATGGAGAGAGAAGAGAGGGGACAGTTGGGAGTGAGAGGAGAGAAGGAGGAGATTTTGCTTAGATTGAGTTGTGATCTTGAGTGATTATGTAAGTTATAAAGAGATATGGAAATATACTAGAGATTGCATGAGGTTACAAGTGTCATGAATGAGTGAGAAGTGGCAAGGAAGGAAAAACACTTGTACTACATACATATACACACGAAATGTGTGTCTATATATATGCATATTTTTATATAAACATGCTATATGTAGGCTAAAACGGGTGTTTAACTGGATACCGGGTATTTTATCTAGCGTTTAAATCCCGGTTTATGGCGTTCTAAATTATTTTTATTATTCTATTCAAATAAACTTGCCAAAATATTATTGAAATAAATTTCAGTTGCCAAGACTGGCTGCGTTGTCTGCGTTTTGCAGTAGAAGCACTGTGTCGCGCAGAAACACGCGGTACGCGCTTAAACTTGAAAAATAACGTTTTTAGGCGTTTTAATTTATTTTTCAACATGGACCTGATTAAAATAAAAATTTTAATAATAACAGAATATTTTTGGGATTTAAATATTATCCGGGCGGTCACCAACGTTAGTTTCGCAGTTTTGTCGTAAATAGTTCTTTAGTTCAAATAAACATGTTTTTGCCATACCGAATCCTTCGAAACTTATTTCCAAGTTATGTAAAGGATATTTAGGGTATGTTTGGCTTACGTCACAGTTCTGGAGTGTACGTCACGTTAAACTGATTGCGTTTATGCACCAGTTTGCGTATGTACTTCTAGAAAGTGATTTAAAGCTTGAAATCGGAATCGAATCAAATTGTAAAATCATCAAACATAAATACACACATAATAACACCAAAGCACATTCTTTTATTGATAATCAACATTGTTTTACATTATACGATGCTTACAGAACACAGTTGTCACAGTCTCCCCTACTTTAGGAAATTTCGTCCCGAAATTTTATTTAGAGGAAACTTGTGAAAACAAATGCGGATATTTTGCCTTCATCTGGTTGTAACACCTGTGCCTCCACGGCCATCAAACAAATACCAAACCAATGAAATATTATATTTCATACTTGGGATTTGTAAAAATATGTGTATCATTTGCACATATCAATTCTTGTTCAATTTCAATCTCTAAAATCACTTTCTGGAAGGTTATACGCGCACCGATGCGTAAATATAACCAGTTTAATGCAACAAACACTCTGGAATAGTGAAATAGGCTTGACATACCTTAAATAACCTTTACATAACTTAGAAATAAGTTTTGAAGGCTTCGGTATGGCAAAAATCAAGTTAATTCGCTTACAGGGACTAAATATGACAAACTACGAAAGTATGTCAATTTGAACTGTAACGAACATTCCGGAACATAACCATAAGTTAAACACACCTTAAATATCCTTTACATAGCTTAGAAATAGGCTTTGAGGGGTTCGGTGTGCTAAAATAAACTTTTGGGTCATTCAGGGACTAAAAGTGTCAAAAAGTGCACAAGTTTGCATTTTCGCGCATAACTTACGTTCTGAATACATCCGGACATCCAAAAATTTATGTAAGCATGACTATATTATATTTTAGTGTTCGCCATAAGAAAAATCCATTCGTTTCGTCATTTGGTTCGTTTTTCGCGCTTATGCGCATTCCGTCGTAATTAACCGAACATCGCGTTCGTACGGCCAAACGAACCGACATCCGAGATATTTTTGAGCACATTTTAAGTTCCCTATATTTTAACTTCATTTTAGAGCTTTGAAATGGGGTTAACGGGCCTTAAACGTGTCGAAAATGGCCTAAATACAGTTCAGGGACCAAAAGTGTAATTCTGCCGAAATAGTGCCTAGCGGTGCGCTACACTTTAAGCGTAGCGGTGCGCTAGCCTTCTGCAGACCAGGTTCAGTGTTCTAATCCAGCTGTTTGCAGCTGTTATCCACTCCCTAATCCCTTGCCACCTGTTGGAAGCTTATGGTGAGTGGCCAATTTACACACCATAACATTCCGACACTTGTACGGGTGAGATCAAGGCACGTTTCCCGATAAACGATCCTAACGGTGGTGCTTTTTCTATAAATACCCACCAACATCACACCCAAAAACCCACACCTTTGAATCTGAACTTGCTCTCTAAGTTGTCGTGTTTAACACTTCATACCTGAGAGTGTTCGGGTTCAAACCTTCCATTCTTGGACCCTTCGTAAGTATTCTTTCGTTCTTTTCCTTATTTTACTGCTTTTCGAGTCAGAAAGTCAAACTTTGTTTGACTTTCAGCGTTGACCAGTAATGGTCAATGCGAAGTTCGTTTGAACTTCGCAACGTGAGTGTAATCACGTTGGTCATAGTCCCTTGGGACTATGCCCACTGGTTACCACGTTGTCTAGAGTCGTAGGGTAGGCGATCTAATAAATCGCCTATACCTTCGAACTCGACCCATTTGGTCGATCATTAGGATCCGACCAAATACATTAGGTGACCATAGTGTAGGGAATAACCTTCCGAGGTTATACCCTATGGTCACATCGTTTAAGTAGTTGTATGATAGGTAGTTTATATGCCTTAGGTAAATTACCAGAATACCCTTTTCATGTATAATTGGTAATTAAGCATATGTAACCTAAACCTTTGTCACATAACTGATTTTGTAACATGTTTAGGCATATAACACTTGTCATAGGGCTGGTTAGGCTTTCCGAACGCGTTTTACGCGAACGACGCGTTAAAGTAGCATAAGCTTCCTAAACGGGTCGTAATGGGTCGATAAGACTTAGGTTAAGTTTCATTTAGCATGTAGGCTTTGTTAAATCATATCATATGAGTTCCTACACTCATTTGGTTTACAAACCCTAATGCTACCCAGTCTTCCGATTTAGGTCCGGTTAATTAACATAGTTACCTATATTAGGTGCCGTTTGATTTCCGTGATCTCTAGCATTGTTTGGTTGTTACTCAAGGACTACTGAGCATTCTCAAGTGAGTACATAGACCCCTCTTTTACTGTTTTCCAAACTGTTTTGGGGTGGAACACATGTGCCTACTTGTTACTTTCATGCTTTCCTGTTTTCAAATCATATACTTGCTATGTTCATTTGTACATTATAGTACATGATTTCATTACATTTCCGCTATGTATGTTGACTGATAGCATGCTAGCACATTGATTTACATGACTTTTCTTCTTTGTATGTTAACTTAGCATACTTAGTACATTTCTGTTGCATATGTTTACTCAGCATATGGACACATTGTTTTACATTGCATTTCTGTTGCATATGTTTACTCAGCATATGGACACATTGTTTTACATTGCATTTCTGTTGCATATGTTTACTCAGCATATGGACACATTGTTTTACATTGCATTTCTGTTGCATATGTTTACTCAGCATATGGACACATTGTTTTACAGCTCTACCTTGTATGTTTACTCTAGCATACTAGGTACATTATCTTCATAAAACATGCTTACATTTTGGTATGACATTTGGTTTGTTTAACGGGTCTATATAACATTCATTAACATTTGCTACGCCGCTCGGGAGTAAGTAGTGGTACCATAGGACTTGACAAATCCCATTCCTGACATCCCGGGTTTGTTTGGATGTAAGGAATGACTGAATCCGAATACAATTCTTTTGATAACCTTGACTGAAAGGGTTATCCGACTGTCTCAAGGCTTGAATGTTTGCGTCTAACATACCGCATAAGTGTTCATATTCAGTATAGCATGCATATGTCTTACAAAACATAACTTTGATTTAAACCAGCTTTACTTCAATACTTTGTTTTGTACATTTTTACTTATGGTTTAAGTAGTCTAAATTTTACTTACCATACATATCATTTGGTTACATATTACATGATTTACATTGATCATGCATTTACACAAAACATAACATTGATTTAAACCGAGTTTTACTTCGATACTATGTTCTTGTGCATATGGTTTAGTTGATACCTTTCACTAGCCATACATATCATTTTGGTTATACATTACTTGACTACTTTTGGACTACCAACATTTGACATGGTTTATACAAGGACTTTTGACTATTGGTTTAAACATAGACATCTTACATTGTTTGGTTTGGATTGATTATGTGATTAAGTAACGATGCGTGTGTAATATGATACAAGCATGGTGGATACGCCGCTGGTACTTCCTATATATAAATGTTTGTATGGTATTACATATTGTAGCGTTATTTGAATCATTTCAGTTTGATACATATAACATTTTATACAACTAACATACTTTTCACAAGACATTGCTTTACAAACAACTTATCTTATACAAACTCATTTAACTTGGTTATTCATTTAACTATACATTATTCACTTAATTATACATATCATCTGAACTCATTGTTTTTCAAGTAATTTACAAAACAAAGCAAATAACAAGGTTCATGACTAAACATTTTCTCAAACATAAGTCATGACACCTATTTTCACAAAACCTATGTATCTCACCGGCATTTTTATGCTGACGTACCATATTTTCACATGTGTTTTTCAGGAGCTGTTGCATAAGATGATCAAGATACACATAGACAGACTTGGGCTTTAGTGACAATAAAAGATGCAAGACTAGTTAATTATGTTGTATTTTTTTTTGTTTGTTAAGACATTGTAACACTTTTAATCAATAAAACGAAACTTTAATTTTCCATGGTTGTGAAACATTAATTCTGTTGCAACACGCCCCGATGTTTCCGCCGCGATTTGTTGTTCTACGCGGTCGGGGTGTGACAGAAAAGATGGTATCAGAGCCAATGGTTATAGGGAATTAGGTTATTAGTAATGCTTTGACCTAGTCTATAACCTTCTTAGGACCCTAACGCGAGTTTACTTGCGTTTAGTCATAAAACAATACCGTCACCTATCCTTAGGCGACGACCTCAACAAGAACATAAATTTCAAAACCACTTTGAAAACTAATCATCTGTTCTAGGATGATTGATTACTAGGTTTTGAACTCTCTGTTATATGGTTTTGAATCCCTTTGAGTTTTCAAAATCTCGTCAAGGTTTTGGGTTTTAAATAATGTGAACACGTGCAAACTGAAAGGGTGAATGCCTGTATTCTGGGTTTTCTGACTAGGCAAGCACTTCGTATACATCTCATCAGACGCGAGACCAGTTGTGCTTACCTGGGAATTCTTGGGATGAGTGTTCACTTATAGGCGAGCATGTCTTCAGTGATACATTAATAAGACCTGTTTACCTTGATTAGTCACCGTCTCATTTGTTTGCCTTAGGTAACAAACAAATGATCGCAATCTTCATGCGCTATCATTCTGTTTTGATTATCCAATAATCTTTCACCTGTTTCTCCCTATGCCTTTCTTTTCTTCAAGAATGCCTCTTCATCACGATGACGCCCCGATATCTGAGCAAGCAGCCAAATTCGCTCAGCGAATAGGCGAAGTAGTCCTGAAGACTGTTGAATTAGCTACTGCCATGTATCGTCTCCAGGATGAAGCCACTCAAGAGTCACCAAGACAGGCAGGACCTAGTCAGGTGACAACACCATCAGCCAAGAAACCAATCGAGGAATCAAAGACCATGGATGAACGATCCCCTAAGAAGTCAAAGAAGCGAAAGACTTCTCAGAACTTCGCCGTGGTCGCTCACAATGGTCGAGCCGTTCCCAACCAACCAGCTCAGCCACCTGCAAAGAAAGCATATGCCGGTACTGCACCTCATTGTGCATGCTGCAACGGTCATCACGCGTTACAACAAGTTTGCTGGCAATGCACGACGTGTGGTAAACTTGGGCATTTGGCCAAAGTTTGTCGTTTGGGACAAAATCAGGCTGCTCAGGTTCAAGCTCCGGTTCAAGGGAATGCTGCAAAATTCCCACTGGGTTCATGTTTCAACTACGGAGAGATTGGTCACTTCCGCCACAACTGCCCAAAGCTTGCTAATGCAAATCCAACCCTTGGATGAGCATTCGGCTGAACAAAGGATATTGCTGTCTTATGCCTTTGTTTCTTTTGTTCTCGTGTATTGTGAAACAATATGTTTTGTTCATAAATAAAAGTTGTTGTTCGCAATTCTGATATACAAATATAATTACATGTGTGTATGACTTTTCCTATGATACCTACATCAAGGAACTATGTTCCTTACAAACTACTCTTGTGATTCTCTCTTTCAAATGATTGCTCATGATTCCTTTGAAAATTTTAAGTACTCGTTTCATTCTAAGATACGAAGTACAGAAAATAAAGTGACATTATGAGTGATCATGCTTCTGCACATCTGTGCCTTTGAATCCTTGGTTAAATAACTAAGGGTATTTCCAAATCTCATACCCATTACATTTTGATTTTTCAACATACACAGTACAAGTATTTCAAAACAATCTTCATGATCTCAAAACATTTCATATAGTTTGAAAACAATTTTTCTAGATACATTGTCTATGTTATTTCAAAAACATTGGCCATGTTATCAAAACCAATCTTTCTAATTTCAAAATATTTCATATAGTCTGAAGACAATATTAAGACAGTACATTTTCTCATCAAGTGCATGATTTCGAAAAGCATCATTCATGTTTTCCAAAAAAAAAACCTTATACATAATTTCAAAAATTCATCTCGCATGATTTTAAAATATTTTATAAATATACCTACCTAGTACACCTACTTTATGATATCAAAAGTATTATATATAAGGTTTCAAAAACACTAAACATATTTTTCTTAAAAGAACCCCATGCACAGTTTTCAAAAATATCTTCCTCGTACATTAACTTAACCTTCAAATTCTGCTTCATATGTCGCCTTGACATATCTAGCATCTCAACTTCATAAGCATTTTACATCATGTTTTGACCTAAGCACGTCCAGTGCAAGGTTTCAAAACATCTCCAACTTTTAAATCCATATGGGATCTTTTTATCCTCACAATTAGATCCTTGTGGATGATTATTATTCAAATCAGAGTCCTTAATTGGATTCCTTATGTACCTTAATTCGAACACTTCGGTTCCAGATAATCGAAGTCGAATTTTCTTTTTGAATCTTTCTATCTTTATAGTTGGATTCTTGATAACGTTTAAAGTACCAAATGAAATCCACGAGATGGATTCCTAGTGTGCTTTAAATACATGTACTCTGTTAGCTGAACAAACTTCTAGTTAGCAATTTTGTGGTTATGTGACTATGTGTTTATTCATCTTATGTTTTCTTTCATGTTTTTTTGTGTTTTTAATACTCTGGATATTCGTTATCCAAATCCTCGCAGGATCTTTCATATCTTCATATGAGGGATTCGTAGCAGGATATTCAAAAGGTACTACCTTCAATCCTTAATGGGCTTCTATGTAATAGTTAAGACCCTTGGATTATATAGTACCACTCCAGACCTTTTTTAGTGGTCTAGTCTAAAGGATTGATTCACAATTTGGTTAAAGAATGACATCTAGTGATGTAGCTGGACAGACTCCTTGATAGTCTATTTAGATCATTTATTGATTTAGTCTACGGGACTCTATGGCGGTCTAGTCACACTCATCACAGGAGTGTTCATTTGGTTTTCCCCTGCACATTATAAAATGGACTGAGTGAACTATGCAAGGAATTGTCTGATTATGGACGCGTACATAATTATGAAATTTAGTGCATAGAAACCCAGTAAGGTTTATTATGTGTAAGAACCGATAGTGACAACAATAACAAAATAAGAACGATGTAATGGAGGTACGGTGGACGCACCAATGACGCTTCGTATACTTGTATATAAGTATCCCTCTTACATTGCAAGCATAATGTTATTAAAGTTACTAGGAGTTCAGAACCCTAACCAATGTTGTTTGATCTTTTCAACCTCATGTTTTCAAGCTCTCACAAGTTTCCTCTAAATAAATTTCGGGACGAAATTTCCTAAAGTAGGGGAGACTGTAACACCTGTGCCTCCACGGCCATCAAACAAATACCAAACCAATGAAATATTATATTTCATACTTGGGATTTGTAAAAATATGTGTATCATTTGCACATATCAATTCTTGTTCAATTTCAATCTCTAAAATCACTTTCTGGAAGGTTATACGCGCACCGATGCGTAAATATAACCAGTTTAATGCAACAAACACTCTGGAATAGTGAAATAGGCTTGACATACCTTAAATAACCTTTACATAACTTAGAAATAAGTTTTGAAGGCTTCGGTATGGCAAAAATCAAGTTAATTCGCTTACAGGGACTAAATATGACAAACTACGAAAGTATGTCAATTTGAACTGTAACGAACATTCCGGAACATAACCATAAGTTAAACACACCTTAAATATCCTTTACATAGCTTAGAAATAGGCTTTGAGGGGTTCGGTGTGCTAAAATAAACTTTTGGGTCATTCAGGGACTAAAAGTGTCAAAAAGTGCACAAGTTTGCATTTTCGCGCATAACTTACGTTCTGAATACATCCGGACATCCAAAAATTTATGTAAGCATGACTATATTATATTTTAGTGTTCGCCATAAGAAAAATCCATTCGTTTCGTCATTTGGTTCGTTTTTCGCGCTTATGCGCATTCCGTCGTAATTAACCGAACATCGCGTTCGTACGGCCAAACGAACCGACATCCGAGATATTTTTGAGCACATTTTAAGTTCCCTATATTTTAACTTCATTTTAGAGCTTTGAAATGGGGTTAACGGGCCTTAAACGTGTCGAAAATGGCCTAAATACAGTTCAGGGACCAAAAGTGTAATTCTGCCGAAATAGTGCCTAGCGGTGCGCTACACTTTAAGCGTAGCGGTGCGCTAGCCTTCTGCAGACCAGGTTCAGTGTTCTAATCCAGCTGTTTGCAGCTGTTATCCACTCCCTAATCCCTTGCCACCTGTTGGAAGCTTATGGTGAGTGGCCAATTTACACACCATAACATTCCGACACTTGTACGGGTGAGATCAAGGCACGTTTCCCGATAAACGATCCTAACGGTGGTGCTTTTTCTATAAATACCCACCAACATCACACCCAAAAACCCACACCTTTGAATCTGAACTTGCTCTCTAAGTTGTCGTGTTTAACACTTCATACCTGAGAGTGTTCGGGTTCAAACCTTCCATTCTTGGACCCTTCGTAAGTATTCTTTCGTTCTTTTCCTTATTTTACTGCTTTTCGAGTCAGAAAGTCAAACTTTGTTTGACTTTCAGCGTTGACCAGTAATGGTCAATGCGAAGTTCGTTTGAACTTCGCAACGTGAGTGTAATCACGTTGGTCATAGTCCCTTGGGACTATGCCCACTGGTTACCACGTTGTCTAGAGTCGTAGGGTAGGCGATCTAATAAATCGCCTATACCTTCGAACTCGACCCATTTGGTCGATCATTAGGATCCGACCAAATACATTAGGTGACCATAGTGTAGGGAATAACCTTCCGAGGTTATACCCTATGGTCACATCGTTTAAGTAGTTGTGTGATAGGTAGTTTATATGCCTTAGGTAAATTACCAGAATACCCTTTTCATGTATAATTGGTAATTAAGCATATGTAACCTAAACCTTTGTCACATAACTGATTTTGTAACATGTTTAGGCATATAACACTTGTCATAGGGCTGGTTAGGCTTTCCGAACGCGTTTTACGCGAACGACGCGTTAAAGTAGCATAAGCTTCCTAAACGGGTCGTAATGGGTCGATAAGACTTAGGTTAAGTTTCATTTAGCATGTAGGCTTTGTTAAATCATATCATATGAGTTCCTACACTCATTTGGTTTACAAACCCTAATGCTACCCAGTCTTCCGATTTAGGTCCGGTTAATTAACATAGTTACCTATATTAGGTGCCGTTTGATTTCCGTGATCTCTAGCATTGTTTGGTTGTTACTCAAGGACTACTGAGCATTCTCAAGTGAGTACATAGACCCCTCTTTTACTGTTTTCCAAACTGTTTTGGGGTGGAACACATGTGCCTACTTGTTACTTTCATGCTTTCCTGTTTTCAAATCATATACTTGCTATGTTCATTTGTACATTATAGTACATGATTTCATTACATTTCCGCTATGTATGTTGACTGATAGCATGCTAGCACATTGATTTACATGACTTTTCTTCTTTGTATGTTAACTTAGCATACTTAGTACATTTCTGTTGCATATGTTTACTCAGCATATGGACACATTGTTTTACATTGCATTTCTGTTGCATATGTTTACTCAGCATATGGACACATTGTTTTACATTGCATTTCTGTTGCATATGTTTACTCAGCATATGGACACATTGTTTTACAGCTCTACCTTGTATGTTTACTCTAGCATACTAGGTACATTATCTTCATAAAACATGCTTACATTTTGGTATGACATTTGGTTTGTTTAACGGGTCTATATAACATTCATTAACATTTGCTACGCCGCTCGGGAGTAAGTAGTGGTACCATAGGACTTGACAAATCCCATTCCTGACATCCCGGGTTTGTTTGGATGTAAGGAATGACTGAATCCGAATACAATTCTTTTGATAACCTTGACTGAAAGGGTTATCCGACTGTCTCAAGGCTTGAATGTTTGCGTCTAACATACCGCATAAGTGTTCATATTCAGTATAGCATGCATATGTCTTACAAAACATAACTTTGATTTAAACCAGCTTTACTTCAATACTTTGTTTTGTACATTTTTACTTATGGTTTAAGTAGTCTAAATTTTACTTACCATACATATCATTTGGTTACATATTACATGATTTACATTGATCATGCATTTACACAAAACATAACATTGATTTAAACCGAGTTTTACTTCGATACTATGTTCTTGTGCATATGGTTTAGTTGATACCTTTCACTAGCCATACATATCATTTTGGTTATACATTACTTGACTACTTTTGGACTACCAACATTTGACATGGTTTATACAAGGACTTTTGACTATTGGTTTAAACATAGACATCTTACATTGTTTGGTTTGGATTGATTATGTGATTAAGTAACGATGCGTGTGTAATATGATACAAGCATGGTGGATACGCCGCTGGTACTTCCTATATATAAATGTTTGTATGGTATTACATATTGTAGCGTTATTTGAATCATTTCAGTTTGATACATATAACATTTTATACAACTAACATACTTTTCACAAGACATTGCTTTACAAACAACTTATCTTATACAAACTCATTTAACTTGGTTATTCATTTAACTATACATTATTCACTTAATTATACATATCATCTGAACTCATTGTTTTTCAAGTAATTTACAAAACAAAGCAAATAACAAGGTTCATGACTAAACATTTTCTCAAACATAAGTCATGACACCTATTTTCACAAAACCTATGTATCTCACCGGCATTTTTATGCTGACGTACCATATTTTCACATGTGTTTTTCAGGAGCTGTTGCATAAGATGATCAAGATACACATAGACAGACTTGGGCTTTAGTGACAATAAAAGATGCAAGACTAGTTAATTATGTTGTATTTTTTTTTGTTTGTTAAGACATTGTAACACTTTTAATCAATAAAACGAAACTTTAATTTTCCATGGTTGTGAAACATTAATTCTGTTGCAACACGCCCCGATGTTTCCGCCGCGATTTGTTGTTCTACGCGGTCGGGGTGTGACACTGGTCCTTACATTCCCAAGTAAATTTGGGGCCACATTTGGATTCCCAGCGAACTTTGACCAAATGAATCCGTTTGTTCTTCAACTGTCTGAATGTACGGTCCACTATCTCCACAGGTTTCTCGATAAAGTGCAGTGTTTTCTCAACATGAATTTCGTCAAGTGGTATGTGGAGGTTCTCGTCAGCTAAGCACTTTTTGAGATAGGATACGTGGAAGGTTGGATGAACATTCCCAAGTTCAGGAGGTAACTCGAGTCTGTTGGCTACCTTACCGATTCTTTCGACGATCTTGAATGGTCCAAATTATCTAGGTGCAAGTTTTCCTTTCTTTCCAAATCTGATCACTCCTTTCCAAGGTGAGACCATAAGTAGTACATGATCACCGACTTGAAATTCCAAGGGCTTGCGTCGTTGGTCCGCGTAACTCTTTTGACGGCATCGAGCTGTCTGAAGGTTATCACGAACTTTCTTAACCTTATCAGTTGTCTCTAGAATGAGGTCAGGTCCAGTAAGTTGAGCCTCACCTATCTCATTCCAGCAGACTGGTGAACGACATTTTCGACCATAGAGAGCCTCGAAAGGAGCCATGTTGATGCTGGAGTGATAACTGTTATTGTAGGAGAATTCAATCAATGGAAGATTTGAATCCCAACTACCACCAAAATCGATCACACAAGCTCTAAGCATATCCTCCAAAGTCTGGATTGTTCTTTCAGTTTGGCCATCTGTTTGTGGATGATAAGCTGTGCTTAGATTAAGTTGGGTCCCCATAGTAGATTGCATGGTTCTCCAAAAACGAGAAGAGTAGCGAGCATCTCTGTCAGAAATAATGTTCAAAGGAACACCATGTCGAGATATGATTTCATCCACATAGATTTTAGCCAGCCTTTCAGAAGAAAAATCCTCACGTATTGGCAAGAAATGTGCTGACTTAGTAAGATGATCAACAACTACCCAGATGGCATCATGACCTTTCTTAGTGTGCGGAAGTTTGGTAATAAGATCCATAGCAATGTTTTCCCATTTCCAAACTGGAATCTCTGGTTGCTCTAATAGACCAGAAGGATGTTGGTGTTCAGCCTTGACCTTAAGACAGGTAAGGCATTTTGAAACATACAAGGCAATGTCTTTCTTCATACCGGGCCACCAATACTGAGTACGAAGATCCTTATACATCTTATCTGAGCAAGGATGAATAGAATAACGAGACTTATGAGCTTCATCCATAAGCAAAGTACGGAGATCATCTAGGCTTGGGACCCACAAACGGTCCTGGAAATAATACGATCCATCGTCCTTCAGTTCAAGATCAGGCTTAATGTGATAGCGTAATTCCTTACCCATCAAGTCTTGTGAAACACAAGCAAGCTGAGCCTGAGAGATGTGGGCTTGAATATCCGATCGAGCTTGAATATCAGATTGAACACGAACACAATGAAGCTTGACACGTTCTTTACGACTCAAAGCGTCAGCTACGACATTCGCCTTACCAGGATGGTAGCGAATTTCACAGTCATAGTCGTTTAGAAGCTCAATCCAACGTCGTTGCCTCATGTTGAGTTCTTTCTGATTGAAGATATGTTGAAGACTTTTGTGGTCAGTGAAAACCACACATTTAGTACCATACAAATAGTGTCTCCAGATCTTAAGAGCGAAGACAACTGCACCCAACTCAAGATCATGAGTGGTGTAGTTCTTCTCATGCACCTTCAATTGTGTTGATGGGTAGGCTATGACTTTGTTCCTTTGCATCAGAACACAGCCAAGACCCAATTTAGATGCATCGCAATAAATGACGAAATCATCATTGCCCTCAGGCAAAGTCAGAATAGGCGCGTTACAAAGCTTTTGCTTTAAGGTCGGAAACACTTCCTCTTGCTTAAATCCCCATTCAAAGGATTTGTTCTTCTGAGTTAGAGCAGTTAAAGGAACAACAATTTTTGAGAAATTCTCTATGAAGCGGCGGTAATAACCCGCGAGACCAAGAAAAGAACGAACCTCAGTAGGAGTAGTAGGCGTATCCCAATCCTTAATCGCACTGATCTTAGAGGGATCTACATGAATACCTTGTTCGTTGACAATATGCCCCAAAAATTGAACCTCTTTAAGCCAAAATTCGCACTTGGAGAATTTGGCGAAAAGTTGCACTTTCTTTAGGAGTTCCAGAGTAAGACGAATATGTTGCTCATGATCAGCTTGCGTCTTAGAGTATATCAAGATGTCATCAATAAAACCGATGATGAACTTATCTAAATAAGGCTTGCAAACCCTATTCATCAAGTCCATGAAAACAGCAGGAGCATTAGTCAAACCGAATGGCATAACTGTGAACTCATAATGCCCATATCGAGTGCGGAATGCTGTCTTGAGAATATCTTCTTCATGCACCCGAAGCTGATGATACCCAGAACGAAGATCAATCTTCGAAAAATAAGAAGCACCCAGTAACTGGTCAAAGAGATCATCGATGCGAGGTAGGGGATATCGATTCTTGATGGTAAGCTTGTTCAGCTCACGATAATCGATGCACATCCTGAAGGATCCTTCCTTCTTCTTGACAAAAAGAACGGGAGCACCCCAAGGTGAAAAACTAGGACGAATAAAACCTTTGTCAGATAGCTCCTGAAGCTGCTTAGACAACTCTTGCATCTCAGACGGTGCAAGACGATATGGAGCTCTGGCAATGGGATTTGCACCAGGTACGAGATCAATACAGAACTCGACTTGGCGTGCTGGGGGTAGACCAGGTAACTCTTCAGGAAACAACTCCGGAAAATCCCGAACAACAGGAATATCTTGGATAGACTTACCTTTGCCTTTATCCGCTATAACATGTGCCAAAAAGGCCACATAATTCTTTCGCAGATACTTCCAAGCTTGAGTACAAGACATGAGCTTGAGACTACTAGTAGGTTTCTCACCATGAACCTGTAGGATCTCACCTGATGAAAGCGGCACCCGAACAATCATCTCAAAACAAACTAACTCCACGTGATGCTTGGCTAACCAATCCATACCCACAATAATGCCGAAGCTCCCAAGTTGCATGGGTGTGAGGTCAATAGGAAAAAGATGGTCGTTAAGGTTCAATTGGCAATTGCGAAGAATAGAATCAAGAACAACGGGATCACCACTCGCAACTTCTACTGTCAAAGGCTTACCTAGTTTCGTTCTAGACACTCGAAGCAATGGCTCAAAAGATAATGACACAAAACTCTTATCGGCACCAGAATCAAAAAGAACAGATGCGGGCTGATTATTAACAAAGAACGTACCGTTAACCACTTCATTGTCTGCTTGCGCCTCTTGTGCATTCATGTTGAAAACTCGACCTCGAGCCTGAGCTGGATTCGCATTCACAAATCTTGGGCACTGATTACGATAGGGGGTCAGATCCCCACAGTTATAACAAGAACCTGGTGGGTAGTGAGGTCGTGCAGCTTGACCTTGTTATTGAGCAAGAGGCTGAGCAACTTGTTGAGCCGGGTTCTGAGCTGCCCGATTCTGATTAGCAGGAATGCGGCATGTAGCAGCAAGATGACCAGGTCTTCCACAGTTGGTACATTGACGACACTGTAGGTGTGGCTGATGATGACCGTTACACCTGTTGCGCAAAGGTGCATTGCCTAGATAAGGTTTCTTGGCAAGTGGTTGCGCAGGCTGATTTGGTGCAGCTTGAGCCTGTGCAGTAACGGCGTAGTTTTGGGAAGCCTTTCGCTTCCTAGAACCCTTCGAGGAACCAGAATCCTTACCCTTCTTGTTTTTACCTTTCTTGCTATCCTCTTTGTCAGACGCCTGCTTCTTACCTTTCTCGCCCTTTCTGTGCAACTTACCCTTCCGAATCTGTGACTCAGTCAATGTCGCTGCTAACTCGATCGCCTGACGGACTGTGGTAGGGTTACTACCAGTAACGATGTCTTGCACTGAGTCAGGTAGACCATCGATGTACCTTTCGATAGCCTTATCGAGTGGGGTAACCATTGTTGGGCATAACAAGCTCAGCTCCTCATACCTATCAGTATACGCCTGGTGCTCGCCACTATCCTGTTTCAAGTCATCAAACTCCCTTTCCAAAGCTCGCAGTTCTTGACGAGGACAAAACTCCCTTACCATAAGAGTCCTAAGTTCAGCCCATGTTTGTGCTAAAGCAACCTCAGCACCACGGTCTCTCATAACCTCGTTCCACCACGTGAGAGCCCTCTTCTAAAACACACTGGAAGAAAACTCGACTTTGCGATTATCAGGACACTAAACGTGTCGGAAAGTATTCTCAATGCTCTCGAACCATTGGAGAAGCCCAGTTGCTCCCTCAGAACCACTAAACTTAAGCGGTTTAGCCGAGTTAAAACTCTTGAAATTGCATGCAGCATTATTGTTGTTGTTGGCTTGGTTCAATTGAGCAACAAGGTTTGGGAATGCAGCAGCCATTTGCTGCGCGATGATTTCTGCCAGTTCAGCATTTGGTAGCGGATTTTCGCGTCGAGGAGGCATTCTAAAAAGGAAACATGAAAGGAACGAGTGAGATGATTAGATGAAAAGAATGAGATGAAACAAAATCGACAAAAGCAAAGATGGTGGTCATTTGTCCGTATCACAAAGCAAACAAACGACACATAGAGACTAATCAAAGTAAATGGGTCAAAAATAATGCTTCGCGAAGACATGCTCGCCTATAAGTGAACACTCACCCCAAGAGTTCCCAGGTAAGAGTGACTGGTCCGATTATGTGGATTTGTACGAACACTCTAGCCTTAGACAGAAAACCCAGGGTACAGGCATTCACTCTTCCAGTTTGCACGTGTTCACACTATTTAGGACCCAAAACTTTTACGAGATTTTGAAAACTTGGAAGGTTTAAGAGATTGATGATTCATTTTGGCTTTGTGCCTTTCATTATGTTTTGTTTTTGGTAATCACCTAAGGATAGGTGAAGTGCATGTTTTAAAATCTAAACACAAGAAAATTTGTGTTGGGGTCCTAGAAAGTTATAGTCTAGGTCAAAATTTTACTAATAACCTAATTCCCTATAACCATTGGCTCTGATACCAACTCTTCTGTCACACCCCGACCACGTAAAACATCAAATCGTGGCGGAAACGTAGGGGAGTGTTGTAACGGAATTATTGTTCCACAACCATGGTAATTAAAAGTTATGTTTTATTCATCAAACAAAGAGTTACATTGTCTTAAAATAACTGAAACGAAGAGTTCATCACATAATTAAACTAGTTCCATCTTTATTTTAAGTCTCTAAGGCACAGGTCCGCCCTAGTGTGTCATGAACATCCTAAGCAACCGCTCCTGAAAACACATGCGAAAATAGGTACGTCAGCATAAAAATGCCTGTGAGATACATAGGTTTTATGAAAGTAGGATTCGTGACTTGAGTTTAAAGAAATGTTTAATAAAAGTTAGTCATGAACCTTGTAAATTGTTTTGTTAACCAAAGTCTTGTGAAAAATATATTGTTTGTGTAAAATATATAAGTCCAAATTGAATGATCTAAATAACGCTACGACATGTAGTACAATACTGTAGGATCGTTTTCAGACCCAAATGAGTCGTTCAAAAGAGTTTATCTCAGTTACAGAGGCGAAAACTAAGAAACTGAGTTCAATTCAGCTAGCAATACACTTTAAACAGTTGTATAATTGATTTCACAATGTTTTACAACCTGACAACACTTCGGCAGCACTTCGTTGCTCTGGCCGGAAAGTTACAAATGAACACAAGACATGAGGTATTTATAGGGAGGGTCCTGTCCGTTTGAAAGTGGCATGTCACCCTTCAAACGGTCACCCCTTCAAACGAACATCATTCCTCAAACGGTTAACATCCAATTTCAAATTTCATGATGTCACTTGTGATGTCACCTATGTGATGTCACTTGTGATGCCATGCTTGTTCAGATCCGCAACGAACCTGAGACTCGATATAAGACGAAGACGACAGATGTGTGCACCAACAGACTCCCCCTCAGATGTTGTCGAGTCTTCAATGTCGAGTCTTCACAATCCTCAGTCTTTATCAGTCTTTGTGCTTCCTTCACTCTTTATCATCAACAGACTTCTCACGAACAATCTCTACTCAGATGTCTTCAGACTCCCCCTTTCGATATGCTGGGATCACAGTCTGGCATGTTGAAATCACAAAGTCTTCAGGTATCGGAACCTGGCTCTCTATCACTTAGAAACCTGCACATCCTCTACCTCACAATAAATTTTCTAATGATAACTTGTAAAACAATCTCACCAGCTAATGAACCACTTGCATGAATTATACAATCAAAGAATGATTTTACAATGTTAATCTTTGATGAACCACTTGAAGATATATCATTTTTATTTTCAAAACAACACACTCTCCCAAACCATCTGTTCATCATGTTTAGCACTTGGAATTTTGAAAATTAGCTCTCCAACACCAGTTGTCGAAAATCTTTTTGGATTTTGAGATATTAAGAAATGCAGGAAAGAAATATTTACAGACAATATTTTTGTGAGTTTGTGCAAGAGGATCATATCAGTTTTTGACAAGTCACAAGTACCGTTGAGCTTAGTTACACATTAAGAATTAAACAATTCACTTAGATTGCCAATATACTGATCCACTTAAATTCTCACACAAATTTTAACTGATTCAGGATATGAGTTAGGTGTTTTAAGGACTTAAACTCATTCATGTGTCCCATCTCTTGAATATACTCCCGTATCCAGATCCCAATATTCAGTGTTACAGATGAGTATACCACAGATGATATCTGTAAAGGGGTTAAATTGCGAGGGCCGTGAGAGCTCAGGTCGATAATTCCGTATACGCAGAGAGATGACGGCTTCGACTTTTGGTGGGTCCCCTTTAGAGGATCTTTTGTTACAACAGCAATGACTATCAATTTTATTGTTTCATCAATTTGCCGAGGGCGGCGCTATATTTCAAGCAAGCAGTAAAGTATTCTCCAGGGACTAGGCCATTACTTCCGCAAAATCAGAAGTCCCGGGATAATACCCCAGATATCACTGAGCATAAAGACCTAGTATCTCAGAAAGAGGGACCTTTCAAACGAGATTTCAGGGGTTACCTATATATCCAAGTAGTGTTCCCCATGAAATAAGCAAGTTTGAATTTAAGTTTATATCCCGAAAAAGCTTACTAAATGTGTAAAAACCTATCAGCATATCATCAGTGAGACTGTTTAACACTATTTAACCATTACAATTCTTTAGCATACTGTAACTGTCTACTGATGTACTGTCATTTCCTCTTCTTTGACACCAAAACTCATTTTTGATTTTATCATGTTTTTGTCTTTTTCAAATTTTCTAATGTTTTTGGATTTTCTGAAAAAAATCTACTCCCCCTAAAATGCAAACACATTAAAGGAAATTTGTAAACAAACTATACAAGAAAATTGACAACCGATATCAAATCGCTTCAAATCGCCATCCACTAGGCATAAACAATCAAAACTCCCCCTTTCACAAAACTATTTTCTCATTATGATTTCAAAACACTTAAGTTTGTTTTAACCAAAATGATTTTTCCAGAAAATAAGTTTTGTTTTAACCACTTGTAGGGTCGGGTTCATCATCTTGTTCATTCAATCACATATATGAGGATTACATCAACTTCAAACTAATTACCTTGAGTAATCACTTTGTCAGAATCAACCTCTTACCACTTGTAAGTATATCCAAAACATTTAATCACATGTAGGAATAAATCATCTACACAAACCATTTTACCAATCAAAATGCCGATTCCTGCTTCGCTCTTTCCAACCTGGAAGCTCTGGCATAGTCCATCACCTGTAAAAACTAAACACATTTAAAAATTTCACAAAATCTATCATAACAAGAATGATGCCGATTCCTGATCCACGATTACAAACTTGGGATCTCCGGCAAGTCAGATTTTCAAGTAAAGAACACAGACACCCAAGCCTGACCTGCTTTGGGTGTAACTTTCTCAACTTCACTAGGGGTTGGGCTGTAAGTTGCTTTCTTTGTAGCATAAAAATCATTTACCCCTTTTACTTTTCCCTCAACCATTTTCCCAAAAATGTTTTTAATATTTCCATTAAAAGCTTTCTCGATATCAAATTCTTTCTTCTCAGAATAGAATTGATTCGAAATATCAACCTTTCCAACCTTTGATTTAAAATTCTCAGCTCTCAATGGTGGAAAATGAACATCATCCATTAGAGGCACTGAATTTTCAATCTTTTTAACAACTTGTGGCTCCTCTGACTTTGTGGAGTCAGATTCATTGCCAGATTTTACATCTGATTTCTTAACAACCCAAGTTTGGTTGTCAAGATTTCCTCTTTTCTTGTAAAACCTTTTCGAACACTCACCAACTTCATATGTAGAATTTTTAAACACTTTAAACCTTTTAGTTGGTGGTTCGGTTTTATCATCAACTACTTCTTTGAGTTTTTCTGAGACTCCCTGTTTTGTGTTGGTTGCCTTAGGACAGTTCCAGGCGATGTGACCAACTTCTTGGCATTTATAACAAGTTCTAGTCTCTTTTCTCTGATGAGCTTCAGTTTTCTTCTTTTCAGCAAGAAATTCCTGATTTGACTGTCTCCAGAAAGAGCTCTTCTTCTCCTCTTCTGCGGACGGACCTGAAATAAATTTTGTATATGTTTTAGAAAATTTTTCATTTTTATAGTTTTTAGGTGGAATAAAACCTAAACCTTTCCTTTTGAAATTACCGTTACGGTTTGGTTTCTTTTGACAACCAGAACCGGAACCATAATTCTTTTTCTTGTTTAAACGTTGTTGAACTCTTGAAGTGTATTTCTTAGGTTTTCCAGTAAGATTTAAATCTTTTATTTCAGAAATATTAATTTCTGTCATTTTGAAAACCTTTTTGATCATGTCAAACCGAACACTTCTTATTGGAAATTCTTTATCAAAATATAATTTGTCAGAATCATTCAAAGTATATGCAACTTCAAATGTTTCGTCATTCAAATTAGATTTTGACAAAAAAAATTCTTTACTATACACCCGTTTTCCCGACGATTTTGAACTTTTTCCTGACGAACTCGAACTCTCGACCGACAAACACGAACTTTCAGACTCGGACTTTGACTCTGACTCCTCATCCTTATCCAACACCTGATCGACCATTCTTTTAATTAATTTGGACTCATGATCTATGTCGGACGCTGTCAATGTGATGTCAATGTTGTCTGGTAAAACATCGGTTATCTCGGACTCTAACTTTAGATTAACTGCCTTTTGGACTTGTTCCTCATTCGGTTTTCTAGGCGAATACCCTTCCCAAATTGGAGGCGGACACTTGTTATAACATACATCCTGTTTCTTACCAGTATCCGTTTTCTTCTTTGACTTCTTATCTTCGTCTTTAAATGCCTCAAAACCTGCAACAGTAGGATAAATTCTATCAATTATATAATCACAACTTGTATAACTTCGCAGCAATTGTCTGATTCTTTCATTCTCGGCTGCTTCACTATCCAACTCTTTCTTCCATTTCGCACATTCTTCAATGTAAAAATTTATCTCTTTTTGGTTTGACATCATAGTAGCATTCAACATCTTCAAAGCTTTCTCTCTTTCAGAGTTAGTCTTTTCCAGACTATTCACAGTTCTGTTCAATACATCATATGACTCTTTCAAATTTTTTACATCAAACAACAACTTTTCTTTCATCTTTTCTGATTCACTAAACCTCTTGTCTTTTTCTTCACACTGTTTGCAAGATTCCAAACATGTGAGACATGGTTTCGTAACTTCAACAATCTTCTCGACCTCCACAATCTTTTCAACTTCAACTATCTTATCCACTTCCACTATCTTCTCAATCACTTTGACTTCCTTCAATTCTTTTGCAGCTTTTCTCTCTTTGAGTTTCTTCAATTTATCTGCAAAATAAAATTCAAATCTGTCAGAAGATAAATGTGTTTTTCCAAGATTTATCTGTTCAAGTTCTTCATCATCATCACTGCTTTCTGAAGAAACATATTTTCCATCTTGACTCTCCTCATCATCCGACATCACAGCCATCCACTCCTTCATCAACTCTGGTTTTTGAACAATCTGAGCAATAAAAGCTTTAACATTAGGATCAGCTGGAATATACTTATCCTAGCTAAAACCTTCAGCCACTTTCTCGTCATCTTGATCAATGATACCATAGTAAGCTTTCCTGTTTGTATCTTCGATCATTTTTCCATGTGCTGTTTGAGAATCCTTTTGTTGATGCGGTTGATAAGTGATTTGTTGATATATGGACTTCTTATAATAATCATCTTTTCCAAAAGGATCCTTTTCTCCTCTCGGCTCCTGATTCTTGCACTCTCTTTTGAAATGACCTTTCTCCCTGCATTTAAAATAAGTAACTTTAGATTTATCAAAACCTAAAGCCTAAAGATGAGCATCTAAAAAGTCATTTCGTCCTGTAATCATTTTGAACTTTTCGGCTCTTCTTAGAACACTAGCTAGAGACCATTTGATGTCCATAAGTTCCAACTCTTCTGCATCAACTTGATCGTAATCTTCCTTTGTTAACATCGGATTACCAATCTTTCCAGCAATCAACCCTTCATAAGATTCCAATGCAGTAACTAGTAAACCCATATGACTCTTTATAACTTCTTCAGAAAAATTCTGTCCATTTTGAAGATGTAATGCCACATTACACTGGATCATATGCCCATTACCAACATTTTCACTTTGAACAGTTGGAGGATTAACATTTGAAAACCTACTAGTGTTAACTGAACTTTGAATGCCTGTTCTGGATGAATTTCCTGCACTAAATGTTGTTTGGATTTTTGGACTCGCTTCAACTGTCTGAACATTTCCTTTATAGTACAGTTTGATATCTTGCTGATTACTTGAACTGTTCATTCTGGCAATTTTCTGTTGTTCAAGATCCTGTGCCTCCAGCTTTTCAATAAACTGAGCAATTGATAATCTGCTAAATTGTCCAGAATTTTTTAGAATAATCAGATATGTACCCCATTCCTTTTGTGGTAATGCATCAGCAAGCTTTTCTACCCATTCTGCTAGAGTTTTTGTAATCTTCAACTGTGACATGGTACGAACAAGATGACAATATCTCTCAATGAGAGTCTTTGTTGTCTCACCAGGCATACAAGTAAACAATTCAAACTCTTTTTTCAACAAAGCTGCTTTACTCTGTAGCATTTCTGTACTTCCTTCAAATTTCTTTTTAAGAGCTTCCCAGATAGAATAAGCACTGTCATCATGTTGAAGCAACACAAATATATCCTCTTTAACAGCTTGTTGTAATAGATTAATCATCATTTTCTCTCCTTTATAACTTTCTCTCTCTTGCTCTGTGAATTCTGAAATGATTTTACCAACTCCCACTGAGTTTTGTGGCCTCTCATATTCAGTTTCAATGCTTTCCCAAGCTTTTAAATGATTCGCTTGAACCCAATTCTTGAAACGTTTCTTCCATCCATGATAATCTTCAATTCCCATAAGTTTCGGGGGTTTTTGCAATGTTCCGGTTTCATTATCCATTTTCATGTTCTTAGCAATGTCACCCGGAGTAGTCGGAGATGTTGCGAATGCGTTGTAAAAATCTTCACTCATGATTCGATATCGAAGAATTTCTCAAACTAGCTTTCAAACGAACTGGTTCACCTCGTGAAACACCTGACAACAAACAAACAAAACACAATCAGTTTAAACATTTATCAATTAAAGGAATAAGACTGGTACTTGAACTTGTGAATATTCTGTGCGGACTGAAAGTTGACCCACTCTGCGAACTGCTATGACCCGGATCAAATTCAAACGACCTGAGAAAATGTGAACGCGTGTAACGGTTGAATCGAACTAGAACTCGTGGTGAAAATTTGTGGACACGTTTAATGACTTTCGCAAATTGAATGAATAAACTAGATCAAATGTGCCATGAAATATGAACAAATGGTTTGAACTTTAAACTCCAACTTTAGATGGGCCGAAAATTTCAAGATAAGTAATCAATTTGGGCCTTTGAAATATAATTGAGCCTAACACCAATATGCAATTCGATATGATTGAACCGAGATTTCTGACTTCGATCACATGACTGACAAATGCTTTACCAGAAACATGTAAGCTGACAACACTTCAATTTATCATAAATTCTCTTGAACAATTCCCTTTAAGTCACATGCAACATTGATATTATCAAAAGCTATTTGCCAACCACTTCAATGCCAAAATCAGTGATTGGGTCGCTAAATCCACTAAACCGACAAACACAAATGCTAAAATACTCTGATTGAGCCTTTCTGATAACACTTTCGCTGACCTTTATCAATATACTAAATGATCACATGCCCATAATAGATGACCAACAATTTCTAATACCAAATAAAAATTTGATTTGACCAATACACTCCACTAAGCCGACAATCTTTAAAAACACAAAGTTCAATTCACATGATCATTTAATATATATCACATGCAATCTGACAACAACCTTGATCGAATACTTTGATAGAACCGATACTTTGAGCTTATCATCAATCACATGCAACCGATTTTAATTCTAACCCAATGATGACATTTGATCAGATTAAGACACGTATCACATGAAATGCTGAACCATTTTCAAACGGAAGTTATGTTTTAAACGGTCAGACCAGTTTCAAACGGTCATGTCCAGTTTCAAACGGTAAGGTGTAACTTCAAACGGACAGGTGCGGGGCTCGTTCAAACGGACACCAGTTTTCAAGCCATTTCTACCAGTTTACTTCGAATTTTGAACTGATATTCTCAAGGGTTTGTTAAAACACAATTACGCACACATTGTGAAAGTTTTAGCCGATTTAAACCGTGAAAAATTGTTAAATTTTGAAAGAAGGTGTAGAAAACAGAAAAATGAAGCTGAATCGTATAGAACTCTTCCTCCTGAGCTCTGATACCACTTGTAGGATCGTTTTCAGACCCAAATGAGTCGTTCAGAAGAGTTTATCTCAGTTACAGAGGCGGAAACTAAGAAACTGAGTTCAATTCAGCTAGCAATACACTTTAAACTGTTGTATAATTGATTTCACAATGTTTTACAACCTGACAACACTTCGGCAGCACTTCGTTGCTCTGGCCGGAAAGTTACAAATGAACACAAGACATGAGGTATTTATAGGGAGGGTCCTGTCTGTTTGAATGTGGCATGTCACCCTTCAAACGGTCACCCCTTCAAACGAACATCATTCCTCAAACGGTTAACATCCAATTTCAAATTTCATCATGTCACTTGTGATGTCACCTATGTGATGTCACTTGTGATATCATGCTTGTTCAGATCCACAACGAACCAGAGACTCGATATAAGACGAAGACGACAGATGTGTGCACCAACAAATACAAGCACTTATATATAGGAAGTACCAGCGGCGTATCCACCATGATTGTATCATACTACACACATCTCGTTACTTAAGTCACTTAAACAAACCACCAGTGTATAAAGTCCATGTTTAAACCAATTGTCAAAAAGTCTTTGTATAAACCATGTCTAATGTTAAAAGTCCACATGTAGTCAAGTAATGTGTAACAAATGTTATGTATGGTAAGTAAAGTGGAGTCACATAAAACAAATGTAAAAATGTACAAAAAAAAAGTAATTCGAATATATCAAAAAGTTATGTTTTGCAAAGTAAATGCATGTTTTATTGATACAAACACTTATGTGGTAAGTTAACGCATACATTCAAGCCATGAGACAACAGGATAACCTTAGAGTAAAGATTACCAAAGTAAAATGTTTTCGGATTCAGTCATTCTTTACACCCAAACAAACCTAGGATGTTAAGAACGGGATTTGTCAAGTCCTATGGTACCATTACTTACTACCGAGCGGCATAGCTAATGTTAATGAATGTGTTTTAGTCCTGTTGTACAAACCAAATGTCATATCAAATGTAAACATGTTATGAGAAAGCAATGTACTAAGTATGCTAAGTTAACATACAAAGCAGAAAAGTCATGTAAATCAATGCGCTAGCATGTCAAGTAAACATACATAGCAAAAGAAGATGAAATTATGTATTAATAGTGTACTCATGAACATAGCAAGTGTATATTATGAAAACATGGAAAGCACAAAAGTAACAAGTAGGCACATGTGTTTCACCCCAAAATGTTTGAAAAATGGTAAAAGAGTGGACTATGTACTCACCTTTGGGTGCATTTTTATATGTTAACACAATCCCACAATTTGTTTATTCATCCTTCAAGATTCAAGTAGGTTGTAGGATGAGATTTTGATGATAGGAAGCTTGTAATCACTTGACAACACCTTGGAATCACCTTTAGATCTTCACACCACTTGAAATATGCTTGAAATAGGACTTGAATGGGAAGAAAACAGCTTGAAGGTTTGAAGATGGAGAGAGAAGAGAGGGGACGGTTGGGAGTGAGAGGAGAGAAGGAGGAGATTTTGCTTAGATTGAGTTGTGATCTTGAGTGATTATGTAAGTTATAAAGAGATATGGAAATATACTAGAGATTACATGAGGTTACAAGTGTCATGAATGAGTGAGAAGTGGCAAGGAAGGAAAAACACTTGTACTACATACATATATACACGAAATGTGTGTATATATATGCATATTTTTTATATAAACATGCTATATGTAGGCTAAAACGGGTGTTTAACTGGATACCGGGTATTTTATCTAGCGTTTAAATCCCGGTTTATGGCGTTCTAAATTATTTTTATTATTCTAAAAAAATAAACTTGCCAAAATATTACTGAAATAAATTTCAGTTGCCAAGACTGGCTGCGTTGTCTGCGTTTTGCAGTAGAAGCACTGTGTCGCGCAGAAACACGCGGTACACGCTTAAACTTGAAAAATAACGTTTTTAGGCGTTTTAATTTATTTTTCAACGTGAACCTGATTAAAATAAAAATTTTAATAATAACAGAATATTTTTGGGATTTAAATATTATCCGGGCGGTCACCAACGTTAGTTTCGCAGTTTTGTCGTAAATAGTTCTTTAGTTCAAATAAACATGTTTTTGCCATAGCGAATCCTTCGAAACTTATTTCCAAGTTATGTAAAGGATATTTAGGGTATGTTTGGCTTACGTCACAGTTCTGGAGTGTACGTCAAGTTAAACTGATTGCGTCTATGCACCAGTTTGCGTATGTCCATCTAGAAAGTGATTTAAAGCTTGAAATCGGAATCGAATCAAATTGTAAAATCATCAAACATAAATACACACATAATAACACCAAAGCACATTGTTTTATTGATAATCAACATTGTTTTACATTATACGATGCTTACAGAACACAGTTGTCACATTTGGTCCGTGTAACTCTTTTGCCGATCACGAGCCGCCTTTATGCGCTCTCGGATCTGTGTAATCTTATCAGTTGTCTCTTGAACCAATTCAGGATCAACAAGGTGCCTATCCCCCACGTCTGCCCAACATAACGGTGATCGACACTTGCGTTCATAGAGAGCTTCAAATGGTGCAGCTTGGATACTCGCATGGTAGCTGTTGTTGTATGGGAATTCTACCAAGGGTAAGTGAGTGTCCCAACTGCCACCCAAATCCATCACGCAAGCTCTTAACATATCCTCCAACGTTTGAATCGTTCGCTCGCTCTAGCCATCTGTCTGCGGATGGAATGCAGTACTCAGATTCAACTGAGAACCAAAGGCTTCTTGGAAGGATTGCCAAATCCTCGATACAAACCTTCTGTCTCTATCAGAAATGATCGAGAGAGGTACTCCATGGTGTGCAACAATCTCTCTCAGGTATAGCTCAGCAAGCTTACTAGTATTGTCTTTCTCCTTGATGGGCAAAAAGTGTGCAGATTTGGTCAGACGGTCCATGATTACCCAAATCGTATCGTGAACTCTGGGTGTCCTTGGTAACTTTGTTATAAAGTCTATTGAAATCTGCTCCCATTTCCACATGGGTATTTCTGGTTGTTGCAGAAGGCCTGAAGGCTTCTGATATTCGGCCTTTACTTTGGCGCAAGTCAAACATTTGCCAACATACGTTGCAACATCGCCTTTTAATCTCGGCCACCAATAGAAATCCTTTAAATCCTGGTATATTTTATCCGATCCTGGATGGATCGAGTACCGTGACTTGTGAGCTTTATCGAAAATAACGCGTCTTAGACCACCAAAGAGAGGAACCCAAATTCGTTTCATGAAGCATAACGTTCCTTCATCATTGGGTACTAACTGGTTCTCCATCGCATGGAGATATTCATTCTCAAGATTCTCTTCCTTAAGTGCTTCCCTCTGCGCGGCACGAATGCGCGACGAGAGGTCTGTTTGAATAATCATTTCCAAAGCTCGAATCCTTATAGGCTTAATTCTTTCTTTCCGACTCAAGGCATCTGCGACCACATTCGCCTTTCCTGGGTGATACTTAATCTCACAATCATAATCGTTCAACAACTCTACCCAGCGTCGCTGTCTCATGTTAAGCTCTTTCTGATCGAATATATGCTGTAAGCTTGTAGGATCGTTGTTGGACACAACTGAGTCGTTCAGAAGAGCTTGTAATCCGATTCAAAGGAGGAATCAGTGAAACGAACGTGGAAACAACTTGATACTATTAAATTTGTCACTTATATTGAATATAACACCAATTACAACCTGAACATATTTTGGCAGCACTTCGTTACAAATCCTGAAGCCGTACCAAATGAAATGACAAGTGCCCTATATATAGGTGAGAGGTTTCACTTGAAATGAACAAGACATGTTCAAGCGAACTCAACTCTGTTGGTTTCGCTTGAACTTGTTCTTGACACTTTCAAGCGAAATGCCTTCTTAACTCTCTAATCTCAGTTTCTCGCACCTCGAGCACTGGTTATCCTATCCTATCCTATTACATGATACAAGACGAAGTCAATAGACGTAGTGCACTAACAGACTCCCCCTCGGATATTGACGAAGTCTTCAGTGTCTAGTCTTCAGCATGACACATCTTTGATCTTGATCATCCTGCCTTCTCGTTCAAATTGTAACATTATAAGCATCCATCAATCCTTATCTTCATCCATCAGCTTCAGGCTCCCCCTTTCGTCAAGCTTCCATGCTTTGGGATCGACACCTAGCTTTCCATCTACAAGCTCCTCCTTGCTTCAAGCTTGTCTTCAGACTCCCCCTTAGACTTTGCTCTCGGGATCGTAATCTGGACTTTCTACAATCACTCAAACATCTATAAATACAATATTTTCATATTCTCAATCAAATTCTATAATCAACTCCCCCTATCAACAAATTTCAATAATTTGGCAACATTAAAGAATCCAACTCCCACACAGTTAATCATCCAAGTTCAAATTAATGACCTTGGAGATATCACAAACTGTTTTTGAAATTTTTGATTTTTAATATTTCAAGTTTCAAATTAATGAACTTGTTTTATTTTCAAAAACATAATCAGCTTACTCAGATTTTGAAACTTAGCATTTCAGACATCGGTTGTCGAAAATAAAACAGAATCAAAAATCTTTTTGAATTTTTCTAAAAATATAAAGCAGTAAAGAAATATGTACACATATATTTACATAAAATATTTTTGTTTGAGTATACGTCAGAGGATCATATCAGTTTTTGACAAGTCACAAGTACCGTTGAGCTTAGTTACACATTAAGAATTAAACAATTCACTTAGATTGTCGATATACTTGTCCACTTAAATTTTCACACAAAGTTCAACTGATTCAGGATACGAATTAGGTGTATTAAGAACTTAAACCCATTCATGTGTCCCACCTCTTGAATATACTCCCGTATCAAGATCCCAATATTCAGTCTTACAGGTGAGTATACCACAGATGATATCTGTAAGGGGTTAGATGCGAGGGCCGTGAGAGCTCAGGTCGATACTTCCGTATACGCAGAGAGATGACGGCTTCGTCTTTTCGGTGTGTCCCCTTTAGAGGATCTTTTTTACAATAGCAATGACTATCAATTTTATTGTTTCATCAATTTGCTGAGGGCGGCGCTATATTTCAAGCAATGCGAAAAGTATTATGCGGGGACTAGGCCATTGCTTCCGCAAAATCAGAAGTCCCGGAATAATACCCCAGATATCACTGAGTATATAGACCTAGTATCTCAGAAAGAAGGACCTTTCAAACGATATTTCAGGGGTTACCTATATATCCAAGTAGTGTTCCCCACGAAATAAGTAAGTTTGAATTTAGGTTTATATCCCGAAAAAGTTTACTAAATGTATAAAAATCTACCGACACATCCACGGTGAGATCGTTTAACACATTTTGACTTTCCAATTCTTTAGCGTACTGTAACTGTCTACTGATGTACTATCATTTCCTCTTTTTACACAAAAACTCAATTTTTTTAATTTTATCATGTTTTTTTAGTTTTTCAAATTTTCAAATGTTTTTGGATTTTCTAACAATATTACTCCCCCTAAAATGCAAAATCATTTAAAGAAAATTTGACAACCAACACTGATAGCTTTGTCTCGCCATCCATTTTCTGCTTCAAGTGTACTGATTTGCACAAAATATAATGTACCCCCATGATTTACAACCCATTGATTTTCGACAGTTTGAAAACCGTTTTTCAATCTTGTGAAAGTAATCATGTTTGTTCAGCCGTGAGGGTTTCGGCGTATTCAATCAACACATATTTTTTTTAATTTTCTATTTTTTACAAAAATTAAAAACAAACATATTTTTGGTTTTTCAAATTTTTCCATTTTTAGGGTTTTAAAATATTGTTTATTTATGTACAGAAAAACAAATAAACTCCCTGTTTCAACCAACACAAGGTCCAGCAGCAGCCTCCTCCTCTTGTTGTGCCAGGCTGCTCTGAGTTCCAAACTCACAATCTTCAAATTCCATGAGCACATGCACAAACAAACTACTCAATTACTTGAACAATTTAGCCCAGGTCTTTTGAACCTTAGGCCTTTCAACACAATAATTTTCATTCAATGCTGGAAACTCTGTCATTTTTCACAAAAATCTTTTCAACTTTTACGTCAACTTTTTCATCTTTTTCAAGAATCACCTGTTTCTTTTCACTCCATGTTTGACCTTTAGGAGTACCACGTTTCTAAAAATGTGAATCTTTTTGAACACTTTGTTTTTTAACAACAATTTTTGGTTTCCAAAACTCTTGTGGTTTTGTCATATCAACAGTTGTTTTCTAACTTTGAGTTGTTCTGACTCTGGGTGTATGAGAATTTCAGGTCTGTCTAGAATCGAACCTATATAGGTTTGATTTCCAATTTTGATTCGAAGCAAACTTGTTTGTGTTGTACCTCCAAGTTTGTTTTGAATCAAATCTGGTTGACCTTTGTCTCATATTCTCAGATTTTTGTTTCTCAGCATCAATCTTCTTTTTGTCAACATCCACAGGTTTCAGATTTGGACACTTGCGAGCAAGATGTCCTTTTTGATCACATTTAAAACATGTTCTCATGGACACATCTTTGACCTGTGGTTGTTGCTTTTTCTTTTGAGCTAGGAACTCTTCAATAGACTGTTGTCTAAATTTGAGTTTTTCCTCTTCTTCAAAACTTTTTCCTTGAACAAAATTCATTTTTGCCTGAAAATTTGACACTTCATTTTTCTTCCAATTCTGTTTCTTCTTATAACCCAAACCAGCCTTCATGTTTTTCTTCTTGAAACTAGGTTTGTTATACGAACCTCTATGACTCTTACCAGCAAACTTTGAAATCTCAAACTACTCAATCTCAACCATTTTGAAAACTTTATCAACCTTTTCTGAAATCACATTCTGAATCGGGAATACAACATCTAAGAACAATTTGTCCGATCCAATCATGGTATAAATCAATCCCTTTGAATCATCATTCAAACTTTTCTTGGATTTTGTCTTTTTCAGATAACTATCATGAAGATTTCCTTCATCTTCATCCTGTGATTCAGATTTACCTGTATCAACCAACTCTTCTTTCAACACACTTTCAACGACTTTACCTACCACCTCTGAATCATGAGAATCATCAGATTTGGAATAGGTTATGTCAATGTTGTCTGGAAATTGGTCTACCATGTTGAAAGCTTTTTCGACTTTTTCATCATCATAAAATGCAAATTTTCCTGGTGGTGGAACTTGATGAAACTCTGAACCAATGCCTTTCTTGTTTTGCTCAGACTCACCATCTCCCGGTTTTATATTGAAAATACGTTCAAGCACATATGACGACACGTGATAACTCTTTAACTTGTTGTTATCCTGTTCTAGATTAGCAATTTGTCGCTTTAGCTTAGCAACATCCTCAATATAGGAATTAAGAACATCTTGTTTTATTGAATACATTCGTTTAAGTTCTTTAGTTGTTTCAGAAAGATAATTCATTCTTGATTGAGCATATTTCATTTCATCTTTCACCTTTTCGTATGACTCTTTCGTAATATGATATGCTAATTTCATTGAGTCATATTCTTTCTTCATTTCTAGACAAGCAATTTCTTTTTGTGAACATTCTTCTGTCATTTTAGAAACATTTTCTTTCAAAACTTCATTTTCTGTTTCTAACTTTTTACATTTTTCTGAAAGTTTTTCATCATTTTCTTTCAAAACTTTTTCTTTTTCTAGCATTTCTTTGCATTTTTCTTTAAAAATCTTTTCAATTTTAGTGAATTCAAGATCTCTTGTTCTGAATTGCTCATCTTTTTCAGTACAAGCTCTGCACGGTTCCATGCATTTCTTGCACTGATCAATCGTTTTTAAGATTTTAGAATCAGAATGTACCTCAGTGATTAACACTTCGGTGTTTGATGCAGTTGCCTCAGTTTGCTTCTGATCAGCATCATCTTGTTTTTCTTCAACACCGACTTCATCACCAACATTACCAGCTTCTAAATTCTCATTCTTTACTTCTTATTCTTCTTTCCTCACCTCTTCTCCAATCTGCTGTTCTTCAGTAACAGCTTTCCTAACCTCTTCATTCACCTCAACTTCAACACTTTTAATTTCCTTCACAACCTCAACTTCAACAACTTCTGCTTTAACCTCTTCAGTAACCTTCTTCAGATTGTTCACCATTTCTTCAACATTCTTCTTCATTCTCTCTTCATCCCTTTTTCTTAGACACGATGTCATGGCATATCTGATCTCCTTTTCATGCCTTTTAGCATATGTGTCATCTTTCAATACATTTCTATAATAGTCGGCTCTCAAAGGAATTATGAGAAGAACATCATCAAAGATTATGTCTTTCTTTGGAACAACTGGTTCTCCTTCTCTGTTGAAGTAACATTCTCTCTTCTTATCCCATCTTTTGCAGCTGACAGCAATCTCATACTCTTCCTGCATTTTATCCATTCTGTTCAACACAATGTTTCTTTCTCTGTAGGTCTTTTCTTCCAGAATCTCTTCTCTGGTTTTTACTTTGATCTCAGCTGTATCTTTGTCTTTGTTTTCATCTTGAATCTCAGCAACAAAAACAAACTTTCTTTCCTCTGTTATAGTTTTGCCATGAGCTGTTTTTCGAACATTCTCCAAACGATCTTCTTCTGGATAAATTGAGCTCCAGTCAAAACCTTCATCATCTTGAATTACAAAACAAGCTCTTGATTTGGTTTTATCTTCAATCAATTTCGGCTCTTCTTTGCTTCGGTGGTAGATCGCTTTTCGATAATAATCATCATTGAAAGGACGTTCATTTCCTTCAGCAACTTCAGAATTTCTGCATTCTCTTTTGAAATGACCCTTTTGCTTGCATCTGAAGCAGGTCACTTTGGATTTGTCAAATCCAAGCTTCGTTGACGGACCACCCAAAGATTGCTTACCGGTAATCTCCATGTATCTCTGAGCTCTTCGGATGCAGCTTGCTAAACACCAACGAATATCTTTGAGCTCCATTTCTTCCGGATCAATCTGGTCATAGTCTTCTTTAGTCAACTCTGAGTTTCCAATTTTGCCAGCTATAAGACCTTCATATGACTCCAGAACAGATGCAAGGAAACTCATTTGCTGCTTAGCTGCATTGATACTCATCGACAGAGAATTCTTCAGTTTCAGAGAAATGTTGCACAGAATTTCCTCAGTTTCATCAGAATTTGATTTTGAAGAAGAATGATATCCAGAATTGTAATTTGATGAAGTTGTTTGAGGTTCTTTCATCTTCTCTCCACTGAATGCTGTCTTTGGTGAACCAACACCTTTCTCTGATGGTACACTGCCTTTGTAGTATAAACCAACATTCTGTTGATGTGAAGAACCAGTCATCCTGCTTTGCTTTTGTAGCTCCAGATCATGACTCTCTATCTTTTCAAACAATGCATCAAGAGAAATCGTATCATATAAATCATCATTTTTCAAAATAAAAACAAACGTTTGCCACTGATCAGCTCGTGGTAACGCTTCAATCACTTTGTCGATAATTTCCTCTCTTGTTTTCACAATCTCAAACCTCTCAAGTTCAATTTTTAAATGACAAAATCTCTCAATCATTTGCCTCACTGTCTCTCCTTTTAAGCTATCAAATAGATCAAATTCTTTCTTTAGTAAAGCAATTTTGTTCTTTTTGATCTGTTTACCCCCCTCAGCTTTAACTCGTAAAGCTTCCCAGACAGATTTCGAAGACCCATCATGATTAAGTAATGCAAAAATGTCATTTCTAATAGCCGACTGGATCAACGCATTCATTCTCTGTTCAGATGAAAATTCTTTTTTGTCCTCAATGCCTAATTTCTTCAAGGGAATTTCCTCTCCTTTGTAATCTTTTGGTCTCTCATATCCAAACTCTAGACAAAACCAACTTTCATGAGCGTATGCTTTTGCCCAGTTAAGAAATCGTTCTTTCCACCAAGTATAATCTTCAATATTATCCAGTTTGGGTGGTTTGGAATAAGTCCCATAAAAATTGTCATGATTAATGTTTTCATTGACCACTTTTGTGATTGACTTTGGTGTGACCGTTGATGTTTCGGAAGAATCGGATGTAAACGCGTTGAAAAACATGTTGTAGAATTCTTCAGCCATGATGTAATCCTGGACAAATACAATCAGTACAAACAATATCAAATATCCTGAAATAGACTGACACTCGGTTGATGTGAAATGATCTCGACACAAAAATCCTCTTTTTAAGCGAAATAAGGAGAAATCACAAATTGATCCTTCAAGCGAAATCAACTTTTGAAGCGAAAACACTTGAATAGCACTTCAAGTGGAATCAGATCTTGATTACAAGTGGAATACATTTGAAGCGGAATCTGATTGATTTTTCAAGCGAAATATTCAAGAGAATATCTATTTCAAGAGAACTAAACTCCAATTCTCAAGCGAACTCAAACCAAAATTCATACTCAAGCGAAATGACTGATTCAAGCTAAATCAGTTGATAATTTCAAGCGAAATGGCGAGTTGAAGCGAACTCAAATACTAATTTCAAGCGAAATGTCGATATCCGTTCAAGCGGACTCAAGTGTTAGGCCTGTTTTTGTCATTTTTAGTCCGAATTTGAGTCTGAAACTCTCAAGGCTTTGTTAAAACATTGTTTTGCATGTTCGGTGAAAAACTCATGCCATTTTGACCGTGAAATCTTGTTCAGATTGGAAAAGAAGGTGTAGAAGTCAGAAAATAGATGATATCAAACTAAACTCTTCTTCCTGAGCTCTGATACCACTTGTAGGATCGTTGTTGGACCCAACTGAGTCATTCAGAAGAGCTTGTAATCCGATTCAAAGGCGGAATCAGTGAAACGGACGTGGAAACAGCTTGATACTATTAAATCTGTCACTTATATTGAATATAACACCAATTACAACCTGAACAGATTTTGGCAGCACTTCGTTACAAATCCTGAAGCCGTACCAAATGAAATGACAAGTGCCCTATATATAGGTGAGAGGTTTCGCTTGAAATGAACAAGACATGTTCAAGCGAACCCAGCTCTGTTGGTTTCGCTTGAACTTGTTCTTGACACTTTCAAGCGAAATGCCTTCTTAACTCTCTAATCTCAGTTTTTCGCACCTCGAGCACTGGTTATCATATCCTATCCTATTACATGATACAAGACGAAGTCAATAGATGTAGTGCACTAACAAAGCTCTTGTGATCAGTAAAGATTGTGCATCGCGTGCCATACAAGTAATGTCGCCAGATCTTTAATGCAAACACCACAGCGCCTAACTTTAAGTCATGTGTGGTGTAGTTTTTTCTCATGAACCTTCAACTGGCGTGAAGCATAGGCTATAACTTTCTGTCACTGCATCAGCACGCAGCCTAAACCTTGACGCGAGGCGTCGCAATATACCACGAAGTCGTCAGTGCCTTCGGGTAGGGATAAGATCGGTGCATCACAAAGTTTGTTTTTCAACAACTGAAATGCTTCTTCTTGCTTGTCTCCCCATTCGTACTTCTTGTCTTTCTGTGTAAGGGAGGTCAAAGGTTGAGCGATTTTTGAGAAATCCTCAATAAATCTGCGATAATATCCTGCCAAACCTAGGAACTGACGGATCTCGGTTGGCGTCTTTGGAGTCTCCCAATTCTTGATCGCCTTGATCTTTGTAGGATCCACATGGATTCCATCTCCGTTAACCACGTGACGAAGGAACTGAACCTCGCGCAACCAAAATTCGTACTTCGAGAACTTCGCGTACAACTTCTCTTTCTTAAGCAGCTCTAAGATAGCTCTTAGATGTTGCTCATGTTCTTCCTTCGTCTTTGAGTAGATTAAAATATCGTCAATGAACACGATCACAAACTTATCGAGGTACGGCTTACACACTCTATTCATCAATCCATGAATACTGCTGGCGCATTTGTCAAACCAAACGGCATTACTAGGAACTCGTAATGCCCATATCGAGTCCTAAAGGTAGTCTTTGGTATGCTCTCCTCTTGAATTCTCAACTGGTGATAACCTGATCGAAGATCGATCTTGGAGTAACAACTCGAACCTTGTAGTTGATCGAACAGGTCGTCAATCCTTGGCAAAGGATATCTATTCTTGATAGTCAACTTGTTAAGCTCACGGTAGTCGATACACATGCGGAAGCTACCATCTTTCTTCTTGAAAAACAAAACTGGAGTTCCCCAAGGCGAGAAGCTTGGTCTGATAAATCCCTTATCCAATAGCTCCTGAAGTTGCGTTGTCAGCTCTTGCATTTCTGAAGGCGCAAGTCGATAAGGTGCCTTAGCCACAGGCGCATCGCCTGGAACTAAGTCAATGTGGAACTCGACTTGTCGCTGCGGCGGCAATCCTGGCAAGTCTTCGGGGAAGACTTCAGGATATTCCTTCACGACTGGAATGTTTTCTATCTTTGGCTCAGCGGCTTCTTTATCCACAATGTGTGCTAAGAAGGTGACACATCCTTTCCGCAAACACTTTCGAGCCTTCAAACAACTGATGATCCTTAAGGGTATATCGTGCTTCTCTCCATGTTCCACAATTGTTTCTCCATTCGCCATCGGAATGCGAATGATCTTTTCGTGACATACAATCTCTGCTCGGTTTCTCGACAACCAATCCATCCCCACTACCACGTCGAAACTTCCCAACTCGACTGGCTGCAGATCAAGTGTGAACTCGTGCTCCCCAAGCTCTATTACGCAGCCCCTAATAACTTCATTTGCTTCTACTAGCTTTCCATTAGCTAGTTCTATTGAATATGGAATGTCTAACTTACTGGTTACCAACCCAAGTATTTTCTTAAATTCTAGCGATACAAAACTATAATCGGTACCAGTATCAAATAGTACAGATGCAAAGCGTTGATTGATAGGGAACATACCAGTGACCACATTTGGATCTTGGCGAGCTTCCCTCGCACCGATGTTGAAGACTCTTCCATGTGCTTGATTGAGCTTTGGGCACTCTCTCTTGAAATACCCCACGTCTCCACAATTAAAACAACCTGGTCCGCGACCATTACCATTCCCGTTACCACCTTGATTGTTATTCGCTCCACGGTTTCCATTACCAGCTTGATTCCCAAAATTACCACGATTTCCGTTACCGCCATTTCCACCTTGAGGGCGGTTTCGATATCCTTTTCCATAACCTCTCTGACCATTGTTACCACGCCCAGTACCAACCCAACATGTTTCGTTCGAGTGGCCAACCTTCCCACAAGACTCACATTTCCTAAATCTACACTGGCCGGAATGATGGTACTTGCATACGTCACATTTGGGTAGAGCGCCCATGTAACCCTTTCCTTTGTTTTCAACCCCAGGCTTGGCTTCAACCGGTAAGTACGACTCTTTCTTCTTGTTGACACTGCTAGTGCCCTTTTTGAAGTTTGAGAACTTCCTCTTGTTCTCACCTGATGACTCCACGTGAGTCTCCTTCTTCTTCTGGTCGGAGATCGAAAACTTGTTTAACCGGATAGCTTCTTCAGTCAGTGACACGCTCAGATTGATAGCCTCAGTAATTGTCGGCGGCTTTGACGTTGTTACCATACTCTTAATCTGGGGTGCCAACCCCTAAATGAAACGCTCAACGTGCTTGAATTCCGGAGTAACCGTATATGGTACCACGTGAGATAGATCGTGAAATCTCTGCACATATTCGGCGATCTTCGGGCCATCCATCTTAAGGTTCTAGAATTTAGTTTCTAGCTTTTGGATTTTAGCCCTGGAGCTGTATTTCTTTCGCATGAGCTCCTTCAGCTCGTTCCAAGTCAAAGCGTATGCTGCTGCCTCTCCCAGAGTTTGGACTTGGAGATTCCACTGTGAAAGCGCTCCATCTATGAATACACAGATAGATGTAGGTGACTTGCTGTTCTGGTGCGCATTTGCTCATTCTTATCTCCGAATCGGTCTTCTCTATCCATCAAACAAAAGCCACAGCACCCCCGGTGCCGTCGAAATTCAGTGGTTTACAGTTTAAAAACTGTTTAAAGGTATAGCCTGTACGAGTAATGTCATTCACAGAAAACATTAGCAAGCGCTCATGGAATAACCAAAGGTAACGTAATGTGTCCCAAGCGACTTAAACATTACCATGTGGTGGGTTGTTCCTCGAGGTACCCCCGCTAGTTTCGGCGCGTGAGGCCTCGTAATCTGCTATTGCTCGGGAGATCCTTTCTTGTAATTTTGCCTCAGTAGTGGGCAATCGAGTTTCTCTTCGTGGAGGCATCTTCTATAAGAAGATTGTATAGGTCAGGTCTTATGCATGTATGTATGTAGTACGCGTATGTAATAACATTTATCAATCACACATAACATCCCATGTCATAACACAAACAAGTAATTCCAACAACGTATATAATGAGAATGTTGCGATTGAGCTTTCATATATCAAGACCACAAGTACACTTTTACATGTTCCACAATATATCATACATCAAAATGGGACTAAAGGGTCACATCACCCCTGTCCAAAACGTCTACCAACTACAATAATCAAAAGTCAAAGTGTGGTCTTTAAAAGGCTATGCAATCTGGCTCAATAGCTGCACTCTCATAAAAAAATATGCTATCTGCATAAAACCAAAAACCTCTAAGCTGATGGTGGAGGAGGAGGAGGTGGAGGAACGAAAAGCAACCTGCACAAATGCGCCAAATCCCCCTCGAGGGCATGAACGATACGCAACAGGTAGCTAACCTGCTGCTCCAAAGTAAGAAAACGGAAGTCAGAATCTGGGTATTGTAGGAGAGGAGCAGGGGGAGTCGCGAACGGTGACTGACAAGAACAAGGCGGAGGACGTTAGATCCTCTCTAACTCCATGACTCTCCTACACAACATCTCCTGCTGGAGCTGTAGAGACAAAAGCAAATCATCCCTCGAGTATCCAATGTGAAAGGGATGGTATGGATCAGACACAGGCATCGTGTTGGGCGGAAACCAAATCTGTGGCTCGCCCAATGGTGTAGAAACAAAAGGTGCAGTATGTGTAATAGGTGCAAATGGTGGCATGAACGGAAAGGTTGCTGACACAGGTGGCTGCTGACTCGATGGTCCTTCCCCTAGTCGGGGAGGAGGGATATCCTGTAGAAATGTGACTGGTAAATCAATGCTGTGACAACTCGTATTTTAGAACCTCCTTGCTATGCTTTCATGTAACTTATTTGAACGTACGTGACTAGTTAATGTACTTGGTTTCAACAGAATGTTACGTTTATCATGCTATGTGTTAAATATGTGATGTGAATGTATGTATATATACTTAACCTTGGTCGCACAACACCAACCTAGTCGCACGAGACCTAACCGATCGCACATGATGGTGCTCGGCCCAAATCCAACACAACCAGAGCCCAAGCTGAGCCCGATCCTTATAATTTTCGCTTAACACTAAGGGGGTTGGTGTATAACCCTCATTATCCTTTTAACACAAGAAAAAACACAAACCCTAGCTCTCTCTCTCCTTCTCTCTTTGTTCGACGGCAGGCTCATACTCGAAGCCTTCCAACCTCGTGCGAGTTAGTTATCTGATTTCCTGGTTAGTGTTCATCATGTACTGATTGTTATATTCTTGATGATAGTTTTGTGGTGGGATCGATTAGGGTTTCCTGTTAGTGGACATGTTGCTAAAACTATGATCATGAATTGAAATATGTAATTGATTTCTGTATATATGTGATGAACCGAATTATTGATGAATTTTAAGATGATTTACGTTGGGCTATGACCGAATGCGTGATGGATGGGTTATTAATATTGATCGAAGGTTTCTTTTTGATGATTGGTTATTATATGTTTGACTAGGGATTCATTTATGCCATGCCTTGATAGCTTTTGCAAGATAAATGGTTGCTTAACGAATGTGGGGTGAATGTAGGTGTTAGCCGATTGGTTAGAATAATTAGGGTTGCACCAAGTTATTAATAATTATTTGTTATTCATAATTGAGGAGGTGTTGGGCTGCATGTGCGATGGTAACAGTTGTGTGGCATGAGTTGAGTTTGTGGTTTTGGTGATAAAAAGTCTTATGTGATGATGAATAGATTTGAATATGCTGTTTGTAATCGGCTGCATTATGACCTGATGTGGGGTATCATATGTTTGTTAAACTTGATTATAAATAAATCTAAACCCTTGCACAAAAATTTAGTTGTGGTATGGTTGATGTATCGTGAATTAGGTTGTATAATATTAATATGTTTAAGATAATAGACTGATGAATTAACCCGATGAGTTGGCAGAATATATTGATGCAATTGTGTTATTAACTTGATTGGTATGATTGGTAGTTGAATATGGATTATGATTATAATGGTTTAACAGTTAACAGAAATAGTTTAGGGTTAATGGGATAACTATGTTAATTGAGTAACTGACTAATTATCATTGGGATGATTAAGGGTAATGGATAATCGCACATGACAGTGCTGATCGCACAAGGCTTGGGCCACACACGAAACACTTGGACTTTTATACGGTTGGGCCTCAAAGCCCAAGTCCAGACGCACAAGTCTTGTTCAGTCGCACAAGCTGAATTGGACCGCACAAGGTTATTAAACTGTTTCTTTTGTTGGGTTGTATACGTGTTGGATTGTTTATGTTATTTGGGCCGAGTTTATGGCTGATCGCACAACCCATTGTGGATCGCACAAGTTGTGCTGATCGCATAATAGGTTGGGCCGGCTATTCATATTGGGCTTTGTTATTTACTTGTCTGATATTGCTTACGTGTATGTCGTGTATACCATTTGTTCGTAACTTGCTATCTTTGTGTAAACATATGTGCACTATTTGAACCTAGACCTGACTTGTATGGTAACCATGTTAGGACGTGGTTGACCTCTAGCAGCTCGATTGACCTTTCGTTTATCTGCCGAGCTAACCTAAGGTGAGTTCACACTTTCTACAAAGCATGGGATTCACAGCATGGGATTCACAGGGGTTGGGAATGGGTTAAGGAATATGGATTCCTTGTCCTTCTGGGGTAGGACAGTACGGGTTCAGGAATATAATTCCTCGTCCTCATGGACAGTTAAATTTCACTAGACCAAAACTCTATCACGAAGTCCCTCCTTTTTATATCGACTTAATCGCCGGGCCAATGGCGAGCGGGTCATTAGTTAGATAGCGCTATTTAGGTCTGACAAGCCTCACACCATGCCGCAGAGGACGGGCGTGAACTAATGGATCTGGGCACGTCAATGATGATAGACATTGACGCTAAGGGCACATAAACATGACTAAATTCAGTGGTCGATATGGTAACGAGTCTAGTAGTATATACATGGGGTAGCCCCCACGGCCGAAGAGCCAGATAATTAAACATGGGGTAGCCCCCATGACTGGATTGCCAGAGTAAATGGGTTAAACAAATCACGTTTTCAACTATGGGGTATCCCCCACGGCAGGGATGCCAGTTAAAGGAAACTACGTTTTGGAATAACTTGAACAAACACCTAACTGTGAACTCGCTCAACATTATTGTTGACTCGTTACTACATGCTTTGCAGGTCATTAGGTTATCAGGAGCTTGCATGGGGAAGAGTCGTTGTGGAGCATGGACATTAAGTGTTCATGATGAACTTAAACATTATTAACTTATACTATGGTTTTTGACATTATGCTTCCGCCTGCGTCTTAAACTATGTTTTATTTGGACACCAATTGTATTGTGTTGGATTTTATAATTACTTACATGCTTGTTCAATATGATTAGTGGCTTGATCCTGGTCATGTCACGCCTCCAAGCGGTGATACTCCGCGTGTGGATTTTGGGGGTGTAACAGATTGGTATCAGAGCCATTAGTTATAGTGAACTTAGTTTTAATAAGGGAAAAAGTTTTTGTTAAAACCAGACTATAACATGAACTGTGCTCAACGATCCACAACGACGCTTCGCTCCACGTGCAAGACTCAATACTTTAGGTAATGTGATTTAAGTTGATATTGCCTTCCTGCTAGGGTACTTTTGCATGATGTGTTGTCTGTGGTATGATTATTAGAACAGTAGCATGTTGCCTGTTATCCCTACTGCGCCCCATGTGGCATTTAACTACTTGACCAGAGGTGGTCAAACCCCTTTCTAATTTCTCGTCACCCTGCTATGACTGTTATGCGTCCTATCTATTTGTACGCTTATCTCGACATGACGTCGCCACTTGACCCTCCGTACATCCAGCTTGAACGCCAACAACCACATAGACCAGAACCGGCTCAAATGAACTTGGGTTTAGGAGAAACTACACCCACGCATCCTGTTGACGAACCTTATCATCTCCACTCGTCGTCTATACCAGAAACGAAGCAGCCATAATTACACGCGTACGTCGTTTTGCAAACTAGCAACCCTACCAACCGAATTCTGTTTTGGACAAATGATATACCCTTGTGACCGTGATGCAACGAATTTCCCTTTTTGTGCCATGCCGCCATGTACCACTACTGGAAATTGCTTCTAGACAGCAGATTAACTGGTTGAAATTTTCGATTATCGATGGACCCTGTTTACACTCGATCCTTCGTATGAACCTCAGTAACTCCCTGTTATTTCGGATTGCAACCAATTTAGTGAAACGCCAACAACCATACCACCACTTTCACGAGACTACCTTACTACCCTGTTGGATGGTTCATTTTTATACTATTTGACTAACCCTATCGTATACCTAACTTAGCGAATGGATACCATTATTGGTCAAATAGTCTTTAAGACATTTAGGGACAGAGTTATGGATCAGTCAACCTACCAGCAAGCCCGATAGATTATACGGTTGCATGACCCACCTTACACTACAAGAGACGTACTCCGTTTTATGATAGTTTTCTTGCGTATACAAAATCTCTGCACTAACTCTTGCACCGACTCATGATTATTGATGGCTAGTATATCTGCTCCCTACCATTGGCTTAGAGCAAACCATCACACCCGTACCACAACAACGTTACGTTCTCGCTCCTCCATGACGAGCCACTGAAACGAACCACTCTCTAGCTTAGAGAATTTAGAAGGCTAGACTCCTGATCACTGGTGATCACTCCACGAAACCTTGAGAATAGTGGTGTAAAGTTGATACGATTATACTTTCTTGAATGCGTTCACACGTCTTTCCTTGAAACCTCATGAATACGCAGACGTGCTTTGGACTCAATTGCACGACTTAAGGAAACCCCCGGACTTGGTTACTTACTTGATGAAACACACACACCTAAGTTCATGGATTTAGGTAAATTGTCCCTCCTTCGCATGGGGGCGAATCCAACGGCTCCTAGTGGAAGTCACAGTGTAATAACCATAAATTTAAAAACATTATTCTAGAAATAAAAGAATAATAATAATTTATTATAAATTAACATTTATATTATAATCTATCCTTCTGTATATCAACCAAAACTATTATTATTATTTATAAATTATCCAATAGGAAACCCTAATTAAGACACCCAAGTAATTCCGTACAAACCCTAGAATTTTCAGAATCAGGATTAGGGCCCCTAAAACTCAGGGGGGTATTCCCTACTTGACGATTATCTAATTAACTCGCTGTCTAAATTAAATATTCTAGAAATGTCGACTCAGCTAGGCTAGTCCCAAACGTGGCTACTCTATAAAATATAGGTAACCCTTACGGACCGTAAGGGTTAATTGTTACGGTCCGTAAGGGGGGGGGGGCAAAATTCGGGTATAAATAGCAGACATTGGCACTTGCTTCTGGGCACTTGAATGACGAACAAAGTCGGAAAATACATGGAGTTATGCTCTATTTACTTCAATTAACACACACGAAAACACTAATTAGTATAGCGGGGTGCTGCAGAACAGGGTATTAACTCAATCGCTGCTACGATTCAATGTCCGATTGATTTAAATTATCCAATGGATGTTTAAGTGCTGCTCAAATTGGGTTTATGCTTTGTCATTAGTCGTGATTCCGATGGATGTTTAAGTAAATTCACTTTGTCATTAATTGTGATTCCGATGGATGTTTAAGTGTTTACACTTTGTCATTCGTTGTGAATCCGATGGATGTTTAAGTGATTTCACTTTGTCATTAATTGTGAATCCGATGGATGTCTAAGTATCGCACTTTGTCATTCGTTGTGAGGATTTTAATCTCGTGAGTTATCGTAAATGCTGTATTAAGTTACTAACCTAGTTTGTGTGCATGTTATTTAAATTAGGTTAAAAGACTAATCAGTAGTCTAAACTCTGCCCGTTTAAATCTGAAATATTATCACAAGGTAGCTTCACTTTGGAATTATTAAGGTACGGATCCTTACCCCACTCCTTATTGCTTCATATTCAAATTGTTATAAAACCATTAAATTCGTACACTCTTCACGTCTTTGATTATCGATTCGTTTGACAGTCCGTTGAATTCCTATTCTAAACTTTGGATTTAGCTTTCAGGTCATGCGATAGTATTCTATTAGTTGTACTCATTATCGCATGTTCCAATATATGTTACGTCCTGTTATGAAAATATTTTGATAAGTTATGTGAATAAGACCATTGGTACTCTGTTACCCTGAGTATGGCTTCTCATGGAGTGTCCCACGAGCATGTTGTTGCGGCATCGACATCATGTGCTCCATCCGTGACGGTGAGATCAGTTCACGGCGTCTCTTAAGTACAAGTGTGGTACATATAAGTTATTAGGAGGCGTATGGATCGATCCTAGGATTTAAGTATAAGGAGGTGGATAACGTGTATGCCAACTCGCCATCTCATGTGATAATTAGGCAGGAGTAGCTACCTGTGTATTGTCACGTTTTAAGTTTGCTCATGGGTACATCCGTAAGATATGATTATGAAATTATGTTCTTGCATCGTATCATTTTCGCATAAAGTTCCATCCGGATAATATTTCATATAAAGCGTTATTTGTTCTTTGAGCCTATAATTCCGTACTGAGCATTCGGCTCATTCCGTAAACTTTTTGTATATGCAGGTCCACAGGTTACTTTGGGCGGGGAAAAGAGAGAAGAATAAAGCCTAGGAATAAATCTGAATATGTTAGTTAATTAAGTCTAATGTCTCCGCTTGTATATTAACCTTAAGTTTAGTTGTAATGTGGTTGTATCCTTTTCCAATAAATAAATAAATGAAATTATGACTTTTGTTTATGATACTGTTATTGTGACACATCAGCCCTTCCGAGTTGGGGTGTTACAGCTATGGTATCAGAGCAAAGGCTCTTTCCTGTAGAAAACTTGAAGATAGTAATTAAAACCTGTGAGGAATGGGTAGATATCTATGATAAGATTCAACTTGGTCTCTTATTTGGTTTAACTCCTATGTCTATTCGTATAGATATGCCTCCTCGTCGTCCACTACATAGGAGTACTCGTACTAACCATGTACGTAACAACACTTCTTCGAATGAAACTCCAGTTGATCCAAACGTAATTAATGCTATCAACCAGGCTGTTGCCGGGTTGCTTCCAAACCTTGTTGCTCAAACAGCTGAGGCCGTTATTCAACAAACTCGTCATCCAGAACGTAATAACACGAATCCAATCTCTGGTGAAGAAATTCGTGAGAATGCCACGAACCATACTACCTATAGTATAGACATATGGATCGCTAAATTCCAAAAACAAAAGCCGAAATCCTTTAGCCACGCTACTAATCCAGTCGAAGCAAGAAACTGGATAGCTCATGTTGAAAAGATCTTCGGAGTTCTTGGAGTTCCGGAGCAATACAAAGTTAGATTGGCTACATACAAACTTGAAGATGACGCACAAACTTGGTGGGAAGGATATAAGCAAGTCAAAGGAGGGGATGATTTCGACGCTAATCTTTCATGGGTCGATTTTCGTACCATCTTTTACGACAAGTATTTTTCTACCGCTGATAAAGAAGCTTATATCAGGGAGTATGCAGTGATTAGACAGGGGAGTGATGAACCAACCTCTGAGTTCATTACTCGATTTTCAAGGTTAGCTAGTATTGTAGGAGACATTGCAGGATCAGCAGAAGCCCAGGCAGAAAAATGCAAGTGGGCAGTCAATGATCGAATTCGGAAGTCGATCATGTACATGAAATTTAAGGATATCACCGAAGTTGCCGATGCAATCAAAACTTTTGAGTTCGAGAGGAAAGAATTTTTATCTCGAACTGGGGATAATAAGAAGAGAAACAGGGAAGGACAATTTAAGCAGGAAATCGGCCAATCATCCAATACGCCACAACATCAAGACCGTAAAGTGCAAGGAAATCAAAACTCTGGAAATCAGGCACGTCTATGGCAACCTAGACCGCAAAACCCAAGGCCTGCTCAAAACCAGATTCAGTTGTATGCAGAACCTATTAGATCTCAACCACTGAATCAACATGTAAACCCGAATCAAACTACATATCCTCTATGCAATACTTGTGGTAAGAGACATCAAGGCGTATGTCACCGAGGTACAGGAGCATGTTTTAGATGTGGCCAAACTGGACACATGATCAAGGAGTGTACAAAGAAAGACACCAAGAAGAATAACCAACCCAATGTTGGAGGAAGAGTTTTCGCACTTTCTGCTACTGACGCTGCTAATGCCCCAGGTACTGTATTTGGAACCCTTCAGCTTGGTGAACGTAGTATCTATGTGTTATTCGATACAGGAGCGACCCATTCTTTAGTATCCCTCTCGTTTACTAAGTACCTTCCGATAAGACCAACTCTCTTAAATCATACTTTAACCATTTCCACTCCCATGGAAAATTCATCCGTAATCACTTACGTATATAAAGATTGTCCGATCCGTATTGAGTCTATTGTGTGTAAGGCAGACCTATTTCCAATACATATGTGTGACTTTGATGTTATTCTAGGAATAGATTGGTTGTCTCGACATCGCGTAACTATAGATTGTCATTTCCGCCGTGTTATTTTCGGTGATCTTCATCATCCTGATATTATATATCAGGGAACCCAAGCTCATAAATCTCTTAAAATTATTTATGCGCTTAAGGCTCGAAAATTCTTATCAAACGGTTGTGCTGGATTCCTAGCATCGATTAAGGATAATTCTGCAAGTGTTAAGAGTATTGATAACCACTCCGTTGTTCGTGAATATCCTGATGTATTTCCGGATGAACTTCCGGGATTACCACCCGACCGTCAGGTAGAATTCACCATCGACTTGATCCCTGGTGCCGAACCTATTTCTAAAGCCCCATACCGTATGGCCCCGATGGAACAGAAGGAGTTGAAGGAACAATTGCAAGAATTGTTAGATCTAGGATTCATAAGACCCAGTGTTTCACCTTGGGGTGCTCTGGTCTTATTTGTGAAGAAGAAAGACGGTAGTATGCATTTATGTATTGACTACCGAGAGCTGAAAAAGATTACTATTCGTAATCAGTATCCTCTGCCTCGCATTGATGATCTCTTTGATCAACTTCAGGGTGCTCAGTTCTTCTCAAAAATCGACCTGAGGTCCGGGTACCATCAGCTAAAGATCAAGAATGATGGTGTTCCCAAGACCGCCTTTCGTACTCCTTATGGTCATTACGAATTTTTGGTTATGCCTTTTGGGCTAACTAATGCACCCGCAGTCTTCATGGATTTGATGAATCGCGTATTTCACAAATTCCTAGACAAATTCGTTATTGTCTTTATCGATGACATTCTGGTGTATTCTAAGAGTCGCGAAGAGCATGAAGCACATCTACATGTAGTACTTGGAACCTTGCGGCATGAGAAGTTGTACGCGAAGTTTTCCAAATGTGACTTTTGGCTTAGCCAAGTGGCATTTCTAGGTCATGTCATATCAACAGAGGGAATTATGGTAGACCCAACAAAGGTTGAAGCTATTACAAAATGGCCAAGACCCACTTCTGTTACCGAAATACGAAGTTTCTTGGGTCTTGCTGGCTATTACCGAAGATTTGTTGAAAGATTCTCGGTAATTGCATTACCACTCACAAAACTCCTAAGGAAAGGGGTGAAGTACTCATGGAATGAGGAACAAGAGAAAAGTTTTGAAGAATTGAAGAAACGACTCGTATCCTCTCCGATACTCGCTCTCCCTTCTGGATCAGGAGGTTACCAAGTCTATAGTGATGCCTCAAAGAAAGGATTAGGTTGTGTGCTAATGCAACATGGGAAGGTTATCGCTTATGCCTCCCGTCAATTGAAGCCTTATGAAGTTAACTACCCTACACATGATTTAGAACTAGCCGCATTCGTCTTTGCACTTAAGATTTGGCGACACTATCTGTATGGTGAGAGTTGTGACATCTTTACCGACCACAAGAGCCTCAAGTACATATTCACCCAGAAAGAGCTAAATATGAGGCAAAGAAGGTGATTAGAACTTTTAAAAGATTACGATGCAAATATTCAATACCATCCAGGCAAAGCCAATGTTGTAGCTGACGCATTGAGCCGAAAAAATTCTGGGACTATATCTTGCTTACAAATTCAGCCTCGTATTAGGAGGGATCTCGAAAGAATGAACATTTGGCTTCAGGTTAGTAAATCTGATGGATATCTAGCTAGAATGCAGATTGAACCCGACCTCATATCACGGATCAAAGATGCACAAAAGCAAGATGGAGAACTTTGGGCAATTGTGCAAAATCTTGAGGTGGGTAAGCAATCTGAATTTCGTATAGACCATCATGGGGTAATTTGGTGCGGTAAGAGACTTTGTGTACCCGATGACTCCACCCTTCGTGAGTCATTGTTAGCCGAAGCTCACAGCTCACCATTTTCAATTCACCCAGGATCTACCAAGATGTATCGAGACTTAAGACATAATTTCTGGTGGAATGGCATGAAGGAAGACGTTGCTCGCTACGTAAGTAAATGCCTCACTTGTCAACAAGTGAAAATTGAACACAAACGAGCAAGCGGTCTGTTGCAGCCATTGGATATTCCCATATGGAAGTGGGATGAGATCACAATGGATTTTGTTACTGGTTTGCCTAAGACTTTCAAGAAGAATGATGTTGTATGGGTTGTTGTCGATAGATTGTCGAAGTCAGCACATTTTCTACCGATTCAGCAAGGATTTTCGGTTAATAAGTTATCCGAAATATTTCTTCAAGAAATTATTCGACTCCATGGCACACCATCTTCCATTGTTTCCGATAGAGACCCACGTTTCACCTCACGATTTTGGAAAGGTTTTCAGGCAGCTTGGGGTACACGACTGAAGTTTAGTACGACTTTCCATCCACAAACAGATGGGCAGTCGGAACGCACGATTCAGACCTTGGAAGACATGCTCCGAGCATGTGCACTTGAATGGTCTGGAAACTGGGATGAATATCTATGCCTTGTTGAGGTCGCTTACAACAATAGTTGGCAAGCAAGTATTGGCATGGCACCTTAGTGTGACAACTCGAAATTTAGAACCTTTCGTTGTATCTTGGTGTAACTTGCTTGAAACGTTATGTGACTATTTAACTTGTTGGTTAATGATATAAGTGAACATTCTATGTGATTATGTGTTATGTTATATGTATGCTTGCATGTATGCGACCCGAGACACAAGAACCCGACTCGAGACCATGCGGTCTCGAGTGAACAATGCAACAGATGGGCCGGTTGGGCCATGCGCCCCTTTAATCCATCCGAAAGCCCTTTAGGGTGCACTAACTTAGAACAAGTATATAACCATGATGGATAGCCAACTTTGCCATTCTTTGGGCAACCCACACTCACCCTCACACACACTCTCCTACATTCCCTCTCACTAAAACCCTAAAGATCAAACATCATCTCTCCTCTCACCCTTCTCTCGGATCCAACCGGTGACACTAGGACTCTCGGATCGAGCTCGGGATCACCATACGGAAGTTCACTCATCGACCCTTCATACCCTCACACTTAGAGAACCTAACCGGTTAGTGATTTATGTTATGATGATGTGTGATATTTCGGTTGATAATGATGTGTTTCGGTTGATAGTTATGTATGGTGAAGTTATTTGATAATGTGCTTACTTGTTAAGTTTATGCATATTGAGTATATCCTTCTTGAATATACGGTACTAAGATTGTTGTTATATGATGATGTAAGGTCGGTTTGGTAAAGATAATACATGATTGATCATGAATGTTGGTAATCGGTTCTATATGGTTGAATCCGAAAGGTTTGGTCATGTTTAGGTTGAATAAGGAAGTTGTTATTCATAAAATCGGATTTTGCATTTGTTCAGAGATTTAGGTTGACTCGAATGAACATGCTTGTAAATGATGAAATAAATGAATAAGGGTTGATTGTGTTATGAACATTTGATGAACTACTTGAATATATGAAGAACAACATGAACATGATATGAAGATGTCTTGAATATTTGAAAAATACTTGTTTCATCCATTTTAGTAAATTGTTAGACAAGAAAACATGTTTAAATGGATAGTATATAAGGGTGCATGAAATCGGATTTCCATTGGATAGTACACTGTGTAGAATCAGCAGATGTCCAGTCGAGACCTCTGGTTTCGACTCGAGACCACGAACATGATAACTTGAGAACATAGTTTGCGACACAGGTTGCGAGTCAAGAACCCCTAGTCACGACTCGAGACCATACCTTATCAGCACACAAACATCATGACACGAGACCACGGTTGCGAGTCCGGTTGCGGCTCGAGACCAATACATGCATGACCCGAGACCTCCTCAGTTGCGACTCGAGATCTTGTAGGCTACAACTCGAGACCGCACAGTCTCGACTAGAGACCGCACAGTCTCGACTCGAGACCATGTACCTGTGCACGCTGTTTGGACTTGCATAGTTACGGGCCGAATGTATGGACTTTCTGTGTATTGTTAATTATGTATGTCGTGCACTGTTTTAGACCTGCATGCTAGTACGAGCCCAACTGTTTGGGCCGCACACTTAGACTTTGCTTATTACATAAGTGTTACTGTGGAACTTGTTGCGAACTGTTAATGAACCGCCATGTTTATACGTGTATGCCATGAATAATACCTGTATGCAACTTGCTAGTATACGTGTAGAACATACGTGCACTACTTGAATATGAACCTGACGTGAATGGTATCTATGTTAGGACGTAGTTGACCACTTACAACTTGATTGACTTTTCTGTGTATCAGCCGAGCAAACCAAGGTGAGTTCACACCCTCTACAAAGCATGGGATTCCCAGGGGTCGGGAATTGGGGTTAAGGAACATGGGTTCCTCGTCCTCCTTGGGTAGGACAGCAATGGTTCAGGAATGTAATTCCTCGTCCTCACAGACAGATAACTTGTACTAGACCAAAACTCTATCACGAAGTCCCTCCTTTTTATATCGACTTAATCGCCGGGCCAATGGCGAGCGGGTCATTAGTTAGATAGCGCTATTTAGGTTTGACAAACCTCACACCGTGCCGCAGAGGACGGGCGTGAACTAATGGACTATGGCACGTCGGTGATGATAGACACCGACGCTAAGGGCACATAAACATGACTAACGTCAGTAGTCGATATGGTAACGAGTCTAGTGTATACATGGGGTAGCCCCCACGGCCGAAATGCCAGATAACTAACACGGGGTAGCCCCCACGGCTGGATTGCCAGAGTAACCGGGAATAAACAAGTCACGTTTTTAACTATGGGGTAACCCCCACGGCAGGATGCCAGATAAAGGAAACTGTTTTCGAAACAACTTAAAACGAACACCCAACCGTGAACTCACTCAACTTGTTGTTGACTCGTTACTACATGCTTTGCAGGTCTTTAGGTACTTAGCTGGAGCTTGCATGGAGGAGGGTCGTTGTGGGACATGGACAGCTGTGTGCCATGTTAAACTTTGGAACAATTAAACTTATGATTATGGTTTTAAACATTATGCTTCCGCTTGCAACTTAAACTATGTTTTGTTTGGACACCAATTGTATTGGTTGGATTTTTATAACTACTTATATGCTTGCTCAATATGATTGGTGGCTGGATCCTGGTCAGTCACGCCTCCAAGCGGTGGTATTCCGCAGGTGGATTTTGGGGGTGTGACAGATTGGTATCAGAGCCATTGGTTATAGTGAACTTGGTTTTAATAAAGGAGAAACGTTTTTGTTAAAACCAGACTATAACCTGTACAGTGCTCAACGGTCCACAACGACGCTTCACTACACATGCAAGGCTCAACGTTCTAGGTGATATGATCTATTTATATATTGCCTACTTGTTAGTTACATAGTACATTGCTCGTGGTATGCTTGGTTAGTATAACTATTATTGCTTGAACACCTGTGTACTTACTCACTTCTGTCATCGCGTTTTCGCAAACCCCTCTCACTCACATTCCTCTTGATATGAAGATCATGTCTGGACGCGTTAACCTGACACAAGCCCAGTTGACGGCTCTGATTAACGAACGAGTTGCTGCGGCACTTGCAGCTGCACACGCAGGAGGTATATCCTGCAGTCCGAACTCATTCTAGGATCTTTAGAATCCTAATCTCGTGAACCAACCTTTGTGTTAAACTCTGTCTTTTCTTTCACCCACGATAGGTCAGCATGCTCAGCCACCCGTGTGCACTTTTAAGACTTTCATGGACTGCCGACCAACTACTTTTAGTGGCACTGAAGGAGCAGTAGGTCTCCTCCACTGGTTTGAGAAGCTAGAATCTGTGTTCGAAATGTGTGAATGCCCTGAGGCGCGCAGGGTGAAGTATGCTACCGGTACTCTCGAGGGTTTAGCCCTCACATGGTGGAACGCTCAGGTCCAAATGCTGGGGTTGGTTGCTTCCAACGCCACCCCATGGGAAACTTTTAAGGAGATGATCAAAGAAGAATACTGCAGTCGTGATGACATTCATAAGCTGGAAGTCGAGTTCTTCAACCTCAAGATGACGGGGTCAGAAATTGAGGCGTACACTAAGAGGTCAAATTAGCTTGCCTTACTGTGTCCTACTATGGTGGACCCTCCATTTAAGCGTATTGAACTCTTTCTCAAGGGCTTGGTGCCAGAGATCCAAAGCCATGTGACTTCAGCGAACCTCGCCACCATCCAGCAAGTTGTTCAGTTGGCTCACCGTCTCACTGATCAGGCGGTGGAGCAGAACAAGTTACCGAAGCGCATAGGTGCTGCAACTACTTCTGGTACCTCTAGTGACAACAAACGGAAATGGGATGGAACTTCAAGTAAGGGGTCGACTTCTGTTCAGTCCCAGTCTCATCAGAGAAAGACTGATGACTACAAGAGCCCTAGTCAGCAATCATCTGGTGGACAAAGTCATGGTGGGTACAAAGGGAATCACCCCAAATGCAATCGTTGCAGCCTGCACCACAGCGGGCCATGCACCAGGGGCAACTGTCATCGGTGCAACAAGCCAGGTCACGCTGCAAAGGATTGCAGGAGCTTATACCCCGCCAATCAGAATCGTCAGCAAACCCAACAGAACCAACGTCAGCAGCAGCAGCAGGGTGATAACAAAGGGTGCTTTCAGTGTGGAGCTGAAGGCCACTTCAAGAGAGATTGTCCCCAACTGAACAGTAACCAGAACAACAACAACAACAACAATCAGGGGAATGGTAACAATGGGAACAACAACAACAATGGCGCCAGGGGGCGGGCGTTCGTGATTGGCCAAGGTGAAGCAAGGAATGACCCCAATGTTGTGGCGGGTAAGTTCCTTCTCAACGACTTTTATGTTTCAGTATTATTTGATTCGGGTGCCGATACTAGCTACATGTCACTAGAAGTTAGTCAAATGCTTAAGCGTATTCCAACACCTTTGAACAACAAGCACACTGTAGAGCTAGCAAATGGTAAGAGTTTAGAAGCCACACACGTAGTCAAGGGTTGTAAACTTATTCTCGCTGACCAGACCTTCTCTATCGACCTCATTCCTATTATCTTGGGTAGTTTCGACGTTGTCATTGGGATGGATTGGTTATCCCAACATCGAGCAGAGATTCTTTGCAACGAGAAGGTCGTTCGTATTCCAGGCTCCGGTGGTGAACCTCTCATGATTCGTGGCGACAAGAGGAGTGCTGTTGAGAACGTCATCTCTCTCCTTAAGGCCCAAAAGTGCTTGCGAAAGGGCCACACTGCCATTTTGGCTCTCGTTACTGACACCTCGGAGAAAGAGAAGAAGATAGAAGATTTTCCAGTTGTACGCGACTATCCCGAGGTATTTCCTAAGGAATTACCTGGCCTTCCACCTCATCGCCAAGTCGAGTTCCAGATTGAACTAGCTCCTGGAGCTGCGCCTATAGCTCGTGCACCTTATCGTTTAGCTCCATCAGAGTTGGAAGAACTCTCTACGCAACTACAAGAACTCTTGGATAAGGGTTTTATTCGTCCTAGCTCATCGCCCTGGGGAGCTCCGGTGCTTTTTGTGAAAAAGAAAGACGGCACCTTCAGAATGTGCATCGACTACCGGGAACTCAACAAGGTGACGGTGAAGAATCGTTATCCTCTACCGTGTATTGACAACTTGTTCGAACAACTACAAGGGTCGAGCTACTATTCAAAGATTGATTTGAGATCGGGATATCACCAGCTGAGAGTCCGAGAAGAGGACGTCTCCAAAACAGCTTTTAGGACACGTTACGGACACTATGAGTTTTTGGTCATGCCTTTTGGGCTGACAAACGCACCTGCGGTTTTCATGGACTTGATGAATCGAGTGTGCAAGCCTTACCTGGACAAGTTCATTATAGTCTTCATCGACGACATCCTGATCTATTCTAAGAGTCAGGAGGAACACGAGCATCATCTACGGCTTATCCTGGAACTCCTTCGAATAGAACAGCTTTATGCAAAGTTCTCGAAATGCGACTTCTGGCTTCGAGAAGTCCATTTCCTAGGCCACGTGGTAAACGAGGATGGGATTCACGTTGATCCATCCAAGGTAGACTCGATTAAGAACTGGCTTGCACCTCGTACACCAAAGGAAATTCGCCAATTCTTGGGATTGGCAGGTTACTATAGGAGGTTCATAAAGGATTTTTCTAAGATCGCACAGCCTCTCACCTCGTTAACACAGAAAGGCGTTGTTTATCGCTGGGGAAATGCACAGGAATCAGCATTTCAGCACTTAAAGGATAGACTATGCAACGCACCTATCCTTTCCTTGCCAGAGGGCACAGATGATTTTGTGGTTTACTGCGACGCATCAATTCAGGGTCTTGGTTGTGTATTGATGCAACGAGACAAGGTTATAGCCTACGCCTCACGCCAACTTAAGGTTCATGAGAAGAACTACACTACACACGACTTAGTGCTGGGAGCTGTTGTTTTTGCACTTAAGTTATGGCGGCATTACCTGTACGGTACCAAGTGCGCCATCTACACCGACCACAGGAGCCTCGAACATATCTTCAAGCAGAAGGAACTGAATATGCGACAACGACGATGGGTCGAGCTGCTGAATGACTACGAGTGCTCAATCAGGTATCACCCGGGCAAGGCCAATATTGTGGCTGACGCCCTCAGTCGAAAGGACACTACGCCTAAGCGCGTGCGAGCTTTACAACTCATGATACATTCTAGTCTTCCTTCCCAAATACGAGACGCTCAGGTAGAAGCATTGAAACCAGAAAACATCAGGGCTGAAGCCATACGCGGATCAAGGCAACACTTAGAACAGAAGGAAGACGGTGCTTACTACGTAACGGGACGCGTTTGGGTCCCACTCTATGGCAACCTACGAGAGCTTGTAATGGATGAAGCACACAAGTCTCGCTACTCGGTACATCCTGGTTCGGACAAAATATACCACGACATCAGAACTACGTACTGGTGGCCTAGCATGAAGGCCCACATAGCAACCTACGTCAGCAAGTGCTTGACCTGTGCGAGAGTCAAGTCCGAATACCAGAAACCCTCAGGCCTACTCCAACAACCAGAGATACCACAATGGAAATGGGAGCAAATTTCCATGGATTTCGTTACTGGCCTACCTAGATCACAGCGCGGAAATGATACTATTTGGGTGATAGTGGATCGACTCACCAAGTCCGCACACTTCTTGGCTATCAAGGAGACGGATAAATTCTCCACTCTTGCAGAAATATACCTCAAGGAAGTTGTTTCGAGGTACGGGGTGCCCACCTCCATTATCTCTGATCGAGATGCACGTTTCACTTCAGAACTGTGGCAAGCAATGCACAAATCCTTTGGCTCACGATTAGACATGAGCACAGCGTATCACCCTCAGACGGACGAGCAGTCCAAGCGCACTATTCAAACCCTAGAAGACATGCTTCGTGCATGTGTAATCGACTTCGGCAACCGCTGGGAAAAGCACCTGCCACTTGTGGAATTCTCGTACAATAACAACTACCACACCAGCATTAAAGCTGCTCCGTTTGAGGCATTGTACGGACGTAAATGCCGGTCACCTCTTTGTTGGGCAGAGGTGGGGGATAGTCAGATCACCGGTCCAGAACATGTGGTAGACACAACTGAACAGATTGCTCAAATACGAAAACGCATGGCGGCAGCTCGTGACCGTCAGAAAGTCTACGCCGATAAGGGCAGGAAACCACTAGAGCTCCAGGTTGGGGAGCGGGTACTACTCAAAGTTTCACCCTGGAAGGGTGTGGTTCGTTTTGGTAAACGCGGCAAACTTAACCCATGATACGTTGGACCTTTCGAAATCATCGAGAAAATAGGCAGGGTGGCCTACAGACTGAACTTACCAGCAGAACTCGGTGCAGTTCACAACGTTTTTCACGTGTCGAATATGAAGAAATGTCTGTCAGATGAGACCCACATAGTTCCTCTGAAGGAACTCACTATCGACGAGCAGTTACGATTCGTCGAGGAACCAGTTGAAATCACGGACCGGGATGTTAAGGTCCTCAAGAGCACTAGGATACCTCTCGTTCGAGTTTGTTGGAACTCACGTCGCGGCCCAGAGTTCACCTGGGAGCGCGAAGATCATATGAAACAAAAGTATCCCCAACTGTTCGCAAACAGTACACCCACTACTGAGGCTGAAGCTACGGAATTTCGGGACGAAATTCCAGATCAACGGGGGGTGGATGTGACACCCCAGGAAAACCGGGAAAACCATACAACTTAACTAGCTTCCTCAGTGAGTGCTTACCAAATTTCGGGACGAAATTTCTTTCAACTTGGGGATGATGTGACAACTCGAAATTTAGAACCTTTCGTTGTATCTTGGTGTAACTTGCTTGAAACGTTATGTGACTATTTAACTTGTTGGTTAATGATATAAGTGAACATTCTATGTGATTATGTGTTATGTTATATGTATGCTTGCATGTATGCGACCCGAGACACAAGAACCCGACTCGAGACCATGCGGTCTCGAGTGAACAATGCAACAGATGGGCCGGTTGGGCCATGCGCCCCTTTAATCCATCCGAAAGCCCTTTAGGGTGCACTAACTTAGAACAAGTATATAACCATGATGGATAGCCAACTTTGCCATTCTTTGGGCAACCCACACTCACCCTCACACACACTCTCCTACATTCCCTCTCACTAAAACCCTAAAGATCAAACATCATCTCTCCTCTCACCCTTCTCTCGGATCCAACCGGTGACACTAGGACTCTCGGATCGAGCTCGGGATCACCATACAGAAGTTCACTCATCGACCCTTCATACCCTCACACTTAGAGAACCTAACCGGTTAGTGATTTATGTTATGATGATGTGTGATATTTCGGTTGATAATGATGTGTTTCGGTTGATAGTTATGTATGGTGAAGTTATTTGATAATGTGCTTACTTGTTAAGTTTATGCATATTGAGTATATCCTTCTTGAATATACGGTACTAAGATTGTTGTTATATGATGATGTAAGGTCGGTTTGGTAAAGATAATACATGATTGATCATGAATGTTGGTAATCGGTTCTATATGGTTGAATCCGAAAGGTTTGGTCATGTTTAGGTTGAATAAGGAAGTTGTTATTCATAAAATCGGATTTTGCATTTGTTCAGAGATTTAGGTTGACTCGAATGAACATGCTTGTAAACGATGAAATAAATGAATAAGGGTTGATTGTGTTATGAACATTTGATGAACTACTTGAATATATGAAGAACAACATGAACATGATATGAAGATGTCTTGAATATTTGAAAAATACTTGTTTGATCCATTTTAGTAAATTGTTAGACAAGAAAACATGTTTAAATGGATAGTACATAAGGGTGCATGAAATCGGATTTCCATTGGATAGTACACTGTGTAGAATCAGCAGATGTCCAGTCGAGACCTCTGGTTTCGACTCGAGACCACGAACATGATAACTCGAGATCATAGTTTGCGACACAGGTTGCGAGTCAAGAACCCCTAGTCTCGACTCGAGACCATACCTTATCAGCACACAAACATCATGACACGAGACCACGGTTGCGAGTCCGGTTGCGGCTCGAGACCAATACATGCATGACCCGAGACCTCCTCAGTTGCGACTCGAGATCTTGTAGGCTACAACTCGAGACCGCACAGTCTCGACTAGAGACCGCACAGTCTCGACTCGAGACCATGTACCTGTGCACGCTGTTTGGACTTGCATAGTTACGGGCCTAAGTTAGTGGGCCGAATGTATGGACTTTCTGTGTATTGTTAATTGTGTATGTCGTGCACTGTTTTGGACCTGCATGCTAGTACGAGCCCAACTGTTTGGGCCGCACACTTAGACTTTGATTATTACATAAGTGTTACTGTGGAACTTGTTGCGAACTGTTAATGAACCGCCATGTTTATACGTGTATGCCATGAATAATACCTGTATGCAACTTGCTAGTATACGTGTAGAACATACGTGCACTACTTGAATATGAACCTGACGTGAATGGTATCTATGTTAGGATGTAGTTGACCACTTACAACTTGATTGACTTTTCTGTGTATCTGCCGAGCAAACCAAGGTGAGTTCACACCCTCTACAAAGCATGGGATTCCCAGGGGTCGGGAATTGGGGTTAAGGAACATGGGTTCCTCGTCCTCCTTGGGTAGGACAGCAATGGTTCAGGAATGTAATTCCTCGTCCTCACGGACAGATAACTCGTACTAGACCAAAACTCTATCACGAAGTCCCTCCTTTTTATATCGACTTAATCGCCGGGCCAATGGCGAGCGGGTCATTAGTTAGATAGCGCTATTTAGGTTTGACAAACCTCACACCGTGCCGCAGAGGACGGGCGTGAACTAATAGACTATGGCACGTCGGTGATGATAGACACCGACGCTAAGGGCACATAAACATGACTAACGTCAGTAGTCGATATGGTAACGAGTCTAGTGTATACATGGGGTAGCCCCCATGGCCGAAATGCCAGATAACTAACACGGGGTAGCCCCCACGGCTGGATTTCCAGAGTAACCGGGAATAAACAAGTCACGTTTTTAACTATGGGGTAACCCCCACGGCAGGATGCCAGATAAAGGAAACTGTTTTCGAAACAACTTAAAATGAACACCCAACCATGAACTCACTCAACTTGTTGTTGACTCGTTACTACATGCTTTGCAGGTCTTTAGGTACATAGCTGGAGCTTGCATAGAGGAGGGTCGTTGTGGGACATGGACAGCTGTGTGCCATGTTAAACTTTGGAACAATTAAACTTATGATTATGGTTTTAAACATTATGCTTCCGCTTGCAACTTAAACTATGTTTTTTTTGGACACCAATTGTATTGGTTGGATTTTTATAACTACTTATATGCTTGCTCAATATGATTGGTGGCTGGATCCTGGTCAGTCACGCCTCCAAGCGGTAGTATTCCGCAGGTGGATTTTGGGGGTGTGACACTTAGTCCCCGTTTCATATGTCCGTTTGAAATCCTTGAAAGAATTGGAGAAGTGTCATATCGACTGGCTTTACTGCCTCAACTCTCTCACGTTCATAACGTTTTTCATGTCTCCTCGTTAAGAGGATATAATTATCATCCACTCCATGTCATTAGTTATCCATTACTTACAATTCACGAAGATTTGTCCTACGAAGAGGAACCAGAAGCCATCTTAGATCGACAAGAAAGGGTTTTGCGTAGGAAAGTAATTCCGTTTGTTAAAATCCTTTGGAAAAATCACTCTGAACACGAAGCAACATGGGAATCTGAAGAATCTATTCGCTCTCTATACCCTAATCTATTCTAACAATAGAATTTTAGTCGAAGTAACGGTAAATCTTGCTCTTTGATATATGTTCAATTGCTTCTGTTTACGGTTATTCATGCTTGCCTTATGTGAATATATCTTAGTTATGATTAAGCATATTTAAGTAGGAGATGTCAGTCCCAATAGTAACTCTGCTATAAAAGTTTCCGTTACTTATGTGATATGTTATATTCTTATTTGAAAAATTTCGAGGACGAAATTTCTTTTAAGGGGGTAATAGTTGTAATAACCATAAATTTAAAAACATTATTCTAGAAATAAAAGAATAATAATAATTTATAATAAATTAACATTTATATTATAATCTATCCTTCTGTATATCAACCAAAACTATTATTATTATTTATAAATTATCCAATAGGAAACCCTAATTAAGACACCCAAGTAATTCCGTACAAACCCTAGAATTTTCAGAATCAGGATTAGGGCCCCTAAAACTCAGGGGGGGGGGGGTATTCCCTACTTGACGATTATCTAATTAACTCGCTGTCTAAATTAAATATTCTAGAAATGTCGACTCAGCTAGGCTAGTCCCAAACGTGGCTACTCTATAAAATATAGGTAACCCTTACGGACCGTAAGGGTTAATTGTTACGGTCCGTAAGGGGGTGCAAAATTCGGGTATAAATAGCAGACATTGGCACTTGCTTCTGGGCGCTTGAATGACGAAGAAAGTCGGAAAATACACGGAGTTATGCTCTATTTACTTCAATTAACACACATGAAAACACTAATTAGTATAGCGGGGTGCTGCAGAACAGGGTATTAACTCAATCGCTGCTACGATTCAATGTCCGATTGATTTAAATTATCCAATGGATGTTTAAGTGCTGCTCAAATTGGGTTTATGCTTTGTCATTAGTCGTGATTCCGATGGATGTTTAAGTAAATTCACTTTGTCATTAATTGTGATTCCGATGGATGTTTAAGTGTTTACACTTTGTCATTCGTTGTGAATCCGATGGATGTTTAAGTGATTTCACTTTGTCATTAATTGTGAATCCGATGGATGTCTAAGTATCGCACTTTGTCATTCGTTGTGAGGATTTTAATCTCGTGAGTTATCGTAAATGCTGTATTAAGTTACTAACCTAGTTTGTGTGCATGTTATTTAAATTAGGTTAAAAGACTAATCAGTAGTCTAAACTCTGCCCGTATAAATCTGAAATATTATCACAAGGTAGCTTCACTTTGGAATTATTAAGGTACGGATCCTTACCCCACTCCTTATTGCTTCATATTCAAATTGTTATAAAACCATTAAATTCGTACACTCTTCACGTCTTTGATTATCGATTCATTTGACAGTCCGTTGAATTCCTATTCTAAACTTTGGATTTAGCTTTCAGGTCATGCGATAGTATTCTATTAGTTGTACTCATTATCGTATGTTCCAATATATGTTACGTCCTGTTATGAAAATATTTTGATAAGTTATGTGAATAAGACCATTTGTACTCTGTTACCCTGAGTATCGCTTCTCGTGGAGTGTCCCACGAGCATGTTGTTGCGGCATCGACATCATGTGCTCCATCCGTGATGGAGAGATCAGTTCACGGCGTCTCTTAAGTACAAGTGTGGTACATATAAGCTATTAGGAGGCGTATGGATCGATCCTAGGATTTAAGTATAAGGAGGTGGATAACGTGTATGCCAACTCGCCATCTCATGTGATAATTATGCAGGAGTAGCTACCTGTGTATTGTCACATTTTAAGTTTGCTCATGGGTACATCCGTAAGATATGATTATGAAATTATGTTCTTGCATCGTATCATTTTCGCATAAAGTTCCATCCGGATAATATTTCATATAAAGCGTTATTTGTTCTTTGAGCCTATAATTCCGTACTGAGCATTCGGCTCATTCTGTAAACTTTTTGTATATACAGGTCCACAGGTTACTTTGGGCGGGGAAAAGAGAGAAGAATAAAGCCTAGGAATAAATCTGAAGATGTTAGTTAATTAGGTCTAATGTCTCCGCTTGTATATTAACCTTAAGTTTAATTGTAATGTGGTTGTATCCTTGTCCAATAAATAAATAAATGAAATTATGACTTTTGTTTATGATACTGTTATTGTGACACATCAGCCCTTCCGGGTTGGGGTGTTACACACAGTGAAACTTAACGCTACACAATTGTACGTTAACCATGCCGCTATGTTAAGTTCTTGTTCTGATTGATTTAACCCCGTGACAACAATATGTATTCAACGACATACTTTATCTTAACTATACCCAACTGACGTGCAGCCAGCTGTACATTCAATATCGAGTAAACCCTTGCTGTGGATTCTTAAACGCTTACCCACCGAATGAGACTACTCTTTCTTATGTTTTCACACCAATGCAGGATATACTTTTGGGATTCAGTGATCCTAACAACAATCCCCACGGACACTTGCTTGGACAAGGTACACTCTACGAATATTACTCGATGAGCATTGGGCTATACATGTGATGATACCACAAGTACTGATCTTTGAACTTGATACGACCGATATGAATTCTCAGACTCGACGTTCGAACCTAGTCTAACCAAATGAATGTGTCACTTGCTCTCATCGACGACATTCTGACCTACTCCAAGAGTCAGGAGGAACACGAGCAGCATATGCGACTTATTTTGGAACTCCTTCGAACAAAGCAACTTTATGCTAAGTTTTCCAAATGCGACTTCTAGCTTCGGGAAGTCCATTTCTTAGGCCACGTGGTAAACGGGAATGGGATTCATGTTGATCCATCAAAATTCGACTCGATCAAGAACTGGCCTGCACCATGTACACAAACAGAAATCCGCCAATTCTTGGGTTTGGAGGGCTATTACAGACGGTTCATCAAAGATTTCTCGAAGATTGCGCAGCCGCTTACTCTACTAACACAAAGGGTGTCACCGATCGTTGGGGAGATGCTCAAGAATCAGCGTTCCAACATCTGAAGAATAGACTTTGTAGCGCACCTATTCTCTCATTGCCTGAGGGCACAGACGATTTTGTGGTTTATTGTGACGCATCAATTCAGGGTCTGGGTTGTGTATTGATGCACCGTGACAAGGTCATTGCTTACGCCTCACGCCAACTTAAAGTTCATGAAAGGAACTACACGACACACGATCTGGAGCTGGGAGCTGTTGTCTTCGCACTCAAGATATGGAGACATTACCTGTACGGTACCAAGTGCACCATTTACACCGATCACAGGAGCCTTGAGCATATCTTCAAACAGAAGGAGTTGAACATGCGACAACGTCGATGGGTCGAGCTTTTGAATGACTACGAATGCGTGATCAAGTACCATCCAGGCAAAGCCAATGTTGTGGCCGGCGCCCTCAGTAGAAAAGATACTACACCTAGACGCGTGCGAGCCTTACAACTCACCATTCAATCTAGTCTTCCTGCACAGATACGAGATGCTCAGGTAGAAGCATTGAAACCAGAAAACGTCAAGGCTGAAGCTCTACGCGGCTCAAGACAACAGTTAGAACAAAAGGAATACAGTGCCTATTACGTAACAGGACGCATCTGGGTCCCACACTATGGCAATCTACGAGAACTTGTGATGGATGAAGCACATAAGTCTCGATACTCGGTACATCCTGGTTCAGATAAGATGTACCACGATCTCAGAACTACGTATTGGTGGCCTAGCATGAAAGCTCATATAGCAACTTACGTTAGCAAATGTTTGACTTGTGCGAGAGTCAAGACTGAATACCAGAAACCATCAGGCCTACTCCAACAACCAGAGATTCCAAAATGGAGATGGGAGCAAATTTCCATGGATTTTGTTACTGGCCTACCTAGATCTCAACGTGGAAATGATACTATTTGGGTGATCGTGGATCGACTCACAAAGTCTGCACACTTCTTGGCTATCACGGAAACGGATAAGTTCTCCACTCTAGCAGACGTTTATCTTAAGGAAGTCTTCTCGAGGCACGGGGTGCCAACCTCTATTACCTCAGATCGTGATGCACGTTTTATTTCAAAACTGTGTCAAGCAATGCACAAATCTTTTGGCTCTCGTTTAGACATGAGCACCGCTTATCACCCACAGACGGATGGGCAGTTTAAACGCACCGTCCAGATCCTTGAAGACATGCTTAGAGCATGTGTGATTGACTTTGGCAACGACTGGGAAAAGCATCTACCACTAGTGGAAATTTTCGTATAATAACAACTACCACACCAGCATCCAAGCCGCTCCGTTTGAGGCATTGTACGGGCGTAAATGCCGATCACCTCTTTGTTGGGCAGAGGTTGGCGACAGCCAGATCACTGGCCCAGAACTTGTGGTAGACACAACAGAAAGGATTGCTCAAATACGACAACGAATGGCGGCAGCTCATGACCGCCAGAAAAGCTACGCTAATAAGCGTAGGAAACCACTCGAGTTCCAGGTTGGGGATCGAGTGCTACTCAAAGTATCACCTTGGAAAGGTGTTGTTTGTTTTGGCAAACGAGGCAAACTTAACCCATGATACGATGGACCTTTTGACATCATTAAGAAAATAGGCAAGGTGGCCTACAAACTAAACATGCCAGCAGAACTCAGTGGAGTTCGCAACGTTTTCCACGTGTCGAATCTGAAGAAGTGTCAGTCAGATGAGACCCTGATAGTACCTTTGAAGGAGCTCACTATCGACGATCAGCTGCGATTCATCGAGGAACCAGTAGAAATCATGGACCGAGACGTTAAGGTCCTCAAGCACACCAGAATACCTCTCGTTCGAGTTCGTTAGAACTCCCGTCATGGCCCAGAGTTCACCTGGGAACGCGAAGATCAGATGAAACAAAAGTATCCCCAATTGTTCGCAAACAGTACAACCACTACTGAGGCTGAAGCTACTGCGGAATTTCGGGATGAAATTCCAGATCAACGGGGGGAGGATGTGACACCCCAGGAAAACCAGGAAAACCATGCAACTTAACTAGCTTCCTAAGTGAGTACGTACCAAATTTCGGGATGAAATTTTTTTCAACTTGGGGATAATGTGACAACTCGTATTTTAGAACCTCCTTGCTATGCTTTGATGTAACTTATTTGAACGTACGTGACTAGTTAATGTACTTGGTTTCAACAGAATGTTACGTTTATCATGCTATGTGTTATATATGTGATGTGAATGTATGTATATATACATAACCTTGGTCGCACAACACCAACCTAGTCGAATGAGACCTAACCGATCGCACATGATGGTGCTCGGCCCAAATCCAACACAACCGGAGCCCAAGCTGAGCCCGATCCTTATAATTTTCGCTTAACACTAAGGGGGTTGGTGTATAACCCTCATTATCCTTTTAACACAAGAAAATACCCAAAGCCTAGCTCACTCTCTCCTTCCTCTTTGTTCGACGGCAGGCTCATACTCGAAGCCTTCCAACCTCGTGCGAGTTAGTTATCCGATTTCCTGGTTAGTGTTCATCATGTACTAATTGTTATATTCTTGATGATAGTTTTGTGGTGGGATCGTTTAGGGTTTCCTGTTAGTGGACATGTTGCTAAAACTATGATCATGAATTGAAATAAGTAATTGATTTCTGTATATATGTGATGAACCGAATTATTGATGAATTTTAAGATGATTTACGTTGGGCTATGACCGAATGCGTGATGGATGGGTTATTAATATTGATCGAAGGTTTCTTTTTGATGATTGGTTATTATATGTTTGACTAGGGATTCATGTATGCCATGCCTTGATAGCTTTTGCATGATAAATGGGTGCTTAACGAATGTGGGGTGCATGTAGGTGTTAGCCGATTGGTTAGAATAATTAGGGTTGCACCAAGTTATTAATAATTATTTGTTATTCATAATTGAGGAGGTGTTGGGCTGCATGTGTGATGGTAACAGTTGTGTGGCATGAGTTGAGTTTGTGGTTTTGGTGATAAAAAGTCTTATGTGATGATGAATAGATTCGAATATGCTGTTTGTAATTGGCTGCATTATGACCTGATGTGGGGTATCATATGTTTGTTAAACTTGATTATAAATAAATCTAAACCCTTGCACAAAAATTTAGTTGTGGATTATGGTTGATGTATCGTGAATTAGGTTGTATAATATTAATATGTTTAAGATAATAGACTGATGAATTAACCCGATGAGTTGGCAGATTATATTGATGCAATTGTGTTATTAACTTGATTGGTATGATTGGTAGTTAAATATGGATTATGATTATAATGGTTTATCAGTTAAAAGAAATAGTTTAGGGTTAATGGGATAACTATGTTAATTGAGTAACTGACTAATTATCATTGGGATGATTAAGGGTAACGGATAATCGCACAAGACAGTGCTGATCGCACAAGGCTTGGGCCACAGACGAAACACTTGGAATTTTATACGGTTGGGCCTCAAAGCCCAAGTCCAGTCGCACAAGTCTTGTTCAGTCGCACAAGCTGAATTGGACCGCACAAGGTTATTAAACTGTTTCTTTTGTTGGGCTGTATACGTGTTGGACTGTTTATGTTATTTGGGCCGGGTTTATGGCTGATCGCACAACCCATTGTGGATCGCACAAGTTGTGCTGATCGCACAATAGGTTGGGCCGGCTATTCATATTGGGCTTTGTTATTTACTTGTCTGATATTGCTTACGTGTATGTCGTGTATACCATGTGTTCGTAACTTGCTATCTTTGTGTAAACATATGTGCACTATTTGAACCTAGACCTGACTTGTATGGTAACCATGTTAGGACGTGGTTGACCTCTAGCAGCTCGATTGACCTTTCGTTTATCTGCCAAGCTAACCTAAGGTGAGTTCACACTTTCTACAAAGCATGGGATTCACAGGGGTTGGGAATGGGTTAAGGAATATGGATTCCTCGTCCTTCTGGGGTAGGACAGTACGGGTTCAGGAATATAATTCCTCGTCCTCATGGACAGTTAAATTTAACTAGACCAAAACTCTATCACGAAGTCCCTCCTTTTTATATCGACTTAATCTTCGGGCCAATGGCGAGCGGGTCATTAGTTAGATAGCGCTATTTAGGTCTGACAACCCTCACACCGTGCCGCAGAGGACGGGCGTGAACTAATGGATCTGGGCACGTCAATGATGAAAGACATTGACACTAAGGGCACATAAACATGACTAATGTCAGTGGTCGATATGGTAACGAGTCTAGTAGTATATATATGGCGTAGCCCCCACGGCCGAAGAGCCAGATAATTAAACATGGGGTAGCCCCCACGGCTGGATTGCCAGAGTAAATGGGTTAAACAAATCACGTTTTCAACTATGGGGTATCCCCCACGGCAGGGATGCCAGTTAAAGGAAACTACGTTTTGGAATAACTTGAACAGACACCCAACTGTGAACTCGCTCAACATTATTGTTGACTCGTTACTACATGCTTTGCAGGTCATTAGGTTATCAGGAGCTTGCATGGGGAAGAGTCGTTGTAGAGCATGGACATTAAGTGTTCATGATGAACTTAAACATTTTTAACTTATACTATGGTTTTTGACATTATGCTTCCGCCTGCGTCTTAAACTATGTTTTATTTGGACACCAATTGTATTGTGTTGGATTTTATAATTACTTACATGCTTGTTCAATATGATTGGTGGCTTGATCCTGGTCATGTCACGCCTCCAAGCGGTGATACTCCGCGTGTGGATTTTGGGGGTGTGACAAATGCGATGAATGTCAGATACGTGTTGGTGAAACGGATCGATATCAGCTGGTACATGTGTAGGTGCAGAAGGGGGAGTAACGGGTCTAACAAAAGGAGGATAGTCATCGTCGTCCTCGATCCACCCATTGCGGGTGTGCGCATATCTGGGGTCAACATAGGTAGCAAATGGAGCGTGGTCTGCGGGTGCAGGTAGAGGGTCAAGCAAAGGTGGTGCAACAACTGGTATGTCAACGTGATCATGCTCCGGTAGAGTATCATGAGCAGGTATGGGCTCTGGTGCAATCAAAGGCTCAAGGTCAGCTGGTGCAAGCTCAAGATCAGCGGGTATATCAAAGAGCTGATCTTCGGGAATGACAGGTGCCCCAAAAGGCTGCTCATCGTGGACAAACTCAATCTCATGATCAGGGTCAAAGTTGTGAGGAAAGACAGGATCAAACTCATCGTCGAACTCGAAGTACTGTGGAGGGACAGGTGCAGCAAACATAGCGGTGTCAGAATCAGTGCCAACGGGATGATGCTTCCCGCCCTGTGCGTGTAAGGTAGTAGATGACACCAACTCAAATAAATCGGGACCAGAATGGTTAGAAGGAGCCTCGACAACAGGAATCTCATTCTGTGGAACAGCAATGACATCATCAACTGGGATCTCAACAAGTGGAATAACAACATCATCATCAACTGGAATCTTGACAGGTGGAACGACAACGGCATCATCGACTGGAGCCCCACCATCCTGGGCATCCTCAGGGGGACCCTCAATAAAAAGATCGATGGCGTCATCAGACATAGCGTCTAGAGGCAGATCCTCGAGAGGAAATGCAGCAAGAGGAACAGGAGCATGGATCTGAACAAGAGGTAGATCCCCGTCAGGAAGACCATCAGCTAGTGGTATATCATCTCCAAACTCGGGTAAAGCAAACAGCTGGAAGTCATCATCATCGCTACTCGTAGTGTCTGATGTATATACCTCAGGGTCTGTGGCCATCTCATCATCTGAAACTATGGCCATAGGGTCCATGGTGTCTGATACTCTGCTATCAGAAGAGGACATGATGTCTGTAACAAAGCAATCACACATATGTATACATATCAACAATCATCAATAAGCATGTAAATAATAACAATGTAAGCATGTATGCATCCTAGTCTTCCAAAGACTATCCCACCCAGCCTCTCAGACTGAACTACTGAGTCTCTCAGACTAGACCTCCCAGTTTCCCAAACTGGACTACCCAGCCTCTCAGGCTAAACCTCCCAGTTTCCCAAACTGCCCCAACTAGTCTCTCAAACTACCCAGTCTCTCAGACTAAACTACCCAGTTAGTCTCTCAGACTAACTCCCCAGTCTCTCAGACTGCACTACCCAGCTAGTCTCTCAAAATAACTCCCCAGTCTCTCAAACTGCACTATCTAGCTAGTCTCTCAGACTAACTCCCCAGCCTCTCAGACTAAAATATAAATGAATTCTTTGAAATGTATTTTGTGTCTTTTATTTGTAAAAATGTTTGTTTCCTGGATCTGGACATTTTGTGTATGCAATGAAAACGTTTTCATGAGAGCCCTAATGATCGTAGTCTAGACTCGAGAAAGAATCCTAGTTCGCTACGATCGAAGCTCTGATACCAAGCTGCCACACCCTGACTTTTACGGAAGCGTGGTTATTGGTGTGACTTCTTAATACCATAGCGTTCAAACATAACAACGCTATATGATAAAAACATGAGATGTTCATCCATTAATTACGTTTAGAAAATACCACAACATACTTGTCTTGAAAACATCGACACCAAATTAAGTTACAAACCATGACATATTCAACTGAGTTCATAAAGACTCCACAAAAGACTTTAAAGAAAACCTGAGTTTAGAAACATGTATCCCGTCCAGGAATAGGATACACCTCCTAAACTCAACAACCATGGATAACATCTTTTATTCACGACGCAGCTCGAAGACACATGCATACACCTGCCAGATCCATTTAGTTCCCTGAAATACATGTAGTTTAAAAATATCAACAAAAGTTGAGCGAGTTCATGTGTTCGTGAGTATGAATAAACCTTTAAAGTATGTCTTGTATGTATGTATGTCCCTGGTATGTAGCAATAAGGAAAAAGAGATCACCAATGGGTTGCAAAGCCAATGGTATGTGTGAAATGGTGCAGGAAAACTCAAACCTAGCAAATTTGTACCGGGCCTCCGGCTGGAAGACATAGTCACCACTATGGGCCACCCTGGTCCCCATGGTTGTGGGCTCGCTACACCCAAATAGATCTATCACTCATGTCCCTTGGTCCTACGACGAGGATTAATGGCCTTAAGTGTTATACCCACCCTTCACATGATCTAGTAGTAACCCTCCTTAGCTAACCATACCATGTATAAAACGTTTGTAATAATTGTAACATGTATTTCACCCCCGAAGTATCAAACTAAAAACAGTTAAAAGAAAAGGGGGACATGAACTCACAGTATTGCGTCTCCAGTACTGGCACATAAAACTCCTCAGCAAACACGACTACCTACAGTGTACTAACGTCTATTAGATGAACGGGCCGTGCCTTTGCTTAGTATTTACGTTTTGAGTTACGTTTCTAATGTTATTCCAAGTTGTAATTACTTGTCAAAATAATTAATATTTCTACTTATATTATATTTGGTTTTGGAATAATTGTCTAAGCAATATCTCTGTACTAATACTTCTCAAGTATTTAATTTCTTATTTCCTTCCCAAGGATGGGGTATTCTCATACATTTATTTCCGTATTTTTGTATTTGAAATTTCCAAAATAATATATCTTCAAGTCTCACTTTAGAAAATATATATATGTAAACTCATTTTGTCCCAAAAATAATGTGTTGTCCAGAAAATATATATTTTTCCCAAAAATCGTATATCTTCTAAATATACTAGGAAAATACATTTTTATTTCCAAAAACAATATTTTCCTTTTTGTCAAAGTATGATATAACTTTGTAATATTTACAAAAATCATATTTTCCTTTCTTGTATCCAAAATAATATTTACCAAAGATGTATTTGTAACGGTATTGTTTTGGATAGTAAATTTCACGGTACTTTGTTAAGTTATATTATTTTACCCTAAAACAATATAACAATTTCACCAAGTATACAAATAATCACACAAGTGTCTTAATATGTATATATATTTACCCATTTTTATTTATAAAAACCATCCTCCAATATTTGTATTTTTGTTACAAAAATTAGGGCAAAGTTTATATTGAAGACTTATGATCAAAATACACTTGTAATACTTGTTAGGAAATATTTTCTAAGTGTTTATATTTTTAGAAAATTTTGCCATAGTTTCCGCTAAAAATGGAGGTGTCCATGCTATTAAAGCATATCATTTTCTTTTCAAAAATAATCACAACAATCAATAATCAATCTACACTTACCAAGTGCAAAAACTATGCAATTTATATAACAACATGAACTTGATCTTTCACAAAAATTTGTAGCAACTTGGTAGGGTGTTTAGTAGGTTTAGTTACCCTTTAAAGTGTGTTTACTTCTTTAAAAATCTCATTCTTAAAGAAACTAGGTGTTTACAACTTGTAAACATATTCCACAAAAATGTTTATTCATAACATCTTCTTGTTTCTCTAGTATCTCTACACTTGTTTTATCAAAAATAGTGTAGTTTTAAGTAAGAATCAAGTTCTACTAAAAATCATATTTTGAACTTGGTTTTCTTGGAAAATTATTCATGAATCTTAGATTCATAATATTACTAGCTCACTTTATTTATTATTTTTCAAGAAATCATCTTATTTTCAAGTTCATGCAAATATATGAGGATGATCTTCTTGTGTTAACACATAATCATCCACTAACTTGCTAGATCATGTGTTTAATCACAATCTAGCAAGCTCCTTATGATGATTAATATCATAATCTCAAGTAAACAACAACAAGTATCATACATATACTTAAACAACATTATTTCATCAAGATTTCATCATATGTAAGCTTATGTTTATGATTCTTGTTTAAGTCTTTTAGTGTTCTTGTGATAATCAATATACTACAACTTTTAACCAACTAAAATTAGAAGTAAAAACTAGTAACAAGAAGCTTACAACTAGCTCAAGGCTAGGGAAGAACACTTGATGAAGAAGATGATGAAAATGGTGGATGAAAGCAAATGAGAAAGATTCTTCAAGTTCCACAAGCTTCAAGCTTCCTTGATCACCTTCTAACACTTTAAAATGAGCTTGGAATGGATGAATGGTGGATGTAAGGTGGTGGTGGTGGCGGCACTATCTAGGCCGAGAGGGGGAGGAAGAGAGTGAGAGAGATGGAGTGAAGTTGTGAAGTGTGAAATGAAATGATCTTGTGAATATTCAAGCCATACTTATAATGATCCTTCTCAATATTTTGTTCACTAGATCAAGCAAGGATCAAATTAAATAAGAATGAAATCTTTGGGGTATGGTGGTGGGTCCTTGTGACCGTAAATTCCAAGGGGGGGGGGGTAAATGTAAGTTTGAATGGTAAATAGTTAGTTAGTAATTCAAATTCAAGTATATGGTTACAAGTGTTAGTTACTAAATATTCTAATGGGTGTTAGGGTGTTCGTGGATCATAGCTAGCCAAAAAATAATAAAACAATGCTTCTAGCAATATTTTAATGTTTCGGGTAATGTCCGGTTGTTCGGTTAGATACCGGTTCGTTAAAGTGTCAAGCTATTCCGTTTAATGATCTTTATGTTACTTTTTGTGACACTTTTAATTCCCGGCACTTAGAAAAGCATTCAGGACCATTTAGTCAAATTTTTGCATGTAACTAGCTTGTTAAAAAGCTGAATTTTACTGAAAAATGCAGAATTCTACACTTTAAGTGGGTTTTAGGCACTTTTCGGCACTTGAACTATTACCTAGTGACGCAGTTTTATGGTCCTTACTTCCCTACACACCATACTAGTGTAGTACCTTGTCCCTGGCCCATACTGGGTCTCAAAACAATGTCTGTCTAAGTACTGAATCCCGTCAGCATATTCCTGCTTTATCCGCTAACTGTGCTAACTGTGCTTTGTGCATCATGTACGTCGATAAAGTTTGTATGTGATAATGATGTGACATTATGTAATATGTGATGCACATGTAAGTATGATGTAGTAATCAGAAAGCAGTTAAGTAATTCAGCACAGTCATTAAGCACTTAATTAATATTAATTAATTGTACGGATACCTGGATTTATGAGGGTTGTCACAAGTTTAACGTGACAAACACTTTGGAATAGTGACATAGGCTTAACATACCTTAAATAACCTAAACATAACTCAGAAATAAGTTTTGGGAGGTTTGGTGTGTCAAAAACAAGTTTATTTGATCGCAGGGACTATTTGCGTCAAACTATGAAAGTATGCCGATTCGAATAGTAACGAACATTCCGAAACTTGATCATAAGCTATACATACCCTAAATATCCTTTACATGGCTTAGAAATCGGCTTTGAGCGGTTCGTTATGCGAAAATACACTTATTTGATCAATAGGGACTAAAAGCGTCAAAAAGTGCATAAGTTTGCATTTACGCGCATATCTTACGTTCTGAACATATCCGGACATCCAAAAATTTTTGTGATCATTAAAATATTTCATTTTAGTGATTGGAATGCAAAAATACCATTCGTCGCGTAATTTGGATCGTTTTCACGTCCGTTCGAGTTTTCGTCGTAATGAACCGAATAACGAAACTGTACGACCAAACGAACCGACATCCGAGATGTTTTCAAGCATATTTTATGTTCCCTATGCTTGAAATTCATTGTAGAGCCTTTAAATACGGTTGACGGGGCTTGAAAACATCAAAACCAAAGTTTTAAGCTTGCAGGGACTAAAATTGACATTCTGTCAAACATACCTCGCGGGGCGCGTAAGCCATAGCTGGCTTCTACACGGGGCGCGACCGACTTGCAGGTCAGAAACATTGAATCTGGCCACATCAGCTATTTTCATGCATTTCTACCATGGTTTTGGGATACCATTTGCTTGTTTTCGAGTTCCCCTTGTATTGTAATCTATGGGTAACATGTGTATGGTTGAGATCAAGCTTTGATTCTTGCAAAAACACTTGTAATCATCCTAAGAACTCAAGACTTCCTATAAATACTCACCAAGTTTGCATTTGTTCCTTGCTCAAATTGATTTAATCTGCTCTAAGTTGAAGCTAAGGCTTCATACCTGAGTATTTTAGATCAATTCTTCCTAGCTTGGACCCTTTGTAAATTTCTTTCATGCTTGTTTATGCTTTTCAAGCATGAAAGTCAAACAGTGTTTGACTTTCTGCTTTAACCATGAATGGGTAAAGTCAAAGTTCAATCGAACTTTGCAACGTGAGCGTAATCACGATGGTTATAGTCCCTTGTGACTATACCTACTGAATACCACGTTTATTAGTCGAAGTGACGAGTCAAAGTTTCGGTCAAAATACGTATTTATGCGTATTTTGCAACGAAGCTATTTTCGGGTATCAAAACACTTTGTTTTGATATCAAACCTGTTTTCTAACTTAGTTAAACATGTTTTAACATGTTTAACTCATCACTTTTAGTCTAGTGCTTGTATAGGGTCGTAAGTCAAGCGGTCTTGACAACCGCTTACACTTTCGAACTCGACAAATTTGGTTTATCATTAGGATCCGACCAAGCATATTTTGTGACCATAGTTGTATAGGGAATAACCTTCTGAGGTTATACCTTATGGTCACTTAGTTTGATTAGTTGTATGATAGGTAGTTTATATGCCTTAGGAAAATGACCAAAATACCCTTTTCATGCATAATTTGAATTTAAGCATATGTAACCTAATTTTTGTCACTTAAACTGATTATGCAACCTATTTAAACATGTTAGGGCATATAATACTTGTCATAGGACTAGTTAGGCGTCTCGAACGCGCATTCGCGCGAACGACGCGTTAAAGTAGCATAAGCTACCTTAATGGGTCATAACGGGTCGTAAGCACTTAGGATCGGTTCCGATTTAGAATGTAGGCTTTTGTAAACCATATCACATGAGTTCCAATACTCATTTGGTTTACGAAACCTCATTCTACCCGATCTCCCGATTTAGGTATCGATTTATTAACCTAGCGATCTGATTACTAGGTGCTACTTGAATTCCTTGGTTTACCCGAGCATTGATAGTTCATTAAATCAAGGATACTTTGCACTTCAATGTGAGTACATAGTTCCCCTATTTTACTGTTTTCGATTGTTTTGGGGTGATTCATATGTGTTAAACGATTTCGGTGCTTTCAACGATGATTTCAAAAACGAATACTATGGTTTATATTAAACATAACGATTTCGATAATGTGAACGAACTTGTTGGGACGTAATTATATAACGAATGACATTCATTAGCTTTGGCCGAGCCGACCAGTAGTATGTTATGGTACCATAGGATCTGAGAAATTCCGTTATCAAACTATCACCATGGTTATGTGTGGGGATATGTGGGTAACGACAAAACCTGATGATTGTTAACTTACCATTTGGTGGTATCTTAATACGAGTTGAATGATGGACGAGTTACGATGGTTTGAATGTATTCCGCGAGACGACCAAATGTAGTTTTCACAATTAAAACTAGTACGATTTGAACAATTGAACGATTTTGAACGATTGAACGATTGTGGACGATTGAACGATTTTGAACGACTGAACGATTGAAACGATTGAACGATTTAAACAAGATAAACGAATTGAACGAACGATGGGTTTTTGGTATGTGATTAGATAACAGGACGGGTTTAATGTGATAAAAGCATGGTAGATACGCCGCTGGTACTTCTTATATATAAGTGCTTTTATCATATTACATTCCGTGGCGTTATTTAGTTCACTTGGACAAACGATTTTTAAACGATGACACGTAACAATGTTTACTAAATGATATAAACCATACGAGTTATTTTACGAGAACGATTTACGATTTGATTTACTTAAACAAATGTTTTGGGTTAAGATTCATGGCAACAAGATTTTATAAACTACAAACTGTGACAACCGTAAAAAATACAGGTATCCATACAATTAATTAATATTGATTAGTGCTTAATGACTGTGCCGAATTATACTTAACTGCTTTCTGATTACTGTATCATACTTACATGTGCATCACATATTACATAATGTCACCTCATTATTGTTTTGGTCAAAAATTACCTAAGCAATTAAGTGATCAAATTAGTTTTGTGAGGTAGTGTGCTAGTAATACTTTGTAAAAAATATGTTGGTTTGTTAATTTGCAAAAACAGTTTCAGGATACGGCTCAGGATATAGAGCTGTATCTGTGATCAAACAATGAGCAAAAATGTAAAGGGTGACACGAGATGTACGAGGAAAGCCCTTGATCAATCTAGATCGCCGGCATAAAACCTCGGGAGCTGACAATCGCAGCTGCCTTGTTCTTCTATTACTTCAAATATCAGGATACAGTGCAGGATATGGCGCAGATCAATGCTAAGTGGTATAACGATTACAAGTGTTGAGTGTTTGTGCGTGATAGAAAGAAAAAAGAAGTGTGAGTTCGAGAGTGGAGAAAAAAGTGTGTGTTCCTATCGATCTGGCCTCCTATTTATAGTTACAAGTAAAAAACTAACTCTCCTATTATTCCGGGATGCTGGGAATATTCCATTCTGAACGTTGGGGGACTCTTTTAACTTGTTTTCCACGTGCTTATTAACTATAAAACCGGGTCTTCAGCTCATATGACCGTTACAACCTCAATAGCATTGACCAGCATCCGATATTCTCGCGGAATATGCCTTTCTTCTATTCTGACCGTTACAAGACCCATTCTTCCACCATCAACGTCCATTTTTCAACCACCTTGAGCGAATCTTCAGGTAGATCAAGTCCTTTAACGTTGGTACCTTGCAACCAAAGAAAATCGTTAGTAACTGCCAGGATACTGCGTCAGGATGTTACCAATATCCTGGTCTGGTATCCTGATCTATACTGCCTCAGGATGTTACCAATATCCTGGTCCGGTATCCTGATCATAAACAGCTAACATGAAATCAAGATATAGTGTCAGGATATGGGCTCAGAATTTCACCCATAACAATTGTCCCCAAAAATATAACTGTTGGATATCCTAATTCCAACAGATATATTTTTCAGTCATTCCAATACGTCCGGTTAGAATATCTGTTTTGAACATTCCTGCATATGTTTGGTTAATCAGCACATAATATGATAAGATTGAAACTACTCCCTTTTTCTGTAGACTTTGCTAAGGTCCCTGTTGTCTTCAATCTTGAGGAGCTTGACAGTTACTCCAAGCCTGTCCTGGTAAAAAAAAGAATCATCTGTTGCCACTTGCTCTAAGCCCTCCATTGTTGCTACCGAAGGTTTCTCTTATGATGACCTTGGCTTCATGAAATCCATCGAGCCCATGACCTCCTTCCTTAATAAGGTAAATATCCAAATCTTGTATCCCGTACACATATACTGAACCTGTATCCTGGTTAGTTTATCTTTAACGATACCTGTATTTTGCTTTGTAGGGTCTGAATCATCTGGTCGTCCTGTGCTTAGAACAATTTTAATTTCCTACAAGCTTTAGAACAATTTAACAGTTGGAGGTGGAGGGATCTCGTGTTTTTAGGACGAAGCCTTCAACTGTTTATGTAAATATGCTTTAAAAACTTAATTGTGTTCTTGGTGGATGGGTCTCTTTTTGAGATGAAACCAAGAATACAATTAATAATAAACTAACCTTTTAACCTTACATGTTGTTATTTGTTACGCATTGCTTAGTCTGAATTCCAATGTTCCAAACTTAGTGCAATTATTACTTTTTATGAAAATATCTTGATCAGTATACTCGCAAATATCCTATTAAGACTTCCGTCAAATAGGGTTTTTATAACTCAAGAAATTCAGATAAAGTTTTCAGAGAAAGAGAACAGTTCATTTTTATTTTACAAAGTTGGTTTTGAGAACACTTGTTTGACAAGAACACAGTTTCAGTTTTTAATCCAAGTATCACGTCCCAAATATTCCAATCAAATATCCTGAAACATATTTTGAAAATACATTTTGAGAATATATCCTGAGAATATATCCTAATCAGGATGATTAAGCTTTTGTCAAACATAGTTTCAAAAACTCAAATGATTTAAATAACGTTTACAAAGGAAAGATCATACCAGGAATAGAGTGTAACCCTATTCTCAAACTTTAATCCTTTTGCAACTCTTCCAACGAAGATGTCCCCTGTCTGAGACACTTAGTGTACTAGGTCCGAGCTTTATCTTTTGAGCTTTACACAATTGCCTCAGTAGGAATGTCCCTTGTGCATAATGTCTTCGAATACTTAGAAATTTTCTGGACATCAGCTGCAACCGTTTGAATAATTCTTATATTACAGGGGATAAACCCTAAATTATACTGGAGATACATCCTTAATGTACTGGGGATAAACCCATAAGTATTCTGGGGAAAATCCCGAATTTTCGTACGCTACAGGCGAGGGTGTGGAAACCCCAAAACTTAGAAAGGTGAAAACCTTTAATCCTAGGGAAAATCCCAAATTTTCATGCGCTACAGGCGGGAGTGTATAAACTCCAAGACTTAGAAAGGTGAAAACCTTTAAACCTTAGAGAGTATGAAAATACCCTTTCATGAGAGAGGGTGATCAATCCTCATATACCTTTAGGATTCAGGAGATAGCCAACAGTGACAAAATTGTCAGCCACTTTTACATGGACTATTCCCTTCACCTTGAACTATTCCCGAATAACTTGCGCTCCAGGCGGGGTGTTTAAACCCAATTCGGAAGAAAGGTGAATACCTTTAAACCTGTGAAGGGATCAGGATCCCTTATACGTGAGAGAGGGGGCCAATCCTCTAATCTTCCGAAGTATCCTGAGTGAGCATCCTGGAGCTATATCCCGGATCATATACTGCAAAACATCCTTAAACTAAGGTGGGTGTTAGCCTGGCTAACACCCCTCCGATGCTTAAGTCAGTAATAGGTTCAAAACAGCAAATAATATTAAAATTTAACAAAAGAGACAGAATCCATACCATCCTGAGTTAGAATTTAAATTCCATACTCACTTGAAATAGAGATTTTAGGTGTACAATATTCCAAGATCTTGCTAGCATATCCCCTTCCATATTCTTGAGTCGATATGCTCCTTTCCCTGCTTCTGACTCAACTTCATATGGTCCTTCCCACTTTGGAGCTAGCTTGCCATCGGCAGGATTAGTGGTATTTTGAAAAGCCTTTCTTAGCACCCAATCACCAACTCGAAATCTCCTAGTCCTTATATTCTTGTTATATGCTCTGGATATTCTTTGTTGATATGCTGCCATCCTTAGCCTTGCTGCATCTCTTTTTTCATCTAAAGTATCCGAATCTCGACATAAGGTTTCAGGATTCTGTTCAGGATCCTGTAGGATAGATCTTGCAGTAGGTATCGCCATTTCCGTTGGAATCACTGCTTCTGCTCCAAATACCAAGGAAAATGGGGTTTGGCCGGTTGCATTCTTTATCGTTGTCCTATCAGCCCACAAAACAAAGGGTAATTCTTCTGCCCATCTTCCTTTTTTGGCTCCAATTCTCTTCTTTAGGTTATTGACAATTATTTTGTTCGAGGATTCAGCTTGTCCATTCGCTTGAGGATGTATCGGAGTCGACGTAATCATTAGGATCCCCCAACTCTTGCAAAAGTCAGTAGTCCGCTTGCTTATAAACTGGGACCCATTATCACAAATGATTTCAGCTGGTACCCCAAACCTGGTCAGGATATTCCTCCTTATGAAGGATACTACTTCTTGGTCTCTAACTTGAACAAATGCTTCAGCTTCAACCCATTTAGAGAAATAATCCGTCATCACTAGCATAAATACTTTTCCTCCCGGAGCTTTTGGTAACTTCCCTACTATATCCATCCCCCATTTCATGAATGGCCAAGGGGAAGATACAGGATATAGTGGTTCAGCTGGTTGACGCAGTATGTTATTATGCCTTTGACATGCATCACACCTTCGAGCATATTCTGCAGCATCTTTCCTCATCGTTGGCCAATAATATCCTGTCCTTAATGCTTTCGAGAACAATGACCTGCCCCCAGTGTGGTTACCACAATCCCCTTCATGTATATCCTGAAGTACTTCTTTTGCTTCAGGATCCTCCAAGCACCTCAAATACGGTCCTGCAAGAGATTTCTTGTATAAAACATTATTTATAATAGTGAATCGTGATACCTTCATCCTAAATGCCTTAGGATTTTCATCTTTGGGGAAGTGTCCTTCCTTAAGATATCTCATGATTGGAGTCGTCCAGGATTTAGGATTCTTTTCAGGATACTCTAATCCAGGATCCAGAATAGCCGCTACTTCTTTATCCTGAGGATTCGTTGCAGGATACAAAATATGTAATATTGGTATCTGGGTCCCTTCTGGTATCCTGATTGATGATCCCAGATTTGCTAAGGCATCTGCTTCAGCATTATCCTCCCTTGGTACCTGTTCAAGTATAAAAACATCGAAATATCCTGCTAATTTTTTGAGAATATCAAGGTATTCGATTAATTTCTCACCCTTAACTGCATAGGATCCATTAAAATGGTTAGTAATTAACAAAGAATCAACATACACTTGCAAATTCTTGATACTCATATTCTTAGCTAACTCTAATCCTGCAATTAAAGCCTCATATTCTGCTTCATTATTAGTAGCAGGGAACTCACACCTAATAGCCTGGGGTAATATGTCCCCCTGTGGCGATTTTAGTAGTATTCCCAATCCTATTCCTCTAACATTAGATGCTCCATCAGTATATAATGTCCATGATCCTGAGGATTCTCCTAACTGCTGGACTTCTAGGTCTACTTCATCCTGAATGTCACTACTGAAATCAGCCACAAAGTCAGCTAGAGCCTGCGATTTTATGGCATTCCTAGGTTCATACACTAAGTCATAAGCACTTAACTTTACTGACAACTTAGCCATCCTGCCTGACATCTCTGGTTTCCTAAGCACATTTTTAACAGGATAGTTGGTTTTAACATGAATCCTATGTGTTTCAAAATAATGTCTAAGTTTCGTTGATGCCACTACTAGGGCTAATATCATTTTATCTAAGTGGGAATACCTAGTTTCAGCATGTAATAAACTGTTACTAACATAATAAACTGTTACTAACATAATAAATTGTTACTAACATAATAAACAAGATACAGCTGACCTTCGTGATCCTTAACCAAAACAGCACTTACTGCATTCCCTGATACTGCAAGATACAGGAATAATGGTTCACCATCCTCGGGCTTCATCATCAGAGGTGCGGTTTGAAAGATATTGCTTTAATTCCTGTAAGGCTGCTTCATGCTTTTCTCCCCACTCAAACCTCTTATTCTTCTTCAGGATATCGTAGAATTCTTTACATTTTTCTGAGAATCTTGAGATAAATCTATTTAATGCCGCTACTCGCCCCGTCAGTCTTTGTACATCTTTCATGTTGGAAGGTGATTTGATATGCACTATAGCTTTAATCTGCTCCGGGCTTGCCTCTATATCCCTTTCAGTCACCATGCATCCTAAAAATTTTCCTGCCCCCACTCCAAAATGGCACTTGGTAGGATTTAGTTTCATATTGTACTGGTCTAGGATATCAAATGCTCCTTTAATATCCTGGAGATGATCCTCATCCTTCTTGTATTTGACTACCATATCGTCAATGTACACTTCTATGGTGTCCCCCAGTTTGTCTTTAAACATCATGTTCACCAATCTCTGGTACGTTGCACCTGCATTTTTCAAACCAAAAGGCATAGCAGTATAACAGTAAATACCTGTTGGTGTCATAAAAGCAGTATCCTCCTGGTCTGAAGGTTCCATTTGGATCTGCTAGAATCCTGAGGATGCATCCATGAAGGTTAACATCTCATGACCAGCAGTGGCATCCACCATCGAGTCTCTATGAGGCAGAGGGAATGGTTCTTTAGGACATGCTTTGTTCAAGTCTGTGTAATCTACACAAACTCTCCATTTCCCATTCTTCTTTTGAATCATGACCACATTTGCTAGCCACTTGGGAAATTTGACTTCCCTGAACATCTTGGACTTCAATAGTCTTTCAACCTCTTCTTGATTAATTACGTTTCGTTCTGGAGCAAACTTCCTTCTCTTTTGCCAGATAGGCTTGAAAGACCTGTCAATTCCAAGCTTGTGAGTTATAATATCCTTAGAAATACCTGTCATATCCTCATGCTTCCATGCGAATGTTGACATCCTGCATTTCAAAAAGTTAGTTAACTGATTTTCAATATCCTGAGGGATATTGGCTCCTACGAGCACCGAGATATCTGGATTATCCTGATCTAGGATAATTTTCTTTACATCCTGCTCTGAAGCCTCCACGATATCCTGGGCCTGCATCTTTAATTGCTATGCTGCATTAGGCTTGGTTGAGGATTTCATCGAGGATGAGTAACATTCCTTTGCCTCCTGTTGATCACTTTCCACCTTGACAAACCCCCAAGGAGTAGGGATCATGATACGCTGATGATAAGTTGACGGTACAGCTTTCATATCATGGATCCATGGCCTGCCCAATATGATATTATAGTAGGATAAGGAGTCTATCACACAGAAGCGCTGTATCGAATTGACCCCTTCAACATATACGGGCAGTTTTATCTCCCCAACAGTATTCTTTGCTTCTCCACTAAACCCTACAAGCACAGTGGACTTTGAGGTAATCTCCATCTCGGGGATGTTCATTCTCTCCAAGGTTTCCAATTGGATGATGTTGACCGAGCTGCCATTATCCACCAATATCATGCGTATAAAATGGTTAGCAACATATAAAGTTATTACCAAAGCATCATGGTGAGGATCCTGGACAGTATCCCTGTCATCACTATCGAACGTGATCACTTTATCAGTTGTCAGGGTCGATATCCTGGTTGGCTTATTTCCCCTTTTGGCCTTAGCCTCCTTTGCATGTCTTTTGGCTGCAGAATAAGAAGTTCCGCAGATATCGGACCCTCCTGAAATAAAGTTAATTATCTTGGCGTCGGCGGGAGGTGATGCTGCTCGTTCAGGATCCTTCTCAATATCCTGACCCTTATTCTTCTTTCTGCCCAGAAGATCCTTCAGATATCCTTTGCTTAGTAGGTAGCTTATTTCCTTCCTCAGGGCTATGCAATCCTCCGTAACATGTCCAAAATCCTCATGGAAGGCACACCACTTGGATTTATCCTTCCAATCAGCTTTTTGTTGGTTTTTCCTAGGCCACCTCGCTTTGTCTCCTAAACCCTGCATAGCATACATTAGTTCAGGTATATTAACAGAAAAACAATATCCCGACAATTCAGGATACTCCTCAGGATCCTCATCTTCAACAGCATTCACTTTCTTGCCGTCATTCCTGCCATATGCCTTAGAACGATATGGTTTGTATGAGGATTCTGACTTCCTGTTAGTTGATTCATATGTTGAGGATGCATTCATCCTCTCTTGCATTTTCTTATCATCTTCCAGCCTGATATATCTCAAGGCCCTGTTTCGAGCTTCGTCCAAGTTCCTGCAAGGATTCATTACAAGATCCTGATAAAATTGACGATCCTTCCGTAACCCCCTTTTGAACGCTTGTACTGCCGTAGCAATATCAAGATTCAGGATATCCAGGGATTCTCTACTAAATTTGTTAACATAATCCCTTAGGGATTTTTGTGATCCTTGTGTTATCCTGTAAAGATCACTTGTTAGTTTCTCAAAGCTCCTACTACAAGAAAATTGACTGATAAACAAATTAACTAAATGAGAAAATGATGTAATTGAATAAGGTGGAGCATTTAAAAGCCATTTTAAGTCCGATCCTGTTAAAGTTGAACCGAAGCCTTTGCATAAGCATGCTTCCTTAAGTTCTGGTAGGATTGGATTTGTTTCCATCATTTCCCTATACTGGGCAATATGCTCCTCAGGATATGTCATCCCATCATACAACTTTATGCTGGGAGTCTGGAATCTTTTTGGAATTTCAGCATCACAAATTGGATGAGCAAATCGGGATATCCTGTGACTATCATGGGATACTTTCGATATAGGCTGCACTACTCTAGGAACACTTGATATCATATCCTTCAATTTTTGAAGTTCCCTGGTCAATACTGGTGTTACACCTATATCCTGCAAAGAATCAGAATTATTAGTAGCAGGGATACTGATATTGGTAAACATGTTACCATATCCTGGACCATATCCTGGGCCATATCCCGGATCCCTCATGGTCGATATCCTAGCGGATGATGGTATCTCCAGCATGTTGCTCCGGGACTGACTCAGTATCATGTTGCCTTGATTATCCTCAGTAAATGTTGCTGAACTAAAGATCAGCATCCTGGGCTATAGAGGAGTAGTTGTATCCTCCACAGGTTTCCTGGAGTTTGACTTCAAGAATTGTATATCCTTCATGATCGTCTTGTTAGTTTCTTGCTGCCTCTTCATTTGTTCCTGTATACTACCAAACAAAGACAGAATTTCGTTATTAGAAGCAAGGATATAGGTTCTCCTTGAATTTTCGGATCTAGAAACATTCTGAGCAGCAGGAATTTCTCTCGGTGTGTGGCTTTCATTTCTCCTCTGAAAAGTCTGAACTTGTGAAGGTGGAGGAGGTAATGAACCAGCAGCAGCAGAAGTTGAAACAGACATGAAAGAAGAGCTCAAATTCGATTGAGAAGCCATTAGAAATAGTTTTGAAAAGAAATTCGAAAATAGAAAATCCAGTAATGATTTTAACAAAGTATTGATTAAAAATAGCACCACTTGCCCCACGGTGGGCGCCAAATTGTTTTGGTCAAAAATTACCTAAGCAATTAAGTGATCAAATTAGTTTTGTGAGGTAGTGTGCTAGTAATACTTTGTAAAAAATATGTTGGTTTGTTAATTTGCGAAAACAGTTTCAGGATACGGCTCAGGATATAGAGCTGTATCTGTGATCAAACAATGAGCAAAAATGTAAAGGGTGACACGAGATGTACGAGGAAAGCCCTTGATCAATCTAGATCGCCGGCATAAAACCTCGGGAGCTGACAATCGCAGCTGCCTTGTTCTTCTATTACTTCAAATATCAGGATACAGTGCAGGATATGGCGCAGATCAATGCTAAGTGGTATAACGATTACAAGTGTTGAGTGTTTGTGCGTGATAGAAAGAAAAAAGAAGTGTGAGTTCGAGAGTTGAGAAAAAAGTGTGTGTTCCTATCGATCTGGCCTCCTATTTATAGTTACAAGTAACAAACTAACTCTCCTATTATTCCGGGATGCTGGGAATATTCCATTCTGAACGTTGGGGGACTCTTTTAACTTGTTTTCCACGTGCTTATTAACTATAAAACCGGGTCTTCAGCTCATATGACCGTTACAACCTCAATAGCATTGACCAGCATCTGATATTCTCGCGGAATATGCCTTTCTTCTATTCTGACCGTTACAAGACCCATTCTTCCACCATCAACGTCCATTTTTCAACCACCTTGAGCGAATCTTCTGGTAGATCAAGTCCTTTAACATTGGTACCTTGCAACCAAAGAAAATCGTTAGTAACTGCCAGGATACTGCGTCAGGATGTTACCAATATCCTGGTCTGGTATCCTGATCTATACTGCCTCAGGATCTTACCAATATCCTGGTCCGGTATCCTGATCATAAACAGCTAACATGAAATCAAGATATAGTGTCAGGATATGGGCTCGGAATTTCACCCATAACAATTATCATATGAAAAATTTATTGACATACATGATGCACAAAGCACAGTTAGCACAGTTAGCGGATAACTCAGGAAAATGCTGACGAGGTTCAGTACATAGACAGACAGTGTTTTGAGACCCTATATGGGCCAGAGACTAAGTTTCACACTAGTATAGTGTATAGGGAAGTAAGGACCATAAAACTGCTTCACTAGGTGATAGTTTAAGTGCCGGAAAGTGCCTAAAACCCAGATAAAGTGCAGAATTCTGCATATTTCAGCAAAAATCAGCAATTTAACAAGCTAGTAACATGCAAAAGTATGGAAAAATGGTCCTGAATGCTTTCCTAAGTGTCGGGAATTAAAAATGTAACAAAATGGTACCTAAAGATCACTAAACGGAATAGTTTGACACTTTAAAGAACCGGTATCTAATCGAACAACCAGACATTACCCGAAACACCAAAATTATACTAGAAGCATTGTTTTAATGTTTCTGAGCTAGTTATGATCCCCGAACAGCCTAACACACTACATAACATATCATACACATAAACACTAATCTATGCACTTGAAATCTAACTTAATTATCTAACTTATGATTTAAACTTACACAAGACCCCCCCCCCCCTTCATATTTACGGTCACCAAGGGAGTGGCCCCACCCCAAATCTTCTCTTAATCTCTTAAATCTCACTTGATCTCCTAAAGATTGATTAAGGATTTGATGTGTACTTAGGGAACATAAAACCCAATGGACAAAACTCTAAAATGGTTATAAGAACACATGATCTCACTTCATCTTCATCACACCACACCTCTCCTTCTCTCTCCCTCCCTCTCGGCCGAGAACTAGCACCACCACCACCACCATTTCCATCTCACCTCCAACCATTCCAAGATCATTCTAAGGCGTAAGGAGCTATACAAAGGAGCTTGGTGCTTGTGGATCTTGAAGGACCTCTCCCGATTGCTTTTATCCTCCACTTTTGTCATCACCATCTCTTGTGTTCATCCCCAGCCTTTGTGCTAGTAGTAAGACTCTCATGATCCTTATTTACTTCATATGTAGTTGGTTAAAAGATGTAGTATGTTGTTAATCACAAGAACACTAAAGAAACATAATCATGAAGCATGAACATAAGCTTGATATATGATGATATACGATGAAATATGGATGAAACTATGTTGTTTAATGCATGTATGATACTTGATTGTTAAATTCTTGAAGATTATGATGTTGGTCATCATAAGGAGCTTGCTAGATTGTGATTAAACACATGATCTTGCAAGTGAAAGGATGATTATGTGATGAAATAAGATGATCATCCTCATGTGTAAGCATGAACTTGAAAAACAAAATGATTTCTTGAAAAATAATAATCAAGAACCAAGTTCAAAATACGATTTTTAGAAGATCTTGGTTCTTACTTAAATATACACTATTTTTGGTGATAAAACAAGTATAAGAACACTTTGTTTACAAGAAAAATTCAAAAGAATTATTTTTGGAAAAATCATCCAACAAGTTGTAAACACTCAAATCTTTCAAGAATGAGATTTTTAAGGAAATAAACACACTTTAAAGGGTAACTAAGTCTACTAAACATACTACCAAGTTACTACAAATTTTATGAAAACTCAAGTTCATGATCATTATGTAGATAGCTTTGTTTTAACACTTGGTAAGTGTAGATTGATTGTTGATTGTTTATGATGATTTTTGAAAAGAAAATGATATGCTTTAATAGCATGGACACCTCCATTTTTAGAGGAAACTATGGCGAAATTTTCTAAAAATACAAACACTTAGAAAAATGTTTTCTAAACAAGTATTTACAAGTAGGTTTTAACTATGGTTTTCACTTTTCAATATAAACTTTGCCATAGATTTTGTTACAAAAATACAAGTATTGGAGGTTGGTTTTTACAAATAAAAATGGGTTAATATATATATATATATATATATATATATATATATATATATAAGACACTTGTGTGAATATTAACCTAACAAAATACCAAGAATTTACAATCCAAAATAATACCAAAAATCACAAGGAATAAATATATAAGTTACACACTTAATATTGTGAAATCAAACGCAAGAACGTAACTTACAAAATATTCTGAAAAATACCGTTACAAATATATTTTTGGTAAATATTATTTTGGATACAAGAATTGAAAATATGATTTTTGTAAATTTTACAAAGTTGTATCATATTTTTTATTGACAAGGAGAAAATATATTATTTTTGGAACTAAAAATATATTTTCTTAGTATATTTAGAAGATATATGATTTTTGGGAAAAATATATATTTTCTTGAAATACATTATTTTTGGACAAAATAAGTTTATATATATTTTCTAAGATAAGACTTGAAAATATATTGTTTTGGAGCTACAAATACAAATATACATGTATGAGATACCCCCATCCTTGGGAAGGAAATACGAAAATAAATACTTGAGAAGTATTAATACATAAATATTGCTTAAACAATTATTCCAAAACTAAATATAATTTAAAGTTAAAATGATTATTATTTTAACAAGTAATTATAACTTGGAATAATATTGGGAACATAAGTAACGTAACTCAAAAACGTTAAACTCTAAGCCAAGGCACGACCCGTTCATCTAATAGACAGTAGTACATTGTAGGTAGTCGTGTTTGCTGAAGAGATTTGGGTTACGATTCTGAAGACGCAATACTGTGAGTTCATGTCCCCCTTTTCTTTTAACTGTTTTCAGTTTTATAACTTCGGGGGTGAAATACATGTTACAATTGTTTACAAACGTTTTATACATGGTATGATTAGCTTAAGGAGGGTTACTGCTTGATCATGTGAGTGGTGGGTATAACACTGAAGGCCATTAATCCTCGTCGTAGGACCGAGGGACATGAGTGATAGATCTATTTGGGTGTAGCGAGCCCACACCCATGAGGACCAGGGTGGCCCATGTGGTGACTATGTCCACATACTAATGCCGTGGCAAAATTCCGCTAGTTTTGAGTTTTCCTGCACCATTTCACACATACCATTGGCCTTGCAAACCATTGGTGATCTGTTTTTCCTTATTGCTACATACCAGGGACATACATACATACAGACATACTTTAAAGGTTTATTCATACATAAACGCATGAACTCACTCAACTTTTGTTGATGTTTTTTTTAAACTACATGTATTCCAGGGAACTAAGTGGATCTGGCAGGTGTTTGCATGTTTTTAAGTTGTGTTTAAATAAAAGATGTCATCCGAGGTCGTAGGGTTTAGGAGATGTATCTTACTCTTGGATGAGATACATTGTCCTAAGCTCAGGTTGGTTTAAGTTATGTTGTCGAGTCTTCGTGAACTCATTAAAACATATTATGGTTTGTAACTTAAATTTGGTGTCGATGTTTCAAACAAGTGTGTTGTAGTATTTTCAAACTTAATTTTTATTGATGAATATCTTTTGGTTTTATCATATAGCATTGTTATGATTGAATGCTATGGTATTAAGAAGTCACACCAATACCCACGCTTCCGCAAAAGTCAGGGTGTGACACAAAAAACTTAGTTTGAGCTGGTTATTCATATTGCAATACTAAACTCTTTTCAAAACAAAGTTTTAAATTATCGACTCTTGTAGTTAAACGAGGTATTGCAACATGTAAACGAGCCATGAATCCGACACTCTCACAAAACCTATGTGCTCGCTGACATTTCTTTGTTGACTTTATTTTCACATATGTTTCAGGTGGTGATTGATGATGTTGACTGTGACTAGGATGCATGCTCACTTAGGATCAGACGAGGCCTTAGTGACTTAATAACAATAACAGACGAAGTGGTTGTGTTTTATCTTTAATTTCAAGACAATGTAAATGTTTAATAACTAAATAAAACGAAACTTTTTGATCCATGTGTTGTGAAACAATAATTCTGTCGCTCCACTCCCTGACATTTCCGTCGCGATTTGTTGTTTTACGCGGTCGGGGTGTGACAGAAGAGTTGGTATCAGAGCTCATGGTTATAGGGAATTAGGTTATTAGTAATGCTTTGACCTAGACTATAACTTTTCTAGGACCCTAACGCAGGTTTTCCTGCATTTAGATTTTTTTTTAAAAACAGTATCGTCACCTATCTTTAGGTGATAACCACAACAAGAACACGAATAACAAATCTGCTTTGAAAATCAATCATCTATTCTTAGATGATTTATTATAAGGTTTTGAACCTTCAAAATTTTCAAAATCTCGTCAAATTTTGGGTCTTATAATGTGAACACGTGCAATCTGGAAGGGTGGATGCCTGTATTCTGAGTTTTCTGTCTAAGGCTAGAGTGTTCGTACAAATCCACAAAATCGGACCAGTCACTCTTACCTAGGAACTCTTGGGATGAATGTCCACTTATAGGCTAAAGCATGTCTCCGCGATACATTATATTGACCCATTTACTTTGATTAGTCACTGTGTATCGTTTGTTTGTTCGTGGTAACAAACGAATGATCACCTTCCTTATGTTTTGTCGATGTTTTCAATACCTCTTTTGTTTATCCAATTGTCGATCTCCCTCGTTTCTCATGTTTCCTTGTTCTTTTTAGAATATGCCTCCTCGACGAGATGCACAACCACAATCTAACGCCGAACTCGCAGCCATTATCACTCAGCAGATCGCTGCTGTGATTCCGAACCTAATAACTCAGATTAATCAAGCGAACAACAACAATAACAACAATGCTCAGTGTAGTTTCAAAACGTTTAATTCGGCTAAACCACTGAAGTTTTCTGGGTCTCAAGGAGCAACTGCGCTCCTACAATGGTTCGAGAGTCTGGAGAGCACATTTAGACATGTTCAGTGTCCGAATGAGCGAAAGGTTGAGTTTGCTTCCAGTGATTTCGAGAAGCGTGCTCTAACATGGTGGAACGGTGTGATGAGGGATAGGGGTGCCGATGTGACAATGGCACAAACTTGGGAAGAGCTTCGGGCTCTCATGATTAAAGAATTCTGCCCCCGTCACGAAATAAGGGATTTGGAACGGGAGTTCGACGATCTGAAACAAGATGGGGGAGAACACCGTGCGTATACGAATCGTTATGAGGAGCTGAGTCTATTGTGTCCTACTACGGTTACCCCATTGGAGAAAGCGATCGAGAGGTATATAGATGGTATGCCTGATTTTGTGCAAGACATAGTTACTGGTAGTAATCCTACCATTGTTCGTCAGGAAATCGAACTGGCTGCAACCCTGACTAAGTCTCAAGTCAGGAAGGGTAAACTTACTCGTAAGGGTGATAAGAAGCAGTCGACCGACACTACTCAAGACAAAGGAAAGGGTAAGGGTAAGAAGAAGGGTGAGTCGTCAAGGAGGTCAAGGAAGCGAAAGGCTTCCCAAAACTTTGCTGTCACCAATCAGAACACTCAGAACCCACCAGCTCAACCTCCTACCAAGAAACAGAATGCTGGTACCGCACCTCACTGCAATCGGTGCAACGGTCATCATGCGACTCAGCAAGCTTGTAAACAATGTACCACTTATGGTAAACTTGGGCACACGGCCAACATTTTTCGATTGGGTCCGAATCAAGCTGTTCAGAATCAAGCTCCAGTTCAGGGAAACGCTGCTAGATTTCCACCTGGCTCATGTTATAATTGCGGAGAGATGGGTCACTTTCGCAACAATTGTCCAAAGCTTGCAAACCCAAATGCCAACGCAGATGCAAATCCCGCTCGTGGATGAGCATACAACTTGAATGCTAATGAGGCTCGTACTGACAACGAGGTTGTTAATGGTACGTTCCTTGTTAACCATCAACCTGCATCTGTTCTTTTGGATTCTAGTGCCGATAGAAGTTTTGTTTCGTTATCATTTGAGCCTTTGCTTGCGATACCTAGAACTAAACTGAGGAAACCCTTATCTATCGAAGTTGCTACTGGTGAACCTCTTATACTCGATTCTATCATTCGCGATTGTCAATTGAACCTTGATAACCATCTTTTTCCAATTGACCTCACACCGATGCAACTTGGGAGTTTCGACATTATCGTAGGGATGGATTGGTTAACTAAGTATCATGCTAAGGTGGTTTGCTTCGATAAGATTGTTCGTATTCCTCTTTCATCTGGTGAAGTCTTAGAAGTTCGTGGTGAGAAACCTTCGAATGGTTTGAAACTCATGTCGTGTACGAAAGCCCAAAGTTATTTATGAAAAGGATATGTAGCCTTCCTGGCACATGTCACAGAGGAGAAAGGCAAGAGCAAGTGTATACAAGATATTCCGATTGTTCGAGATTATCCTGAGGTGTTTCCTGATGAACTGCCTAGTTTGCCCCCAGTTCGTCAAGTCGAATTTCATATTAATCTTGTACCTAATGTTAACCCGATTGCGAAAGCACCTTATCCTCTTGCACCATCTAAGATGCAAGAGTTATCGAAACAGCTTCAAGAGTTATCTGACAAAAGATTCATCCGACCGAGTTATTCACCTTGGGGCGCTCCAGTCCTGTTTGTGAAAAAGAAAGATAGATCTTTCCGAATGTGCACCGATTATCGTGAGCTTAATAAGCTTACCATCAATAATTGTTATCTCCTACCACGAATTGATGATCTCTTTGATTAGCTGCAAGGTGCTACATATTTTTCCAAGATCGATCTTCGTTCTGGGTATCATCAGCTTCGTGTACTCGAAGAAGATATTCCCAAAACTGCATTCTGCACGAGATATGGTCACTACGAGTTCACTGTCATGCCTTTTGGTTTGACGAATGCCCTAGATATTTTCATGGATTTAATGAATAGGGTTTGTAAGCCTTATTTATACAAGTTCATCATTGTGTTCATTGACGACATTCTCATTTATTCGAAGTCTCGAGCTGATCAAGAACAACACCTTCGTCTGACAATGGAAATCCTAAAGAAGGAAAAACTTTTTGCCAAATTCTCCAAGTGTGAATTCTGGCTCAAGGAAGTTCAATTTTTGGGTCATATTGTTAACGAGCAAGGTATTCATGTGGATCCTTCCAAAATAGCTGCTATTAAGGATTGGAACACACCTACGACACCTACAAAAGTTCGTTCTTTTCTTGGTCTTGCTGGTTACTATCGTCGATTTATTTCAAACTTCTCGAAGATCGCGGTTCCTCTCACTGCTTTGACTCAGAAGAATAAGCCTTTTTAGTGGGGACCCAAACAAGAGGAAGCTTTCCAAACGCTAAAACGAAAACTCTATGATGCTCCTGTTTTATCTTTGCCCGATGGAAACGATGATTTTGTTATCTATTGTGATGCATCGAATCTAGGCCTTGGTTGTGTTCTTATGGAACGAGGTAAAGTTATAGCTTATGCGTCAAGACAATTGAAAATTCACGAGAGGAACTACACCACTCATGATCTTGAGTTGGGCGCTGTGGTTTTTGCTCTCAAAATCTGGAGACACTACCTCTATGGCACAAAGTGTGTGGTTTTCACAGACCACAAAAGTCTCCAACACATTTTCAATTAGAAGGAGCTGAACATGAGACAACGACACTGGGTTGAACTCTTAAACGATTACGATTGCAAGATTCACTACCATCCTGGAAAGGCGAATGTCGTAGCCGATGCGCTAAGTCGAAAGGAACGAGTCAAGCTTCATTGTGTTCAAACTCTATCTGATATTCAAACTCACATCTCTCAAGCTCAACGTACTTGTGTTACACAAGATTTGATAGGTAAGGAATTTCCACGTCAACTTGAGCTTAAACTCGAAACGAAAGACGATGGGTTACTCTATTTCAAGAATCGTTTGTGGATTCCGAAACAAGCCGATCTTTGCACTTTAGTGATGGACGAATCTCACAAGTCTCGATATTCTATTCATCCTGGTGCTGACAAAATGCTCAAGGATCTTCGTACTCAGTACTGGTGGCCTGGTATGAAAAAGGATGTTGCCTTGTATGTATCGAAATGCCTAACTTGTCTCAAAGTCAAGGCTGAACATCAATGACCATCTGGTTTACTTGTACAACCAGAGAAACCGGTATGGAAGTGGGAGAACATTGCGATGGATCTCATCACAAAGTTACAGCGCACATCTAGAGGTCACGATGCTATTTGGGTTATCATTGATCGATTAACGAAGTCAGCTCACTTTATACCGATTCGCGAGGATCGATCTGCTGATAAACTTACCAAGATTTATGCTGATGAGATTGTGTCTCGACATGGTGTTCCTTTGGATATCATATCTGATCGTGATGCTCGATTTTCATCTCACTTTTGGAAGACCATGCAATCTGCTATGGGAACCCAACTAAATCTGAGGACTGCTTATCATCCCCAAACAGATGGACAATCCGAGATAACGATACAAACATTGGAGGATATGCTTAGAGCATGTGCGATAGACTTTGGTGGTAATTGGGATTCTCATCTACCGTTGATCGAGTTCTCATATAACAACAGTTATCATGCTAGCAACAATATGGAACTGTTCGAAGCTTTATACGGTCAAAAATGTCGTTCACCTGTCTGTTGGAATGAGATCGGTGAAGCTCAGCTTACTGGACCTGAGCTCATTCTGGAAACGACAGATAAAATCAAGAAAATTTGCGATAATCTTCTGACAGCTAGAAGCCGTCAAAAGTGTTATGCGGATATTCGACGCAAGACCTTGGAATTTCAAGTCGGAGACCGTGTCCTACTCAAGGTATCCCCTTGGAAGAGACTGGTAAGATTTGGAAAGAAAGGAAAACTTGCACCTCGATATATTGGACCATTTAAGATTGTTGAAAGAATTGGAAAGGTTGCCTATCGACTTGAGCTACCTCCTAAACTTGGGAATATTCACCCAACATTCCACGTGTCCAATTTATGAAAATGTTTAGCCGATACTGATCTTCATATTTCACTCGACGAAATTCAAGTTGATGACACGATGCACTTTGTCGAGAAACCTGTGGAGATAATGGACCGTGAAATCAAGCGACTGAAGAACAAGCGAATATGATTAGTTAAGGTTCGTTGGGAGTCCGAACGTGGCTCAGAGTTTACTCGGGAACGTGAGGACCAAATGAAAGCGAAATATCCACATTTTTTTCACAAGTTTCCTCTAGTTAAAATTTCGGGATGAAATTTCCTAAAGTAGGGGAGACTCTGACAATTGTGATCTGTAAACGATGTACGATTTGAACAATATCAATTATCAATGAACGGTGTGTTTTGGTATTATTATTTGTGTATTTATTTTTTTGACGATTTTACTGTCACACCCTGGCTTTGCAGAAGCGTGGTTAATTTGGTGTGACTTCTTAATACCATAGCTTAACCATAACAAAGCTATATGAAATAAAACCATGCAAAATCATCCATTTAATTAAGTTTTAAAAACCAAATACAACAACATTGTCTCAACGGAAACACATCCTAACGACATTGTTCAACAAACACAGACATCAACATGACATAAACACAGTTTAAGGACTGTGACTTGTCCAGGAAAGAGTCACATTCCCCAAACCCGGATGACCTCGTAACTAGTGCAGCGGGAAAACGTGTCATACCGCGCCAGATCCTTTAATTCCCTGAAATACATGTAAGTTGAAAAATCAACAATAATGTTGAGCGAGTTCATGTGTAGTGAGTATGTAAAACACTTGTAAGTATAAAATCCCTGGTATGTAGCAAATAAGGAAAAAGAGATCACCAATGGTTTGCAAGGCCATTGATATGTGTGAAGTGCAAGTAGGAAGACTCAAACCTAGCGGGTTTTGCGTTGGGCACAAAGTCACCCCGAGGTCCGTACTGTTGGACCTGGAGTTGGGCTCGCTACACCCAGATAGATCTACCGCTTACGTCCCTCGGTCCTACAATGAGGATTAATGGCCTCCAGTTCCCGCCTACCCACTCACATGATCTAAGTAGTAACCCTCCTTACGCTAACCATACCATGTATAAAGTACTCGTAATCATAGTAACATGTATTTCACCCCCGCAGTTTAGAAAACTGAAAACAGTTAAGAGAAAAGGGGGACATGAACTCACAGTGGTGCGTCTCTACCAAGTATGTCTCCTGATCAAGCAGCTGTGTGACGACCTACACGTACTAATTCTATTAGACGGACGGCCGTGCCTTAGCTTTATGGTTTAAGTTTTTGGGGAAATAGTTAGACAACTATTTCGTGTTTACATTTAGTAAATACTTGGTAATCATTTTCCTTCCCAAGGATGGGGGATTTAATACATGTGTGTTCGAAATATATTATTAAGTCTCACTTAAAATATATTTTATTTCTAACTCCAAAATATAAATATTCTTCTAAAAAATATTATATTTTCTATTACATAAATTTTCCCAAAATAATACCTTGACATAAATACGCGTTAAGTCATATTTTCTTAAAATGCGTAAGTTATGTTTTAATGATCGAGTGGTAATAATAATTACCGGTGTAACTTATATATTTATCGTAGAGACGTTCGTATTATTTTGGATCCATTAACATTCGATAGTATTATTTTTACCCTAAAAATAATACTAGTATTTTCACAAAATAATCATAAGCACATATCAAGTGACTTTATGAAAAATATATACTAAATATATATTTACCAAGTTTTATTTTGTGAAATTCCACCTCCGATGTTTTGTAAATAAAGTCGTGGCGAAATCTATAATTTGAAAACTGTTGGGTTTTGTACATGTTTATCAAAGCTAATTTTATCCGAATAAAATTAAAACGCAGCGGAATAAGGATTTAAAACATGTTACTTTACAAGATTTAAAACTCTTTTAAATGCAAAAACCCAAAACCCGGATCCATATATGACATACATGCTATCAAAATACAACCATAGGGTGTTTGAGAAATCAACCTTTCTTTGGAGCAAGGAGATGGAAGAAGATGATGAATCTTGAATGGTAGCTTCCAAACGAGAAAGCCTCAAGCTAGTTTACCCGAAAGCTCCAACAAACACCTTGAGATTGCTAGGATTTCTACACTTGAAGCTCACAAAAATCCTTCTAAAAATTCAGCTCTTGGCCGAAATATGTAGAGAAAAAAATGGGAGTTCTTGCATCTTGATTTTGTCTCACACAAAATATATGTGTGTTAGATGTGAGAGAAATAGAAAATTGATTATATTCTTGAACCAATCATCTTTGATCTAGCATAAAAGACTTGCATGAAAATTGATTGGACCAACCTACTTGGGAAGACCCAAGGTGGCGGCCATAGGGCCATCTCATTTGCCCAATCAAAAATCAACCTCCTTATTTATATTATGTCTTTTATTATATTTACAACTTTTATAAATATAATATCACATATTTATAAGATTTTATGCAACAAATCATAACCTTTTATTATGTTATTTAACCCATTAAATAACAAAATAAATATTCTCTCTCAAAATAAATTATCCATATAATTTATTAGTCAGTCAAGTGCAATTATTTAGAAAACCGATTTCTAAATATTGTAAGTGTTAATATTCATTTGTTTGATCATATCATAAACAAATATTATAGGTGTTTGTCTAGCTTGTTATTGGGTATGACCCGACTTGGATCATAACGTACTAGCCACATCAATTTATTATGTGTCTTGGGCATACAGAGTCCAACAATCTCCCACTTGCACAAGATACATAGAAGATTGATGTAAGCAGTAAATGACGCCTAACAACGGTTTACTACCCCTAATACGTATGACGAAGTGCCATTCAATAACATCATCCCCTTCAAGTCCCTTACTTGAACATGATTTAGGTGAATTTATCATTTATCCTTTCGTTACAGATGTCATGTCAAATCCAGAGACACAGTGTGATCATTCTCTGTTGATTTAACTTAAGCAGGCCTTAGACATCTTACTCTCAACGAATAAGAGGAACAAATCCCTTCTTGACTACATACGTCTCTCACAATCACCTCGTACCATACCTGAGCTTAGTCTTATGTACTATCTTATTACAGACAGCGAAGAACTAAGTCAAGGCATAATATTTGGTGAATATCAAGACCCAATATGTATCTCAGGTCAGAGGATACTATGATATTCGCCTTTGCTCAAATTTACTTATGATCAATCATAAATGATTCCATGCAGTAATATTTGAGAGTGGGTCAGTCCAATATTTGTATCCCACAAATATCTATGAACTTTGGCAGCAACACTTTGCTCTATATTCATACCTAATGAATATCCACCAATCCAAGTTCATAATAGTCTTACATTCATATTTGTTCCCACAATTATGATCGACTACGGACATTTAGAATAATTAATTTATTCACGGATTTAAACATGCTAAAAATGGAACATAACTCAAAATACCATAAAAGAGTTAAAATAACAATTGTTCCAATATCCAAATACAAAATAGATCAAATCCAATCACTAGAATACCGAAGTCCTAAGGCACAAGTATGACCCTCATGTTTTGGCCGTTCAAGGAGCTTCGTGAGTGGATCCGCAATGTTTTGATCGGTGTGAACTTTGCGAATACATATCTTTCCTTTTTCAACTTCATCCCTTATGTAGTTGAATCTCCGCTCAATGTGCCTAGTCTTTTGATGTGCACGAGGTTCCTTGATTTGAGCAATCGCACCCTCGTTATCACAAAAGATCTCTAGGGGGTCTTGAATGGTAGGGACTACCCCTAGGTCGGCAATGAACTTCTTTAACCACGCAGCTTCTTGTGCTGCCAATGAGGCGGCGATGTATTCTGATTCTGTAGTGGATAATGCTACAACATCCTGCTTCGAGCTCTTCCAAGAGACTGCAGCTCCATTCAAAATGAAGACATACCCAGATTGTGATCGAGAACCATCTCGATCAGTTTGGAAACTCGCATCCGTGTAACCTTTTACAACGAGTTCCTCTTCACCAGATCCATATATTAGAAACATATCCTTAGTCCTCCTAAGGTATTTCAATATGCTCTTAACAGCCATCCAATGACTGTTACCTGGATTTTGCTGGTATCTACTTGTCATGCTTAAAGCGCATGACACGTCCGGTCTAGTGCATATCATTGCATACATTATGGATCCTATAGCAGACGCATATGGGATTCCTTTCATTCTTTCTTGCTCATCCTTTGAGCTTGGACATTGAGTCACATTCAAAATTGTCCCCTTTTGAATAGGTACCAAACCTTTCTTAGAGTTCTCCATCTTGAACCTTTTCAAGACTTTGTCAATGTATGCACTTTGGTTTAAACCTATCAAGCGCCTTGATCTATCCCTATAGATCTTTATTCCCAAAATATAGGCAGCTTCTCCAAGATCTTTAATGGAAAAACATCTTCCAAGCCAGGCTTTTACACCTTCCATGGTTGGAATGTCATTTCCAAATAGTAGAATGTCATCGACATACAATACTAAGAAAGTGACGGTGCTCCCACTAGCTTTCTTATACACACAAGCTTCATCCCCGTTCTTGATGAATCCAAAATTCCTAATTTCTTCATCAAAACGGTGATTCCAACTTCTTGATGCTTGTTTCAATCCATAGATTGATTTCTTTAACTTGCACACTTTGTTAGGATGTTTTGGATCGACAAAACCTTCAGGCTGAACCATATAGACATCTTCATCAAGATATCCATTGAGGAAAGCCGTTTTGACATCCATTTGCCAAATCTCATAGTCATGATATGCAGCTATGGCAAATAATATCCTAATCGACTTTAGCATTGCCACTGGCGAGAAGGTCTCATCATAATCAACCCCTTGAGTTTGAGTGAAACCTTTTGCTACAAGTCTCGCTTTATAAGTATCCAAGTTACCATGCATATCTGTTTTCTTCTTGAAAACCCACTTACTTCCAACTACTTTGGAGTTAAGAGGTGGCACAACCAATTCCCAAACTTGGTTGTCATACATGGATTGCATCTCTACGTTCATAGCCTCAAGCCATTTGTCGCAATCGGATTTCGACATTGCATCATGGTATGTGGTTGGTTCATCTGAATCTACCACATAGCATCCATCCATGAAAAATCCATATCTTTCAGGTGGATTACTAATTCTACCAGATTTGCGAACGTTTTGTGTATGTTGATCAACCATTTGATCATTTTCAACAACCTCTTGTTGAATGCTAGTATCAACCAAACGTGTATCGGCTTGTGGTTCTTGATCCTCATCAAGTTCCACTGTTCTACTAGTTCCTTCCATAAGGAACTTATCCTCCAAGAACTTACCCTTTCGAGCAACAAATACCTTTTGCTCTGTTGGATCGTAGAAATAATATCCTATATCATCTTTAGGATATCCTACGAAGATACACTTAATGGATCGTACTTCTAACTTGTTTGGGGTGTATTGCTTTACATAAGCATCACAACCCCATACCTTTAAATATAATAATGATGGAACCGTTCCATGCCATATTTCAAAAGGTGTCTTATCCACTTTCTTGGTTGGGGCCATATTTAATATACGAGCCGCGGAGAGCAAAGCGTAACCCCAAAATGATAGAGGCAATGTGCTTCTAGCCATCATAGATCGAACCATATCCAATAGAGTTCGATTCCTCCTCTCAGACACACCATTATGTTGTGGTGTTCCAGGTGGAGTAAGTTGTGAGATGATCCCACAACTCCTAAGATGATCTTGAAAAGCATCACTAAGGTATTCACCTCCTCTATCGGAACGAAGAACTTTGATTGTCTTGGTGAGTTGATTCTCTACTTCGTTTTGGAAGATTTTGAACGTTTCAAAAACTTCATCTTTGTGTCTTAGCAAGTACACATAACCATAACGACTGAAGTCGTCGGTAAAAGTTACGAAGTATCTTTCACCATTCCTAGTCATTGGCTTAAAAGGACCACATACATCCGAATGTATGATGCCTAATAAATCTTTTGCCCTTTGGTTTGTGCCACTAAAGGGTTTCTTGGTCATTTTACCTTGTAAACAAGATTCGCTTGTATCAAATGAACCAATTTCATTTGTTTCCAAAAGACCATTCTTTTGAAGTGTTTGCATGCGATTTCTGTTTATATGACCAAGACGACAATGCCAAAGATAGGTCTCATTCAAATCCATTTTGAGTTTCTTGGTGTTTGCTTGGTACATCGAATTATCAAATGATGTATTATCATGAACCAATTCATAAATACCATTTGAAGGCGTAGCTTTAAAGTAGAACATGTCATTCATCAAAGCATAAATTTCATTGTTCACAAACTTCAAATCAAATCCATATTGTCTTAAAAGGGAAACAGAAATAATGTTCCTAGTCAAACTAGGAGCATACAAAACATTTTTCAAACAAATTTCCAAACCACTTGGAAGTTTTAAAACATAGTCTCCTTGGGCTTCAACTTGAACCTTCGCTCCATTGCCCATAAAGAGACTAGTGTCTCCCTTCTTGTAATGCTTATTTTTTTGAACCCCTGCAACGAATTGCAAATATGAGTTCCACATCCGGTATCTAATACCCATGTGTTAGAAGAAATAACATTTAGATCAATATGTATCATAAAGATTGTACCTGAGGTTTGCCCTGCATCCCTCTTGTTTTTCAACTCTTTGAGATAGGTTGGACAATTCCTTTTCCAATGCCCTATCTCTCCACACTCAAAGCATGGATCGCTCGTGGCAACCTTTGCCTTCTTCTCTTTTGGTTTTGGTGGTTCTGCTTTAGCCTTTCTTTTTCCCTTCCCTTTGACGTGCCCCTTCCCTTTGGCAACATTTGCCTTGGAGTCGGAGTGATGTCCCTTCTTGCCTCCCTCATTGATCGTTAGAACAGGTAAAGCCTTTTTACCCATTCCCGCTTCGGCCGTTTTGAGCATTGCATGAAGCTCACCAATGCTCTTGTCCCATCCATTCATGTTATAGTTCATAACAAAGCTCTCAAATTTCTTTGTTAAAGAGTTGAGGATCAAATCCGTAGCCAACTCTTTTGAGACGGGACAATTGAGCCTTTTGAGGCGATCAATGTGGCTTTTCATTTTTAGGACGTAAGATGAGACCGATTGGGTTTCCTCCATTCGACATGCATGAAGCGCTCGAACCGTTTCGAAGCGTTCTACCCTTGCTTGTTGTAGGAACATTTCCTTCAATTGGGTAATCATGTCGTATGCCCCATGATGTTCAAAGTCCTTTTGAATCTCGGGAATCATAGTTCCCAACATGAGGCAAGAGGCTTGCATGGAGTCCTCGGTATACTTAACCCAATCATTGTAGGCTTCTACATCTTCCTCGTCGGGTTGATCGGGAATAGGATCGTCCAACACATAGGATATTTTCTCTTGCTTGAGAACAATTCTCAAGTTTCGAAACCAATCCATGAAGTTGTTATGGTTGAGACGATCCTTTTCAAGGATGGTTCTTAGTGATAGGTTACGGACGGTTTGATTAATCGGGTTTGCATTGTTAGCGGCCATCTACAAAATTTAACAAAGTTCAATTTTAGTATTTTCGATATTATTAAAATTTTAATCATTAATACCCTTTTAACGTCTCGTAGACAATTAATAATTAAAATCTAGAATCCAACGTTACATTTAAATATTGGTTAGGTGACCTTTATCCCATTATTTAAATTAACAAGGTAGTCAACGTTTGACAATTGCAACCCTTTGCAACTTCTAGCCATATGGGATCGGTTAAACATCTTTATGTTTAGTTGGCATGTTTAATCCCATCAACACCATTTGTTCGCCATGCTTCGGTGACCCTAAGTTCATGGTTTCCAAATCAAGTCGTCCAACTTACACACACGTGTGAGTTTACACACATAAGTGGTTAGGTGACCTTTATCCCACAAACATGGTAAACCCACCTCGAATATACAAGTTTCCTCAAATGTGGTTAGGTGACCTTTATCCCACAAAGAGTTCCCAAGTAATTTGAGTGTTGTATAAAAGGATGGTGTTTGACTTGTTTTATAAAAGGGATTTTTATTTTTCAAAATTCTAGTTTAGAAAAATTTTATGTACCATATATTTGCATGCATTCAAATCAATGGTACTTTAGTGAAAACCAATTTTCAAGGTTCTTTTAATAAAACCCATTTTATTATAAAATCATTAATTTTTAATAAACCTTTTATTAATCGTTTTAATGATTTTGTAAGAACCAATTTTAAGCTTGTTACGGGTTATTAGTTGTTAAGTATGCATATCCAAATATCATCCAAACAACCATAAATAAAATATAACCATACAAGCACAACACATATGATAAAAGGTGCATAACCATAGCCAACTATTTTGACCACACTTGTTAGCCGAAACAAGTGTGTCAAAAGGTCCTTCCTAAAGGGTGAATATGGACACAAAAAAAGTGTCGGTGAACTCCCACTTGATCCCGCATCCAAATGCTTCAAGTCTTCATCTTGTGTTGTGATTTCTTCACATTCTTTGAGCTTCCAAATGTCTTTTAAATTCAGCTCCAAACTCCTTTGGACTTCAAAATGTGTTTTGGTTATCGGGCTTAAATCCCGTTAAGAACTATGAAGTCCTTTTTGCCCGAAATTGGCAAAAACCAAAACCGCATTTTTGTATGCATCTTCTTTTACATAAAAGTATCCTAATACATTTTTCTAGTAAAATAAATGCATCTAATCTATTTACTTACATATCAAATGAAAATAAATAAATTACATATTTTTACAAATGGAAGACAAAATAATTATTACAACCCATTGAATAATTAACAAAATCACAAACAAACATATTCACACAAGGTCATGGCTAGGTTATGAACACCAAAATATATATATCCAAATATATATAAATTTCAAGAGAAAAATAATGGTTTCCTTTTACAACCTATATTTTTCGGCCAAGAATAAAAAACCGAAAAATGTGGGTTTTTGTCCAAACAAAACAAATCATCCATATGATATAATTTTTTCAAGATTCCTTTATGCATGTAGGAAATAAATCTTGAAAAATAAAAGGAGAAACATGGTCAAAACTTTCGGCCATAGGGTTTAACCAAACCCAAAACCCGAAAATTTTAAATCCAATGAAGCATGCATTCATATAAGCGGCTCTAGATGCCATTGTTGGGTTTTGTACATGTTTATCAAAGCTAATTTTATCCGAATAAAATTAAAACGCAGCGGAATAAGGATTTAAAACATGTTACTTTACAAGATTTAAAACTCTTTTAAATGCAAAAACCCAAAACCCGGATCCATATATGACATACATGCTATCAAAATACAACCATAGGGTGTTTGAGAAATCAACCTTTCTTTGGAGCAAGGAGATGGAAGAAGATGATGAATCTTGAATGGTAGCTTCCAAACGAGAAAGCCTCAAGCTAGTATACCCGAAAGCTCCAACAAACACCTTGAGATTGCTAGGATTTCTACACTTGAAGCTCACAAAAATCCTTCTAAAAATTCAGCTCTTGGCCGAAATATGTAGAGAAAAAAATGGGAGTTCTTGCATCTTGATTTTGTCTCACACAAAATATATGTGTGTTAGATGTGAGAGAAATAGAAAATTGATTATATTCTTGAACCAATCATCTTTGATCTAGCATAAAAGACTTGCATGAAAATTGATTGGACCAACCTACTTGGGAAGACCCAAGGTGGCGGCCATAGGGCCATCTCATTTGCCCAATCAAAAATCAACCTCCTTATTTATATTATGTCTTTTATTATATTTACAACTTTTATAAATATAATATCACATATTTATAAGATTTTATGCAACAAATCATAACCTTTTATTATGTTATTTAACCCATTAAATAACAAAATAAATATTCTCTCTCAAAATAAATTATCCATATAATTTATTAGTCAGTCAAGTGCAATTATTTAGAAAACCGATTTCTAAATATTGTAAGTGTTAATATTCATTTGTTTGATCATATCATAAACAAATATTATAGGTGTTTGTCTAGCTTGTTATTGGGTATGACCCGACTTGGATCATAACGTACTAGCCACATCAATTTATTATGTGTCTTGGGCATACAGAGTCCAACAAAAACAAGTCGAAAAGTATTTCTAACACTTATAGTGAAAATATTTCTAAGTGTTAGGTTTTTGGAAAAATTTCGCCAGAGTTTCCCCTGTAACTGGAGGTGGCCACGCTTTTAAGCGTATCATTTTCTTTTATAAATCAAACCAACATTCTTTTCATTCAATCAAAACAATGTCCAAAACAACAAACTAGTAAATAAATATGTATATCGCATAAATTACATGAACTTGCATTTTATCCAAGAATATAAAGTAAATTCCATTACTTTTAGTGGATCTTTATATAAATCAATCCGGTTTCGTAAAAACCCCGTTTTTAAAGAAATTCCATCTTTACAACTTCTTATCAATTTTTACAAAGATAGTTATTTTGTCGAAACTTAGTGCTACACAAGTGTTTACACACTTGTGTGTTCTAAAAATCATTCTTGCTCATGTAAAATCCATTTTTAGAAAAAATATGGTTTCTTCGACACTCGGTCCTTTGAAAATACCGCTTGTAGATCCGTAGATCTACTAGTTTTAAACACTATTTCGTAAGTAAAATCATTTTTACACAAGTTCAAGTTTGATGTGTGGTAGAGTTTCATCACTTAACCCTTGTTACACTTAAACAAGCTTTATGTCATAATCCATGATCATGACCAATCCGGGTTAAACGATGATCCGAGCTACCACAACATAGATCGGGCCTAAATAACCACACAAATCAAATACTACAAGATTTACACAACATTCAAGCTTTTAACCACCATTACTAGCATTTTTAGTAGACTTTTATTTATCAACTTGTATGTTTACGAGTTTTAGCCGTTACATAACATTTTAACCACTTCTAAATAGTTTGAGAGTGTGATTCAAGCAACTTACTACTAGCTCAAGGCTAGGGAAGAATATAGACGCAAAATGAGTGGATAAAAGCAATAGAGTGAGGTCCTTCGCCTTCCGATTGCACCAAGCTTCCTTGTAGGTGATCCTTAACACTTGTGTGATCTTGGAATAGCTTGAACAAAAATCGAAAAATTGATGGATGTTGAAGGGGGTTCGGCCGAGAGCTTCTTGAGAGAGAGAGAGAGAGAGTTGTGTTGTGATGTGTTGAGATGGAAATGATTAGTGTGCTAAGTGTTGATCTTATAGACATTTCATATGATTTTTAACCAATGGTTTATGTGTCTATTAGATATTAGACACTAATGAATTAAATAATCACAAAAGTACAAGGGGTTCCCCCTTGGGGACCGAATTCGTTGGATGGGGGGGGGGGGTACTAGTTCGATTTCAACCAAACATTAAGTATTAGTTAGTTAAGTGTGGAGGTTAACTCGGTTACTAGTGTGTAGTAAGTTGTGACGGGTGTTAGGGTATTCAGGGACCCTAACTGGCTCAGAAAAAGAAAATCAGTGTTGATGACAATATTTTTATGTTCCGGGTAAAGTCCGGTTGTTCGGTTGGATAGAGATCCGTTAAAGTGCTTAACAAAGCTTTAAAGTGTCGTTATTATTATTTTTAGTGACACAACTTATTCCTCCAAAGTGTCGGGAATATTTTCCTCATGTTTTGGCACTTTATTAGTTAGCCAAATGATGAATTTTAATTAAAGTGCTGAATTTTGTACTTAGAGTACGTTTTAGGCACATCCGGTCACTGTAATTTATTCCTAGTGACGTAGTCCTACAACCCTTATATCCCTACACTCACCACTAGTGTAGCAAACTATCTCAGGCTCTTACAGGCCTTAGAGGCAGTACCTGCCTGGTGCTAGTTATGACAGCACGTTTAATAGGTTATCCGTTCATTGTGCTACTATGCTTTTGGTGCATCAAGGTTGTCACAAAGGTGCTGTAAGCAAAACATGGAGTGACAGCAAGTAAAGTATGATGCAAGTAAGTACATGTATCAGTATTCAAGTAGCGGTTTATCCACAAGTTCAAGCAAGCACAGTAATTAAGCAGTAATTAATTATTAATTAAGTCGTACGGATACCTGGTTTAGTGAGGGTTGTCACATTCTCCCCCCGTTAGAAAAATTTCATCCCGAAATTTTAAGTTCTGCTTGTAGATGCAGGGTTCTTAGGAAATAAGTGGGGGTATTTCTCTTTCATCCGGTCCTCACGCTCCCAGGTGTATTCAGGACCATGTCTGGCATTACAACGAACTTTGACGAGCTTGACACTGCTCCGGCGGGTCTTGTTTACTTTCCAATCCGTAACCTCAACCGGTTCTTCAACGAAATGGAGCGTGTCGTCAACATGAATCTCGTCGGTGGGAATGGCAATGGTATCTTGAGTTGGACTTTTCTTCAGGTTGGATACATGAAATGTATCGTGAACTCCATTTAGCTTGGCAGGTAAGTCCAGCTTGTATGCTACTAGCCCTATTCTTTCCAAAATTCTGAAAGGGCCAATGTAACGCGGATTTAACTTCCCACGCTTTCCGAAGCGTGCCACACCCTTCCAGGGTGAAACTTTCAATAAAACCATATCTCCAAGTTGGAATTCCAAATGTTTCCGGTTTGGATCTGCATAGGCTTTCTGTCTGTGGCGAGCTGCTTCGATGCGTTTTCGAATCTGCGCAATCTTGTCTGTCGTTTCTTGGACGATTTCGGGACCAACAAGCTGCCTATCACCTGCGTCAGCCCAGCATAGGGGTGATCGGCACTTGCGTCCGTAAAGGGCTTCAAATGGCGCGACTCCAATACTGGTGTGGTAGCTGTTGTTGTATGAAAATTCGACCAAAGGCAAATGCTTGTCCCAGCTACCGCCCAAATCCATTACACATGCTCTCAGCATATCTTCTAACGTCTGAATCGTTCGCTCGCTTTGACCGTCAGTTTGCGGATGAAACGCAGTGCTCAGATTTAATTGTGAGCCAAAAGCTTCTTGGAAGGATTGCCATATCCTTGACACAAACCTCCCGTCTCTATCAGAGATGATCGAGAGAGGCACTCCATGACGTGCGACGATCTCTCTCATGTAAATTTCAGCCAATTTGCTAGTGTTATCCTTCTCTTTGATTGGCAGAAAGTGTGCGGACTTTGTTAGGCGGTCAACTATCACCCAGATAGTGTCATGACCTCTTGGCGTTCTTGGCAACTTTGTAATAAAATCCATTGAGATTTGTTCCCATTTCCACTTGGGAATCTCAGGTTGTTGCAGAAGTCCTGAAGGCTTCTGGTATTCCGCTTTCACCTTAGCACACGTTAGACACTTGCTCACATAAACAGCAACATCGCATTTCATCCTAGGCCACCAATAGTAATCCTTGAGATCTTGGTACATCTTATCCGCTCCTGGATGGATAGAGTACCGCGATTTGTGAGCTTCATCAAAAATAACTTTCCTTAAACCACCAAACAGAGGAACCCAAATCCTTTTCTCAAAACATAACGTTCCTTCCTCGTTTGGCACCAAAAGCTTCTCCATCCCACGGAGATATTCTTCTTCAAAATTCCTTTCCTTAAGAGCTTCTTTCTGTGTGGCACGAATGCGCAAGGAAAGATCGGTTTGGATAATCATTTCTAAAGCCCTAACCCTTATGGGCTTGATCCTTTCCTTTCGACTTAGGGCATCGGCGACCACATTCGCCTTCCCTGGGTGGTACTTTATCTCGCAGTCGTAATCATTTAACAACTCAACCCAATCCTTGACGTGAGGCGTCACAGTATAGCACGAAATCATCTGTACCTTCTGGTAGTGCTAAGATTGGCGCATTGCAGAGCTTATCCTTCAATATCTGGAACGCTTCTTCCTGTTTGATTCCCCAATCAAACTTCTTATCTTTCTGCGTGAGGAGCGTCAATGGTTGAGCGATTTTTGAAAAATTCTCAATGAATCTTCGGTAGTAACCAGCCAAACCTAAGAATTGTCGAATTTCAGTTGGCGTCTTTGGCGTTTCCCAATTCTTGATCGCTTCGATCTTGGTTGGATCCACATGGATTCCATCTCCGTTCACCACGTGTCCAAGAAATTGTACTTCACGTAGCCAAAACTCGCACTTAGAGAACTTGGCATACAACTGTTCCTTCTTCAGCAACTCCAAAATAGCTCTTAAATGCTGTTCGTGCTCAGCCTTTGTTCTTGAATAAATCAAGATGTCGTCGATAAACACAATCACGAACTTATCCAAGTACGGCTTGCAAACTCTATTCATCAAGTCCATAAAGACCGCAGGTGCGTTTGTCAATCCAAACGGCATAACAAGGAACTCGTAGTGTCCATATCGAGTTCTGAAGGCTGTCTTCGGGATACTCTCCTCTTGTATCCTTAACTGATGGTATCCAGATCGAAGATCGATCCTTGAATAAAAGCTTGAACCTTGCAGTTGGTCGAATAGATCATCGATTCTTGGCAGAGGATATCTATTCTTGATCGTCAGCTTGTTCAATTCTCTGTAGTCGATGCACATACGAAAACTACCGTCCTTCTTCTTGACAAACAGGACCGGAGCTCCCCAAGGCGAGAAGCTTGGTCGGATAAATCCTTGTCTAACAACTCTTGAAGTTGTGTCGACAATTCTTGCATCTCAGACGGGGCAAGTCTATAAGGTGCCTTAGCCACAGGCGCGGCACTTGGAACTAAATCGATGTGAAACTCTACTTGCCTCTGAGGTGGCAGTCCAGGCAAGTCCTCTGGGAAGACTTCTGGATATTCCCTCACGACAGGAATGTCTTCGATCTTCGGTTCTGCAGCTTTCTTGTCTACAATGTGCCAGGAAGGCAGCATATCCTTTCTGCAAACACTTTCGCGCTTTCAGGCAGCTGATAATTCTTAACGGCGTATCACGCTTTTCACCATGAACCACAATTGTTTCACCCTCTTCGGTTGGGATACGAACAACCTTTTCGTGACAAACTATCTCAGCCTTGTTGCCTGATAACCAATACATTCCTACCACCACGTCGAAGCTTCCCAACTGGACTGGTAGTAGATCCAGAGCAAACTCACGCTCTCCCAATTCGATCACACAGCCTCTGACAACTTCATTGGCTTCTACTAACTTCCCATTGGCCAATTCGATTGAGTAGGGAATATCTAACTTACTAGTGGTTAAACCAAGCATATTCTTAAATTCTAACGATACGAAGCTATAGTCGGCACCAGTATCAAATAAAACGGATGCATAGCGTTGGTTTACAGGGAACGTACTAGTAACGACATTGGGGTCCTGGCGCGCTTCCCTCGCTTCGATATGGAATACTCTTCCACGGGCTTGGTTCAACTCTGGGCAGTTCCTCTTAAAGTGCCCGATATCACCGCAGTTAAAGCATCCAAGTCTTTGCCCGTTTCCACCTCCATTTCCAGCTTGGTTATTCCTTTGGTTATGATTTACAGCGCCTGCTTGATTCGCATTGTTGCCTCGATTCCCGTTTCCTCCATTGTTCCCCTGTGGGCGATTCCTAATACCACCACGATTATTATTTCTATTCCCAAATCCTCCTTGGCCTCCCTGGCCAGCACTAGCCCAGCAAGAATCCTTCAAGTGACCAGTCTTTCCACAAGCTTCACATACTTTTGGCCCGCATCGGCCAGGGTGATGGCGTTGGCAAGAGTTACACTTGGGATGTGCACCCATATATCCCTTTCCTTTCCTTCTAGTACCAGTCATAGCTTGAACCGGTGCGCTTGGTTCTCCTTTCCTGCCATCACTGCTTGTGCCTTGTTTGAAATTCGAGAATTTCCTTTTGTTATCCCCGGACGACTCTACATGAGTCTCCTTCTTCCTTTGCTCAACATTAGAAAACTTGTTTAGGCGGATCGCCTCCTCAGTGAGAGCTACGCTTAGATCGATCGCCTCGGTGATTGTTGCCGGTTTTGAAGAGGTTACCATACTAATGATTTGAGGAGCTAAACCCCAAATAAAGCGTTCAATCCGCTTGAATTCTGGAGTGACCATATAGGGTACCACCTGTGACAGGTCGTGAAACCTTTGAACATATTCCGCAATTTTCGGACCTTCCATCTTCAAATGCCAGAACTCAGTTTCCAATCTTTAAATTTCCGCGCGAGAGCAGTACTTTTTGCGCATTAGTTCCTTCAGTTCGGTCCATGTTAGTGCGTAGGCAGCAGCTTCACCAAGTGTCTGCACTTGCAAATTCCACCAAGATAGGGCTCCATCCAAAAATAGCCCAGAAATGTAGGTGACTTGCTGGTCTGGTGCACTTTTGCTCATGCGAAGTACAGATTCAGTTTTCTCAGCCCAACGAACAAAGGCGACAGCACCTCCGATGCCATCAAAGTTGACAGGCTTGCAGTCTAGGAACTGCTTGTAGGTGCACCCATGAGGTGGATTGTTGTTGCCATTGTTGTATGAGCTGCTTCCGCTGGGTCCTCCTTGCGAGGCGGCGTATTGCGCGATGGCGGCAGCGATGACTTGTTGGAGTTCTGCCTCATCGGTAGGCATCGGCGTTTGACGTCTCGGCGGCATCTTCTAAAAGATGTGTTTACGTCGGTCAGGCCATAGTAAAGATCCCATGTTATAATACATACGCTTTATTATGATAGTAATAGTACATAACATCTCATGTTATAATCATATCAATCACACAACATCCCATGTCATAGAATATAAACAACCAAATCAAGCATCAAATATGATGAGAATACTGCGATTGCCATATATTGAGACCACATAGTAAGCGTACAAGTACATCACAGTGTCATACAACATCAGTCGACTAAGGGCTACATCACCCTAGTCCAAAAACTATATCAAATCAGTGTCAATACATCCCATATACATGATCAACAAAAGTCAGAATCAAAATGTAGTCTCCAAAAATGCTGTGCAGTCTAAAGCATTTGCCGTCTTCTCACCAACGTCTACCCATACGGTACTGAAGAGCCCTACACAGATGGCGGTGGAGGAGGGGGAAAGTGAGTGTAGAACAAACGACGCAACTGGAGCCAGTCCTCCTCCATGGCTCTCTGGGTACGCAACCAAGAAGCAAACTGCTGCTCAAGTGCCAAAATGCGTGCAGCATAGTCAGGTAACAATGGTCGAGAGTGCTGCGAAGAAACAGGGTGGGTCTGGCCCTGACACTGGCAAGGCGGTGGCTGAACTCTCTCAAGCTCCTGAATACGTCGTGTGAGCGCCTCCTGCTGGACAACAAACGACATCAGAACGTCCTCAATAGAATACCCCATATGGAAAGGATGGTAGGGGTCGGTCGGTGGCATAACAGAAGGTGACGTCCAGAGAAACGGCTCGCTGGCTGGATCAAAAGGTGTCACATGAAATGGAGGAACAGGGGGTAAAACAGGTGAAAACTGTGGCATAACGGGAACAGCCGTCGGTACATGCCCAAAGGGATGGGCCGAAGAACCCTCTCTAGGTCGTTCTGGAGGTGTAAACTGAGGGAAAGTAAAAGAGGTATCAACGTGACGGGTATCAGTGATCTGAGGGGGAATAGGTGGAACCTCATCATCAGCAGGAATCCACCCATGCTGGGCGTGCTCATCTCGTGGGTCAATATGTGCATCAAAAAGTGCTCGATCAATCTGCACAGGCATAGGGTCAAGGTGGGGTGCAACAAGAGGGTCAGCAGGTACATCAGCGATAAGTGGGGGATCAACATGATCAGCAGCAATAACATGGTCACCCTCCAGTAGTGGTGCATCAGCAGGGTGATCATCAATGGGTAGGTCAGCAATCACAGGATCAATAGGCATGCCAGCATGAGCAGGGTCATGCTCAAGCACTGGGTCAGGAGCAGCCACTGGCTCAAGGGCCATGGCAGGCTCGGGATCATCAAAGGCCATCTCAAAATCAAACTCAGGGTCGATGGGATCAACTGGGTCAACTGGGTTGACCGGATCCTCCATAGGCTGATCCATGGGTATAAACTCTATATCCTCATCTGGGTCGAATCCTGGGGGAAAGACAGGATCGGAGTCCTCCTCAACATCGTGGTCGAAAGCAAAGCTAGAAGCAGGGGCAACAGAGGATGCTCTATCTGGATCTGAACCGTGAGAAAAGTGTTGCGCACTCTGAGTGTGTGAAGGTGCGGAGGCCACAGACTCGAAAGAGTCTGGGACCGGAGAGTGAGCAGGTGACTCCTCAGCGGGAGCATCTGCGATCAACAAAAGATCTCCAGCAGCAAGAAGGGCCTCGCCCTGAACCTCATCCTCTAAGGGCTCGTCATCAAACAGATCGACGTCGGGAAGCAAATCATAAGCAGGATATGAAGCAAGTGGTATGGGAGCAGGGATCTCTACAAGTGGTAGGTCCCCGGCCAAAGGGCCATCAGCAAGCTCGTCAGCACCATCAGGTAACGCAAAGGGCTGAAAGTCATCCTCGTCTGTGCTAGTAACGTCGGATGTGTGAACCTCGCGCTCTGAAGACTCTAGGTCGTCTGATACTATAGGTCTAGGGCCTGTGGTGTCTGAATCACCAGTGCCGGTCGAGTCCATGTGTCTGTAACATAAACACAAATGTGCACAAATAATCAGTCATACAATCAGATAAGCACATTAGTCACCAAGTAAGCAATCAAATAATTCTCCTAGTCCCACTAGCCTCCCAGCCTCCCAGACTGCTCTTCCTAGTCCCACTAGCCAATTCTCCTAGTCCCACTAGCCAATTCTCCAAGTCCCACTAGCCAACTACCTCAGCCTCCCAGACCGAGCCTCAGCCTCCCAGACTGAGCCTATAAATAATAAATAAACGTGCTCAACATTTGTTTGTAAAAAGTTTTGGATCTGGACTTAAATGGTATGCAATAAAAAAAATGTTTTCGTGAGAGCCCTAGTGATCATAGTCTAGACTCGAGAAGGAATCCTAGTTCGCTATGATCAAAGCTCTGATACCAAGCTGTCACACCCTGGCTTTGCGGAAGCGTGGTTAATTTGGTGTGACTTCTTAATACCATAGCTTAACCATAACAAAGCTATATGAAATAAAACCATGCAAGATCATCCATTTAATTAAGTTTTAAAAACCAAATACAACAACATTATCTCAACGGAAACACATCCTAACGACATTGTTCAACAAACACAAACATCAACATGACATAAACACAGTTTAAGGACTGTGACTTGTCCAGGAAAGAGTCACATTCCCCAAACCCGGATGACCTCGTAACTAGTGCAGCGGGAAAACGTGTCATACCGCGCCAGATCCTTTAATTCCCTGAAATACATGTAAGTTGAAAAATCAACAATAATGTTGAGCGAGTTCATGTGTAGTGAGTATGTAAAACACTTGTAAGTATAAAATCCCTGGTATGTAGCAAATAAGGAAAAAGAGATCACCAATGGTTTGCAAGGCCATTGATATGTGTGAAGTGCAAGTAGGAAGACTCAAACCTAGCGGATTTTGCGTTGGGCACAAAATCACCCCGAGGTCCATACTGTTGGACCTGGAGTTGGGCTCGCTACACCCAGATAGATCTACCGCTTACGTCCCTCGGTCCTACAATGAGGATTAATGGCCTCCAGTTCCCGCCTACCCACTCACATGAGTAACCCTCCTTACGCTAACCATACCATGTATAAAGTACTCGTAATCATAGTAACATGTATTTCACCCCCGCAGTTTAGAAAACTAAAAACAGTTAAGAGAAAAGGGGGACATGAACTCACAGTGGTGCGTCTGTACCAAGTATGTCTCCTGATCAAGCAGCTGTGTGACGACCTACACGTACTAATTCTATTAGACGGACGGCCGTGCCTTAGCTTTATGGTTTAAGTTTTTGGGAAATAGTTAGACAACTATTTCGTGTTTACATTTAGTAAATACTTGGTAATCATTTTCCTTCCCAAGGATGGGGGATTTAATACATGTGTGTTCGAAATATATTATTAAGTCTCACTTAAAATATATTTTATTTCTAACTCCAAAATATAAATATTCTTCTCAAAAATATTATATTTTCTATTACATAAATTTTCCCAAAATAATACCTTGACAAAAATACGCGTTAAGTCATATTTTCTTAAAATGTGTAAGTTATGTTTTAATGATCGAGTGGTAATAATAATTACCGGTGTAACTTATATATTTATCGTAGAGACGTTCGTATTATTTTGGATCTATTAACATTCGATAGTATTATTTTTACCCTAAAAATAATACTAGTATTTTCACAAAATAATCATAAGCACATATCAAGTGACTTTATGAAAAATATATACTAAATATATATTTACCAAGTTTTATTTTGTGAAATTCCACCTCCGATGTTTTGTAAATAAAGTCGTGGCGAAATCTATAATTTGAAAACAAGTCGAAAAGTATTTCTAACACTTATAGTGAAAATATTTCTAAGTGTTAGGTTTTTGGAAAAATTTCGCCAGAGTTTCCCCTGTAACTGGAGGTGGCCACGCTTTTAAGCGTATCATTTTCTTTTATAAATCAAACCAACATTCTTTTCATTCAATCAAAACAATGTCCAAAACAACAAACTAGTAAATAAATATGTATATCGCATAAATTACATGAACTTGCGTTTTATCCAAGAATATAAAGTAAATTCCATTACTTTTAGTGGATCTTTATATAAATCAATCCGGTTTCGTAAAAACCCCGTTTTTAAAGAAATTCCATCTTTACAACTTCTTATCAATTTTTACAAAGATAGTTATTTTGTCGAAACTTAGTGCTACACAAGTGTTTACACACTTGTGTGTTCTAAAAATCATTCTTGCTCATGTAAAATCCATTTTTAGAAAAAATATGGTTTCTTCGACACTCGGTCCTTTGAAAATACCGCTTGTAGATCCGTAGATCTACTAGTTTTAAACACTATTTCGTAAGTAAAATCATTTTTACACAAGTTCAAGTTTGATGTGTGGTAGAGTTTCATCACTTAACCCTTGTTACACTTAAACAAGCTTTATGTCATAATCCATGATCATGACCAATCCGGGTTAAACGATGATCCGAGCTACCACAACATAGATCGGGCCTAAATAACCACACAAATCAAATACTACAAGATTTACACAACATTCAAGCTTTTAACCACCATTACTAGCATTTTTAGTAGACTTTTATGTATCAACTTGTATGTTTACGAGTTTTAGCCGTTACATAACATTTTAACCACTTCAAAATAGTTTGAGAGTGTGATTCAAGCAACTTACTACTAGCTCGAGGCTAGGGAAGAATCTAGACGCAAAATGAGTGGATAAAAGCAATAGAGTGAGGTCCTTCGCCTTCCGATTGCACCAAGCTTCCTTGTAGGTGATCCTTAACACTTGTGTGATCTTGGAATAGCTTGAACAAAAATTGAAAAATTGATGGATGTTGAAGGGGGTTCGGCCGAGAGCTTCTTGAGAGAGAGAGAGAGAGAGTTGTGTTGTGATGTGTTGAGATGGAAATGATTAGTGTGCTAAGTGTTGATCTTATAGACATTTCATATGATCTTTAACCAATGGTTTATGTGTCTATTAGATATTAGACACTAATGAATTAAATAATCACAAAAGTACAAGGGGTTCCCCCTTGGGGACCGAATTCGTTGGATGGGGGGGGGGGGTACTAGTTCGATTTCAACCAAACATTAAGTATTAGTTAGTTAAGTGTGGAGGTTAACTCGGTTACTAGTGTGTAGTAAGTTGTGACAGGTGTTAGGGTATTAGGGACCCTAACTGGCTCAGAAAAAGAAAAACAGTGTTGATGACAATATTTTTATGTTACGGGTAAAGTCCGGTTGTTCGGTTGGATAGAGATCCGTTAAAGTGCTTAACAAAGCTTTAAAGTGTCGTTATTATTATTTTTAGTGACACAACTTATTCCTCCAAAGTGTCGGGAATATTTTCCTCATGTTTTGGCACTTTATTAGTTAGCCAAATGCTGAATTTTAATTAAAGTGCTGAATTTTGTACTTAGAGTACGTTTTAGGCACATCCGGTCACTGTAATTTATTCCTAGTGACGCAGTCCTACAACCCTTATATCCCTACACTCACCACTAGTGTAGCAAACTATCTCAGGCTCTTACAGGCCTTAGAGACAGTACCTGCCTGGTGCTAGTTATGATAGCACGTTTAATAGGTTATCCGTTCATTATGCTACTGTGCTTTTGGTGCATCAAGGTTGTCACAAAGGTGCAGTAAGCAAAACATGGAGTGACAGCAAGTAAAGTATGATGCAAGTAAGTACATGTATCAGTATTCAAGTAGCGGTTTATCCACAAGTTCAAGCAAGCACAGTAATTAAGCAGTAATTAATTATTAATTAAGTCGTACGGATACCTGGTTTAGTGAGGGTTGTCACATTTACGATTTGATTCTAGTTCGATTTCAAGCTTTAAATCTCTTTCTGGAAAGTTATACGCAAACTGATGCACGAACGTAATCATTTTAACGCGAAAAACACTCTGAAATATTGAAATAGGCTTAACATACCTTAAATAACCTAAACATAACATAGAAATAAGTTTTAGGAGGTTTGGTGTGTCGAAAACAAGTTTATTCGATCGCAGGGACTATTTGCGTCAAACTACGAAAGTATGCCGATTTGAAAAGTAATGAACATTCCGGAACTTGAGCATAAGCTAAACATACCCTAAATATCCTTTACATAGCGTAGAAATAGGCTTTGAGGGGTTCGTTATGCGAAAATACGCTTATTTGATCAATAGGGACTAAAAGCATCAAAAAGTGCATAAATTTACATTTACGCACATATCTTACGTTCTGAACATATTCGGACATCCAAAAATTTTTGTGATCATTAAAATATTTCATTTTAGTGATTGGAATGCAAACATACCATTCGTCGCGTAATTTGGATCGCTTTCACGTCCGTTTATTTTTGTGATAATTAACCGAATAACGCAACCGTACGACCAAACGAACCGACATCTGAGATGTTTTCAAGCATATTTTATGTTCCCTATGCTTTAACTTCGTTGTAGAGCCTTGAAATGGGGTTAACGGGGCTTAAAAACATCAAATCCAAAGTTTTAAGCTTGCAGGGACTAAAATTGACATTCTGTCATACATACCTCGCGGGGCGCGTAAGCCATAGCTGGCTTCTACGCGGGGCGCGACCGACTTGCAGGTCAGAAACATTGAATATGGCCACAACAGCTATTTTCATGCATTTCTACCATGGTTTTGGGATACTATTTGCTTGTTTTTGAGTTCCCCTTGTATTGTAATTTATGGGTAACATGTGTATGGTTAAGATCAAGCTTTGATTCTTGCAAAAACACTTGTAATCATCCTAAGAACTCAAGACTTCCTATAAATACCCACCAAGTTTGCATTTGTTCCTTGCTCAAATTGATTTAATCTGCTCTAAGTTGAAGCTAAGGCTTCATACCTGAGTATTTTAGATCAATTCTTCCTAGCTTGGACCCTTTGTAAGCTTCTTTCATGCTTGTTTATGCTTTTCAAGCATGAAAGTCAAACAGTGTTTGACTTTCTGCTTTGACCATGAATTGGTCAAGTTAAAGTTCAATCGAACTTTGCAACGTGAGCGTAATCACGATGGTTATAGTCCCTTGTGACTATACCTACTGATTACCACGTTTATTAGTCGAAGTGACGAGTCAAAGTTTCGGTCAAAATACGTATTTATGCGTGTTTTGCAACGAAGCTATTTTCGGATATCAAAACACTTTGTTTTGATATCAAACCTGTCTTCTAACTTAGTTAAACATGTTTTAACATGTTTAACTCGTCACTTTTAGTCTAGTGCTTGTATAGGGTCGTAAGTCAAGCGGTCCTGACAACCGCTTAGACTTTCGAACCCGACCCGTTTGGTCGATCATTAGGATCCAACCAAGCATATTTTGTGACCATAGTTTTATAGGGAATAACCTTCCGAGGTTATACCTTATGGTCACTTAGTTTGATTAGTTGTATGATAGGTAGTTTATATGCCTTAGGAAAATGACCAAAATACCCTTTTCATGCATAATTTGAATTTAAGCATATGTAACCTAATTCTTGTCACTTAAACTGATTATGCAACATATTTAAACATGTTAGGGCATATAATACTTGTCATAGGAATAGTTAGGCGTCTCGAACGCGCATCCGCGTGAACGACGCGTTAAAGTAGCATAAGCTAGCTTAATGGGTCATAACGGGTCGTAAGCACTTAGGATAGGTTCTGATTTAGAATGTAGGCTTTGTTAAACCATATCACATGAGTTCCAATACTCATTTGGTTTACGAAACCTCATTCTACCCGATCTCCCGATTTAGGTGTCGATTTATTAACCTAGCGATCCGATTACTAGGTGCTACTTGAATTCCTTGGTTTACCCGAGCATTGATAGTTCATTAAATCAAGGATACTTTGCACTTCAATGTGAGTACATAGTTCCCCTATTTTACTGTTTTCGATTGTTTTGGGGTGATTCATATGTGTTAAACGATTTCGATGCTTTCAACGATGATTTCAAAAACGAACACTATGGTTTATATTAAATATAACGATTTCGATAATGTGAACAAACTTGTTGGGACGTAATTTCATAACAAATGACATTCATTAGCTTTGGCCAAGCCGACCATTAGTATGTTATGGTACCATAGGATCTGACAAATCCCGTTATCAAACTATCACCATGGTTATGTGTGGGGATATGTGGGTAACGACAAAACCTGATGATTGTTAAGTTACCCTTTGGTGGTCTGTTAATACGAGTTGAACAATGGACGAGTTATGGAGGTTTGAATGTATTCCACGAGATGACCAAAAGTAGTTTTCACAATTAAAAAGAGAACGATTTGAGCGATTGAACGATTTTGAACGATTGAACGATTGAACAATTTTGAACGACTGAACGATTGAAACGATTGAACGATTTGAATGATTTAAACAAGATAAACGAATTGAACGAACGATGTGTTTTTGGTATATGATTAGATAACGGGACAGGTTTAATGTGATAAAAGCATGGTAGATACGCCGCTGGTACTTTTTATATATAAGTGCTTTTATGATATTACATTCCGTGGCGTTATTTAGTTCACTTGGACGAACAATTTTTAAACGATGACACGCAACGATGTTACTAAATGATATAAACCATACGAGTTATTTTACGAGAACGATTTACGATTTGGTTTACTTAAACAAATGTTTTGGGTTAAGATTCATGGCAACAAGATTTTATAAACTATAACCAACTTAGTTTGAGCTGGTTATTCATATTGCAATACTAAACTCTTTTCAAAACAAAGTTTTCAATTATCGACTCTTGTAGTCAAATGAGGTATTGCAACATGTAAACGAGCCATGAATCCGACACTCTCACAAAACCTATGTGCGTATGTTTCAGGTGGTGATTGATGACGTTGACTGTGACTAGGATGCATGCTCACTTAGGATCTGACGAGGCCTTAGTGACTTAATAACAATAATAGACGATGTGGTTGTGTTTTATCCTTAATTTCAAGTCAATGTAAATGTATAATAACTAAATAAAACGAAACTTTTTGATCCATGTGTTGTGAAACAATAATTCTGTCGCTCCACTCCCCGACGTTTCCACCGCGGTTTGTTGTTTTACGCGGTCGGGGTGTGACACAGGAAGGATAAACTTTTCCGGAAAGGCGATAAGAAACCATCAGACAAGACTACATAAGAAAAACCAAAGGATAACAAGAATAAGTCCTCCAAGAAGTCAAAGAAGTGTAAGGCTTCACATAACTTCGTTGTAGTTGCTCAGAACAATCAAGTTACCCCCAACCAACTAGCACAGCCTCGTACTAGGAAAACCTACGCTAGCACTGCACCCCTGTGCAACAAATGCAACCGTCATCATCTGAATCAAACACCATGTCACAAATGTACCCACTATGGACGATTGGGACATTTGGTCAATGCATGGCGGTTTGCTACCCAAAACCAAACTATTGCAAATCATGCTGCTGCTCAAGCACCATATCCACCTGGATCGTGCTACAACTGTGGTGATCTTACTCACTATCGGAACAATTGCCCAAGACTTGTTAATGCAAATCCAGCATGTGGACGAGTATTTAACATAAACACGGCAAATGGAAATGACAATGCAATAGTGAACAATTAAACTTTTATATTTTCCTTGTTGTTATCTATGGCATGTGAAACATTTCAGTTGGTATATAAATAAATTTGTTATTTCAATTTTATTTACAAAACCAATGCGATTTGTGTATGTGTGACATACCCCTACAATACCGACACCAAGGAACCATATTCCTTGTAAATCAAACTACTCTTGTAGTTTCATCCATGATCGCTCATGATCACCACACAAATCCTAAGTACTCGTTTCTTCTAAGAAACAAAGTACAAGTTACAATTTACAAACTCTTAAACTGATACTAGAAGTACCACTTCAAATCCTTGATTAGATATCTAAAGGTACTTTCATAAGTCAATAATTGGTCTTATGCTATATGTCTATGTGCACGTCAATACATTCTGGTTTTTCATAACATTATACAAGAGCATTTTTGCTTTGTGTGTTGACTTAAGATGCCTAGCACATTGATCTCCAGGATCCTTTTGCTTCATATGCTGACTTAGCATATCTAGCACCTTGATTTCATGAATACTTTACTTCGTATGTTGACTTAGCATACCTAGTACATGGATTTCAAAACATTTTCGCCACACAAATTCCAAATCCTTATAGGATCTTCCTATCTTCATAGTTAGATCCTTGTGGATGATTAAAGCGCAAAAATCAAAGTCCTTAATTGGATTCTTTGTGTGTTTTAATACATATGTTACGATTCAATGAGACCAAACCAAATCCTTATAAGATCTTCATATCTTCATAGTTAGATTCTTGAGCATGTTTAAAGTACCAATTGAACCCCTTGATTGGATTCCTGGTGTACTTTAAATACGTATGTATGAATTGATGACAAGGTGATAACAAGTTGATGGCCAAGTTGACGATTATGTGAGTGTGTGATAATGTATATGTGTTTAGTTGATTCAAATGCTCGCCATCCAAATCCTTGTAGAATCTTCCGTATTTTCATATATCAGATTCTAAGAAGGATATCCAAAGTACTATTTTAAATCCTTAAGGGGCTTTTCTATGCAAATAGTCAGACCCTTGGATTCCAAAGTGCTATTCCAAAACTATTATTTGATTTAAAGTTAAAGAGACCCTTTGGTGGTCTATTTAAAGAGATCGTACGTTGATTTAGTTAAAGAGATCATGTGTTGATCTAGTTAAAGAGACCCCTTGGTGGTCTAGTCAAGTCATTACATGTTTGTTCGATTAATTTTTCCCCTACACATTATAAAATGAACTGTGCGGACTGTGCAAGGAATTACATAATTATGGATGCATACATAATTATGGAATTCAGTGCACAAAAACCACAGCAAGTTTTGTCATGTGGTAACACCTATAGTGATAAGAATAACGAAACGGGAACAATGTAAAAAAGGCATGGTGGATACGCCGCTGGTACTTCCTATATATAAATGTTCCTTATTACATTGTAAGCATAGCGTTATTTAAGTTGCTAGAAGTCTTAGACCTTGACCAATGTTGTTTTATCTTACACTCTCCGACTCCAATTTCAAACACACACACAATTTTCCTATAATAGTCTTCATAGGAAACATTCTCCCATTTGTTGTTCAAAACTCCAAATTTCACACACTCTTCATATTTTGTTACAACAAGGACGTCACTTTGACATTAACATGGCGCTCTTGAGTTTCACTATAATCATACATCTATTATTTGGAGTGTAGGTTAAATCTTCGGATCTGAACTCATCCTTATAAACAACAGAAAAGTACAATTAACAAATTCACTGGAAATCCAAACGTGGCCCAGAGTTTTACTTAGGTAACGGAGGATTTATTTGAAAACGAACCATCCACAACTGTCTTCACAAGTTTCCTCTAAATTAATTTTCGGGACGGAATTTCCTAAAGTAGGGGAGACTTTGACATTTGTGCCATTATGATCATCATACAAATACGAATCCAATGAAATCTTGTGTTTCATTCTCGGGATTTGTATAATTATATGTGACAATTACACATATCAAATTTCGTATGATTTTGAACTCTCGAGAAGCTTTTCTGGAAGTTTAAATGACACATACACTCTGGAATAGGGACATAAGCTAAACATACCCTAAATATCCTTTAAATAACTTAGAAATAAGTTTTGAATGGTTTGGTTTGTCAAAAACAAGTTTATTCGATCATAGGGACTATTTGCGACAAACTGCAAAAGTATGCCAATTCACGTAGCAACGTACATTCCGGAATAAGTTCATAAGCTAAACATACCTTAAATACCCTTTACATAGCTTAGAAATAAGTTTTAAGGGGTACGGTATGAGAAAATATGCTTATTTGATCAACAGGGACTAAAAGCGTCAAAACTACAAAAGTATGCAAATGCGTGCATAACTTGCATTCTAACTATATCCGGACATCCAAAAATTTTTGTAATCACTAAAATATTGTATTTTAGTGATGGGAATGCAAAAATACCATTCATCGCGTAATTTGGATCGTTTTCGCGTCCGTTCGAGTTTCGTGGTAATTAATCGAAAAACGCGATCGTACGACCAAACAAACCAACATCCACAATATTTCCAAGCATATTTCAAGTCCCCTATGCTTTAACATCCTTTTAGAGCCTTAAAATTTGGTTAACGGGAGTTAAACGTGTCGAAAAACAAGTTCCAGGGCTACAGGGACCTGTTTTGTCAAATTTTGAAAGTTCTGGAGTGCCATAGCTCGCGAGCCGCGACAGCCTGAGCTGTATCTATCACGGGGCGTGAGAGCCTCATCTGGCAGAAACTTTCTGAACATCTTCCAAGCTGTTTGCAGCTGGTTTCCTTTGATTGTTTTCAATCTTGTGGGCCATTTTAAGTAACCTCCAAGGCTTCTGACCTAGTTCTAACACTTGTAAGGCCATGATCTTTTCTTGGGCATCACACAAACCACATGTCATGATCCTAATCTTCAAGAACTACTATAAATAAAACTGTACTTTGCTTCATTCTTTGCTCATTTCCATTTCTCTTCTCTACAAACTCTAAGTAGAGGCTACCACATTGTTGGAGGCCTCTAACCTGAGATTTTCTAGTCATATTTCCATCCAAGAACACTTGTAAGCGTTCCTCCTTGGCTTGTTTATTTATTTCAAGCTAAAAGTCAAATAGTGTTTGACTTTCAGCTTTGATCATGAATTGGTCAAGACAAAGTTCGTTTGAACTTTGCAACGTGAGCATAATAACGATGGTTATAGTCCCTTGTGACTATACCTATTGATTACCACGTTGACTAGTCGAAGTGACGAGTCAAAGTTTCGGTCAAAATGCACGATTATGTGCATTTTGCGACGAAACTATTTTTGGGTAGCAAAACACTTTGTTTTGATACCAAATCAGTTTTCTAACTTAGTTAAACATGTTTTAACATGTTTAACTTGTCACTTTTAGTTTAGTGCTTATTTAGGGTCGTAAGTCAAGCAGTCTCGACAACCGCTTAGACTTTCAAACCCGACCCGTTTGGTAGATCTTTAGGATCCGACCAAACACATTAGGTGGCCATAGTTGTATAGGGAATAACCTTCTGAGGTTATACCTTATGGTCACTTCGTTTAATTAGTTGTATAATAGGTAGTTTATATGCCTTAGGAAAATGACCAAAATACCCTTTTTGCGTATAAATTCAATTTAAGCATATGCACCCAAAATTTTGACACTTAACCTGATTGTGCAACATTATTATACATGTTTAGGCATATAAGACCAATCATAGGACTAGTTAGACCATCCGAACGCGCATTTGCGCAAATGAGACGTTAAAGTAGCATAAACTTCCTTAACGGGTCATAACGGGTCAAACACACTTAGGATTCATTCCAAATCAAAATGTAGACTCTGTTAAACCATTTCATATGAGTTCCAACACTCATTTAGTTTATAAGACATAATTCTATCTGATTCCTCCGATTATGTACCGATGCTATGACATAGTTACCCGATGTTAGGACACATTAGGACACATTTGAAGCTGTGTTATCTCACTTGATTCAAGGACTCTTTGCAATCCCAAGTGAGTACTTAGACCCCTCTTTTTCTAAATGTTTTAAGGTGATTATGTGAGTATATAGTCCCCTCTTTTACGTTTTGCAAATTTTTTGGGGTGATTCATATGTGCATATTCACTACTTTCATGATTTCAAGCTATATGTTTTTCAGATGCATAGTACTTATCCTTTGACAAATTGAAACTGTTATCTATCGCTTAAATACTGATTTTCAAAGTTTGTAAGACTGTTTGTTGGTGCGTGTTTTACTTATACATTCATTAAAAATGATAAAGCCGATTGGTAGTACGATATAGCACTATAGGTTGACACCCCATTCCTGTTGTATGGAATGTCAGAAACCAAAGTTTAAACCAAATAGATTTTTGCCTTCATGGTAAGTCTATAGTCACCAAAGTGTAGTTTAATACACTAAGGTTTGAATGTATTGCCAAACAACCACAATGTGCTTTTACAAATGTTTTCCAATTAAGCCATAAAAACTTATCTTATGTTATTACCAAAAACCAAAGAATAGTTTGATAAGCTATTGTTTACTAAAGTATAGTTTGATATATGGCCAAATCACGATTAAGGTATATTTCGATATACTACCAAAGCATATATTGATATGCTACCAACGTGATACTGTTTTACTAAAGTATAGTTTGATATACTACCAAATCACAATTTAAGTATATTTTGATATACTTCTAAAGCATAGGTTTATATGCTCCCAATGTGATATTGCTTACCAAAGCATAGTTTGATATGCTATCTTCAAAACCAAAGTATAGTTTGATTTACTACCGACTCTGTTATCTCCTAAATCAAAGTATATTTTGATATACTACCAAAGCATAGTTTGATATGCTATTTTCAAACCAAAGCATAGTTTGATATGTTATTTTCAAATCCAAAGCATAGTTTGATATACTACCGATTATGTTATTTCTAAAACCAAAGCACAGTTTAATATGCTATTTTCAAACCAAAGTATAATTTGATATACTACCTATGCTTTCAATCCTAAACCAAAGTATATTGTTGATATACTACCAAATCTATTAATTTCAAAACTAAAGTATATTTTGTATATACTACAAACCTTTTTATCAAAACAAAGCATTTTCGATACAGAACTTTTTACAAGGATTCATGGCTATTTTTATAAACATATAATCTTTTCTTATTTTATCCAAAGCCATGAATCTAATTCACAAAACCTATGTTACTCACAGGCATTTTTATGCTGATGTTTTATTTTCACATATATTTCAGTTTCTATTATGTGACGATTGTTGAAGCATGCTACACGTAGGACGGACTCGTGCCTTAGTGACTTTAAAACTTGGAAAGACAATTGTTTGTGTTTATCTGACTTGTACTAAAACAATGGGTCCATTAATGTTATAAAAAAAAATATTAATTACCTTGTGTTGTGAAACAATGATTCTGTGACATGACTCCCCGACGTTTCTGCCGCGGTTTGTTGCATTACGCGGTTCGAGTGTTACAGCGTAGTGTTTCGTGTTTTTAAAATACGAACCCAACTTTAAAGAAAACTCGAATGCTTTAACTTATTTACTTAAAATACATTATATTTATTTTGTATAATTGTTTTTAGGCTTGACTTATGGTACAATGCATGTTTGGTTGTTTCCGTGTGTGTTAAAATCAAAGACGTTTCTTTAATCGGAAACTGTCTGGTCTAACGTGCCACAACCTGCCAGGACATAAAATCTTATGTTAATGTCTAAGTATTATGTCTAAGTAATTCCATACCCTTAGACTCGTCTACGGAACTTTCATTCATATCAAAATCGTTATTGTTCGGTTTGTACACTATAAAATGAAAATATCTCGTTTAACTTGTCTTCAGCACCTGGGGCATCAATAATGCATTTTTGGCTATTATTGTTCGTATGTTACATATAATGTACTTGGTTTTGTCCTTCGTGACTGTGTACCTACTCGGTAATCGCTGAATGCTGAAAAGCATAAAAACCGGTCAGTTTGTGAACCTTCACAACTTACTGAAAAAGTCAAGGTGATTGTGTTTTTCATTTTCCTAAGATTTAAACTTGTTTTATTTCTTTATTTTGTTTAAGCATTGGACATCCTCTGCGTATACTAAAGTATCGAACTGGATGTTAGTGCCTGAACGTTTCTTCTTTTTTTTACTTGGTGTTTCGTTTAAATCTTGGATCACCTCTGCGTATATGAGAATATCGAACTGGTGGTTAAGATCTAAACAATTTCAACTTGTTTTTATTTCTTATTTTGTTTAAACATTGGGCTTTCTCTGCACATCGAAAGACCGACCTGATTGTTAATGTTTAAACATTCTGCATTATTTTTACACATATCACAATTAATGAAAGTTTAAAGGCACTATTTGAGTCAGTGTATTACATGATGAGGGGATATGCTGAGATCGTAGAGAACTTAGTGCAAATTAATGTACCTTAACGTATCGGTAAGCATTACAGAAGTTTTTAGTTTGAGTTTAAGTGGACAACAATATCGACAATCCATGTGAATTGTTTAAATTGGGTGTTTCATAAAGATCAACGGTGCAGCTGGTTTGTCTCAGTAAACTGATATGATCCTCTAGCACGTTTTCTCACAAAAATATAAACTATAATTGTTACATTTCAGTATGTTACATTTCTACATTCAATATACAAAATCCAAAAAGATTTTCTTTCAAAATCTTCTATGGAAACCTGATAATGTTGAATGTGAGCCGGACCAATGAGACTGTTAAGATACTGTTTGTGAGTGGATACGTGTGTTAGTTCTTAAACGTCAAATCTTAGAGATTCGGAGCATCATTAAGGGGGAGACTTCGGTTTCACTTGAAGATGTTATCCAAAGTAGTTCAAGACTAAAACTCACAGATTTCTAGCTATGTCCAAGGGGGAGATTGTTAGTTCACTATTCGTGTGGCCATAGATAGAAATCTAATGGAACTAGTTATGTCAAATGTCTTGAGTCTGTATATACTGGACAGAGGTTTCGCTAGGTGGTGTTAGAATAAGATAGGATTAAGTACGACACAATACGAGGAGAGTGGGCATGATGACATCACAATCTTGCAACATCATTACATCATCATTATTGACATCATAAGACAACTTGTACGTATAAGAGAAGCATGCATGGAATTCAATTTTAGAAGTTTAAGTTCATACGATCTTGAATGTTAACTTCGTACGAATTACATTATCAACTTCGTACGAAGTTGGATCAAAGGTGACTGTAAATATCATTCATTCAGCTTCATACAAGGAGATAAGAACAACTTCGCACAAGTTCAAGACTCATCAAGTTCAAGCATAGATTAGGAGAATTTGTGTCGTATAGTGTCGAAACTCTGTCCGGTTGTCACTATAACATAATAAAACCGTTGTTGTTTACATTCTCGTGCACGATTACAGTTTGGTTTAATGGATTCCGCACGTTAAACCGGATTAAACACAGATCTTGTGTTCTTCGGTGAACCAATCCTGCTCTCACACACCTTTCTCCCATATTTTTCTTCCCCAATCACCTTTAAACCTCATTAAACTCTAAACCCTAATCTTCCATTAAATAAGCAAGCTTCCTACAACCCATTTTAACTTTCCCAACTCCTCTACACTCTCAAAATACTCTTAAATTTGTTGCAAACACAAGAATAAGGCAAAAAACTCTAAGTCTTAAGGTGAGTTCAAACTCACCTTTTTACACGATTTCTTTGCCTCTTCTTCCTCTTGAAAGTTGGAACACCTCTAGGAGTGTTTTCACAAGTTTACTATGGTAAACTATGTTGGATCGGTTCCGTGACCCTAAACAGTCAGTAAAGGTAGTTCATCATTGTTTACAGAGGCGGAATCAAAGTAAACAAAGTCACAACAGCTTGTTTCCTCTTAATCTCTTCTCTATTACTGATTATGAGTCTTTTACAATGATTCTGATGAAATTTTGGCAGCACCTCGACTCTTACATACAATCTGGTCCGTTTCAAATGAACATGCACAACACCTATATATAGACTAAACCTATTCCGTTTGAAAGTGGCACAGCCATGTTCAAACGGACAGCCATGTTCAAACGGATGGACCTGTTCAAACGGACTCACTACCTAAAACATGACCAAACTCTAATTCAATCACTGTTGTGCACTCATTTAACCTATCTAGACATAAGACTCGATAAGACGTAGTCAGCAGACATTCAGTGCACCAACAGACTCCCCCTTGGATGTTGACGAAGTCTTCGGCGTCGAGTCTTTAGTCTTTGTCTCTTTCCAAATTTTCTTGTCATTGTAAAAACTCTCTCTTCACAGGTTCAGAAACTCAACCTAGCTTCATCTTCAATCTCCCCTTTACCTGTTGATCCAGAACTCTAACTCCCCCTTTCGCAGACTCCTCCTCTTGGAATGCTGGGACTTGAAATTCTGGTTCAAACTTTGACATTTTGTGCCATGAAGTTCTAGATTGTCACCTGCACATCCTCTACCACAACATAAGTTTCACACATTTATAACATTTAGATTTAAGAAACTTACTGGTAGAAATCATACATTCATCAATCTGTATAGTTTCATCAAGTTCAAGTAAATGTCCTTGATTAACTAAACATACAATCTTTCAAAAACATTTGTATATAACATTCAAAGTTTTTCAACAAACTTTCCCAATCCAATTCATCATGTTTAGCACTTAGAATTTTGAAAATCCGCTTCCCAACATCAGTTGTCGAAAATCTTTTTGTATTTTTCAAAATTTAAAACTAAACACAATATTTTTGGATTTTTGAATTTCAAGGAAATGTAGTAAAGAAATATCTACAAACAATATTTTTGTGAGTTTGTGTAAGAGGATCATATCAGTTCATGAGACCAATCACAAGCACCGTTAAGCTTTAATCATTTTAAGTTCTAAACGATTCACATAGATTGTTAGTATAGTGGTCCACTTAAATTTTCACACAAAGTTCAACATCTTCGAGATACGAGTTTAATGTCTTAGATACTTAAACTTAATCGCGTGTCCCACCCCAGAATATACTCCCGTATCCAGATCCCAATATTCAGTCTTACAGGTGAGTATAACACAAATGATATCTGTAAGGGGAATAAATTATGAAGAATCATGAGAGCTCAGGTCAGAACTATCGTTCAGCAGAGAGATCATGACTCAACTTTTGGGTGTGTCCCCTTTAGAGGATCTTTTTTACAACAGCATTGCTAAGCAATTTTATTGTCTTATCATTTATGCTGAGGGTGATGCTATGTTTCAAGCATTGCGGAAAGTATTATTCGAGGACTAGGTCAGAACTTCCATTCAGCAGAAGTCCCGGAATAATACCCCAGATATCACTGAGTATAAAGACCTAGTATATCAGAAAAAGGAATCTTTCAAACAAGATTTCGGGGGTTACCCATATATCCGAGAGATGTTACCCACGATATAAGCAAGTTTGAATTTAGGTTTATATCTCGTCACAATCTACTAAATGTGCAAAAACCTACTGGCATATCATCAGTGAGACCGTTTATCACTTTTGACATTACATTTCTTTAGCATGCTGTGATAGTCCACTGATTTACTATCATTTCCTCTTTTTCACAACAAAACTCATTTTTGCTTTTTCAAATTTTCTAATTTTTTTTAAAATTTTTCTCCCCCTAAAATCAAAATATGTTTCAATTTTGATTTTCTGAGAAAATTAGAAAACAAACTGTACAAGGTAAAGTGACAAACTGATATCAAATCGCTTCAATTCGCCATTCACTTGGCATAAACAATCAGAACTCCCCCTGACAACAAACTATTTTCCCATTATGATTTCAAAACACTTAAGTTTGTTTTAATAAAAAAATGGTTTTTCCGGAAAATTAGTTTTGTTTGTCTTTTCACAAACTTGGGGTTCTTTTCATCATATTGTTCTTCTTTAACCACTTGTCGGAAAAAATAAATCAAGTACAACTTAATGTCCTTGATTAATCTTTTGTAATTCGAAATATCACAGTTACCAACTTGTGAATTTCTCAAGAAAGATGCCGATACCTGTTCCACACTTACCAATCTGGGAACTCCGGCAAGTCAGGATTTTACTTGAACAGATTCACCTAAGCCTGACCAGCCTTGGGTTTGACAGTTTTTACCTCAACAGATGGCTCTTCTGGTTTTGACGAACCATAATCATTGCCTGAATGTGGCTTGTCTGACTTTGAAGAGTTAGATTCATTGCCAACACGTGGCTCCTTTGTTTCCGAAGAAACAAATTCCTTGCTAGAAGATGGCTCTTTTGTTTTCTCAGAAACAAATTCATTGCCATTTTCTATTGGAACACAATGCTTACAATTTTTAAGCTTTCCAAACTTGTCAATCTGTGATGTACAAATTCTTTCACAGTCTTTTTCATACTTAAAAACTTTGATAAAAGCTTTTTCTGAAAAATTAAATTTCTTTGATTTTTCATTGGTTAGATTAGTTAATTTTTCTTTCTTTATCACCCCTTTTGTCCTCAGATTTGCATCTGATGAATTCGTTTTGCTTGACTGATCCTTGTTAGTTGAGCAAATCGATTCTTTTGAACTTTTTTTCGGATTATCAGTTGTACTAGAGGACAAAATCCTTTCTAAATACTTTCTTTCTTTCTTTCTTTTCTCCGAAGACAAAATCTTTTCTAGATACTTTATCGCTTTCTTTCTCAGTCTATCTTTCTGCCCTGGTTATAATTTCACTTTCTGTTCTTTGGGCTTTTCTTCAATTTCGACTGAATTCTTCACCATTTTCCGAGATTCAACCCTCGATCTTCCCTCTGATCTCATTGGGCAATCTCTTGCAATATGGCCTATGATTTGGCATTCAAAGAACCTTCTCGTTTCAAATCTTTGACTTTGGCAGTTAACAGAAATGTGTCCTCTAACACCACAAGCGTAACACACTCTGTTATCATACCTCTCACTACTTTCATACCACACACCGTCTTCATACAACACACTTAGATCAAAGCATTGATTTGCCTTGTGGTACTCATGTCTCCTCTTGTATCCTTGATTTGGCATTTGAGCAATGTGGTCAAACCTGCACCACTGATTACCAACTATTTGTGAGTTTTGATTTTTAAATTTTTGTGGTTTGTTATAATGATTGGATGACTAAACTGATGAGCTTTTATTTTCATTTTTAAAATTTTTCAAATTTTTAACTTTTTGTTTCTGTTCTACAATCTTCTTAACAGGTTTTTGCTTTGAGCATTCACCTATTTCAGTAGACTGCAAAACAGTATTTTGAAATTTTTCTTGTAATTCTAAAAATATTTTTCTTTTCTTTTCTTTTTCTTTTTCATCATCAGCTTTGTCATCGCAATCTTCAATTTTGACTTTGTCAAAATTTGTGACATTGTCACTTATTGGAACAGAATTGATCGGTTTTGGACAAACATGTGATGTAGAATTCACAAAACCTTTCAATTTCTTTTCAAGTTCTTCAATTTTGTTCCTTGAATTCTCAGCTTCATTTTTAAGCTGAGAGATTTTCTCAAGATGAGAATTGATTGCCTTTTCATTCACAATTTTGTTCTCTTCAAGAACAAATTTTTCATTTTCAAAAACTCTTATCTGACCTTGAAATTTTGTTTCTTTTTCTTTTAAAACTTTATTTTCTAATTTTATCCAAGAAACATTTTCATTTTCAACTTTAATTTCTTCAAAATCTTTTTCCAATTTCAGTTTTTCATTTTTTAAACTTTTGTTTTCCAATGTCAAACTTTCCATATCCTTCAAGAGTTTAACATTGTCTGCTGCAGATTTTTCGCATTTTGAGCACACAACTTCACATTTTGAAGTTTCATCTCTCTTGGATTCTTCAATCTTTGACGTTACTGCAAGAAAATTTTTAACCATATCATCAGGATTCAAATCTTCATTTAAAAAACAACCTCTCTTGAAATCATATTTCATCCTACTTCTTACATCAAGACCATTTCTAATTCTTTTGATTATTTCAAGAATCACATCCAAACTTATATATTTTGAGCTTCTTTCTAATTCCTCTATCAACTCTTTCTTTTTCCTCTCAATTTCACAATTGTATATTATAAGCTCTCTGAAAAAGTCAACTGGACTAAATTTTGAGAACCTAGAATCCTTTTTTAGCTTACACAAAAATTCATCCCAATCCAAAGGTAATGCATCAGCAAATTTTGAAATCTATTCAGCATTTGTCATCTTAATCCCATACCTTTCCAACTTATCAAGCAATTCAAAATACCTTGTTTTCAAATCATCAAACTTTTCAAATTTTTTACACAAAAAGTATTCAGATCTTTTAATCCAAGCATCCTTTTTCTCATCATCTTTCCTGTATTGCCAATTCATATCAAACCATTCATTAATTCTTTCAAGTTTAGTGTCTTCCTTTTCGTCAAACATTTTGACCACAACTTCTTTGTTAAGTGACTTAAAAAAAATTATCTCAAAGTCTACAATATTTTAACTTCTCGGTATTTGCGCCTTGTAAATCACCTCGAATCACCTGCAAACAAACAAACAAATAAACAATCAGTTTAAATGGACTGAATATGTAACTGTGTGTGTTGATGAAATCAATCTAAGACTGGTGTCAAAGATTCGCGGATTCGATCCAATGTTGTTAGGGTGAAATCACTAAATGAATGATAGGATCACAAATAAACTCAATACATTAAGTCTGACATGGACCGACAATGCATTAATGATAGGATCAGACAATTATTTGACAAAACAATTCTTGTGAACTTGTGAACTTGTAAGTCTTTTGAATTAACTTTGTGAGTGGACCGCTAAATCTAATTAGTTGCTTTGTATCTTGGGCCGACAACTTGATTGGGCCGTCAAATCAACTTGTATGTTTATGATTGGACCAAGAAACACACTTAATTGACAAAGATTCACATGGGCTGCCTATTCAATCTCGTGGCCAACAACTATAATATTCAGCACAAATCTATTGGACCAACACAATATGAATTTATCAAATCAAGAACATCACGTGAACTGCTGAAACATTTTCAAACTAACCACTTTCCAAACAAAACTATCAAACTAACCACTTTCAAACGTCAACAGACACTTTCAAACGAATCACTTTCAAACGTGACTCTCAAACGAACAGTTTCAAACGAAACACTTTTAAGTGTGTTTTCAAACGATGCAACCAAGTATTTTCAAACGAGATGGCCTTTTTCAAACGAGATGGTGATGTTCAAATGAAAATATCACCACTTTCAAACGAAGTGTCAGTTTCAAACGGAAACCAGGCTTCGTTCAAACGGATGACGTCAGCATTTTACGAACAAGTTCAAATGGAATAGGTGTTTTTGATCATTTTTAGGCCGTATTTTAGTCCAATTCTTTTAAGGATTAGATAACACTCTATTTCGTTTGATATGTGAGATTTTTAGACCAATTTAACCGTGACAACTAGTTCAAATCAGAAAAGAAAGGTAGAAGTGAGAGAATCCGAAGTAATCAAACTGAATTTGGTATGAACTCCTCGTCCTGAGCTCTGATACCACTTGTTGAATTGGTTCCGTGACCCTAAACAGTCAGTAAAGGTAGTTCATCATTGTTTACAGAGGCGGAATCAAAGTAAACAAAGTCACAACAGCTTGTTTCCTCTTAATCTCTTCTCTATTACTGATTATGAGTCTTTTACAATGATTCTGATGAAATTTTGGTAGCACCTCGACTCTTACATACAATCTGGTCTGTTTCGAATTAACATGCACAACACCTATATATAGACTAAACCTATTCCATTTGAAAGTGGCACAGCCATGTTCAAACGGACAGCCATGTTCAAACGGACAGCCATGTTCAAACGGACTCACTACCTAAAACATGACCAAACTCTAATTCAATCACTGTTGTGCACTAATTTAACCTATCTAGACATAAGACTCGATAAGACGTAGTCAGCAGACATTCAGTGCACCAACAAACTAAGGTGGAACATCACCATTTTGAGGTCCAAACTTTCTGTTTTGGAAGTTATGTTTCAAACTTTTACAGAAACTTAAACTTTCTTACATGAATCTTGTGCCTAAATGTTCCTAAACCCATCCATGGTTGTGGGACTTGTTGAAGGTTGATTCTTATGAGTTTAGAGGTGCAAACACCCTTTAAAGTTTCTGTTTTGAAAAAGGTTTTAGATGACCTACAAGTGATGAAACCATCCAAGCTCACCATCTTCAATATGGTGAGACTTGTGTTTTGGTAAAGGTGTGAAATATGGAAGCCTTAGCCATCCAAACTCATTCCACCACCTCACTTGATGTTTTATCATGTGTGAAGGGATATGGTCCCAAAAACCTTGTAACAAGTACTTAGGACCATACCACAACCTTGTCTTTCAGCCCTTTTTTACCTTGCGCGGCCGCGCACTGGTCCTACAAAGAAGGCTTAAGAGGTAGATAGCAGACAACACTTGCGCGCCAAAAGGAAATCATAAATCCTTGCGCTTTCCTCCATAAACAAAGGATGAAAATCCTAAGTTAAACACTTCTGCCTAATAATATCCAGACTTGGATATTATTTACCCAATTGGTGCCACACGATAATGAGTCACACAGGATTATGGCAATAACCTTCTAGAAGGACCCAATCGTGCACCACTAAATGGTTACAACTGTCTGGACACGTGTCATCATCTCAGGCATCCCTGAAATCACGATGATAGCATGAAATTGGAGAGAAACCTCCACTTGATCACTTTCCACGTGGCGAACCCCCAGCCATAGATCTAAACAGCGATCCGTGTGCACTCACGTCGGATCGAGAAGCTTAACGGAAGGAAATGTAACCGCTTACGGGGTTAGCATCTTCCGTCAGCATTTCACCAACGAGTTATCCTGCCCAAAACTCTCGGCTATAAATATGAGAACAATTCAGGTATGAAATTCAAGTTACACACACTTCGTTAATACCTCTTCTTCTTCTTCATAAACACATACTTATTCTCACGCCGGATTCGGGTCAAGGAGAGAACCCCCCTTCTCCCCTTGATGAGGCTTACGGTGCTTTGTTTTACAGAGTTTACCAGAGAAGAAGGTCAGTTGCATCGAATCAAATGAGAGAGAACAACCCCCTTTTATGCAGATCCAAACCCCCTAGATAATTCGATTCCGGTCAATTATCTAGTGTTTCTTCATTGGCGCCCACCGAATTCTCTGTCTCATCCAATTTTCTCTCGTTTTTTGATCTACCCTGTTGATTCCATTTGCATATGGAAGAAACGTCATCTCATCGGCAAACCGGGCCTCGGCCGAATGTCGGAAACAACTTTCAGGTTGAAGGAATTCCATAGGATGCCTCAGATGACAACGAGGTGCAACCCAATCGTGTGAATGAACCCATCACTTTGGGGATACAGCCAGAAATCCTTGTTCACTCAATTCTGCCTCCAGGAGAAACTCCAATCTCATGGTACGTCAGGTCTCAAGGGGCACTAAATGCAGTATACACACAGTGGTGTGCACAGACTGCTCCTCAAACACAGTCGCGAAGGCTAGGATCTCGTGCTCATGCTTCTCAACGTGAGGGCCCGTCTCACATCGAAGACACAGAGGTATACTCCAGATCTCCGTCGAGATATGAGTATACCCAATCTGGGAGTCGTCGACGAGAGCATCGAGATGAGTCACATTCACACTGGAGAGCATCAGTTCACACTAGGTTGGGTTCTCAAAGAAATACCTACACCAATGAAGATGATCCAACCTATCGCATAGGTGACAACGTCAGTGTATTTAGTCGGTTGAACTATAACAAGTGTAAACCCCGTGCGGTTTACAACCCCGAGGCTGAACACAACTATGATTTGATTTAACGCCCTGCGGAAGCAGCGGAAAATTCAAAGTTCATCATGGAAATAGCTTTAGCTCCGCTTGAGAAAGATAAACTACCGTCCAACGTGGGTAAATTTAATGGGCTGACAGACCCTGATGACCACTTGAGGGTTTTTACAAGCGCAGGGCTAGTAGGAGGCTGGAATCTACCATTATGGTGCCATCTTTTCGTACAGACCCTTACTGGCGCTGCAAGAATCTGGTTCGATAATTTACCCATCGGGAATATCACATCATGGAAAGATCTGCGCAAGAAATTTCTGACTTGTTTCAGTCAACAACGACGATCTATCCGAGACACATCAGATGTGATGAACATTTGGCGTCATGACGACGAAAGCCTGGAGGACTTTATCACCCGATATAACAAAGAAGTACTTTATATACTTATGATTCATGACCAACCGGGTTTACCAACTAAGTTGGTAAACTTTGTGCTTTGGTGAATCATACAATGAGGTATTTCATACCCCCATGCTTGACTTACATGAATTATATGATATTATATGACGGATTATTACTATATAATATAAAATATATATTTAACCGAATTCTTGATACTAACCAATTTATGGTTAAGTGTTATGAACTTAGGCTATTCTATCTTCGTTCTAAATTCCTCATTTATGATTCTAATGGGCAAGTTAGGACCCATGAAATCACATAAAACTTAGTGTTAAAATGAGTGTTTAAGACAAGATATATTTTGCATACATATACTTTATTATACTTAAAATCCGGATCCGAATCCTTCCCAAATCCAACTACTCACACACCTCCGTTTCCCCTTGTAGGGTAACTTCAGTGTTCCAAACTCAAATGCTCATCAAACTCTCGGTTTCTAGGAACGCTTTGCAAAACCATGAGTATACATGACTCTCTTTTTACTTTTAACACTTTCGGGTGCAATACGTATATTCTATTAAACTTATGCAATCACATACTTTATGCTTAAAACACAAGTAAACAATCCGACTTACATGCTTAATACGTTATGCTAAGAATTGGTACATGCTAGAAACTTATTTGTGATATACTTTGTCATTAACTTTTATCAAGCCTCCCTTAACATATATAGCGCTATAGGATTAACGCACCGCCTGTATTCTTGAGGTCATGTTAAGTAAACAAAACGGTCTTGTCATTGCAACGATAAGATTACGCTAGCGGGAAACTTTGTGTTGACAAGTAGGATTGCATGCTAGTATTGCTTTGATTTGACAAGACTACGTTTATGCCATATGGATTCGTTTAACCATTTTTATACTTATGCTAGTAATCAAACTTGTATGCTCGCCAATACTTTATGTATTGACCTAAACTTTATTACACATCGCAGGAATTTGATGATGACGATGATGAACGGAATCTAGTAGGATTGACTTAAAACCCATTTTTTTTAAATTTAGTACTTGTTGTGTGAAAACTGTGCTCTGTAATCAATGTACAATATAAAACAATATCAATTATTAATAAAACAATGTTTTTTGGTGTTAATATGCACGTATTTGTGTTTGATGATTTTACGATTTGATTCGATTCCGATTTCAAGCTTTAAAATCGCTTTCTAGAAAGTTATACGCAAATTGGTGCGTAAACGCAGTCATTTTAACACGAAAAACACTCCATAATAGTGAAATAGGCTTTACATACCTTAAATAACCTTTACATAACTTAGAAATAAGTTTTGGATGGTTTGGTGTGTCAAAATCAAGTTTATTCGATCGCAGGGACTATTTGCATCAAACTGTGAAACTATACCGATTTGTATAGTAACGAACGTTCCGGAACTTGATCATAAGTTAAACATACCCTAAATATCCTTTACATAGCTTAGAAATAGGCTTTGAGGGGTTCGGTATGCTAAAATAAACTTATTTGATCAATAGGGACTAAAGGCGTCAAAAAGTGCATAAGTTTGCATTTTCGCGCATATCTTACATTCTGAATATATCCGGACACCCAAAAATTTATGTAATCATTAAAATATTTTATTTTAGTGATTGGCATGATACAATTCCATTCGTCGCTTAATTTGGATCGTTTTTACGTTCGTTACGACTTCCGTCGTAATTAACCGAATAACGCAACCGTACGACCAAACGAACCGACATCCGAGATGTTTTTTAGCATATTTTAAGTTCTCTATACTTTAACATCATTTTAGAGCCTTGAAATGAGTTTAACGGGGCTTAAATGTGTCAAATATGCATCAAAATACAAGTTTTTCAAGTGCAGGGACCAATTTGGACATTATGCCAAACTTGACTCTGGTGGGCCGCATAAGATGAGGAGCAATCTTACGTGGAGTGCGACAGACCTGCAGACAGAAACATTGCATCTGGTCCATTTCAGCTAATTTGATGGTTTTAAACCCCTGAATTGGATACCATCTGCTTGATTTTGCTTGTTTTTCATGTCCCCTAGGATTTGTAAACCATTTTCCCACATGGAGGGCCAAGATTGATGCCTCTTTAGCAAGAAATGATCTTGACAGTTTACCAAAAACTATATAAACCCATGCCCTCATTCTATTTTCTACACCCTTGATCTGATTAATGCCCTAGTTGAAGCCTTTGCTTCATACATGATGTTATAGATCAAGTTCTCCCTAGCTTGGACCCTTTGTAAGCTTCTTTCGTGCTTTTATTGCTATTGGATCGACGTATGACCCTAAACAGTCAAGTTGAGTAGTTCATCATCATTTACAAAGGCGGAATCAATGCAAATAATGTCAAACAGCTTGTTTCCTTTCAAATTATCTTTCTATTAACCAATCCTGAGCTTTTACACAATTCAGATGACAAACGGACAGCACCTCGGCTCAGAGAACAAGACCAGATTCCATTTGAAATGACACGGCACAACCCTATTTATAGACTTGGAGATTTCTCTTGAAGATGTCACAGTCTTGTTCAAGCGAAATCACATGTATTGATTTTGCTTGAACATGTCTATGTCACTCTCAAGCGAAATTACCTAGTTACACATGTACAAACCCTAATTTCTATCCTGTTGTGCACTCATTCATCCTATCTAGACATAAGACTCGATTAAGACGAAGTTAACAGACACTAGGTGCACCAACAGACTCCCCCTTGGATGTTGACGAAGTCTTCAGTGTCGAGTCTTTAGTCTTTGTCTCTTTCCAAATTGTCTTGACATTGTAAAAACTCTCTTTAGTCTATATTTTCAAACTTTAATCTTCACTCTCCCCGTTGAATGTTGATCCAGAATGTGAACTCCCCCTTTCGCAGACTCCCCCTCTCAATAAGCTAGGACTTGAATTCTGCTTCAAACTTTTACATTTAGTTGCCATGGGGATTCCTGTTACCTACATATACTCTACCCAAATATAAGATATATAACAAAAACAGATTCAAACCAATCTTACCATTCAATCTCAATTGATAGACTAATCAGTGTTAGAAATCCACTTAAGTATTCAGATCCAAGTTAATGACCCTGATTACTCAATTAATCTACCAAGTCCAACTTAATGACCTTGGTTGATCTGAGACAAATCACACTGACATTTAGTTCAGTTTTTTCTGAAAATTTACAAGTTTCAAGTTAATGAACTTGCTTTAACTTTTCAACTTTCACACATTTATCATGATTAAGCTCCAAACTCATCCTCCAGTCCAGAAACTTCCTGCATCTGCTTTTAGCTTTCGAATCCGAAGATCAGCTTTCCACTTTGGTTTGTCGGAAAATAAAGCAGAAGTGTAAAATCTTTTTGGATTTTTAATAAAGCTTCTAAACTAGAAATGAAATACAGAAATAAAATGCAGTAAAAGTAAACTATTTACAAACAAATTTTTGTTTGAGCGTGTTAGGGAATCATATCAGCTATTCGACAAGTCACAAGTACCGTTAAGCTTTAATTACATACCCAGAATTAAACAATTCGCTTAGATTGTCGATATACTGATCCACTTAAATTCTTACACACATTTCAATCTGTCCAGTATACGGATTAAGTATTTTAGAGACTTAAACTTATACGTGTGTCCCACCTCTTGAATATACTCCCGTATCCATATCCCAATATTCAGTCTTACAGGTGAGTATACCACAGATGATATCTGTAAGGGGTTAAATTGCGAAACCGTGAGAGCTCAGGTCAGAACTTCCGTTCAGCAGAGAGATGACGGTTCGACTTTGGGTGTGTCCCCTTTAGAGGATCTTTTTTACAACAGCATTGATTAGCAGTTTTATTGTCTTATCATTTATGCTGAGCGCGACGCTATATTTCAAGCATGCAGTAAAGTATTCTCCGGGGACTAGGCCATTGCTTCCGCAAAATCAGAAGTCCCGGGATAATACCCCAGATATCACTAAGTATAAAGACCTAGTATCTCAGAAAGAGGGATCTTTCAAACAAGATTTCAGGGGTTACCTATATATCCAAGTAGTGTTCCCCATGAAATAAGTAAGTAAAGATTTAGGTTTATATCCCGAACAAACCTACTAAATGTGTAAAAACCTATCGGCACATCATCAGTGAGACTGTTTAATGCATTTAAACTTTCCATTTCTTTAGCATACCGTAACTGTCAAGCCAATGTACTATCATTTTCCCTTTTTACACAAACTCTTTTCTGGTTTTCTATTGTTTTTGGATTTTGAAAATATCTCATGTTTTTGTATTTTTGTCATTTTTTTATTGTTTTTGTATTTTCTGAAAATATTACCCTATACCTCCCCCTAAATACCAAAACAAGTAAAAAATCGACAAACCATTGCAGATTGTTTCTCAACATCATCTACAATGTCTCCTTCATCAACGCCAAGAATCTCTTCCAACACCGATAAAAGCTTCATACCGTTCAGTTTTAGCAAATATTGAAAACGTGTTTTATCAAACGCTTTGGTATGTAAATCAGCTTTTTGCTCGTCAGTGTGGATTTTCTCAATTCGTATCAACTTCTTCTCGAAACAATCGCGAATGAAGTGATGACGAATTTCAATGTGCTTAGTTTTAGCGTGATGAACTGGATTTTAGTAATGTTAATCGCTGCCTCATTATCAACAAAGATAGGGGTGTTTAGAAATTGCAAACCGTAGTCGCGCATTTGTTGCTGGATCCACAAGATCTGAGAGCAGCAGCTGCTAGCAGATACATACTTCGCTTCACATGTGGATAAAGCCACAGAGGTCTGCTTTTTGCATTGCCAGGTGACCAATCGTGATCCAAAAAACTGGCACCCCGTTGTTGTTGATTTAGCGTTAACTTTACAGCATCCGAAATCGGAATCGGAATACCCTTCGAGCATGAAATCACCTTCTCTTAGATACCACAACCCCAATGATGGAGTTCCTTTCAGGTAGCGTAATATCCTTTTCACAATCACCATATGCGAAGCTCTCGGGTTATATTGAAATCTTGCTGCGAGGCAGGTTGGGTACATAATATCGGGTCTTGAAGCTGTCAAATACATTAACGAACCAATCATAGAACGATACATCGTTTCATCTACCTTCTCTCCGGTGAGATCAGGGTTTATCCCATGATTCGTCGCTAATGGGGTGGAAACTGGAGTAGAACCTGACATCCCGAATTTCTCCAAGATATCATGAACGTACTTCGTTTGATGTATGAAAATTCCTTTGGGTAGTTGATCAACCTGCAGTCCCAAAAAGAATTTCATCTCACCCATCGATGACATTTCAAATTTCTGCTTCATAACCTGTTCAAAATCTTTGCACATATTCTCATTTGTTGACCCAAATATGATGTCGTCCACATATATTTTAATTATCAGAAGATGTCCGTCGACCTCTTTGGTGAAGAGAGTGGCATCCACTTTTCCACGGATGAAGCTGTTGGCTAGCAAGTGTTGAGACAATGTCTCGTACCAAGCTCTCGGGGCCTGGTGTAAACCATACAGCGCTTTATCCAGCAAGTAGACCTTGTCTTTGTGGATTGGATCGGTGAAGCCCGGTGGCTGACCGACATATACCTCCTCTTTTACCTTCCTATAGAGAAACGCCGATTTAACATTTAACTGATATACTTTAAAGTTTTTCCAAGATGCAAAAGCCAGGAAGATTCTGATTGCTTCTAGTCTAGCAACTGGAGCATATACTTCAGTAAAATCTATACCCTCCTGCTGACTGAAACCCTGGACTACGAGTCGAGCTTTGTTACGAACAACAATTCCTCTATCATCCCTCTTGCATTGGAACACCCACTTGGTGTTTATCTTCCTTTGACCATCAGGCAAGTCTACTAACTTCCACACATCTAATTTCTCAAACTGACTCAACTCTTCTTGCATAGCATTGACCCAAGAATCTTCAGTTAGCGCCTCTTTGTATGTACGCGGTTCGATCTGCGAAATAAAACAACTAAGTGAAAACTCAGTTTGTAAAGAAGCAACTGTAGAATAAAAACAAGTAAGCCCTTGGTCAATTTGACGTCTTGTGCGAATGACTGTCTGCAATTCTCCAATGATCAATTCTTCTGGATGGTATGAAAGAGTCCGTGGCATCACCTCGCCTGGAACATCTACTTCACCTTCCAAATTTGTAATATTCTAATTTGCACCTTGTTCATCGACTGGAACTGTTTGACTTGAAATCTGAATTTGCTCCCCCTCAGAATCTGAATCACCATGATAAAAAACAGGCATATTATCAGATTCTAAATTATCATTGACTACCGTCTGATTATCATGAGCAACTTCATCTTGTTGAATATCATCATGTTCTCCAGCATTACTTGGACCTGCTTCATCATCATTCGAAGCTTGTCGTTGACGACTGAAAATTTATGCTGGGAATCTTTACTGCGATTCTTCTTCATACTCTCTCAAAATATCCAATTCATCAAAGAAATCCGATTCTTCTTCAATGTCAAACGAATCCCACAATTTATTATAATTAAAACGCCATGAGTCACCGGGATTCTGAGGCGACATAGTATACCCCTGACACTCAACATTTTGTGCTTCGATGATCTGCTTCAAGCTTGGAACAAAGACTCGTTTCAATGGACTAGCATATCCCACAAAAATTCCTTCAAAGCTATTTGCACCAAATTTTCCAGAAGGTTCTAGAACTGTGCAGGGAGACCCAAACGGTTCTAAATACTTCAGGTTCAGTTTCCGATTTTTGATCAGCTCGAAACATGTCTTGTTGAATTTCTTTATAGTGAGAACCCGGTTGAGTGTATAGCAAGCGGCTGACACTGCTTCTGCCCAAAAATTGACTGGTAGCTTTGAATCAGCAAGCATCGACCTGGCCGTTTTGATTAGTGTCCTGTTCTTTATTTCTGCTACTCTATTTTGATGCGGAGTGTAAGGAGCACTAAATTCTTGCAGTATACCTCTCTCATCACAATGTTCTTCCATCCTGATGTTTTTGAACTCAGTACCATTATCACACCTGATTCTTCTGATTCGAGTTTGGTACAAGTTTTCAATTTTTCTGAACAACGCCATCAAACTTTCAAACGTCTTATCTTTAGACTTCAAGAATGATACCCACGAAAATCTGGAATAATCATCAGTTACCACAAGACAGTAAAGATCCCCTGTAATACTTTTGACGTTTACTGGACCAAACAAATCCATATGTAGTCTCTCTAACGGTCTGGAAACTGAATTAACTTTCTTTTGAGGATGTGATTTCTTCTTTTGCTTGCCTTTGACGCAGCTAATGCACTCCCCTTCCAGATGAAAACCTTTAATATGAACACCCAGAAATAAATCATTATGTACCAGGTGATTCATTTTTCGTAGGTGAATATGCCCCATCTTGTGGTGCCACAACTGTGATTCTTTCTCCGTTGCTTTAGACACAAAACAATGAGCCTGACCCGTGGTTGTAGTAGCTACACTCATGTACAACACGTACAGATCATTGACTCTTGGTGCCCTCATGATAATCCATTCTTCAGGGATAACAAATCCTGGCTTCAAGATCAAACATTCTTTATCAGTAAAGTGAGTGGTATACATCCTGTCACAAATCTGCGAGATACTTAGCAGATTATTTTCCATCTCATCAATGTAGTTAACTCTTTCAAACATAACAATCCCATTGGATAACGTTCCTTCACCAATAATTCTACCACCTTGGTTACCTGCGAACCCTACATAACCTCCATTGAAATTTCTAACATCATACAGCAACGCTGTCTTCCCTGTCATGTGCCGAGAAGCTCCACTATCCATAATCCATCGTGAAACGGATCTTGGAAGCTCCTGCACATTTCAAAAACATTTAGTGAGATTTTGTTGCCACCCAAGCCTCTTTTGACTCGGGTAACTTGACTTTAATGTGAGTTTTAGCAGTGTAAAGTGGCGGAAAATTTTTATCATTCATCTTCAAGTTTTCTGCTGATCCAACCTCAACCTATTTGTATAAGAAAAACTCATCTATCTTAAGTTGACCGGTTGGTTGATTTATCTTTTGAACATTCTTCTTCTCTGGTGGAGTAGAAGATTGTTTCTCCAATTTTTCATAATAATCCAAAGGAACATCCATCTTTACTGGAGTAGTAGAAGACGATTGTTTTTCTGACTCAGAAACCTTTGGTTTAGATGAACTTTCTTTCTTGTCAGCAATTTTTGGCTTCCATGTTTGTTGAGATGAAGCAACCCGTTTATAGAATTTGTCATTTTTAGTTACCACATTCTTAATTGGTTCAATTTTGACTTTTGTTTTCTCACTTTTCAAAATTTTCTCAACAACCATTGGAGCTTTTCCTTTTGCATCAACCTTCTTCTTTTGATTCTCAACAACTTCAGTCTTAGGCTTGAAGTTGGTGCAATTTCTTGTGATGTGACCAACTTTGTTGCATCTAAAGCATGTACGAGTATCAACTACCCGACTTGTGCCTTCAGACTGAGGTTGTGAGGCCCTCTCCTCAAAGAATTCTTCATTTGTTTTCAAAAAAATCTTAGATTCTTCATCAGAAAGTGAACTTGAACTTGGCACAAACACTTTCTTCTCAGCAAACCTTCTGTTTTGAACATTTCTTCTTTGATAATTCTTAACACCCTGATAACCACCCGACCATCTGTTTTGATTGTTGTTATAAAAACGCGGTGGTACGACAGGTTTCTTGTAGTAAGCTTTATCTTTTTCAAAATTCATTTGCCTCTTTGTTTGATTTAATCCTTTTACTTCAGACAAATCAATTTCAATCAATTTGAACACATTTGTCAATTTGGCAACATTTACATTCTCTAGTGGAAACTCAGAATCCGAATACAACTTATCCGATCCCGACATCCTGTACATGACAAGAGTAGATTCTTCATTTAAGTTGTTTTTGGACTTTTGTTTCGGAATGTATTTGTCCAAGAAACATTCATCTTCCTCAGTAGTGTCACTATCAGATTTTAGAACATTCTCAACCACACTTTTTACCACTTCAGTTTGGACACTATCGTCATCGGAAGATGAAGTGAATGTGACATCAATCGTGTCCGGATGTTTCACTTCATTATCATTTTCAATATTAACCAACCCAGATTGTTTTTTTCGAATAATTGTTTAGAACTGGTGGTGGAACTTGATGAAAACCCACCCCGGTTCCATCCGAAAAGACATCTTCGCCAGCTTTGTTTTTCCCGATGGGTTTAGGAACAATGTGTTGTAAAACAAAGCTTGCGGAGTTGTAACTTTTTAGTTTCAACTGGATTTGCTCATTTTCAATTTCAGCTTCTTGAAATTTAAGCTTCAACTTTGCAATTTCATCCAGTTGCTGGTTGATTAACTCTTCTTTTACCCGAAGAACTCATGACAGATGATTATTTTCTTTAATTGTCTTACCATTTCTGTCATCAGCATCTTTAACCGTTCGTTTAAGCTTCTCAAATTTTTCTAAAATCTGACGATTTTCAAGAACTAACTGCTCATTTTCTTTCCTAACTTTTTCTTTATCAATTTTATCATTTTCAATTTTGTCAGTTAATTCTTTTAATCTGTCGTTCAAAGCTTTCAACATTTTATCACGGTTAAGGATCTGATCCTCAACCTCTCTGACTCTTTTTGTCAGATCCTCAACTTTCTTACCATTGAGATAAGTGATTGTACTACAAACTTTGCATTCTTTCATGCAATTTTTGCAGTCATTGTCACCTTTGACTTTCTTACCTGAATCACTTGTTGATGCATTTGAACTGACCTGGCTTTTAGACTCAGATACAGACTTAGAGTCTACCTCAAGTTCCTTAGCAGCCAAAACCTTGTCAGCCATCTTTCCCAAGTTTTCAGTATTCAACTCTTGTGATGTATCAATGATCCCATCATCAATCTTCTTTGCCTTTTCCTCTTTTTCTTTTACTTTCTCTTCTTTCTCTTCTCCGCTTTCCCACCATTTTCTTTGCCAAACCTCTTATTCTTCAGCAATTTGTTGAATTATGGTTTCAAGATCAAGGGTCTTATAGTCAATAGCAATGTTTCCCATGGGGTCAAGATAACATTCTCTGTCTAGATCCCATCTCTTCGCCCTTTTTGCTTCAGTGTATATATCAGACATTCTGATCATTCTGTTTTGAGCTATCATCTTTCTGTTGACATACTTTTCTTCTTCATTTCTGTTATCTTTAAAAGAAACAGGTTCAACAATCTTTGCCATAAAAGCATATCCAACCGGATCCTCCTCTGGTAACAACTCGCTCTAGTCAAAACCTTCATCGTCATGAATCACAACAAGAGCTCTGGATTTTTCTTTATTATCCTCAAGTTGTTTCATTCTGGGCGGTTCTGATTTATTCTGATGATAAATCGCTCTCTTGTAGTAATCTTCTTTGAACGGATTTTCAGAATCATCAGCATAAGCATTCTGACACTCTCTTTTAAAATGACCTTTCTGTTTACACTTGAAACAGGTCACTTTTGACTTATCAAAGCCTAACTTGGTAGATGGTCCACCAATAGACTTTCTTCCTATAATCTCCATAAAACGCTGTGCCCTTCTCACTGCACTGGCCATACACCACCTTATGTCGATCAATTCCATCTCCTCAGGATCTATTTGATCGTAGTCTTCCTTTGTTAGGTTGGTGTTGCCTATCTTGCTTGCCACAAGACTTTCATACGACTCTAGCACAGAAGCTAAGAAAACCATCTGTTGCTTTGCAGACTCCTCGCTGAAGTTTTGAGCGTTCTTTAAATCCACATCGATGTTGCATTGAAATAAGTTCTTTGCAGCTGATTGGTTTGAAGTTGACGAAGATCCACTGTGAAATCCACTGCTTGCACTCTCTTTGCTTGATGTGTTGGAATTTTCAGCAGAAAAAGCTGTCTTGGGAGACGCATTCTTAGGAATCATGCTTTTTGGATAATACATCTCCAAATTCTGCTGATATGACGAGTGATTGACTTTGTGTGTTTTCTTTATCTCCAGCTCGTGACTCTCTAGTCTTTCAATCAACAAATCAACTGTAAGCTCCTCAGACTTGATCGTATTCTTCAACATCAAGGCATAGTATTGCCAATCCATCTCATCTGGCAACGAGTCAAACAATTTGTCGACTAATTCTTCTTGAGAATAGAGAATTCCATGTCTTGCCAGTTCCAACTTCAAGTGCCCAAACCTCTCAATCATCTTACAAACTGATTCATTTTTTAAACAACCAAATAAATCAAACTCTTTTCTTAGCAGTTTCTTTTTGTTTTTCACTATTTCTGCACTACCCAAACATTTTGCTTCTAACTTTTTCCACAGATCTTTAGCATTGTTATACCCGATCAAAGATATTATATCTTCTCGGACAGACTGAAACAGCAACGCGATGCACTTTTGCTCAGCAACAAAAACTTCTATTTCTTCAGTTGTTGTCAAATTTTCACCATTTTTTCCTCCATCACTGTATTCATTCTTTAGACTTTTCCAGCTGGTATAAGCAAATGCCTTTAACCATTCTTCAAATTTCTTGGCCCACCTACTGTACTCTTCGATTGCCATCAAGTTCGGGGGTTTGTTATATGTTCCGTATGCACTTTCCACACCTAAAGCATCCGACAAAGTTTTCTTTGCATTCGTCGTGTTCTCATTGGTGTTGTTAGAAGTATCATCTCCAGAGTTTCCAGCAAAGGCAAAAACATCATAAAACGGATTGAAATCATCCATCTTCACGTACCTGAAAATGATCAACAAACACTTAGAAAATTCTTGGTTTTGAAAAATACAGATTCAAGCGGAATCTGTTCAAGCGAAATAGCTTCAAGCGGAATATTAATTAAAGTTCAAGCGAAATCAGGCTTTGAAGCGAAATCTCTTATTTCGGTTGAACTTTCAAGCGAAATCTGATTTTCAAACGAAATCAGATAATTTCTTCAAGCGAAATCTGATTTCACTTGAAATCCACAACAGTTTCAAGCGAAATCACGTGTAATTTCAAGCGAAATCACGATGACATCAGCAATGTTCGAACAGTTTTCAAGCGAAATTATCAAATTTTATCAGATTTTGTTTGAATTAAGGTCCAAATCTTTCAGGGATTAGGTAACACTATGTTTCGCTTATATATGTCAAAATCAGGCCATTTCAACCGTAGAATTATGTCTAAATCAGAAAAGAATGAGTAGAAGTGTGAGAATCCGGTGATTTCAAGCTGAACTGGTATGAACTCCTCGTCCTGAGCTCTGATACCACTTGTTGGATCGACGTATGACCCTAAACAGTCAAGTTGAGTAGTTCATCATCATTTACAAAGGCGGAATCAATGCAAATAATGTCAAACAACTTGTTTCCTTTCAAATTATCTTTCTATTAATCAATCCTGAGCTTTTACACAATTCAGATGACAAACAGACAGCACCTCGGCTCAGAGAACAAGACCAGATTCCGTTTGAAAAGACACAACACAAACCTATTTACAGACTTGGAGATTTCGCTTGAAGATGTCACAGTCTTGTTCAAGCGAAATCACATGTGTTGATTTCGCTTGAACATGTCTATGTCACTCTCAAGCGAAATTACCTAGTTACACATGCACAAACCCTAATTTCTATCCTGTTGTGCACTCATTCATCCTATCTAGACATAAGACTCGATTAAGACGAAGTTAACAGACACTAGGTGCACCAACAATTGCTTTTCGAGCATGAAAGTCAAACAGTGTTTGACTTTCTGCTTTGACCAGTCTATGGTCAACACAAAGTTCGTTTGAACTTTGCAACGTGAGCGTAATCACGTTGGTTATAGTCCCTTGTGACTATACCTACTGATTACCACGTTGACTAGGCGTAGTGACGAGTCATAGTTTCGGTCAAAATGCGTATTTTGCAACCAAACTATCCTAGGGTATCAAAACACTTTGTTTTTATATCAAAACTTGTTTTCTAACTTAATTAAACATGTTCCAACATGTTTAGCTCGTCACTTTTAGTTTAGTGCTTGTATAGAGTCGTAAGTCAAGCGGTCTAAACCACCCCTTAGACTTTCGAACTCGACCCGTTTGGTCGATCATTAGGATCCGACCAAGCATGTTTAGTGACCATAGTTGCATAGGGAATAACCTTCCGAGATTATACCTTATGGTCACTTAGTTTAAGTAGTTGTATGATAGGTAGTTTATATGCCTTAGGAAAATGACCAAAATGCCCTTTTCATGCCTAATTGGATTTTAAGCATATGTAAGTTAACTTTTGTCACCTAAACTGATTATGCCACATATTTAAACATGTTTAGGCATATAATACTTGTCATAGGACTAGTTAGACGTCTCGAACGCGCGTTTACGCGAACGACGTGTTAAAGTAGCGTAAGCTACCTTAATGGGTCGTAACGGGTCGAAAGCACTTAGGATAGGTTCCGACCTAGAATGTAGGCTTTGTTAAACCATATCACATGAGTTCCAATACTCATTTGGTTTACAAGACCTCATTCTATCTAATCTTCTGATTTAGGTGTCGATTTATTTATTAGTGATTCGATTACTAGGTGCCACTTGAATTTCCTTGGTTTGCCTGAGCTTGTTGAGTTCTTTAGATCAAGGATATTTGCACTTCGATGTGAGTACATAGTTCTCCTAATTTACTGTTTTCAATTGTTTTGGGGTGATTCATATGTGTTAAACGATTTTCAGGTTTTAACGATGATTTCAAAAACGAATACTATGGTTTATATTAAACTAATAACAATTTCGATAATGTGAACAAACTTGTTGGCCGTGTTTACATAACGAATAACATTCATTAGCATTGATCAAGCCGACCAGTATTAGGTTATGGTACCATAGGATCTTACAAATCCCGTTATCGGACTACACCCATGGTTATGTGTGGGGGTTATGTGGGTAACGACCGAATCTGTGATTATTAACTTACCCTTTGGTGGTTTGTTAATACGAGTTTAACGATAGATGAGTTGCGAATGTTTGGATGTTATTAACGAGGCGACCGAAAGTAGTTTCACAATTAAAACAAAAACGGTTTTGGGACGAGTTAAACGATTTGAAACTATTTAAACGAGATAAACGATCTGAACAAACAATTGGTTTCGGGTTGTGATTAGATAATGGGACGGGTGTAACATGATAAAAGCATGGTAGATACGCCGCTGGTACTTCTTATATATAAGTGCTTTTATCATATTATATTCCGTGACATTATTTAGTTCACTTGGATAAACGATGTCACACAACGAGGTTTTCTAAATGATATAAACCATACGAGTTTTATAACAAGAACAATTTACGATTTGGCTTACTTAAACAAATGTTTTGGGTTAAGAATCATGGCTACGAGATTTTATAAACTATAACCAACTTGATTTGAGTTGGTTAGTCATGTTGCAATACTATACACTTTTCAAAACAAGGATTGTAACTTTTGACTCTTGTAGTCTAATGAGGTACTGCAACATGTAAACGAGCCATGAATCCGAGACTCTCATAAAACCTATGTGATCGCAAGCATTTCTTTGCTGACTTTGTTTTTACATATGTTTCAAGTGGTGTTGCATGATGTTGATTGCTAGGATGCATGTTCACATAGGATCTGGACGAGGTCTTAGTGACATAATAATAATGATAGACGATGTGTATCTTGTTTGTTTTGTACTAAGACAATGTAAATTACTTAATAAATCAATAAAACGAAACTTTTGTATCCATGGTTATGAAACAATGATTCTGTTGCAACACTCCCCGAAGTTTCCTCCATGGTTTCGTTATTTTAACGCTGTCGGGGTGTGACAGAAAAGTTGGTATCAGAGCCAATGGTTATAGGGAATTAGGTTATTAGCAATGCTTTGACCTAGACTATAACTTTCTAGGACCCTAACGCGAGTCTCCTTGCGTTTAAATTTTAAAACAATATTGTCACCTATCCTTAGGTGATAACCACAACGAGAACACAATAACAAATCCGCTTTGAAAACCAATCATCTCTTCATAGATGATTTGTTATAAGGTTTTGAACCCTCTCAGTTTTCAAAATCTCGTCAAAGTTTGGGTCTAAATATTGTGAACACGTGCAAACTGGAAAGGTGAATACCTGTACCCTGAGTTTTCTGTCTAAGGCTAGAGTGTTCGTACAAATCCGCAGTATCAGACCAGTCACTCTTACCTGGGAACTCTTGGGGTGAGTGTTTACCTTCACTCTTACCTGTACACTGAGTTTTCTGTCTAAGGCTACTGTTCATCAAGCGATTGAATTGGCTGCTACTCTGCCCGAGTCTCAGGTCAGAAAAGGTAAAATGACCCGTAAGGGTGACAAAAAGAAGTCAGCCGATTCCACACAAGAAAAGGGGTAAGGGTAAGAAGAAGGGTGAGTCTTCTAAGAAGTCGAGGAAGCGCAAGGCTTCCCAGAACTTTGCAGTTACTACACAGAACTCTTAGAACCTGCCAGCACTACCTCCCATGAAGAAGCAATATGCTGGTACTGCACCTCACTGTGCTCGATGCAACGGTCATCATGTTGCTCAACAGGCTTGCAAGCAGTGCACTATGTGTGGTAAACTTGGGCATCTGGCCAACATTTGTCGTTTGGGTCCGAATCAAGCTGCTCAGGTTCCAGCACAAGCTCAGGGGAATGCCGCGAGATTCCCACCTGGTTCGTGTTATAATTGCGGTGAACTGGGTCATTTCCGCAACAACTGCCCGAGGTTGGTAAACGCGAATGCAAATGAAAATGCAAATGCAAATGCAAATGCAAATGCAAATGCAAACGCGAATGTGAATCCCGCTCGTGGAGTAGCATACAATCTGAATGCAAATGAGGCTCGAGCTGACAATGAGGTTGTTAACGGTACGTTCCTTGTTAACAATCAACTTGCATCTGTTCTTTTCAACTCTGGTGCCGATAGGAGTTTTGTTTCATTATCATTTGAGCCTTTACTTGCGATACCTAGAACTAAATTGAGGAATCCCTTATCTGTTGAAGTTGCGACTGGTAAACCTCATGTACTCGATTCTGTTATTCGTGGTTGTCAATTGAACCTTGATAACCATCTTTTTCCTATTGACCTCACGCCGATGCAACTTGGGAGTTTCGATATCATCGTAGGGACGGATTGGTTAACCAAACATCATGCTGAGGTGGTATGTTTTGATAAGATCGTTCGTATTCCTCTTTCGTCTGGTGATGTCCTAGAGGTTCGTGGCGAGAAACCATCTATTGGTTTGAAACTCATGTCGTGTACGAAAGCCCAAAGTTATTTACGAAAGGGATATGTTGCTTTTCTGGCACATGTCACCGAGGAGAAAGGCAAGAGCAAGAGTATTCAGGATATTCCGATTGTTCGGGACTATCCAGAGGTGTTTCCTGATGAACTGCCTGGTTTGCCTCCAGTTCATCAAGTCGAATTTCAAATTGTCTTTGTTCCCAATGCCAACCCGATTGCGAAAGCACCTTATCGTCTTGCACCGTCAGAGATGCAAGAATTATCAAAACAGCTTCAAGAGTTATCTGATAAAGGATTCATCCGACCGAGTTATTCACCTTGGGGCGCTCCTGTCTTCTTTGTGAAAACGAAAGATGGATCTTTTCGAATGTGTATCGATTATCGTGAGCTTAACAAGCTTACCATCAAGAATCGATATCCCCTACCTCGAATCGATGATCTCTTTAATCAGCTGCAAGGTGCTACCTGTTTTTCCAAGATAGAGATGCATTCTGGGTATCATCAACTTCATGTTCTCGAAGAAGATATTCCCAAGACTACATTCCGCACGAGATATGGGCACTACGAGTTCACTGCCATGCCTTTTGGTTTGACGAATGCCCCAGCTATCTTCATGGACTTAATGAATAGGGTTTGTAAACTTTATTTAGACAAGTTCATCATTGTGTTTATTGGCGATATTCTCATTTATTCAAAGTCTCGAGCCGATCACGAGCAACACTTTCGTTTGACATTGGAACTCCTAAAGAAGGAACAACTTTTTGCTAAATTCCCCAAGTGTGAATTATGGCTTAAAGAAGTTCAGTTTTTGGGTCATATAGTCAACGAGCAGGGTATTCAAGTGGATCCATCCAAAATTGCTGCAATTAAGGATTGGAATACACCAACGACACCTACAGAAATTCGTTCTTTTCTTGGTCTTGTTGGTTATTATCGTCGGTTTATTTCGAACTTGTCCAAGATTGCGGTTCCACTCACTGCTTTGACTCAGAAGAATAAGCCTTTTGAGTGGGGACCCAAACAAGAAGAATAGTTCCAAATGCTGAAACAGAAGCTGTGTGATGCTCCTGTTCTATCTTTGCCTGATGGAAACGACGATTTCGTTGTCTATTGTGACGCGTCGAATCTAGGCCTTGGTTGTGTTCTTATGCAACGAGGTAAAGTGATAGCATACGCGTTAAGACAGCTGAAAGTTCACGAGAAGAACTACACGACTCATGATCTTGAGTTAGGTGCTGTGGTTTTTGCTCTCAAAATTTGGAGACACTATCTTTATGGCACGAAGTGTGTGGTTTTCACAGACCACAAAAGTCTCCAACACATTCTTAATCAGAAGGAGCTGAACATGAGGCAACGACATTCGGTTGAACTCTTAAACAACTATGATTGCGAGATTCGCTACCATCCAAGTAAGGCGAATGTCGTAGCCGATGCGCTTAGTCGAAAGGAGCGAGTCAAGCTTCATTCTGTTCGATCTCTGTCTGATATTCAAACTCGTGTTCTTCAAGCTCAACAATCTTGTGTTTCATAAAATTTGATGGGTAAGGAATTACCACGTCAACTCTTAAACTCGAAGTGAAGACGATAGGTTATTCTATTTCAAGGATCGTTTATGGATTCCAAAACAAGACGATCTTCGCACTTTAGTGATGGACGAATCTCACAAGTCTCGATATTCTATCCATCCTGGTGCTGATAAAATGTACAAGGATCTTCGTTGTCACACCCCCAAAATCCACACGTGGAGTATCACCGCCTGGAGGCGTGACTGACCAGGATCAAGCCACCAATCATATTGAACATGTAAGTAATCCGTAAAAGTAAAAGTTAACCAAACAATATGAAAGGTGTTCAAACATAAGTATAGTATGTAGCGGAAGCAATAATGTAAAAACCCAACATAAGTATTAAGTTCACAAAGTGTAAATGTTTATCATGGAACTCAACAGTCCATGTGCCCACAACGATCGCGCCTCCCGTGCAAGCTCCAAGAGTACCTATGGTCCTGCAAGGCATGTAACAGAAAGTCAACAACAAAGTTGAGCGAGTTCACAGTTGGTTGTTCAGTTATAGTAATCGTATTGTAAACCGTATGTTCATTTAGTGAACCATGTTTCGTATGTATTTGTATCGCGGCCCTCCAGGCATGTGTGCGAAGTTTAGTATTCGTATCGCGGCCATTCCAGGCATGTGTGCGAAGTTTAGTATTCGTATCGCGGCCATTCCAGGCATGTGTGCGAAGTTAAGTATTAGTGTTAGTATCGCGGCCATTCCAGACGTGTGTGCGAAGAGTAGTATTTGTATCACTAGTCTAGCAGTATCTACAAGTAACCTGCCTCTCCCGAGGTCAGTGGTACGTAATTCCAGTATCAATGTGTGTACAAGTAATCATCCAAACCCATTCCCAACCCCGGGAATCCCATGCCTTGGTAAGAGTGTGAACTCACCTTGGTTTGCTCGGTATGCTAAAAGGGTTACACGTTCACAATTAATCAATCACGACCTATAGTACGCACGTGTATATAATCAGTTTTCGTTCGTAACAAACTTGCACACAAATCTAACGTCACATAGTGTGTTTGGCAGTTAATCATCATGCAGCATATAAGCAGTCAGTCAAATCCATGTAAATTCATGCTTGAGAGGATTAACAGGCATTTAACATACATAACATAATTTGCATGCATAGCATAGTCAACATAACTTGGATAACATACTTAACGTAGTTGACGTGTTTCACAGTATTATCAAACTTAACAGAGTTAATCAAGTAAATAACATAACTGAATCATATAACTAATTGACGAAATCGCCTAAGTGGCGAAAACCCTTTGGGCCGAAATCCCTTGGGTTTTCGTTGGGCATAAGGTGTGACGAAAACACCTTGTGTTTTCGTTGGTAACATCATTATCAACAACAGTAGGTTACGAATTCAGAAATCCCCAAATCATCACTAACATTGTTCAACAGCACAATTACGTATTACATAACCCTAATCGTCTACAGCCGTAACACAGTGATCATCAATAACAGAACTTATTAATAATTGTAATACCATACGCGTTTAACTATAAATAACATCACAATACACAAACATCAACCGGATATAAACTGTGCACGTAAACAATGCAACTGCGAACAAGTGATCTATTCCATGGATTAATAAGCAGAATATCAAGCCCCCATTTATGTACCGTGTCAACCCAATATCATATAATATTATTCCATGTTACAATCAAATCATATTTCAGTATGCGTGGAACCCTAGACATTGACTAATTAATGATAACACTTAACATATTATATTCAATTTAACAAAACACATATAGCAAACCCAAGACTTCTGACAATCACATGCAAGAATGAGTACAATGGCCGACAATTAAGAAGGATCCATATCCGATTGACTGCCTTTTCAATACATCACACATGCATTATAATCATCATGACAATTATTCTGCCATCATTCAACAATTCAAGATCATCATAACATTGTCAGATCATTCACGGAAAAGCATAACATAATCACAATCATTACATACTAACGGTTACTTCATGATTGTCAAATAAATGAACAAAAGTGATTCCAATCCAATACCCATCAAACAAATATTCAGCAATAATCTACAGTGAAGGTAGTACACTAACCACAAGATCGAGAGGTATGATTGTAGAGAAAGAACTTGCAAAATAGAAGGAACTGCCGTTTTCAAAGCTAGGGTTCGTCAAAAGAAAAGAATCCCTCACCTAAAGGCTATGATCAGAATATAAATGTAAATGATTCACTACTGGGCCTGAAGCCCATTCTGATTTCGTCGGCCCACCTTCAGACGAAAACACTTGGGTGTTTTCATCCAGGTGATTTCGTTGGGAGTGTGTTTTCGAGTGAGGGTTTCGGAAATGAAAGATTTTGAACAAGGGTTTCACTTAAAAAGCATACAATCATCATACAAACACATATCCACAAATGCACTAATGTTGCACAACAAATATATATATAATCACAACATTTTGCAAACAAGTACTAGGTTAAGTCGAGTAGGAACCTTGAAAACTCGGGTTGTCACATTATCCCCATCTTGAAAGAAATTTCGTCCCGAAATTTAGCATGCGGTTACTGAGGAAGCTAGTTGTGTTGTGTAGTTTACTGGTTTTCCTGGGGTGTCACATCATCCCCCCGTTGATTTGGAATTTCGTCCCGAAATTCTGTAGTAGCTTCAGCCTCAGTAGTGGTTGCACTGTTTACGAATAACTGGGGATACTTGAGTTTCATTTGATCTTCTCGTTCCCATGTGAACTCTGGGCCATGACGGGAGTTCCAACGAACTCGAACAAGAGGTATTCTAGTGTGCCTGAGGACCTTAACATCCCGGTCTGTGATTTCAACAGGTTCCTCGATGAATCGTAACTGTTCGTAGATAGTGAGCTCCTTCAAAGGAACTATGAGGGTCTCATCTGACAGACACTTCTTCAGATTCGACACGTGGAAAACGTTGTGAACTGCACTGAGTTCAGCTGGTAAGTTTAGTCTGTAGGCCACTTTGCCTATTTTCTCATAGATTTCGAATGGTCCGACATATCGCAGATTGAGCTTGCCTCGTTTGCCAAAACGAATCACACCCTTCCAGGGTGAAACTTTGAGTAGCACTCGATCCCCAACCTGGAACTCGAGTGGTTTCCTGTCTTTATCGGCGTATGCTTTCTGACGATCACGAGTTGCCGCCACGCGTTGCCGTATCTGAGCAATCTTTTCAGTAGTATCAACTACAAGTTATGGGCCAGTGATCTGACTATCACCCACCTCTTCCCAACAAAGAGGTGACCGACATTTACGTCCGTATAATGCCTCAAATGGAGCAGCTTTAATGCTGGTGTGGTAGCTGTTATTGTACGAAAATTCCACAAGTGGCAGATGCTTTTCCCAGCCGTTGCCAAAGTCAATCACACATGCCCTAAGCATGTCTTCAAGGGTCTGGATGGTGCGTTCAGACTGCCCATCCGTTTGCGGGTGATAAGCTGTGCTCATGTCTAATCGTGAGCCGAAAGATTTGTGCATCGCTTGCCAAAGTTCTGAAGTGAAACGTGCATCACGATCGGAAATAATAGAGGTTGGCACCCCGTGCCTTGAAACCACTTCTTTTAAGTAGATGTCTGCTAAGGTAGAGAACTTGTCTGTTTCCTTAATAGCCAGGAAGTGTGCAGACTTAGTGAGTCGATCCACGATCACCCAAATAGTATCATTCCCACGTTGAGATCTAGGCAGGCCAGTAACAAAATCCATGGAAATTTGCTCCCATTTCCATTGTGGTATCTCAGGTTGTTGGAGTGGGCCTGAAGGTTTCTGATATTCCGCTTTGACTCTTGCACAAGTCAAACACGTGCTAACGTAAGTTGCTATGTGAGCTTTCATGCTAGGCCACCAATAGGTGGTTTTCAAATCGTGGTACATCTTATCCGAACCAGGATGTACTGAGTAGCGGGACTTATGAGCTTCATCCATTACAAGCTCGCGTAAGTTACCATAGAGTGGGACCCAGATGCGTCCTGTTACATAGTAGGTGCCGTCTGCCTTTTGTTCTAACCGTTGCCTTGAGCCACGTAGGGCTTTAGCCCTGACGTTTTCTGGTTTCAATGCTTCTACCTGAGCATCTCGTATCTGTGCAGGAAGACTAGACTGAATAGTGAGTTGCAACACTGGTACACGCCTAGGTGTAGTATCCTTTCGACTAAGGGCGTCGGCCACCACATTGGCTTTGCCCGGATGGTACTTTATAGCACATTCGTAATCGTTTAGTAATTCGACCCATCAACGTTGTCGCATGTTCAACTCTTTCTGCTTGAAGATATGCTCGAGACTCCTGTGATCGGTGTAGATGGTGCACTTGGTGCCATACAGACAATGTCGCCATATCTTGAGCATAAAGACAACAGCTCCCAGCTCTAAATCATGTGTTGTGTAATTCTGTTCGTGAATCTTGAGTTGGCGCGAAGCATAAGCAATGACTTTATCTCGTTGCATCAACACACATCCAAGACCTTGGATGGATGCGTCGCAGTAGACTACAAAACCGTCCGTGCCTTCAGGCAATGAGAGGATAGGTGCGCTACAAAGTCTATCCTTTAAGTGCTGAAATGCTGTTTCCTGTGTATTACCCCAACGGTAAGCAGCACCTTTCTGTGTCAATAGTGTAAGCGGCTGTGCGATCTTTGAGAAGTCTTTGATGAACCGTCTGTAATAACCCGCCAAACCCAAGAATTGGCGTATTTCGGTTGGTGTGCGAGGTGCAGGCCAGTTCTTGATCGAATCTACCTTGGATGGATCACATGAATCCCATCCTTGTTTACCACGTGGCCTAGGAAGTGGACTTCACGAAGCCAGAAGTCGCATTTCGAAAACTTGGCGTACAGTTGTTCTATTCGAAGTAGTTCCATAATAAGTCGTAGATGCTGCTCGTGTTCCTCCTGACTCTTCGAATAGATCAGGATGTCATCGATGAAAACAATAACAAACTTGTCAAGATAAGGTTTGCACACCCTGTTCATAAGATCCATGAAAACCGCAGGCGCATTTGTTAATCCGAATGGCATGACCAGAAACTCGTAGTGGCCGTAGCGTGTTCTGAACGCTGTTTTGGAGACGTCCTCGTCCCGGACTCTCAGTTGATGATAGCCTGACCTTAGGTCAATCTTCGAGTAATAGCTCGACCCTTGCAGCTGGTCGAACAAGTCGTCAATGCGTGGAAGAGGATAGCGATTCTTCACGGTTACTTTGTTCAGTTCGCGGTAATCTATGCACATGCGGAAGGTACCGTCTTTCTTCTTCACAAATAATACTGGAGCTCCCCAGGGCGAAGAGCTAGGACGTATGAAACCCTTTTGCAAAAGTTCTTGCAATTGCTTAGATAGTTCTTCCAGTTCAGTTGGAGCTAAGCGATAAGGTGCTCGAGCTATGGGTGCTGCTCCTGGAGCTAGCTCGATCTGAAATTCGACCTGGCGATGAGGCGGTAGCCCAGGTAATTCCTCAGGAAACACTTGAGGAAAGTCGCGTACAACTGGAATATCCTCTAACTTCTTCTCTTTCGTCGATGTATCAGTAACGAGTGCTAAGATAGCGGTGTGGCTCTTTCGTAAACACTTCTGGGCCTTAAGGAAGGAGATGATGCCCACTACAGCACCACTCTTGTCGCCTTGAATTTCGAGAGGTTCTTTGCCAGTACGGGGAATACGAATGACCTTCTCCTTTCATAGGATCTCTGCTTGCTGTTGGGATAACCAATCCATCCCAATGACCATGTCGAAACTACCCAAAACTATAGGAATGCGATTAATGGAGAATGTCTGACTAGCTAAGACGAGGTTACAACCCTTGACTACCAGAAGACTGCTGACCAGGGCCCTGATAGTCATCAATCTTTCGCTACTGTGCCTGGGGCTGAACTGAAGTTGAACCCTTGCTGGAGGTTCCATCCCACTTTCTCTTGTTGTCACTGAGAATAGCAGAAGTAGTAGTAGTAGTAGTAGTAGTAGCACCAATACGTTCTGGCAGCTTGTTCTGTTCCACTGCCTGGTCTGTGAGACGATGAGCAAGACGAGTAACATCTTGAATAGTAGCAAGATTAGCAGCCGTCACATGGCTTTGAATTTCTGGCACTAAGCCTTTGAGGTACAGCTCAATGCGCTTGATGGGAGGTTCCACCATAGTTGGACACAACACTACCAGTTCGTTGGATCGTTTCGTGTACGCTTCTATCTCTGACCCCGTCATCTTCAGGTTAAAGAACTCCACTTCCAGCTTGTGGATGTCATCACGACTACAGTATTCACGTTTGATCAGTTCCTTAAAATCATTCCATGGGGTGGCATTCGCAGCCGCCAGCCCCAGCATCTGAACTTGCGCGTTCCACCAAGTTAGCGCAGTGCCTTCGAGAGTACCAGTGGCGTACTTCACCCTACGAGCCTCAGGGCATTCACACATTTCGAAGACTGATTCGAGCTTCTCGAACCAGTGGAGGAGTCCAACGGTCCCTTCAGTGCCACTAAAGTACAAGGACGACAGTCCATGAAAGTTTTGAACGTGCACACAGGTGGCTGAGCGTGTTGACCTGTCGTGTGCGTAAGAGTAAACATACATAAGCACGAGTGTTGGTTTACGAGAGTAGGATCTAAAGATCCTAGAGTAAGTGGTGATGGCAGGTTATACCTCCTGCCTGTGCAGCTGCGAGTGCTGCAGTAACTTATTCAGTGATCAAAGCCGCCAACTAGGCTTGAGTTAGGTTAACGCGTCCACTCATGATCTTGCTATAAAAGAGAACATGAGTGAGGGAGGTTCGCGAAAGTGCGATAACAGAAGAGAGTAAGCACATATGGGTTTTCAAACAATAGTTGTTACGTTCATCTAAGGATACCCTGAGCAAAGTTCAATATAATCTAGCAAGTAGGCAATGTAAACATAAATCGTATCACCTAGAATGTCGAGTCTTGCACGTGGAGCAAACCGTCGTTGTGGATCGTTGAGCACTATTCAGGTTATAGTCTGGTTTTAAAAAAAAATTCCCTTATTAAAACCAAGTTCACTATAACCAATGGCTCTGATACCAATCTGTCACACCCCCAAAATCCACACGCGGAGTATCACCGCCTGGAGGCATGACTGACCAGGATCAAGCCACCAATCATATTGAACATGTAAGTAATCCGTAAAAGTAAAAGTGTATCAACCAAACAATATGAAAGGTGTTCAAACATAAGTATAGTATGTAGCAGAAGCAATAATGTAAAAACCCAACATAAGTATTAAGTTCACAAAGTGTAAATGTTTATCATGGAACTCAACAGTCCATGTGCCCACTACGATCGCGCCTCCCGTGCAAGCTCCAAGAGTACCTATGGTCCTGCAAGGCATGTAACAGAAAGTCAACAACAAAGTTGAGCGAGTTCACAGTTGGTTGTTTAGTTATAGTAATCGTATTGTAAACCGTATGTTCATTTAGTGAACCATGTTTCGTATGTATTTGTATCGCGGCCCTCTAGGCATGTTGGCGAAGATTAGTGGGGGTTTCCCATGTTTTCTAGACTAGGTATATTTGTATCGCGGCCCTCCAGGCATGTGTGCGAAGTTTAGTATTCATATCGCGGCCATTCCAGGCATGTGTGCGAAGTTTAGTATTCGTATCGCGGCCATTCCAGGCATGTGTGCGAAGTTAAGTATTAGTGTTAGTATCACGGCCATTCCAGACGTGTGTGCGAAGAGTAGTATTTGTATCACTAGTCTAGCAGTATCTACAAGTAACCTGCCTCTCCCGAGGTCAGTGGTACGTAATTCCAGTATCAATGTGTGTACAAGTAATCATCCAAACCCATTCCCAACCCCGGGAATCCCATGCCTTAGTAAGAGTGTGAACTCACCTTGGTTTGCTCGGTATGCTAAAAGGGTTACACGTTCATAATTAATCAATCACGACCTATAGTACGCACGTGTATATAATCAGTTTTCGTTCGTAACAAACTTGCACACAAATCTAACGTCACATAGTGTGTTTGGCAGTTAATCATCATGCAGCATATAAGCAGTCAGTCAAATCCATGTAAATTCATGCTTGAGAGGATTAACAGGCATTTAACATACATATCATAATTTGCATGCATAGCATAGTCAACATAACTTGGATAACATACTTAACGTAGTTGACGTGTTTCACAGCATTATCAAACTTAACAGAGTTAATCAAGTAAATAACTTAACTGAATCATATAACTAATTGACGAAATCGCCTAAGTTTTGGGCCGAAATCCCTTGGGTTTTCGTTGGGCATAAGGTGTGACGAAAACACCTTGTGTTTTCGTTGGTAACATCATTATCAACAATAGTAGGTTACGAATTCAGAAATCCCCAAATCATCACTAACAATCGTTCAACAGCACAATTACGTATTACATAACCCTAATCGTCTACAGCCGTAACACAGTGATCATCAATAACAGAACTTATTAATAATTGTAATACCATACGCGTTTAACTATAAATAACATCACAATACACAAACATCAACCGGATATAAACTGTGCACGTAAACAATGTAACTGCGAACAAGTGATCTATTCCATGGTGTTGGTGCAGTTGTCTGTCGACTTCATCTTCGTTCGAGTCTTGTATTAGAATTATTAGTTCAGTGCTTAATTGTTAGAATTTATTTGTGGAATTTAGCTTGAATGAAGAGGTTTCCTTTGAAACTGTCACACGCCACTTTCAATGGAAACCTCTCTTGTAGGTTTAGCTTGAAACTGACATGTGTCACTTTCAAAGGAAACCTCTTCATTCAAGCTAAATTCCACAAATAAATTCTAACAATTAAGCCCTGAACTAATAATTCTAATACAAGACTCAAACGAAGTTGAAGTCGACAGACAACTGCACCAACAGACTCCCCCTTGAATGTTGACGGAATCTTCAGTGAGAGTCTTCAACATGACGACTCTTCAATCTTGATCGGTCTTCTTTCTTTCTTAGCATGTACCAGGATCTTCTCTTTGGCTCTAACCTCGTCAGAATCCCCCTCTCATCATGATGTGATCGCTGTCTGGAATTAGCTATTACCTTGAGATCACATCCTGGCTTTATCTCTGATCAGCTCATTTCCTGCACACATTTTCTCATCACAACATAAGTTTTTACTTAAAACAATAAGAAAAACTTACTGGAAATAGTTATATCAAGTTCAAATTAATGACCTTGATTAACTAATCTAACTTTCTTTATCAAAATCAGTTTTTTCTTTTAAACGCACGTTTCCAAACCAGTTCATCATGTTCAGCACTTTGAAATTTTGAAAATCAGCTCTTCAACATCAGTTGTCGAAAATCTTTTTTTATTTTTTCAAAAGTTTATGCTAAAACTGTAACACCTGTGCCTCCACGGCCATCAAACAAATACGAAACCAATGAAATATTATATTTCATACTTGGGATTTGTAAAATTATGTGTATCTTTTACACATATCAACTTTTGTTTGATTTTAAGCTTTAAATCGCTTTCTGGAGGGTTATACGCGCTCTGATGCGTAAATATAACCAGTTTAATCCAACGAACACTCCGGAATAGTGAAATAGGCTTAACATACCTTAAATAACCTTTACATAACTTAGATATAAGTTTTGGAAGGTTTGGTGTGGTGAAATCAAAGTTTAATCGCTTACAGGGACTAAAGTTGACAAACTGCGAAAGTATGCCAATTTGAACTGTAACAGACATTCCGGAACATGACCATAAGTTAAACATACCATAAATATCCTTCACATAGCTTAGAAATAGGCTTTGAGGTGTCCGGTATGCTAAAATAAACTTTTGTGTCATTCAGGGACTAAAAGTGCACAAGTTTGCATTTTCGCGCATAACTTACGTTCTGAATACATCTGGACATCCAAAAATTTATGTAAGCATGACTACATTATATTTTAGTGTTCGCCTTAAGAAAAATCGATTCGTCGCGTCATTTGGATCGTTTTTCGCGCTTATGCGCATTCCGTCGTAATTAAGCGAACATCGCGATCGTACGGCCAAACGAACCGACATCCTAGATATTTTTGAGCATGTTTTGAGTTCCCTATACTTTAACTTCATTTTAGAGCCTTGAAATGAGGTTAACGGGGTTCAAACGCATCGAAAAAGGGCTTAAACACGTGCAGGGACTAAACCTGTCATTTATGAAACATTTCTGGAACAGGGAGGGGTGTCGCGTAGCGCGAGCCCTAAAGACTTACCAGTCGCGCTACGCGACTGCCTAAAACTGACCAGATTCAATGTTTTGTTTGCAAGTTGCAGCTGATTGATTCGTGTCCACTCGTTTCCTATCGTCTAGTCAGCGGATAAGAACAAACTTCCTGGACACCACAACTTTACGACAAGTGTACGGGTTGGATCATGGCACGTTTTCCATGAAACGATCTTAACGGTTCGGGTATTACTATAAATACCCCATCACCCCAACCTCATTTCTTACAAGAATTCTGATTTTGAGAGCTCTAAGTTGAAACCATTGTTTCATACCTGAGTTCTTGGATCGGGATTAGCATTCAGGGACCCTTCGTAAGTATTCTTTCGTTCTTTTCCTTATTTTATTGCTTTTCGAGTCCGAAAGTCAAACTTTGTTTGACTTTCAGCGTTGACCAGTAATGGTCAATGCGAAGTTCGTTTGAACTTCGCAACGTGAGTGTAATCACGTTGGTCATAGTCCCTTGGGACTATGCCCACTGATTACCACGTTGTCTAGGGTCGTAGGGTAGGCGATCTGATAAATCGCCTATACCTTCGAACTCGACCCATTTGGTCGATCATTAGGATCCGACCAAATACATTAGGTGACCATAGTAGGTAGGGAATAACCTTCCGAGGTTATACCCTATGGTCACATCGTTTGAGTAGTTGTATGATAGGTAGTTTATATGCCTTAGGTAAATTACCAGAATACCCTTTTCATGTATAATTGGTAATTAAGCATATGTAACCTAAACTTTTGTCACATAACTGATTATGTAACATGTTTAGGCATATAACACTTGTCATAGGACTAGTTAGACGGTCCGAACGCGTTTCACGCGCACGACACGTTAAAGTAGCATATGTTACCTTAATGGGTCGCGATGGGTCGAAAGCACTTAGGTTTGGTTTCATTGTAGTATGTAGGCCTTGTTAAACCATATCATATGAGTTCCAACACTCATTTGGTTTACCAAGCCTCATTCTATCCGATCTCCCGATTTAAGTCCGGGTTAATTATGTAGTTACCTATATTAGGTACCGTTTGATTTCCGGGACTCCTCTAGCTTACTTGGTAGTTGTTCAAGACCTCCAAGCATTCTCAGGCGAGTACATTTTCCCCTATTTTACTGTTTTCTAAACTGTTTTTGGGTGACTCATATGTGCTAAATGTTTTCGATGTTATAACGATGGTTTCAAAAACAATTAAAGCGATTTATACAAAACTAATAACGATTTCATAAAGTGAACAAACTTGTTGGTTGTAGTTACATAACAAATGACATTCATTAGCAATGATCAAGCCGACCAGTATTAGGTTATGGTACCATAGGATCTGACAAATCCCGTTATTTACTACACCCGTGGTTATGTGTGGGTATGGTAGGTAGCGACTGAATCTGTAATTATTAACTTACCCTATGGAGGTTTGTTAATACGAAAACGAGAAGCGACGAAAACGAGAAGCGACGAAAACGAGAAGCGATGAAAGTCACGAAGGTTTGAATGTTATTAGCGAGACGACCTTATAAGTAGTTTCACGACCTAAAACGAATTAAACGAATAACGATTGGGTTTCACACGATGTTTTAACGATTGGGTAAACGATTGGCTTCAAAGCGATATACGATATTATTTTGGTTATACATATTACATGATTTACATTTGGGCATGAACATTACTTTGGTGGTTTGGTTTGGATTAAGTGATTAAGTAACAATGCGTGTGGAATATGATACAAGCATGGTGGATACGCCGCTGGTACTTCCTATATATAAGTGGTTGTATGGTATTACATATTGTAGCGTTATTTGAATCATTTCAGTTTGAGACATAGAACATTTTATACAAGTAACATACTTTTCACAAGACATTTATTTACAAACAACTTATCTTATACAAACTCATTTTACATGGTTATTCATTTAATCATGCATTATTCTCTTATTTATACATATCACCTGAACTTATCATTGTTTTTCAAATAATTTACTAAAACAAATGTTTTTGGGTTAAGAGTCATGGCTACGAGGTTTTACAAATTATAACCCGCTTGATTTGAGTTGGTTAATTAAGTTGCAATATTATACTCTTTTCAAAACAAGGTTTTTAAATAAAGTATTGCAACGTCTAAACTAGCCATGATTTCGACACTCCTACAAAACCTATGTACTCGCCAGCATTTCTTTGCTGACCTCGTTTTCACATATGTTTCAGGTATTGTTGAATGATATCGATTGATAAGATGCATGCTCACATAGGACTGGACAAGGCCTTAGTGACTCAATAACAATGATAGACTATGTTTAAATAGTGTATTTAGATTTCAAGACGATGTAATTATTCAATGTTTAATAAAACGAAACACTTTTTGGTATCCATGGTTATGAAACATTAATTCTGTTGCAACACGCCCCGATGTTTCCGCCGCGCTTTGTTGTTTTACGCGGTCGGGGTGTGACAAAAACATACTGAAAATCTTTTTGGATTTTTTCTAACAAAGAAATGCAATAAAGAAATATTTACAAACAATATGTGACCAATACTTTAAGGTACATTTAGATAGCACTAAGTTCTTATGGTCAGTTTATGTGACCAATCACTAGCACCGTTAAGCTTTAAACATTTTCAGTTCTAAACGATTCACATTGATTGACGATATTGTTGTCCACTTAAACTCAATCTAAAAACTTTCAATCTGCTTACCGATACTTTAAGGTACATTTAGATAGCACTAAGTTCTTATGGACCCCACGATCTCAGCATATCCCCTTATCATGCAATACACTATCTCAAGCAATGCCTTTAAACTTTTATCAACTGTGATTTGTGCTAAAACAAAGCAGAATGTTTAAACATTAACAATCAGGTCGATACTTCCGTATACGCAGAGAAAGTCCAATGTTTAAACAAAATAAGAAAATAAAAACAAGTTGAAGTTGTTTAGGCTTTAACCACCAGGTCGATACTCCCGTATACGCAGAGGAGGTCCAAAGCTTAAACGAAACACCAAAGAAAATAAAGCAGAATGTTTAGGCAACAACATCCAGGTCGATACTCACGTATACGCAGAGGATGCCCGATGCTTAAACAAAATAAAGAAAATCAAACAAGTTTAAATCTTTGCAAAATGAAATGCACAATCACAGCGACTTTTTAGCAAAGTTGTGAAAGTTCACAAACTTAACCAGTTTTATGTCTTTCGACAATCAGCGATTACTGAGTAGGCACACAGTCAAGAAGGACAAAACTAAGTACTATGCTTTTGACCATGTTTCCCACTAGAACTAGGCCTTTTCATTTAGGTTTGTATCGTTATCGCAAATCTACTAGTCTAGCTGAGCCTATCGTCACATCTTTAATAAGATCGTTTATCACATTATATCTTTCCATTTCTTTAGCATGCTGTGACAGTCCAACTGATCTACTATCATTTCCTCTTTTTCACAACAAAACTCATTTTTGCATTTTTTAATGTTTTTGACATTTTCAAATTTTCTAATTTTTTAAAAATTTTTACTCCCCCTAAAATCAAAATATGTCTCAATTTTGATTTTCTGGGAAAAATTGAAAACAAACTGTACAAGAAACGTGACAACATAATGTCGAATTGCTTCAATTCTCCATTCACTTGGCATGAACAATCAGAACTCCCCCTGACGACAAAACATTTTCCCATAGTGATTTCAAAACACTTAAGTTTGTTTTAATCAAAATGGTTTTTCCGGAAAATTAGTTTTATAAGTCATTTCTCAAACATGGGGATCATTCATCACCTTGTTTTCTTTAACCACTTGTAAAAACTAACATTTTTAAGATCAATCCACAAACATCACTTGTAGAAAATCAAGTACAACTTAATGTCCCTGATTTACCACTTGTAAGTTCGAAATATCACAAATGTGAATTTCTCAAGAAATGTGCCGATACGTGCTCCACACTTACCAACCTGGAAGCTCCGGCAAGTCAGGTTTTTCTATTTAAACAGATTCACCCAAGCCTGACGGTCCTTGGGTGATTTTGAATTCTTGTTCAACAATGGTGGAAAATTTGCATCATCCATTGTTAGACCAGAATTCTCAATTTTTACCTCAACAACTGGCTCCTCTGGTTTTAACATACCAGAATCATTGCCTGAATGTGGCTTGTCTGACTTTGATGAGCCAGATTCATCGCCGACATGTGGCTCCTTTGTTTCCGAAGAAACAGATTCATTGCCACAAACTTTCTTCTTCTTCTTTTCCTCTTTCGTCCTCAGATTTGTATCTGATGACTGCGTTTTGCTTGAATTTGCCATCAAGGGAGTAGATTCATCAGAACTCTTATTTTTAACAGATGAACCCGAGGACAAGATCTTCTCTAGATACTCTCTAGCCTTCTTTCTCTTCTTCCTCAGTCTGTCTTTCTGCCCCTGAGAAAGATTCACTTTCGTTTCTTGAACTTTAGGTTCTTGAACCTTCTGTTCTTTGGGCTTGACATTGGCTGATTTCTTTGCCATCTTCTGAGAATTAACCCTTAATCTTTCATTTGATCTCCTTGGGAAATCTCTGGCAATGTGACCTCTGATGTTGCAATTAAAGCATCTCCTCGTCTCATAATTCCAACTTTGGTAGTTAACAGCAATGTGTCCTTGATAACCACATCGGTAACACACTCTGTTATCGTACCAATCACCATTTTCAGTCCAAACATTCAGATCATAGCACTGTTTGGCTTGGTGATAATCCTTGCTCCTCTTGTTTGCTGGATTTGACTTTTGAGCATTGTGGTCAAACCTGCACCACTTATTGCCAACAATTTTTGAGTTTTCATTTTTTACTTTTTGTGGTTTTTCATTGCGATTGGATGATCGATCTGATGAGCTGTTTTTCTCTTTTTGAACATTTTTCAAAATTTTAATTTTTTGTTTCTGTTCCACTCTCTTCTTCAAAGGTTTTTGCTTAGAGCATTCTCCCTTTTCGGTTGATTGTGGAACAGTTTCTTGAAATTTTTATTTTAACTTCAAAAATAAATTCTTTTTGTTAATTTTTTCTTTTTCATCATCAGATTTTTCATCGCAATCTTCAACTTTGACTTTGTCAAAGTTTGTGATATTATCACTTATTGGAACAGAATTGATCGGTTTTGGACAGGGGAACTCAGATGAAGTCACAAAACCTTTCAATTTCTTTTCAAATTCATCAATTTTGTTCCTTGAATTCTCAGCTTCATTTTCAAGCTGAGATATTCTCTCAAAATGAGACTTGATTGTCTTTTCATTCTCAATCTTAATGTTTTCAAGAACAGACTTTTCATTTTCCAAAGCTTTTATCTGTTCTTGAAATTTTGTTTCATTTGCTTTCAAATTTTTGTTCTCAAGTTTTATCCAGAAATCTTCATCTTCTGAAGATTTCTTTTTGCTTTCAAAATCCTTTTCTTTCTCTTTCAAAATCTTGTTTTCTAATGTCAAACTGTTCAAATTGCTTAACAGTTTAACATTTTCAACTTTTAGCTTCTCATAATTTCCTTGCAATATAAGAATCTGTTTATCATCAGCTTGCTTCTTATCATTCAGCTCTTTGACTTCCAAAATCAAACTTTCCGCATCTTTCATGAGTTTGTCATTTTCCGTCTTTAAGCTGTCACATGTAAAACACACTGATGCAGAATTTGAAGATTCATTCTTTACAGATTCTTCCTTCTTTGACATTTCCTTTATCTCTGTTTTGTATGTTCCTGCACAAAAAATTTTAACGAAATCAAGAGGATTCAGATTCTCATCAATATAACAACCCCTTTTCATATCGTATGTCAGATTACTTTTTGCAGCAAGACATACATTAACTCTTCTTTTCATTTCAAGAATCAAATTCAAATCCATTTTCATCAAATTACTTTCCAAAGCTTTACACAATTCTTTCCTTTTCTTTCCATTTTCAAATTCATGAGTTTTAAGTATACTGATGCACCTTTTTAGTTGTAATTTTGAAAATTTTGAATCCTTTCTTAAAATTTTTAAAAATTCACTCCATTCAAAAGGTAAAGCATCTGCAAATTTTTCTATCTTTTCAGCATCTGATAGAAATATCTCATGATCTTTTAAGCAAACAAGTAAAACATTATATCGGTTTACTAGATCATCCAATGTTTCATTTTTCAAGCACACAAAATATTTAAACCTTTTCTCCCATCCAACCTTTTTCACATTTCTATAACTATCGTCCAAATACCCCATATACCAATCATTTAATCTTTCAAGATCATGATTTTCCATCTGATCAAACATCATTTCCATTTTTCAAATAATCCCGACAAATTTCACAATACACAAACTTTCAAGCGAAATATCAAGTTTCAACCAAAGTTCCTTCTTCAATCAAGACCACTATTCAAGCGAAACTTGATACTTTCAAACGAAACCTGATGTTTTCAAATGAAACCTGATGATTTCAAACGAAACCCAGACCAGTTTCAATAGAAACCTCTGATTTCAAAAGAAACCCAGACCAATTTCAATAGAAACCTCTGATTTCAAAAGAAACCCAGACCAATTTCAATAGAAACCTCTGATTTCAAATGAAACCTAGACCAGTTTCAATAGAAACCTCTGATTTCAAACGAAACCAAGACCAGTTTCAATAGAAACCTCTGATTTCAAACGAAACCTAGACCAGTTTCAATAGAAACCTGAATTTTTCAAAAGAAAGTTGGATGATGTCAGCAAATGTCGAACGAATTTCAATATAAACCACCGAAAAAATCAAGTTTTAGATCGATTTTAATGATGAAACTTTCCAGAATTCGTTAAAACATGATTGCGCATAATATGTGTGAATTTGAACCGATTTTAACCATGCAAAATTTTTAATTTTGAAAAGAATGGTGTAGAAATCAGAAAAAGTGATGAAAACAGGCTGTTTTGGCAAGATCTCTTCCTCCTGAGCTCTGATACCACTTGTAAAGTTAGGGGTTCATCACATTGTTTTACATTCAACCATTTTACCAATCAAGATGCCGATTCCTGATCCACGATTAAAAGAACTTCTCTTTATCACATTCAGAACTCCCCCTTTCACAAAACTATTTTCAAATTATAAACAATCATAATGTGATAGCTAAACTATTTTATGATTTATAAATAAGTGTGAAGTTTGTTTTACTATAATTTGTTTTAACAAATTTTCAATGTGATTGTTTACTATATTTTGTCTGGAATTTTGGGTGTGACATGACATTTTCAAGCTAAACCTCCTCACCTATAAATAGGCATTCAAGCTAAACCTCTAGTAAATTTTGGAGAAGTCTTCCGGTTTGCAACGAAGTGCTGCCGAAGTGTTGTCAGGTTGTAAAACATTGTGAAATCAATCATACAACCGTTTTAAGTGGAAATCTCGCTGAATTGACCTCTACACGTCTGTTTCCGCCTTTCGTTTAGAGATAAACTCTTCTGATCGACTCGTTCGGGTCTGCAAACGATCCTACAAGTGGTATCAGAGCTCAGGAGGAGGAGTTCTTACCGATTCAGCTCGAAATTTCTGTTTTCTACCCTTTCTTTTCAGAATTTACGAGATTTCCCGGTCCGATTTGGTTCAATTTTTCACAGTGTACTCGGAATTGGACATAGACAAACCCTTGAAAGTTTCAGACTCAAATTCAGACTAAAAATGACAAAAACAGACCAAAACTAGGTTTAGTTTGAACGAACACTATAGGTTTCGTTTGAAATTGACAGGTTTCGTTTGAAGTTGTCAGGTTTCTTTTGAACATTTCATCAGGTTTCTTTTGAACATTCCATCAGGTTTCTATTGAACATTCCATCAGGTTTCTTTTGAACATTCCATCAGGTTTCTATTGAACATTCCATCAGGTTTCTTTTGAACATTCCATCAGGTTTCTATTGAACATTCCATCAGGTTTCTTTTGAACATTCCATCAGGTTTCTTTTGAACATTCCATCAGGTTTCTCTTGAACATTCCATCAGGTTTCTCTTGAACATTCTATCAAGGTTTCGCTTGAAAGTGTTGTGTTTGAAAAACGTGTTGCCGAAACATGGATTCTGAATTTTACAACGCATTTGCTTCAACCCCGACTAGTTCATCCGATGTTGCTAAGACCATGACAATGGAGAATGAAACCGGTACAATGCAAAAACCTCAGAAACTTATGGGAATTGAAGATTATCACGGATGGAAGAAACAGTTTGAGAATTGGGTTCAGGCGAATTATCTAAAAGCTTGGGAGAGCATCGAAACTGAATATGAGAGGCCAAAGAATTCAACAGGAGTCGATAAAATCATTTCAGAATTCACGGAGCAAGAAAGAGAAAGTTACAAAGGAGAAAAGATGATGATCAATTTGTTACAACAAGCTGTTAAAGAAGATATATGTGTGTTGCTTCAACATGATGAAAACGCTTTTTCTATTTGGGAAGCTCTTGGAAAGAAATTTGAGGGAAGTACTGAAATGCTACAAAGTAAAGCAGCTTTTTTGAAAAAGGAATTTGAACTGTTTACGTGCATGCCTGGTGAAACCACAAAGAGTCTTATTGAAAGATACTGTCATCTTGTACGCACTATGTCACAGTTGAAGATTATAAAAACTCCAGCAGAATGGGTTGAAAAGCTTGCTGATGCGTTACCGCAACAGGAATGGGGTACATATCTGATGATATTGAAAAATTCCGGACAGTTTAAAAAGTTATCGATTGCACAGTTTATAGAGAAGTTGGAGGCACAGGATCTGGAGCAGCAGAAAATTGCTAGAATGAACAGTTCTACTCATCAACAAGATATTAAATTGTACTATAAAGGAAATGTTCAAACTGCTGAAGCAAGTCCAAAGATACAAACTGCATTTAGTGCTGGAAATCAATCTACTCCAAGCAGTCAAGGATCAGTCAACACTAGTGGGTTCTCAACGGTGAATCCTCCAAGTGTTCAAAGTTCATCTGCTGGAAATGGTCATCTAATTCAGTGCAATGTAGCTCTACATCTTCAAAACGGTCAAAATTATTATGAAGAAGTTGTAAAGAATCATATGGGATTATTGGTCACTGCATTAGAGTCTTATGAAGGGTTGATTGCTGGAAAAATTGGCAATCCAATGCTCACAAAGGAAGATTATGACCAAATCGATGCAGAGGAGCTGGAACTGATGGATATTAAATGGGCCTTAGCGAGTGTTTTGAGGAGAGCAGAAAAATTTAGATTGGTTACAGGAAGAAATGACTTCTTGGATGCAAATCTTTCTAATCTAGGATTTGATAAATCTAAAGTTGTTTGTTTTCATTGCAGAGAAAAAGGCCACTTTAAAAGAGAGTGCAAGAATCAGGAGCCGAGAGGAGCAAAGGAGTCGTCTGGGAAAGATGATTATTATAGGAAATCTATTTATCAGCAAATTACTCATCAACCACATCAACAAAAGGAGCCACAAACGGTATATGGAAGAATGATCGAGGATGCAAACAGGAAAGCTTATTTTGGCATTTGTGATCAAGATGATGAGAAAATGGCTGATGGTTTTAGCTGGGACAAGTACATTCCAAATGATCCTAATGTTAAAGCTTTTATTGCACATATTGTTCAAAAGCCAGAAATGTTGAAGGAATGGATGGAAGTGTTATCTGATGAAGAGAAAAGTGATGATGAAGGATCTGTTTCATCAGAAAACAGTTCATCAGAAACAAGTGATGATGAAGAGTTGGAACAGATAAATTTGGGAAAAACTCATTTATCTTCTGACACTTTTGAATTTTATTTTGCAGAAAAATTGAAGAAACTGAAAGAGAAGAAAGCTGCAAAAGAATTGAAAGAAGTCAAAGTGATTGAGAAAATTGTGGAAGTTGAAAAGATAGTTGAAGTCGAGAAGATCGTTGAAGTTACAAAACCTTGTCTTACTTGTTTAGAGTCATGTAAACAATGTATAGAAAAAGATGAGAGGTTTAGTGAGTTAGAAAAGTTGAAAGAAAAGTTGTTGTTTGATGTAAAAAAATTGAAAAAGTCATATGATGTATTGAACAGAACTGTGAATAGTCTGGAAAAGACTAACTCTGAAAGAGAGAAAGCTTTGAAGATGTTGAATGCTACCATGATGACAAAGCAAAAAGAGATCAACTTGTACATAGAAGAATGTGCAAAGAGGAAGAAAGAGTTGGATAGTGAAGCAACTGAGAATGAAAGAATCAGAAGATTGCTGCAAAGTTACAAAAGTTGTGACTACATTATTGATAGAATTTATCCAACAGTTGAAGGATTTGAAGTGTTTAAAGGTGAAGAAACAAAGCCAAAGAAGAAAAAGGATACTGGTAAGAAACAGGGTGTCTGTTATAATAAGTGTCCGCCTCCGATTTGGGAAGGGTACTCGCCTAGAAAACCTAACGAGGAAGAACTAAAACAGGCGGTCAATATTAAGTTAGAATCTGAGATAACTGATGTTTTACCGGATAATTTTGACGTCACGTTCACAGCGTCCGACACAGATCATGAGTCAGAACTGATAAAAAGAGTGGTTGATCAGGTGTTGGATAAGGATGAGGAGTCAGAGTCAAAGTCCGAGTTCGAAAGTTCGTGTCAGTTTGTCGGAAGTTCAAGTTCGTCTGAAAAGAGTTCAAAGTCGTCGGGAAAACGGGTTTATAGTAAAGAATTTTTGTTGTCAAAATCTAATTTGAATGATGAAACATTTGAAGTTGTATACACTTTGAATGATTCTGACAAATTATATTTTGATAAAGAGTTTCCAATAAGAAGTGTTCGTTTTGACATGATCAAAAAGGTTTTGAAAATGACAGAAATTAATATTTCTGAAATAAAAGATTTAAATCTTACTGGAAAACCTAAAAAATACACTTCAAGAGTTCAACAACGTTTGAACAAGAAAAAGTGTTACAATTCTGGTTCTGGTTTTCAAAAGAAATCAAACCACAATCGTAGCTACAAAAAGAAAGGACTTGGTTTTATTCCACCGGAAACTATAAAAAAGAAAAATATGTTCTGGATTTTAAATAAAAAATGACATATATTGCAGGAACTAGCCATGAAGAAGAAGCAAAGAGCTCATTCTGGAAACAGTCAAACAAGGAATTTCTTGATGAAAAGATGAAGAATGGAGCTTTTCAAAGGAAAGAGACAAGAACCTGTTATAAATGCCAAGAAGTTGGTCACATCGCCTGGAACTGTCCTAAGGCAACCAACACAAAACAGGGAGTCTCAGAAAAACTCAAAGAAGTAGTTGTTGATAAAACCGAAACACCAACTGAACGATTTAAAGTTTTCAAAAATTCAACATTTGAAGTTGGTGAATGTTCGAAAAGATTTTACAGGCGAAGTGTGAAACTTGACAACCAAAAATGGGTTGTTAAGAAATCTGATGTAAAATCTGGAGATGAATCTGATTCCACAAAATCAGAGGATCCACAGTTTGATGAGAGTGATGAAAACTCAGTTTCTTCAATGGATGATGAGAACTTTCCACCATTGAGGACTGAAAATTTTAAAAGGAAAACTGGAAAGTCTGAAATCTCAAATCAGGGTTATTCTGAGAAGGATAACTTTGATGTTGAGAAAGCGTTTAATGGGAAAGTTAAGAAGATTTTTGGAAAAATGGTTGAAGGGAAAGTAAAAGGGGTAAAGGAGTTTTATGCTACAAAAAAAGCAACTTACACCCCAACTGCTTCTGAATTGAAAATACTCAAGGCTGGTCAGGCTTGGGTGGATATTTTCTTTCATTGAAAAACCTTACTTGCCGGAGATTCCAAGTTTGTGATCGTGGATAAGGAATCGGCATCTTACTTGATAATTGTTTTTGTGATTGAATTTTAAAAAATGTTTAAATTGTTACAGGATAAGTGTGAATTGCCGGAGCTTCCAGGTTGGTAAGTGCGAAGCAGGAATCGGCATCTTGATTGGTAAAATGGTTTGTGTAGAGGTTTATTCCTACATTGGCTTGAATGTTGTGAATATTTTTACAAGTGGTACAGAGGTTGCATACATGCAAGTGGTAAATCAGGGACATTAAATTGTACTTGATTTGCTACAAGTGGTTGAATGTAAAACAATGTGATGAACCACACCCCTAACCTACAAATGGTTTAAAATCAACAAAACTTATTTTCCGAAAAAATCATTTTGGTTAAAACAAACTTAAGTGTTTTGAAATCATAATGAGAAAATAGTTTTGTGAAAGGGGGAGTTCTGATTGTTTATGCAAACCATAATGAACCCATCAGATTAACATCACATTGAAACTATTTTCTCATAATGATTGTTTTTCAGAAAATTTGCCTATTTATTTACTTGTAGCAAACTCACAAAAATTTGTTTGCAACGTCATTATGGTGCTAGTGATTGGTCACATAAACTGATATGATCCTCTTACGCAAACTCACAAAAATTTGTTTGTACATATTTTATTTCTGCAGTTAATTTCTGTTATTGCATGTATGTTTCACATTTTGAAAAATCCAAAAAGATTTTCGACAACTGATGTTGGAGAGCTGATATTCAAAATTCCAAGTGCTAAACAAGATGAACAGGGTTGGGAGTGTGTGTTTAACAGAAGAAATTTGATTTGAGAAAGAAAAGTTTAATTAGTTAATCAAGATCATTAATCTGAACTTGATATAACTATTTCCAGTAAGTTTTTGTTATTGTTTTAAGTAAAAACTTATGTGTTTGTGAGAAAATGTGTACAGGATACGAGCTTAAACAGAGATAAAGCCAGGGATTGATCTCAAGGTGATAGCTAATTCCAGACAGCGATCCCATCATGATGAGAGGGGGAGTCTGAAGAGGTTAGAGCCAAAGAGAAGATCCTGGTATATGCTAAGAAAGAAAAAGACTGATAAAGACTGAAGATGCAAAGACTCGACACTTAAGACTCGTCAACATCTGAGGGGGAGTCTCATTTGATCTCCTTGGGCAATCTCTGGCAATGTGACCTCTGATGTTGCAATTAAAGCATCTCCAGTTAATCATGACTAAATTAAACCATTATGGTATAATTAAAATATAATTAAAGCATCTATAGGCGGAATAGTGTTGTTGAAAGGGGCATCTTTCTTGATAATAGTTTTGTTAATCAAAATATAATTAAAGCATCTATAGGTGTTGATACACCTAGCTTTCATCGGGAAAACGGGTTTATAGTAAAGAGTTTTTATTGTCAAAATCTAATTTGGATGATGAAACATTTGAAGTTGCATATACTTTGAATGATTCTGACAAATTATATTTTGATAAAGAGTTTCCAATAAGAAGTGTTCGTTTTGACATGATCAAAATGGTTTTCAAAATGACAGAAATTAATATTTCTGAAATAAAAGATTTAAATCTTACGGGAAAACCTAAAAAATACACTTCAAGAGTTCAACAACGTTTGAACAAGAAAAAGTGTTACAATTCTGGTTCTGGTTTTCAAAAGAAATCAAACCACAATCGTAGCTACAAAAAGAAAGGACTTGGTTTTATTCCACCTGAAAACTATAAAAATGAAAAATATGTTCGAGATTTTAAATCAAAAATGACATATGTTGCAGGAACTAGCCATGAAGAAGAAGCAAAGAGTTCATTCTGGAAACAGTCAAACAAGGAATTTCTTGCTGAAAATATGAAGAATGGAGCTTTTCAAAGGAAAGAGACAAGAACCTGTTACAGATGCAATGAAGTTGGTCATATTGCATGGAACTGCCCAAAAGCGACAAACACAAAACAGGGAGTTTCTTGAAAACTAAAAGAAGTTATTGTTGATAAAACCGAACCACCAACTGAAAGATTCAAAGTGTTCAAAAATTCAACATATGAAGTTGGAGAGTGTTCGAAAAGGTTTTACAAGAAGAAGGGAAATCTTGACAACCAATCTTGGGTTGTTAAGAAATCAGAGGTAAAATCTGGCAATGAATCTGATTCCGCAAAATCAGAAGAGCCACAGGTTGAGGTAAAAAGAGAAAACTCAGTTCCTCCGATGGATGATGAGAACTTTCCACCATTGAGTACTGAGAATTTTAAATCAAAAGTCGGGAAAGTTGATATTTCTAATCAATTTTATTCTGATAAGAATGAATTTGATGTTGAGAAAGCTTTTAATGGAAATGTGAAGAAAATTTTCGGAAAAATGGTTGAAGGGAAAGTAAAAGGGGTAAAGGAGTTTTATGCTAAAAAGAAAGCAACTTACACTCCAACTGCTTCTGAATTGAAAACACCCAAGGCTGGTCAGGCTTGGGTGGATATTTTCTTTCATTGAAAAACCTGACTTGCCGGAGATCCCAAGTTTGTGATCGTGGATCAGGAATCGGCATCTTTCTTGATAATTGTTTTTGTGATTGAATTTTAAAAAATGTTTAAATTGTTACAGGATAAGTGTGAATTGCCGGAGCTCCCAGGTTGGTAAGAGTGGAGCAGGAATCGGCATCTTTCTTGAGAAATTTACGAAAGTGATTTCGTCTTACAAGTGGTAAATCAGGGACATTAAGTTGTACTTGATTTTCTACTAGCGATTCTGTTGAAAATATCGGGATATGTTAAATTTTTTACAAGTGGTTGTAGAAAAAAATGTGATTATCCCCTATCCTACAAGTGGTATCAGAGCTCAGGAGGAGGAGTTCTTACCGATTCAGCTCGAAATTTCTGTTTTCTACCCTTTCTTTTCAGAATTTACGAGATTTCACGGTCCGATTTGGTTCAATTTTTCACAGTGTACTCGGAATTGGACATAGACAAACCCTTGAAAGTTTCAGACTCAAATTCAGACTAAAAATGACAAAAACAGACCAAAACTAGGTTTAGTTTGAACGAACACTACAGGTTTCGTTTGAAATTGACAGGTTTCGTTTGAAGTTGTCAGGTTTCTTTTGAACATTTCATCAGGTTTCTTTTGAACATTCCATCAGGTTTCTATTGAACATTCCATCAGGTTTCTTTTGAACATTCCATCAGGTTTCTATTGAACATTCCATCAGGTTTCTTTTGAACATTCCATCAGGTTTCTATTGAACATTCCATCAGGTTTCTTTTGAACATTCCAGCAGGTTTCTTTTGAACATTCCATCAGGTTTCTCTTGAACATTCCATCAGGTTTCTTTTGAACATTCTATCAAGGTTTCGCTTGAAAGTGTTGTGTTTGAAAAACGTGTTGCCGAAACATGGATTCTGAATTTTACAACGCATTTGCTTCAACCCCGACTAGTTCATCCGATGTTGCTAAGACCATGACAATGGAGAATGAAACCGGTACAATGCAAACACCTCCGAAACTTATGGGAATTGAAGATTATCATGGATGGAAGAAACGGTTTGAGAATTGGGTTCAGGCGAATTATCTAAAAGCTTGGGAGAGCATCGAAACTGAATATGAGAGGCCAAAGAATTCAGCAGGAGTCGATAAAATCATTTCAGAATTCACGGAGTAAGAAAGAGAAAGTTACAAAGGAGAAAAGATGATGATCAATTTGTTACAACAAGCTGTTAAAGAAGATATATTTGTGTTGCTTCAACATGATGGAAACGCTTTTTATATTTGAGAAGCTCTTGCAAAGAAATTTGAGGGAAGTACTGAAATGCTACAAAGTAAAGCAGCTTTGTTGAAAAAGGAATTTGAACTGTTTTGTAGCATTTTAGGACACTTATTATAACAGACATCCTGTTTCTTACCAGTATCCTTTTTCTTCTTTGGCTTTGTTTCTTCACCTTTAACACTTCAAATCCTTCAACTGTTGGATAAATTCTATCAATAATGTAGTCACAACCTTTGTAACTTTGCAGCAATCTTCTGATTCTTTCATTCTCAGTTGCTTCACTATCCAACTCTTTCTTCCTCTTTGCACATTCTTCTATGTACAAGTTGATCTCTTTTTGCTTTGTCATCATGGTAGCATTCAACATCTTCAAAGCTTTCTCTCTTTCAGAGTTAGTCTTTTCCAGACTATTCACAGTTCTGTTCAATACATCATATGACTTTTTCAATTTTTTTACATCAAACAACAACTTTTCTTTCAACTTTTCTAACTCACTAAACCTCTCATCTTTTTCTATACATTGTTTACATGACTCTAAACAAGTAAGACAAGGTTTTGTAACTTCAACGATCTTCTCGACTTCAACTATCTTTTCAACTTCCACAATTTTCTCAATCACTTTGACTTCTTTCAATTCTTTTGCAGCTTTCTTCTCTTTCGGTTTCTTCAATTTTTCTGCAAAATAAAATTCAAAAGTGTCTGAAGATAAATGAGTTTTTCCCAAATTTATCTGTTCCAACTCTTCATCATCACTTGTTTCTGATGAACTGTTTTCTGATGAAACTGATCCTTCATCATCACTTTTCTCTTCATCAGATAACACTTCCATCCATTCCTTCAACATTTCTGGCTTTTGAACAATATGTGCAATAAAAGCTTTAACATTAGGATCATTTGGAATGTACTTGTCCCAGCTAAAACCATCAGCCATTTTCTCATCATCTTGATCACAAATGCCAAAATAAGCTTTCCTGTTTGCATCCTCGATCATTCTTCCTTGTGCCGTTTGTGGCTCCTTTTGTTGATGTGGTTGATGAGTAATTTGCAGATAAATGGATTTCCTATAATAATCATCTTTCCCAGACGACTCCTTTGCTCCTCTCGGCTCCTGATTCTTGCACTCTCTTTTAAAGTGGCCTTTTTCTCTGCAACGAAAACAAACAACTTTAGATTTATCAAATCCTAGATTAGAAAGATTTGCATCCAAGAAGTCATTTCTTCCTGTAACCAATCTAAATTTTTCTGCTCTCCTCAAAACACTCGCTAAGGCCCATTTAATATCCATCAGTTCCAGCTCCTCTGCATCGATTTGGTCATAATCTTCCTTTGTGAGCATTGGATTGCCAATTTTCCCGGCAATCAACCCTTCATATGTGACAACTGGAACAAACCGGTAATTTCCGTACACTTTAATTATTATTTAATGATTGCAATTATGTGCTTAATTGTCAGCAATGTCTGAAAACACACTAAACAAGTGAATTCATGCACGTTGTATACTATAAAATATTGCTTTATGCATAAACGAGAGCGTTGCGTCAGAAATATTAGTAAACTCACCGGTAAGACACACTGTGTCAACGGAACTGCAGAAAGCAGTCAGACATTAGAATTGAGGCCTAGGTGTAGGTCCTACGACAAAGGTACATTAAAACCCAAGAGTACATATAAGGGTTTAATTTATGGTCGTTACGAAAGCTAAAGCACGCACTAAAAGGCGCCCGGATAATATTTAATCCCACAAATATTCTGTTATGATTAAAATTTTATTTTAATCAGGTTCGTGTTGAAAAATAAATTAAAACGCTTAAAAACGTTATTTTTCAAGTTTAAGCGCGTACCGTGTGTTCCTACGCGACACAATGCTTACACTGCAAAACGCAGACAACGCAGCAAACCTAGGAATATACCAGGAATATACCAGGAATATGCCAGGAATATGCCAGGAATATACCAGGAATATACCAGGAATATGCCAGGAATATACCAGGAATATACCAGGAATATGCCAGGAATATGCCAGGAATATACCAGGAATATACAAGGAATATGCCAGGAATATGCCAGGAATATGCAAGGAATATAACAGGAATATGCCAGGAATATGCCAGGAATATGCCAGGAATATGCCAGGAATATGCTAGGAATATGCTATATGGAAGGTCTATAAATACCACCATTTCATCACTCCATCTTCACTTCCCTCTCTCCCTCCCTTGTTCTCGGCCCAACCAAGCACCACCGCCACCCTCATTTTCCAACTCATCCATCCATTCCAAGGTGATATTGAGGAGTAAGAAGCCCACTAACGAAGCTCGGTGCAAGCGGATCTTGAAGGACCTTCTTCATTTGCTTTTATCCACCTCTTTTGTCCTCTTGAACTCCCCTAGCCTTGTGCTAGTAGTAAGTGCTTCTAAACATCTTCTTGTTCTCGTTTATGATGGTTAATAGATGATTTAATGGCTAAAAATCATAAACACTAAAGATCACCAACTAAAAGTCTTGTAAAATGATGAATTTAATGGATAAAAGGAAAGTAATGGTGTAAAACTTGTTAAACTTGTTTTGTGATGATTATTTTGTGTTGTTTAATGCTAGTAGTAGTTCGGATCGTCATCTAACCCGGCTAGGTTATGTTCATAGAGCATGGACTAGTGTATGTTAAAGTATAAAAAGGGCAAGATGATGAACACTACTACATAATAACATGAACTTGCGTAAAAGGAATTTTTCTTGTAAAATGAAGTTCTAAACTAGTAGATCTAAAGATCTACAAGTGGTATTTTTGAAAAACCAACTGTAAGACGAAACCATGTTTTAAAACCGGATCTTTCATGAAATAGAGGTGTTTTTGTGAACAAACAAGTGTGTGGATACTAGTGTAACAAAAGTTTTAACAAAGAAATAATTTTCGCAAAAACCGACTAGAAGTTGTAAAACTTCATATTCTTTAAAAATAAGATTTCCAAGAAACCGAATTTATTTCTAGAGATGGAAAAACCTACTAAATGTGTTGAAGAGTTACTACATAATTTTACACAACTTGCAAGTTCATGTGTATGCGATTTGTGTTTATTTTGACTAGTTTGATATTTGAAGATGGTATTTTGATGATGGAAAAATTGATTGGTTGAATTTTAAAAGAAAATGATACGCTAGTAAGCGTGGCCACCTCCAGTTACAGAGGAAACTCTGGCGAAATTTTTCCAGAAAATAACACTTACAATATTTTCGGTGATAAGTGTTATGAATATATTTTTGACTTGTTTTCCAAACAAACTTCGCCATGATTTTTATTACAAAATTTCCAAACATCGGAGGTGGATTTTCATAAATAAAACTTGTTAAATATATATTCAGAATATATATTTATCGCTTGTGTGATTATGTGATTATTTTGTGAACTAGGTATATATTATTTTTAGAGTAAAAATAATATGACTTGGAGATACTCGTAACGAGTAAAAATACAAACATACACATACAACATACAAGATACATAATTCGGGTGCAAAGTGCAAAATACAAAAAGCTTATATTTATTTTTGAGAAAATAATATAAGTAAGACATTTAGTTAAAAATATAAAATATTTTTAACACAAGAAAATATACACAGAAGAGAGTGACTGTACTTGTGCGACGCAAGTCTAGTGACTAACGTTAAGAAAACGCGTATAGGTTACGACGTTAATTAAGCAAATCCGGTGAAGTTTACGACGCACAGGAACGCAAAGTTGTGAGTTCATGCTCCCCCTTTTTCTTTTAACTGTTTTTAGTTTTATAACTCGGGGGTGAAATACATGTTACAAATACTTTAATATTTACAAATTGGTATGTTGTGTACTGAAACGAGAAGTACTCTTGGCGAAAACTAGTGCCAAGAATTGATACGAGAAATCGTGTCACGAATAGGGTACCATAAGCACCATTAATCGTGTACATACTAAGACCGCAGAACAAAAGGTTAGATCTAATGGGTTTCAGGGCAGCCCCACTCTTGGTGACAACTAGAACCAAGTAGTGTTTTTGTGTCTCAGTCGTGAATCGACTATAGAAAAATGCCTATGGTTTGGTGACTTCCTATGTCATGTCACATGTTAATGGCTTTGCAACCCATTAACACTTGATACATATAGAGATACTTGACTCATTCATGAATACGCGTTTTGAAACAAAATACATACCATGTTTTTCATACAAAGTATACAAACGTTCAATACAAAAACTGCATGAATTCACACCAACATTATGTTGATGTTTTTCCAAAACTCACATGTATTTCAGGTAATTAAAGGTGGATGTGCGCGCGGTCTTACTTATGCTCGTGGATGTCGCTATGTTTTATTTTCGCTAAATAAAGTTGTAACTCTTAAGACAATATGCTATCACGTGTTGTAAACACTTGACTTATGTTTTGGTAATGTAATGTTTGAAGTTATTTTGAGCATATAGTATGTTTACCTTTCGTATGCAATGAGAACCTTTCATGATCACACCTCGTGCTTCCGCCGCAGAAAGGGGTGTGACAGATTGGTATCAGAGCTGCGATTGTAGTGAACCAGGATTCCTTCTTGAGTCTAGTCTACAATCTCTAGGATCCATTCACGAAAACAATTTTCAAAGAGTTTTCATTGCATAAAACGTCCCGCGACATCCACTACCTGAAACTGTCTACATGAGTCTAGAAAAGACACTACGAGACTTAGAGTGCACTTGAGTAGCACTTGTCGTTGACTAGAAATTACTTGCAATTATGTGTGATAATTAGCATGTACTAGAAGTAGAATGTCACAAGTATACGTGACTTTATCTGAAAGCAATGGCCCATCTGAAGGAAGAAATACGAGGATGAAACAAACTGTGCGGACTGTGCAAGGAGTTACGTAATTATGGATGCATACATAATTATGGAATTCAGTGCACAGAAATCACAGCAAGTCTTGTCATGTATAGATTCCCTCAGTGCAAGCCCACTAAGTACTCTGCTAGAGTAAAAGTTGTTTGATGTCACTTATGTGGTATATATACCTGTGAATATATATGATACTACTGTCTAGTGTGACGACATCAAACAAATATTTAACCCTGTTGTGTTATGTTCTATCAGAACATGGCACCCAGGAGAGCTGTGAATGTTCGAGGTGGTGATCAACCCCCTCCTCCCCCACTGCCAAGAACTGCTAAAGAGCTGGACGCTCTACTGGAAGAGAGGATCTCTGCTGCTATCGCCCAGTATGAGGCGAACCGTACCCAAGACAGTGGAGGGCCAAGCAATACTAGGCGTAACGGACATGGAGATTCGTCAGGAGGAAACGCAGCCCAAGGTAACCTTAAGACAATTTGCTAGGCATGGAGAAATTTATGAACGGCCCTTGCTTCATTATTTCTTCAATTGCTCATCTGTGAATTGGTTGGGTTAATTACAGGCTGCACCTTCAAGTAGTTCCTCGACTGCAAACCAATGAACTACGATGGCACTGGAGGAGCGGTAGCATTTGTGCGTTGGACGGAGAAGACTGAGGCCACTATCCGCATGAGCAAGTGTACCGTGGATCAACAAGTCACCTTTGCTACTGGGTTATTTGTCGATGAAGCTTTGACTTGGTGGAACCTGCAAGTCCAAACCTTGGGCGATGATGCCGCTTATGGCCTAACTTGGGATGAACTAAAGGAAAGAATGAGAGAGAAGTACTGCTCTCGTGCTGAACTCCAAAGGCTGGAGACGGAGTTCTGGCACTTGACCATGGAAGGTGCCGACATTAATGGTTACACTCGAAGGTTCCACGATCTATCTAGAGTACTTCCCTACATGGTGACTCCCGAATTCAAGTGCGTTGAACGCTACATTTGGGGACTGGCCTTAGAGTTTCGTGGCATGGTGACGTCGGCCAAACCACAAACAATCACCGAGGCTGTAACTCTGGCTGTCAGCCTTACTGAAGATTGTGTTCGAATGAAGAAGCTATCACTGAACCCAACAGAAAATGCCGAGACGCATGCTGAGTCGTCTGGCGACAAGAAGAGGAAACATGCAAACTTGAATCAAGCAACTCGTAACAACAAAGGTTCCAACAAGAAGCGTGACCCTAACCCGCCTCAAGGGGCGAAATCTCTTGCAGCCATGAACGACGCTCCAGCAAAGGGATACCTGGGCACCTTGCCCAAATGCCATCGGTGTAAACGCCATCACGAGGGAGCTTGTCGCATCTCAAAGTGTGACAAGTGTGGAAAGTTGGGTCGCCGCACTGAAGACTGCTGGAGTAAGAGGAACGGGAATGGAAATCGTAATGGGGCTGATGATAGGAACAATGGTGGAAATGGAAATGGTGCTGGTAACGGGAATGGGCGAAACCAAGGATGCTTCAGATGTGGAAGCAAAGATCATTTCATGAAGGACTGCCCAGAGAGAAACAATGCTCAGGCCCGAGCATTTGTAATTGGAGCAAGGGACGCACGCGAGGACCCTAATGTGGTCAACGGTACGTTCCTCATTAACAATCACTTTGCATCCATATTATTCGACACTTACGCCGATTATAGCTTCATGTCTGTGGAATTTAAACGCATACTTGGAATAGAATCTAGTAGATTAGAAATTCCTTATTCCATAGAACTAGCCAATGGTAAACTTGTTGAATCGGGCGAAGTTGTTAGAGGCTGCACGCTAGAACTTGGTGAACGAAGATTTAGCATCGACCTCTTACCTATTCAATTAGGTAGCTTCGATGTAGTGGTCGGAATGGACTGGTTGTCCAAGAACAAAGCTGAAGTCATTTGTCATGAGAAAATCATTCGCATCCCTCTGGCGAATGATGAAACTCTCATCGTACATGGAGAAAGACGAAACGCGCCTCTACGAATCATCAGTTATATGAAGGCATAGAAGTGCTTAAGGAAAGGATGTGTTGCTTTCCTAGCACACGTTGTAGATAAGAAGGATGTGGAGCCAAAACTCGAAGACATTCCTGTGGTGAAGGAATTTCCTGATGTGTTCCCTGAAGATCTTCCAGGACTACCTCCGCAACGACTAGTCGAATTCCGTATAGACTTGGTTCCGGGATTTGCTCCTGTAGCCAAGGCACCCTATCGACTTGCGCCATCCGAAATGCAAGAATTATCTACACAACTTCAGGAGTTGTTGGATAAAGGATTCATAAGGCCAAGCTTCTCGCCCTGGGGAGCTCTAGTATTATTCGTGAAGAAGAAGGATGGATCACTGCGGATGTGTATCGATTACAGGGAACTGAACAAGCTCACGATCAAGAATCGGTATCCGCTACCGAGGATTGATGACTTATTTGATCAATTGCAAGGATCAAGCTACTAATCCAAGATCGACCTTCGATCTGGATACCATCAGCTGAGAATCCAAGAGGAAAGCGTACCAAAGACTGCATTCAGAACACGCTATGGGCACTACGAATTTCTTGTGATGCCATTTGGATTGACGAACGCGCCAGCGGTCTTTATGGATCTGATGAACCGCGTATGCAAACCATATCTCGATAAATTCGTGATTGTATTTATCGATGATATCCTGATTTATTCGCGAACGAAAGAAGAGCACGAGCAACATCTCAGAATCATCTTGGAACTACTGAAGAAAGAGAAACTTTATGCAAAGTTCTCGAAATGCGAATTCTGGATTCGCGAAGTACAATTTCTTGGTCACGTTGTGAGTGAGAAGGGCATTCATGTAGACCCGTCCGAGATAGAAGCAATAAAGAATTGGGAAGCTCCCAAGACCCCAACCGAAGTTCGACAATTTTTGGGCTTAGCGGGCTATTACCGACGATTTATCGAGAATTTCTCAAAGATAGCTCAACCGCTAACGACCCTTACACAGAAAGACAAGAAATACGACTGGGGTCATAAACAAGAAGAAGCCTTCCAGCTACTTAAAAACAAGCTATGCGATGCACCGATACTATCATTACCCGAAGGCACGGAAGACTTCGTGGTATACTGTGACGCTTCACGACAAGGCTTGGGTTGCGTGCTCATGCAACGCCAAAAAGTCATCGCTTACGCTTCAAGGCAATTGAAGGTGCACGAAAGAAACTATACCACTCACGACCTGGAACTGGGCGCAGTGGTATTTGCCTTAAAGATCTGGCGACACTATCTATATGGTACTCGATGTACAATCTTCACAGATCACAAAAGCCTGCAACACATATTTGATCAGAAGGAACTGAATATGCGCCAACGACGATGGGTCGAGTTGCTGAATGACTATGACTATGAGATTAAGTACCATCCTGGAAAGGCAAACGTTGTAGCAGACGCACTAAGCCGAAAAGAAAGGGTTAAGACCCTAAGGGTTCGAGCGTTAGAATTGACCATTCGAACGAACCTCACTGCACGCATTCGTGATGCACAACAAGAAGCTCTTAAAGAAGAGAACCGTAAAGCTGAATACCTACGGGGTATGCTGAAATACATGGTGCCAAACGAAGAGGGAGCCTTATACTTCAAGAAGCGTATTTGGGTTCCACTCTATGGTGGTATACGAGAAGTCATCCTTAATGAAGCCCACAAATCGAGATATTCGATCCATCCAGGATCAGATAAAATGTATCAAGACTTAAAGGAATACTACTAGTGGCCGAGACTTAAAAGCGATGTTGTTGTTTATGTTGGAAAATGCCTAACCTGTGCCAAGGTTAAGGCAGAATATCAGAAACCGTCCGGCCTATTACAACAACCAGAGATTCCCGTGTGGAAGTGGGAACAAATCTCGATGGATTTCATAACGAAATTACCCAGGACCCCGAGAGGGCACGATATGATATGGGTAATAGTTGATCGATTGACGAAGTCTGCGCATTTCCTACCATCCGAGAGAAGGATAGCACTGGAAAGCTTGCAGAGATATACTTAAGGGAAATTGTGGCACGACATGGAGTGCCAATCTCAATCATTTCAGACAGAGATGGACGCTTTGTCTCAAGAATCTGGCAATCATTTCAGGAAGCCTTTGGATCTCAGTTAGATCTGAGCACGGCATTCCATCCGCAAACAGACGGCCAGAGCGAACGGACTATACAAACGTTAGAAGATATGCTTCACGCATGTGTCATGGATCTAGGCGGCAGCTGGGATACTCATCTACCTTTAGTTGAGTTTTCCTACAATAACAGTTATCATACGAGCATAAAAGCCGCGCCGTTCGAAGCTCTGTATGGCCGCAAATGCCGATCGCCCTTATGTTGGGTAGATGCCAGAGATAAACGTATGGTTGGTCCTGAACTTGTACAAGAAACAACCGACAAGATTGCGCAAATCCGAGAGCGCATTAAGGCAGCTCGAGATCGATAAAAGAGCTACGCTGATCCGAAAAGAAAATCGGTAGAATTCAAGGTGGGAGACAAAGTGTTGTTAAAAGTCTCACCATGGAAGGGCGTAGTCAGATTTGGAAAGTGTGGAAAGCTGAATCCACGATACATCGGACCATTCAGAATATTGAAAAGAATTGGTACCGTGGCATACAAGTTGGAGTTACCGGAAGAACTTAATGGAGTACATGATATGTTTCATGTATCCAACCTGAAGAAGAGTCCAAAACAAGAAAGCGTAATCATCCCGATGGATGAAGTGCATATCGATGAAGCCCTCCGATTTACAGAACAACCCGTTGAGGTTACCGACTGGAAAGTCAACAAAACCAGGAGGAGCAGTGTGAAACTTGTCAAAGTACGTCGGAGCTCTAAGCACGGGCCCGAGTATACATGGGAACGTGAAGACCAGTTCAAAGAAAAGTATCCCCACCTATTCAAGAAGACTCCTGCGAGAGTTAGTTCAGCCTGAATTTCGGGACGAAATTCTTTTAACGGGGGGAGACTGTGACAACTGGCACAAACCGGTAATTTCCGTACACTTTAATTATTATTTAATGATTGCAATTATGTGCTTAATTGTCAGTAATGTCTGAAAACACACTAAACAAGTGAATTCATGCACGTTGTATACTATAAAATATTGCTTTATGCATAAACGAGAGCGTTGCGTCAGAAATATTAGTAAACTCACCGGTAAGACACACTGTGTCAACGGAACTGCAGAAAGCAGTCAGACATTAGAATTGAGGCCTAGGTGTAGGTCCTACGACAAAGGTACATTAAAACCCAAGAGTACATATAAGGGTTTAATTTATGGTCGTTACGAAAGCTAAAGCACGCACTAAAAGGCGCCCGGATAATATTTAATCCTACAAATATTCTGTTATGATTAAAATTTTATTTTAATCAGGTTCGTGTTGAAAAATAAATTAAAACGCTTAAAAACGTTATTTTTCAAGCTTAAGCGCGTACCGTGTGTTCCTACGCGACACAATGCTTACACTGCAAAACGCAGACAACGCAGCAAACCCAGGAATATACCAGGAATATGCCAGGAATATGCCAGGAATATACCAGGAATATACCAGGAATATGCCAGGAATATGCCAGGAATATACCAGGAATATGCCAGGAATATGCCAGGAATATGCTAGGAATATGCCAGGAATATACCAGGAATATACCAGGAATATGCCAGGAATATGCCAGGAATATGCCAGGAATATGCCAGGAATATGGCAGGAATATGCCAGGAATATGCCAGGAATATGCTAGGAATATGCTATATGGAAGGTCTATAAATACCACCATTTCATCACTCCATCTTCACTTCCCTCTCTCCCTCCCTTGTTCTCGGCCCAACCAAGCACCACCGCCACCCTCATTTTCCAACTCATCCATCCATTCCAAGGTGATATTGAGGAGTAAGAAGGCCACTAACGAAGCTAGGTGCAAGCGGATCTTGAAGGACCTTCTTCATTTGCTTTTATCCACCTCTTTTGTCCTCTTGAACTCCCCTAGCCTTGTGCTAGTAGTAAGTGCTTCTAAACATCTTCTTGTTCTCGTTTATGATGGTTAATAGATGATTTAATGGCTAAATATCATAAACACTAAAGATCACCAACTAAAAGTCTTGTAAAATGATGAATTTAATGGATAAAAGGAAAGTAATGGTGTAAAACTTGTTAAACTTGTTTTGTGATGATTATTTTGTGTTGTTTAATGCTAGTAGTAGTTCGGATCATCATCTAACCCGGCTAGGTTATGTTCATAGAGCATGGACTAGTGTATGTTAAAGTATAAAAAGGGCAAGATGATGAACACTACTACATAATAACATGAACTTGCGTAAAAGGAATTTTTCTTGTAAAATGAAGTTCTAAACTAGTAGATCTAAAGATCTACAAGTGGTATTTTCGAAAAACCAACTGTAAGACGAAACCATGTTTTAAAACCGGATCTTTCATGAAATAGAGGTGTTTTTGTGAACAAACAAGTGTGTGGACACTAGTGTAACAAAAGTTTTAACAAAGAAATAATTTTCGCAAAAACCGACTAGAAGTTGTAAAACTTCATATTCTTTAAAAATAAGATTTCCAAGAAACCGACTTTATTTCTAGAGATGGAAAAACCTACTAAATGTGTTGAAGAGTTACTACATAATTTTACACAACTTGCAAGTTCATGTGTATGCGATTTGTGTTTATTTTGACTAGTTTGATATTTGAAGATGGTATTTTGATGATGGAAAAATTGATTGGTTGAATTTTAAAAGAAAATGATACGCTAGTAAGCGTGGCCACCTCCAGTTACAGAGGAAACTCTGGCAAAATTTTTCCAGAAAATAACACTTACAATATTTTTGGTGACAAGTGTTATGAATATATTTTTGACTTGTTTTCCAAACAAACTTCGCCATGATTTTTATTACAAAATTTCCAAACATCGGAGGTGGATTTTCATAAATAAAACTTGTTAAATGTATATTCAGAATATATATTTATCGCTTGTGTGATTATGTGATTATTTTGTGAACTAGGTATATATTATTTTTAGAGTAAAAATAATATGACTTGGAGATACTCGTAACGAGTAAAAATACAAACATACACATACAACATACAAGATACATAATTCGGGTGCAAAGTGCAAAATACAAAAAGCTTATATTTATTTTTGAGAAAATAATATAAGTAAGACATTTAGTTAAAAATATAAAATATTTTTAACACAAGAAAATATACACAGAAGAGAGTGACTGTACTTGTGCGACGCAAGTCTAGTGACTAACTTTAAGAAAACGCGTATAGGTTACGACGTTAATTAAGCAAATCCGGTGAAGTTTACGACGCACAAGAACACAAAGTTGTGAGTTCATGCTCCCCCTTTTTCTTTTAACTGTTTTTAGTTTTATAACTCGGGGGTGAAATACATGTTACAAATACTTTAATATTTACAAATTGGTATGTTGTGTACTGAAACGAGAAGTACTCTTGGCGAAAACTAGTGCCAAGAATTGATACGAGAAATCGTGTCACGAATAGGGTACCATAAGCACCATTAATCGTGTACATACTAAGACCGCAGAACAAAAGGTTAGATCTAATGGGTTTCAGGGCAGCCCCACTCTTGGTGACAACTAGAACCAAGTAGTGTTTTTGTGTCTCAGTCGTGAATCGACTATAGAAAAATGCCTATCGTTTTGTGACTTCCTATGTCGTGTCACATGTTAATGGCTTTGCAACCCATTAACACTTGATACATATAGAGATACTTGACTCATTCATGAATACGCGTTTTGAAACAAAATACATACCATGTTTTTCATACAAAGTATACAAACGTTCAATACAAAAACTGCATGAATTCACACCAACATTATGTTGATGTTTTTCCAAAACTCACATGTATTTCAGGTAATTAAAGGTGGATGTGCGCGCGGTCTTACTTATGCTCGTGGATGTCGCTATGTTTTATTTTCGCTAAATAAAGTTGTAACTCTTAAGACAATATGCTATCACGTGTTGTAAACACTTGACTTATGTTTTGGTAATGTAATGTTTGAAGTTATTTTGAGCATATAGTATGTTTACCTTTCGTATGCAATGAGAACCTTTCATGATCACACCTCGTGCTTCCGCCGCAGAAAGGGGTGTGACATCATATGTCACACCCCGACCGCGTAAAACAACAAATCGCGGCGGAAACATCGGGGCGTGTTGCAACAGAATTAATGTTTCATAACCATGGATATCAAAAGTGTTTCGTTTTATTAAACATTGAGTAATTACATCGTCTGGAAATCTAAATACACTATTTAAACATAGTCTATCATTGTTATTGAGTCACTAAGGCCTTGTCCAGTCCTATGTGAGCATGCATCTTATCAATCGATATCATCCAACAATACCTGAAACATATGTGAAAACGAGGTCAGCAAAGAAATGCTGGCGAGTACATAGGTTTTGTGAAAATAAGATTCATGACTTCTGTTTAAGAAAATGTTTAGTCATGAACCTTGTAATTTGCTTTGCCTTTGTAAATCATTTGAAAAATAATTAGTTCGGATGATAAGTATAAATAAGAGAATAATGCATGATTAAATGAATAACCATGTAAAATGAGTTTGCATAAGATAAGTTGTTTATAAATCAATGTCTTGTGAAAAGTATGTTATTTGTATAAAATGTTCTATGTCTCAAACTGAAATGATTCAAATAACGCTATGATATGTAATACCATACAAACACTTATATATAGGAAGTACCAGCGGCGTATCCACCATGCTTGTATCATATTACACACACATCGTTACTTAATCACTTAATCAAACCAAACCAAACAATGTAAAATGTCTATGTTTAAATAAATTGTCAAATGTCTATGTCAAATATCCATGTCAAATGTCTATGTCAACTATCCATGTCAAATGTCTATGTCAAATATCCATGTATGGCAAGTGAAATGTCTCAACTAAACCATATGCACAAAAACAAAGTATTGAAGTAAAACTTGGTTTAAATCAAAGTTATGTTTTGTGGAAAATACATGATCAAATGTCAATTATGTACAAATGTTTACCCAATCGTTAACCCATTTTGTAAAATCGTTCTGGTCGTTCTTGTTTTAATTGTGAAACTACTTTATGGTCGATTCTCTAATAACATTCAAACCTTCTTGACGCGTTCCTCGCTCCATCTCGCTCTCGCTCTCGTTCTTAACAAACCCTTACCAAAGGATAAGTTAATAATTACAGATTCAGTCGCTACCCACAACCCCCACACATAACAATGGGTGCAGTAAATAATGGGATTTGTCAGATCCTATGGTACCATAACCTAATACTGGTCGGCTTGATCATTGCTAATGAATGTCATCGGTCATGTAAACTACAACCAACAAGTTTGTTCACTTTTTGAAATTTGTTATTAGTTTTTGAAATCATTGTATTCGTTCTTGAAATCATTGTTAGCGTTCTTGAAATAATTGTAATTGTTCTTGAAACCACATTGTAATTGTTATTGAAATCATTGATAAAGCATTTAGCACATATGAGTCACCCCAAAACAGTTGAAAATAGTAAAAGAGGGGAATAATGTACTCGCCTGGGAGTGCTTAGGAGTCTTGAACAACTACCAAGTAAGCTAGAGGAGTCCCGGAAATCAAACGGTACCTAATATAGGTAACTACATAATTAACCCGGACCTAAATCGGAAGACTGGGTAGCAGGAGGGTTTGTAAACCAAATGAGTGTAGGAACTCATATGATATGGTTTAACAAAGCCTACATACTAAATGAAACTTAACCTAAGTATTATCGACCCATCGCGACCCATTAAGGTAACTTATGCTACTTTAACGCGTCGTGCGCGTGAAACGCGTTCGGACCGTCTAACTAGCCCTATGACAAGTGTTATATGCCTAAACATGTTACATAATCAGTTATGTGACAAAGGTTTAGGTTACATATGCTTAATTACCAATTATACATGAAAAGGGTATTCTGGTAATTTACCTAAGGCATATAAACCACCTATCATACAACTACTCAAACGATGTGACCATAGGGTATAACCTCGGAAGGTTATTCCCTACCTACTATGGTCACCCAATGTATTTGGTCGGATCCTAATGATCGACCAAACTGGGTCGGGTTCGAAGGTATAAGCGATTTATCAGATCGCTTACCCTACGACCCTAGACAACGTGGTAATCAGTAGGCATAGTCCCAAGGGACTATAACCAACGTGATTACAATCACGTTGCGAAGTTCAAACGAACTTCGCATTGACCATTACTGGTCAACGCTGAAAGTCAAACAAAGTTTGACTTTCTGACTCGAAAAGCAGTAAAATAAGGAAAAGAACGAAAGAATACTTACGAAGGGTCCCCGAATGCTAATCCCGATTCAAGAATCTCAGGTATGAAACAATGGTTTCAACTTAGAGGTTCTCAAATCAGAATTCTAGTGATTTTAGCAATGGGGGGTATGGGGTATTTATAGGAATACCCGAACCGTTAAGATCGTTTCATGGAAAACGTGCCTTAATCCCATCCGTACATGTGTTGAAATGTCATGGTGTTTAGGTGTTTAAATTCCATCCATACATGTGTTGAAATGTCATGGTGTTTAGGTGTTTAAATTCCATCCATACATGTGTTGAAATGTCATGGTGTTTAGGTGTTTAAATTCCATCCATACATGTGTTGAAATGTCATGGTGTTTAGGTGTTTAAATTCCATCCATACATGTGTTGAAATGTCATGGTGCCTAAATTCCATCCTTATCCGCTGACTAAGCAAGTTAGAATGTGTGGTTGTGAATTAAACAACGGCTAATACATCGAATCTGGTCCTGAATGCGAAAAACGATCCAAATGACGTGACGAATGGATTTTTCTTATGGCGAACACTAAAATAAAATATTTTAGTGCTAACATAATTTTTTAGATGTCCGGATGTATTCAGAACGTAAGTTATGCGCGAAAATGCAAACTTGTGCACTTTTTGACACTTTTAGTCCCTGAATGACCCAAAAGTTTATTTTAGCACACCGAACCCCTCAAAGCCTATTTCTAAGCTATGTAAAGGATATATATGGTATGTTTAACTTATGGTCATGTTCCGGAATGTCTGTTACAGTTCAAATTGGCATACTTTCGCAGTTTGTCAACTTTAGTCCCTGTAAGCGATCTAACTTGATTTTGCCATACCAAAGCCTTCAAAACTTATTTCTAAGTTATGTAAAGGTTATTTAAGGTATGTTAAGCCTTTGTCACTATTCCGGAGTGTTTGTTGCATTAAACTGGTTATATTTACGCATCAGTGCGCGTATAACCTTCCAGAAAGCGATTTAGAGTTTGAAATTGAACAAGAATTGATATGTGCAAATGATACACATATTTTTACAAATCCCAAGTATGAAATATAATATTTCATTGGTTTGGTATTTGTTTGATGGCCGTGGAGGCACAGGTGTTACAGTCTCCCCTACTTTAGGAAATTTCGTCCCGAAATTTATTTAGAGGAAACTTGTGAGAGCTTGAAAACATGAAATTGAAAAGATCGAACAACATTGGTTAGGGTTCTTGAACTTCTAGGAACCTTAATAACATTATGTTTGCAATGTAAGAGGGACACTTATATACAAGTATATGAAGTGTCATTGGTGCGTCCACCGTACCTCCATTACATCGTTGTCATTTTGTTATTGTTGTCGCTATCGGTTCTTACACATAATAAATCTTACTGGTTTTCTGTGCACTAAGTTTCATAATTATGTACACGTCCATAATTAGACAATTCCTTGCCCAGTTCACACAGTCTATTTTGTAGTGTGAAACCAAATGAACAATCCTGTGATGAGTGTGACTAGACCGCCATAGAATCCTTTTAATTAAATCATTAAATGATCTAAATAGACTATCAAGGAGTCTGTTCAGCTACATCACTAGATGTCGTTCTTTAACCATATTGTGAATCAATCTTTTTGACTAGACCACTAAAGGGTCTCTTATGAATCATGGAGTGGTACCATATAACCCAAGGGTCTTAACTACAACGTAGAAGCCCATAAAGATTAAGGTAGTACCTTTTGAATATCCTACTATGAATCCCTCATATGAAGATATGAAAGATTCTATGAGGATTTGGATAACGAATATCCAGAGTATACAAAAACACAAAAATCATAGAGAAGGACACATAAACATATATCACATAACCACAAAATTGTTTGTTAATTTGTCTTGTAAATTGCGTACTTGCATTTAAAGCACACTTGGAATCCATTCCGTGGATTTCATTTGGTACTTTAAACGTTAACAAGAATCCAACTATAAAGATAGAAAGATTCAAAAAGAAAATTCGATTTCGATTACTAGGAACCGAAGTGTTCGAATTAAGGTACATAAGGAATCCAATTAAGGACTCTGATTTGAACGATAATCATCCACAAGGATCTAATTGTAAAGATAAAAAGATCCCATATGAATTTTAGAAGTTGAAGATGTTTTGAAACCTTGCACTGGATGTGCTTAGGTCAAAACATGATGTAAAATGCTTATGAAGTTGAGATGCTTGATATGTCAAGGCGACATATGAAGCAGAATTTTGAAGGTTAAGTCAATGTATGAGGAAAATATTTTTGAAAACTATGCATGGGGTTCTTTTAAGAAAAATGTGTTTAACGTTTTTGAAACCTTATATATAATACTTTTGAAATCATAAAGTAGGTGTATTAGATAGATATATTTACAAAAATGTTTTAAAATCATGCGAGATGAATTTTTAAATTATGTATAAGGTTTTTGAAAGACATGAATGATGCTTTTCGAAATCATGCACTTGATAATAAAATGTATTGTGTTAATATTGTCTTCAGACTATATGAAATATTTTGAAATTAGGAAGGTTGGTTTTGATAACATGGTCAATGTTTTTGAAATAACATAGACAATGCATCTAGAAAAATTTGTTTTCAAACTATATGAAATGTTTTGAGATCATGAAGATTGTTTTGAAATACTTGTACTGTATATGTTGAAAAAAATCAAAACGGAATGGGTATGAGATTTGAAAATACCCTTAGTTATCTAACCAAGGATTTAAAGGCACAGATGTGCGAAAAGCACGATTACTCATAATGTCACTTAATTTACTGTACTTTGTTTCTTAGAGTGAAACGAGTACTTAAAATTTTCGAGGGAATCATGAGCAATCATTTGAAAGAGAGAAATCACAAGAGTAGTTTGTAAGGTACATAGTTCCTTGATGTAGGTATCATAGGAAAAGCCATACACACCTAGTAGGGGGTTGAGCTGGTTGGTTGGGGACTGCTTTACCATTGTGAGCGACCATGGCGAAGTTCTGAGAAGCCTTTCGCTTCTTTGACTTCTTAGGGGATCGTTCATCCATGGTCTTTGATTCCTCGATTGGTTTCTTGGCTGATAGTGTTGTCGCCTGACTAGGTCCTGCCTGTCTTGGTGACTCTTGAGTGGCTTCATCCTGGAGATGATACATGGCAGTAGCTAATTCAACAGTCTTCAGGACTACTTCGCCTATTCGCTGAGCGAATTTGGCTGCTTGCTTAGATATCTGGGCGTCATTGTGATGAAGTGACATTCTTGAAGAAAAAGAAAGGCATAGGGAGAAACAGGTGAAAGATTATTGGACAATCAAAACAGAATGATAACGCATGAAGATTGCGATCATTTGTTTGTTACCTAAGGCAAACAAATGAGACGGTGGCTGATCAAAGTAAATGGGTTAAAAATAATGTATCGCGAAGACATGCTCGCCTATAAGTGAACACTCATCCCAAGAATTCCCAGGTAAGCACAACTGGTCTCGCGTCTGATGAGATGTATACGAAGTGCTTGCCTAGACAGAAAACCCAGAATACAGGCATTCACCCTTCCAGTTTGCACGTGTTCACATCATTTAAAACCCAAAACCTTGACGAAGTTTTGAAAACTCAAAGGGGTTCAAAACCATATAATAGAGAGTTCAAAACCTTACAATAGAGGGTTCAAAACCTAGTAATCAATCATCCTAGAACAGATGATTAGTTTTCAAAGCGGTTTTGAAATTTATGTTCTTGTTGCGGTTGTCGCCTAAGGATAGGCGACAGTATTGTTTTATGACTAAACGCAAGTAAACTCGCGTTAGGGTCCTAAGAAGGTTATAGACTAGGTCAAAGCATTACTAATAACCTAATTCCCTATAACCATTGGCTCTGATACCATCTTTCTGTCACACCCCGACCGCGTAAAACAACAAATCGCGGCGGAAACATCGGGGCGTGTTGCAACAGAATTAATGTTTCATAACCATGGATATCAAAAGTGTTTCGTTTTATTAAACATTGAGTAATTACATCGTCTGGAAATCTAAATACACTATTTAAACATAGTCTATCATTGTTATTGAGTCACTAAGGCCTTGTCCAGTCCTATGTGAGCATGCATCTTTTCAATCGATATCATCCAACAATACCTGAAACATATGTGAAAACGAGGTCAGCAAAGAAATGCTGGCGAGTACATAGGTTTTGTGAAAATAAGATTCATGACTTCTGTTTAAGAAAATGTTTAGTCATGAACCTTGTAATTTGCTTTGCCTTTGTAAATCATTTGAAAAATAATTAGTTCGGATGATAAGTATAAATAAGAGAATAATGCATGATTAAATGAATAACCATGTAAAATGAGTTTGCATAAGATAAGTTGTTTATAAATCAATGTCTTGTGAAAAGTATGTTATTTGTATAAAATGTTCTATGTCTCAAACTGAAATGATTCAAATAACGCTATGATATGTAATACCATACAAACACTTATATATAGGAAGTACCAGCGGCGTATCCACCATGCTTGTATCATATTACACACACATCGTTACTTAATCACTTAATCAAACCAAACCAAACAATGTAAAATGTCTATGTTTAAATAAATTGTCAAATGTCTATGTCAAATATCCATGTCAAATGTCTATGTCAACTATCCATGTCAAATGTCTATGTCAAATATCCATGTATGGCAAGTGAAATGTCTCAACTAAACCATATGCACAAAAACAAAGTATTGAAGTAAAACTTGGTTTAAATCAAAGTTATGTTTTGTGGAAAATACATGATCAAATGTCAATTATGTACAAATGTTTACCCAATCGTTAACCCATTTTGTAAAATCGTTCTGGTCGTTCTTGTTTTAATTGTGAAACTACTTTATGGTCGATTCTCTAATAACATTCAAACCTTCTTGACGCGTTCCTCGCTCCATCTCGCTCTCGCTCTCGTTCTTAACAAACCCTTACCAAAGGATAAGTTAATAATTACAGATTCAGTCGCTACCCACAACCCCCACACATAACAATGGGTGCAGTAAATAACGGGATTTGTCAGATCCTATGGTACCATAACCTAATACTGGTCGGCTTGATCATTGCTAATGAATGTCATCGGTCATGTAAACTACAACCAACAAGTTTGTTCACTGTTTGAAATTTGTTATTAGTTTTTGAAATCATTGTATTCGTTCTTGAAATCATTGTTAGCGTTCTTGAAATAATTGTAATTGTTCTTGAAACCACATTGTAATTGTTATTGAAATCATTGATAAAGCATTTAGCACATATGAGTCACCCCAAAACAGTTGAAAATAGTAAAAGAGGGGAATAATGTACTCGCCTGGGAGTGCTTAGGAGTCTTGAACAACTACCAAGTAAGCTAGAGGAGTCCCGGAAATCAAACGGTACCTAATATAGGTAACTACATAATTAACCCGGACCTAAATCGGAAGACTGGGTAGCAGGAGGGTTTGTAAACCAAATGAGTGTAGGAACTCATATGATATGGTTTAACAAAGCCTACATACTAAATGAAACTTAACCTAAGTATTATCGACCCATCGCGACCCATTAAGGTAACTTATGCTACTTTAACGCGTCGTGCGCGTGAAACGCGTTCGGACCGTCTAACTAGCCCTATGACAAGTGTTATATGCCTAAACATGTTACATAATCAGTTATGTGACAAAGGTTTAGGTTACATATGCTTAATTACCAATTATACATGAAAAGGGTATTCTGGTAATTTACCTAAGGCATATAAACCACCTATCATACAACTACTCAAACGATGTGACCATAGGGTATAACCTCGGAAGGTTATTCCCTACCTACTATGGTCACCCAATGTATTTGGTCGGATCCTAATGATCGACCAAACTGGGTCGGGTTCGAAGGTATAAGCGATTTATCAGATCGCTTACCCTACGACCCTAGACAACGTGGTAATCAGTAGGCATAGTCCCAAGGGACTATAACCAACGTGATTACAATCACGTTGCGAAGTTCAAACGAACTTCGCATTGACCATTACTGGTCAACGCTGAAAGTCAAACAAAGTTTGACTTTCTGACTCGAAAAGCAGTAAAATAAGGAAAAGAACGAAAGAATACTTACGAAGGGTCCCCGAATGCTAATCCCGATTCAAGAATCTCAGGTATGAAACAATGGTTTCAACTTAGAGGTTCTCAAATCAGAATTCTAGTGATTTTAGCAATGGGGGGTATGGGGTATTTATAGGAATACCCGAACCGTTAAGATCGTTTCATGGAAAACGTGCCTTAATCCCATCCGTACATGTGTTGAAATGTCATGGTGTTTAGGTGTTTAAATTCCATCCATACATGTGTTGAAATGTCATGGTGTTTAGGTGTTTAAATTCCATCCATACATGTGTTGAAATGTCATGGTGTTTAGGTGTTTAAATTCCATCCATACATGTGTTGAAATGTCATGGTGTTTAGGTGTTTAAATTCCATCCATACATGTGTTGAAATGTCATGGTGCCTAAATTCCATCCTTATCCGCTGACTAAGCAAGTTAGAATGTGTGGTTGTGAATTAAACAACGGCTAATACATCGAATCTGGTCCTGAATGCGAAAAATGATCCAAATGACGTGACGAATGGATTTTTCTTATGGCGAACACTAAAATAAAATATTTTAGTGCTAACATAATTTTTTGGATGTCCGGATGTATTCAGAACGTAAGTTATGCGCGAAAATGCAAACTTGTGCACTTTTTGACACTTTTAGTCCCTGAATGACCCAAAAGTTTATTTTAGCACACCGAACCCCTCAAAGCCTATTTCTAAGCTATGTAAAGGATATATATGGTATGTTTAACTTATGGTCATGTTCCGGAATGTCTGTTACAGTTCAAATTGGCATACTTTCGCAGTTTGTCAACTTTAGTCCCTGTAAGCGATCTAACTTGATTTTGCCATACCAAAGCCTTCAAAACTTATTTCTAAGTTATGTAAAGGTTATTTAAGGTATGTTAAGCCTTTGTCACTATTCCGGAGTGTTTGTTGCATTAAACTGGTTATATTTACGCATCAGTGCGCGTATAACCTTCCAGAAAGCGATTTAGAGTTTGAAATTGAACAAGAATTGATATGTGCAAATGATACACATATTTTTACAAATCCCAAGTATGAAATATAATATTTCATTGGTTTGGTATTTGTTTGATGGCCGTGGAGGCACAGGTGTTACATCATAAGACTCTAATGCAGTGACCAATAATCCCATATGATGCTTTACAACTTCTTCAGAATAATTTTGACCGTTTTGGAGCTTATGTGAAGAAAGAGACAAGAACCTGTTTTCGATGCAATGAAGTTGGTCATATTGCATGGAACTGTCCGAAAGCGACAAACACAAAACAGGGAGTTTCTGGAAAACTGAAAGAAGTTATTGTTGATAAAACTGAACCCCCAACTGAAAAATTTAAAGTTTTCAAAAATTCAATATTTGAAGTTGGTGAGTGTTCGAAGAGATTTTACAGGCGAAGTGTTAAACTTGACAACCAAAAATGGGTTGTTAAGAAATCTGATGTAAAATCTGGCGATGAATCTGATTCCACAAAATCAGAGGAGCCACAGTTTGATGAGAGTGATGAAAACTCAGTTCCTTCAATGGATGATGAGAACTTTCCACCATTGAGGACTGAAAATTTTAAAAGGAAAACTGGAAAGTCTGAAATCTCAAATCAGGGTTATTCTGAGAAGGATAACTTTGATGTTGAGAAAGCGTTTAATGGGAAAGTTAAGAAGATTTTTGGAAAAATGGTTGAAGGGAAAGTAAAAGGGGTAAAGGAGTTTTATGCTACAAAGAAAGCAACTTACACCCCAACTGCTTCTGAATTGAAAACACCCAAGGCTGGTCAGGCTTGGGTGGATATTTTCTTTCATTGAAAAACCTGACTTGCCGGAGATCCCAAGTTTGTGATCGTGGATCAGGAATCAGCATCTTTCTTGATAATTGTTTTTGTGATTGAATTTTAAAAAAATGTTTAAATTGTTACAGGATAAGTGTGAATTGCCGGAGCTTCCAGGTTAGTAAGTGCGAAGCAGGAATCGGCATCTTGATTGGTAAAATGGTTTGTGTAGATGTTTTATTCCTACATGTGTTTAAATGTTGAATATTCTTACAAGTGGTAAGAGGTTGATTCTGACAAAGTAATTACTCAAGGTCATTAGTTTGAACTTGATGTAATACTCATACAAGTGGTTGAAGACAATGTGATGAACCACACCCCTAACCTACAAATGGTTTAAAATCAACAAAATTTATTTTCCGGAAAAATCATTTTGGTTAAAACAAACTTAAGTGTTTTGAAATCATAATGAGAAAATAGTTTTGTGAAATGGGGAGTTCTGATTGTTTTTGCCTAGTGGATGGCGAATTGAGGTGATTTGATATCGGTTGTCACTTTATTGTATAGTTTGTTTTCAAATTTCCTGAAATGTGTTTGCATTTTAGGGGGAGTAAAAATTTCAGAAAATCCAAAAACATTTGAAAATTTGAAAAAGGCAAAAACATGATAAAATCAAAAATGAGTTTTGGTGTCAAAGAAGAGGAAATGATAGTACATCAGTAGATGGTCACAGTATGCTAAAGAAATGTAATGATTAAATAGCGTTAAACAGTCTCACTGATGATATGCCGATAGGTTTTCACACATTTTGTAAGCTTTTTCGGGATATAAACATAAATTCAAACTTGCTTATTTCGTGGGGAACACTACTTGGATATATAGGTAACCCCTGAAATCTCGTTTGAAAGGTCCCTCTTTCTGAGATACTAGGTCTTTACACTCAGTGATATCTGGGGTATTATCCCGGGACTTCTGCTGAAAGAAATTTCTGACCTAGTCCCCGGAGAATACTTTCCGCATGCTTGAAATATAGCGCAGCCCTCAGCAAATTGATGAAACAATAAAATTGATAGTCATTGCTATTGTAATACAAAAGATCCTCTAAAGGGGACCCACCAAAAGTCGAAGCGGTCATCTCTCTGCGTATCGAAAGATCGACCTGAGCTCTCACGGCCCTCGCACTATAATTTATTCCCTTACAGATATCATCTATGGTATATTCACCTGTAAGACTGAATATTGGGATCTGGATACGGGAGTATATTCAAGAGGTGGGACACATGAATGAGTTTAAGTTCTTAAAACATCTAACTCATATACTGAATCAGTTGAAATTTGTGTGAAAATTTAAGTGGATCAGTATATCGGCAATCTAAGTGAATTGTTTAATTCTTAATGTGTAACTAAGCTCAACGGTACTTGAAATATTTCGTTACTGCATTTCATTTAAATTTCTAAATCCAAAAAGATTTTCGACAACTGGTATTTGAGAGCTAATTTTCAAAGTTCCGAGTGCTAAACATGATGAACAGATGGTTTGGGAGAGTGTGTTGTTTTGAAAATGAAATTGATATTTCTGCAAGTGGTTCATCGAAGACTATAAATGTTGAATCATTTTAAAATTTTCTCTATAAATGATCATCAGAAAATTTATTGTGGGGTAGAGTATGTGTAGATTAGAATGAAGATTGATTTAAAGGATGCAGATAGTGAATTCCAGACTGCGATCCCAGCATATCGAAAGGGGGAGTCTGAAGACACATACAAGAAGCCTGGAATTTGATTCTGAGAAGAGTGAAGCTAGTGCAAGATCGAGATCCTAAAAGTCCAAAGACTGATAAAGACTGAAGACGTTGAAGACTCGACACTTAAGACTCGTCAACATTCGAGAGGGAGTCAAATCTTTTTGTAATTTTGAATTTAAAGAAATGTTTAAATTGTTACAGGATAAGTGTGAATTGCCGGAGCTTCCAGGTTAGTAACAAATTTTCAAATTTGTTAAAACAAACTTAAGAGAAAATAAATAGGCAAATTTTCTGAAAAACAAACACCGCATCAAACCATCCGCTATCATCTTCTTACGTGATAAAATATAGTAAATGTGGCTTATCGTATACAAATATGATAAGAGTTCTTGAATGAAGAGGTTTCCTTTGAAAGTGACACATGACAGTTTCAAGCTAAACCTACAAGAGAGGTTTCCCTTGAAAGTGGCGTGTGACAGTTTCAAGCTAAACCTAGTTTCACTTGAAAATGACATGACATTTTCAAGCTAAACCTCCTCACCTATAAATAGGCATTCAAGCTAAACCTCTAGTAACTTTTGGAGAAGTCTTCCGGTTTGCAACGAAGTGCTGCCGAAGTGTTGTCAGGTTGTAAAACATTGTGAAATCAATCATACAACAGTTTTAAGTGGAAATCTCGCTAAATTGACCTCTACACGTCTGTTTTCGCCTTTCGTTTAGAGATAAACTCTTCTGATCGACTCGTTCGGGTCCGCAAACGATCCTACACATGGATTAATAAGCAGAATATCAAGCCCCCATTTATGTACCGTGTCAACCCAATATCATATAATATTATTCCATGTTACAATCAAATCATATTTCAGTATGCGTGGAACCCTAGACATTGACTAATGATAACACTTAACATATTATATTCAATTTAACAAAACACATATAGCAAACCCAAGACTTCTGACAATCACATGCAAGAATGAGTACAATGGCCGACAATTAAGAAGGATCCATATCCGATTGACTGCCTTTTCAATACATCACACATGCATTATAATCATCATGACAATTATTCTGCCATCATTCAACAATTCAAGATCATCATAACATTGTCAGATCATTCACGGAAAAGCATAACATAATCACAATCATTACATACTAACGGTTACTTCATGATTGTCAAATAAATGAACAAAAGTGATTCCAATCCAATACCCATCAAACAAATATTCAGCAATAATCTACAGTGAAGGTAGTACACTAACCACGAGATCGAGAGATATGATTGTAGAGAAAGAACTTGCAAAATAGAAGGAACTGCCGTTTTCAAAGCTAGGGTTCGTCAAAAGAAAAGAATCCCTCACCTAAAGGCTATGATCAGAATATAAATGTAAATGATTCACTACTAGGCCTGAAGCCCATTCTGATTTCGTCGGCCCACCTTCAGACGAAAACACTTGGGTGTTTTCATCCAGGTGATTTCGTTGGGAGTGTGTTTTCGAGTGAGGGTTTCGGAAATGAAAGATTTTGAACAAGGGTTTCACTTAAAAAGCATACAATCATCATACAAACACATATCCACAAATGCACTAATGTTGCACAACAAATATATATATAATCACAACATTTTGCAAACAAGTACTAGGTTAAGTCGAGTAGGAACCTTGAAAACTCGGGTTGTCACATTCGTACTCAGTACTGGTGGCCTGGTATGAAGAAGGATATTGCCTTGTATGTATCGAAATGCCTAACTTGTCTCAAAGTCAAGGCTGAACATCAACGACCATCTGGTTTGCTTGTACAACCAGAGATACCGGTTTGGAAGTGGGAGAACATTGTGATAGATCTCATCACTAAATTACCGCGTACATCTAAAGGTCACGATGCTATTTGGGTTGTTATCGATCAATTAACGAAGCCAGTTCTTTTTATACCTATTCGCGAGGATCTATCTGCTGATAAACTTGCAAAGATTTATGTTGATGAGATTGTATCTCAACATGGTGTCACTTTGGATATCATATCCGATCGTGATGCTCGATTTTCATCTCATTTCTGGAAGACCATGCAATCTGCTATGGAAACCCAACTAAATCTAAGCACTGCTTATCATCCCCAAACAGATGGACAATCTGAGAGGACGATTCAAACTTTGGAGGATATGCTTAGAGCATGCGTGATAGACTTTGGTGGTAATTGGGATTCTCATCTGCCATTGATCGAGTTCTCTTACAACAATAGTTATCATGCTAGCATCAATATGGCACCATTTGAAGCTCTCTACGGTCGAAAATGTCGTTCACCTGTCTGTTGGAATGAGATCGGTGAAGCTCAGCTTACTGGACCTGAGCTCATTCTGGAAACGACAGACAAAATCAAGAAAATTCGCGATAATCTTGTGACAGCTAGAAGCCGTCAAAAGAGTTATGCGGATATGTGACGCAAGCCCCTAGAATTTCAAGTCGGAGACCATGTCCTACTCAAGGTGTCACCTTGGAAGGGAATGGTGAGATTTGGAAAGAAAGGAAAACTTGCACCTCAATATGTTGGACCATTTAAGATTGTTGAAAGAATTGGAAAGGTTGCCTATCGACTAGAGCTACCTCCAGAGCTTGGAAATATTCATCCGACTTTTAAGTCGTCCTAGTAGTACTCTTGCTCCCAAATGAAGTACTCTTGCTCCCAAATGAATCACGTCTTCAGCAATAGTGGTTAACCGAGATTATAGTTGGATTGTGCTATGAGTAATAGTTTAAAATTCAGAACTAATATTGTAATATGAATTCCCTGACACAATGAAAGGATAATGGTTATAAAGAATATTGATAAAAGGTTTTGCCTCCAAGAGTCGCGTATCAATTTGGTTTGCATCAATACAACTCACCACGGAACCTCGATCCCTTCGGATAGAAACTACCATTAGATTGTTACTAATTTCATACACTTGGGTCACCAACAATGGTGATAGCTGCACGTCTGCGCTACTTGTTAGATGTTATATTACCTGTCGCAACCCCCGCCCCCTATCTGTCCCGGGAACGGGCGGCCGCGAGACCACTTGTGGTGGTATCATTTTGTTTATCATTATTATTATTTTGGCAGCGGAAATTTCATCAGGACCGTAGATAGGAAATGTTTATCAGAGTAAAACCACCATATTTTATATTAATAATCACATGGGTAAAACCCAAGTTTCTTATTACAACATGTTTATAGGGATAAACCCTATTTTATTGAATTTAAAACATCGTCTTTTAGGTAACTTTTATAGCCACATTTTTCCAAGCCGTCAGTGCTCTCCAGCTGGCTTTCTTCTAATTGGCTTTTACATTTTGTTACTTGAAACACGTTTTAAAAACATTTGTCAGTGGAAAATACTGGTGAGTGAATCCCAGTTTAATCAAGAAACATTTTATCCTTTAACTGTATTGAGAGCAATCACATTGTTTATTTCTACATAATTACTCATTCAGTATTGTCAATCCTGACTGGTGGGTCATATTACACATTGTGTTAGGATCTAAGGCTCTCATGATAGTGTTTGTTTGTTTGAAACGAATGATCATTGAATATGAAAACATGTTAAGTGCAGCGGAAATGAAAACAAACTTTGTAAACACAATCAAAGGAGAAAATAGTTTGATAAACAATTGCTTCACATAGAGTCAAAAGATTTACAAATCAAAGCAAAAGATTACAGTCATGCTTACAAACTATACTCCCCCTCAGCCTGATGCCCCAAGGTTGGTTGCACACAAGATGAAAGGATTAGACATGAGGAGAAGAACCCACTCAGTCAATCAAATGTAACAGTACAGGGTACTGTTACATTTATAGGCAAACCAAACTACTGAGGTATCTCAGCTGACGTCACCATGAAAGCGACGTCTAACAGCCTAACAACCTGTATCTACTGACCTTACACAACTACTGATGTCCTAACAATTGATTATAAATAATAATACAAAACATGAGGAAACAACTGCTTCACGTTCCACTGTTGTAGCCTAAGCACTGATGGTTAACAACAACATCAGTGCTTTCTTCAAAGGTGATCAGTCCTTGAATGAGCAGTGTTTGTGTCTTCAGCAGCACTTAAGAGACAGCAGTAGATAGAGCAGCAGAGTTTGTCTTCAGCAGTCTTTAGGATCATATCAGCAGTTGAAAGGGCACAGCAGTTGATTATGAGCAGCAGTTAGAGACCATCAGATGTTATAACTCACTTTCAAGGGGAGAGCAAAGTATAAACTACTGTTTATTGTGAATCCTCTGTTGTGACCTGGTTTTGGCTTTACATTATCTGTTCCTTTGTTAGGGTTCAATCCCAACAATCTCCCCCTGGAACAGATAATGCCAAAACCTTTCATTATTCAGGACCTTTATTACTCATCAAAAGTGCCTTAGCTTGTTCTTTGAATTCAGCTTTGTGACAACTGCCACTTTCGGGTAATTTACTTACATTTAAAACAGTGATTTACATTATACAAGCATGTGTTTTGAATATTCTGACTGCATAATTACATGGTATACATCTTAGAAAACTCATGGAATATTCATTGGTTATTACACATGATACATTTTTATTTGGGTACATTTGAAATAGTGCAAACAATTCACCGAAACAACTAGAGTAGTGCCTAGTGAGCTAGAGTGCTGACGAAAACTCCGGATTCGCAGAAAACATCTAAAATGACATCTTTAGGACTCGGGTGAGAGTCCAATATCAATTATATATTAAACCCTATATGGGAATACAAGAGTTTGGTTAATACTTTACCAATGCTCGGTAGCACTAAAAACTGTCCGAAATGCGCTAAAAGTGACCATTTCATTCTTTTTCCGCAAAATTCAGCAATTGTAATTTTATTACAAGATGCAAAATTGATGTTTAGGCACCAATTTCATATGAAAATATTTATGGAATATCAATTTCACACATAACGGAAACTTTTCTTACAACTTCCTTAAGTGTACCTTTCGACTATTTACTAGCGAAACGAGCGCTAAACATCTAGCCGAACTATATTTTGGCACTTGTAGCGAACTAGTTAATATTTTTTTTGGTCTTGCAAAGCTGGTTTATGGTTATTACAAGTCTTGAAACATCTCGGAATATTGCAAACCCTAAACACCACAATACTTACAACTTACTAATTCATTCAAAGTCTTAAAAATAACTAAGTTATTTTTACCACATAAGACCCCCCCCCCTCTCATGACCGTGAACAAGGGGTCCCACCCCCTTGTTTATTATGGCAAAATATCTAAGTATTAACTTTGTGTTACAAGTGGGTAAGTTTGGTGATTATTTTCAACACTTAGCCATTAAGTCTTTAACCTCATTACTTCACATTTTCATCCATCACCAACCAAGAACACTCCCACCATCTTCATCTTTTTCTCAAGAACACCCACAAAAACCCAAAAATTTTTATCATCTCCTTCATGATCAACATGGATTTCTTTGGAACATAAGGTGATCTAAAGCTCTTGGAAGTGAAAGGAAGGATTTTTATCCATACAAAAGTGTTCTAACATCAAGATCATCATCTTCTTAGTTCTTAATAATCTCTAAGATCATCCCTAGCCTTGTGCTAGAAGTAAGCTTCTTTATTTTTTTTATATACATATTATGTTTATGATTGTTATTATAACTAATAATAACTATATAATCATACATAATGAACAAGAAAAATACAATGAAGCAAAGTTAAAAATCATGATATAATTATGTTTGTTTATATTGTGATCTTAGACTTGTTATATGCATGTTAGATCTTGTTATGATGATTATGCTACAAATAAAGTGTTAGAAGATGTTGAAAGATATGATCTAAAAATTATACATGTTTATGTTAAAGGGTTTTAACATAAAGGATTAAAGGGATGATCATATCTAGTGATCTTGTGAAAGTATTTAGGGTTTTTAATTAAAAACAAGACTTTTGCAAGATTATAAAAAGTAACATACAACTAGAGATTTTTATAAAAGTTGTTAAAACTAAAATGTAACTTGGTTTTTGAACTTGTTAGCATATGAAATGATCATGGTTAAAACCCTACATGATTTGGAAATCATTTTGATAATTTCATGTTATAAAAGTCTCATATGTTTAGTTTTTGATGTTGGATAAATTGTTGTTGATTTAATAAAGAAAATGATATGTTTAATGAAACATGGTTAAGACAAGAATACAAAGGTTATATGGCCAATTTTTATAAAAACTTTATTTTATAAAATAACAACATTTTTGGGTAAATCTCTACAAGATTTAAAAAGGTTATTAAAGAAGGGTTTACAAAATAAAAGACAAGAAAAATATATATTTTTTTTAGAAAATATATATTTGGTTACTTTAACAATTTTGGTGTGATATATTACTTGGTGTATTAGTTATATATATCATTGTAGGAACTTGAATCTCATGTCACCTTTAAACTCAAAACACGTTATAACAAAAGTCCTACGAGACTTCACATAATTACGCCTTAAAACGAGTTACGGACGATTCTAATAATCGGACACCAATTATGGTCAAAATGAACGACGGACGACTACATAAGTTAATTGCCAATCCGGGGAGTTACTACGACGTTAGACGATCTTTCGACACGAAATATAAATATACTATCGATAACAAATTTTCGGATATTTATAAACTTATAAAAGCTAGTATGTTTTTATTTACTAACAATGTACTTAGTAAATTTTTATAAAAAGGTTTTTATAAAAATAAATGGGCTTAATATACTTACTAGACTATTTTTACAAATGGGCTACTTACACATAATGGGCTTAGTTTTCTTAATGGGCTTAACTTCACATTGGGCTTAACATAAATTCATGGGCTAAGCCCAAACACCAAACATATGGGCCAAAGCCCAACACTATTCAAGCCCAACACTATTCAAGCCCAACACTATTCAAGCCCAACACTATTCAAGCCCAACACTATTTGAGGCCCAACACTATTGAGGCCCAACACTATTCAAGCCCAACACTATTTGAGGCCCAACACTATTTGAGGCCCAACACTATTTGAGGCCCAACACTATTTGAGGCCCAACACTATTTGAGGCCCAACACTATTGAGGCCCAACACTATTGAGGCCCAACACTATTTGAGGCCCAACACTATTTGAGGCCCAGCACTATTTAAGCCCAATAACTTGAAAAAATGGGCTTGGCCCAATGATACTATTTTTGGAAACACAACTATACAAGTGATACATACACGACACGAGATTCAGCGGACGAGATCCGACTATACAACTCATTCATCGAATACACAGTTAACGAACAATTGAACAACTCATACATCGAATACACAGTTAACGAACAGTAAAGACATACAAGTCTTACATATACTCAAGACACAAGACTTGTACTCAAGTTCTTTTCAAAGACCGAAGTGTCTAACAAAAATAAGAACGTTTGTAGGTCGCCACGCTATTCAGGACGACCGCACGTGAGATCTTATTTACATCTATTTTCAGGACGCAATACAGTGAGTTCATGTCCCCTATTCATTTAAATGTTTTACAACTTTACAACTATCGGGGAAGATACATGTTCAGAGTATGTTAAAGTTAGGTAATGAAACACCATAGATCATGTGCGAATTAGGGCCATACTATAAGCACCATTAATCCAGTTTGGACCAAGGAACAAAGGACTAGATCTATTGGGTTTTGACGAGCCCCACTCTTGGTCGTGGACCCATACAGAAGAGTGCGTTTGTGTCCCAGTCGATAGGAATCGGCATAAAATCGTCTAGGGTTGGTTTGCTTCCTTTTTCGTCACACATATTAATGTCCTTGCAAAACATTAATGATCAACGATTTCATTGACGCTTTACATACTACAACTCACATTTTTCATACATCGTTTACAACTAAATTGCATGAATTCACCAACTTTTGTTGATGTTTTCCAAACTTAACATGTATTTCAGGGAATTAAAGGACCATGTCGGATTTTCCAGTCAAGATAACAAGTACAGGAACTCCATGCCATCTTTTGAAGGGTTTAACTATTATGTCCCGCCTCTTTGCGGAAATATGATGGTTTAAACCTTTGTAGTTTATTCCCAGTTAATGTATGAAACAATGACGCTTTATTTTCATGTTAATGGTTTGTAACCGACACACTAAACTTATGTTGTAATCTTTTGAAACACTATGTAATGGCAATGGAGTATGTTTTATTCATATAGTTTGTTCATGTACATCGATATTTATGCAATGAAAACCAGACAGATCACACCTTGCGTTTCCGCTATGAGCGGGTGTGACAAGCTTCAAATTCCTTTGCACTCTGGTCATCCTCATCCCTACACAGTGAAAGCCCAAGGAGATCCTGCAAATCTTGAACACTAAGGCCTAGTGCTTCTTTCCTTGATATGTGCTTCACATCGCCATTGGCTCTGACCAAGGTCAATACGTGAGTCTTTTGATCAGACATCCACTTTAGTATTTTTAAGCCAAGTGGGTTTCTTGGGAGAGACTTATTTGAAGATGAGTTGAGGGATAATGGCCTTGAAAACAACTGCAGACTTTCAGACATTCTTTTGAAAGCTTCTTCAAAGACTTTGTCAGCTGCAGCTATATCTTCTGCAGTTTCTTGTTCAATAAGTTCTTGTCTTACAGCTTCTGTCTTGTCTTTAGCAGTGTTTGGAGACGCAGGTTTGTTTAATGCCTTAAAAAGGCTTTGAAGCTTTGTTGAAGTATCTTCTTTTAGACCCATTTTCGTGATGGTATCTTTGAAGTACTCTGCTTCCTTTTCCATCACCTCTTCTTCAGTCAGCTGTTCTCCCTCTTCTTGATTTGTTACAAAGGTAGACCGGAACAGTGTATCGAGGTTTCCCATTTTCTGTTCAAGCTTCATCATTTGTTCTTGCTTCTTAGAAGTGCCTGAAACAGTTATCTTTCTTTTCTTTAGCCTTTCATAGGCTTCATCAGTCTGCTGTTTAGACCATTTTGATATGGCTTCAGCAGTATCCATCTTTGCATCCACCAGCTCCCTTTTCTTTCTTTTATATTCAGCAGTTAAGTCAGCAATGAGCTTTTCATATTTTCTCCAGTTAGGAGCATTCTTCTTCTTCGTAGGATCATTCTTAATCTTTTTAATCCTTTCTGCCTCACGCTTAAGAGCTCCTACTGGCCATTCTCTGAACTGTTGTTCTTCAGCAGGATAGAATTTTTCTTTCATGATGTAGGCTAGATATTGTTTTCTTAATTCTTTCTTTTGATCAGCCTTTTCTTTGTCTAGTTCTTGTGCAAACCCTTCTATCTGCTTTACTTTTGTGAAGTAGAACTCCAGTCTTTTAGCAATGCCATCTTCGCTTAACTTTTCTTTTTCACTATCAACCTTGGCTTTTACTTTGGCCTGCTTTGCCTTGAGTTTGAGGTAATCATCCATATCCTCGGGTGGCAAGTAGCCTATGAGTGAGGAGAATCTCCTTTTAGAAGGATCTTCTTCTGTATAGAATTGCCTCATCTCATTTTTGATAGCTTCAAGTTCCAGTGGATGTTGTGCAGCATTAGGATCATATGTACCCTCATCAGCAGGTATTGGTTTTCTTATTCTGTTGAAGAGCCTTGGCTGTGAAGTATGAAAGGTGAGAGCAGTGGTGGATGACTGACTAACAACTGTTGACACAACTGGTGTCTCAACATCTGCTGTCATTACAACTGCTGATATGTCAGCAGTTGTCTTCTGCTTTTGAGCAGGGGATGGAAGTGGTGATGTTGGTGTTGATGGTGGTGAATCATCATCTGATATAAGATTTCTTCTCCTTTTTAATGAAGAAGAAGCAGATGATGTTTTGGGTGGATCAGTGGTGATAGATTGGATAGCAGTGGTTTGTGGCAGTGATTGACTGACAGTGGTTGAGACAACTTGTGTTTCAACCACTGTTGTCATTACAACAGATGTTATAACATCTATTGTCTTCTGTTTTATGACAGGAGGCAGTGGTGATGGTATGATTGTAGATGATGATGGTGGAGCAGTAGTTGTAGTGGTGTGTGGTAGAGTGGTGTGTGTTGACGGTGTGTGTGTTGATGAGATGGCAGCTGTTTGGCTACTGACAGCAGTTTTTGTAACTACTGCTGTATCAGCTGTTTGGCTAACAGGTTTTGAGACCTGTTTTTCTTTTTCTTTTTCCTTTTCAGGTTCAATATGAAGGCCATGTTCAATTCCCTTCTTCTTCATTTGCTTCATTATCTCCCCCTTTTTGGCATTATCTGCAAGGGGGTCATTAAAGAATAGTAAAGTTGAAGGAGCCTTTCCAGTGGTAGTTTGGATACTGGCCTTAATAGCCTTGATATCTGCTTGAGTATCCTTGAACCTTGATTCCATCATGTTTGACAGCATTTGTACGTGAATAGCATGCTTTTGATCAGCCATTTGTTGCTGTTTTTCAAGCATGGTTTGGAAGATATTCCAAAGCTCATTTTCAGCAGGTGCTTGTTGTGGAGCAGATGCTTGAGCAGGAACAGCAGATGATTGTGCTTTCTGAGCTTTTAAAATCTCTTGCACCATCTCCTTTATTTCAGAAACTGATTCTTCAAGTTTTTCCACTCTGCCCGTCAATTCCTGATATCTTGAATCATCACCCATTTTACTGGGATCATCTGAATCCCCACCTGTGGTGGTTATATCAATGTGTGACTTAGGAACAGAGTCCCAAAAATCATCCATTGATGCCCCTTGTTCTCGGTACTGGGGACTTCTTTCTTCGGCACTCGATAAACCTTTGATGGTACCAGTGGTTAGATCCAACTCACTAGTGGTCACCGAAGTTGCCATGGAAGAAATTGCCTTCAAGGGAGTCTTACTTATGAAACAACTATCCAACTGAGGATCTGTTGATCCACCAGTTGTAGTTGCTGCTCCACTTGAACTACTGACAGGAGTTACTTGTAACCCCTGCAGTGTAACCTCCTCAACTGTTGCTGGGATAGCAGAAGTATAAGCATCAGACCCAGTCACTTGTGGATGTATACTCTCAGTGATAGGTGTAGAGAGGAACTGGTTTGTGTCTGTGCAATAGCAGCTGCATGCAACAAAGGTAGCATGGATTGTGGCATTATTATTGGTGAGGGGATGGGGGTTGAAAGAGACATGTCCTTGGGATCAGGACTGAGGAAGATGGATCCGAGTGGATTCAGAGCTTCATATTGTGGTGTCCCTGTGCTTACAACCTGATCCTTTTGTGAGGATGCAGGAGGAGTTTCGGTTATGGGTTGAGATCTTTCTTCCAACTGCTGTGAGGAAGTAGCAGCAGTGGTTTGTGGTGACTTTTGTGTTGTCACAGCCATTTCCTCTGGGATCTCATCTTCCAGAGTTGCCTTTGTTTTGGGTTTGGTGGGTTTTCTGGATGTTTTCTTTTTGGTCTTTTTAGTGGTGGCAGGTGTGGGTTTCAAAGCAGTGGGAGTGCTGCTATGATCACCTGGAGCAGTGGGCTCAGCAGCTGATACCTGAGGAGCAGTTGTAACCACTAAAGTCTGCTCAGGTACCCCTGCTTTTGTTTTTATTGGTGTCATCATCCTTGAAAATGTTTCTTTTGTTATGCTTTTTATTTGACAATGAACACCTTGTTTGAGCAAATCTACATTTTTCTTTTCAAATTTTTGTTCAAAATAATAACTCAAAAATCTTGGAAAAAGTAAAAATGCTTTACTTTCAACGTTTTTCACCATGTCATTGAAAATCTCCTGGGAGTAGTTATAGTCTTTATTATTCAAAATAGCGTAACCTAGGTTTTGGATTTTCAATGGTATTTCGTTGAAAGATGTTGTTTTATTTGAAGCACACATCAAGAGTGTGTGAAATAAAAACCTGGGTGCAGAAGGAAAATAACCCTTTTGTAGGGTATCTACCTTTGGTTCTTCTGCATAACCCCTTTTCACGAAATCAGTTTTCATCTCGACTTTTTCAAAAGAGAGTTTACCTTCCTGATCGTTGAGATTAAAGACTTCGGAAATCGACTGTGGGGTTATTTGAACTGCTTTACCCTGTATCGAGGAGTTTATGGCTATGACTTTTCCGTCTTGTTTTTCAAGCGTCGCCTTTTTCCAAAACTCTCTCTGGGTTTGCAGATATATGGGAGCATTCACCATCAACAAAGTTTTGTACTTTGATCCAGTTATTGCATCAATGATGGTGTCAAAGGTGTGATTATCGGTAGGTTTTGTGAGTAAACCCAGATAATTGTGAGATTGTTTGAATGGTATTTCGATGGGTTCTTCGGCCGTTTGAGCGACCTCTTTGGAAGGCGATGGTGATTTGGGTTTTGATTTTGATTTTTTCATTGTTGCGGAGAATAACGAAGGAAGATTTTGGAAATTTTGAAAAGAAGGGTTGGAAATTGCTATGAGAAGAGAATTTTTGGAATTCAATTCGACAGTGTAAAACCCTGTTTGGGGTTTAGGGCAGGGTTTTATTTAAAAATGATCGCTGATGTGGCAGCGGTTATTAAGATCTGAGGGCTAAAAACTGACCACGTGTCAAACACTGATGAAACGGATGAAGTATGGAGAACAGTTGTTTTCAGAGCCACTGACGTATCAATCATCAGTGGTTACAACGGTAAAAATTTTGGCAGTGGATGATTTTAACTATCAGTAGATAGCATATCAGTGGATAAAACACTAATTTTGAGCATCAGTGTTTTTCAAGAAAAATGAGGGATCAGTGGTTTACTTTCAGCAGTGGACAGTGTTTAGTGATCAGACGTTGAAATAAAACAGTGGTTAGGGTAAATGGTATAATTCTGAAGGACAGGTGTTTCAGCAACAGTTTTGAGGATTTTCATTCAAGGTTTTGCCACATGTCAATTTTGAAAGACAGTGGATTAGTACCCCAGATGATGAAAACTTTTTACTAAGGCCACTTATTTTCGTTAAGTATTCAATTAACACATGAGTACCCTAGTATTTTAAGCACAGTTTGCAATCAACCTTTGATAAAAATTTAGGAGCAGACCTGAGTATGACATGATCATGACATATGTACCATTTTCTTTTGACCCATTTATGAGGACACTAATACCATAAAAATGAGGTATTACATCCTGACAGGAGCTGAAACTATTGCCAACAAAAACAAGCATAAGTTCCATATATATTATTCCAAAAAAAATGAATAATATATCCTGATTATTTGAGAAAATCCTTTGAACAACAAAAAATAGTTAAAGGATTTTTCTGAGAATAGTATCAAAAAGGATCTGGTATAAATTCAATAGAGTATATAACCATATCATACATAAGTTTTTGAAAATGGTCAGTGGTCACCAGTGGAAAGAACTTTTGGATGCATTTTGACCACTGTTTGGAACCATTTTCTTTGACAATCGATTGCAAACTTGAGGACATATGAAGAAAAATTTTTGAACATTTGTATAGTCCTCTTTGGAGTTCATTTACTGGAATCAAAACCTTTTTCTGAACAGATAAATGCACATAGTTGCTCAATTACCATTATTACCCTAAACTTTGACTCATAAGTGTTTTATGTTTCTACTCTTTTCTTTTGACTTCAAAAGTTTTGAGATAAACACACTTCTGAGTATTTGTGAATATTAGTCCAAAATCATTCTACAGTAATGTTTTGAGAGACTTGATCATGTTTTCACAAGTTTTTCATCCAATCTCACATTACATATGATGCGGACTATGTTGACCCTTGTTTTCTTAATGTATTTGAACATAATTGATTTTGTCCTTTTTAGGAACTCAACCTGTTTTCAACACATAAGATCTAAATAACTAAAGTTTTAATTTCCCTCTATTAGTGTTAACAAAACAACAATGCTTTTATGAACATAGGTTTTGTTAATCTGAGGTTTGTACTTTAGTATTTAATGAAAACATCACAAATATCAAGACAACAGTTGAAATCAATATTGAAAAATATAAAACGATCCCATAATTTGACAAATATGTTCACATATCTGAAAGCTATGGGTGACTTTTGCATGATATCATCTGTTGTGTGAAATTTGTGTGTTATATGACATCTTGGTTGATTTACAGAGATTTTGAATAACCATTTTGAACATGATTTAATCGATACTCTGTTTTTCAACAAAATACAACCAACCTTAGTATCAATGAATTTTGAGCCGAACTGTTATGTCAAATTGATTGTTAGATCGAATTTGACTGTCCAAGCTCTGATACCAATTGTTAGGATCTAAGGCTCTCATGATAGTGTTTGTTTGTTTGAAACGAATGATCATTGAATATGAAAACATGTTAAGTGCAGCGGAAATGAAAACAAACTTTGTAAACACAATCAAAGGAGAAAATAGTTTGATAAACAATTGCTTCACATAGAGTCAAAAGATTTACAAATCAAAGCAAAAGATTACAGTCATGCTTACAAACTATACTCCCCCTCAGCCTGATACCCCAAGGTTGGTTGCACACAAGATGAAAGGATTAGACATGAGGAGAAGAACCCACTCAGTCAATCAAATGTAACAGTACAGGGTACTGTTACATTTATAGGCAAACCAAACTACTGAGGTATCTCAGCTGACGTCACCATGAAAGCGACGTCTAACAGCCTAACAACCTGTATCTACTGACCTTACACAACTACTGATGTCCTAACAACTGATTATAAATAATAATACAAAACATGAGGAAACAACTGCTTCACGTTCCACTGTTGTAGCCTAAGCACTGATGGTTAACAACAACATCAGTGCTTTCTTCAAAGGTGATCAGTCCTTGAATGAGTAGTGTTTGTGTCTTCAGCAGCACTTAAGAGACAGCAGTAGATAGAGCAGCAGAGTTTGTCTTCAGCAGTCTTTAGGATCATATCAGCAGTTGAAAGGGCACAGCAGTTGATTATGAGCAGCAGTTAGAGACCATCAGATGTTATAACTCACTTTCAAGGGGAGAGCAAAGTATAAACTACTGTTTATTGTGAATCCTCTGTTGTGACCTGGTTTTGGCTTTACATTATCTGTTCCTTTGTTAGGGTTCAATCCCAACACATTGGCTAACTCGTTGTCCAATGGTAACGTGTTCCACATTTTGTATACATACCGGCAGTAATTGAAGAACTACAAAGACTCAGTCACTGCTTAATCACATTGTAGAACATTTAAGGTTTTGTAAAACAATTTACAAAAGGGAGATTACTCACATTGTTGTCTTAGGTTTTCTAAAAGGGTTTCCTGGTGATAATCTATAATTTACACAAATGTACATATGTTAGTAAAATAACCCATTATTTACATTAGTAATACCCTCCCCGAGATGGCATTCCAATGACTACGTCGGGCAGAACCTCGACAGCCGTTACGGAACCCTGGATCAATCGGGCAGCGTATCTAATACGTAACCGGGGTTATAATACTTACATCGGGGCAGAACTTCGTTAATTAGGGGGGTATTATACTTGAAAATTATGCCTATTATTCAGAGATTCGTTGAGAGAGAAATGAAATGAGCGACGGAAAACGAAAACCCGATGTCCTCTTATATAAGGCCCGATTTTGGGTTTCACGCGGCCCGCGTAAGGTAAGACTTCGGGCTACGCGGCTCGCGTAGTAGGGGGGTCTAGGCCGTAGGTGATCCGGGTCACGATATAGGTTCAACATGTGTTGCCACGTGTCACCACCGGGTGAGGCCTCGTTGTTACTCGCTCGCGGCCCGCGTAGGCTGTAGCCAAAGGCTACGCGCCCCGCGATAACTTTATTTTTCTTGTTTTTATTTTATTTTTAATACTATATCATATTTTGGGCTCGGTTTTCACATACGAGTGTATTTTAAGACATATGGGAATATTTTAATATATTTTAGGGTGTCAGAAAAATTCAAGAGGGTTGTTATATCCTCCCCACCTTGTTTTAGATCTCTTCCTCGAGGTCTACTGGAACAGGTGTGGATATTTCCTTTGCATTTCTGATTCAAGCTCCCATGTGTATTCTGGTCCTCTTTTGGTGTCCCACTTCACTTTGACTAGAACTAGTCTCTTGTGCTTGAGGTTCTTAATCTTCCTGTCCTCAATCTGTAGAGGCTTCTCTACAAATTTTAACTGTTCATTTACCTCTATATCCTTAAGAGGTACTATCAGTGATTCATCAGCTAAGCATTTCTTGAGATTTGATACATGAAATATATCATGTATTCCTGCCATTTCCTTTGGCAGTTGTAGCTGATAGGCTACAGGTCCTATTCTTCTAATAATCTCAAAAGGTCCAACATACCTGGGGCTTAGCTTTCCCCTTTTGATGAATCTTACCACTCCTTTCCAAGGAGAGACTTTTAATAACACCTTATCTCCTACTTGAAATTTCAATGGCTTTCGTCTGCTATCAGCATAACTCTTTTGTCGATCACTTGCTGCTTTCAGTCGTTCCTTGACTTGAATGATCTTGTCTGTTGTTTCTTGTACTATCTCAGGTCCAGATAGTTGTTTTTCTCCAATTTCTGCCCAACAGACTGGTGTTCGGCACTTTCATCCATAAAGTGCTTCGAATGGTGCAACATTGATACTTGTGTGATAACTGTTATTATAATAAAATTCTATTAATGATAAATGTGTGACAAATGGCAAATAACCGGAAATTCCGTACAGTCTAATCACTATTCTTAGTATATAATCTCGTGAAATTAGCGTAATTTAATTACGTAACGGTGTCGTATATTAGACGCCAAGGTTAGGACAAGAAAACAATGATATAACATATATTGGTTTTCGTCGTATTGCGAAACCAATTAAACAATTTCCTAAAAGTGTTGGTAAAAAGTGCTGCGCGCACTATTCACGGTTACACTATTCATGCCAGCAAAACCGTGAAAACAGAACGAAACAAGGAAAAACGACACATGGATGACATAACTGAGTCCGTTTATATAAGAAAACACTAATAAGAAAACATATCTTACAAGGATATAAGACTTTCCGGTACAACGCCCTAATCGCTAAATCGTCCGTTTCACTAAAAATAAGACAATGTTAACTTGTCCAAAATAATAATTTAGCATTTCCGGGACTCCGAAAATATGACAAATGATGACAAACATATAGAAACAATATGAGGATATTAATGGGGTATTCGAAACATAAGCTCTCGACACTGCGTTGCAACCCCCACAACTTGTCCGTTTCTGCACCGACAAGCTAATAAACGACATTACCAACATCGAAAACAACCAAATGAAAGCGTTAGTGAACTAGTTAAGCTTATTTTGGGATTCAAAATAACTTCATACATCTTTTAAATGCGGAATGACAACTTACGGCAAACTTCCGTCGGTACGCCACAAAAGTGCCGTAAACTAGCCAACGACGAAACGAAAAGCATTCAAAGTATCAAAACATTATTTCTACTAGTTTAGTGAACTAGTTAATGTTAATTTATGTTCCGAATCACTAATTACCCCCTAATGGTGAAAGATTACCCTAATCACCATACTTAGCCTAATTACCAAAAATCTACATGTTTAAGACATTTTTTATAAAAATGTTACACTTTACCCCCCCCCCCCACATGTGGGCCGAAAATAAGGGGTCCCACATGGCCTTAATACTTTCCTAAATATCTAGATATTTTACTTATGTGCAAGTGGATCAAATTGGTGAATGATTATAACACTTAGTCTTATTATTTACTGACCACATTATCATCACTTTTCACCTTATCTTTCACACACATAAGAACTCTTTCAATCTTCATCTTTTCACCAAGAACACCATCCAAAAACCCATTTATTTTTATCATCTCCTTCATGATCAACATGGATTTCCAAGTAACATAAGGTGATCTAAAGCTTTTGGAAGTAAAAGGAAGGGTTTTCATCCATACAAAAGTATTCTACCAACAAGATCATCATCTTCTTAGTCTTAATAATCTTCTAAGATCATCCCTAGCCTAGTGCTAGAAGTAAGCTTCTATATCTATTTTCTTTATGCAAATATATTAAGTTTATGATTGTTATTATTACTAATAATAACCAAGTAATCATACATTTTAAGCATGAAGAAAATACAAAGAAGCAAAGAATAAAAATCATGATATAATTATGATTGTTTATATTGTGATCTAAGACTTGATATATGCTTATTTAGTCTTGTTATGATGTTTATGATGCAAATAAATTGTTAGAAGATGTTTTAAGATATGATCTAAAAATATTGCATGTTTATGTTAAAGGGTTTTTAACATAAAGGATTAAATGGATGATCATAACTATTGATCTTGTGAAAATATATAAGGTTTTTGGTTAAAAACAATACTCTCACAAGATTATAAAAAGTAACATACAACTAGAGATTTTTATAAAAGTTGTTAAAACTAAAATTAAACTTGGTTTTTGAACTTGTTAGCATATGAAATGATCATGGTTAAAACCCTACATGATTTGAATATCATCTTGATAATTTCATGTTATAAAAGTCTCATATTTTTAGTTAAGATGTAGAGTAAATTGGTGGTGATTTGATAAAGAAAATGATATGTTTATAAAACATGGTTAGAATAAAATACAAAGGTTATATAGCCATCTTTCATAAAAACTTTATTTTATAAAGTAACAACATTTTTGGTTAAGTTTAGACAAGAGAAATATATATTTTTTTTTTAGAAAATATATATTTGGGTTATTTTAACAATTTTTGTGACATGTATTACGTGATGTATTAGTTATATATATCAAAGTAGGAACTTGTATCTAATGTCACATTTAAACTCAAAACACCTCATAACGAAAGTCCTACAAGACTTCACATGATAACGCCTTAAAGCGAGTTACGGACGATTCTAATAATCGGACACCAATTATGGTCAAAACGGACAACGGACGAATCCTTAAACGAGTCACCAATCCGGGGAGTTACTACGACGTTTAGATGATCTTTCGACACGAAATATAAATATGTCATCGATAACAAATTTCGGATGTTTAGAAACTTATAAAAACTAGTATGTTTTTATTTACTAACATCTATACTTAGAAAATTTTTATAAAAAGGGTTTTTATAAAAATGAAAGGCTTACATGTACTAGTGGGCTATTTTTATAACAAATGGGCTTATTATACTTAATGGGCTATTTTTCTACAAATGGGCTTATTATACTTAATGGGCTATTTTTCTACAAATGGGCTTACTTTTCTTAATGGGCTTAACATAAATTCATGGGCTAAGCCCAAACACCAAACACATGGGCCAAAGCCCAACACTATTCAAGCCCAACACTATACAAGCCCAACACTATTTAAGCCCAATACTATTCAAACCCAACTCTATTGAGGCCCAACACTATTGAGGCCCAACACTATTTGAGACCCAACACTATTTTGAAGCCCAACACTATTGAGGCCCAACACTATTGAGGCCCAACACTATTTGAGACCCAACACTATTTGAGGCCCAACACTATTGAGGCCCAACACTATTTAAGGCCCAGCACTATTTAAGCCCAATAACTTGAAAACATGGGCTTGGCCCAATGTTACCATTATTGGAAACACAACTATACAATTGATACATATAAGACACGAAATTCATCGGACTAGATCCGACTATACAACTCACAAGATACAAGATAACATTTATATATATATATATATTTGGTGAAAAATATATATATAACATTTGAACAACTCATTCATCGAATACACAGTTAACGAACAGTAAAGACATACAAGTCTTACACATATTGAAGACACAAGACTTGTACTCAAGTTCTTTACAAAGACCGAAGTGTCTAACAAAAATAAGAACATTTGTAGGTCGCAACGCTATTCAGGACGACCGCACGTGAGATCTTATTTACATCTATTCACAGGACGCGATGTTGTGAGTTCATGTCCCCTATTCATTTAAATGTTTTACAACTTTACAACTATCGGGGAAGATACATGTTCAATCGTATGTTAAAGTTAGGGAATGAAACACATTAGATCATGTGCGAATTAGGGTTATACATATAAGCACCATTAATCCAGTTTGGACCTAGGTACAAGGGGTTAGATCTAATGGGTATTGGCGAGCCCCACTCTTGGTCGTGGACCCATACAGAAGAGTGCGTTTGTGTCCCAGTCGATAGGAGTCGACATAAAATCGTCTAGGGTTGGAATGCTTCCTAATTCGTCACACATATTAATGTCCTCGCGAAACATTAATGATCAACGATTTCATTGACGCTTTACATACTACATCATACATACAGATACATTTTATACAACTCACATGTTGTGGATACAGTTTATACATCATACATACAGATACATTTTATACAACTCACATGTTATGGACACAGTTTATACAACTCACATTTTACAGATACATTTTATACAACTCACATTTTACAGATACATCTCATACAGCGAAACTGCATGAACTCGCTCAACTTTTGTTGATGTTTTCAAACTTAACATGTATTTCAGGAAACTAGTGGACGTGGCAGACATTTCAGTCAAGGAAAGCAAGTATCAAGACTCCATGCCACCATTTGAAGGGTTTGCCCGTTATATACCGCCTCTTTGCGGTGATATAGTGGTCAAAGCCTTGACATTTTATGACTTACATTTTGATGTATAGAACGATGAAAACGCATTTTCATTTGATGGTTTGTAACAAATACATTTAACTTATGTTGCGTTCTTTCGAAAAAATTATGACAATGGCATTGGAGCTTGTTTTTATTCATTTAGTATTGTTCACTTATATTGTTATGCAATGAGAACCGATCAGATCACACCTCGCGCTTCCGCTACGAGCGGGTGTGACAGATTGGTATCAGAGCATCGATTGTAGTGAACCAGGATTCTTTCTCGAGTCTAAGTCTACAATCACTAGGGATCTCTCACGAAAACCTCTTGTTCATGTTGAACAGATTATAAATAAAATTGGACAAGTCAAAAGGTTTTCATTGCATAAACATTTTTCAAGGTCCACTACAGCAAAAATTCATTTAAATCAAGCGAGGACATTTACATGGGTGAAGTCTATGAGAAACAGACACAATACATTAATAGACTATGTGCCTACAATACATTACATTATCAGTTTATGCATTATAAACAGTTTACAAGTTCAGCTTATACAAGATAGAAATCCTTGATTGATAGGATTTTACATGATTATATATATAGGTGGTTCATATATATGTTGCATGAAATATTTTGCCAAGAACAAAATACCTTCGACTTCAAACTCTATTATTATTCTTTACGCACACGGTGAAAATATCGACCTCATGTCTATTGCGGAGCTTATGGCGAACATGATTCCTAAGTGAAATCTTAAACTTAATTCCGTAAAATATGGTTGCTTTCTCGCGAATGCTGAGATACCTGACCATGATAATGACGACGAGGCGAAGGTGGTAACCTTGGACAACAACTCCATTAGTGGGACGAGATCCATGTGACTCATACTAATCAAGGTGGATATACTCTTGTCCTTACAAGGAAGATGAAGTACTCATCTTGAAGGTGCCCCTTCAATTGTTATTGTTACAGATTCTTTCCATTTCTATTTCATCTAACGTCGTACCGTCCTGCGAGTAACAACAACGGACGTTGACACGTGAACTATCACGAAGTTTCCTTCCATGTTGAAGGTATATAAACAATAGTGTCCTCTCTCTGACTGATCGCCTGCTCTGAACGAGAGAATGCTAGGGTGACCATGCAAGACAATTTATTATTACGGGGGCCCACGTAATAACAACTTGTAGTGCATGGAAATTCTGGTGGACTCTGCGGGTCAAGCTAATGATCACTATTCATTCAAAATTCTTAAGTTATTACTTGAGATTCAATTCTTCCTATCTAGTAGAACACGAACTGGGGGGTGGTTAGTATAACACCCTACAATACAATACAATACAATACAATACAATACAATACAATACAATACAATACAATACAATACAATACAATACAATACAATACAATACAATACAATACAATACAATACAATACAATACAATACAATACAATACAATACAATACAATACAATACAATACAATACAATACAATACAATACAATACAATACAATACAATACAATACAATACAATACAATACAATACAATACAATACAGGAAGACGACACATATTTGTTCACACCTAACATTCGATCTATATCACGATTCAGTTGAGACTAGTCATTTAAACAAACAAAACGTGTTAGCTACTCATGGAGGATTTTCCTCAACATTCTCGAAATTCTTGAACATGGGTTGGTTTCAGGGTGTCTATGACACTTTATCTTACTTTACCTTACCTTACTTTATCATATTCCACCTTATCATATTTATTGGAAGTGATACAATAAATTCCGTCGTTTGACATTTGTCTTTTTCCAAGGGATGGTATGGCATGCGCCATGCTGCAACTCCCTCATTACATTCTATTCTACATTTTTGGAGATTCTAATAATCTTGCTAGAGCTCGTGAAACTCAAGCACTATTACCATAATTGTCACATGGACAAGTAAGACAAAGGATTTTCTCTACTTAGGATGATCGAGGTCCATAGAGTAGGGAATACATATTATATGGACGGAGACCACTGGTTGGTTTCCCCTCCTCAACGAATTATTTTTTTTTTCTTCTTTCCCTTCTTCTTTTTCCATTTAAACATATGACCAATACACGCCAGAGGCATTACACCTTTTGGTTTTGGTTATCCACATTATCATTTATTCAAACATGTATGCACAATATGGTCTTGAGGTTTCCATGACCGATTGATTGCATTCTTCATTCTTGGGCACATGATAGACTTTATTTATCCAAATACATGTCTAGATTCTTTTAATAGTGTGTATTAAAAAGATCATGGCACCAAAAGAATCAATTGTTTAAGTTAAAAGTTATGTGTTGAAAACCATTGCTTTTACACAAGACATGTTTTATACATGACATTGTTACGCAAGACATTGTTATACATGTCATTTGACGTTGGTATACACAAGACATTTTTGGTGGTTATTTGTAAGTGATGAGACGTGTGTAATATGATAAAATCATGGTGGATACGCCGCTGGTACTTCCTATATATAAGTGCTTATGTTATATTGCATATCGTGGTGTTATTCAAATCTCTTCGACAAAGACAAGACATGACATTTTTGCACAAGACGCGACATCCTCTACACAAGACATAATATTCTATTTCAAGACATGATATATTTATACACTACATTTTTATTGGTTATTTATTTAACCATACATCATTCTTTTATATCATCTGATTTTCATATCTATTTTCATATGATTTTATAAAAGAACTCGATCATAACTGGAGCCAATGTTGATGGTTACACTTGATGCTTTCACGGTCTCTCAAGGGTTGTTCCATACTGGGAAACACCCGAATTCAAACACACTGAGTGTTACATTTTAGGTTTAGCCTCGGAGATCCGAAGCATAACCGCATCATCCCTCCCTACCTCGATCACTCAAACAATAACTCTCGCCATGAGAGAAATGAAGGCAACTGCTGCCATAAACGATTTTGGCACCAGGATGTATGCTGGTAACTTGTCGAAATCCTAAATGCGACAAGTGAGACATTCATCATGAGGACAATTGCAAAAGCGCCAAGAGTAGCAGTGTGCTAAGGCCGAGCGCAAAACAAAGACAAGCAAGACGATAATACTTAAGAATGGATCAAGCTAGTGAATAAGTGTGTGTGTGGCTAGAACTATGAATACTCCACAAAATCCCAATGAAGTCATGAGTACGTACACTCTACGATCATCATGTATCAATTCTTTAATACCAACACCTGGCTTAGCTAGTGTCTTGAGATGTTAAGCATATACTCGAATTAGAGTCATGTTAGACACACATTACTATATCAAGTTAGCTAATGGGGAATTAGCTGAGACATATCAAATCATTAATGGTCACCGGTATGTATCCTATTCATCAACATTTCATATACAAGAGTTTCATGGCTAGGGACGGGATTGTCCTAGCTACAATAAGGGATTGGGTTATCCTACCTCTAAACATAGGGATTGGGTTGTCCTCTACATCTGTACAGGGAAGTATTTACCACATAGAATTCAAAATGTACTTGGCCTAGAGTCAAGTAAGCTAGACGTCTCCTCATTCTATAGAATTGGCAAACGGTAAACTAGCCGAGTCAGGAGCAGAAATTTCATATCGATCTCTTACCCATTGAGTTGGGTATTTTCGACGTAGTGGTTGGCATGGATTAGCTATCCAATAATCAAGCCAAAGTCTTATGTCACGAGAAGATCATTCGCCTACCACTACTGAACGAAGAGACACTTGTGATACATGGAGAGAAGCGTGACACCCTATTGCGGATCATCAATGGCATGAAAGCACATAAGTGCTTACGGAAAGGTTGTATTGCCTATCTAGCACTTGTTGTAGACAAGAAGGCCGTTGGGCCACAGCTGACATATATTCTTTTGATAAAATAATTTCCTGAAGAAATTCCTGAAGTCTTGCTAGGACTACCACCATATCAACAAGTCGAGTTTCACATCGACTTGGTACCGGGAGCCGCACCCATAGCCAAATCTCCATGTCGATTAGCACCTTCTGAACCTTGTAGTTGACCGAATAAGGATGCTGTGAGTTCATAACCCCCACTCTTTACCATTATACATCTTTATAAAGGTTTTGGGGGTGGAAAGACATGCAACTTTTTCAAAAGTGCACAACATTATGATGAATGAAAATTCATATTTCTAAACCATGTTACAAATGAATTTCCAACTAACTCAAATGGTTTATGAAAGGTTCTAGCTTGTACTCTAAGATAGACTTACGATCAGAGTATCATCAGTTACGAATTCAAGAGGAAAGCATACCGAAAACGGCTTTTAAAACTCGTTATAGCTATTACGAGTTTCTCGTTATGCCTTTTGGTTTAACAACTGCACCAGCGGTCTTCATGGATTTAATGAATCGTGTGTGCAAGCCGTATCTCGACAAATTCGTCATAGTGTTTATTGACGACATTTTGATATACTCTCGATCGACTGATGAACATGAGCAACATTTGAGAACCATTTTAGAGTTGTTAAAGATAATAATTATGATACATTTATGTTGGGTTGAATTGTTGAACGACTATGATTGTGAAATAAAGTACCATCCGGGCAAGGCGAAAGTTGTAGCTGACGCTATGAGCCGCAAGGAGCGAGTTAGAACATTGAGAACTCAAGCATTAGAGAAGATGATTCACAAGCGCTCAAGGAAGAGCATATTCAAGTAGAAACACTTCGAGGCATGAAGGAACAATTAGTGCCGAAAGAAGATGGAACTTTATACATTATGGGTCGAAATTGGGTTCCATTATTTGGCGGCCTTCGAGATGATATTTTGAGGAAGCACATAGGCCTAAGTATTGAAAGAATACTATTGGTGGCCTAACCTCAAAAGTGATATCGCGACTTAGGTCGGAGAATGCTTGACTTGCGCGAAAGTCAAAGTTGAGTAGCAAAATCCCTCGGACTTGTTACAACAACCCGAGATTCCCGTTTGGTAATGGGAACAAATATCCATGGACTTCATTACGAAGTTATCCAGGACCTCATGCGTTCATGACATGATTGGGTAATTATCGATAGACTAACAAAGTCCGTACACTTCTTACCGATTCGAGAGGAGGATAGTACAGAGAAACTAGCGGAACCCTATCTCAAGGAAATAGTGGCTCGTCATGGAGTACCTATTTCAATCATCTCTAACCATGATGGTCGTTTTGTTTCAAGAATTTGGAAATCATTTCAACTGGCCTTTGGATCTCATTTGAGTCTAAGTACGGTCTTTCATCCACAAACTGACGGCCAGAGCGAACGGACAATCTAAACACTCGAAGATATGCTTCGTGCATGTGTTATGGATTTAGGCGGCAATTGGGATACTCATCTACCTTTAGTTGAGTTTTCCTACAAAAACAGCTACCATATTAGTATACAAGCTGCACCGTTTGAAGCTCTTTATGGTCGAAAATGTCGCTCTCCGCTATGTTGGGCGGAAACAGGCGATAGTTAATTAATTGGTCCGAAACTAGTCCAAGAGACTACGGATAAAATTTTTCAGACCCGAGACCGTATCAACACGGCTCGCGATCGACAAAAGTGCTACGCAGATAAAAGACGAAAACCATTATCTTTTGAGGTTGGAGACAAAGTCTTGTTGAAAGTCTCGCCTTGGAAAGGCGTAGCGAGGTTCAGTGAACGTGGAAAGCTTAACCCACGTTACATTGGACCATTTGAAATCTTAGAAAAGATTGGCACCGTTGCCTACAAGCTGAAGTTACCAGAAGAACTAAGTAGAGTACACCACACATTTCATATGTCGAATCTTGAGAAGTGTCCAACACAAGAAACGGTTATCATCTCGGAGGATGAGATTCACATTGATGACAAACTCCAATTCACCGAAGAACCTTGTAACACCTGTGTCATTTCAACCATCAAACAAATTCCAAACCAATGAAATATTGTATTTCATACTTTGGACTTGTATAAATATGTGTATCTTTTGCACATATCAACTCTTGTTCGATTTCAAACTCTAAATCGCTTTCTGGAAGGTTATACGCGCACTGATGCGTAAATATAACCAGTTTAATCCAACAAACACTCCGGAATAGTGAAATAGGCTTAACATACCTTAAATAACCTTTACATAACTTATATATAAGTTTTGGAAGGTTTGGTGTGGTGAAATCAAAGTTATATCGCTTAAAGGGACTAAAGTTGACAAACTGCGAAAGTATGCCAATTTGAACTGTAACAGACATTCCGGAACATGACCATAAGTTAAACATAACATAAATATCCTTTACATAGCTTAGAAATAGGCTTTGAGGTGTTTGGTGTGCTAAAACAAACTTTTGTGTCATTCAGGGACTAAAAGCGTCAAAAAGTGCACAAGTTTGCATTTTCGCTCATAACATACGTTCTGAATACATCCAGACATCCAAAAATTTATGTAAGCACTAAAATATTTTATTTTAGTGTTCGGCATAAGAAAAATCCATTTGTCGCGTCATTTGGATCGTTTTTCGCGCTTATGCGCATTCCGTCGTAATTAAGCGAACATCGCGTTCGTACGGCTAAATGGACCGACATCCGAGATATTTTTGAGCATGTTTTAAGTTCCCTATACTTTAACTTCATTTTAGAGCTTTGAAATGGGGTTAACGGGCCTTAAACGTGTCAAAAATGGGCTGAATGCATGACAGGGACCAAAACTGTAATTCTGCCAAACTTGCACCATACGATGCGTATGCTATCTTTGCCCTACGATGCGTATGGTACCTCCAGACCAGGTGCAATGTTTAAACAGCCTGTTTGCACATGTTTTAACCACAACCACATAATCATAATTGTCTAGTCATCTGATAAGGATGGATTTCCAGCCACCATAAGGTTCCGACAAGTGTACGGGTTGGATTCATGGCACGTTTTCCATGGAACGATCCTAACGGTTCGGGTATTCCTATAAATACCCAACCCACACAACCTCATTTTGCACAAGAATCTGGATTTGAGAGCTCTAAGTTGAAACCATTGTTTCATACCTGAGTTCTTGGATCGAGATTAGCATTCGGGGACCCTTCGTAAGTATTCTTTCGTTCTTTTCCTTATTTTATTGCTTTTCGAGTCAGAAAGTCAAACTTTGTTTGACTTTCAGCGTTGACCAGTAATGGTCAATGCGAAGTTCGTTTGAACTTCGCAACGTGAGTGTAATCACGTTGGTCATAGTCCCTTGGGACTATGCCCACTGATTACCACGTTGTCTAGGGTCGTAGGGTAAGCGATCTAATGAATCGCTTATACCTCGAACCCGACCCAGTTTGGTCGATCATTAGGATATGACCAAATACTTTAGGTGACCATAGTAGGTAGGGAATAACCTTCCGAGGTTATACCCTATGGTCACATCGTTTAAGTAGTTGTATGATAGGTAGTTTATATGCCTTAGGTAAATTACCAGAATACCCTTTTCATGTATAATTGGTAATTAAGCATATGTAACCTAAACCTTTGTCACATAACTGATTATGTAATATGTTTAGGCATATAACACTTGTCATAGGGCTAGTTAGGCGGTCCGAAAGCGTTTCACGCGAACGACGCGTTAAAGTAGCATAAGCTACCTAAACGGGTCGTAATGGGTCGAAATCACTCAGGTTAAGTTTCATTTAGTATGTAGGCTTTGTTAAACCAAATGACACGAGTCTCTACACTCGTTTGGTTTACAAACCCTAATGCTACCCAATCTTCCGATCTAGGTCCGGTTTATTAACATAGTTACCTATACTAGGTGTCGTTTGATATCCGCGATCTCTAGCATTGTTTAGTTGTCACTCCAGAACTACTGAGCAATCTCAAGTGAGTACATAGACCCCTCTTTTACTGTTTTCCAAACTGTTTTGGGGTGGAACACATGTGCCTACTTGTTACATTCATGCTTTCCCGTTTTCACATCATATACCTGCTATGTTCGTTAGTACATTATAGTACATGATTTTATGACATTTCATGCTAGGTGTGCCCAATTGTGTGCATTACTTAGTACATCGTTTTACATGACATTTTGACATAGACATTTGACATAGACATTTCGGCATAGACATTTTAACATGATTGACATTTGATCATGCATTTCCCACAAAACATAACTTTGATTTAAAACAAGTTTTACTTCAATACTTTGTTTCTGTGCATATGGTTTAGTTGAGACATTTCACTTGCCATACATGACATCTTGACATAGACATTTGACATGGATATTTGACATAGACATTTTGATATGATTTACATCTTGACATGAACACTTTGACATATTACCCAATACATTTGACAATTGATTTAAACATAGACTTCTTACATTGGTTTGGTTTGATTAAGTGATTAAGTAACGATGCGTGTGTAATATGATACAAGCATGGTGGATACGCCGCTGGTACTTCCTATATATAAGTGTTTGTATGGTATTACATGTCGTAACGTTATTTGAATCATTCCAGTTTGAGACATAGAACATTTTATACAAATAACATACTTTTCACAAGACATTGATTTATAAACATCTTATCTTATGCAAACATATTTTACTTGGTTATTCATTTAACCTTACATTTATTTATACTTATCATCTGAACTCATTGTTTTTCAAATGATTTACAAAGCAAAGCAAATAACAAGGTTCATGACTAAACATTTTCTCAAACATAAGTCATGAAACCTATTTTCACAAAACCTATGTATCTCACAGGCATTTTTATGCTGACGTACCTATTTTCACATGTGTTTTTCAGGAACTGTTGCATAAGATGATCAAGATACACATAGGCAGACTTGGGCTTTAGTGACAATAAAAGATGCAAGACTAGTTAATTATGTTGTATTTTCTTGTTTGTTAAGACATTGTAACACTTTTAATTCAATAAAACGAAACTTCAATTGCCATGGATTTGAAACAATTAATTCTGTTACAACACTCCCCGACATTTCCGCCACGTTTGTATGTTCTACGTGGTCGGGGTGTGACAGAAAAGATGGTATCAGAGCCAATGGTTATAGGGAATTAGGTTATTAGTAATGCTTTGACCTAGTCTATAACTTTCTTAGGACCCTAACGCGAGTTTACTTGCGTTTAGTCATAAAACAATACCGTCACCTATCCTTAGGCGACTACCACAACAAGAACATAAATTTCAAAACCGCTTTGAAAACTAATCATCTGTTCTAGGATGATTGATTACTAGGTTTTGAACCCTCTATTATAAGGTTTTGAACCCTTTGAGTTTTCAAAATCTCGTCAAGGTTTTGGGTTTTAAATAATGTGAACACGTGCAAACTGAAAGGGTGAATGCCTGTATTCTAAGTTTTCTGTCTAGGCAAGCACTTCGTATACATCTCAACCAGACGCGAGACCAGTTGTGCTTACCTGGGAATTCTTGGGATGAGTGTTCACTTATAGGCGAGCATGTCTTCGCGATACATTATTTTTGACCTATTTACTTTGATTAGTCACCGTCTCATTTGTTTGCCTTAAGTAACAAACAAATGATCGCAATTTTATGCATTGTTATTCTGTTTTCATTTCCCTTGTTCCCTCCCATATCTCCTATGTTCTTCATGGTGTCTCTTCATCGCAACAAGACTCGAGTGTCCGGACCAGGTGCTACAACTGCCCAACAAATAGGCGTAGTACTCCAGAAGACCGTTGATTTAGCTATCACCATGAGTCAGCTCAGGAATGAAGTCGTGCAAGGGAACCACTCCTTGGAGAAGTCAGTGAAACCGTCATCATCCAAATCAAATACCATGTTACAAATGTACCCCCGGTGGACGATGGAGACATTTGGATAACATGTGTCGCTTTGCTGTTTAAAGCAAGGCAGTAGCAAACCCTGTTGCTGCTTAACCTTCAAGTTCTGCTTCATATGTCGCCCTGGCATTGTCACACCCTGCTAGTAGCGGAAGCGTATTGTGTGTGACGTAAGAAAGGTAATCATTGCATCCAAATGTATTTAACAACGTGAACCAACAACGATGCCATAGTTACATAAACTCCAACGAATATTTACATAGTTTCTCAAAAGTAGTTTCAAGTACCATACATGTTCACAACATTAGACATAACATAGATTCCGTTTGTTTTTCACATCACCAAAAGATAGTTTTAACATAAAACTTAGTGAGGTTTTGTTTCCTATATACCCATACGAGGTTGGGATATAGAAGACAAACCCTTCAAAAGTGGCAATCGTTGTCATTTGTTTTCCCGAATCCCATAGTGTATCACCGGCTCAAGACCTGTTTCCTGAAATACATGTAGTTTTAAAAAGTCAACAAAAAGTTGAGTGAATTCATGTAGGTATTTGTTATCATATGAAATCTAGTACTTGTCATCTTGTAATCCCGGTATGTTCTGATTTAAAATCATGGAGTCTATTAAGATCTATCAGTGGGTAGCTAGCCCCCTGACATGATGCGCCATAAGCAGAATAACCAACCCATAGACACTTAGTTCGCATTGGGATCAACAAAAGCACTCCACGGTATACAACTAGGAGTGGGGCGTGCCTCAAGCCCAATAGATCTACACCTTTTGCACCTCGGTCACTACGTGATTAATGGTTATTAGTGTACATTCCCCTACTTATGCACATTGACCCTGTTCCTACTCCGAAATTAACATACCAATAGTTTAACATGTATTTCCCCTCGATGTTTTTGAAAACAAAACATTGAAAACAGTGAAAGGAGGGACATGAACTCACAAATTTGCGTTCCTTGTATGTAATACCGTAGCGAGCGTCCGTACGTGTAATTAACCTACATGTGTACTAACTTTATTAGACACTAGGTCTTTTGGACCTCGTACAAGTTGTTCATCTTGAATTCTTTATTATGTTTTCGCTTGTCATCAATGTTATTGGGCCTAGCCCTAGTTTTCTTGTTATTGGGCCCAGCCCTAGTTTTCTTGTTGTTGGGCCTAGCCCTAGTTTTCTTGGTATTGGGCCTAGCCCTAGTTTTCTTGGTATTGGGCCTAGCCCTAGTTTTCTTGGTATTGGGCCTAGCCCTAGTTTTCTTGTTATTGGGCCTAGCCCTAGTTTTCTAGTGAGTCCGTTAAATATATTCTTGACATCTTTACCAAAAATTTACCAAGCATATAACTTAATAAGTTCGTTTTCCACATGAAAAGTACTTGGTAATTTTTATAGTTTTCGACTTTCCGGATTCTTGTTTTTGACCACTTAGTTATGCGTTCGCTTTAGTGTCTAAAAACATGTTATTTTTAGACCCGACATTGTAGTAACTGTTCGTAGTGTCGATACGCCCAATTTGTCGTCATCAAGTGTTATGTATTTCCATTTCGGCCATTTTATTTAATTGTCCGATTTTACTAGCATTTCATGGACCATGTAGGAACATGTATGTGTATTTATTTTGACCATCCTATCGATATCTAATACATACACATATATGGCACACATTACATACACTTAGCAAGTTTCCGAATAGATATAATTTTTACCAAAAATTATATTTATACTTTGTTATATTTTTACTCACTTTATTCTTGTAAAAATATATGTTTAAGTTCATAAGAACTTCTTTGAATATTTAACTATTAAATATTCCCATCAAAGTTTCCATAATGACGTTTATGACCACTAATCGCGTTTAACATTGTTAATCACCCTTTAATCCCATTTTTAATCGCGATTAGATTTTTAGAAAAAATTGCCATAGTTTTCCCTAAACTATGTCGTTTCCCACGTTTTCAAAACGCGTTTAAATCATCAAATCCATTTTTCCAAAATCACCACCTATTGCAAATTAAGTTTTAATAACCAACTTTGCATGTATACATTAACTCATAACACCTTCATTTTCCCCCATGAACGTATATATATTTTACCATGCTTCTAAAAAAAAAATAATGACACTTTATGTATTTTTACAAGGTCATTAAACCAACACATTTCCTCATGCTTTTTAACTAGTTCATCCATGCACATAAACTTGCTTATGTGACTTTTAAAAATATTCATATCACAAATCATGTCCTTAATAACTTGTAAAAGTTATATTTATTAAAAATTACTTTCAAGTTTATGGCTTAAGTTCATGGATTATGAAGGTGATGATCTTGCTTAGATCTAAACATCTAAATGTTTAGATCATCATTTTTAGCTATGTTCTTACAAGATCATAATATTTAACACTCTACTTTAACATAATCAACAAGATAATACAAACTAGTCTACACTAATCAACATATAATATAACATTTTTGTGAGATTTTAAGTTATATTTAGTGTTTTAGGCTTTGATTTTTTTTTTATGGAGTTCAAGATGACCAAATTATACACTAGCCTTCTACATAATATAACAAGTATAAAAATGAGTGTATAAGTGATCTTACAACTAGCACAAGGCTAGGGTAGCTCTTAGATGTAGAAGATGAGAAGAATATTAAGATGTGAAGCTCCAAAATGCCTCCTAATACTCCTCCATGCTTGTATCTCCTTTAGATCATATTAAAGTGGGGGTTTTAAATGCTTGAAATATGTTATTTGAAATTGAAAAGTGGGTGTGTTGGGTCTCTTAACCGTAGATAGAGAGAGGGTTATGATGGTGTTTGGTTTTTTTTTTGTTTGAAAATGTTGAAGTAAAAGTGAGGTATAGTGGTGATAAGTTAATATCTTTCAAGCTTTCTCCAAGTTAAAGGAAATCTATCATGGCCATACCTTATCCTACTAACTTCATCATCAAAATATGGAGGTGGGTATGACCTTTGTTGACCGTGAATGAGAGTATGGTGGCATGGTTCATGCATTTTTTTTATATAAACATTTAGACATGTGTTAGAAATGTTATACATTAGATATTTTAATGATTAGTTTAAGTATGTTAATTAGGGTACTAAAGGTAGTTCAAGGTTTTAAATAAAGTCTAGTTAATTTATTAGTTTAGTGGATATTAATTTTGGATGGCAAAAATGCCACTAGTTCGCTCGTCGGTTCGATACCGGGTGGTATATGAAAGGTATAATATAATACCGGGAACTATGGTTTTAATTCACCATCGATACTATGGCGTTTATTTAGGGTACTTGCGACGTCAAAATATCGCTAACTAGCTCGCTAGCATTTTCATTTGCTTGTTTCGTGACAGAAATGTCACCTACTAGTTTGTCGGTTCGCTAACGAACTATTTTAGCGCAAAGCGATGTAATACCGGAAACTCGTGATTATGAACATTCCGTTGATATCATCTTATTGTTTTAGTATGTTTTTCATCAATTGACATTATTCCTAAGTCCCGGAAATGCTTTGTTATAGGTTCGGACGAGTTAAAAATACTATATTTTAAGCCGAAACGGACATTTTGACAATTAGGGCGTTATACCGGAAAGTCTTGTTTCTTGGCAAGAGGTGTTTTCACAATAATGTTTTCTCATATAAATGGACTCGGTTATGTTATCCGAGTGTCGTTTTTCAGTGTTTTGGTCTAGTTTCACGGTTTGCTGGCATGGAATAGTGTGACCGTGAATAGTGCACGCAGAACTTTCTACCAACACTTTTAGGACATAGTTTGCTTGGTTTCGCCATACGACGAAAACTATCATATGTTTTAGCTTTGTTTTCTTGTCCTAACCTTGTTATTAAATTAACGACACTGTTTCGTAATTAAATTACGCTAAATGCATGAGATTAAGAAATATAAATAGTGATTAGGTTGTACGGAAATACCAGTTATTTGCCAGTTGTCACATTCTCCCCCTGTTAAAAAGAATTTCGTCCCGAAATTTAAGTTGAGCCATCCTTTGCAGGAGTCTTCTTAAACAGGTGGGGATATTTTTCCTTAATCTGATCTTCACGTTCCCATGTGTACTCGGGTCCGTGACGTGAATTCCAGCGGACCTTGATCAGTTCGATAGTACTTCTCCTTGTATTGTGGACCTTTCGATCCATAACCTCAACGGGTTCTTCGGTAAATTGAAGCGTCTTGTCTACATGAATCTCATCCGCTGGAATGATAACTGTATGAACTGTCGGACTTCTCCTGAGGTTCGACACATGAAATGTGTCATGTACGTTACTGAGTTCTTCTGGCAACTTCAACCTGTACGCGACGGTACCGATCTTTTCTAGAATCTCAAACGGCCCAATGTATCTCGGGTTTAGCTTCCCGCGCTTCCCGAATCTAGCTACGCCTTTCCAAGGTGAGACTTTTAGTAAGGCTTTGTCTCCGACCTCGAAAGAGCGTGGTTTACGTTTTCCGTCCGCGTACCACTTTTGTCTGTCACGAGCCGCTTTGATACGGTCTCGTATTTTTGCTATCTTGTCAGTAGTATCTTGGACTAGTTCAGGGCCGACGAGTTGTTTGTCTCCGACTTCCGCCCAACACAGCGGTGATCGGCACTTCCGTCCGTATAGTGCTTCAAATGGGGCGGCTTTAATGCTTGTGTGATAACTGTTATTATATGAGAACTCTACCAGCGGTAAATGATTATCCCAATTTCCGCCCAAGTCCATCACACAGGCGCGAAGCATGTCTTCCATCGTTTGGATTGTTCGCTCGCTTTGCCCATCGGTTTGCGGATGGAATGCGGTACTCAGATTCAGACGAGATCCAAGCGATTCTTGAAATGATTGCCATATTCTTGATACAAAGCGACCGTCACGATCCGAGATTATTGAAGTAGGCACTCCATGACGTGCCACAATCTCGTTGAGGTAAATTTCGGCTAACTTCTCGGTACTGTCTTTTTCACGAATAGGTAGGAAGTGAGCCGACTTGGTCAATCGATCAACGATAACCCATATCATGTTATGACCTCGAGAGGTCCGTGGGAGTCTTGTAACGAAATCCATTGATATCTGCTCCCATTTCCAAACCGGAATCACTGGTTGTTGTAATAATCCAGATGGCTTTTGATATTCGGCCTTGACTTTTGCACAAGTTAGGCAATTCCTAACGTAAATCCCAATATCTTTCTTGAGTTTAGGCCACCAATAAAATTCTCTCAGATCCTGATACATCTTATCAGTTCCTGGGTGTATCGAATATCTGGACTTGTGTGCTTCATCCAGCACTAAGTTTCGTAAGCCACCAAAATAGGGAATCCAGATTCTTCCTCCGAAATATAAAGTGCCATCCTTATTTGTTTCCATGTGTTCCCTTGCTCCTCGCAAGTATTCTGCTCGTATATTTCCTGGTTTTAGGGCTTTACGTTGTGCGTCGCGCACTCGAGTTGTAAAGTTTGTCTGGATTGTCAACTCTAAAGCCCGTACTTGAAATGTTCTAACTCGTTCTTTCCGACTCAAAGCATCCGCTACAACGTTTGCTTTCCCCGGATGGTATCTGATTTCACAGTCATAGTCGTTCAACAATTCTACCCATCGCCGCTGGCGCATGTTTAATTCTTTTTGATTGAATATGTGTTGAAGACTTCTATGATCAGTGAATATGGTACACTTGGTACCATAGAGATAGTGACGCCAAATCTTTAAAGCGAATACCACTGCGCCCAACTCTAGGTCGTGAGTGGTATAATTCTTTTCATGAACTTTTAACTGCCGCGACGCGTACGCGATGACTTTTTCACGTTGCATTAACACACAACCCAAGCCTTGACGCGATGCATCACAGTACACCACGAAGTCATCGGTGCCGTCAGGGAGTGATAAGATTGGCGCTTGGCATAGATTATCTTTGAGCGTTTGGAATGCCATTTCCTGTTTTTCACCCCAATCGAACTTTCTATCCTTTTGAGTGAGCGAGGTTAGTGGTTGAGCAATTTTAGAAAAATTCTCTATGAATCTTCGATAGTACCCCGCTAAACCCAGAAATTGTCTTACTTCCGTCGGGGTCCTTGGAGTGTTCCAGCTCTTTATGGCTTCTATCTTAGTGGGATCAACATGTATTCCGTTCTCGTTCACCACATGACCGAGAAATTGTACTTCACGAATCCAAAATTCGCATTTTGAGAACTTGGCGTACAATTGTTCTTTCTTAAGCAACTCCAGAATAGTTCTCAAGTGTTGTTTGTGTTCCGCCTCAGTTCGTGAGTATATTAAGATGTCATCAATGAATACGATCACAAACTTGTCCAGGTATGGTTTACATACCCGATTCATCAAGTCCATGAATACGGCGGGAGCGTTCGTTAAGCCGAAAGGCATAACAAGGAACTCATAATGCCCATAGCGAGTCCTAAACGCTGTCTTAGGAATGCTTTCCTCCTGAACCCTCAGCTGATGGTATCCGGATCTTAAATCGATCTTGGAGTAGAAGCTGGAACCTTGTAACTGATCGAACAAGTCATCAATCCTCGGTAACGGATACCGATTTTTGATAGTTAGCTTGTTTAGTTCTCTGTAATCAATGCACATTCGAAAGGTTCCATCCTTCTTCTTGACAAATAACACCAGAGCTCCCCAAGGTGAGAAACTCGGTCTAATGAATCCCTTGTCAAGCAACTCCTGAAGCTGAGTAGATAATTCCTGCATCTCCGAGGGCGCGAGTCTATATGGAGCTTTTGCCACCGGTGCTGCTCCTGGCACCAGATCGATATGAAATTCCACTTGTCGTTGTGGTGGCAGTCCCGGCAAGTCTTCTGGAAAGACTTCGGGATATTCCCTTACCACAGGGATGTCTTCCACCTTGCGCTCCTCGGCCTTCTTGTTAATGACATGAGCAAGAAAGGCGATGTATCCTTTCCTTAGATATTTTTGAGCCTTCATGCAACTAATAATTCGTAAAGGCGTGTCTTGTTTCTCCCCGTGTACTAGTAAATGTTCTCCATCGGGTAGAGGAATGCGTATGATCTTCTCATGACATATGACTTCAGCTCGGTTATTGGATAACCAATCCATACCAACTACGACATCGAAACTACCTAACGTAACTGGTAAGAGATCTATGTCGAACTTTCGCTCACCCAGTTCTAAGGTACAATTCTTTATGATTTCCCCCGATTCTACTAATTCCCCATTAGCCAATTCAATCGAGTATGGAACATTCAATTTGCTCATTTCTACCCCAAGTATGTCTCTAAATTCCTTAGAAATGAAACTATAATCTGCTCCAGTATCGAAAAGAATAGATGCAAAGTGATTATTGATAGGGAACGTACCGGTGACCACATTCGGGTCCTGGCGAGCGTCCTTGGCTCCTATCACAAATGATCTTCCCCGAGCTTGAATTTCTTTCGGGCAATCCCTCTTGAAGTGTCCTTTGTCACCACAATTGAAACATCCTTGATCCTTGTTATTCGTACCCCGGCATGTTTCGGTGCGGTGCCCAAACCTATTACATTTGTCACACCTGATGCTACGACACTCCCCGTAGTGGTGGAGAGGGCATGTATTGCACTTTGGTGCAGTTCCAGCGTAAGGCTTCTTGTCGGGGTTGTTTGTGGTGGTGGTAGCATAAGCTTTTGCATCCCTAGTTTCCTTCGCGGGTGCTCCTTTGTTGTTGTTATTCTTGTTGTTCCTCCCCCGCGAACCTTTCTTAAAATGAGAAAACTTCCTTTTATTATAGCCCGAATTTTCCACAGCAGTATCCTTTTTGTTTGACCCAGCCTCATCGAACTTTCCTTGACGTAGTGCTTCCTCGGTAAGTGATACAGCCAAATCGATTGCTTCGCCAATCTCCGTAGGCTTAGAAGCAGTAACCAGACTTAGTATTTGGGGGGGCAAGTCCCCAAATGTACCTCTCGATCCTCTTGTACTCGGGGTCCACCAAATATGGGACTACACGGGATAAATCGTGAAATCGCTGCGTGTAACCCGCGATATCCGCACCAATCATTTTCAAATTCCAGAATTCTGTTTCTAGCTTCTGGATTTCCGACCTTGAACAATACTTTTTCCTCATCAACTCTTTTAGTTCCTCCCAGGTCAGGCCATACGCAGCAGTTTCGCCTTTCGTTTGGACCTGGAGGTTCCACCACGATAGTGCCCCATCAATGTATAGTCCGGTGACATAAGTAACCCTTTGTTCAGCAGGGCACTTGCTCATTCGAATAACTGAGTCGGTCTTCTCAGTCCAGCGAACGAAGGAAACGGCACCTCCCGTACCGTCAAAATTTAGAGGTTTGCAGTCTAAGAACTGCTTATACGTGCAACCTGAAATTATCATATGCACAAATTTAAGAGTGAATATCAAGAGCACTATTAGAATGGATGAGAGTATCGCGTAGATTAAGGATTAACTAAGCATTACCAGTCGGATGATTGCTTCCAGAAGTACCTCCTGTTCCACCGCTTTGTTCAGGGCGGGTAGCTTCGTATTGAGCAATCGCTTGGGAAATGCGTTCGTTCAATTCTTCTTGTGTTGTCGGCAACGGGTTCGTTTTTGTTCTTCCACGACGGGGCGGCATTGTCTTCTAAATAAAATATCGATCTCCATTAGACAAGTATTTAATAATAAATATTGTCAAGTATATATATATATAAACACATCGGGTTTATATAGATAAGAAATGCATACACACGTATACAGGACATAGCCACACAATCACAAGTACGCATAAACACCACGTCATCATAATGGTCGTATAACTCAACATGTAGAAAACACCATGCCACAATATAACATCAACCATAAGTCCACCATGTCATAACAATATCAATCAAAATATCATCACATCACCATAAGATCAACCACAACATAAAAGAAATACAATGTGAAATACAGAAAACATACTTTTGTACATAACGACAACTTGTTACATTTGTTCATGAAGATCAAAAGGACATAGGGATACATACCCCTAGTCAGTACAAGTTACAATACAAAAGTAAAATTTCTACTACATTGCATCTTCATGTCTTCTGGTTGTCTTCAAAAGTCTTGATCTTCATAAACCTTGGTCTTCACAAAAGTGGTAGTCTCCCCAAAAGATAGCTATATACATACGGCCAACATAAGACCAACATACAACTGACAGACTACTGGTGTGGAGATGGTGGAGGTGGTGACTGTGGTAGTGGTGGTGGTGATGGAGGGGGTGATGCTGGTAATGGTGGCTGTGGTGATGCAGGGGGTGGGGGTGGAGCAACGGCAGCTCTGATCGCGGCCATATCAGTCTGCATCTCACCGAGTCTACGGAAAATGATAGAGATCTGGACCTCATGAGACATAGTCATGTCCGCCACAACGGGCAGGGAGATGGGTGGGGTATAATAGGGATCAGTAGGGTGCATGCCAGATGGAGGTGTAGGGGTATCCGGGTAGGGTGGTCTGACTGGGAATGGGGATCCAGCATAATGCGACGGTCCAGCAGCATAAGGGTCATAAAAAGTGTGGGGGAATGGCTGCTGTGAGGATGGTCCAGGCTGAAAGTGAGGCGAGGGATGTATAGTGTGTGGAAATCCTGGCACATGCATAGGATCAGTAGTAGGGGTAGGTGGCACAGCCGTGGGAGTAGGTAGTACAGTATCAGGGGATGATGCAGGGGTATGAACAGAGGAAGCAACACTAGACGCGGTAGATGAAATATCAACAACAGACACGACTGGAGAGGGTAACTCGAGTATAACAACATCATGGATCTCTCCGTCACCTAACTCATCGTCAAGGTGCTCGACAGGTATAATTGGGACGACATCATCGTCCTCAAGATCAACAAATGGTACAGCAGCTAGTGGTATGGCCAAATGCACAATCAGGTGCTCACCCTCCGGGTGGCCGTAGATAATAATACCATGAAGGGGTTGCGGCATCGCCAGTACGTCGTCCTCCGGTGGGACGGGATCCTCCTCAAAAGCTGCAAGAGCAAATGGTTGGAAATCATCCAACATGTAGTCATCGTCTGAAGATACATCATGCCCGGACTCGTCGTCCGACGATATGATAATGAGGTCGGGCTCGTACTCGTCATCCGACACTACTGGCATCGGATCCACCTCTGAAAGGTCCGACGAAGAAGATGAAGACATCGATCCTGGCAAATAAACCGTACAATATGCATATATGTTGTTAGGAAAAATGTATTACTACTCATGATATATTTCATGCAATCACTATATATCTCATGCAATGTTTGTTCTCATGTTTCTCATGTAAGCCTTAGTGTTTTCAAGTCTATTCCTTATCGACTATCCATGTATTGTTCCATATTCGATACTAGTGATTGAGCCAGAGTGATAGATCCTCATGTTAAAGTGACACAATGAAAACCTTTTGTCATTTTTGTCATACTTTTGAAAACACTTTTGTAATGTTATCGACTTTGTTTTCATGTGAGAGCCCTTTGGTGATTGTAGACCAACTTTAATAAAAGTTTTTCCCCGGTTCACTACAATCGGAGCTCTGATACCAATCTGTCACACCCTGCTAGTAGCGGAAGCGTATTGTGTGTGACGTAAGAAAGGTAATCATTGCATCCAAATGTATTTAACAACGTGAACCAACAACGATGCCATAGTTACATAAACTCCAACGAATATTTACATAGTTTCTCAAAAGTAGTTTCAAGTACCATACATGTTCACAACATTAGACATAACATAGATTCCGTTTGTTTTTCACATCACCAAAAGATAGTTTTAACATAAAACTTAGTGAGGTTTTGTTTCCTATATACCCATACGAGGTTGGGATATAGAAGACAAACCCTTCAAAAGTGGCAATCGTTGTCATTTGTTTTCCCGAATCCCATAGTGTATCACCGGCTCAAGACCTGTTTCCTGAAATACATGTAGTTTTAAAAAGTCAACAAAAAGTTGAGTGAATTCATGTAGGTATTTGTTATCATATGAAATCTAGTACTTGTCATCTTGTAATCCCGGTATGTTCTGATTTAAAATCATGGAGTCTATTAAGATCTATCAGTGGGTAGCTAGCCCCCTGACATGATGCGCCATAAGCAGAATAACCAACCCATAGACACTTAGTTCGCATTGGGATCAACAAAAGCACTCCACGGTATACAACTAGGAGTGGGGCGTGCCTCAAGCCCAATAGATCTACACCTTTTGCACCTCGGTCACTACGTGATTAATGGTTATTAGTGTACATTCCCCTACTTATGCACATTGACCCTGTTCCTACTCCGAAATTAACATACCAATAGTTTAACATGTATTTCCCCTCGATGTTTTTGAAAACAAAACATTGAAAACAGTGAAAGGAGGGACATGAACTCACAAATTTGCGTTCCTTGTATGTAATACCGTAGCGAGCGTCCGTACGTGTAATTAACCTACATGTGTACTAACTTTATTAGACACTAGGTCTTTTGGACCTCGTACAAGTTGTTCATCTTGAATTCTTTATTATGTTTTCGCTTGTCATCAATGTTATTGGGCCTAGCCCTAGTTTTCTTGTTATTGGGCCCAGCCCTAGTTTTCTTGTTGTTGGGCCTAGCCCTAGTTTTCTTGGTATTGGGCCTAGCCCTAGTTTTCTTGGTATTGGGCCTAGCCCTAGTTTTCTTGGTATTGGGCCTAGCCCTAGTTTTCTTGTTATTGGGCCTAGCCCTAGTTTTCTAGTGAGTCCGTTAAATATATTCTTGACATCTTTACCAAAAATTTACCAAGCATATAACTTAATAAGTTCGTTTTCCACATGAAAAGTACTTGGTAATTTTTATAGTTTTCGACTTTCCGGATTCTTGTTTTTGACCACTTAGTTATGCGTTCGCTTTAGTGTCTAAAAACATGTTATTTTTAGACCCGACATTGTAGTAACTGTTCGTAGTGTCGATACGCCCAATTTGTCGTCATCAAGTGTTATGTATTTCCATTTCGGCCATTTTATTTAATTGTCCGATTTTACTAGCATTTCATGGACCATGTAGGAACATGTATGTGTATTTATTTTGACCATCCTATCGATATCTAATACATACACATATATGGCACACATTACATACACTTAGCAAGTTTCCGAATAGATATAATTTTTACCAAAAATTATATTTATACTTTGTTATATTTTTACTCACTTTATTCTTGTAAAAATATATGTTTAAGTTCATAAGAACTTCTTTGAATATTTAACTATTAAATATTCCCATCAAAGTTTCCATAATGACGTTTATGACCACTAATCGCGTTTAACATTGTTAATCACCCTTTAATCCCATTTTTAATCGCGATTAGATTTTTAGAAAAAATTGCCATAGTTTTCCCTAAACTATGTCGTTTCCCACGTTTTCAAAACGCGTTTAAATCATCAAATCCATTTTTCCAAAATCACCACCTATTGCAAATTAAGTTTTAATAACCAACTTTGCATGTATACATTAACTCATAACACCTTCATTTTCCCCCATGAACGTATATATATTTTACCATGCTTCTAAAAAAAAAAATAATGACACTTTATGTATTTTTACAAGGTCATTAAACCAACACATTTCCTCATGCTTTTTAACTAGTTCATCCATGCACATAAACTTGCTTATGTGACTTTTAAAAATATTCATATCACAAATCATGTCCTTAATAACTTGTAAAAGTTATATTTATTAAAAATTACTTTCAAGTTTATGGCTTAAGTTCATGGATTATGAAGGTGATGATCTTGCTTAGATCTAAACATCTAAATGTTTAGATCATCATTTTTAGCTATGTTCTTACAAGATCATAATATTTAACACTCTACTTTAACATAATCAACAAGATAATACAAACTAGTCTACACTAATCAACATATAATATAACATTTTTGTGAGATTTTAAGTTATATTTAGTGTTTTAGGCTTTGATTTTTTTTTTATGGAGTTCAAGATGACCAAATTATACACTAGCCTTCTACATAATATAACAAGTATAAAAATGAGTGTATAAGTGATCTTACAACTAGCACAAGGCTAGGGTAGCTCTTAGATGTAGAAGATGAGAAGAATATTAAGATGTGAAGCTCCAAAATGCCTCCTAATACTCCTCCATGCTTGTATCTCCTTTAGATCATATTAAAGTGGGGGTTTTAAATGCTTGAAATATGTTATTTGAAATTGAAAAGTGGGTGTGTTGGGTCTCTTAACCGTAGATAGAGAGAGGGTTATGATGGTGTTTGTTTTTTTTTTTTGTTTGAAAATGTTGAAGTAAAAGTGAGGTATAGTGGTGATAAGTTAATATCTTTCAAGCTTTCTCCAAGTTAAAGGAAATCTATCATGGCCATACCTTATCCTACTAACTTCATCATCAAAATATGGAGGTGGGTATGACCTTTGTTGACCGTGAATGAGAGTATGGTGGCATGGTTCATGCATTTTTTTTATATAAACATTTAGACATGTGTTAGAAATGTTATACATTAGATATTTTAATGATTAGTTTAAGTATGTTAATTAGGGTACTAAAGGTAGTTCAAGGTTTTAAATAAAGTCTAGTTAATTTATTAGTTTAGTGGATATTAATTTTGGATGGCAAAAATGCCACTAGTTCGCTCGTCGGTTCGATACCGGGTGGTATATGAAAGGTATAATATAATACCGGGAACTATGGTTTTAATTCACCATCGATACTATGGCGTTTATTTAGGGTACTTGCGACGTCAAAATATCGCTAACTAGCTCGCTAGCATTTTCATTTGCTTGTTTCGTGACAGAAATGTCACCTACTAGTTTGTCGGTTCGCTAACGAACTATTTTAGCGCAAAGCGATGTAATACCGGAAACTCGTGATTATGAACATTCCGTTGATATCATCTTATTGTTTTAGTATGTTTTTCATCAATTGACATTATTCCTAAGTCCCGGAAATGCTTTGTTATAGGTTCGGACGAGTTAAAAATACTATATTTTAAGCCGAAACGGACATTTTGACAATTAGGCCGTTATACCGGAAAGTCTTGTTTCTTGGCAAGAGGTGTTTTCACAATAATGTTTTCTCATATAAATGGACTCGGTTATGTTATCCGAGTGTCGTTTTTCAGTGTTTTGGTCTAGTTTCACGGTTTGCTGGCATGGAATAGTGTGACCGTGAATAGTGCACGCAGCACTTTCTACCAACACTTTTAGGACATAGTTTGCTTGGTTTCGCCATACGACGAAAACTATCATATGTTTTAGCTTTGTTTTCTTGTCCTAACCTTGTTATTAAATTAACGACACTGTTTCGTAATTAAATTACGCTAAATGCATGAGATTAAGAAATATAAATAGTGATTAGGTTGTACGGAAATACCAGTTATTTGCCAGTTGTCACAGGCATATCTAGCGCCTGAACCTCATGAACTTTCTACCTTGTGTATCGACTTAAGCACGCCTAGTGCAAGGTGTCGAAGCACCTCTCGTTACACAAATTTCAAAATCCATAAAGGATCTTTCTATCCTCATAATCAGATCCTTGTGGATGAATATCACTCAAATCGGAGCCCTTAATTGAATTATTCGTATGCCTTAATACGAACATTACCATTCAATAAGGACAAAGCCGAATTCTTATTTAGATCTTCCTATCTTCATAGTTAGATTCTAATGATTTAAGTGCCGCATGGAATCCACGGATTGGATTCCTAGTGTGCTTTAAATGCATGTACGTAATTAACAAAACAAAACTTACAAATCAAAGATCTAGATAAACAATTTTATGGTTACGTGACTATGTGTTTATGCATTTTGTGTTTTTGTATACTCTGGATATTCGTTATCCAAATCCTCATAGAATCTTTCTTATCTCCATATGAAGGATTCGTAGTAGGATATTCAAAAAGGTACTATCTTAAATCCTTAATGGACTTCTACGTTGTAGTTAAGTCCCTTGGATTATAAAGTACTATTCCAAAGTTTAAAGGCAACATGTGTTGATAAGTTAAATACATCCTACGTCGATGTAGTTAAATATTCCCCGTAGGTAATTTAGTTAAAGAGATCCTACGTCGATCTAAGTTAAATAGATTGGTTCGACAATCTAGTTAAATACATCCTACGTCGGTGTAGTAGTTAAAGAGATCCTACGTCGATCTAAGTTAAATAGATTGGTTCGACAATCTAGTTAAATACATCCTACGTCGGTGTAGTAGTTAAAGAGATCCTACGTCGATCTAAGTTAAATAGATTGGTTCGACAATCTAGTTAAATACATCCTACGTCGGTGTAGTAGTTAAAGAGATCCTACGTCGATCTAAGTTAAATAGATTGGTTCGACAATCTAGTTAAATACATCCTACGTCGGTGTAGTAGTTAAATACATCCTACGTCGGTGTAGTAGTTAAATACATCCTACGTCGGTGTAGTAGTTAAATACATCCTACGTCGATGTAGTAGTTAAATAATTCTCTTGAGTAGTTAAGTTAAATAGATTGGTTCGACAATCTAGTTAAATACATCCTACGTCGGTGTAGTAGTTAAAGAGATCCTACGTCGATCTAAGTTAAATAGATTGGTTCGACAATCTAGTTAAATACATCCTACGTCGGTGTAGTAGTTAAATACATCCTACGTCGGTGTAGTAGTTAAATACATCCTACGTCGGTGTAGTAGTTAAATACATCCTACGTCGATGTAGTAGTTAAATAATTCTCTTGAGTAGTTAAGTTAAATAGATTGGTTCGACAATCTAGTTAAATGTATCATGTGTTTATGTAGTTAGATAGACCCTCGTGAGGTCTAGTTCAAGAGATTATTCGTTTAATTTTTCCCCATACGCATTATGAAATAAACTGTGCGGACTGTGCAAGGAACTACGTAATTATGGAGGCCTACGTAATTATGGAGTTCAGTGCATAGGAACCACAGGAAGTTTTGTCATGTGTTAAGACCAACAGTGGCAAGAGTAATGATACGGGAGAAGTCTTGGACTTTGACCAATGTCATTTATTCTCACACTACCCAATTCTGATTTCAAGCACACACAAGTTTCCTATGATAATTCTTCACGGGAACTGTTCTCCTGTCTATAGTTCAAAACTCCATGTTTTGTTACTACAATGACTTCAATTTGAGGGTTGACATCTTTGCTAAGAATCCTGTCACACCCCCAAAATCCACCTGCGGAGTTCTACCGCTTGGAGGCGTGACTGACCAGGATCCAGCCACCAATCATATTGAACATGCGAGTTAAAAGATATAAAAGTTTAACCAATACAATTGGTGTCCAAACAAACACATAGTTAAGTTGCAAGCGGAAGCATAAGTCTTAAATCAAAACATAAGTTTAATCGTTTCAAAGTTTAACATGGCACACAGTCGTCCATGTCCCACAACGATCCTCCTCCATGCAAGCTCCAGCTAAGAAACCTAAGGACCTGCAAAGCATGTAGTAACGAGTCAACAACTAGTTGAGTGAGTTCACGGTTGGGTGTTCGTTTTTAGTTGTTTCGAAAACAGTTTCCTTTAGCTGGCATCCTGCCGTGGGGGTTACCCCATAGTTAAAAACGTGACTTGTTTATTCCCGGTTACTCTGGCTATCCAGCCGTGGGGGCTACCCCGTGTTAGTTATCTGGCATTTCGGCCGTGGGGGCTACCCCATGTATACACTAGACTCGTTACCATATCGACTGCTGACTGTAGTCATGTTTATGTGCCCTGAAACTGTCAATGTCTATCATCATTGACGTGCCCCAGATCCATTAGTTCACGCCCGTCCTCTGCGGCACGGTGTGAGGTTTGTCAGACCTAAATAGCGCTATCTAACTAATGACCCGCTCGCCATTGGCCCGGCGATTAAGTCGATATAAAAAGGAGGGACTTCATGATAGAGTTTTGGTCTAGTACGAGTTATCTGTCCGTGAGGACGAGGAATTACATTCCTGAACCTTTGCTGTCCTACCCAAGGAGGACGAGGAACCCAGTTCCTTAACCCCATTCCCAACCCAGGGAATCCCATGCTTTGTAGAGGGTGTGAACTCACCTTGGTTTGCTCGGTAGAAAACACAGAAAAGTCAAACAAGCAACGTTGAGGCTACTCACGTCCTATCATAGTTGTATCATACAATCAGGTTCGTATTCAAGTAGTGCACGTATGGCATACACGTTAATCATGGCAGTTAGCAAGTAATGCATACGAGTCGAACAAACAGTAGCATGCCCAGAATTAAACAAAGTCCAAGGTCCGGCCCAAACACTAAGCCCATAATTAAACAAGTCCAAACAGTGGGTATCCGCGTATTGTCTCGAGTCGCAACTAGGCGTTTGCGACTCGCAACCTGAGTCGCAATCATGGTTTCGGTCCGTGCTGTTTTGGTTACGAGTCGCAACTGGACTCGCAACTACGGTTTCGAGTCATACGGTTTGTGCTTGATCAAGTGTGGTTTCGAGTCGCAACCAGGTGTTTGCGACTCGCAACCGATGTCGCAACTGGGAGATTTCGACTCATCATGCATGGTTTCGAGTCGCAACTGATGGTTTCGAGTGGACATAAGCTGATTCGGAACAGTGTACTATCCAATGAGAATTTGATTTCATGAAACAGTCTGTACTACTCTCATAAACATGTTTATTTGTCTAACAATTTACCATTTTGGATCAAACACATCAGAATTCAAATATTCAAGCATGTTCTTATGATATTCAAGTTGTTCTTCATGTTCATCAAATATTCAAAACACATTCAACACATATTCGGATATTCATATCTTCATTCAACATTTGTTCATAAGTTCTTGCATTTTCGGACAAGCATCATAAATCCTAAACTAGACAACAAGCTTATCTTGTAACAAAACATTTGTTCCATAGTCTCATACATAAAAATCGGATGATTATCATTATTCTTTTATCATACAAAAATCTATACCTTTATTAAAGAGGTCATGTTCATAACAAGGGTTGTAACTAAACATGTATCATTTACTCAAACAAGAGCTCATCAATCAAACAAACACTTAATCATACATGAATCTTTAGCAAGCAAACACATTATCATCATCAACATCCGAAATACATAACAAGAGTCACTATCCAACACGTATCATAAACACTAACCGGTTTGAGATGGTGCCGAGTTGGTAAAGAAGGTGAGTGTCCGAGTGATGATGAGGAGCTTAGCCGGGTCTCCTTGTGGTCACCGATTTGATCCGAGAAGAAGGAGGAGAGGTGATGTTTAGTGTTTAGGGTTTTAGTGTGAGAGAGTGGAGAGTGTGTGTGTTGGAGAGTATGAGTGGATTGTCCAAAGAATGGACTAGTTTGCTAGGAGTATGATATATATACTAGTCCTAGTAGGTTTCGTGTGGGTTACATGAGATGCGGCCCAACCAGCCCATAAGTTATACTAGTTCACTCGAGACCACATGGTCTCGAGTCGGGTTCATGGCTTTCGGTTTATATACATACCCGAGTACATACACACAAACATACATGTAACATAACACAAAATCATATAAAGGTTCACTTATCATTCATTAAATCACATAAGTTTAACTAGTCACACGTTTAAGCATACAACGAAAGGTTCTAAATTTCGAGTTGTCACATCATCCCCAAGTTGAAAGAAATTTCGTCCTGAAATTTGGTAAGCACTCACTGAGGAAGCTAGTTAAGTTGTATGGTTTTCCCGGTTTTCCTGGGGTGTCACATCCACCCCCCGTTGATCTGGAATTTCGTCCCGAAATTCCGTAGCTTCGGCCTCAGTAGTGGGTGTACTGTTTGCGAACAGTTGGGGATACTTTTGTTTCATCTGATCTTCGCGCTCCCAGGTGAACTCTGGGCCGCGACGTGAGTTCCAACGAACTCGAACGAGAGGTATTCTAGTGCTCTTGAGGACCTTAACATCCCGGTCCGTGATCTCGACTGGTTCCTCGACGAATCGTAACTGCTCGTCGATCGTGAGTTCCTTCAAAGGAACTACGTGGGTCTCATCTGACGGACACTTCTTCAGATTCGACACGTGAAAAACGTTGTGAACTGCACCGAGTTCCGCTGGTAAGTTTAGTCTGTAGGCCACCCTGCCTATTTTCTCAATGACCTCGAAGGGTCCAACGTATCGTGGGTTAAGTTTGCCGCGTTTACCAAAACGAACCACACCCTTCCAGGGTGAAACTTTGAGTAGTACCCGCTCCCCAACCTGGAGCTCAAGTGGTTTCCTGCCCATGTCGGCGTAAACTTTCTGACGTTCGCGAGCGGCCGTCATGCGTTTTCGTATCTGAGCGATTTGCTCGGTTGTATCTACCACATATTCTGGACCAGTGATCTGACTATCTCCCACCTCTGCCCAGCAAAGAGGAGACCGGCATTTACGTCCGTACAATGCCTCAAACGGGGCAGCTCCAATGCTGGTGTGGTAGCTGTTGTTGTACGAGAATTCCACAAGTGGCAAATGCTTTTCCCAGCGGTTGCCAAAGTCGATTACACATGCACGAAGCATGTCTTCTAAGGTTTGAATAGTGCGCTCGGACTGCCCGTCCGTCTGAGGATGGTACGCTGTGCTCATGTCTAGTCGTGAGCCGAAGGATTTGTGCATTGCTTGCCACAGCTCTGAAGTGAAACACGCATCTCGATCTGAGATAATGGAGGTGGGCACCCCATGCCTCGAAACGATTTCTTTGATGTATATTTCTGCAAGAGTGGAGAACTTATCCGTCTCCTTGATGGCCAAGAAGTGTGCAGATTTTGTGAGTCGATCCACGATCACCCAAATAGTATCGTTCCCGCGCTGGGATCTAGGTAGGCCAGTGACAAAATCCATGGAAATTTGCTCCCATTTCCATTGAGGTATCTCCGGTTGTTGGAGTAGGCCTGATGGTTTCTGGTATTCCGACTTGACTCTCGCACAAGTCAAACACTTGCTGATGTAGGTCGCTATGTGGGCCTTCATGCTAGGCCACCAGTACGTAGTCTTGATGTCGTGGTACATTTTATCCAACCCCGGATGTACCGAGTAGCGAGACTTGTGTGCTTCATCCATCACGAGCTCTCGTAGGTTGCCATAGAGTGGGACCCAAACGCGTCCCGTTACGTAATAAGCACCGTCTTCCTTCTGTTCCAATCGTTGCCTCGATCCGCGTAGGGCTTCAGCCCTGACGTTCTCTGGTTTCAATGCTTCTATCTGAGCAGCTCGTATCTGGGAAGGAAGGCTAGAGTGGATCATGAGTTGTAAAGCTCGCACGCGCTTAGGTGCAGTGTCCTTCCGACTGAGGGCGTCAGCCACAACATTGGCTTTGCCCGGGTGATATCTGATTGCGCACTCGTAGTCACTTAGCAACTCGACCCATCGTCGTTGCCGCATATTCAGTTCCTTCTGCTTGAAGATATGCTCGAGGCTCCTGTGGTCGGTGTAGATGGCGCACTTGGTACCATACAGGTAATGCCGCCATAACTTCAGTGCAAAAACAACAGCTCCCAGCTCTAAATCGTGCGTAGTGTAGTTCTTTTCATGAACCTTGAGTTGACGTGAGGCGTAGGCTATAACTTTATCTCGTTGCATCAACACGCAACCAAGACCTTGAATCGATGCGTCGCAGTAAACCACAAAGTCGTCTGTGCCTTCCGGCAAGGAAAGAATAGGTGCGCTACAAAGTCTATCCTTTAGGTGCTGAAATGCCGACTCCTGGGCGTTTCCCCAGCAATAAACAACGCCCTTCTGCGTTAGTGAGGTGAGAGGCTGTGCAATCTTAGAAAAATCCTTTATGAATCTCCGGTAGTATCCCGCCAAACCCAAGAATTGGCGAATTTCCTTTGGTGTACGGGGTGCAGGCCAGTTCTTAATCGAATCTATCTTGGATGGATCAACGTGAATCCCATCCTCGTTTACCACGTGGCCTAGGAAATGGACTTCTCGAAGCCAGAAGTCGCATTTCGAGAACTTTGCATAAAGCTGTTCTGTCACACCCCGACCGCGTAAAACAACAAATCGCGGCGGAAACATCGGGGCGTGTCGCGACAGAATTAATTGTCTCATAACCATGGCATACAAAGTTTTATTTATTTATTAAACAAGGGTGTTTCATTGTCTTGATCAGTAAACAAAAGAGTTTATAACATAATTAAACATAGTCTATCTTCTTTTAAAGTCTCTAAGGCACAGGTCCGCCCTAGTATCATGATCAACATCCTACGGAAAAGCACCTGAAAACACATGTGAAAATAGGTACGTCAGCATAAAAATGCCTGTGAGATACATAGGTTTTGTGAAAATAAGATTCATGACTTTTGTTTGAGAAAATGTTTAGTCATGAACCTTGTTATTTGCTTTGTCTTGTAAATCATTTGAAAACAATAAGATCAGATGATATGTATAAGAAATTGTCAGGTTAAATAAATAACCATGTAAAAATGTGTTTGTATAAGGTAAGTTGTTTGTAAATCAATGTCTTGTGAAAAGTATGTTATTTGTGTAAAATGTTATATGTATTAAACTGAAATGATTCAAATAACGTTACGCCATGTAATACCATACAAACACTTATATATAGGAAGTACCAGCGGCGTATCCACCATGCTTGTATCATATTACACACGCATCGTTACTTAATCACTTAATCAAACCAAACCAAACAATGCAAGAAGTCTATGCTTAAATCAAATTGTCAAATGTATTGAATAATATGTCAAAGTGTTTATGTCAAGATGTAAATCATGTCAAATGTCTATGTCAAATATCCATGTCAAATGTCTATGTCAAATATCCATGTCAAATGTCTATGTCAAAATATCCATGTCAAATGTCTATGTCAAAATGTCATGTATGGCAAGCGAAATGTCTCAACTAAACCATATGTACGAAAACAAAGTATTGAAGTAAAACTTGGTTTAAATCAAAGCTATGTTTTGTGTAAATGCATGCAACTATTTAATACGAACATTTATGCGGTATTGTGAATATGCATACATCCAAGCCTGGCGACTGTGGTGATAAAACCCTTTAAACAAATTAAAGGTCTATCTGTCTAAATGTCAACGAATTCGGTCATTCCTTTCTGTCCCCTTACCCTGGGATGTCCGGAACGGGAGTTGTCAATTCCTATGGTACCACTACCTACTAACGAACGGCGTAGCTAATGTTAATGGATATATTGTCCCATGTAAACAAACCAAATGTCATAACAAAATGTGAGCATGTGAAAACAATGCACTAAGTATGTAATCAAATGAACATACATAGCGTGAAATGTCATGTAAAACGATGTACTAAGTAATGCACACAATGGGCATACCTAGCATGAAATGTCATGTAAAACAATGTACTAAGTAATGCACACAATGGGCATACCTAGCATGAAATGTCATATAAAACGATGTACTAAGTAATGCACACAATGGGCATACCTAGCATGAAATGTCATGTAAAACAATGTACTAAGTAATGCACACAATGGGCATACCTAGCATGAAATGAAATCATGTACTATAATGTACTAACGAACATAGCAGTATATGATGTGAAAACATGGAAAGCATGAAAGTAACAAGTAGGCACATGTGTTCCACCCCAAAACAGTTTGGAAAACAGTAAAAGAGGGGTCTATGTACTCACTTGAGATTGCTCAGTTGTATAAAGATAATCACCAAGCAACGCTAAAGATCTCGGAATCAAACGGCACCTAATATAGGTAACTATGTTAATAAACCGGACCTATCTCGGAAGACTGGGTAGCATTAGGGTTTGTAAACCAAATGAGTGTTGGAACTCACGTGATATGGTTTAACAAAGCCTACATGCTAAATGAAACTTAACATAATTGTTTACGACCCATTACGACCCGTTTAGGAAGCTTATGCTACTTTAACGTGTCGTGCGCGTGAAACGCGTTCGGACCGCCTAACTAGTCCTATGACAAGTATTATATGCCTAAACATGTTACATAATCAGTTACGTGATAAAAGTTTAGGTTACATATGCTAAATTACCAATTATGTATGAAAAGGGTATTCTGGTAATTTACCTAAGGCATATAAACTACCTATCATACAACTACTTACACGTCGTGACCATAAGGTATAACCTCGGAAGGTTATTCCCTATACTATGGTCACCTAATGTATTTGGTCGGATCCTAATGATCGACCAAACTGGGTCGGGTTCGAAGGTATAGGCGATTTATCAGATCGCCTACCCTACGACCCTAGACAACGTGGTAATCAGTAGGCATAGTCCCAAGGGACTATGACCATCGTGATTACAATCACGTTGCGAAGTTCTAACGAACTTCGCATTGACCATTACTGGTCAACGCTGAAAGTCAAACAAAGTTTGACTTTCTGACTCGAAAAGCAGTAAAAATAAGGGAAAGAACGAAAGAATACTTACGAAGGGTCCCCGAATGCTAACCCAGATCAAAATAGCTCAGGTATGAAACGAAGGTTCCAACTTAGAGCCCAAATGATCAGATTTGTGTGAAATGAAGTAAGTGGGTGTTGGGTATTTATAGTATTCGGTCCACCGTTAGGATCGTTTGTCGATTATCGTGCCTTAATCTCATGCGTACACTTGTCGGAAAGTTGTGGTGCCTCAAAATGCTCACCACCATAAGGATTGGACACTTGGCAAGGGGTTAGGGAGTGCAAAACAGCTGCAAACAGCTGTTAGAAACACTGAATCTGGTCTGCAGACTCCTTACGGACCGTAAGGTAAGGCTTACGGTCCGTAAGCCTTCAAGTTTGGCAGATGTGCAGTTTTGGTCCCTGTTGTGTATTCAGCCCATTTCCGGCACTTCTAAGGCCCGTCAAGCCAACTTTAAGGCCCTAAAATGATGCCTAAACATTGTGGACATGAAACATGCTCAAAAATATGTCGGACGTTGGTTCGTTTGGTCGTACGAACGCGATGTTCGCTTAATTACGACGGAATGCGCATAAGCGCGAAAAACGATCCAAATGACGAAACGAATGGATTTTTCTTAAGGCGAACACTAAAATATAATGTAGTCATGCTTACATAAATTTTTGGATGTCCAGATGTATTCAGAATGTAAGTTATGCGCGAAAATGCAAACTTGTGCACTTTTTGACACTTTTAGTCCCTGAATGTTCCAAAAAGTTTATTTTAGCACACCAAACCCCTCAAAGCCTATTTCTAAGCTATGTAAAGGATATTTAAGGTGTGTTTAACTTATGGTCATGTTCCGGAATGTTCGTTACAGTTCAAATTGACATACTTTCACAGTTTGTCATATTTAGTCCCTGTAAGCGAATTAACTTGTTTTTGCCATACCAAAGCCTTCAAAACTTATTTCTAAGTTATGTAAAGGTTATTTAAGGTATGTTGAGTATATGTTGATGTTCCGGAGTATTTCTCGCATTAAACTAAGTACGTTTACGCACTAGTTTGCGTATAACTCTCCAGAAAGCGATGTAGAGTTTGAAATTACATAAAAGTCAAAACATGAAAAATGAAAAACACAATCAAACAAACATTGGGATCAAATAACATTGTTTTATTGATAACAGAACTGTTCATAGTGATTACAAGCACAGTTGTTACAGTCTCCCCTACTTGTGGAAATTTCGTCCCGAAATTTATTTAGAGGAAACTCGTGGAAAAAGATGTGGATATTTCGCTTTCATTTGATCTTCGCGTTCCCAAGTAAACTCAGGTCCACGCTTAGCTTCCCAGCGAACTTTGACCAAAGGAATGCGCTTGCGTTTAAGCCACTTGACTTCACGTTCCATGATTTCCACTGGTTTCTCAACAAATTTCAGTGTTTTGCCAACACGAATTTCGTCAAGCGGTATGGAGTAGTTCTCATCAGCTGTACACTTCTTGAGATTTGATATGTGAAAAGTTGGATGAACATTTCCCAGTTCAGGAGGTAACTCAAGTCTGTAGGCTACCTTTCCGATTCTTTCGACGATCTTGAATGGTCCAACGTATCTAGGTGCAAGTTTTCCTTTCTTTCCAAATCTGATCACACCTTTCCAAGGTGAGACCTTAAGTAATACTCGATCACCGACTTGAAATTCAAATGCTTTGCGTTTTGGGTCCGCGTAAATCTTCTGACGGCTTCTAGCTGCCTGAAGGTTATCACGAACTTTCTTGACCTTGTCAGTTGTCTCTAAAATGAGGGAAGGTCCAGTAAGTTGAGCCTCGCCAATCTCATTCCAGCAGACTGGTGAACGACATTTTCGACCATAGAGAGCTTCGAAAGGAGCCATTTTGATGCTAGTGTGATAACTGTTGTTGTAGGAGAATTCAATCAATTTAAGATGTGAATCCCAGCTACCACCAAAATCGATCACACAAGCTCTTAGCATATCCTCCAGAGTCTGGATTGTTCTCTCAGATTGACCATCCGTTTGCGGATGATAAGCTGTGCTCAGATTAAGTTGGGTCCCCATAGCAGATTGCATGGTTCTCCAAAAGTGAGAAGTGAAACGAGCATCTCTGTCAGAAATGATGTTCAAAGGAACACCATGTCGAGCCACAATTTCATCTACATAGATTTGAGCAAGTCTGTCAGTAGGAAAATCCTCGCGGATTGGCAAGAAATGTGCTGACTTTGTAAGACGATCAACGACTACCCAGATGGCATCATGACCTTTCTTTGTGCGCGGGAGTTTGGTAACAAGATCCATAGTAATGTTTTCCCATTTCCAAACTGGGATCTCTGGTTGCACCAATAAACCCGAAGGACGCTGATGTTCAGCCTTAACCTTAAGACAAGTAAGGCATTTGGATACGTATAATGCAATGTCTTTCTTCATACCAGGCCACCAATAGTGAGTACGAAGGTCCTTATACATTTTATCTGAGCCCGGATGAATAGAATAACGAGACTTATGGGCTTCATCCATAAGCAAGGTACGAAGATCATCCTGGCTTGGGACCCACAAACGGTCCATGAAGTAATATGATCCATTGTCCTTCAGTTCAAGAGCAGGTGTTATGTGATAGGGAAATTCCTTATCCATCAAACCTTGTGAAACACAAGATTGTTGAGCTAGAGAAATGCGTGCTTGAATATCGGATCGAGCTTGAATAACAGATTGAACACGTACACAATGAAGCTTAGTACGTTCCTTACGACTCAATGCATCGGCCACGACATTCGCCTTACCAGGATGGTAGCGAATTTCACAGTCGTAGTCGTTTAAAAGCTCAACCCAACGTCGCTGTCTCATGTTGAGTTCTTTCTGGTTGAAGATATGCTGAAGACTTTTGTGGTCGGTGAAAACCACACATTTTGTACCGTACAAATAGTGTCTCCAGATTTTGAGAGCAAAGACAACTGCACCCAACTCAAGATCATGAGTGGTGTAGTTCTTCTCATGTATCTTCAATTGTCTTGATGCATAGGCTATGACTTTGTTCCTTTGCATCAGAACACAGCCAAGACCCAATTTCGATGCATCACAATACACAACAAAATCATCATCACCCTCAGGCAATGATAGAACAGGCGCATCGCAAAGCTTCTGCTTCAGGTGTTGAAAAGCTTCCTCTTGTTTGAATCCCCAATAAAAGGGCATTTTCTTCTGAGTTAGAGCAGTTAGAGGAACTGCAATCTTAGAGAAGTTTTCAATGAAGCGGCGATAATAACCCGCTAGACCAAGAAAAGAACGAACTTCAGTAGGAGTAGTAGGCGTATCCCAATCCTTAATCGCACTGATCTTGGAGGGATCTACATGAACACCTCGTTCGTTGATAATGTGTCCCAAAAATTGAACTTCTTTAAGCCAAAATTCGCACTTGGAGAATTTGGCGAAAAGTTGCTCTTTCTTCAGGAGTTCCAGAGTAAGACGAAGATGCTGCTCGTGATCAGCTCGCGTCTTAGAGTAAATCAAGATGTCGTCAATAAAAACAATGACGAACTGATCCAAATAAGGTTTGCAGACCCTATTCATTAGGTCCATGAAAACAGCAGGAGCATTAGTCAAACCGAATGGCATGACTGTGAACTCGTAATGTCCATAACGAGTACGGAATGCTGTCTTCGGAATGTCTTCTTCTTGCACCCGAAGTTGATGATACCCGGAACGCAGATCGATCTTCGAAAAATAAGAAGCACCTTGTAACTGATCAAAGAGGTCGTCGATGCGAGGTAGAGGATATCGATTCTTGATGGTAAGCTTGTTAAGCTCACGATAATCGATACACATCCTAAAGGATCCATCCTTCTTCTTGACAAAAAGAACGGGAGCACCCCAAGGTGAAAAGCTGGGACGGATAAAACCTTTGTCAGAGAGCTCCTGAAGCTGTTTAGACAACTCTTGCATCTCAGATGGTTCAAGACAATATGGAGCTCTGGCAATGGGGTTTGCACCAGGTACGAGATCAATGCGGAACTCGACTTGGCGTGCTGGAGGTAGACCAGGTAAATCTTCAGGGAACACTTCAGAATAATCCCGAACGACAGGAATATCTGAAATAGACTTACCCTTGCCTTTATCTTCTGTAACATGTGCTAAGAAAGCCACATAGTTCTTCTGCAGATACTTCCGAGCTTTAAAACAAGACATGAGTCTGAGACCACCGGTAGGCTTCTCACCTTGAACCTGCAGGATCTCGCCTGTCGAAAGTGGCACACGAACAATCTTCTTAGAACAAACTATCTCTGCGTGATGCTTGGATAACCAATCCATTCCCACAATAACGTCGAAGCTTCCAAGTTGCATAGGCGCGAGGTCAATAGGAAAAAGATGGTCGTTAAGATTCAACTGGCAGTTGCGAAGAACAGAATTAAGAATAATGGGTTCACCATTAGCAACCTCTACTGTCAAAGATTTGCCTAGTTTCGTTCTAGACACGCGAAGCATTTGCTCAAAGGACAAAGACACGAAACTCTTATCGGCACCGGAATCGAAAAGAACAGATGCAGGCTGATTATTAATAAAGAACGTACCGTTCACCACATTATCGTCAGCCTGTGCCTCTTGGGCATTCATCTTAAAAACTCGGCCTCGAGCCGGAGCCGGATTCTGGTTCTGGTTCTGGTTCTGGTTCTGGTTGGCTAGCCTTGGGCACCGGTTTCTATAGTGGGTCAGATCCCCACAATTATAACAAGCACCTGGTGGATATTGTGGTCTTGCAGCTTGACCCTGTTGCGGTGCAGGAGGCTGAGCAACTTGTTGAGCCGGGTTCTGAACCGCGGGATTCTGAGCAGACCGACAAACATTGGCAAGATGGCCTGACTTCCCACAGTTAGTACAGAAACGGCACGGAAGTTGTGGCTGGTGGTGACTGTTGCATCTATTGCACAAAGGTGCATTCCCTGTATAGGGTCTCTTCGCTGGAGGCTGTGCGGGTTGGTTGAGGGCTGCCTGATTAGCTTGGGCAGTGACAGCAAAATTTTGAGAAGCCTTACGCTTCTTTGCCCTCTTTGAAGAACCAGAGTTCTTTCCATTCAAGTTTTGACCTTTCTTGCTATCTTCCTTGTCAGCCGACTGCTTCTTGCCCTTGTCACCCTTCCGGTGTAACTTGTTCTTCCTGATCTGCGACTCAGTCAATGTCGCAGATAACTCGATCGCCTGACGAAGTGTGGCAGGGTTACTACCAGTAAGAATGTCTTGTACCGAGTCAGGTAGGCCATCGATGTATCTCTCGATAGCCTTGTCGAGTGGGGTGACCATTGTCGGGCAAAGCAAACTCAACTCTTCAAACCGATCAGTATAAGCCCTGTGCTCACCACTATCTTGCTTCAACACATCAAACTCCTTCTCCAACGCTCGCTGTTCATGGCGAGGACAGAATTCCCTCATCATAAGGGCTCTAAGTTCAGCCCATGTCTGTGCGAGAGCAACTTCTGCACCCTGGTCTCTCATAACTCCGTTCCACCATGTCAAAGCCCTCTTCTGTAATACGCTCGAGGAGAACTCGACCTTGCGATTATCCGGACACTGCACATGGCGAAAAGTATTCTCTATACTCTCGAACCACTGAAGAAGCCCGGTCGCTCCCTCAGAACCACTAAACTTGAGTGGTTTAGCCTGGTTAAAATCCTTGTACTTGCATGGAACATTGTTGTTGTTGTTGGCCTGGTTCCACAGAGCAAAGAGATTTGGAAATTGAGCAGCCATCTGCTCTGAAATGATTTCTGCCAGTTCGGCAGTTGCTATCGGATTTTCGCGTCGAGGAGGCATTCTAAAAGAGGAAAACATGAAAAGAAACGAGTGAGATGATTGGATGAAAAGAATGAGATGAAACAAAATCAACAAAAGCAAAGATGGTGGTCATTCGTCCGTATCACAAAGCAAACAAACGACACACAGTGACTAATCAAAGTAAATGGATCAAAAATAATGTATAATGAAGACATGCTCGCCTATAAGTGAACACTCATCCCAAGAATTCCCAGGTAAGCACAACTGGTCTCTGCGTCTGGTTGAGATGTATACGAAGTGCTTGCCTAGACAGAAAACTCAGAATACAGGCATTCACCCTTCCAGTTTGCACACGTTCACATTATTTAAAACCCAAAACGTTTGACGGGATTTTGAAAATTAGAAGGCACAAGGCCAAAAACCAAACTTGAAAAGGGTTCAAAACCATAAAACAGAGGGTTCAAAACCTTACAATTGAGGGTTCAAAACCTTGTAAAAATTTATTCAAAAATAGATGATTGTTTTTCAAAAATCGTTTCGGAAAAATTTTGATTCCTTGTTTTGTTAATCACCTAAGGATAGGTGATGTACATGTTTTAAGATCTAAACACAAGATAACTTGTGTTAGGTTCCTAGAAAAGTTATAGTCTAGGTCAAAGCATTACTAATAACCTAATTCCCTATAACCATTGGCTCTGATACCAACTCTTCTGTCACACCCCGACCGCGTAAAACAACAAATCGTGGCGGAAACATCGGGGCGTGTCGCGACAGAATTAATTGTCTCATAACCATGGCATACAAAGTTTTATTTATTTATTAAACAAGGGTGTTTCATTGTCTTGATCAGTAAACAAAAGAGTTTATAACATAATTAAACATAGTCTATCTTCTTTTAAAGTCTCTAAGGCACAGGTCCGCCCTAGTATCATGATCAACATCCTACGGAAAAGCACCTGAAAACACATGTGAAAATAGGTACGTCAGCATAAAAATGCCTGTGAGATACATAGGTTTTGTGAAAATAAGATTCATGACTTTTGTTTGAGAAAATGTTTAGTCATGAACCTTGTTATTTGCTTTGTCTTGTAAATCATTTGAAAACAATAAGATCAGATGATATGTATAAGAAATTGTCAGGTTAAATAAATAACCATGTAAAAATGTGTTTGTATAAGGTAAGTTGTTTGTAAATCAATGTCTTGTGAAAAGTATGTTATTTGTGTAAAATGTTATATGTATTAAACTGAAATGATTCAAATAACGTTACGCCATGTAATACCATACAAACACTTATATATAGGAAGTACCAGCGGCGTATCCACCATGCTTGTATCATATTACACACGCATCGTTACTTAATCACTTAATCAAACCAAACCAAACAATGCAAGAAGTCTATGCTTAAATCAAATTGTCAAATGTATTGAATAATATGTCAAAGTGTTTATGTCAAGATGTAAATCATGTCAAATGTCTATGTCAAATATCCATGTCAAATGTCTATGTCAAATATCCATGTCAAATGTCTATGTCAAAATATCCATGTCAAATGTCTATGTCAAAATGTCATGTATGGCAAGCGAAATGTCTCAACTAAACCATATGTACGAAAACAAAGTATTGAAGTAAAACTTGGTTTAAATCAAAGCTATGTTTTGTGTAAATGCATGCAACTATTTAATACGAACATTTATGCGGTATTGTGAATATGCATACATCCAAGCCTGGCGACTGTGGTGATAAAACCCTTTAAACAAATTAAAGGTCTATCTGTCTAAATGTCAACGAATTCGGTCATTCCTTTCTGTCCCCTTACCCTGGGATGTCCGGAACGGGAGTTGTCAATTCCTATGGTACCACTACCTACTAACGAACGGCGTAGCTAATGTTAATGGATATATTGTCCCATGTAAACAAACCAAATGTCATAACAAAATGTGAGCATGTGAAAACAATGCACTAAGTATGTAATCAAATGAACATACATAGCGTGAAATGTCATGTAAAACGATGTACTAAGTAATGCACACAATGGGCATACCTATCATGAAATGTCATGTAAAACAATGTACTAAGTAATGCACACAATGGGCATACCTAGCATGAAATGTCATATAAAACGATGTACTAAGTAATGCACACAATGGGCATACCTAGCATGAAATGTCATGTAAAACAATGTACTAAGTAATGCACACAATGGGCATACCTAGCATGAAATGAAATCATGTACTATAATGTACTAACGAACATAGCAGTATATGATGTGAAAACATGGAAAGCATGAAAGTAACAAGTAGGCACATGTGTTCCACCCCAAAACAGTTTGGAAAACAGTAAAAGAGGGGTCTATGTACTCACTTGAGATTGCTCAGTTGTATAAAGATAATCACCAAGCAACGCTAAAGATCTCGGAATCAAACGGCACCTAATATAGGTAACTATGTTAATAAACCGGACCTATCTCGGAAGACTGGGTAGCATTAGGGTTTGTAAACCAAATGAGTGTTGGAACTCACGTGATATGGTTTAACAAAGCCTACATGCTAAATGAAACTTAACATAATTGTTTACGACCCATTACGACCCGTTTAGGAAGCTTATGCTACTTTAACGTGTCGTGCGCGTGAAACGCGTTCGGACCGCCTAACTAGTCCTATGACAAGTATTATATGCCTAAACATGTTACATAATCAGTTACGTGACAAAAGTTTAGGTTACATATGCTAAATTACCAATTATGTATGAAAAGGGTATTCTGGTAATTTACCTAAGGCATATAAACTACCTATCATACAACTACTTACACGTCGTGACCATAAGGTATAACCTCGGAAGGTTATTCCCTATACTATGGTCACCTAATGTATTTGGTCGGATCCTAATGATCGACCAAACTGGGTCGGGTTCGAAGGTATAGGCGATTTATCAGATCGCCTACCCTACGACCCTAGACAACGTGGTAATCAGTAGGCATAGTCCCAAGGGACTATGACCATCGTGATTACAATCACGTTGCGAAGTTCTAACGAACTTCGCATTGACCATTACTGGTCAACGCTGAAAGTCAAACAAAGTTTGACTTTCTGACTCGAAAAGCAGTAAAAATAAGGGAAAGAACGAAAGAATACTTACGAAGGGTCCCCGAATGCTAACCCAGATCAAAATAGCTCAGGTATGAAACGAAGGTTCCAACTTAGAGCCCAAATGATCAGATTTGTGTGAAATGAAGTAAGTGGGTGTTGGGTATTTATAGTATTCGGTCCACCGTTAGGATCGTTTGTCGATTATCGTGCCTTAATCTCATGCGTACACTTGTCGGAAAGTTGTGGTGCCTCAAAATGCTCACCACCATAAGGATTGGACACTTGGCAAGGGGTTAGGGAGTGCAAAACAGCTGCAAACAGCTGTTAGAAACACTGAATCTGGTCTGCAGACTCCTTACGGACCGTAAGGTAAGGCTTACGGTCCGTAAGCCTTCAAGTTTGGCAGATGTGCAGTTTTGGTCCCTGTTGTGTATTCAGCCCATTTCCGGCACTTCTAAGGCCCGTCAAGCCAACTTTAAGGCCCTAAAATGATGCCTAAACATTGTGGACATGAAACATGCTCAAAAATATGTCGGACGTTGGTTCGTTTGGTCGTACGAACGCGATGTTCGCTTAATTACGACGGAATGCGCATAAGCGCGAAAAACGATCCAAATGACGAAACGAATGGATTTTTCTTAAGGCGAACACTAAAATATAATGTAGTCATGCTTACATAAATTTTTGGATGTCCAGATGTATTCAGAATGTAAGTTATGCGCGAAAATGCAAACTTGTGCACTTTTTGACACTTTTAGTCCCTGAATGTTCCAAAAAGTTTATTTTAGCACACCAAACCCCTCAAAGCCTATTTCTAAGCTATGTAAAGGATATTTAAGGTGTGTTTAACTTATGGTCATGTTCCGGAATGTTCGTTACAGTTCAAATTGACATACTTTCACAGTTTGTCATATTTAGTCCCTGTAAGCGAATTAACTTGTTTTTGCCATACCAAAGCCTTCAAAACTTATTTCTAAGTTATGTAAAGGTTATTTAAGGTATGTTGAGTATATGTTGATGTTCCGGAGTATTTCTCGCATTAAACTGAGTACGTTTACGCACTAGTTTGCGTATAACTCTCCAGAAAGCGATGTAGAGTTTGAAATTACATAAAAGTCAAAACATGAAAAATGAAAAACACAATCAAACAAACATTGGGATCAAATAACATTGTTTTATTGATAACAGAACTGTTCATAGTGATTACAAGCACAGTTGTTACATGTTCTGTTCGAAGGAGTTCCAGAATAAGTCGCAGATGCTGCTCATGTTCCTCCCGACTCTTGGAATAGATCAGGATGTCGTCGATGAAGACTATAACGAACTTGTCCAGGTAAGGCTTGCACACTCGGTTCATCAAGTCCATGAAAACCGCAGGTGCGTTTGTCATCCCAAAAGGCATGACCAAAAACTCATAGTGCCCGTATCGAGTTCTGAAAGCTGTTTTGGAGACGTCCTCTTCCCGGACTCTCAGCTGGTGATAACCCGATCTCAAATCGATTTTCGAATAGTAGCTCGATCCTTGCAACTGGTCGAACAAGTCGTCGATACGCGGTAGAGGATAACGATTCTTCACCGTCACCTTGTTGAGTTCTCGGTAGTCGATGCACATTCTGAAAGTACCGTCTTTCTTCTTCACAAATAATACTGGAGCTCCCCAGGGCGATGAGCTAGGACGAATAAAACCTTTATCCAAAAGCTCTTGTAGCTGCGTAGAGAGTTCTTTCAACTCTGATGGAGCTAAACGATAAGGTGCACGAGCTATGGGCGCAGCTCCAGGAGCTAGTTCGATCTGAAACTCGACTTGACGATGAGGCGGAAGACCAGGTAATTCCTCAGGAAATACCTCTGGATAATCGCGTACAACTGGAAAATCCTCTATCTTCTTCTCTTTTTCTGAGGTGTCAGTAACGAGAGCCAAAATAGCAGTGTGGCCCTTTCGCAAGTACTTTTGGGCCTTAAGGAGAGAAATGACGTTCTCAACAGCACTCCTCTTGTCGCCATGAATCATGAGAGGTTCACCATCGGGACCTGGAATACGGACAACCTTCTCGTTGCAAAGAATCTCTGCTCGGTGTTGGGATAGCCAATCCATCCCAATGACAACGTCGAAACTACCCAAGACAATAGGAATGAGGTCGATAGAGAAGGTCTGGTTAGCGAGAATAAGTTTACAACCCTTGACTAGGTGTGTGGCTTCTAAACTCTTACCATTTGCTAGCTCTACAGTGTGCTTGTTGTTCAAAGGTGTTGGAATACGCTTAAGCATTCGACTAACTTCTAGTGACACGTAGCTAGTATCGGTACCCGAATCAAATAAAACTGAAACATAAAAGTCGTCGAGAAGGAACTTACCCGCCACAACATTAGGGTCGTTCCTTGCTTCACCTTGGCCGATCACAAACATCCGCCCCCTGGCGCCATTGTTGTTGTTGTTCCCATTGTTACCATTCCCCTGATTATTGTTATTGTTGTTGTTGTTGTTCTGGTTCCTGTTCAGTTGGGGACAATCTCTCTTGAAGTGGCCCTCAGCTCCACACTGAAAGCACCCTTTGTTATCACCCTGTTGCTGTTGCTGGCGCTGGTTCTGTTGAGCTTGCTGACGATTCTGATTGGCGGGGTATAAGCTCCTGCAATCCTTTGCAGCGTGACCAGGCTTGTTGCACCGATGACAGTTGCCTCTGGTGCATGGTCCGCTGTGGTGCAGGCTGCAGCGATTGCATTTGGGATGATTTCCTTTGTATCCGCCACCAGACGATTGCTGATTAGGGCTCTTGTAGTCCTCAGTCTTTCTCTGCTGAGACTGGGACTGAACAGAAGTCGAACCCTTACTTGAAGTTCCATCCCACTTCCGTTTGTTGTCACTAGAGGTACCAGTAGTAGTTGCAGCGCCAATGCGTTTTGGTAACTTGTTCTGCTCCACCGCTTGATCCGTGAGACGGTGAGCCAACTGAACGGTTTGCTGGTAGGTGGCGAGGTTCGCTGAAGTCACATGACTTTGGATTTCTGGCACTAAGCCCTGAAGAAATAGTTCGATGCGTTTGATGGGAGGATCCACCATAGTAGGGCACAAAATTGCCAGTTCGTTCGACCTTTTCACATAAGCTTCAATTTCGGACCCCGTCATCTTGAGGTTGAAGAATTCCACCTCGAGTTTGTGAATCTCATCACGAATGCAGTATTCCTCTTTGATCATTTCCTTAAAAGTTTCCCATGGGGTGGCGTTGGCAGCAACCAACCCTAGCATCTGAACCTGAGCGTTCCACCATGTGAGGGCTAAACCCTCGAGAGTACCAGTAGCATACTTCACCCTGCGCGCCTCAGGGCATTCGCACATTTCGAACACAGATTCTAGCTTCTCAAACCAGTGTAGGAGACCTACTGCTCCTTCAGTGCCGCTAAAAGTAGTTGGTCGGCAGTCCATGAAAGTCTTAAAAGTGCACACGGGTGGCTGAACATGCTGACCTATCGTAGGTGAAAGAAAAGACAGAGTTTAACACAAAGGTTGGTTCACGAGAGTAGGATCCTAAAGACCCTAGAATGAGTTCGGACTGCAGGATATACCTCCTGCGTGTGCAGCTGCAAGTGCTGCGGCAACTCGTTCGTTGATCAGAGCCGTCAACTGGGCTTGTGTCATGTTTACGCGTCCAGACATGATCTTCATATCAAGAGGAACGTGAGTGAGAGAGGTTCGCGAAAGTACAACGATAGGATAGAGTAAGCACGCACGTGTTCAAGCAACAGTAGTTATACTAACCAAGCATGCCATAAGCAATGTACCATGTATCTAACAAGTAGGCAATATATACACAGATCATATCACCTAGAATGTCGAGCCTTGCATGTGGAGTGAAGCATCGTTGTGGATCGTTGAGCACTGTACAGGTTATAGTCTGGTTTTAACAAAAACGTTTTCCCTTTATTAAAACCAAGTTCTCTATAACCAATGGCTCTGATACCAATCTGTCACACCCCCAAAATCCACCTGCGGAGTTCTACCGCTTGGAGGCGTGACTGACCAGGATCCAGCCACCAATCATATTGAACATGCGAGTTAAAAGATATAAAAGTTTAACCAATACAATTGGTGTCCAAACAAACACATAGTTAAGTTGCAAGCGGAAGCATAAGTCTTAAATCAAAACATAAGTTTAATCGTTTCAAAGTTTAACATGGCACACAGTCGTCCATGTCCCACAACGATCCTCCTCCATGCAAGCTCCAGCTAAGAAACCTAAGGACCTGCAAAGCATGTAGTAACGAGTCAACAACTAGTTGAGTGAGTTCACGGTTGGGTGTTCGTTTTTAGTTGTTTCGAAAACAGTTTCCTTTAGCTGGCATCCTGCCGTGGGGGTTACCCCATAGTTAAAAACGTGACTTGTTTATTCCCGGTTACTCTGGCTATCCAGTCGTGGGGGCTACCCCGTGTTAGTTATCTGGCATTTCGGCCGTGGGGGCTACCCCATGTATACACTAGACTCGTTACCATATCGACTGCTGACTGTAGTCATGTTTATGTGCCCTGAAACTGTCAATGTCTATCATCATTGACGTGCCCCAGATCCATTAGTTCACGCCCGTCCTCTGCGGCACGGTGTGAGGTTTGTCAGACCTAAATAGCGCTATCTAACTAATGACCCGCTCGCCATTGGCCCGGCGATTAAGTCGATATAAAAAGGAGGGACTTCATGATAGAGTTTTGGTCTAGTACGAGTTATCTGTCCGTGAGGACGAGGAATTACATTCCTGAACCTTTGCTGTCCTACCCAAGGAGGACGAGGAACCCAGTTCCTTAACCCCATTCCCAACCCAGGGAATCCCATGCTTTGTAGAGGGTGTGAACTCACCTTGGTTTGCTCGGTAGAAAACACAGAAAAGTCAAACAAGCAACGTTGAGGCTACTCACGTCCTATCATAGTTGTATCATACAATCAGGTTCGTATTCAAGTAGTGCACGTATGGCATACACGTTAATCATGGCAGTTAGCAAGTAATGCATACGAGTCGAACAAACAGTAGCATGCCCAGAATTAAACAAAGTCCAAGGTCCGGCCCAAACACTAAGCCCATAATTAAACAAGTCCAAACAGTGGGTATCCGCGTATTGTCTCGAGTCGCAACTAGGCGTTTGCGACTCGCAACCTGAGTCGCAATCATGGTTTCGGTCCGTGCTGTTTTGGTTACGAGTCGCAACTGGACTCGCAACTACGGTTTCGAGTCATACGGTTTGTGCTTGATCAAGTGTGGTTTCGAGTCGCAACCAGGTGTTTGCGACTCGCAACCGATGTCGCAACTGGGAGATTTCGACTCATCATGCATGGTTTCGAGTCGCAACTGATGGTTTCGAGTGGACATAAGCTGATTCGGAACAGTGTACTATCCAATGAGAATTTGATTTCATGAAACAGTCTGTACTACTCTCATAAACATGTTTATTTGTCTAACAATTTACCATTTTGGATCAAACACATCAGAATTCAAATATTCAAGCATGTTCTTATGATATTCAAGTTGTTCTTCATGTTCATCAAATATTCAAAACACATTCAACACATATTCGGATATTCATATCTTCATTCAACATTTGTTCATAAGTTCTTGCATTTTCGGACAAGCATCATAAATCCTAAACTAGACAACAAGCTTATCTTGTAACAAAACATTTGTTCCATAGTCTCATACATAAAAATCGGATGATTATCATTATTCTTTTATCATACAAAAATCTATACCTTTATTAAAGAGGTCATGTTCATAACAAGGGTTGTAACTAAACATGTATCATTTACTCAAACAAGAGCTCATCAATCAAACAAACACTTAATCATACATGAATCTTTAGCAAGCAAACACATTATCATCATCAACATCCGAAATACATAACAAGAGTCACTATCCAACACGTATCATAAACACTAACCGGTTTGAGATGGTGCCGAGTTGGTAAAGAAGGTGAGTGTCCGAGTGATGATGAGGAGCTTAGCCGGGTCTCCTTGTGGTCACCGATTTGATCCGAGAAGAAGGAGGAGAGGTGATGTTTAGTGTTTAGGGTTTTAGTGTGAGAGAGTGGAGAGTGTGTGTGTTGGAGAGTATGAGTGGATTGTCCAAAGAATGGACTAGTTTGCTAGGAGTATGATATATATACTAGTCCTAGTAGGTTTCGTGTGGGTTACATGAGATGCGGCCCAACCAGCCCATAAGTTATACTAGTTCACTCGAGACCACATGGTCTCGAGTCGGGTTCATGGCTTTCGGTTTATATACATACCCGAGTACATACACACAAACATACATGTAACATAACACAAAATCATATAAAGGTTCACTTATCATTCATTAAATCACATAAGTTTAACTAGTCACACGTTTAAGCATACAACGAAAGGTTCTAAATTTCGAGTTGTCACAAATCCTAACATGGCCCAGAGTTTTACTTAAGGGCTCAATGGATTTGTCTGAAGGCAAAACCGGCACAGCTGTCTCCACAAGTTTCCTCTAAAACTAAATTTCGGGACGAAATTTCCTAAAGTAGGGGAGACTGTAACACCTGTGTCATTTCAACCATCAAACAAATGCCAAACCAATGAAATATTGTATTTCATACTTTGGACTTGTATAAATATGTGTATCTTTTGCACATATCAACTCTTGTTCGATTTCAAACTCTAAATCGCTTTCTGGAAGGTTATACGCGCACTGATGCGTAAATATAACCAGTTTAATCCAACAAACACTCCGGAATAGTGAAATAGGCTTAACATACCTTAAATAACCTTTACATAACTTATATATAAGTTTTGGAAGGTTTGGTGTGGTGAAATCAAAGTTATATCGCTTACAGGGACTAAAGTTGACAAACTGCGAAAGTATGCCAATTTGAACTGTAACAGACATTCAGGAACATGACCATAAGTTAAACATACCATAAATATCCTTTACATAGCTTAGAAATAGGCTTTGAGGTGTTCGGTGTGCTAAAACAAACTTTTGTGTCATTCAGGGACTAAAAGCGTCAAAAAGTGCACAAGTTTGCATTTTCGCTCATAACATACGTTCTGAATACATCCGGACATCCAAAAATTTATGTAAGCACTAAAATATTTTATTTTAGTGTTCGTCATAAGAAAAATCCATTCGTCGCGTCATTTGGATCGTTTTTCGCGCTTATGCGCATTCCGTCGTAATTAAGCGAACATCGCGTTCGTACGGCTAAATGGACCGACATCCGAGATATTTTTGAGCATGTTTTAAGTTCCCTATACTTTAACTTCATTTTAGAGCTTTGAAATGGGGTTAACGGGCCTTAAACGTGTTAAAAATGGGATGAATGCATGACAGGGACCAAAACTGTAATTCTGCCAAACTTGCACCATACGATGCGTATGCTATCTTTGCCCTACGATGCGTATGGTACCTCCAGACCAGGTGCAATGTTTAAACAGCCTGTTTGCACATGTTTTAACCACAACCACATAATCATAATTGTCTAGTCATCTGATAAGGATGGATTTCCAGCCACCATAAGGTTCCGACAAGTGTACGGGTTGGATTCATGGCACGTTTTCCATGGAACGATCCTAACGGTTCGGGTATTCCTATAAATACCCAACCCACACAACCTCATTTTGCACAAGAATCTGGATTTGAGAGCTCTAAGTTGAAACCATTGTTTCATACCTGTGTTCTTGGATCGAGATTAGCATTCGGGGACCCTTCGTAAGTATTCTTTCGTTCTTTTCCTTATTTTATTGCTTTTCGAGTCAGAAAGTCAAACTTTGTTTGACTTTCAGCGTTGACCAGTAATGGTCAATGCGAAGTTCGTTTGAACTTCGCAACGTGAGTGTAATCACGTTGGTCATAGTCCCTTGGGACTATGCCCACTGATTACCACGTTGTCTAGGGTCGTAGGGTAAGCGATCTAATGAATCGCTTATACCTCGAACCCGACCCAGTTTGGTCGATCATTAGGATCCGACCAAATACTTTAGGTGACCATAGTCGGTAGGGAATAACCTTCCGAGGTTATACCCTATGGTCACATCGTTTAAGTAGTTGTATGATAGGTAGTTTATATGCCTTAGGTAAATTACCAGAATACCCTTTTCATGTATAATTGGTAATTAAGCATATGTAACCTAAACCTTTGTCACATAACTGATTATGTAATATGTTTAGGCATATAACACTTGTCATAGGGCTAGTTAGGCGGTCCGAAAGCGTTTCACGCGAACGACGCGTTAAAGTAGCATAAGCTACCTAAACGGGTCGTAATGGGTCGAAATCACTCAGGTTAAGTTTCATTTAGTATGTAGGCTTTGTTAAACCAAATGACACGAGTCTCTACACTCGTTTGGTTTACAAACCCTAATGCTACCCAATCTTCCGATCTAGGTCCGGTTTATTAACATAGTTACCTATACTAGGTGTCGTTTGATATCCGCGATCTCTAGCATTGTTTAGTTGTCACTCCAGAACTACTGAGCAATCTCAAGTGAGTACATAGACCCCTCTTTTACTGTTTTCCAAACTGTTTTGGGGTGGAACACATGTGCCTACTTGTTACATTCATGCTTTCCCGTTTTCACATCATATACCTGCTATGTTCGTTAGTACATTATAGTACATGATTTTATGACATTTCATGCTAGGTGTGCCCAATTGTGTGCATTACTTAGTACATCGTTTTACATGACATTTTGACATAGACATTTGACATAGACATTTCGGCATAGACATTTTAACATGATTGACATTTGATCATGCATTTCCCACAAAACATAACTTTGATTTAAAACAAGTTTTACTTCAATACTTTGTTTCTGTGCATATGGTTTAGTTGAGACATTTCACTTGCCATACATGACATCTTGACATAGACATTTGACATGGATATTTGACATAGACATTTTGATATGATTTACATCTTGACATGAACACTTTGACATATTACCCAATACATTTGACAATTGATTTAAACATAGACTTCTTACATTGGTTTGGTTTGATTAAGTGATTAAGTAACGATGCGTGTGTAATATGATACAAGCATGGTGGATACGCCGCTGGTACTTCCTATATATAAGTGTTTGTATGGTATTACATGTCGTAACGTTATTTGAATCATTCCAGTTTGAGACATAGAACATTTTATACAAATAACATACTTTTCACAAGACATTGATTTATAAACATCTTATCTTATGCAAACATATTTTACTTGGTTATTCATTTAACCTTACATTTATTTATACTTATCATCTGAACTCATTGTTTTTCAAATGATTTACAAAGCAAAGCAAATAACAAGGTTCATGACTAAACATTTTCTCAAACATAAGTCATGAAACCTATTTTCACAAAACCTATGTATCTCATAGGCATTTTTATGCTGACGTACCTATTTTCACATGTGTTTTTCAGGAACTGTTGCATAAGATGATCAAGATACACATAGGCAGACTTGGGCTTTAGTGACAATAAAAGATGCAAGACTAGTTAATTATGTTGTATTTTCTTGTTTGTTAAGACATTGTAACACTTTTAATTCAATAAAACGAAACTTCAATTGCCATGGATTTGAAACAATTAATTCTGTTACAACACTCCCCGACATTTCCGCCACGTTTGTATGTTCTACGTGGTCGGGGTGTGACAAACCTGTTGAGGTCATGGACTGGAAGGTCCAGAAAACACGGAGAAGTCGAATCAAATTGGTAAATGTACGTTGGAACTCTCGACACGGACCCGGGTATACTTGGGAACGTGAAAAATCAAATCAAAGCCAAATACCCTCACCTGTTTGAGTAGTCTCCTACAAAGGATGACTCAGTTTGAATTTCGGGACGAAATTCTCAATAACAGGGGGAGAATGTGACAAATGGCAAATAACCAGAAATTCCGTACAGTCTAATCACTATTCTTAGTATATAATCTCGTGCAATTAGCGTAATTTAATTACGTAACGGTGTCGTATATTAGACGACAAGGTTAGGACAAGAAAACAATGATATAACATATATTGGTTTTCGTCGTATTGCGAAACCAATTAAACAATTTCCTAAAAGTGTTGGTAAAAAGTGCTGCGCGCACTATTCACGGTTACACTATTCATGCCAGCAAAACCGTGAAAACAGAACGAAACAAGGAAAAACGACACATGGATGACATAACTGAGTCCGTTTATATAAGAAAACACTAATAAGAAAACATATCTTACAAGGATATAAGACTTTCCGGTACAACGCCCTAATCGCTAAATCGTCCGTTTCACTAAAAATAAGACAATGTTAACTTGTCCAAAATAATAATTTAGCATTTCCGGGACTCCGAAAATATGACAAATGATGACAAACATATAGAAACAATATGAGGATATTAATGGGGTATTCGAAACATAAGCTCTCGACACTGCGTTGCAACCCCCACAACTTGTCCGTTTCTGCACCGACAAGCTAATAAACGACATTACCAACATCGAAAACAACCAAATGAAAGCGTTAGTGAACTAGTTAAGCTTATTTTGGGATTCAAAATAACTTCATACATCTTTTAAATGCGGAATGACAACTTACGGCAAACTTCCGTCGGTACGCCACAAAAGTGCCGTAAACTAGCCAACGACGAAACGAAAAGCATTCAAAGTATCAAAACATTATTTCTACTAGTTTAGTGAACTAGTTAATGTTAATTTATGTTCCGAATCACTAATTACCCCCTAATGGTGAAAGATTACCCTAATCACCATACTTAGCCTAATTACCAAAAATCTACATGTTTAAGACATTTTTTATAAAAATGTTACACTTTACCCCCCCCCCCACATGTGGGCCGAAAATAAGGGGTCCCACATGGCCTTAATACTTTCCTAAATATCTAGATATGTTACTTATGTGCAAGTGGATCAAATTGGTGAATGATTATAACACTTAGTCTTATTATTTACTAACCACATTATCATCACTTTTCACCTTATCTTTCACACACATAAGAACTCTTTCAATCTTCATCTTTTCACCAAGAACACCATCCAAAAACCCATTTATTTTTATCATCTCCTTCATGATCAACATGGATTTCCAAGTAAGATAAGGTGATCTAAAGCTTTTGGAAGTAAAAGGAAGGGTTTTCATCCATACAAAAGTATTCTACCAACAAGATCATAATCTTCTTAGTCTTAATAATCTTCTAAGATCATCCCTAGCCTAGTGCTAGAAGTAAGCTTCTATATCTATTTTTTTTATGCAAATATATTAAGTTTATGATTGTTATTATTACTAATAATAACCAAGTAATCATACATTTTAAGCATGAAGAAAATACAAAGAAGCAAAGAATAAAAATCATGATATAATTATGATTGTTTATATTGTGATCTAAGACTTGATATATGCTTATTTAGTCTTGTTATGATGTTTATGATGCAAATAAATTGTTAGAAGATGTTTTAAGATATGATCTAAAAATATTGCATGTTTATGTTAAAGGGTTTTTAACATAAAGGATTAAATGGATGATCATAACTATTGATCTTGTGAAAATATATAAGGTTTTTGGTTAAAAACAATACTCTCACAAGATTATAAAAAGTAACATACAACTAGAGATTTTTATAAAAGTTGTTAAAACTAAAATTAAACTTGGTTTTTGAACTTGGTTTTTGAACTTGTTAGCATATGAAATGATCATGGTTAAAACCCTACATGATTTGAATATCATCTTGATAATTTCATGTTATAAAAGTCTCATATTTTTAGTTAAGATGTAGAGTAAATTGGTGGTGATTTGATAAAGAAAATGATATGTTTATAAAACATGGTTAGAATAAAATACAAAGGTTATATAGCCATCTTTCATAAAAACTTTACTTTATAAAGTAACAACATTTTTGGTTAAGTTTAGACAAGAGAAATATATATATTTTTTTTAGAAAATATATATTTGGGTTATTTTAACAATTTTTGTGACATGTATTACGTGATGTATTAGTTATATATATCAAAGTAGGAACTTGTATCTAATGTCACATTTAAACTCAAAACACCTCATAACGAAAGTCCTACAAGACTTCACATGATAACGCCTTAAAGCGAGTTACGGACGATTCTAATAATCGGACACCAATTATGGTCAAAACGGACAACGGACGAATCCTTAAACGAGTCACCAATCCGGGGAGTTACTACGACGTTTAGACGATCTTTCGACACGAAATATAAATATGTCATCGATAACAAATTTCGGATGTTTAGAAACTTATAAAAACTAGTATGTTTTTATTTACTAACATCTATACTTAGAAAATTTTTATAAAAAGGGTTTTTATAAAAATGAAAGGCTTACATGTACTAGTGGGCTATTTTTATAACAAATGGGCTTATTATACTTAATGGGCTATTTTTCTACAAATGGGCTTACTTTTCTTAATGGGCTTAACATAAATTCATGGGCTAAGCCCAAACACCAAACACATGGGCCAAAGCCCAACACTATTCAAGCCCAACACTATACAAGCCAAACACTATTTAAGCCCAATACTATTCAAGCCCAACACTATTGAGGCCCAACACTATTGAGGCCCAACACTATTTGAGACCCAACACTATTTTGAAGCCCAACACTATTGAGGCCCAACACTATTGAGGCCCAACACTATTTGAGACCCAACACTATTTGAGGCCCAACACTATTGAGGCCCAACACTATTTAAGGCCCAGCACTATTTAAGCCCAATAACTTGAAAACATGGGCTTGGCCCAATGTTACCATTATTGGAAACACAACTATACAATTGATACATATAAGACACGAAATTCATCGGACTAGATCCGACTATACAACTCACAAGATACAAGATAACATTTATATATATATATATATATATTTGGTGAAAAATATATATATAACATTTGAACAACTCATTCATCGAATACACAGTTAACGAACAGTAAAGACATACAAGTCTTACACATATTGAAGACACAAGACTTGTACTCAAGTTCTTTACAAAGACCGAAGTGTCTAACAAAAATAAGAACATTTGTAGGTCGCAACGCTATTCAGGACGACCGCACGTGAGATCTTATTTACATCTATTCACAGGACGCGATGTTGTGAGTTCATGTCCCCTATTCATTTAAATGTTTTACAACTTTACAACTATCGGGGAAGATACATGTTCAATCGTATGTTAAAGTTAGGGAATGAAACACCTTAGATCATGTGCGAATTAGGGTTATACATATAAGCACCATTAATCCAGTTTGGACCTAGGTACAAGGGGTTAGATCTAATGGGTATTGGCGAGCCCCACTCTTGGTCGTGGACCCATACAGAAGAGTGCGTTTGTGTCCCAGTCGATAGGAGTCGACATAAAATCGTCTAGGGTTGGATTGCTTCCTAATTCGTCACACATATTAATGTCCTCGCGAAACATTAATGATCAACGATTTCATTGACGCTTTACATACTACATCATACATACAGATACATTTTATACAACTCACATGTTGTGGATACAGTTTATACATCATACATACAGATACATTTTATATAACTCACATGTTATGGACACAGTTTATACAACTCACATTTTACAGATACATTTTATACAACTCACATTTTACAGACACATCTCAAACAGCGAAACTGCATGAACTCGCTCAACTTTTGTTGATGTTTTCAAACTTAACATGTATTTCAGGAAATTAGTGGACCTGGCAGACATTTCAGTCAAGGAAAGCAAGTATCAAGACTCCATGCCACCGTTTGAAGGGTTTGCCCGTTATATACCGCCTCTTTGCGGTGATATAGTGGTCAAAGCCTTGACATTTTAAGACTTACATTTTGATGTATAGAACGATGAAAACGCATTTTCATTTGATGGTTTGTAACAAATACATTTAACTTATGTTGCGTTCTTTCGAAACAATTATGACAATGGCATTGGAGCTTGTTTTTATTCATTTAGTATTGTTCACTTATATTGTTATGCAATGAGAACCGATCAGATCACACCTCGCGCTTCCGCTACGAGCGGGTGTGACAAAATGATCATCCCAATTACCTCCAAAATCAATTACACAAGCTCTAAGCATGTCCTCCATTGTCTGAATTGTCCTTTCGCTTTGTCCGTCCGTTTGTGGATGATAAGCGGTGCTTAGATTCAACTTGGTTCCCATTGCTTTTTGGAAACTTGTCCAAAAATGAGAGGTAAAACGACTATCTCTGTCAGAAACAATTGATAGAGGAATTCCATGTAATGAAACTATTTTATTTACATATAATTTAGCTAACTGTTCCATACTGAAAGTTTCTTTCATTGGTAGAAAATGAGCTGACTTTGTTAGCCTGTCTACAATCACCCAGATTGTATCATTACCTTTTCTTGTTTTGGGTAACTTAGTAACAAAATCCATTGTTATTAATTCCCATTTCCATACAGGCATTTCTAACTGTTGCAATAAACCTGAGGGTTTCTGATGTTCGGCTTTAACTTGTGAACAAGTTAAACATCTTGCAACATATGCTGCTATATCCTTTTTCATTCCTATCCACCAGAAATTCTTCCTTAAATCCTAATACATCTTATCACTTCCAGGATGCATCGTATATTTAGACTTATGGGCTTCTTCTAATATACGCTGACGTAAGTTTCCTAATTTAGGTATCCATATTCTTTTCTTATGGAATCTCCAAATTCCATCTGTTCCTTGTTCTGATTCTTGTGCTTTTCTAATCTGATCATTTAAATCTACTTGCAGATTTAACTTAAGAGAACGTACTCTTTTTGGCTTTTCGTGATACTTTCGACTTAAAGCATCAGCTACTACATTTGCCTTTCCTGCATGATACTGGATATCGCAATCAAAATCACTAAGTATTTCCATCCAGCGTCTTTGTCTCATATTCAATTCCTTTTGCCCAAAAACATACCTTAAACTCTTATGGTCGGTGAATATGGTAAACTTACTACCGTATAGGTAATGTCTCCATATTTTAAGGGCAAAAATTATAGCTCCTAACTCTAGATCATGGGTTGAATAATTCTCTTCATGATTCTTAAGTTGTCTAGAGGCGTAAGCTATAACCTTTTGACGTTGCATTAATACACATCCATAACCTAACTTGGAAGCGTCACAATAGATTACAAAATCTTCAGTTCCTTCTGGTAACGCTAGTATGGGTGTATGGGTTAATCTTTGCTTAAGAATTCTAAAGGCTTCTTCTTGTTTTGGTCCCCATTCAAACTTAATGGATTTACAGGTTAACTTAGTTAAGGGAATGGCTATTCTAGAAAAATCTCGAATAAACCTTCTATAATAACTGGCCAATCCTAAGAAACTTCTAACCTCGGTTGGTGACTCAGGGGTTTTCCATTTGGTAATCGACTCGACCTTGGTGGGATCTACATGAATTCCTTCATGATTAACTAAATGTCCAAGAAATTGTACATGTTCTAACCAAAACTCACACTTCAAAAACTTAGCATAAACCTTTTTTTTTCCCAATAAACTTAGAAGTGCGTGCAGATGCGCTGCATGTTCCTCTTTGCTTTTAGAATAAATGAGAATATCATCTATAAAATATATTTGAAGTAATATCATAAATAACCAAAAGGAGATTTTGAAAGATGTTAGTGTAATTTCTTTCAAACATTTATTATTATTTTTTTTTGAAAGGCAAAGATTATATAATCACTACTTCTAAATTACATCAAGTTTACCTCATGCCAGGAATTGAACCCTGGTCTCTCTCCAAGATGCACACAATCCATAATCTAACTTGGAAGCATCACAATAGATTACAAAGTCTTCAGTTCCTTCTAGTAACGCTAGTATGGGTGTATGGGTTAATCTTTGCTTAAGAATTCTAAAGGTTTCTTCTTGTTTTGGTCCCCATTCAAACTTAATGGATTTACAGGTTAACTTAGTTAAGGGAATGCCTATTCTAGAAAAATCTCGAATAAACCTTCTATAATAACCGGCCAATCCTAAGAAACTTCTAACCTCGGTTGGTGACTCAGGGGTTTTTCATTTGGTAATCGCCTCGACCTTGGTGGGATCTACATGAATTCCTTCATGATTAACTAAATGTCCAAGAAATTGTACCTGTTCTAACCAAAACTCACACTTCGAAAACTTAGCATAAAGCTTTTCTTTTCTCAATAAACTTAGAAGTGCGTGCGGATGCGCTGCATGTTCCTCTTTGCTTTTAGAATAAATAAGAATATCATCTATAAAGACAATTATGAATTTATCCAAATATGGCTTACATATTCGGTTCATCATGTCCATGAATGCAGCTGGGGCATTGGTTAAACCAAATGGCATGACAGTAAATTCATAATGGCCATACCTTGTTCTGAAAGCGGTCTTAGGAATGTCCTCTTCCTGTACCTTTAATTGATGATTTCCTGACCTTAAATCGATTTTAGAGAAAAATTGTGCTCCTTGCAACTGATCAAACAGATCATCTATTCTTGGTAATGGATACCGATTCTTAATCATGACCTTGTTTAATTCACGGTAGTCAATGCACATACGCATTGATCCGTCCTTCTTTTTAACGAATAAAATCGGTGCTCCCCATGGGGATGAGCTTGGCTGTATGAAACCTTATTCCAACAATTCGTCTAACTGTTTCTTTAGTTCCTTCATTTCTGCGAGTGCCAAACGGTAAGGTGCCTTGGCAATTGGTGCAGTTCCTGTTATCAAATGGATTCTGAATTCAGCTTCCCTAGCTGGAGGTTGTCCTGGTAGCTCTTCTGGAAACACATCTGAAAACTGGGATACTACCGGAATATCCTTTAATTCTTTTCCTTTAGTGTTAGTGATTATAGAAATCAAATACACTAATGATCCTTTCCTTATATAACTTGTTGTTTTCATCACAGAGATGAATTTTGTGGATTTAGAGAACTTATTTCCTTTAATTGTGATCTTTTCACCCCTTGGTGAATTTACTTGAATTTACTTTTGATCACATAAAATACTGGCTTTATTGGCTATTAACCAATCCATTCCTAACATAACATCAAATCCTGCCAGATTAATGGGGTAAAGGTTTGCAATAAATTTCTGATTTAAAATTTCCATTCTTGCTCCCTGCAAGATTTCAGAAATCTTAATGGTTTCTCCATTTGCTGTCTCTACTAGACATTCTTGTGGAAGTTTAGTTAATGATTGATTAAGAAGTTTGCAAAATGAAGTATTAATAAAACTTTGGTTCGCACCAGAGTCGAATAATACTTTAGCAAAAACATCATTAACTAAAAACGTACCAGTGATCACATCTGGGATCATCTTTACTTCTTCTGCAGTCAGAACAAATGCTCTAGCATTTTTAGTATTCTTGGTATTTGCAGCTGGAGCTAACTGTGGACAGTTAGGCTTGATATGACCTTGTTCTCCGCAGTTTTAGCATATCCTGTTGTTAATCTTTTTCCTGCAGTCTTCCTCCTTGTGTCCAGATATTTTGCAAAAGTTACAGTAGATGGAGCATCTTCCTGAATGCTTCCTTTTGCAATACTTACAATAGGGTGCAGAGGTAGAACCTACATTTCTCCCACGGTTAGAATTTCCAGAATGAAATTCTTGAGTAAGCTTCTGAGTTAGGTTCCTCCTTTGATCCACTTCTCGTGTACTGACTAATTCATCTGTCAAGGTGTTGGCTAGTTCTACAGCTTCTTCTCTGGTTTGAGGTCTAGCTGCCTTGACTACATGTCTAATCTCTCCAATTAATCCCCAAATGTAACGGGAGATTAATACTAGTTCAGGTGAAGCAAGGGTTGGTACTATTCTGGCATATTCAAAGAATAATGTAGTATAACCCTTACTATCTACCCCAGTCATCTTAAGGTTTAGGAATTTATTTGCTATCTGTTCCTTTTCATTAGGAGGACATAATTTCCTTTCTACCATGTTTTTAAACTCCTCGCATTCCATATTATAAGTTCTATCACCTCCCCTTGACTGGAGGATAGTGTTCCACCATTCTAGTGCTGAATTCTTAAACAGATTGGAAGCAAACATTATCTTATCCTCTTCAGCACATTTACTTATTCTTAAGACTGCCTTAGTCTTTTCTATCCAGTGTAGAGATGCAACGGCCCCTTCATTGCCCGAGAATTCCATTGGTTTACAGGACCAGAATTCTTTATAAGAACAACCGTAAGACACGGTTCTTCTTCTTTTGGGAATGGGCGTTTGAAGTACGGGTCCATTGTTTACGCTATTTTCAGGTTCAGAGGGTCGCTTACTATCATGTTTACTTTTATTTTCGGCTTCCCTAACTGTTTTGATAGTATATGGCATCGCATCTATTATCCCTTGTGCCACTATATGCTGCATGGCACTGTTATCCACTTGGTTTCCATTATTGTTGTTGTTGTTCGGGTTCTCATTCTCCAAGTTAATATTACTCTGGTTATTGTTATTCTGGTTTTCCTGGTTTACTTCGTCGTCCATCTGAATTTTAAACATTTACCAATTATTAATATCACAAAATAATTAATAATTTAGGCAACAACCACACAACACACATATCGGTCAAAAGCGTCGAGCATTGCGACTTTTACTCTTTCTATTATAGTATGCGTCAAGTACACACTAAGACTAGAATTTAAATTACAATACTACTATGCATCGCTAACCACAAAGTGGTTTATACTACAACATATATTATTATTACTATATATATTATTATTATTTTTTCATACAAACATATTATATATTATATTATTATTATTATTATTACCAACTTCACCATCTCCTTCACTGGTCTGGATTCATTCAGTAATCCATATTGCGCTCGTCGTACTTCCAGTCGAGTCGCTCTCCTACCTGCCTCATCCTCTCACTACTCTCCAAAATCTCTTCTCCGAAAGTTCGGAGCTCGTGCACATTATCTGCACTCATTGGGGGTGCAGGTGCTGGTACTGGGTCCGAGTACTGGGGCATGGGATTCTCCTGAGGGTAAGGATTCTCTAAGATCTCCCTAATGTATTCTTCGATGTCATAGTAGGGATCTAGAGGGTCCAGATCTGGATAGGCTGCTAGATTTGGCATGGGTTCGTCATTTAGGTGGTAGTGTGGCACATAATCCCTATGATCATCAAACCATGGATCATAATCCGGGTCTAATGGATTAGGGGCTGGTATCCTAGGTATCTCCTCAGGGTTGAAATCATGCATTTCTACTTAATTTTCAGGGTTATCTTCTATCTCCATCGGCTGAGTAGGGAACAAAGGTAAGGGTTGTGGGGCTACTAGTTGTTCCAGATTTGGGTCGGCAGTAGTTGTTGCTAGGATATGGAAATTAGCTAGGCTTCTATTAAGCATATCCTGTGTATGGGCATCTTACTCTCGTTTAGCGTCTGCTAGGACTCTTTGCTGTTGCAACTTTCGCATTATTTTCGTAATTAATTTCCTGACAATTTAAATAATATATTGATGTCAGTAGAACACTTCTGTGGCTGAATCAGTGGCTTAGCTCTGATACCACCTTCTGTCGCAACCCCCGCCCCCTATCTGTCCCGGGAACGGGCGGCCACGAGATCAGTTATGGTGGTATCATTTTGTTTATCATTATTATTATTTTGGCATCGGAAATTTCATCAGGACAGTAGTTAGGAAATGTTTATCAGAGTAAAACCACCTTATTTTATATTAATAATCACATGGGTAAAACCCAAGTTTCTTATTACAACATGTTTATAGGGATAAACCCTATTTTATTGAATTTAAAACATCGTCTTTTAGGTAACTTTTATAGCCACATTTTTCCAAGCCGTCAGTGCTCTCCAGCTGGCTTTCTTCTAATTGCCTTTTACATTTTGTTACCTGAAACGCGTTTTAAAAACATTTGTCAGTGGGAAATACTGGTGAGTGAATCCCAGTTTAATCAAGAAACATTTTATCCTTTAACAGTATTGAGAGCAATCACATTGTTTATTTCTACACAATTACTCATTCAGTATTGTCAATCCTGACTGGTGGGTCATATTACACATTGGCTAACTCGTTGTCCAATGGTAACGTGTTCCACATTTTGTATACAAAACCCCAACATACCGGCAGTAATTGAAGAACTACAAAGTGTAACAACTGTGCTTGTAATCACTATGAACAGTTCTATTATCAGTAAAACAATGTTATTTGATCCCAATGTTTGTTTTGTTATGTTCTACATTTTTCATGTTTTGACTTTTATCCAATTTCAAACTCTATATCGCTTTCTGGAGAGTTATACGCAAACTAGTGCGTAAACGTACTCAGTTTAATCCGAGAAATACTCTGGAACATCAACATATACTCAACATACCTTAAATAACCTTTACATAACTTAGAAATAAGTTTTGAAGGCTTTGGTATGGCAAAAACAAGTTAATTCGCTTACAGGGACTAAATATGACAAACTGCGAAAGTATGTCAATTTGAACTGTAACGAACATTCCGGAACATGACCATAAGTTAAACACACCTTAAATATCCTTTACATAGCTTAGAAATAGGCTTTGAGGGGTTTGGTGTGCTAAAATAAACTTTTGGGACATTCAGGGACTAAAAGTGTCAAAAAGTGCACAAGTTTGCATTTTCGCGCATAACTTACGTTCTGAATACATCTGGACATCCAAAAATTTATGAAAGCATGACTACATTATATTTTATTGTTCGCCTTAAGAAAAATCCATTCGTCGCGTCATTTGGATCGTTTTTCGAGCTTATGCGCATTCCGTCGTAATTAAGCGAACATCGCGATCGTACGGCCAAACGAACCAACATCAGAGATATTTTTGAGTATGTTTTGAGTTCCCTATACTTTAACTTCATTTTAGAGCCTTGAAATGAGGTTAACGGGGTTCAAACGCATCGAAAATCGCTTAAACGGGCTGCAGGGACCATTTCTGCCAATTTTGAAAGTTTGCTGAAACATGGGGGCAGTGGCGTAGCGCCACTGCATGTAGCCTTACCAGTCGCGCTACGCGACTGCCTATTCTGGGCAGAAAACATGCAGAAACTTCAGTTTTCCGCTTTCGGGACCAGATTCGACGTATTAACAGCTGTTCTCCACTCCTTAATCCCTTGCCACATGTTGATACCCTATGGTGAGTGGCCAATTTAGTCACCATGAGTTTCCGACAAGTGTACGGGTTGGATTAAGGCACGATATTCGACAAGCGATCTTAACGGTTCGGGTATTCCTATAAATACCCCAACACCCCCATTGCTAAACTTACAAGAAACTTGATTTGAGAAACTCTAAGTTGAAACATTTGTTTCATACCTGAGATTTTTGAATCGAGTTTAGCATTCGGGGACCCTTCGTAAGTATTCTTTCGTTCTTTTCCTTATTTTACTGCTTTTCGAGTCAGAAAGTCAAACTTTGTTTGACTTTCAGCGTTGACCAGTAATGGTCAATGCGAAGTTCGCTAGAACTTCGCAACGTGATTGTAATCACGATGGTCATAGTCCCTTGGGACTATGCCTACTGATTACCACGTTGTCTAGGGTCGTAGGGTAAGCGATCTAATAAATCGCTTATACCTCGAACCCGACCCAGTTTGGTCGATCATTAGGATCCGACCAAATACATTAGGTGACCATAGTAGGTAGGGAATAACCTTCCGAGGTTATACCCTATGGTCACATCGTTTAAGTAGTTGTATGATAGGTAGTTTATATGCCTTAGGTAAATTACCAGAATACCCTTTTCATGTATAATTGGTAATTAAGCATATGTAACCTAAACCTTTATCACATAACTGATTATGTAACATGTTTAGGCATATAATACTTGTCATAGGACTAGTTAGGCGGTCCAAACGCGTTTCACGCGCACGATGCGTTAAAGTAGCATAAGCTACCTAAACGGATCATAATGGGTCAATAAGACTAAGGTTAAGTTTCATTTAGTATGTAGGCTTTGTTAAACTATATCACGTGAGTTCCTACACTCATTTGGTTTACAAACCCTAATGCTACCCAGTCTTCCGAGATAGGTCCGGTTTATTAACATAGTTACCTATATTAGGTGCCGTTTGATTCCGAGACCTATAGCATTACTTGGTGATTATCTTTAGACATCGGAGCAATCTCAGGTGAGTACATAGACCCCTCTTTTACTGTTTTCCAAACTGTTTTGGGGTGAAACACATGTGCCTACTTGTTACTTTCATGCTTTCCTGTTTTCACATCATATACCTGCTATGTTCGTTAGTACATTATAGTACATCGTTTTACATGACATTTCATGCTAGGTGTGCCCATTTTGTGCATTACTTAGTACATCGTTTTACATGACATTTCACGCTATGTATGTTCATTTGATTTCATACTTAGTGCATTGTTTTTCACATGTTTACATTTTGGTATGACATTTGGTTTGTTTACATGGGACAATACATTCATTAACATTAGCTACGCCGTTCGTTAGTAGGTAGTGGTACCATAGGAATTGACAACTCCCGTTCCGGACATCCCAGGGAAAGGGGACAGAAAGGAATGACCGAATTCGATGATATAAGACAGATAGACCTTTAATTTGTTTAAAGGGTTTATCACCACAGTCACAAGGCTTGGATGTATGCATTTTCACAATACCGCATAAATGTTCATATTAAATAGTTGCATGCATTTACACAAAACATAGCTTTGATTTAAACCAAGTTTTACTTCAATATTTTGTTTTTGTGCATATGGTTTAGTTGAGACATTTCACTTTCCATACATGACATTTTGACATAGACATTATTCACATAAACATTTGACATGGATATTTGACATAGACATTTGACATGGATATTTGACATAGACATTTGACATGGATATTTGACATAGACATTAGACATGGATATTTGACATAGACATTTGACATGATTTACATCTTGACATAAACACTTTGACATATTATTCAATACAATTGACAATTGGTTTAAACATAGATTTCTTACATTGGTTGGTTTGGTTTGATTAAGTGATTAAGTAACGATGCGTGTGTAATATGATACAAGCATGGTGGATACGCCGCTGGTACTTCCTATATATAAGTGTTTGTATGGTATTACATGTCGTAACGTTATTTGAATCATTGCAATATTGAGACATAGAACATTTTATATAAATAACATACTTTTCACAAGACATTAATTTATAAACAACTTATCTTATACAAACACATTTTTACATGGTCATTTATTTAACCTGACAATTACTTATACATATCATCTGATCTTATTGTTTTCAAATGATTTACAAGACAAAGCAAACTACAAGGTTCATGACTAAACATTTTTCTTAAACATAAGTCATGAATCCTATTTTTACAAACCTATGTATCTCACAGGCATTTTTATGCTGACGTACCTATTTTCACATGTGTTTTCAGGAGCTTTTCCGTAGGATGTTGATCATGATACTAGGGCGGACCTGTGCCTTAGAGACTTTAAAAGAAGATAGACTATGTTTAATTATGTTATAAACTCTTTTGTTTACTGTTCAAGACAATGAAACACCCTTGTTTAATAAATAAATAAAACTTTGTATGCCATGGTTATGAGACAATTAATTCTGTTACAACACGCCCCGATGTTTCCGCCGCGGTTTGTTGTTTTACGCGGTCGGGGTGTGACAGAAGAGTTGGTATCAGAGCCAATGGTTATAGGGAATTAGGTTATTAGTAATGCTTTGACCTAGACTATAACTTTTCTAGGAACCTAACACAAGTTATCTTGTGTTTAGATCTTAAAACATGTACATCACCTATCCTTAGGTGATTAACAAAACAAGGAACCAAAATTTTTCCGAAACGATTTTTGAAAAACAATCATCTGTTTTTGAATAAATTTTTACAAGGTTTTGAACCCTCAATTATAAGGTTTTGAACCCTCAATTGTAAGGTTTTGAACCCTCTGTTATATGGTTTTGAACCCTTTTCAGTATTGGTTTTTGGCCTTGTGCCTTCAAATTTTCAAAATCCCGTCAAACGTTTTGGGTTTTAAATAATGTGAACATGTGCAAACTGGAAGGGTGAATGCCTGTATTCTGGGTTTTCTGTCTAGGCAAGCACTTCGTATACATCTCAACCAGACGCGAGACCAGTTGTGCTTACCTGGGAATTCTTGGAGTGAGTGTTCACTTATAGGCGAGCATGTCTTCATTATACATTATTTTTGACCCATTTACTTTGATTAGTCACTGTGAGTCGTTTGTTTGCTTTGTGATACGGACGAATGACCACCATCTATGCTGTTTGCAATTCTTGTTTTTATCATCTCATTCTTTTCATCCAATCATCTCACTCGTTCCTTTTCATGTTTTCCTCTTTTAGAATGCCTCCTCGACGCGAGAACCAGATAGCTACTGCCGAGCTGGCAGAAATTATTGCGCAGCAGATGGCTGCTCAATTCCCAAATCTCTTTGCTCAATGGCAACAAGCCAACAACAACAACAATGGTCCGTGCAAATACAAGGATTTTAACTCGGCTAAACCACTCAAGTTTAGTGGTTCTGAGGGAGCGACTGGGATTCTTCAGTGGTTTGAGAGCATAGAGAATACTTTTCGCCACGTGCAGTGTCTCGAAAATCGCAAAGTCGAGTTTGCTTCGAGCGTATTTCAGAAGAGGGCTTTGACATGGTGGAACGGGGTTATGAGAGACAGAGGTGCAGAAGTTGCTCTTGCACAGACCTGGGCTGAACTTAGAGCCCTTATGATGAGGGAATTCTGTCCTCGTCATGAGCAACGAGCGTTGGAGAAGGAGTTTGATGAACTGAAGCAAGATAGTGGTGAGCACAGGGCTTATACTGATCGGTTTGAAGAGTTGAGTTTGCTTTGCCCAACAATGGTTACCCCACTTGACAAGGCTATCGAAAGATACATCGATGGCCTACCTGACTCGGTACAAGACATTCTTACTGGTAGTAACCCTGCCACACTTCGTCAGGCGATCGAGTTATCTGCGACATTGACTGAGTCGCAGATCCGGAAGAACAAGTTACACCGGAAGGGTGACAAGGGCAAGGAACAATCGGCTGACAAGATGGATAGCAAGAAAGGTCAAAACGGGAATGGAAAGAACTCTGGTTCTTCGAAGAGGGCAAAGAAGCGTAAGGCTTCCCAAAACTATGCTGTTACTGCCCAAGCTAACCAGGCAGCTCCCAACCAACCCGCACAGCCTCCAGCGAAGAAACCCTATTCAGGGAATGCACCTTTGTGCAATAGATGCAACAGTCACCACCAGCCGCAACTTCCGTGCCGTTTCTGTACTAACTGTGGGAAATCAGGCCATCTTGCCAATGTTTGTCGGTCTGCTCAGAATCCCGCGGTTCAGAACCTGGCTCAACAAGTTGCTCAGCCTCCTGCTCCGCAACAGGGTCAAGCTGCACGACCACAATACCCACCAGGTGCTTGTTACAATTGTGGGGATCTGACCCACTATAGGAATCGGTGCCCAAGACTGGCGAACCAGAACAAGAACCAGAATCAGGCTCCGGCTCGAGGCCGAGTTTTTAACATGAATGCCCAAGAGGCACAGGCTGACGATAATGTGGTGAACGGTACGCTCTTTATTAATAATCAGCCTGCATCTGTTCTTTTCGATTCCGGTGCCGATAAGAGTTTCGTGTCTTTGTCTTTTGAGCCTATGCTTCGAGTGTCTAGAACGAAACTAGGAAAACCTTTGACAGTAGAAGTTGCTAGTGGTGAACCCATTATTCTTGATTCTGTTCTACGCAACTGCCAGTTGAATCTTAACGACCATCTTTTTCCTATCGACCTCACGCCTATGCAACTCGGAAGCTTCGACGTTATTGTGGGAATGGATTGGTTATCCAAGCATCACGCAGAAATAGTTTGTTCTGAGAAGATTGTTCGTGTGCCGCTTTCGTCAGGCGAGATTCTGCAGGTTCAAGGTGAGAAGCCTATCGGTGGTCTCAAACTCATGTCTTGTTTTAAAGCTCGGAAGTATTTGCGGAAGAACTATGTGGCTTTCTTAGCACATGTTACAGAAGATAAAGGCAAGGGTAAGTCTATTTCAGATATTCCTGTCGTTCGGGATTATTCTGAAGTGTTCCCTGAAGATTTACCTGGTCTACCTCCAGCACGCCAAGTCGAGTTCCGCATTGATCTCGTACCTGGTGCAAATCCCATTGCCAGAGCTCCATATCGTCTTGCACCATCTGAGATGCAAGAGTTGTCTAAACAGCTTCAGGAGCTCTCTGACAAAGGCTTTATCCGTCCCAGTTTTTCACCTTGGGGTGCTCCCGTTCTTTTTGTCAAGAAGAAGGATGGATCCTTTAGAATGTGTATCGATTATCGTGAGCTTAACAAGCTTACCATCAAGAATCGATATCCCCTACCTCGCATCGATGATCTCTTTGATCAGTTACAAGGCGCTTCTTATTTTTCGAAGATCGATCTGCGTTCCGGGTATCATCAACTTCGGGTGCAAGAAGAAGACATTCCGAAGACAACATTCCGTACTCGTTATGGACATTACGAGTTCACAGTCATGCCATTTGGTTTGACTAATGCTCCGGCTGTTTTCATGGACTTAATGAATAGGGTCTGCAAACCTTATTTGGATCAGTTCGTCATTGTTTTTATTGATGACATCTTGATTTACTCTAAGACGCGAGCTGATCACGAGCAGCATCTTCGTCTTACTCTGGAACTCCTGAAGAAAGAACAACTTTTCGCCAAATTCTCCAAGTGCGAATTTTGGCTTAAAGAAGTTCAATTTTTGGGACACATTATCAACGAACGAGGTATTCATGTAGATCCCTCCAAGATCAGTGCGATTAAGGATTGGGATACGCCTACTACCCCTACTGAAGTTCGTTCTTTTCTTGGTCTGGCGGGTTATTATCGCCGCTTCATTGAAAACTTCTCTAAGATTGCAGTTCCTCTAACTGCTCTAACTCAGAAGAAAATGCCCTTTTACTAGGGATTCAAACAAGAGGAAGCTTTTCAACACTTGAAGCAGAAGCTTTGCGATGCGCCTGTTCTATCATTGCCTGAGGGTGATGATGATTTTGTCGTGTATTGTGATGCATCTAAATTGGGTCTTGGCTGTGTTCTGATGCAAAGGATCAAAGTCATAGCCTATGCATCAAGACAATTGAAGATACATGAGAAGAACTACACCACTCATGATCTTGAGTTGGGTGCAGTTGTTTTCGCTCTCAAGATCTGGAGACACTATTTGTACGGTACAAAATGTGTGGTTTTCACGGACCACAAAAGTCTTCAGCATATCTTCAATCAGAAAGAACTCAACATGAGGCAACGACGTTGGGTTGAGCTTTTAAACGACTATGACTGCGAAATTCGCTACCATCCTGGTAAGGCGAATGTCGTAGCTGATGCATTGAGTCACAAGGAACGTACTAAGCTTCATTGTGTACGTGTTCAGTCTGTTATTCAAGCTCGATCTGATATTCAAGCCCGCATTTCTCAGGCTCAACAATCTTGTGTTTCACAAGGTTTAATGGATAAGGAATTTCCCTATCACATAACGCCTGCTCTGGAACTGAAGGACAATGGATCATATTACTTCATAGACCGTTTGTGGGTCCCAAGCCTAGATGATCTTCGTACCTTGCTTATGGATGAAGCCCATAAGTCTCGTTATTCTATTCATCCGGGCTCAGATAAAATGTATAAGGATCTTCGTATTCACTATTGGTGGCCTGGTATGAAGAAAGACATTGCCTTATACGTGTCAAAATGCCTTACTTGTCTTAGGGTTAAGGCTGAACATCAACGTCCTTCAGGGTTATTGGTGCAACCAGAGATCCCAGTTTGGAAATGGGAAAACATTACTATGGATCTCGTTACCAAACTTCCACGCACAAAGAAGGGTCATGATGCCATCTGGGTAGTCGTTGATCGTCTTACAAAGTCAGCACATTTCTTGCCAATCCGTGAGGATTTTCCTGCTGACAGACTTGCACAAATCTATGTGGATGAAATTGTAGCTCGACATGGTGTTCCGTTGAACATCATTTCTGACAGAGATGCTCGTTTCACTTCTCACTTTTGGAGAACCATGCAATCTGCTATGGGGACCCAACTTAATCTGAGCACAGCTTATCATCCGCAAACGGATGGTCAATCTGAGAGAACAATCCAGACACTGGAGGATATGCTAAGAGCTTGTGTGATCGATTTTGGTGGTAGCTGGGATTCACATCTTAAATTGATTGAATTCTCCTACAACAACAGTTATCACACCAGCATCAAAATGGCTCCTTTCGAGGCTCTCTATGGTCGAAAATGTCGTTCACCAGTCTGCTGGAATGAGATTGGCGAGGCTCAACTTACTGGACCTGCCTCATTTTAGAGACAACAGATAAGGTCAAGAAAGTTCGCGATAACCTTCAGGCAGCTCAGAGCCGTCAGAAGATTTACGCGGATCCAAAACGCAAAGCCTTGGAATTTCAAGTCGGTGATCGAGTATTACTTAAGGTCTCACCATGGAAAGGTGTGATCAGATTTGGAAAGAAAGGAAAACTTGCACCTAGATATGTTGGACCATTCAAGATCGTCGAAAGAATCGGAAAGGTAGCCTACAGACTTGAGTTACCTCCTGAACTGGGAAATATTCACCCAACTTTTCACGTGTCCAATCTCAAGAAGTGTACAGCTGGTGAGAATTTCTCCATACCGCTTGACGAAATTCGTGTTGGCACAACACTAAAATTTGTTGAGAAACCAGTGGAAATCATGGAACGTGAAGTCAAGTGGCTTAAACGCAAGCGCATTCCTTTGGTCAAAGTTCGCTGGGAAGCTAAACGTGGACCTGAGTTTACTTGGAAACGCGAAGATCAAATGAAGGCGAAATATCCACATCTTTTTTCACGAGTTTCCTCTAAATAAATTTCGGGACGAAATTTCCACAAGTAGGGGAGACTGTAACAACTGTGCTTGTAATCACTATGAACAGTTCTATTATCAGTAAAACAATGTTATTTGATCCCAATGTTTGTTTTGTTATGTTCTACATTTTTCATGTTTTGACTTTTATCCAATTTCAAACTCTATATCGCTTTCTAGAGAGTTATACGCAAACTAGTGCGTAAACGTACTCAGTTTAATGCGAGAAATACTCCGAAACATCAACATATACTCAACATACCTTAAATAACCTTTACATAACTTAGAAATAAGTTTTGAAGGCTTTGGTATGGCAAAAACAAGTTAATTCGCTTACAGGGACTAAATATGACAAACTGCGAAAGTATGTCAATTTGAACTGTAACGAACATTCCGGAACATGACCATAAGTTAAACACACCTTAAATATCCTTTACACAGCTTAGAAATAGGCTTTGAGGGGTTTGGTGTGCTAAAATAAACTTTTGGGACATTCAGGGACTAAAAGTGTCAAAAAGTGCACAAGTTTGCATTTTCGCGCATAACTTACGTTCTGAATACATCTGGACATCCAAAAATTTATGAAAGCATGACTACATTATATTTTATTGTTCGCCTTAAGAAAAATCCATTCGTCGCGTCATTTGGATCGTTTTTCGAGCTTATGCGCATTCCGTCGTAATTAAGCGAACATCGCGATCGTACGGCCAAACGAACCAACATCAGAGATATTTTTGAGTATGTTTTGAGTTCCCTATACTTTAACTTCATTTTAGAGCCTTGAAATGAGGTTAACGGGGTTCAAACGCATCGAAAATCGCTTAAACGGGCTGCAGGGACCATTTCTGCCAATTTTGAAAGTTTGCTGAAACATGGGGGCAGTGGCGTAGCGCCACTGCATGTAGCCTTACCAGTCGCGCTACGCGACTGCCTATTCTGGGCAGAAAACATGCAGAAACTTCAGTTTTTCGCTTTCGGGACCAGATTCGACGTATTAACAGCTGTTCTCCACTCCTTAATCCCTTGCCACATGTTGATACCCTATGGTGAGTGGCCAATTTAGTCACCATGAGTTTCCGACAAGTGTACGGGTTGGATTAAGGCACGATATTCGACAAGCGATCTTAACGGTTCGGGTATTCCTATAAATACCCCAACACCCCCATTGCTAAACTTACAAGAAACTTGATTTGAGAAACTCTAAGTTGAAACATTTGTTTCATACCTGAGATTTTTGAATCGAGTTTAGCATTCGGGGACCCTTCGTAAGTATTCTTTCGTTCTTTTCCTTATTTTACTGCTTTTCGAGTCAGAAAGTCAAACTTTGTTTGACTTTCAGCGTTGACCAGTAATGGTCAATGCGAAGTTCGCTAGAACTTCGCAACGTGATTGTAATCACGATGGTCATAGTCCCTTGGGACTATGCCTCCTGATTACCACGTTGTCTAGGGTCGTAGGGTAAGCGATCTAATAAATCGCTTATACCTCGAACCCGACCCAGTTTGGTCGATCATTAGGATCCGACCAAATACATTAGGTGACCATAGTAGGTAGGGAATAACCTTCCGAGGTTATACCCTATGGTCACATCGTTTAAGTAGTTGTATGATAGGTAGTTTATATGCCTTAGGTAAATTACCAGAATACCCTTTTCATGTATAATTGGTAATTAAGCATATGTAACCTAAACCTTTATCACATAACTGATTATGTAACATGTTTAGGCATATAATACTTGTCATAGGACTAGTTAGGCGGTCCAAACGCGTTTCACGCGCACGATGCGTTAAAGTAGCATAAGCTACCTAAACGGATCATAATGGGTCAATAAGACTAAGGTTAAGTTTCATTTAGTATGTAGGCTTTGTTAAACTATATCACGTGAGTTCCTACACTCATTTGGTTTACAAACCCTAATGCTACCCAGTCTTCCGAGATAGGTCCGGTTTATTAACATAGTTACCTATATTAGGTGCCGTTTGATTCCGAGACCTATAGCATTACTTGGTGATTATCTTTAGACATCGGAGCAATCTCAAGTGAGTACATAGACCCCTCTTTTACTGTTTTCCAAACTGTTTTGGGGTGAAACACATGTGCCTACTTGTTACTTTCATGCTTTCCTGTTTTCACATCATATACCTGCTATGTTCGTTAGTACATTATAGTACATCGTTTTACATGACATTTCATGCTAGGTGTGCCCATTTTGTGCATTACTTAGTACATCGTTTTACATGACATTTCACGCTATGTATGTTCATTTGATTTCATACTTAGTGCATTGTTTTTCACATGTTTACATTTTGGTATGACATTTGGTTTGTTTACATGGGACAATACATTCATTAACATTAGCTACGCCGTTCGTTTGTAGGTAGTGGTACCATAGGAATTGACAACTCCCGTTCCGGACATCCCAGGGAAAGGGGACAGAAAGGAATGACCGAATTCGATGATATAAGACAGATAGACCTTTAATTTGTTTAAAGGGTTTATCACCACAGTCACAAGGCTTGGATGTATGCATTTTCACAATACCGCATAAATGTTCATATTAAATAGTTGCATGCATTTACACAAAACATAACTTTGATTTAAACCAAGTTTTACTTCAATATTTTGTTTTTGTGCATATGGTTTAGTTGAGACATTTCACTTGCCATACATGACATTTTGACATAGACATTATTCACATAAACATTTGACATGGATATTTGACATAGACATTTGACATGGATATTTGACATAGACATTTGACATGGATATTTGACATAGACATTAGACATGGATATTTGACATAGACATTTGACATGATTTACATCTTGACATAAACACTTTGACATATTATTCAATACAATTGACAATTGGTTTAAACATAGATTTCTTACATTGGTTGGTTTGGTTTGATTAAGTGATTAAGTAACGATGCGTGTGTAATATGATACAAGCATGGTGGATACGCCGCTGGTACTTCCTATATATAAGTGTTTGTATGGTATTACATGTCGTAACGTTCTTTGAATCATTGCAATATTGAGACATAGAACATTTTATATAAATAACATACTTTTCACAAGACATTAATTTATAAACAACTTATCTTATACAAACACATTTTTACATGGTCATTTATTTAACCTGACAATTACTATTACATATCATCTGATCTTATTGTTTTCAAATGATTTACAAGACAAAGCAAACTACAAGGTTCATGACTAAACATTTTTCTTAAACATAAGTCATGAATCCTATTTTTACAAACCTATGTATCTCACAGGCATTTTTATGCTGACGTACCTATTTTCACATGTGTTTTCAGGAGCTTTTCCGTAGGATGTTGATCATGATACTAGGGCGGACCTGTGCCTTAGAGACTTTAAAAGAAGATAGACTATGTTTAATTATGTTATAAACTCTTTTGTTTACTGTTCAAGACAATGAAACACCCTTGTTTAATAAATAAATAAAACTTTGTATGCCATGGTTATGAGACAATTAATTCTGTTACAACACTCCCCGACGTTTCCGCCACGTTTTGTATGTTACACGTGGTCGGGGTGTGACACAAAGACTCAATCACTGCTTAATCACATTGTAAAACATTTAAGGTTTTGTAAAACAATTTACAAAAAGGAGATTACTCACATTGTTGTCTTAGGTTTTCTGAAAGGGTTTCCTGGTGATAATCTATAATTTACACAAATGTACATATGTTAGTAAAATAACCCATTATTTACATTAGTAATACCCTCCCCGAGACGGCATTCCAACGACTACGTCGGGCAGAACCTCGACAGCCGTTACGGAACCCTGGATCAATCGGGCAGCGTATCTAATACATAATCGGGGTTATAATACTTACATCGAGGCAGAACTTCGTTAATTAGGGGGGTATTATACTTGAAAATTATGCCTATTATTCAGAGATTCGTTGAGAGAGAAAAGAAATGAGCGACGGAAAACGAAAACCCGATGCCCTCTTATATAGGGCCTGATTTTGGGTTTCACGCGGCCCGCGTAAGGTAAGACTTCGGGCCACGCGGCCCACGTAGTAGGGGGATCTAGGCCGTAGGTGATCCGGGTCACTGTATAGGTTCAACATGTGTTGCCACATGTCACCACCGGGTGAGGCCTCGTTGTTACTCGCTCGCGGCCCACGTAGGCTGTAGCCAAAGGCTACGCGCCCCGCGACAGCCTTATTTTTCTTGTTTCTATTTTATTTTTAATACTAGATCGTATTTTGGGCTCGGTTTTCACATACGGGGTGTATTTTAAGACATATGGGAATATTTTAATATATTTTAGGGTGTCAGAAAAATTCAGGAGGGTTGTTGTCACACCCCGACCATGTATAACATACAAGACGTGGCGGAAAACGTCGGGGAGTGCTGTAACAGAATTAATTGTTTCAAATCCATGGCAAACAAAGTTGTATTTTATTTATTAAACAAGAGTTACATTGTCTTAACACAGGAAATACAGAGTTTATAACATAATTAAACACAGTCTATCATCGTTTTTAGTCTCTAAGGTACAGGTCCGCCCTAGTGTCATGATCGTCATCCTATGGAAAAGCACCTGAAAACACATGTGAAAGTAGGTACGTCAGCATAAAAATGCATGTGAGATACATAGGTTTTGTGAAAATAGGATTCATGACTTAAGTTTAAGAAAATTTGTTTAATAACAGTCAGTCATGAACCTTGTAAATTTGATTTGTTTTATAAATCGTTTGAAAAACCATAAATTTAGATGATATGTATAAATAAGAGAATAAACTATGGTTAAATAAATAACCAAGTAAAATGAGTTTGTATAAGATAAGTTGATTGGTAAAACAATGTCTTGTGAAAAGTATGTTATTTGTATAAAAAGTCATATGTCTAAATTGAAATGATTTAAATAACGCTACAATATGTAATACCATACAAACACTTATATATATGAAGTACTAGCGGCGTATCCACCATGTTTGTATCATATTACACATGCCTCGTTACTTAAATCACTTAAACAAACCACCAATGTATAAAGTCTATGTTTAAACCAATAGTCAAAAGTCCTTGTATAAGCCATGTCAAATGTTTATAAGTCCAAAAGTAGTCAAGTAATGTGTAACAAAAGTTATGTATTGTAAGTAAAGTATTGTCATATAGTCCAAAATGTATAAATGTACAAAACAAAGTATTTTGAATATATCAAAAAGTTATGTTTTGCAAAGTAATGCATGTTACATTGATACAAACATTTATGTGGTAAGTTAACGTATACATTCAAGCCTTGAGACAGTCGGATAACCCTTTCAGTCAAGGTTATCAAGATAAATGTTTTCGGATTCAGTCATTCCTTACATCCAAACAAACCCGGGATGTCAGGAATGGGATTTGTCAAGTCCTATGGTACCAGTACTTACTACCGAGCGGCGTAGCTAATGTTAATGAACGTATAATAGTCTCGTTTGTGCAAACCAAATGTTATAGCAGTTGTATACATGTCATATGAAAACAATGTACTAAGTATGCTAAGTTAACATACAAAGCAGAAAAGTCATGTAAATCAATGTGCTAGCATGCTATCAGTTAACATACATAGCAGAAATGTAATGTAAAACAATGTACTAAGTATGCACACAATGGACATACATAGCATGAAATGTAATGAAATCATGTACTATAATGTACTAACAAACATAGCATGTATATGATGTGAAAACAGGAAAGCACGAAAGTAACAAGTAGGCACATGTGTTCCACCCCAAAACAGTTTGAAAACAGTAAAAGAGGGGTCTATGTACTCACTTGAGATTGCTCAGATGTTCTAAGATAACCACCAAGCAATGCTAGAGATCACGGAATCAAACGGCACCTAATATAGGTAACTATGTTAATAAACCGGACCTAGATCGAAAGATCGGATAGAATGAGGGTTCGTAAACCAAACGAGTATGGAGACTCGTGTAATATGGTTTAACAAATCCTACATACTAAATGAAACCTAACATAAGTGCTTACGACCCATTACGACCCGTTTAGGTAGCTTATGCTACGTTAACGCGTCGTTCGCGTAAAACGCGTTCGGACTGCCTAACTAGTCCTATGACAAGTAACATATGCCTTAACATGTCTAATATTGTTGTCAAATCAATTTAGATGTCAAAAGTTATGTTACATATGCTTAAAATGAATTTTGGCGTCAAAAGGGCATTTTGGTAATTTACCTAAGGCATATATACTACCTATCATACAACTACTTAAACGAAGCGACCATAAAGTATAACCTCGGAAGGTTATTCCCTATATACTATGGTCACCTAATGTGCTTGGTCGGATCCTAATGATCGACCAAACGGGTCGGGTTCGAAAGTATAAGCGATTGTTTAGATCGCTTACCTGACGACCCTATATAAGCACTAAACTAAAAGTGACGAGCTAAGCATGTTAAAACATGCTTAACTAAGTTTAGAAAACAGGTTTGGTATCACAACAAATGGTTGTGATACCTAAGAGTAGTTTGGTTACAAAATACGCAAGAATACGTATTCTGACCGAAACTACGGCTCGTCACTGAGCCTAGATAACGTGGTAATCAGTAGGTATAGTCACTAGGGACTATAACCATCGTGATCACGCTCACGTTATGAAGTTCAAATGAACTTCGCATCGACCATAAACTGGTCAATGCAGAAAGTCAAACAAAGTTTGACTTTCGGACTCGAAAAGCAATAAAAGAACGAAGGAACACTTACGAAGGGTCCCCGAATGCTAATCTAGATCAAAATAGCTCAGGTATGAAACAAAGGTTTCAACTTAGAGCACAAATGATCAGATTCTTGTGAGAAATGAAGTGAAATGTGATGGGTATTTATAGATTTCGGTCCACCGTTAGGATCGTTTCTTGGAGAAGAGGGAATGATCTAGCCCGTACACTTGTCACAATGTTGTGGTACTGATTTTTGGCCACCATAAGAGTTTAACAAGTGGCACTTGACCCTTGGAGGGTGTTTAAAAGCTTAAATCAGCTGAAACTTGACCTTTGGGTGATCTGAAGGGCTGATGCGGCCCGCTTCAGAATCAGGAAAACCTCAGGCGAGCCGCCTGGGGCTTCTGATCAGAACATAAGTTTCAAAAATGATAGTTTCAGCCCCTGCACGTGTTTAAGGCCATTTCCGACACTTCTAAGGCCCGTAAAGCCAACTTTAAGGCCCTAAAATGATGCCTAAACATTGTGGACATGAAACATACTCAAAAATATGTCGGGTGTTGGTTCATTTGGTCGTACGAACGCGATGTTCGCTTAATTACGACGGAATTCGCATAGGCGCGAAAAACGATCCAAATGACGCAACGAATGGATTTTTCTTATGCCAAACACTAAAATAAAGTATTTTAGTGCTTACATAAATTTTTGGATGTCCGGATGTATTCAGAACGTAAGTTATGCGCGAAAATGCAAACTTGTGCACTTTTTGACACTTTTAGTCCCTGAATGACCCAAAAGTTTATTTTAGCATACCGAACCCCTCAAAGCCTATTTCTAAGCTATGTAAAGGATATTTATGGTATGTTTAACTTATGGTCATGTTCTGGAATGTTCGTTACAGTTCAAATTGGCATACTTTCGCAGTTTGTTAAGTTTAGTCCCTATAGACGAATAAATTTGTTTTTGCCATACCAATGCCTTCAAAAATTATTTCTAAGTTATGTAAAGGTTATTTAAGGTATGTTAAGTATATGTTGATGTTCCAGAGTATTTTTCGTATTAAACTGATTACGTTTACGCATCAGTCTGCGTAAAACTCTCCAGAAAGCGATGTAGAGTTTGAAATTACATAAAAGTCAAAACATGAAAAAATGTAAAACACAACCAAACAAACATTGGGATCAAATAACATTGTTTTATTGATAATAGAACTGTTCACAATGATTACAAGCATGGATGTTACAGTCTCCCCTACTTGTGGAAATTTCGTCCCGAAATTTATTTAGAGGAATCTTGTGGGAAAAGATGCGGATATTTCGCCTTCATTTGATCTTCGCGTTCCCAAGTAAACTCAGGTCCACGTTTAGCTTCCCAGCGAACTTTGACCAAAGGAATGCACTTGCGTTTGAGCCACTTGACTTCACGTTCCATGATTTCCACTGGCTTCTCAACAAATTTCAGTGTTTTGCCAACACGAATTTCGTCAAGCGGTATGTGGAGGTTCTCATTAGCTAAACACCTCTTGAGATTGGACACGTGAAAAGTTGGATGAACATTTCCAAGTTCAGGAGGTAACTCAAGTCTGTAGGCTACCTTTCCGATTCTTTCGACGATCTTGAATGGTCCAACGTATCTTGGTGCAAGTTTTCCTTTCTTTCCAAATCTGATCACACCTTTCCAAGGTGAGACCTTAAGTAATACTCGATCACCGACTTGAAATTCCAAGGCCTTGCGTTTTGGGTCCGCGTAACTCTTCTGACGGCTTCTAGCTGTCTGAAGGTTATCACGAACTTTCTTGATCTTGTCAGTAGTTTCTAAAATGAGGGCAGGTCCAGTAAGTTGACCCTCGCCGATCTCATTCCAGCAGACTGGTGAACGACATTTTCGACCATAGAGAGCCTCGAAAGGAGCCATTTTGATGCTAGTGTGATAACTGTTGTTGTAGGAGAATTCAATCAACTTAAGATGTGAATCCCAACTACCACCAAAATCGATCACACAAGCTCTAAGCATATCCTCCAGAGTCTGGATTGTTCTCTCAGATTGACCATCTGTTTGCGGATGATAAGCTGTGCTCAGATTAAGTTGGGTCCCCATAGCAGATTGCATGGTTCTCCAAAAATGAGAAGTGAAACGAGCATCTCTGTCAGAAATTATGTTCAAAGGAACACCATGTCGAGCTACAATTTCATCCACATAGATTTGAGCAAGTCTGTCAGCAGGAAAATCCTCGCGGATTGGCAAGAAATGCGCTGATTTAGTAAGACGATCAACAACTACCCATATGGCATCATGACCTTTCTTTGTGCGTGGAAGTTTGGTGATGAGATCCATAGTAATGTTTTCCCATTTCCAAACCGAGATCTCTGGTTGCTCTAATAAACCAGAAGGACGCTGATGTTCAGCCTTAACTTTGAGACAAGTAAGGCATTTTGATACATATAAGGCAATGTCTTTCTTCATACCAGGCCACCAATAGTGAATACGAAGATCCTTATACATCTTATCTGAGCCTGGATGAATAGAATAACGCGACTTATGGTCTTCATCCATGAGCAAGGTACGAAGATCATCCTGGCTTGGGACCCACAAACGGTCCATGAAGTAATACGATCCATTGTCCTTCAGTTCCAAAGCAGGCGTTATGTGATAGGGAAATTCCATATCCATTAAACCTTGTGAAACACAAGATTGTTGAGCCTGAGAAATGCATGCTTGGATATCGGATTGAGCTTGAATAACAGATTGAACACGTACATAATGAAGCTTAGTACGTTCCTTACGACTCAATGCATCAGCTACGACATTCGCCTTACCAGGATGGTAGCGAATTTCGCAGTCATAGTCGTTTAAAAGCTCAACCCAACGTCGTTGCCTCATGTTGAGTTCTTTCTGGTTGAAGATATGCTGAAGACTTTTGTGGTCCGTGAAAACCACACATTTTGTACCGTACAAATAGTGTCTCCAGATCTTGAGAGCGAAAACAACCGCACCCAACTCAAGATCATGAGTGGTGTAGTTCTTCTCATGTATCTTCAACTGCCTCGATGCATATGCTATGACTTTGTTCCTTTGCATAAGAACACAGCCAAGACCCAGTTTAGATGCATCGCAATAAACAACGAAATCATCATTGCCCTCAGGCAAAGTTAGAACAGGCGCGTCACAAAGCTTCTGCTTCAAGTTTTGAGAAGCTTCCTCTTGTTTGAATCCCCACTCAAAGGGCTTGTTCTTCTGAGTTAGAGCAGTTAGAGGAACTGCAATCTTCGAGAAGTTTTCTATGAAGCGGCGGTAATAACCCGTTAGACCAAGAAAAGAACAAACCTCAGTAGGAGTAGTAGGCGTATCCCAATCCTTAATCGCACTGATCTTGGAGGGATCTACATGAATACCTTGTTCGTTGATAATATGTCCTAAAAATTGAACTTCTTTAAGCCAAAATTCACACTTGGAGAATTTGGCGAAAAGTTGCTCTTTCTTTAGGAGTTCCAGAGTAAGACGAAGATGTTGCTCGTGATCAGCTCGCGTCTTAGAATAAATCAAGATGTCGTCAATAAAAACAATGACGAACTGATCCAAATAAGGTTTGCAGACCCTATTCATTAAGTCCATGAAAACAGCAGGAGCATTAGTCAGACCGAATGGCATGACTGTGAATTCATAATGCCCATAACGAGTATGGAACGCTGTCTTGGGAATATCTTCTTCATGCACCCGAAGTTGATGATATCCGGAACGTAGATCAATCTTCGAAAAATAAGAAGCGCCTTGTAACTGATCAAAGAGATCATCGATGCGAGGTAGGGGATATCGATTCTTGATGGTAAGCTTGTTAAGCTCACGATAATCGATACACATCCTAAAGGATCCATCCTTCTTCTTGACAAAAAGAACGGGAGCACCCCAAGGTGAAAAGCTAGGACGTATGAAACCTTTGTCAGAGAGTTCCTGAAGCTGCTTAGACAACTCTTGCATCTCAGACGGTGCAAGACGATATGGAGCTCTGGCAATGGGATTTGCACCAGGTACGAGATCAATGCGGAACTCGACTTGGCTGTCACACCCGCTCGTAGCGGAAGCGCGAGGTGTGATCTGATCGGTTCTCATTGCATAACAATATAAATGAACATACTAAATGAATAAAAACAAGCTCCAATGCCATTGTCATAATTGTTTCAAAAGAATGCAACATAAGTTGAATGTATTGGTTACAAACCATCAAATGAAAATAAGTTGTCATCGTTTTATACATCAAAATGTAAGTCTTAAAATGTCAAGACTTTGACCACTATATCACCGCAAAGAGGCGGTATATAACAGGCAAACCCTTCAATAGTTGGCATGGAGTATTGATACTTGTTTTCCTTGAACTGAAATCGTTGCATTGGTCCACTAATTCCCTGAAATACATGTAAGTTTGAAAACATCAACAAAAGTTGAGCGAGTTCATGCAGTTTAGTTGTATGAGATGTATCTGTAAAATGTGAGTTGTATAAAATGTATCTGTAAAATGTGAGTTGTATAAAATGTATCCATAAAATGTGAGTTGTATAAACTGTATCCATAACATGTGAGTTGTATAAAATGTATCTGTATGTATGATGTATAAACTGTATCCACAACATGTGAATTGTATAAAATGTATCTGTATGTATGATGTATAAACTGTATCCACAACATGTGAATTGTATAAAATGTATCTGTATGTATGATGTAGTATGTAAAGGGTCAATGAAATCGTTGATCATTAATGTTTCGCGAGGACATTAATATGTGTGACGAATTAGGAAGCAATCCAACCCTAGACGATTTTATGTCGACTCCTATCGACTGGGACACAAACGCACTCTTCTGTATGGGTCCACGACCAAGAGTGGGGCTCGCCAAAACCCATTAGATCTAACCCCTTGTACCTAGGTCCAAACTGGATTAATGGTGCTTATATGTATAACCCTAATTCGCACATGATCTAAGGTGTTTCATTCCCTAACTTTAACATACGATTGAACATGTATCTTCCCCGATAGTTGTAAAGTTGTAAAACATTTAAATGAATAGGGGAACATGAACTCACTGAATTGCGTCCGTGAATAGAAGTAAATAAGATCTCACGTGCGGTCGTCCTGAATAGCGTTGCGACCTACAAATGTTCTTATTTTTGTTAGACACTTCGGTCTTTGTAAAGAACTTGAGTACAAGTCTTGTGTCTTCAATATGTGTAAGACTTGTATGTCTTTACTGTTCGTTAACTGTGTATTCGATGAATGAGTTGTTCAAATGTTATATATATATTTTTCACCAAATATATATATATAAATGTTATCTTGTGAGTTGTATAGTCGGATCTAGTCCGCTGAATTTCGTGTCTTATATGTATCAATTGTATAGTTGTGTTTCCAAAAATGGTATCATTGGGCCAAGCCCATGTTTTCAAGTTATTGGGCTTAAATAGTGCTGGGCCTTAAATAGTGTTGGGCCTCAATAGTGTTGGGCCTCAAATAGTGTTGGGCCTCAAATAGTGTTGGGCCTCAATAGTGTTGGGCCTCAAATAGTGTTGGGCCTTAAATAGTGTTGGGCTTGAATAGTGTTGGGCTTGAATAGTGTTGGGCCTTGGCCCATATGTTTAGTATTTGGGCTTAGTCCATGAATTTATGTTAAGCCCATTGTGAAGATAAGCCCATTAAGAAAAATAGCCCATTAAGTAATATAAGCCCATTTGTTATAAAAATAGCCCACTAGTATAATAAGCCCATTTATTTTTATAAAAACCTTTTTATAAAAATTTACTAAGTATACTTGTTAGTAAATAAAAACATACTAGTTTTTATAAGTTTATATACATCCGAAATTTGTTATCGATAGGATACTTATATTTTGTGTCGAAAAATCATCTAAACATCGTAGTAACTCTTCGGATTGGCAATTCACTTATGTAGTCGTCCGACGTTCATTTTGACCATAAAGGGTGTCCGATTATTCGAATCGTCCGTAACTCGTTTTACGGCGTAATTATGTGAAGTCTCGTAGGACTTTTGTTATAAAGTGTTTTGAGTTTAAATGTGACATTAGATACATATTCCTACTTTGATATATAACTAATACCATCAAATAATCACATAGCACATAAGTTGTTAAATCACCAAATATATATTTTCTAAAAATATATATTTATAACTAACTTTGTTTTTATAAAAAGAATTCTTTATATCTTTTTAAATCTTGTAAGGGTTTAGCCAAATATGATGGTTTTGTTAACATAATGATTTAAAAAAAATGGCCATATAACCTTTGTATTAATCATTTAGCCATGTTTAATAAACATATCATTTTCTTTTCCCAATCACCAACAATTTATTCAACATCTTAACTAAACATTATGAGACTTTTATAACATGAAATTATCAAGATGATATGCAAATCATGTAGGGTTTTAAACATGATCTTTTCATATGTTAACTAGTTCAAAAACCAAGTTTAATTCTAGTTTTAACAACTTTTATAAAAATCTTTAGTTGTATGTTATTTTTTTATAATCTTGTGAAAGTCTTGTTTTTAAATAAAAACTCTAAATACTTTCACAAGATCACTAGTTATGATCATCCATTTAATCCTTTATGTTAATACCCTTTAACATAAACATGTATAATTTTTAGATCATATCTTTCAACATCTTCTAACACTTTATTTGTATCATAATCATCATAACAAGATCTAATTATGCATATAACAAGTCTCAGATCACGATATAAACAAACATAATTATATCATGATTTTTATCTTTGCTTCTTTGTATTTTTCTCATGTTATTATGTATGATCTCTTGGTTATTATTAGCAATAATAACAATCATAAACTTAATACATTTGTATAAAAAAATAGATATAGAAGCTTACTTCTAGCACTAGGCTAGGGATGATCTTAGAAGATTATTAAGACTAAGAAGATGATAATCTTGATGGTAGAACACTTTTGTATGGATGAAAACCCTTCCTTTTACTTCCAAAAGCTTTAGATCACCTTATGTTACTTGGAAACCCATGTTAATTATGAAGGAGGTAATAAAAATAATTGGGTTTTTTTTTTTTTTTGAAGGTGTTCTTGGTAATATGGATGAAGATGATGAGAGACTTTGTGTGTGTAATAAAAGGTGGAATTATGTAGTAAAGTGCTAGTAAACTAATTCACCAAGTGTTATAATCTTTCACCAACATCATCCACTTGCAAGTTAGGATAATATCTAGATATTTTAGCAACTAATTAAGGGAAGTGGGACCCCTTATTTTTGTTTATACATGGGGGGGGGGGGGTCTTGCATGGTGAAAAGTGTTAATCATTTTTAAGGTCTTAAAATGAATTATAAAGATGTAAGTATTAAGGTGTTTAGGGTTTGCAATTTTCCGAGATGTTTCTTGACTTGAAATGACCATAAACTAGCTTTACAAGACCTAAAATAAAGATCACTAGTTCGCTACATGTGCCAAAATATAGTTCGGCTACATGTTTAGCGCTCGTTTCGCAAGTAAACAGTCGAAAGGTACGCTTATGGAAGTTGTAGGAAAAATTACAGTTATGTGTGTAATTGATATTCCATAATTATTTTTATATGAAATTGGTGCCTAAACATCAATTTTTGCATCTTGTAATAAAATACAATTGCTGAATTTTGCGGAAAATTCATGAAATGGTCATTTTTAGCGCTTTTCGGATAGTTTTTAGTGCTACCGGGCATTGGTAATATATTAACCGAACTCTTGTATTCCCATATAGGGTCTAGTATATAATTGATATTGGACTCTCATCCGAGTCTAAAAGATGTCATTTTAGATGTTTTCTGCGGATCCGGAGTTTTCGTCAGCACTCTAGTTCACTAGGCACTACTCTAGTTGTTTCGGTGAATTGTTTGCACTATTTCAAATGTACCCAATAAAAGTAAATCATGTGTAATAATAAACGAATATTCCATGAGTTTTCTAAGATGTATATCATGTAATCATGCAGTCCGAATATTCAAAACACATACTTGTATAATGTAAATCATTGCTTTAAATGTACGTAAATTACCAGAAAGTGGCGGTTGTCACATTCTCCCGCTGTTATTGAGAATTTCGTCCCGAAATTCAAGATGAGTCATCCTTTGCAGGATTGTTCTCAAACAGGTGAGGATATCTGACTTTGATTTGATCTTCACGTTCCCAAGTATATTCGGGTCCGTGTCGAGAGTTCCAACGAATTTTTACTAATATGTTACGACTCCTTTGTCTTTTCTGGACCTTCCGGTCCATGACCTTAACAGGTGCTTTGTGAATTGGAGTTTGCCATCAATGTGAATCTCATCCTTCTAGATGATAACCGTTTCTTGTGTTGGACTCTTCTTAAGATTCGACACATGAAATGTGTCGTGTACACTACTAAGTTCTTCTGGTAACTTTAGCTTGTAGGAAACAGTGCCAATCTTCTCTAAGATTTCAAATGGTCCTACATATCGAGGGTTAAGCTTTCCACGCTTACCGAATCTCGCTATGCACTTCCAAGGTGAGACTTTCAACAAGACCTTGTCTCCGACCTCGAAAGATAATGGCTTCCGTCTCTTGTCTGCGTAGCACTTTTGTCGATCGCGAGCCGCCTTGATACGGTCTCGGATCTGAAAGATTTTATCCGTAGTCTCTTGGACTAGTTTCGGACCAATTATTTAACTATCGCCTGTTTCCGCCCAACATAGCGGAGAGCGACACTTTCGACCATAAAGAGCTTCAAACGGTGCAGCTTGTATTGTAGTATTGTAGCTGTTATTGTAGGAAAACTCAACTAAAGGTAGATGAGTATCCCAATTGCCGCCTAAATCTATAACACATGCACGAAGCATATCTTCGAGTGTTTAGATTGTCCGTTCGCTCTGGCCGTCAGTTTATGGATGAAAGGCCGTACTTGGATTCAAAGGAGATCCAAAGGCCTGTTGAAATGATTTCCAAATTCTTGAAATAAAACGACCGTCTCGGTCTGAAATGATTGAAATAGGCACTCCATGACGAGCCACTATTTCTTTGAGATAGAGTTCCGCTAGTTTCTCAGTATTATCCTTCTACCAAATCGGTAAGAAGTGCGTGGACTTTGTTAGTCTATCGATGATTACACATATCATGTAGTGACCTCTTGAGGTCCTGAGTAACTTCGTAATGAAGTACATCGATATTTGTTCCCATTACCAAACGGGAATCTCGGGTTGTTGTAACAAGTCTGAGGGATTTTGCTACTCGACTTTGACTTTCGCGCAAGTCAAGCATTCTCCGATATAAGTCGCGATATCACTTTTGAGGTTAGGCCACCAGTAGTATTCTTTCGCTACTTAGGCCTATGTGCTTCCTCAAAATATCATCTCGAAGGCCGCCAAAGAATAGAACCCAATTTCGACTCATAATGTATAAAGTTCCATCTTCTTTACACTAATTGTTCATTCATGCCTCGAAGTGTTTCTGCTTGAATATGCTCTTCCTTGAGCGCTTGTGAATCATCTTCTCTAATGCTTGAACTCTCAGTGTTCTAACTCGCTCCTTGCGGCTCAAGGCATCTGCTACAACGTTTGCCTTGCCCGGATGGTACTTTATTTCACAATCATAGTCGTTCAACAATTCAACAAACATCGTTGACGTATATTTAATTCTTTTCGGTTGAATATGTGTTGAAGACTTTTATGATCCGTGAAAATAATGCATTGAGTACCATATAAATAATGTCGCCATAATTTTAAAGCGAATACCACCACACCTAACTCTAGTTCGTGAGTGGTATAGTTATTCTCGTGAACTTTTAGTTGGCGTGACGTGTACACGATAACTTTTTCACGTTGCATGGGTACGCAACCCAATCCATGATGCGAAACATCACAGTCTACAACAGAGTCATCGGTATCGTCGAATAATGATAAGATTGTAAAATGCTATGCACCAATCTCTAGAATAAGTTGTAAGGCTATATCTTGTTTTTCGATTTGGGGCGAATTTATTGTCTTTAACAACTCTAAAATGGTTCTCAAATGTTGCTCATGTTCGTCAGTCGATCGAGAGTATATCAAAATGTCGTCAATAAACACTATGACAAATTTGTCGAGATACGGCTTGCACACACGATTCATTAAATCCATGAAGATCACTGTTGCTTTTGTTAAACCAAAAGGCATAACCGAGAAACTCGTAATGACCGTAACGAGTCTTAAAAGCCGTTTCAGTATGCTTTCCTCTTGAATTCGTAACTGATGATACTCCGATCGTAAGTCTATCTTAGAGTATAAGCTAGAACCTTTCATAAAGCATTTGAGTTAGTTGGAAATTCATTTGTAACATGGTTTAGAAATATGAATTTTCGTTCATCGAAATGTTGTGCATTTTTGCAAAACTTGCATGTCTTTCCACCCCCAAAACCTTTATAAAGATGTATAGTGGTAAAGAGTAGGGGTTATGAACTCACAACATCCTCATTCGGTCAACTACAAGGTTCAGAAGGTGCTAATCGACATGGAGATTTGGCTATGGGTGCGGCTCCAGGTACCAAGTCGATGTGAAACTCGACTTGTTGATATGGTGGTAGTCCTGGCAAGACTTCAGGAATTTCTTTTACCACAGGAATATCTGTCAGCTGCGGCCCAACGGCCTTCTTGTCGACAACTCGTGCTAGGAAGGCAGTACAACCTTTTCGTAAGCACTTCTATGCCTTCATGCAATTGATGATCCGCAATGATGTGTTGCGCTTTTCTCCATGGATAACAAGTGTATCTTCATTCGGTAGTGGTAAGCAAATGATCTTCTCATGACAGAAGACTTTGGCTCGATTATTGGATAGCCGATCCATGCCAACCACTACGTCAAAAATACCCAACTCAATGGGTAAGAGATCGATATTGAATTTCAGCTATAGACTCGACTAGTTTACTTTTTGCCAATTCTATAGAATGAGGAGACGTCTAGCTTACTTGACTCTAGGCCAAGTACATTTTAAATTCTGTGTGGCGAGGACTTCACTGTATAGTTTTAGGAACCCTATGTTTAAATGTAGGATAACCCAATCCATATGTTTAGATGTAGGATAACCCAATCCCTAATTGTAGCTAGGACAATCTCGTCCCTAACCATGAAACTCATGTATATGAAATGTTGAGATGAAGCTAAAATTACCAATTGTATAAAATAACATGGATGTGAAATGTTGACGAATAGGATACATACCGGTGGCCCTTAATGATTTGATATGTCTCAGCTAATTCCCCATTAGCTAACTTGATATAGTAATGTGTGTCCAACATGACTCTAATTCGAGTATATGTATAACAACTAAAGACACTAGTTAAGCTTGGTGTTGGTATTAATAGAATTGATACATGATGATAGTAGAGTGTAAGTACTCATGACTCCATTTGGATTTTGTGGAGTATTCATAGTTCTAGCCACACACACACTTATTCACTAGCTTGATCCATTCTTAAGTATTATCGTCTTGCTTGTCTTTGTTTTGCGCTCGGTCTTAGCACACTTCTACTCTTGGCGCTTTTGCAATTGCCCTCATGATGAATGTCTCACTTGTCGCATTTAGGATTTCGACAAGTTACCAGCATACATCCTGGTGCCAAAATCGTTTATGGCAGCAGTTGCCTTCATTTCTCTCATGGCGAGAGTTATTGTTTGAGTGATTGAGGTAGGGAGGGATGATGCTGTCATGCTTCGGATCTCCGAGGCTAAACCCGAAATGTAACACTCAGTGTGTTTGAATTCGGGTGTTTCCCAGTATGGAACAACCCTTGAGAGACCGTGAAAGCATCAAGTGTAACCATCAACATTGGCTCCAGTTATGATCGAGTTCTTTTATAAAATCATATGAAAATTGATATGAAAATCAGATGATATAAAAGAATGATGTATGGTTAAATAAATAACCAATAAAAATGTAGTGTATAAATATATCATGTCTTGAAATAGAATATTATGTCTTGTGTAGAGGATGTCGCGTCTTGTGCAAAAAATGTCATGTCTTGTCTTTGTCGAAGAGATTTGAATAACACCACGATATGCAATATAACATAAGCACTTATATATAGGAAGTACCAGCGGCGTATCCACCATGCTTTTATTATATTACACACGTCTCATCCCTTACAAATAACCACCAAAAATGTCTTGTGTAAACCAACATCAAATGATATGTATAACAATGTCTTGCATAACAATGTCATGTATAAACCATGTCTTGTGTAAAAGCAATAGTTTTCAACACATAACTTTTAACTTAAACAATTGATTCTTTTGGCGCCATGATCTTTTTAATACACACTATTAAAAGAATCTAGACATTTATTTGAATAAATAAAGTCTATCATGTGCCCAAGAATGAAGAATACAATCAATCGGTCATGGAAACCTCAAGACCATATTGTTCATACATGTTTGAATAAATGATAATGTGGATAACCAAAACCAAAAGGTGTAATGCCTCTTGCGTGTATTGGTCATATGTTTAAATGGAAAACAAAGAAAAAAAAATAATTCGTTGAGGAGGGGAAACCAACCAGGGGTCTTCGTCTATATAATATGTATTCCCTACTCTATGGACCTCGATCATCCTAAGTAGAGAAAATCCTTTGTCTTACTTGTCCATGTGACAATTATGGTGATAGTGCTTGAGTTTCACGAGCTCTAGCAAAATTATTTAGAATTTCCAAAGATGTCGAATAGAATGTAATGAGGGAGTTGCAGCATGGTTCATGCCATACCATCCCTTGGAAAAAGACAAATGTCAAACGACGGAATTTATTGTATCACTTCCAATAAATATGATAAGGTGGAATATGATAAGGTAAGGTAAAGTAGGATAAAGTGTCATAGACACCCTGGAACCAACCCATGTTCAAGAATTTCGAGAATGTTGAGGAAAATCCTCCATGAGTAGCTAACACGTTTTGTTTGTTTAAATGACTAGTCTCAACTGAATCGTGATATAGATCGAATCTTAGGTGTGAACAAATATGTGTCGTCTTCCTGTATTGTATTGTATTGTATTGTATTGTATTGTATTGTATTGTATTGTATTGTATTGTATTGTATTGTATTGTATTGTATTGTATTGTATTGTATTGTATTGTATTGTATTGTATTGTATTGTATTGTATTGTATTGTATTGTATTGTATTTTATTGTATTGTATTGTATTGTATTGTATTGTATTGTATTGTATTGTATTGTATTGTATTGTATTGTATTGTATTGTATTGTATTGTATTGTATTGTATTGTATTGTATTGTATTGTATTGTAGGGTGTTATACTAACCACCCCCAGTTCGTGTTCTACTAGATAGGAAGAATTGAATCTCAAGTAATAACTTAAGAATTTTGAATGAATAGTGATCATTAGCTTGACCCGCAGAGTCCACCAGAATTTCCATGCACTACAAATTGTTATTACGTGGGCCCCCGTAATAATAAATTGTCTTGCATGGTCACCCTAGCATTCTCTCGTTCAGAGCAGGCGATCAGTCAGAGAGAGGACACTATTGTTTATATACCTTCAACATAGAAGGAAACTTCGTGATAGTTCACGTGTCAACGTCCGTTGTTGTTACTCGCAGGACGGTACGACGTTAGATGAAATAGAAATGGAAAGAATCTGTAACAATAACAATTGAAGGGGCACCTTCAAGATGAGTACTTCATCTTCGTTGTAAGGACAAGAGTATATCCACCTTGATTAGTATGAGTCACATGGATCTCGTCCCACTAATGGAGTTGTTGTCCAAGGTTACCACCTTCGCCTCGTCGTCATTATCATGGTCAGGCATCTCAGCATTCGCGAGAAAGCAACCATATTTTACGGAATTAAGTTTAAGATTTCACTTAGGAATCATGTTCGCCATAAGCTCCGCAATAGACATGAGGTCGATATTTTCACCGTGTGAGTGAAGAATAATAATAGAGTTTGAAGTCGAAGGTATTTTGTTCTTGGCAAAATATTTCATGCAACATATATATGAACCACCTATATATATAATCATGTAAAATCCTATCAATCAAGGATTTCTATCTTGTATAAGCTGAATTTGTAAACTGTTTATAATGCATAAACTGATAATGTAATGTATTGTAGGCACATAGTCTATTAATGTATTGTGTCTGTTTCTCATAGACTTCACCCATGGAAATGTCCTCGCTTGATTTATGTGAAATGAATTTTTGCTGTAGTGGACCTTGAAAAATGTTTATGCAATGAAAACCTTTTGACTTGTCCAATTTTTATTTATAATTTGTTCAACATGAACAAGAGGTTTTCGTGAGAGATCCCTAGTGATTGTAGACTTAGACTCGAGAAAGAATCCTGGTTCACTACAATCGATGCTCTGATACCAATCTGTCACACCCGCTCGTAGCGGAAGCGCGAGGTGTGATCTGATCGGTTCTCATTGCATAACAATATAAATGAACATACTAAATGAATAAAAACAAGCTCCAATGCCATTGTCATAATCGTTTCAAAAGAATGCAACATAAGTTGAATGTATTGGTTACAAACCATCAAATGAAAATAAGTTGTCATCGTTTTATACATCAAAATGTAAGTCTTAAAATGTCAAGACTTTGACCACTATATCACCGCAAAGAGGCGGTATATAACAGGCAAACCCTTCAATAGTTGGCATGGAGTATTGATACTTGTTTTCCTTGAACTGAAATTGTGACACTCTAGGTTTTTCCGAGCAAACACCTTGTAATTACTAAGCGCGTATGAATATATATATAATATTAAATGAAAGTTGCGTGATTATTTTGATGATTCTATGTGACCCTTGCACTAGGATTTTATAGGTAGTATATATGTATAGGTATGTGTGTGTAGTGGGCCGAGACCACGAAACCCGACTCGAGACCCCCCCAGTCTCGAGCAAACAGTGAACGGTTGGGCCATTTGGGCCGCACCTCCTTAAACCCGTGAATTGGGTTATAAAACCCTCACATAAGCCACAATATCCTTTTCTTTGGACACTCAAACCCACAATCATTCACTCACTCCCACACACTCTCTCTTTCACCCTCTCAACAAAAACCCTAACAATCAAACTCACCTCCTCTCCTCTCCCTCTCTCGGATCAAACCGGCAACAACAAAAGGGGCTCTCGGATCATCTCGGATTAGCTTGAAGATCACCACTCGGAACTTAGTCCATCAATCCCTCATACTCATTCATCAAGCCGGTTAGTTCCTTTTAGTTGTTTGGCCAAAAATGATGATTTATGATTACAAAGTGATAAGGAAGTTGAATGATGAATGATGGATGAAATATGTGATAAATGATAAATATGTTCATGTTCATGTTTTGGTAAGAAATTGTTAGATAACATACAAGGTTATGTAGGATGAACATATGATGAGTATGTGTTGAATATGCTTGAATGTTGTTATGAATATATGAAAAATTATGTGTTTGATATTTATGTTAGATGATTTGTTAAATGATTCTTGCTATCCGAACTATGTTATCCGATTTAGATAATATGATTTTGTTATCCGATTCATGATAGAAAATTTAGGACCAATGTGTGTTTGATAGATGATGCAAGATTTGTTTGACCTTTGATCATAATATTTCATGATGAAGAAAATTGTAAAAATGTGTTAAATGTATTATGAACAACATGAATATGATATGAATGTTGTTGAATATTTGAAATATGCTTGGTTTGATCTGTTTTGAATTGCATTTAGACAATAAAACATGTTTAAACATTCTGGTTGGTTAGTACAAAACCTCATGAAATTGCAATCTCATTGGTTAGTACATCAGAGGTTCTAGAAGGATTCTTGTGCACGTATCCAAGGTTGCGACTCGAAACCCCCGGTTGCGACTCGCAACCAAAACATGACAACTCGAGACCGCCCGGTTGCGACTCGCAACCAAAACATGACAACTCGAGACTACGGCGGTTGCGACTCGCAACCAAAACATGACAAGTCGAAACTCCGGTTGCGACTCGAAACCAGACCATGACAAGTCGAAACCTCCGGTTGCGACTCGAAACTGTGTGTTCTCGAGTCGAGACCTCCGGGTCTCGACTGGGCTGCCTGTTTCCGTTATTGGGCCAAAATGTATGAACTGTTCATGCTTGTTACTATTTAAACTGGAATAGGTGACATATATGTTTTGGGCTTGTATCTGATCAAATATGTCATGTGCTGATTACTGTTAATTTTATGTCGTGCATGCTATGTGTTAGATACGTGTAGAATATACGTGACTTCTCTGTACCCAAACCTGACCTATACTGGTAACCATATTAGGACGGGGTGACCAACGTATTTGACCAAGTAAACTGTCTACCGAGCAACCCAAGGTGAGTTCACAACTAATAAAGCATGCGTTCCCGGTGGTTGGGAAACGGAAACTTACAACAACGTGATCCCCTCGTAAGGGATACAAACCTACTCTCTCCCCTTAAATGGGACTTTTAGTTAATTACTGTTTATACTGGATGCAACAAGCAACACTAAACAAAACTCTATCGCTCAAGTCCTCACTTCTTAATACCGATTAGTCGCCGGGGTCAGGCGAACGGGTTATTAGTTGATAGCGCTATTTAGGTCTCACCAACCTCACACCGTGCCCGCGTATGGGATCGGGCGTGAACTAATGTACTCTGGCAACCATCAATGATGATAGAACATTGACAAACGGGGCACTCTACGGAAACGTACGGATGAATAGTATTCGGTATTGTAAAAACAGTTTAGTCGCTTACTTGTGGGGTAGCTCCCCATCGCATGTATAAACGGATAAATTAACTGGTGAAACAAGTTTTTGGAAATTAAAACTGGACAACTCGTGAACTCGCCAACAATCTTTGTTGATACCCTACTGCATGCTTTGCAGGTACCCAGTGACTCAGGAGCTTGCAGCTTGGGAAGTGTAGTGGTCGCCTAAACCCGCATGTTGGGTTCTAATTAATTTGAACTATGAACTTTGTTTAAACTATTTTACCTATGCTTTCGCTACTTACTTAACAGTTATTTGAACCTAAACATTCGAACTTTAAACTATGGTGTTTACCAACCATTATGGTTGGTGATCATTCTTACTATTATCCAATGCTCAGTATAATTGGTGGCTGAATCCTGGTCAGTCACGCCTCCAAGCGGTAGTACTCCGCATGTGGATTTTGGGGGTGTGACAGATTGGTATCAGAGCCATTGGTTATAATGAACTTGGTTTTAAAAAGGAAAGTCTTTTTGAGAAAAACCAGACTATAACCCGTGACTCGTGACGACACTACACTCCAAGGGCAAGACTCGGCATATTAGACCTCATAGCTCGGACTTGTGCTTACATGCTTATTTATCCTATGTTGACTGCTCTATTATACATACTAGTGTGCCTGATTAGATAGATACACGTCTCCCTTCTAACTCATTCTCGCTACATTCCGACATCACACTCATACTGTGTTTTCTGGTTATGAAGACAATGAGTGGACGCGGAAGACGAAGCGTTAACATGACTCAGGCTCAATTCGCTAACTTGCTCAACACGGTGGCTGCAGCTTTCGCAGCACACCCTGGAGGTAAACTCGTTGCTATAGGATGTTTAGATCCTACCCCCACATCGTCTTTTCACCTCTAAACCTATTCGCTCCATTTCTCACAACAGGTCAGCCTGCGCCTGCGCAACCACGTGTTTGTACTTTCAAAACCTTCATGGATGGCAAGCCTCTCCCTTTCAACGGCACTGAGGGTGCCATAGGCCTTCTGCACTGGATTGAAAAGGCCGAAGCTGTCTTTGCTGTCTGCGAGTGTCCCCCTGCTAACTGGGTTAAGTACGCAACTGGTACGCTTGAAGGAAACGCACTTTCGTGGTGGAAAGCACAGATTCAGATGCTTGGTCTGGAAACTGCTAATGCTACCGCATGGGAAGATTTCAAAGATATGATTAAAGAGGAGTACTGTCACAGGGATGACATCCACAAACTCGAGAACGAGTACTACGCGCTCAAGATGGTTGGATCAGAGATTGAGACCTACACTAAGCAGTCCAACGACTATGCTGCACTTTGCCCAAACATGTCCCGACCTATGTACCGAAGGATTGAATTGTACATCAAAGGCTTGGTCCCTGAAATCAGAAGTCATGTGACCTCAGCCAACCTCAATACCATACAGCCTGTGGTTCGTCTTGCTCACAAACTCACCAATCAGGCTGTGGAAGAGGGCAAGCTGCCCAAGAGGATCAGTGCTACTGCTGGAACTTCTGGCGATAACAAACGAAAGTGGGATGGAAGTCAGGGAAAGGATGCTAACCCCACTCAGGCCCCAGTTCAACAAAGGAAGACTGAAAACAACAAAGGCCCTCAGCAACAGGGTGGCTATCGGGGAAACCACCCTAAGTGTAACAAATGTAACCGACATCACAGTGGGCCATGTGGAAAAGGTCAATGTTAGCGATGCAACAAGATGGGGCATGAAGCCAAAGACTGCCGAAGCCAGTTCCCAGCTAGGCAGAATCAGCAACAACCACAGCAACAGCAGCAACAAGGAAACAACCGTGGATGCTTCAAGTGTGGAGCAACGGGGCACATGCGAAAGGATTGCCCTGAACTGAATCAAAACAACAACAATGCTGGGAATGGTGCAAGAGGAAGGGCTTTTGTGATTGGAGCTGGAGAAGCAAGGAATGACCCCAACGTTGTGGCGGGTAAGTTCCTACTTAATGATCGTTATGTTTCCATGCTATTTGATTCCGGAGCAGATGCTAGTTATGTATCCCTACGTATTAGTAAGAAACTTAAGCTCACTCTTACGCCGCTAAGCTCTAAGCACACCGTTGAAATAGCTAATGGTAGAAACCTCGAGGCCTCACACATAATTCGTAACTGCAAATTAGAGTTGTCTGGTCAGACCTTCCATATCGATCTTTTCCCCATCATTCTTGGAAGCTTCGACGTCATCATTGGTATGGATTGGTTATCCAAACATCGAGCCGAAATCCTCTGCCAAGAGAAAGCTATTCGTATTCCCCGTCCCCCTGGCAAACCTCTTATAGTGCAAGGCGACAAGAGCGGAGAAGTCACGGGCATCATTTCATTCTTAAAGGCCCAGAAGTATTTACAAAAAGGGCACACCGCTATCTTAGCACTCATTACCGACACACAGAAAGTGGAAAACGGGATTGAAGATTTTCCAGTTGTACGCGACTATCCTGAGGTATTCCCGGAGGAACTACCTGGACTCCCTCCTCACCGTCAGGTCGAATTTCAAATCGAGCTAGCTCCCGGAGCAGCGCCTATAGCTCGTGCACCTTATCGATTAGCCCCCGCGGAGCTCAAGGAGCTTTCTACTCAACTACAAGAACTTTTGGACAAAGGTTTTATCCGTCCTAGTTCATCACCCTGGGGAGCCCCAGTGCTCTTCGTCAAAAAGAAAGATGGCTCATTCCGAATGTGCATTGACTACCGCGAACTTAACAAGGTTACCATCAAGAATCGTTATCCACTTCCCCGTATCGACGACCTGTTCGACCAGCTGCAAGGGTCGAGCTATTATTCCAAGATCGATCTGCGATCGGGTTATCACCAGCTGAGAGTCCGCGATGAGGACATCTCTAAGACTGCTTTCAGAACCCGCTATGGTCACTACGAATTCCTTGTTATGCCTTTCGGAATGACCAACGCACCTGCAATCTTCATGGATCTCATGAACCGAGTATGCAAACCCTACCTCGATAAGTTCGTAATCGTGTTCATCGACGACATCCTAATCTACTCGAAGAGCCAAGAGGAGCATGAACAACACCTACGTCTTATTCTCGAACTCCTTCGCAATGAGCAACTGTACGCCAAATTCTCGAAATGTGATTTCTGGCTTAGAGAAGTCCATTTCCTTGGACACATCGTCAATCAGGAAGGGATTCATGTTGACCCTGCTAAGATTGAGTCCATTAAGAATTGGCCTGTGCCTAAGACTCCGACCGAAGTTCGCCAATTCTTGGGATTGGCGGGATACTATCGAAGATTTATCAAGGGATTCTCTAAGATCGCTCAACCACTTACGACACTCACTCAGAAGGGTGTTGCTTACAAATGGAGTGATGCTCAGGAATCTGCCTTCCAGGAACTAAAGAAGAACCTTTGTAGTGCCCCTATCCTCTCCTTACCCGAAGGTACCGACGACTTCGTCGTTTACTGCGACGCTTCTATTCAAGGACTTGGCTGCGTATTGATGCAACGCGAGAAAGTTATTGCTTACGCCTCGCGACAACTCAAGGTCCACGAACGGAACTATACGACGCATGACTTAGAATTTGGAGCTGTGGTCTTCGCGCTCAAGATTTGGAGACACTACTTGTACGGCACCAAGTGCACGATTTACACTGATCACAAGAGTCTCCAGCACATAATGGGACAAAAGGAGTTGAATATGCGGCAACGCCGATGGGTCGAACTCCTAAATGACTACGAGTGTGCAATCAAATATCACCCAGGCAAGGCTAATGTGGTAGCCGATGCCCTCAGCAGAAAGGAGACCAAACCCAAGCGTGTTCGTGCCTTACAGCTCACTATCCACTCGAACCTCCCTAATCAAATTCGGAATGCTCAGGTTGAAGCATTGAAAGCCGAGAACATCAGGGCTGAGTCCCTACGAGGATCGAGACAACGATTGGAACAAAAAGAAGACGGTGCTTACTACGTAGACGGACGCATATGGGTTCCGCTTTATGGAAATTTACGTGACCTTGTGATGGATGAAGCCCACAAGTCCCGTTACTCAGTACATCCGGGTTCAGATAAGATGTACCACGACTTGAGGGCTACCTATTGGTGGCCTGGCATGAAAGCCCACATAGCAACCTATGTCAGAAAATGTTTAACTTGTGCAAGAGTCAAGGCTGAGTATCAGAAACCATCAGGCCTACTCCAACAGCCAGAGATCCCGCAATGGAAATGGGAGCAGATTTCCATGGATTTTGTTACTGGCCTGCCTAGGTCTCAACGCGGAAATGACACTATTTGGGTAATAGTGGATCGCTTAACTAAGTCTGCACACTTTTTGGCTATCAAAGAAACAGACAAGTTCTCTACCTTAGCAGAAGTATACCTAAAAGAAGTGGTTTCGAAGCACGGAGTACCAACCTCTATCATTTCCGATCGAGACGCGCGTTTTACTTCTGAGTTGTGGCAAGCCATGCACAAATCTTTTGGCTCACGTTTAGACATGAGCACCGCTTATCACCCGCAAACGGATGGGCAGTCTGAACGCACCATCCAAACTCTCGAAGACATGCTCAGGGCATGTGTGATCGATTTTGGCAAGAATTGGGAGAAGCACCTACCGTTAGTAGAATTCTCCTACAACAACAGCTACCACACCAGCATTCAGGCGGCACCCTTTGAGGCATTGTACGGTCGTAAATGTCGATCGCCTCTCTGCTGGGCGGAGGTAGGTGACAGCCAAATCACAGGCCCGGAACATGTAGTCGACACCACAGAAAAGATTGCCCAGATTAGGCAACGCATGGCGGCAGCTCGTGACTGTCAAAAGCACTACGCTGACAAAGATAGGAAACCGCAAGAGTTCCAGGTTGGTGAACGGGCTCTACTTAAGGTCTCACCCTGGAAGGGTGTGGTTCGTTTTGGAAAACGGGGCAAGCTTAATCCAAGATATGTCGGACCCTTTGAAGTTACCGAAAAGATCGGTACGGCCGCTTACAGGTTGAATCTGCCTGAAGAACTGAGTGTTGTGCACAATGTCTTCCACGTGTCTAATCTGAAAAAGTGCCTGTCAGATGAAACACTCGTCATTCCTTACAAGGAACTTACTATTGACGAACGGCTACACTTTACTGAGGAACCGATTGAGATCACGGACCGTGAAATCAAAACCCTCAAACGTAGCCAGATACCTCTCGTACGAGTTCGTTGGAACTCACGCCGTGGCCCAGAATTTACCTGGGAGCGGGAAGACCAGATGAAGCGCAAGTATCCCCAGTTGTTCCCTAATGAAACTTCCAGCACTGAAGCTACAACCGAATTTCGGGACGAAATTCCAAACTAACGGGGGGATGATGTGACATCCCGTTGAAACGTTCGTATTTGCACTAGCTTGTCAGTGGCTGACTTAACTTTCGGGACGAAAGTTCTTAAAACTTGGGGATAATGTGACACTCTAGGTTTTTCCGAGCAAACACCTTGTAATTACTAAGCGCGTATGAATATATATATAATATTAAATGAAAGTTGCGTGATTATTTTGATGATTCTATGTGACCCTTGCACTAGGATTTTATAGGTAGTATATATGTATAGGTATGTGTGTGTAGTGGGCCGAGACCACGAAACCCGACTCGAGACCCCCCCAGTCTCGAGCAAACAGTGAACGGTTGGGCCATTTGGGCCGCACCTCCTTAAACCCGTGAATTGGGTTATAAAACCCTCACATAAGCCACAATATCCTTTTCTTTGGACACTCAAACCCACAATCATTCACTCACTCCCACACACTCTCTCTTTCACCCTCTCAACAAAAACCCTAACAATCAAACTCACCTCCTCTCCTCTCCCTCTCTCGGATCAAACCGGCAACAACAAAAGGGGCTCTCGGATCATCTTGGATTAGCTTGAAGATCACCACTCGGAACTTAGTCCATCAATCCCTCATACTCATTCATCAAGCCGGTTAGTTCCTTTTAGTTGTTTGGCCAAAAATGATGATTTATGATTACAAAGTGATAAGGAAGTTGAATGATGAATGATGGATGAAATATGTGATAAATGATAAATATGTTCATGTTCATGTTTTGGTAAGAAATTGTTAGATAACATACAAGGTTATGTAGGATGAACATATGATGAGTATGTGTTGAATATGCTTGAATGTTGTTATGAATATATGAAAAATTATGTGTTTGATATTTATGTTAGATGATTTGTTAAATGATTCTTGCTATCCGAACTATGTTATCCGATTTAGATAATATGATTTTGTTATCCGATTCATGATAGAAAATTTAGGACCAATGTGTGTTTGATAGATGATGCAAGATTTGTTTGACCTTTGATCATAATATTTCATGATGAAGAAAATTGTAAAAATGTGTTAAATGTATTATGAACAACATGAATATGATATGAATGTTGTTGAATATTTGAAATATGCTTGGTTTGATCTGTTTTGAATTGCATTTAGACAATAAAACATGTTTAAACATTCTGGTTGGTTAGTACAAAACCTCATGAAATTGCAATCTCATTGGTTAGTACATCAGAGGTTCTAGAAGGATTCTTGTGCACGTATCCAAGGTTGCGACTCGAAACCCCTGGTTGCGACTCGCAACCAAAACATGACAACTCGAGACTACGGCGGTTGCGACTCGCAACCAAAACATGACAAGTCGAAACTCCGGTTGCGACTCGAAACCAGACCATGACAAGTCGAAACCTCCGGTTGCGACTCGAAACTGTGTGTTCTCGAGTCGAGACCTCCGGGTCTCGACTGGGCTGCCTGTTTCCGTTATTGGGCCAAAATGTATGAACTGTTCATGCTTGTTACTATTTAAACTGGAATAGGTGACATATATGTTTTGGGCTTGTATCTGATCAAATATGTCATGTGCTGATTACTGTTAATTTTATGTCGTGCATGCTATGTGTTAGATACGTGTAGAATATACGTGACTTCTCTGTACCCAAACCTGACCTATACTGGTAACCATATTAGGACGGGGTGACCAACGTATTTGACCAAGTAAACTGTCTACCGAGCAACCCAAGGTGAGTTCACAACTAATAAAGCATGCGTTCCCGGTGGTTGGGAAACGGAAACTTACAACAACGTGATCCCCTCGTAAGGGATACAAACCTACTCTCTCCCCTTAAATGGGACTTTTAGTTAATTACTGTTTATACTGGATGCAACAAGCAACACTAAACAAAACTCTATCGCTCAAGTCCTCACTTCTTAATACCGATTAGTCGTCGGGGTCAGGCGAACGGGTTATTAGTTGATAGCGCTATTTAGGTCTCACCAACCTCACACCGTGCCCGCGTATGGGATCGGGCGTGAACTAATGTACTCTGGAAACCGTCAATGATGATAGAACATTGACAAACGGGGCACTCTACGGAAACGTACGGATGAATAGTATTCGGTATTGTAAAAACAGTTTAGTCGCTTACTTGTGGGGTAGCTCCCCATCGCATGTATAAACGGATAAATTAACTGGTGAAACAAGTTTTTGGAAATTAAAACTGGACAACTCGTGAACTCGCCAACAATCTTTGTTGATACCCTACTGCATGCTTTGCAGGTACCCAGTGACTCAGGAGCTTGCAGCTTGGGAAGTGTAGTGGTCGCCTAAACCCGCATGTTGGGTTCTAATTAATTTGAACTATGAACTTTGTTTAAACTATTTTACCTATGCTTCCGCTACTTACTTAACAGTTATTTGAACCTAAACATTCGAACTTTAAACTATGGTGTTTACCAACCATTATGGTTGGTGATCATTCTTACTATTATCCAATGCTCAGTATAATTGGTGGCTGAATCCTGGTCAGTCACGCCTCCAAGCGGTAGTACTCCGCATGTGGATTTTGGGGGTGTGACAGAAATCGTTGCATTGGTCCACTAATTCCCTGAAATACATGTAAGTTTGAAAACATCAACAAAAATTGAGCGAGTTCATGCAGTTTAGTTGTATGAGATGTATCTGTAAAATGTGAGTTGTATAAAATGTATCTGTAAAATGTGAGTTGTATAAAATGTATCCATAAAATGTGAGTTGTATAAACTGTATCCATAACATGTGAGTTGTATAAAATGTATCTGTATGTATGATGTATAAACTGTATCCACAACATGTGAATTGTATAAAATGTATCTGTATGTATGATGTATAAACTGTATCCACAACATGTGAATTGTATAAAATGTATCTGTATGTATGATGTAGTATGTAAAGCGTCAATGAAATCGTTGATCATTAATGTTTCGCGAGGACATTAATATGTGTGACGAATTAGGAAGCAATCCAACCCTAGACGATTTTATGTCGACTCCTATCGACTGGGACACAAACGCACTCTTCTGTATGGGTCCACGACCAAGAGTGGGGCTCGCCAAAACCCATTAGATCTAACCCCTTGTACCTAGGTCCAAACTGGATTAATGGTGCTTATATGTATAACCCTAATTCGCACATGATCTAAGGTGTTTCATTCCCTAACTTTAACATACGATTGAACATGTATCTTCCCCGATAGTTGTAAAGTTGTAAAACATTTAAATGAATAGGGGAACATGAACTCACTGAATTGCGTCCGTGAACAGAAGTAAATAAGATCTCACGTGCGGTCGTCCTGAATAGCGTTGCGACCTACAAATGTTCTTATTTTTGTTAGACACTTCGGTCTTTGTAAAGAACTTGAGTACAAGTCTTGTGTCTTCAATATGTGTAAGACTTGTATGTCTTTACTGTTCGTTAACTGTGTATTCGATGAATGAGTTGTTCAAATGTTATATATATATTTTTCACCAAATATATATATATATAAATGTTATCTTGTGAGTTGTATAGTCGGATCTAGTCCGCTGAATTTCGTGTCTTATATGTATCAATTGTATAGTTGTGTTTCCAAAAATGGTATCATTGGGCCAAGCCCATGTTTTCAAGTTATTGGGCTTAAATAGTGCTGGGCCTTAAATAGTGTTGGGCCTCAAATAGTGTTGGGCCTCAAATAGTGTTGGGCCTCAATAGTGTTGGGCCTCAAATAGTGTTGGGCCTTAAATAGTGTTGGGCTTGAATAGTGTTGGGCTTGAATAGTGTTGGGCTTGAATAGTGTTGGGCCTTGGCCCATATGTTTAGTATTTGGGCTTAGTCCATGAATTTATGTTAAGCCCATTGTGAAGATAAGCCCATTAAGAAAAATAGCCCATTAAGTAATATAAGCCCATTTGTTATAAAAATAGCCCACTAGTATAATAAGCCCATTTATTTTTATAAAAACCTTTTTATAAAAATTTACTAAGTATACTTGTTAGTAAATAAAAACATACTAGTTTTTATAAGTTTATATACATCCGAAATTTGTTATCGATAGGATACTTATATTTTGTGTCGAAAAATCATCTAAACATCGTAGTAACTCTTCGGATTGGCAATTCACTTATGTAGTCGTCCGACGTTCATTTTGACCATAAAGGGTGTCCGATTATTCGAATCGTCCGTAACTCGTTTTACGGCGTAATTATGTGAAGTCTCGTAGGACTTTTGTTATAAAGTGTTTTGAGTTTAAATGTGACATTAGATACATATTCCTACTTTGATATATATAACTAATACCATCAAATAATCACATAGCACATAAGTTGTTAAATCACCAAATATATATTTTCTAAAAATATATATTTATAACTAACTTTGTTTTTATAAAAAGAATTCTTTATATCTTTTTAAATCTTGTAAGGGTTTAGCCAAATATGATGGTTTTGTTAACATAATGATTTAAAAAAAAATGGCCATATAACCTTTGTATTAATCATTTAGCCATGTTTAATAAATATATCATTTTCTTTTCCCAATCACCAACAATTTATTCAACATCTTAACTAAACATTATGAGACTTTTATAACATGAAATTATCAAGATGATATGCAAATCATGTAGGGTTTTAAACATGATCTTTTCATATGTTAACTAGTTCAAAAACCAAGTTTAATTCTAGTTTTAACAACTTTTATAAAAATCTTTAGTTGTATGTTATTTTTTTATAATCTTGTGAAAGTCTTGTTTTTAAATAAAAACTCTAAATACTTTCACAAGATCACTAGTTATGATCATCCATTTAATCCTTTATGTTAATACCCTTTAACATAAACATGTATAATTTTTAGATCATATCTTTCAACATCTTCTAACACTTTATTTGTATCATAATCATCATAACAAGATCTAATTATGCATATAACAAGTCTCAGATCACGATATAAACAAACATAATTATATCATGATTTTTATCTTTGCTTCTTTGTATTTTTCTCATGTTATTATGTATGATCTCTTGGTTATTATTAGCAATAATAACAATCATAAACTTAATACATTTGTATAAAAAAATAGATATAGAAGCTTACTTCTAGCACTAGGCTAGGGATGATCTTAGAAGATTATTAAGACTAAGAAGATGATAATCTTGATGGTAGAACACTTTTGTATGGATGAAAACCCTTCCTTTTACTTCCAAAAGCTTTAGATCACCTTATGTTACTTGGAAACCCATGTTAATTATGAAGGAGGTAATAAAAATAATTGGGTTTTTTTTTTTTTTTTTGAAGGTGTTCTTGGTAATATGGATGAAGATGATGAGAGACTTTGTGTGTGTAATAAAAGGTGGAATTATGTAGTAAAGTGCTAGTAAACTAATTCACCAAGTGTTATAATCTTTCACCAACATCATCCACTTGCAAGTTAGGATAATATCTAGATATTTTAGCAACTAATTAAGGGATGTGGGACCCCTTATTTTCCTTTATACATGGGGGGGGGGGGGGTCTTGCATGGTGAAAAGTGTTAGTCATTTTTAAGGTCTTAAAATGAATTATAAAGATGTAAGTATTAAGGTGTTTAGGGTTTGCAATTTTCCGAGATGTTTCTTGACTTGAAATGACCATAAACTAGCTTTACAAGACCTAAAATAAAGATCACTAGTTCGCTACATGTGCCAAAATATAGTTCGGCTACATGTTTAGCGCTCGTTTCGCAAGTAAACAGTCGAAAGGTACGCTTATGGAAGTTGTAGGAAAAATTCCAGTTATGTGTGTAATTGATATTCCATAATTATTTTTATATGAAATTGGTGCCTAAACATCAATTTTTGCATCTTGTAATAAAATACAATTGTTGAATTTTGCGGAAAATTCATGAAATGGTCATTTTTAGCGCTTTTCGGATAGTTTTTAGTGCTACCGGGCATTGGTAATATATTAACCGAACTCTTGTATTCCCATATAGGGTCTAGTATATAATTGATATTGGACTCTCATCCGAGTCTAAAAGATGTCATTTTAGATGTTTTCTGCGGATCCGGAGTTTTCGTCAGCACTCTAGTTCACTAGGCACTACTCTAGTTGTTTCGGTGAATTGTTTGCACTATTTCAAATGTACCCAATAAAAGTGAATCATGTTTAATAATAAACGAATATTCCATGAGTTTTCTAAGATGTATATCATGTAATCATGCAGTCCGAATATTCAAAACACATACTTGTATAATGTAAATCATTGCTTTAAATGTACGTAAATTACCAGAAAGTGGCGGTTGTCACATTGGCGTGCTGGAGGTAGACCAGGTAACTCTTCAGGGAAAACTTCAGAATAATCCCGAACGACAGGAATATCTGAAATAGACTTACCCTTGCCTTTATCTGTTGTAACATGTGCTAAGAAAGCCACATAGTTCTTCCGCAGATACTTCCGAGCTTTAAAACAAGACATGAGTTTGAGACCACCAGATGGTTTCTCACCTTGAACCTGTAGGATCTCGCCTGTCGAAAGCGGCACACGAACAATATTCTCAGAACAAACTATCTCAGCGTGATGCTTGGATAACCAATCCATACCCACAATAACGTCGAAGCTTCCAAGTTGCATAGGCATGAGGTTAATAGGAAAAAGATGATCGTTAAGGTTCAACTGGCAGTTGTGAAGGACAGAATCAAGAACAATGGGTTCACCACTAGCAACTTCTACTGTCAAAGGTTTACCTAGTTTTGTTCTAGACACGCGAAGTAATGGCTCAAAATACAATGACACAAAACTCTTGTCGGCACCCGAATCAAAAAGAACAGATGCAGGCTGATTATTAATAAAGAACGTACCGTTCACCACATTATCGTCCGCCTGCGCCTCTTGGGCATTCAAGTTAAAAGCTCGCCCTCGAGCCTGATTTTGGTTCTGATTCTGATTTTGGTTGGCTAGCCTTGGGCACCGGTTCCTGTAGTGGGTCAGATCCCCACAATTGTAGCACGAACCAGGAGGAAAATGAGGTCGTGCAGCTTAACCTTGTTGCTGAGCAAGAGGCTGAGCAACTTGTTGGGCTTCGTTCTGAACTGCCTGGTTCTGGTTAACAGGAATGCGGCAGGTGGCAGCAAGATGACCAGGCCTTCCGCTGTTGGTGCACTGACGACACTGGAGGTGTGGTTGATGATGGCCGTTACACCTGTTGCACAAAGGTGCATTGCCAAGATAAGGCTTCTTGGCTAGTGGCTGCGCAGACTGATTTGGCGCAGCTTGAGCCTGTGCAGTAACAGCATAGTTTTGGGAAGCCTTCCGCTTCCTAGACCCTCCAGAATTCTTTCCCTTCTTGTTTTGACTTTTCTTGCTATCTTCCTTATCAGACATCTGCTTCTTACCCTTGTCACCCTTTTTGTGTAGCTTCCCCTTTCGAATCTGCGACTCAGTCAATGTCGCTGATAACTCGATCGCCTGACGGAGTGTGGCAGGGTTACTACCAGTAATGATGTCTTGTACTGAGTCAGGTAGGCCGTCGATGTATCTTTCGATAGCCTTGTCGAGTGGGGTAACCATAGTTGGGCAAAGCAGACTCAACTCTTCAAACCTATCAGTATAAGCCCTGTGCTCGCCACTGTCTTGTTTCAAGTCCTCAAACTCTTTCTCCAACGCTCGCTGTTCATGACGAGGACAGAATTCCCTCATCATAAGGGCCCTAAGTTCAGCCCAAGTTTGCGCTAGAGCAACTTCTGCACCCCGATCTCTCATAACCCCATTCCACCATGTGAGAGCCCTCTTCTGAAACACGCTCGAAGAAAACTCGACCTTGCGATTATCCGGACACTGCACGTGGCAGAAAGTATTCTCAATGCTCTCAAACCATTGAAGAAGCCCAGTCGCTCCCTCAGAACCACTAAACTTGAGTGGTTTAGCCGAGTTAAAATCCTTGTATTTGCATGGAGCATTGTTGTTGTTGTTGGCTTGTTGCCATTGAGCAAAGAGATTTGGGAATTGAGCAGCCATCTGCTGCGCAATGATTTCTGCCAGTTCGGCAGTCGCTATTTGGTTTTCGCGTCGAGGAGGAATTCTAAAAGAGGAAAGCATGAAAGGAAACGAGTGAGATGATTGGATGCAAAGAATGAGATGAAACAAAATTAACAAAAGCAAAGATGGTGGTCATTTGTCCGCATTACCAAGCAAACAAACGACGCACAGTGACTAATCAAAGTAAATGGATCAAAAATAATGTATCACGAAGACATGCTCGCCTATAAGTGAACACTCATCCCAAGAATTCCCAGTTAAGATGTATACGAAGTGCTTGCCTAGACAGAAAACCCAGAATACAGGCATTCACTCTTCCAGTCTGCATGTGTTCACATTATTTAAAACCCAAAACGTTGACGAGATTTTGAAAATTTGAAGGCACAAGGCCAAAAATTTAGTCAAACTGGAAGGGTTCAAAACCTTACAAAAGAGGGTTCAAAACCTTGTAATAAATTATTCAAAAACAGATGATTGTTTTTCAAAAATCGTTTCGGAAAAATTTGGTTTTTGTTTTGATAATCACCTAAGGATAGGTGATGTGCATGTTTTAAGATCTAAACACAAGATAACTTGTGTTAGGGTACTAGAAAGGTTATAGTCTAGGTCAAAGCATTACTAATAACCTAATTCCCTATAACCATTGGCTCTGATACCAACTCTTCTGTCACACCCCGACCACGTATAACATACAAGACGTGGCGAAAAACGTCGGGGAGTGTTGTAACAGAATTAATTGTTTCAAATCCATGACAAACAAATTTGTATTTTATTTATTAAACAAGAGTTACATTGTCTTAACACAGGAAATACAGAGTTTATAACATAATTAAACACAGTCTATCATCGTTTTTAGTCTCTAAGGCACAGGTCCGCCCTAGTGTCATGATCGTCATCCTATGGAAAAGCACCTGAAAACACATGTGAAAGTAGGTACGTCAGCATAAAAATGCCTATGAGATACATAGGTTTTGTGAAAATAGGATTCATGACTTAAGTTTAAGAAAATTTGTTTAATAACAGTCAGTCATGAACCTTGTAAATTTGATTTGTTTTATAAATCGTTTGAAAAACCATAAATTTAGATGATATGTATAAATAAGAGAATAAAGTATGGTTAAATAAATAACCAAGTAAAATGAGTTTGTATAAGATAAGTTGATTGGTAAAACAATGTCTTGTGAAAAGTATGTTATTTGTATAAAAAGTCATATGTCTAAATTGAAATGATTTAAATAACGCTACAATATGTAATACCATACAAACACTTATATATAGGAAGTACTAGCGGCGTATCCACCATGTTTGTATCATATTACACATGCCTCGTTACTTAAATCACTTAAACAAACCACCAATGTATAAAGTCTATGTTTAAACCAATAGTCAAAAGTCCTTGTATAAGCCATGTCAAATGTTTATAAGTCCAAAAGTAGTCAAGTAATGTGTAACAAAAGTTATGTATTGTAAGTAAAGTATTGTCATATAGTCCAAAATGTATAAATGTACAAAACAAAGTATTTTGAATATATCAAAAAGTTATGTTTTGCAAAGTAATGCATGTTACATTGATACAAACATTTATGTGGTAAGTTAACGCATACATTCAAGCCTTGAGACAGTCGGATAACCCTTTCAGTCAAGGTTATCAAGATAAATGTTTTCGGATTCAGTCATTCCTTACATCCAAACAAACCCGGGATGTCAGGAATGGGATTTGTCAAGTCCTATGGTACCAGTACTTACTACCGAGCGGCGTAGCTAATGTTAATGAACGTATAATAGTCTCGTTTGTGCAAACCAAATGTTATAGCAGTTGTATACATGTCATATGAAAACAATGTACTAAGTATGCTAAGTTAACATACAAAGCAGAAAAGTCATGTAAATCAATGTGCTAGCATGCTATCAGTTAACATACATAGCAGAAATGTAATGTAAAACAATGTACTAAGTATGCACACAATGGACATACATAGCATGAAATGTAATGAAATCATGTACTATAATGTACTAACAAACATAGCATGTATATGATGTGAAAACAGGAAAGCACGAAAGTAACAAGTAGGCACATGTGTTCCACCCCAAAACAGTTTGAAAACAGTAAAAGAGGGGTCTATGTACTCCCTTGAGATTGCTCAGATGTTCTAAGATAACCACCAAGCAATGCTAGAGATCACGGAATCAAACGGCACCTAATATAGGTAACTATGTAAATAAACCGGACCTAGATCGGAAGATCGGATAGAATGAGGGTTCGTAAACCAAACGAGTATGGAGACTCATGTAATATGGTTTAACAAAGCCTACATACTAAATGAAACCTAACATAAGTGCTTACGACCCATTACGACCCGTTTAGGTAGCTTATGCTACGTTAACGCGTCGTTCGCGTAAAACGCGTTCGGACCGCCTAACTAGTCCTATGACAAGTAACATATGCCTTAACATGTCTAATATTGTTGTCAAATCAGTTTAGATGTCAAAAGTTATGTTACATATGCTTAAAATGAATTTTGGCGTCAAAAGGGCATTTTGGTAATTTACCTAAGGCATATATACTACCTATCATACAACTACTTAAACGAAGCGACCATAAGGTATAACCTCGGAAGGTTATTCCCTATATACTATGGTCACCTAATGTGCTTGGTCGGATCCTAATGATCGACCAAACGGGTCGGGTTCGAAAGTATAAGCGATTGTTTAGATCGCTTACCTGACGACCCTATATAAGCACTAAACTAAAAGTGACGAGCTATTAACTAAGTTTAGAAAACAGGTTTGGTATCATAACAAACGGTTGGGATACCTAAGAGTAGTTTCGTTACAAAATACGCAAGAATACGTATTCTGACCGAAACTACGGCTCGTCACTGAGCCTAGATAACGTGGTAATCAGTAGGTATAGTCACTAGGGACTATAACCATCGTGATCACGCTCACGTTATGAAGTTCAAACGAACTTCGCATCAACCATAAACTGGTCAATGTAGAAAGTCAAACAAAGTTTGACTTTCGGACTCGAAAAGCAATAAAAGAACGAAGGAACACTTACGAAGGGTCCCCGAATGCTAATCTAGATCAAAATAGCTCAGGTATGAAACAAAGGTTTCAACTTAGAGCACAAATGATCAGATTCTTGTGAGAAATGAAGTGAAATGTGATGGGTATTTATAGATTTCGGTCCACCGTTAGGATCGTTTCTTGGAGAAGAGGGAATGATCTAGCCCGTACACTTGTCACAATGTTGTGGTACTGATTTTTGGCCACCATAAGAGTTTAACAAGTGGCACTTGACCCTTGGAGGGTGTTTAAAAGCTTCAATCAGCTAAAACTTGACCTTTGGGTGATCTGAAGGGCTGATGCGGCCCGCTTCAGAATCAGGCAAACCTCAGGCGGGCCGCCTGGGGCTTCTGATCAGAACATAAGTTTCAAAAATGACAGTTTCAGCCCCTGCAGGTGTTTAAGGCCATTTCCGACACTTCTAAGGCCCGTAAAGCCAACTTTAAGGCCCTAAAATGATGCCTTAACATTGTGGACATGAAACATGCTCAAAAATATGCCGGGTGTTGGTTCGTTTGGTCGTACGAACGCGATGTTCGCTTAATTACGACGGAATTCGCATAGGCGCGAAAAACGATCCAAATGACGCAACGAATGGATTTTTCTTATGCCAAACACTAAAATAAAGTATTTTAGTGCTTACATAAATTTTTGGATGTCCGGATGTATTCAGAACGTAAGTTATGCGCGAAAATGCAAACTTGTGCACTTTTTGACACTTTTAGTCCCTGAATGACCCAAAAGTTTATTTTAGCATACCGAACACCTCAAAGCCTATTTCTAAGCTATGTAAAGGATATTTATGGTATGTTTAACTTATGGTCATGTTCCGGAATGTTCGTTACAGTTCAAATTGGCATACTTTCGCAGTTTGTCAAGTTTAGTCCCTGTAGACGAATAAATTTGTTTTTGCCATACCAATGCCTTCAAAAATTATTTCTAAGTTATGTAAAGGTTATTTAAGGTATGTTAAGTATATGTTGATGTTCCGGAGTATTTGTCGTATTAAACTGATTACGTTTACGCATCAGTCTGCGTAAAACTCTCTAGAAAGCGATGTAGAGTTTGAAATTACATAAAAGTCAAAACATGAAAAAATGTAAAACACAACCAAACAAACATTGGGATCAAATAACATTGTTTTATTGATAATAGAACTGTTCACAATGATTACAAGCACGGATGTTACAGTTGTTATATTACCAGTCAACAAAATTTGTTTAGAAACATATGATTTGAACTAATGGGTTTAATCCCCATGACTGGTGACATAGATATGATTTGTTCTCCATGACGTAAGAATTTAGATACCTTAGAATCAGTTCTAGTGACTCCCGTCAAAGAGGATAAGCTTCGCAGAAATGTCTCACTGATGATTTAGAAGTGTTGTGATATATTAGGTGCCAACCAATGAATCAAGCAGATATTGGCAAATCATTCACAAGAATGAAACAAAATCAACCATAGCAAAGTACTGTCGGGGAGATAGTGCACCCAAGAGAATTTACACCAAGTGTTTGCAAAACCGATCCCCAGAAAGACTAGAACAGAATGTCATTATACGCAGACCTGGATTGTCCTTCACTTAAAGCTACCACAACGGTTTTATGTGCATCATAACATGATGATGAAATAATAGTTTCGTAAAATTGGTAAATGTATTAGATTACCCTCGACACCAAGTCTCGAACAATTGATAAACATGGATTAGAATACAAGGGTGAGGTAACAGAATTTGCCATAATTCATACCTCCGCTTGTAATCTTACAACAGTGCCTTATTCCACATGCCCAAGGCCAATAGTTAGCAACTATGTCATGCTCATTTTTGGATAGGTATCATGCCACAGATATGACTAGGATTTTCATATTTGTAATGTTATTATTAATGAGAACTAGTATAGCCATATCACACATGACTAAGGTTATCGTGTACCCCCTTGCACAACGCAGTTGTTGCCAACAACGCATATCCAACGTTACACTAGAAATTACTTCTCTCAAAATTCACACAATACTTTCGTTGTTACTTCTATCCAAGAACCAATTACTACCGACACCTTATCCACTCTACACCTTGTGCTTATATCACGCCCTCTACCACCCTTAGAAATAAAGCGATCTCGTTGCTAACGAAAGGTAAACTATTACCAGGCAAGAGAGTTTGTTCATGTCCTTCCGGAATAATGTCACGATGAGCGCACCTTCAGTGTATGTACGTTCTCTGGTGTGTACCCACTTTGATATGTTGTTATCGTTGCGATGGGTGTAATGTTAGAGTTGGTAAGATTGTGTATTAGTAACTAATTGACTTCCCGTATCAGAAGATATATAAAGGCCGTTTCGTCTGTATGAATCCAACTCTAGTGCAACATTAAGTAAGTTATTAGTAGGAATGTGGAATGGATTATAATACACATTTCCCAACAAACCTGCCCATCTCTAAGGTATGCCAACTAAAATACTATCCAGAAAACTCTGATTCATAGAAACAATACTATCCGTCAATGCACATATACTCACATAATTTCACATTGGCACACATATGTATAACTCACGTAATTATGTGTGTTAACCATTACCGTGACTTTCCCAAAACTTCCTCGTATAAGCAAGTATGTTATTACGTGCTGGACCATAATAACTCACTCGCCCCCACGAGGCTATCCTGGTACTCACCAATAGGACAATCTTACATGATTCATTAATTACTTGGTATTGTTGATAATTTCTCGTTTATATTCGCTTTGATTCGAGCCTGAGGTTATAGTCTAGGTCTCCTTTAAGGCATCCTAATTCTATATAAGCAATGGCTCTGATACCATCTTCTATCACACCCTGACTCATAGCGGAAGTAAAAATGGGGTGCAACAGACACCTCTGGTACAAGCACATTGTTTATAAAGGTACTAATTTTTATGTTAACTATACATCTGATTACATTGTTGATTACATACTACATGTATGCTACAACAACATGTTCCCGCGAACCACGTTAATATTCTACACAGCATGCTCCTATACACGTATGCATCTGTAAAGCATGTGTTGAACAACAATCACAGGTATTGATCGATGAAATTTAGACACACTTTAATTGATATTATTTATAATCTAAATGCATTGATATTGTCACGAAAAATACTACTTTAATTGGTTTTTATATGTTGTGGGTTATGAAGATAAAGTGTGCTAAAATGATGAACTTGTGAAATGAATTTAAAATAGAATCTCTACAAAAGTGATGTATCAATTATATTATGTTAAATAGAGTCTTCTATTACAATTAAATGACATTGATAAATACTTCTTGCAATTAATTGTTTGTAAAATGAATTTAGTTGCATGATTGAAAAGAGGATGAAAAGTGACGTATGGATGACATGAATGCACTAAAAATAGAATTGAATGAATTTAAAAATAGGAATTTTAATTCTTTATGACATTGTATACAGGAGACATGTGTGGAAAGTTGGAAGGGAATTATGGGCTGCAATCACGAAGTGGGCGTTTGGCACAGAAAGAAATCAAGGCGGTGATACATGGAAAAAAAGAAGATGGCACAACTGTTTTAAGAGGAGGATCACATAGAATATTTTTTTGACGGAAATTGAGGGGAGAACGAGTTCTACGAAACAAAAAGGCAACAAGATGATGAGCATGAGCGGCTAGGCTCTCCGCGGCCTCCTCCAAGCGGATGGTTCACTTAGGTTATACTTTTCTCAGTATATACTCATGTTTGGATGTGTTTTGACGTTGACAAAGTTGTATGAATACATTGATGTGTTCGTTTCTTTGAACTATTTGCATGTGTTTTTGTTTTGAGTTCTTGCTTTACAACTTGTTCGGTTGATGACAAAACTTAGTAGCTTAATGAGTGACATAGAGTAAGTTGACTGACACTAGTAAATAAGATTAATTGAACTATAAAAGATGTGAAAACAAAGACCTATTTTTTATTACCATATTAACTTAACCAACTCTCCAGCATCATGTCTATGTGGTGGCCAATTAACTAAGTAAACTGAGTTTTGTGAAACCTAGAACCTGAAGTTTGGAGGAGGTTACGTTTTATAAATCTGATATATTTTCTCTTAATTTGTTTAAAGTTTTCCTTCAAATCAATCAAATCCCCTAATTAAGATTAGTAGTTAATTAATTAGAAAATCTACCTAAACACTAACCACATATTTCTCGTGGATACAATACCTTACTTACGCTATCTACTTAGTTTAATTAGGTTTCTGCATGACCCTTACGACATTCATCAGGTATCACACAAGTCGCAAGTACCTGAAAAGCATGTTAAAGTTTTGAAAGGTCAACTACAAATAGTTGGTGAATTTCACTGTTTTTGTTTGTTCCAAAATAAGTTTGAACATAATTGTTTTGCACATTTGATGTAATTATACTAAGCCCACAAGTGAAACCTTGACTGTTCATAAGTTTTGTGTCCCACGTCCGACACCTTAGCACTTTTCCACCCCAAGTAGCTATGTCTAACACCACATAGCATGCTCAGAGAGAGTGCAGGAACATGTGCAGTTGTACGAGAACCCATGGCATTCGTGCTAGCTCAATTGGGTTTGTTAGACCAATAGTATTAACCAAACATCTACCGGCATATAGTTGATCACTCGTGTTTGTGGGGACTTTTCATGTGTTAGTATAACTCAGATAATTCACATCGAATCACATTTGTATGTGCAAGTATGTATGTAACACGCAATTCACCCCATGTAAAACAGAAAAACAGTTTAAAAATGGGGTAAGGAAACTCACTTGATAGCTAGCTATGCACACACTGGTAATCACAAGACAGTTGTCAGTTCGTATGCTACTTCGATCCTAGTATCAGTAATGTTCAGTTAATTACCAAAAACAGTGTTTGAATCGGTAATCGCTATATCTTAAGCTTGGATGGGAATATTCATCCTAGAATGGACTTATAGCATAATAGTAGGGCGATAGGTATTGTCTTAGTGTTAAAATTGTGTTTGGCTTTCGTGCACCATTTTGTGTGCTTTTCACGCTTAGCTATTCTAGATGTTTGACGTGAGGTCGAAGTCTCAATCAAATTTAATCCAATTACTACTAATCGTTAGCGGTAAGTGGGTGTCGAACACAAGGAGTTTGTAGAATATGTGTTATCTAAATGGTTTGCTAATTAACTCAATTAAACTAAATTGCAAAAGTAAATTCAGAGATTTGGTTGATTGTTTTTTTTTAATTATCTAACTTGAACTAATTAGATTGCAAATCAAAGGTTGGTTGTAAAAACAGTTTAGGAGAAAATGACCATCCTAGGTTTCCAGTTTCAATTGATACTAGTGTTTAAATCCAACTAGAAAGAATGGCATAGACATGGCTCATGTGTAGTTACTTGTTTGTGATAAAAGGGAACTAAGTACTCGGATTACAAGAATGCGAGGTTGTTACCAGATGACCCATTAATCAATATCCAACCCTAATCCCTCCCATGGTATCTCGATTGCCAACGGCACCAAGAACGTATGGTTTAGACTATGATAAAAACATAAATTAACAATTTATAAACAAGCATCAACACAACATAATAAACAAACAAACATTGCAAGTCTATTATTCTAGAAATTAGGATAAAAAACACAAATGTCTTGAACAAACCTTCAACCTAGGATGATCACCAACAAGTTTAGCCACTCATGACTTGGTACATCATCATCACACAAAGATTAATGTTCATACGAATCAAAACACAAACCGGAATGTTTAGAATTGTTTAGAACCAAGAACAAGTGCCAAAAATCACCTAGGAACTGCTCCAAAACGTCTGCCAATGATAAGATAATCAAAAGGCACCATAAACAACCTTAAATGAGGGAGTTATAAGTTTCACGTCAGTCTCCACCGTAAGCTACGATGGCCACCGTAGCTTACGGTGGCTTAAAATGGCCTACGGTGGGTTTAAACTGGCTTACGGTGACGATTTTTGTCAGGGACCACCATCGCCTACGGTGGTCACCGTAAGCTATGGTGGCTTCAACTAAGAAAATTTGTTTTCTTCATAACTTTCTCGTTTCAACTCCGTTTTCTTCGCCGTTTTCGCCCATGTTCTAGTAATTTCATCCTCTATCATGTTATCTTCTTAATTCTTCAATTCCAGTAATTGATTTTTTTCATTTATTCTTCATCTTTTAATCTCCAATCCAGTCGCGCCTATTCGAAGCTTCATTTCCACACTTTTAAGCCCCAAATGTACCTGAAACACAAGCAACCGTAGTTATCTAATTCAAGATAAATACATGGATAAATGCGGGATTAAATTATACTTTATAACCCTTAAGGGTCGTCCTACGGATTGCCCGTCAATGTTCGGGCAAGTGAGTGATCATACTAGATATACCATATTGTTCAGATTTTAAAATAAATTGTTTTCCATTAAGGAAGTTCGGGCGTTATCCCAGCCTAACTCGTTCAAATTTCAGTTTCTGTGTTTACCGTCTGGGATTTCCCCAAACTAGTGTGTAATGTCCCCCAATTACCCAAGTTACCCTGGAACAGACTGGAAATACTCTGATTTTCCATTTATCGCCAATCTAGTCATCAGTCAGTATACAAGTTCCGACAGGTTCGTTAAACGTTTAACTTGCCAGTTTGTTTTAAAATAATATAATTTAAATGCACAAATTCGAAAGTTGTATTTCCAAATTTAATAAAAATTCTAAATTTTTTTATATAAACTTGTAAAAATATGTTTATTTTAGGTAATATTATTATTAGAATTTATTAAAATAATTTATTAAAATAATTTATTAATTTTATACTTTGCTTATTTGTTTAAAATTTAGGAAATTTAAGAAAGAGAAAAAGGTTTCGAAATATTTTGACTTTTTTTTTAAAATACAATTTAACAATTTAAAATAAATCAAAAATATCTTATAGAGTAAAAAAAATTTCTTTAACCTAAACTTATGAGTAAAAAAAAATTTCTTTAACCTAAACTTATCAAGTCAATTGCATATACCATAACAGTAACTCGCAACTTTATGTTTCTAACTTTTTTTAAAACATATTAACAAAAAATGCAAAAACAAATAAAAATAGTAGCGCTATATTATAATATTATTGTTTCAATTTGTATTTGTATTATATTTCACTACATCGACAAGTTTGTAATTGCTGTGTTTTTTTATCAACGTCTAGATAATATAAACTAGGTACACTCTCTGCCTCGATATTAACCTACAAATACATTAACCTAGATGAGAAATAGTAACAAGCAACAATTGGTTGAAAAAGGCGGTATGCCTTTTTTTTTACTTAGTTTAACATAATATATTTAAACAATTGAAAGTAAATTCATGTATTAAAATGGTTATGCGCCCGAGTGGTTGATTAGGTTATAATCTACACGAGTTGATAAATATAATGTTTTATTGTTAGTAATAAAAGGTTATGTTTAAAATGACCTGGAATAGTTAACATAATATATTTAAACAATTTGAAAGCAAACTCATGTATTAAAATGGTTATATGCTCGAGTGGCTGAGTGATTAATGTTGTATTGTTAATAATAAAAGGTTATGTTTTAAAATGGCGGGGAATAGTGAACCATTATTATTGGTGAAAAAGGGCGGCAAACTATTGTCATGTAGCATCCACTAAGTCCTTTATTATTTTTTCAGTTGCTTCATTTTTAATGCGAGTGTATATATATATATATATATATATATATATACTAGTCGTTTACCCGCGCGATGCGGCGGGAAACATATTACTTAGGTTGGTGAGTTTAAGGCTATGTACGGGGTGGTTCGGTTTTGAGTCATAACCATAACCAAATTCGCGATGCCACGGAAAACACAACACTTGTTAGTAATTCTAAAGGTGTGCATGAGAAGGTTCATTTCAGTTGGGTCATAACTAAAATCTAATTTTTTTTGCCTTAAAGAATGGGTCAGATAGGCTACATGTCATTTATTTTTATTAGGGGTGTGAATTTCTGACACGACTCGAAAATACGACATGAACCTAACACGAAATTCACGGGTTTAGGTTTAGTTTAAACGGGTTCGGGTCAGATTCAGGTTGAACTCGTTTAACACCCCCTAATTTTTATGCACATAGGTTTTACTCAAAAATAATGTTAATGTAAGGATAATTTTATCATACTCAAATTTCACAATAATAATAAATTTCATGGTAATATCTATTTAATCCTAGGGGGATGGGTCAACTTAACACGTACCAAAACAAACATGTTTCAAACCAAACCTATTTTGACCACCTCTACTTTTATGTCCTTGTCCCATCATAATCTAGGGCATGAAGATAACATAGTGGAATAGCTTTACAGAGAGTAGAGCGACTATAGTTCATGTGTCCCAATATCGCACTGCCTTCCTATTAGTTTATCAATCCTCTCAATTAATATCGTATAGTATTGTATAGTATGTCTCGTACTTTTCTTATGTGTGGCATCGGTCTCGTCTACCTATATCATGAGTTTTACATATCTCAATTAGATAGTGACAAACACATAAGTAAATTATTAAGCATTTACCTCAATTAAACAATGACGAACACACATATTATTATTACATAATAGATTAAGAATAAGCACTATTAATGGAACTTGATCCCAACCAAAAACAAATTTCTCATACAAGCCTTGAAAAAAGGCTGATATAAAAGAACATAAGACATTGCAAAACAAACAGAACTCTATATATAAGTACAAATATTATAAAAATTTTTTTGTAAGATTGCCTTTATTGAATTAAAAAAGGGAGACCCAACAAGCAACCGAGACTCCCCAAGCTACATACAACAAAAAGCAAAAAAAAAAAACTAAGGTATCGAAAAAACAACATAACAGAAGTCGAACTTCTAAGCTAAACTCTCCATTATTGAATTGAGAACTTTGTACGGTTCACCAACCACATCAATGTTGAGTCCTAATATCCTCCACACCTTTCAAGTTGACACCAACTTTCCATTAAGGACTCTCATTTCCAGAAGTCACAAAATCCAAAAGCAAGTATAAACTATGACCAGAATGATCTTTTTTCTATTTGTAGAGCAACCCCATTCATTAGAGTATTAAAGCACATACCTCACCTATATGTTCAGCTTGAAGGGAGGGATTTAAACCCAACGGCAAATTTGACTACAAACAGAATTGGCAAACTGGCAAGCGATCAGAATATGGTTCGCGCCCTAGTTCCCAACACCACAGATGGAGCAAACTGAACTGCCAAAAGAAATACCTCTATACTCCAGTGGCACTTTAGTTGTGGGATTCCAGCCGAAGGATCTTCTAGCATAAGCTAAATGGATCATAATTGGCAAGTGAATTTCAAAACCACCATCTACCATTGCACCAAACATAACCAACTTACCCAAAATGTTAGACCTTCCCCAAAAATGTAAGGTGCCGATGGGAGGTTGGGGGCAAAAGAGTTGATTACCAACATGTGAAGTACATACATTTATATGAACTGCTCGTTCTTTAACCGTTTCACTTCTTGCAAAACCGCTTCAGGAAAGTTTGCAAACTCTGCAAAATCTAAATAATCAAAATAAATTAAGAAAACAACAATAAGTATTGTTTCTTCGTATATCTAATTGTTTAAAGCATCAAACAACCTTGTAAAGCATTGTTAGCTTTCGGCTTGAGGAGTCAATGTGTGCACTGACATGATAATTTGCTATACCATACGGTTGACCAGAATTCTCATGAGCTAATGCAGTCAACTCATGGAAATGAGTAGCGAATAAAGTAGGTGCTTTAATTACTTCAACCAAGTGCCCACATATAGCCCACGCTAAACCTGCTCCCCAAATAACAAATTAATATAAAAAAACAATTATTTAAGTCAAAATAATCAACAATAATAAAAATCCATCATAAGTTGATGTTCCACAGACACTTGTTACATCCTAGGGTCTCATGTTATCAAATTTTAAAAATATTAGTACATACCAATTGCATCTGAGCATGTGAAGAATGCAGATCCCTTTGCTAAGTCATTTTGCACATCAGTTTTTCAAATGATACGGTTTTCGAATGAAATGTCAAGATCGGTTGTTGCTGCAAGCTCTGGTGGTTTTTTATTTATCATTAGTATCAGGAGTTGCATGCGGCATGCAACATGCCCATTGCATACCTGTTCAGTCCACCCCCTTTCATGGACGCAAATTTTGCTTTGCATCGTAGCCTCCAATAGGTGTTGTTCCTACAATCAGAAATATAAAAAATAGTTTTTACGTAGGCTTTTTTTCACAAAAAAATATACAAGATGCTGGGAAATCGTTGTAGCACTCACCAGTTGTTTGTAGCATTCCTTCCAGCTTTCTTCATTCACACAAATCTGAAAAAAATCTGACATATCAATGTCTACTTAAAATATAGTCACAATCAGATGTCCGAACTAATTATGAAAGCATAAATAAAAATATGACCATATATATGCTAAGCTAGACGCCATTCACCTCCACCTCAACCAGCAGACGATAACAGACGTCCAAGTGAACGAACTTAACCCTGGGTCATAACACGTTGGGCCTGGTTGGGTTGAGATGCAAAGAATCGTATAATAAATTTTTCATTGATTATTGAAACGCTGATTATAATAAAAAAGCAATATTATTAGACTAATAATTTATCATATGCCAACTTACTTATTATGGAATGCAATTTAAAATCATCAGCAAGCCACACATTCCTCACAGTTCATCACCAAACACACCATCTATGACTTTTTTATATTTTCATCATCTTCATCATTCTCCCGTGTCTTCCATTTTTTCTGCATTTCAACTATTGGGTCAGTTTATTTCAAGATAACACAATAATAGAGATCTGAAATTACCAAGGCTTGTGTCATCGTCTTCCACCCACAACCACTATCTTTGAGGAACCTAACACATATATGAAAGTATTACACACAAACAAAAAAGGTAGATCGACTCAAATAACAAACAAAATAGGTAGACATGATTGTTACCTTTTTTGACAGAGATGGCAGTCCAGCACGCCGGAACCTTAATCGTCTTACCGGAAGCCATTTAAAGAGGATCTTTGTGTTTCTACAAAACAAAATTAAAGTAAAAAACATTAAAAATTAACCAAAAACTGAAGAAACAAAATACATACAATCTCAACAATGGCGTCAAATTTATGCAAAAGATTACCGCTGGTACACGCAGCATAGTTCATCAAACCTTCATAAACCCTAGAGCATCCATTATCTCGGCTAGGATTCCGACTGGAATCTCTGAAGAAACGTAACACATTCCTTAAACCATGACCTACAAAAAAAAAGACGATCCATGTCACAACACAAACAAATGTAAGTGAAATCCATTGAATGAATGAGAAATAGTGTTCAAAATCAAAACACGGCGTCACTTACCCTTGACGAAGGTAGCAATAACACCAAAAATACCCTAAATCAGAACTGAGAGGTCAGAATCTTCATAGATCAGGTGAAATTTTCATGGAGGAAAACCCTAGATCCAGATCCAGATCTGGAATCGCCACAGAGAGAGAGAGGAGCAGGGAAGCGGGCGATTTTGAAATGTTTTGAAATGGTGAAACCCTAATGTATATCCCGTGTTTTTTAGTAGAAGGGTATAAGTGGAAAGTGAAGTTTTCTGGTGCTTAAAAGACTTGTACATCATGCTTTAGGGGTGTTTTAAGAAAATTTCAATGACCTTAAGAAGTCCTTTGGATATGTATATTATAGATAGTATAGATATATAGGGAGGGGCTCATGCGAGAACCACCTTTATTGTGAGAACCGCGAGAACCACTTACAAGGACCAAATATGAAATTTAATTAAAGTTGTAAAAAATAAAAAAAAGGTGGATGGCGAGTTATAACAAACGAGTAACTGTGTAATGTAGTTAGGGTTTTTTTTTGTAAGATGCTCGAATACACACACAAACGATTCATTCCGGCGGCGAGTTATAACAATTTCAGGCGAACCCGACGGCGATTACGGTTCGATTACGGCTGTTGCAAGTTGTTTCGAACACATAAACGACTCATCCGACGGCGATTTGTAACAATTTCAGGCGAATACGTTCGATAACCGGCGGCAATACGGATGTTCTAAGTTGTTGCGAAGGCGATTACGATCGATTACGGCGGCGATTACGGTTGTTCTAAGTTGTTGAGGAGTATAATGACTACAAATGAAATCGGTGAATCGGAGGACAAACGTGAAACCAGACAGGGTAGATCGAAGGGCATTTTGAGGAAGAAGATTACAGGTACCAAATTATACATAAATTTTGAGGAAGAAGACTAAATGTAACAAATTATACATAGACTTATTGTATTTTTTAGTTTACATATGTAATATGTATAGCAACTTGAAATTGAAACACATATTTGCACAATTACAACAAATTAGGGCATATTTCACCCGAATAACACATTTTTAGGTCAATTCTGAAAAATAATATGGTACTTTAATGGCGTTTTTTGTGTTAAATACAGTATTTAGTATGTTAATAGACGTAGCTTGTATATTTTGTGATAATAGTTAAATAATTACAATTTTTGTGTGAAATTATGGATACAGAGATTAATTTTTGTATGTTGTATGAATACACATGTAATTTAGTACACATGTATGATTATGTTAGTTTTTACAAAGTATGCATATATGCATATAACGTGATATGTACATATAAAGTATGTAAAATAATATGTATACATGTACAGTTGCATGTACAATATGTTTTACATACACATATGCATATATATATTAATGGTATGCATATATGCATATATATTAATCATATGCATATAGATTAATGGTATGCATATATGCATATATATTAATGGTATGAATTTATGCATATATATTAATGGTATGCATTTATGCATACAGTTTGTTGAATAGAACAAAGATTAATTTTGTATGTTGTATGAATACACATGTAATTTAGTACACAAATGTATGATTATGTTAGTTTTGACAAAGTATGCATATATGCATACAATGTGATATGTACATATAAAGTATGTAAAGTAATATGTATACATGTACAGTTGCATATACAATATGTTTTACATATACAGATGCATATAGATTAATGGTATGCATATATGCATAAATATTAATGGTATGCATATATGCATATATATTAATGGTATGCATTTATGCATACAAGTTGTTGAATATAAAGTATGTTTACATGTACATTGCATATAGATTAATGGTATGCATTTATGCATACTAGTTGTTGAATATAAAGTATGTTTATATGTACATTGCATATAGATTAATTGTATGCATTTATGCATACATGTTGATGCATATATAATATATGTACATGTACAATTGCATACAGATTAATGGTATGCATTTATGCATATAAAATAACGGTAAAAATATGTAAACGTATATGTTATTAGTTTTAATATATTAACATTGTTTAATTGCATGTTTATATAACATGTGATGAAAGGGAAAAAAGGAAAGTGACATTTAGTGCCGATGTTAGTGATGATAAAGAAGATAATGATGATAAAGAAGATAATGAACCAATTGTGTCGATGATTAAGAAATCACAAATTAGAAAAAGGAAAAGTAACGTTAACAATAAAGATGTGGAGAATGCAAAAAACACAACAACAGTTGAACAACCAAGCAAAGGTACGACATACTTGTTTGATATAATAATATTAAGTGTGTATGTAACATAGGGATCCCATGTAACATAAACGTATAATGAATATCTCATTGGTTTGAATGCAGAAAATGATGAAGGTGTTAGGTTGAACAAGCGGATAAAGAGGGTGGCAAAGAAGAAAGCAAATGCAAAAAACACAACAGTTGAACAACCAAGCAAAGGTACGACATATTTGTTTGATATAATAATATTAAGTGTGTATGTAACATAGGGATCCCATGTAACATAAACGTATAATGAATATCTCATTGGTTTGAATGCAGAAAATGATGAAGGTGTTAGGTTGAACAAGCGGATAAAGAGGGTGGCAAAGAAGAAAGCAAATGCTAAATCAAAAAAAGAGAACATTTTAATGTCATTGCAGTGTAGGATATCACCACACCAGTTGAGCTATGTGGTAAAAATGTTGTCAAAAGCACAAAGGGAAACAGTGGTGAACATGGGTTTTGGAAGGATGCTGACAATTAATACAGATTCAATACCATCAAAGCTTGCGTATTTCATAATGGATAGTTTTGATGAATCATCAATGGAGATTAAAATGCAAAATGGAAGCATAAAAGTCAATGGGATTGAGGTGAGTAATCTTTTAGGATTAAAGAATGTCGGTATAGTACTGGATGATAAGGAAAAAAAGAAAGATGCTGAATTATTGAAAAAAAAAGGAATGGGAAGCATTGTACAAAGGGAAATTGATAACACCAGCAAACATTGTAAAACGGATCGAAGCGAATATGGATAATGTCAGCTGGAAATTCAAATACGATTTTTTGACAGTATTTATGAATACTCTTGTTGGGGTGAATATGGATGGACGGTGCATAACAGATTATTTCAACAAATTTGATGATAGTACAGAAGTGGAGGACGTAAACTGGTGTGCATACATATGCAATAAGATAAGGTGTTGTAAAGACGGTTGGAAAAAGGGAAGAAACAACAGTTCGTACAACGGGCCAATTCCAATATTGACTGTAACTTTGTTTTTTATAATAAATGATTGTATATGTGTGTATGTTTATGAATGAAATCGGTTGTTTTTTGGATGATTATTATGTTGTTTAATGTGTGATTGCAGATGTTATATACGGATATGACGGTATGTGGAGAATTGAACAAAGAAAGAACGAATGGTCCATTACAGTTTTGGACAAAAGATATGCTGAGTAAGAGGGAAAAATACGAGATTGTGAATGGCGGTTTTGGAAGGGCAATAGTGAGGGACAGCTTTAAGCAAGATGAATACAAAAATGACGAAATGGATGTTGAAATGGGAGATACAAAGAAGGATGCGAATGAAGTTATATGGAAAGAAGGAAGCACGTCTGAGGTATATGAATATTGTGTGATGAAAAAATGTATATTTTCCATATATAATAGGATAAAATTGTTATATGATGTATTTTTTGATGTAATGTAGAAATACGCTGATAAGAAAGGAGATGTTAAAAAGAAAGGTGAAATTGAAACAGAGATGTCGGGTATAAAAACGGTATGTATGCATATAATAGTTGAAATGTTATCTATGCATAAATGCATATGCACATGATGGTATAAACAAATGTGTATATTATTTTAATTATGCATATTAACGTATTGATATTAGTTGGTAATAGTATAAACAGAGGAGTATATTATGTATATAATTAATATGCATATATGCATATGAGTATATGAAATGTATATGCATAAATGAATGATAATATTAAATTAATAAAATATGTGAATGTGTTGGGAATGTATATGTAGTTAATTAATATACAAATGCGTAAAAAAATTGTTGTTATTATTATTATCAGTATTATTATTATTATTATTATTATTATTATTATTATTATTATTATTATTATTATTTTAAATATGATAAGTTGTGTGTAAAATCACATATGCATATGCGCATATGCATAGGAGGGTATATAATGTATATGCATATATGCATAAACAAATTTATATTATATGCATATATGCATATAATGATGTATAAATTGAATAATGACGTGTAATTTATAGGAAGATGTGAAAATTATAATAATTGTAGTATTATTATATAATATATATAATAAATTTGTTACTTTAATACTAAAAAAGGTATGAAAAATAATAAATGCAGACACATATGGATGATATAGAAGATACGGTAATCGCATTGAAGCATCAAATGAATGATATAAAGGAAGAGTTGGAAAGATAGTTTTTGCTTAATCCAGACGATGAACAATTGTTGAAAGTGATTGGGATGTTTAATGAAACTTTCAAGGAAGGTGTAAAGATGGAAAAGGTTGAACAGAACGTGGATGAAATCGTAGATGATGTTATTAGTATGTTGAAAAAAAACGTAATGACGTATGATACAAAGGAAGGGGAGGAATGTGGGAAGAAAAATGATGAAAGCGAGGGTACTAATGACGTATAGACAGATGATAAATCAGTAGCACAAAAAAAGGTGGTGAATAAGTATCGTAAGAAAGGGGAGAAGGTAGTTGATAAGTCAATGCCAACATTTTTATTATTGACCCCAAGTTCGCAAGAAACAGATGATGATGAGTGTGAGGAGGTAGTACCGATAAATAAACCGTTGGACGATACAGAAAAATTGTTATGGAATTTTGTGATGGTCATTGGGATGGAAAAAAAAAGGTAATTATTGTTTGATGTGCGTGTGTGTGTATAGTTATAAATAAGTATGTATATGAATTCATATATGTATATATTTAGGTAGCGTGTTGTATATTTCATTTGTATTGATTTGTAAAAAAAACAAAAAAAATATATTGTAGGATGGAGAGAAAGAAGAATGATGATGATGTGAAAGGCGTACATGACGAAGATGGGAAAGGCGAAGTTGACACGAAAAAGGAAAAATCCGGATTAATCTTTATGTAAGTTGTATATATATATATAATTATGTATGTAATTTATATGCATGTATGTTTGTTATGAATATGCGTAATACATATAAAGTGTATAGAGTTGTAAAAAAACATTGTTAAAACAAATTAATTAGTATTGGATAATTGAAAAAATATATGTGCACGCAGGTTGAAGATGTTTGAAACAAAACATGGATTGAATGCTTTGGGGCATACAATGAACACGCTAGATTTCGGGAAGGAGATATCAACGAATCTGATAGATTGTTGGGCAGCAATGTTAAATGATAAGGAGAAAAGGATGGTGGTTAGCGGGAAAAGATGGTTGTTTTGTTATACATCAAACTTCGTAAGTGGATAGTATGTTTATATATTAATATAAATATATATGTATAATATGTAAATGTAAACATGTGTTGGATAATAAGTTAATATGTGAATATGCATATATGCATATATAGGATAATGTAACATGTTAATTTAACATATAGTATGCATATATGTATATAAAGAAAATTATGTTATGCATATGAATTAAATTATAATATGCATATAGGATTTTTAATAACAAAGTGATTGGATATGTATATATGTATACAGAATAAAATTTAATATATATATATATATATATATATATATATATTTATATAAAACAAGTGATATGCATGTATGCATATGAATGAAAGTATAGTATGCATATATGCATATGGGTTATATTATAATATGCAGATATGCATATGGGTTATATTATATATATATATATATATAATTGACGTGAAAAAAAACAATTTGCAGCCGGAATATATGCTGAAGAAAAAGCAAGATGAGGAATTGGCTTTGAGAACTGTGAAAAAGTATTTGAGAGAAATATTTGAAAGGGACGACACGCTGTTGGATTTGAGAGCTTTTAATATAATAGTGGTACCAATGATCGAGAAGGCACATTTTTATCTTATTTGTATGGATTTGGATACAGGAGATGTGCAGGTAATAGTAACATGGATTCAAGTAGAGATGCAGTGCTTGTAAAGACATCATCAGATTTTAGATACATGGGGACACCATGCAAAGTGGTATGTAAAATTAATGTAATATTTATGTATATTGTCAATTGATGTTAATTTTTTATTTTTTGTTTTGACATTTATTATGCAGAAAAATTACATGTGTACATACATGAAGTCAGTAAACCACCCGGATACAGAAAAGCTTACAAAAGGTGTAATAAAGAGATTGAAGATTAAGTGGGGAACAAAGGATAATGTGAAAGATTGTGGGGTATTTGCAATGCGCCATATGGAATGTTACAAGGGGAGTACAAAGGAGTTTGATTGTGGATTCAGTGATTTGAAGGATGTGAAGCAACATCAATTGAATAACATGCGAATGCGAATAGCAACAACATTGATGTTATCACCGTCAAACATTTATAGAAAAAGGGTGTTAGAGTTAGCGAAGGTAGCGGTTGAGAATGTGAAGAATGTTAAGAAAAATGGTAAGTTGAAAACAATATCAAAACTGCAGGAGGAGTGCTGGAGAGGATTAGCGAAACAGTAGGGTAGTTGGAATTTATATGGTTTATTGAACGGATTTAGAAAATGGTAGTTAAACTGATGATATGGTTTGTTAAGTAATTGGATAGGTAGTTTAACAATTGGAAAATGGTATGATATTATGAATATTGTTGGATTGATGGTGAAATGATATATGATATTATATATATATATATTTATATTTTGGTGGTTGTTATGTTATGATGTTACTGGGGTTTTAAATGTAGTATGTAAAATATGCAAATGTTGTGAAAAGGATACTATATGCAATTTGTAAAATGGATTGTTAATTATTATTATTATTATTATTATTATTATTATTATTATTATTTTTTTTTTTTTTTTTTTTTGTTTATTGATTTGATATTAAATGATCTTGGTGAATGTTGTTGTATTTATAATGTTGTATGTATATTGTAAATTGAACATGGTAAATGCGAACAAATAGATATGGAAAGTATTATGATGTAAATGTATTTATACACGTATATAAAATTAATTTGATACATACGTATTGACATATATATGTATGCATATATGAATATGGCAATTAGAAGAATATAAATGAATGAATATAACAAACGTGTTGATACATACGGAATGAATGCACATATATATAAAATTATATAGATAGGATGTAACAAGATACGGTTGTATATGCATATATGCATATGATGTGTAATAATGTAGTATGTTGCAATATAAATGGTTTTAGTTATGTAAATAAAAATAATATTATGTAAAATGGATGTATATTTGATAACAATATATAAATATGTAATAATTTATATGTACATATGTATATCAATATGTACATACGGGTTTATGCATATATGCATATATAGATATGGAACGATTAGATGTAGGGTTGGAATGGTGGATGTGATGTTGCAATTGTTATATAAACATGACAGAAGGTAGCATGTGATAAAACTGTGTTAATATGCATATATGCATATTATATATATATATATATATATATATATATATATATATACTTAATTTATTCATATATGCATATTTAAACAGGTAAACATAGATTGTAATGATATGCATGTTAAAAGGTGAATGGAACTGAAAAGATAAACACAACAGAATGTAAAACGTGATAAACGATATGTTTAATATAGTTGAGACAAATAAAAAGATGATCAAATGTTACTAATAAAAAATGAAAAGGTAAAACAGGGGGGCAAAACATATCAAACATCATCTTCTGATTCAGTATTGTAAACATAGTTGGGGTCACGACGGGTTCTGGACGAACGTCTAATGGGCTGGTTAGATGTTTTTGAAGGTGCCAGGTCGACTTGTTGAGTATTTGTTGCAATTGTATCGTCCACTATATCAATAGGTTTGTCGTTGTAGAACTCTTCATCAGAATTGGAAGATGCATATGTAGGTTCAAAATCGAATTCATTGTCCTATACATCATAACGGGGAGGAGGAAGGTTGGCAGCAGCCGCAGCATCACATTTGGCCTTGTAAGCAGCCCGTTTTGCCTCTTTAACTTTTATACAATTGCGACTATCATGATCAAATACGTATTTGTTACAATGGTTGCACAAACGCGCAGGACGTTTACGACGTTTAACAATTTTTTCACCCGGACCGACCCGTCTTTTCTTGGTGCCCGAACCTTTGTTTCGTATGCCCATAGGCGGCTGGATTGTTGAAGCTGAATGAATTGGAAGGTTGAGGATATCACTGATGTTAGCAGCCTTTGGGTTATGTTCTGGTTCATCAGGTAAATCTTTATATATTTCATTTCTGATGGATCGTATTTGTGTAGATAGTGAACGAAGTCGATCAGGGTTTTTTCCAATCCGATTCATGCATTGGGTAAGTAAATCAAATATTTCAGTTTTTAGTGTACCAGTCTAGCTCATCTCTGTTGAATACATGTGTGATAAGTTGTACACGCTGGATGGGACTGCATCACGTTTCCATCGCCCACTTATGTATTGGATGGGAATACGATTAATTGATTTGAACCAAAATACGCAAAATATATGACGGCACAAATAACCGATACGTGTAAATCCCATGCAGGAACAAGTATAAGTGTGTGATGGGATATCAGCGTAAACCTGCATGAATATGAATGGTGTAAGTTAAATAAATATATAGGTGAAGTGGACGTGTATAAATATAAATGATGTATCGTTTGTATTGAATAAATAATAAGGTGGTATATATGCATATAACTTAATATAATAAAAAAATATGTAAACAATTTATGGGATAATGTATGATTACGTATGGAGTACGACTTCCATAGGACGTATGTTCAGGCTTGATGATGGATAGTTATAAAAATTTGTAATAAATGTGTGTTGTACATTATTATAATATATATATCATAAAGCGGTATATTAAAATATGAATATGTACATAAAGTGTACATGTTGTCGAATGTTATGAATATGAATATGTATGCATATGGTATTGTAGGCATATATGCATGTTGTAGTGTTAGTTACATGTATGCGTAATAAAATAGGAATATATGCAAGTACGAATAATTTGGGATGAAGTAAATAATAAGTAATCAGATGATGTATGCATTTATGCATACAATGTAAATTATAATAAATATGCAGAACGTATATTATGCACATATGCATATATAAATATAATTAATGTAAATAAAAAAATAAAGAAAAAAAATAATTAATAGTTAACAAGATAGGTACCTCGAACGTGTTGACAGTAACTCTGTTTTTGTTAAGATGTCTAACATTATAAATAGAGTCGACAGACGTGGTGGGACGCTCAGAAATGATACAATGCAACATTCCTCGATGAATCTCTTTTTGAACTTCCAAAAATATATTCCAGGTGTATATCTCAGATGCTTGAATTTCAATGGGAAGGGTGGTTAAAAATTTTGGTGTGCGTGTGTCACTATCAAACTCATTCTTACGTTGTTTGTTACGATTGGAATCAACAGCAGTATCATAGCACATTAAGAATTGGACAAGGGAATTTGTTTCTCTAGAGTTAGTTTTGAAACGTGCATTATAACTCTCGCACCTGGATGTCGTTTTCATCAAACAGCATAACGGAATATCTCTGAAGTAACATGGTGCCCAACGTGTGCGAATGTTATACATATCGGTCAACCATTTGTGGTTTTCAAGATTATATTCCTTCATCAAAAGTTGCCATTGTGCTTCAAATGTTTCAACTGTTATGAACAAGTTCCAAACAAGTTTGTGTATTGATTTTCTCAGATTACCATTTGCAAGTATATCACCAGATATCTGTAAGTGGTTGACAATTTATAAATAAAAAATGTTAAATTATAATATTAGTAAAAGAATGATTATATATACGTACATTGGACTATTGAATAAGATAAAGTTAATAATATCGTTACCTTAGCGGGCAGTTTATCCGTTATGTGCCACATACATAAACGGTGGGTGGATTCGGTGAATACATTTAACACAGCTTGTTTCATAGAAGCATCCTGGTCAGTAAGTATAAGTGAAGGTTGTTTTTGTGGGCTTTAAGGAACATTTGTAGCAGCCAAGTGTATGATTCAATTGTTTCATCATATAGTAATCCAGCACCGAAAAGTACACAACGTTTGTGGTGATCAACACCAGTAAATGGAACAAAAATCATCTTGTATCTGCATCATGTGTATTGTAATATGTATTAATAATACAAATTATAAAATAAAGTTACGACATGTATGTAAAAAAATGTATGTTGTGGTATGTAGGCGTGAATAAACATAATTTATGTGTATGATGATAAAATGGAATATAGTGTTATATTAACATAAGCACATATGCATATGATGTAATGTATGTGTAAGGATACGAATACAAACATGTATGCAGATGATTTTGTATGCATATATGCATGTGGTTAATGTTATATATGTATATTTTAAATATCATAACACGATAGGATTATATGCATTTATGCATAAGTTGATATGCGAAAAATAATAAATGAATATATGGTGTATGCATAAGTGCATAACATGCAAATTATAATAAATTTGAAGTAAATGTGTTATGCATATATGTATACATATTTATATATAAAATGAATATACAACTTATGCATATGTGCATGAATTACACCTAAACATATGATTATAAAATATGTTGTTATTTATTAATAATGAAAATTGACATACTTGTTTGTATCATATGTAGCATCAAATCCACATACGTCTCCGAAAGCTTCGTAATTACGTAAGGATACAAAGTCAGCCCAAAAAGCGGAACGAAGCTCGTTGTTTGTAACAACATATTCAAAGATGAAATCTTGACGGTTTTGGCTTCTTGATTGTAAGGTGTCAACAAAAAGGTTTGCATCACGGGCACCAATGAATAATCGAAAGTCTCTACTTACATTTTTAAAATCCACTGTAGTACCCTGAACATTTTGTGGTCCACCTTTTAAGGAAACTTGAATATTATGGGCAATGCTCGGCCCAATTTTGTTTAACCCGACCCGATGTATAAATTGTTGATCTTCGAAAGTTACTTGTCTATTTTGTCTGAGAAGATCAGCATTTTCATTACTGATCATGCAATGGTTATGTTGCTCAATAATACTATATAATTGAAATTGTTTTGTTGTTTCAAAATATCGAAAACGGGCACATGCACCACAATTAGAGACGGTGTATCGGCTACGTCGTTTGTTGTTTGTAGGTGGTAGTGATGAATCGAAAGTGTTATGTTTTGGCTTGCCATTTTTTGAACATAAAAGGTACCAATGTGTAGGAATTATTATGCTAGGATTGGATGGGTCTGGCTTTGATTTCAAAGTCCTAATACGAACAGAAAATCCAGCCTTTGAAGCGTATTGTTTATACATCATGATAGCATCATCCCAGTGTTGGAATACACTTCCAATGGATGGCATGTATTGAATGTCAACGTCGGGAGTCCAAAATTTGGTACCATCGGGGGACGAATAAACTGAACTTATAAATGTACCTGTTGAATGAGTAAATGAATATAAGGTTTATAATGAATATTATAAAATAATGACAGAACTATGTTGTAACATAATGCATGAATAGTCAATATGTAAATTGTTTTTAAACAAATGATGATGTAATAATGTAATACCTTTCTGTTCTTTATGTAGAAAGTGTAGTTGTTGTGGTATATTTGATGAGGTTGACAAATAAGAAGACGATCCAGAATCAGAATATGACTGTGTGTTATACGGGATTTCAAAATTATCAGCTGTCACAATGTCATAGATGGGGTCGATAGATGCAACATCACAAGATGAATCAATTATAGGAATTAACCCTTTTTCAGATTGCATTGTTGTTGGACAATGTTGATCATTTCTAATAATATTGATTAGGGCGTTTACTGAAGACGAATCAGATGATGCCATGATTTCTGCAATTAATGTGAGTAACATTTGTTGTTATTATATTGATCACATGTTGTGTATGATGTAACAATAGGTAGTATGACAAACAGTGTAACATTTATAAATGTGTGTAAACATATGTGATCGTATTATGAGTAACATATATGCAAAAAAGTGATGTATATGCATATGTGCATATGTAGTAGATAAAATAAAGTACTAGTTAAATGTTAACAAATCAGTTTAATGTTTATGACACAAATGTAAATGTAATGTATGTATTAACATAAACTAAAAACATTTAATTCGTGGATATGTATACAGATCTTATTGAACAAAAAGTCATATACATTACCTTGTAAGATGAGAAAGGACGAATATGATGTAAGAACGTTAGGGTTTGCAGGAATTTGATGAATTGTCTTAATTGCGAATATGACCGGAATTAAAGATACACTATAAGGAAGCTTCGATCGGTAGTCGGAATCGTGGTGGAGGATAAATGACAAATATGATCTAAGAATGCTAGGGTTTGCAGAAATTGTATGAATTGTCGTAATACATGAACTGATTCGTTGATAATTCGTTGAGGTGTTGAGAATGTGACCGGAATTAAAGATACATCGCCGGAATCTTCGATCGGTGGTCGGAATCGTGGTGGCGGAGACGGAGGTGATAATCGGCGTCGGACATGAGTGAATAGCACCAATTGTGAATGGATATGACAACTGATTTATTGAAAATACCTTATTTTTATATTTCAGTCCTTGTAGTTTGAGTATTGTTGCGTTCACACTTGGTTCTCGCGGTTCTCGCAATAAGAGGTGGTTCTCGCATGATCTTCTCCCTAGATATATATATATATATATATATATATATATATATAGGGAGGGGCTCATGCGAGAACTCCATTTATTGCGAGAACCGCGAGAACCAATGTGAACACAACCTAAAATAGCTAAAAAAACATAAAAAAAACCTAACCCCCACCCCCCCCACCAAAAAAAAAAACCTAACCCCCACCCCCCCCCCCCCCCACCAAAAAAAAAACTAAAACCCCCAAAAAACCTAAAAAAAAACCTACTCCCCCCCCCCCCAAAAAAAACCTAAACCCCCCTCCCCCACCCCCCAAAAACCTAAACCCCCCCACCCCCCCCCCCCAAGCTAAAATGCTAAAAACTAAACCCCCAAAAAACCTAAAAAAATCTAAAAAAATCAAAAAAAAAATCTAAATTTTTTTTTAAATATTTTTTATGCTCAAATCGCTACTTTTAGTGGCCAAAAATTTTTTTTTCTTCGAAAAGTAGCGATTTTTATATAAAAAAAATTGTGTGATTTTTAGCTATTTTTAGGCATTTTTTGTTGTGTTCACATTGGTTCTCGCGGTTATCACAATAAGAGGTGGTTCTCGCATGATCTTCTCCCTATATATATATATATATATATATATATATATATATATGTATATATATATATATAGTTGAAAGAAAAGCTTAGTATTAAAATGGTGTGTGGTGAAGTCATTGATTTATGAAAAAACTAATTAAGTGACCCGGTTTGAAACTTGGGAAGGGTAAAGTTTTGCCTTTTTTTTTGCTTAAAACATTAAATTTAATATCTCTCAACTTTAGCCAGTTTTTTTCCTTAACTCAGTTTATATTACTACTCGACTTTATTTATAGTTCCTAAAGTTTATAGAGGGGTTTTTTTTCCTTTGACGATGGTGTTTTTATCTACGTCCCCATGTTACTTTATTGAGATCGTGTTATAAATAGTATGTACAAAAACAAAAGCCTACGTGCTATAAAAATTCGGTTTAGGGCCCCGCAACGCGGGCGGCGCATTCCACACACACACACACACACACACACATATATATATATATATATAGGGGACCGCTAAAATGAGAACCACCTCCAGTTGTAAGAACCGTGAGAACTACACCGTATGGGGCGAGGTGGACCAAATTTTTTTTTCATAAACGTAGATGCATGTATTATAAACACATTTGTAAAAAAAAATTCAAAAAAAAATGTCGGGTGTGTAGTTTTGAGAACCCAAAGTTTGCGTTTACGGGACCCGTAAACACAAACTTGTGGTGTTCAAAACTACACACACGACATTTTTTTTTTGAAATTTTTTTTTACAAATGTGTTTATAATACAAGCATCTACGTTTATGAATATATATATATATATATATATACTATATATAAAAACATATTAGAAGGGCAAGGAAGCCAATGTGTTGAAAACACCTTTCAAGCAATAAGTACAACTCTTTAAAGCACAATACATTTATACCTTTCCAACAATACCCTTTCTACCCTAACCCGCCTCATCCAATCTTTGGGCGGCCAACAAAACCCCAAAATTTCATTTCAAATTTCAAATCCATAGCCCTTTTTCATTTTCGTTTTCTCTCTCCCTCAAAGATCTGGATTTGGATCTGGATTGGATGTGCTATCTCTTCACAATTCACCACAAGTTATGCCGGAGGTCAAATCTCTAATCTGAAATCTTTCTCTCTCATTTACAATCTAGGTTTTCATTTTCAAATTCTCTACCTAGGTCAAATCTCATGTGACAACTCATACTTCAGAACTTATCTTTGTGTTAACGTAATGTATGTGGACCCTATGTGATTATGTGAACCTTGATGATTTATGAAATGTTATGTTTGATGTTGTGTTATGTGCATGTATGTATGTATTAGGATCACACAAAACGAACCGATCGCACAACAACAACCTGATCGCACAAGCCTTTGGGCTTTGGTCCCTTATCACGCTCGTCCCACACACTTTAAATCCGAAACCAATGGGCAGCCCATGATGGGTTTGGCCCACTCCTTTGTGCCACATAACCTCATGAGGAAGGGGTATACTCCTCATTAATTTGCAAAACACTATACACACACAAAACCCTACTCTCTTTCTCTCCTCTCGAAGCCGACGGCAAATACACCCCTCTCCATCGAAGCTTTTGATTCGGATCACCCTCATCCATCTTTAATCGGTTAGTGTTTCATGATATGTGTTTGTAAATGATGTTATGATTCCATGATTTGATATAATGGTTAGGGATATATGTATGATGAACGATGATGTTTATGAGATGATGTTTATGTGAATCGGATTTCATAATATTGAGCTACGAACTGATTGAATGCATGATAACCGGCTGTGATGTGTTATTATTCGGATAATTAATGTATTGTTATGTGGGTATGAATGCTAATAATCATGATCATGAATCATGTTAATAAGTTTAAGGGTTATGATTATTGTTCATATGTTATTCATTAGGGTTCATAGAGATTTGATGATAAAACCTTTGTTTGATCGATTATGGTTGGGTTTGGAAACTGTTAACATTGATTGATTGTTTGGAAATTTGGAAACTATTTGAGTGATTGTAACTACTGCATGAATTCAGGGAATTAGTTAACCGGTCGCACAAGCCCTCTCGCTCGCACAAGATTAGGTCGCACAAGACCTGATCTGATCGCACAAGAGCCAAACGCACAAGCTAGGTACAACCATCTATGCTCAGGGTACTGTTTAGTTATGCATGATCGCACAAGACTTGGGCTACACACACCGTTTGGACTTAATATATGTTGTTGGGCCGAATGGCCCAACCCCGTCACACAACTTATTTGGACCGCACAAGTTGTCTGGATCGCACAAGGACTAGTCAGTCGCACAAGACCATCCGGACCGCACAAGACTCATGTTTATTTGTTGGGCCGTATACATGTTGGACTGCTTATGGTTTTGGGCCGGGTATCTTGGGTTTCAACGGGTGAGTCGCACAAGGCTGTTAGACTTGTGCGAGCCCAATCTTTTGACTCGCACAAGTCCGGATATGTTATTTACTTGACTGTTAATGTGTTGCCATGATCAATACGTGTTAGTAATCTGTTAGTTTATGTGTAAACATATGTGCACTACTTGAACCTAGACCTGACTCGTATGGTAACCATGTTAGGACGTGGTTGACCACATATAGCTCAAGTAACCTTTTCGTTTATCTGCCGAGAAAACCAAGGTGAGTTCACACTCCTAAGGCATGGGATTCCAGGTGGGTTGGGAATGGGATTGAATAACTACTGGTACTATCATTTCTATTAAACTACTTAACACTGTCCTCGGATTGAAGGGCACGTACATAAAACCTACGTACACTCATCCTTACTACTGTCCTCGGATTGAAGGGCACGTACGTAAAACCTACGTACACTCATACTTGCTACGGTCCTTGGATTAAGAAGGGCATGTACGGATACGACAAGTCTAGTAACATACACATGGGAAGCCCCCACTAATCATCGCAAACATGTTTGGGAAACCGCGATACGGATTAATACGATACACATGGGAAGCCCCCACTAATCATCGCAAACATGTTTGAGAAACCACGATACAGATTAATACAGTACATGGTTTACGAAATAAACATATGATTTACGAACAGTATAACTAAACAACCAACTGTGAACTCGCTCAACTTTGTTGTTGACTCATTGTTACATGCCTTGCAGGTCGTTAGGTACTCATGGAGCTTGCATTGGAGTGGGAAGAGTCGTTGTGGGACATGGACAGCTGTGTGCCATGCTAAGCATTTGAAACGTTTAAACTTATGATTTGGTTTTAAACATCATGCTTCCGCTTGCAACTTAAACTATGTGTTGTTTAGACACCAATTGTATTGAGTTGGATTTTTATACACTACTTACATGCTTGTTCAATATGATTGGTGGCTTGATCCTGGTCAGTCACGCCTCCAAGCGGTGATACTCCGCGTGTGGATTTTGGGGGTGTGACAGATTGCTATCAGAGCCATTGGTTATAGTGAACTTGGTTTTAAAAGGGGGAAAAACTTTTTGGTAAAACCAGACTATAAGCTGTACAGTGCTCAACGATCCACAACGACGCTTCGCTCCACGTGCAAGGCTCAACATTCTAGGTGATATGGTTTATGTTTATATTACCTACTTGCTAGTTACATAGTACATTGCTCATAGTATGCTTTGATAAACGTAACAACTATTGCTTAAAACACATGCGTGCTTACTCTCTTCTGTCATCGCACTTTCGCGAACCTCTCTCACTCATGTTTCCTTTGATATGAAGATCATGAGTGGACGCGTTAACCTAACACAAGCCCAGTTGGCGGCTTTCATCACTGAACAAGTTACTGCAGCGCTTGCAGCCGCTCAAGCAGGAGGTCAGAACGCTCAGCCACCTGTATGCACGTTCAAGACTTTTATGGACTGTTGTCCTAATACATTCAGTGGCACTGAAGGGGCCGTTGGACTCCTCCACTAGTTCGAGAAGCTCGAATCGGTCTTCGAAATGTGTGAATGCCCTGAGGCTCGCAGGGTGAAGTATGCCACTTGTCACACCCCGACCACGTGGAACATACAAACGTGGCGGAAATGTCGGGGAGTGTTGTAACAGAATTAATTGTTTCAAATCCATGGCAATTGAAGTTTCGTTTTATTGATTAAAAGTGTTACAATGTCTTAACAAACAAGAAATACAACATAATTAACTAGTCTTGCATCTTTTATTGTCACTAAAGCCCAAGTCTGCCTATGTGTATCTTGATCATCTTATGCAACAGTTCCTGAAAAACACATGTGAAAATAGGTACGTCAGCATAAAAATGCCTGTGAGATACATAGGTTTTGTGAAAATAGGTTTCATGACTTATGTTTGAGAAAATGTTTAGTCATGAACCTTGTAATTTGCTTTGTCTTGTAAATCATTTGAAAAACAATGAGTTCAGATGATATGTATAAATAAGTAAATAATGTATGGTTAAATAAATAACCATGTATGATGAGTTTGTATAAGATAAGTTGTTTGTAAAACAATGTCTTGTGAAAAGTATGTTATTTGTATAAAATGTTATATGTCTCAAACTGAAATGATTCAAATAACGCTACAATATGTAATACCATACAAACACTTATATATAGGAAGTACCAGCGGCGTATCCACCATGCTTGTATCATATTACACACGTATCGTTACTTAATCATTTAATCAAACCAAACCAATGTCAAAATGTCTATGTCAAATATCCATGTCAAATGTTTATGTCAAAATGTCATGTATGGCAAATGAAATGTCTCAACTAAACCATATGCACAAATACAAAGTATTGAAGTAAAACTTGGTTTAAATCAAAGTTATGTTTTGTGGGAAATGCATGATCAAATGTCAATCATGTTAAAATGTCTATGCCGAAATGTCTATGTCAAATACGGTTCACATGGTTCACAGATACAAACGGTTCACAGATATCAACGAATCACAGTCAAATGATTACAACGGTTCAATATGTAGTATAATGTGTTCATATGCTGGGTAAGCATATGCAACGGTTCAAAATGTTATATAATGTGTTCATATACTGGATGAGCATATGCAACAAAATGTAATGTAAAACAATGTACCAAGTAATGCACACAATGGGCACACTTAGCATGAAAAGTAGTGTAAAACAATGTACTAAGTAATGCACACAATGGGCACACCTAGCATGAAAGGTAGTGTAAAACAATGTACTAAGTAATGCACACAATGGGCACACCTAGCATGAAAGGTAGTGTAAAACAATGTACTAAGTAATGCACACAATGGGCACACCTAGCATAAGATGTAATGAAATCATGTACTATAATGTACTAATGAACATAGCAAGTATATGATGTCAAGACAGGAAAGCATGAAAGTAACAAGTAGGCACATGTGTTCCACCCCAAAACAGTTTGGAAAACAGTAAAAGAGGGGTCTATGTACTCACTTGAGATTGCTCAGTTGTATAAAGATAACCACCAAGCAATGCAAGAGATCTCGGAATCAAACGGCACCTAGTATAGGTAACTATGTTAATAAACCGGACCTAAATCGGAAGATTGGGTAGCATTAGGTTTTATAAACCAAACGAGTGTAGAGACTCGTGTCATTTGGTTTAACAAAGCCTACATACTAAATGAAACTTAACCTGAGTGATTTCGACCCATTACGACCCGCTTAGGTAGCTTATGCTACTTTAACGCGTCGTTCGCGTGAAACGCGTTCGGACCGCCTAACTAGCCCTATGACAAGTGTTATATGCCTATACATATTACATAATCAGTTATGTGACAAAGGTTTAGGTTACATATGCTTAATTACCAATTATACATGAAAAGGGTATTCTGGTAATTTACCTAAGGCATATAAACTACCTATCATACAACTGCTTAAACGATGTGACCATAGGGTATAACCTCGGAAGGTTATTCCCTACCTACTATGGTCACCTAATGTGTTTGGTCGGATCCTAATGATCGACCAAACTGGGTCGGGTTCGAGGTATAAGCGATTTATCAGATCGCTTACCCTACGACCCTAGACAACGTGGTAATCAGTGGGCATAGTCCCAAGGGACTATAACCATCGTGATTACAATCACGTTGCGAAGTTCTAACGAACTTCGCATTGACCATCACTGGTCAACGCTGAAAGTCAAACAAAGTTTGACTTTCTGACTCGAAAAGCAGTAAAAATAAGGAAAAGAACGAAAGAATACTTACCCAGGGTCCCCGAATGCTAACCCAGATCAAAATAGCTCAGGTATGAAACGAAGGTTCCAACTTAGAGTCTTTTCAATCAGATTTGTGGGTTTTTAAGCCAAAGGGGGGTGGGTATTTATAGATAAAGTAGAGCCGCTAGGATCGTTTCTTGAATATCGTGCCACGATCCGAGCCGTACACTTGTCACAAAGGTTATGGAGCCACATATGCTCCTAATCTTAGTGATTAAGCAAGTTGCAAACATGTGGTTGTGGTTTAATTGGTTGCAACTTGCATTTAAAACACTGAATCTGGTCCAGATGGGGGCTCGCGTGACGCTAAGGCCCGTCGCGTCACGCTAGGCCCCTGTTTTGGCAGATTTTGCAGAAATGGTCCCTGCACCTTGTTTAAGCGATTTTCGATGCGTTTGAACCCCGTTAACCTCATTTCAAGGCTCTAAAATGAAGTTAAAGTATAGGGAACTCAAAACATACTCAAAAATATGCCGGATGATGGTTCGTTTGGTCGTACGAACGCGATGTTCGCTTAATTACGACGGAATGCGCATAAGCGCGAAAAACGAACCAAATGAAGCGACGAATGGATTATTCTTAAGGCGAACACTAAAATATAATGTAGTCATGCTTACATAAATTTTTGGATGTCCAGATGTATTCAGAACGTAAGTTATGCGCGAAAATGCAAACTTGTGCACTTTTTGACACTTTTAGTCCCTGAATGACACAAAAGTTTATTTTAGCATACCGAACCCCTCAAAGCCTATTTCTAAGCTATGTAAAGGATTTTTATGGTATGTTTAACTTATGGTCATGTTCCGGAATGTCCATTACAGTTCAAATTGACATACTTTCGCAGTTTGTCAAGTTTAGTCCCTGTAAACGAATTAACATGTTTTTGCCATACCAAAGCCTTCAAAACTTATTTCTAAGTTATGTAAAGGTTATTTAAGGTATGTTAAGCCTATTTCACTATTCCGGAGTGTTCGTTGGATTAAACTGGTTATATTTACGCATCAGTGCGCGTATAACCTTCCAGAAAGCGATATAGTGTTTGAAATCGAACAAGAATTGATATGTGTAAACGATACACATATTTTTACAAATCCCAAGTATGAAATACAATATTTCACTGGTTGGGCATTTGTTTGATGGTTGAAATGACACAGGTGTTACACCACTGGTACTCTCGAAGGCGTTGCGTTAACTTGGTGGAACGCGCAAGTTCAAATGTTAGGGCTGGCAGCTGCAAACGCCACCCCATGGAATGACTTCAAGGAACTGATCAAGCGAGAATACTGTAATCGGGATGACATCCACAAGCTGGAAGTGGAGTTCTTTAACCTGAAGATGACGAGATCAGAGATAGAGGCGTATACGAAGCGATCCAATGAACTGGCAGTGTTATGTCCAACTATGGTGGATCCTCCCATCAAGCGTATCGAGCTGTACCTTAAAGGCTTAGTACCAGAGATTCAAATCCATGTGACTGCTGCTAACCTTGCTACCATCCAGGATGTTACTCGTCTTGCTCATCGTCTCACAGACTAGGCAGTGGAACAGAACAAGCTGCCTAAGCGTATAGGTGCTACTGCTACTACTATTTCTGCTACTCCCAGTGACAACAAACAAAAATGGGATGGAGCCTCCAGCAAGGGTTCGACTACAGTTCAGTCCCAGGCCCAACAGCGAAAAATTGATGACTATCAGAGCCCTGGTCAGCAATCTTCTGGTAGTCAAGGGCAGGGTGGATATCGAGGAAACCTCCCGAAGTGCAACCAATGCAACAGACACCACAATGGTCAGTGCAACAAGGGTCATTGTCAGAGGTGTCTCAAGGTGGGTCATGAAGCTAAGGATTGCAGGAGCTCACGACCTGCGAATCGGAACCATCAACAACAACCATCGGCTCCACAGAACCAGCAGCAGCAACATCGAGGCAACAGGGGATGCTTTCAGTGTGGTGCTGAAGGCCATTTTAAGCGGGACTGCCCCTAGTTAAATCAGAATCAGAATAACAACAACAACAATAATCAGGGCAACGGGAATAACAACGGGGGTAATAACGACGGCGATGGTGCCAGGGGTCGAGCGTTCGTGATTGGTCAGGGTGACGCAAGGAATGATCCTAACGTGGTGATGGGTAAGTTTCTTCTCGACGACTTTTATGTTACTGTTTTATTTGATTCGGGTGCCGATACCAGTTATGTGTCTCTAAAAGTTAGTCAAATGCTTAAACGCACACCAACACTTTTGAACACCAAGTATGCCGTAGAGTTAGCAAATGGTAAAAGACTAGAAGCCACACACATAGTTAAGGGTTGTAATCTTGTCTTAGCTGGTCAGACCTTCTCTATCGACGTCATCCCCATCGTTCTTGGTAGTTTCGACATAGTCATCGGGATGGATTGGTTATCCCAACAGCAGGCAGAGATTCTTTGCAAGGAGAAGATTGTTCGTATTCCCCGTTCTGGTAAAGAACCTCTTGTGATTCAAGGCGACAAGAGTGGTGCTGTTGTGGGCATCATCTCCTTTCTTAAGGCCCAGAAGTGTTTGCGAAAGGGTCACACTGCTATTTTAGCACTCGTTACTGACGCATCAACGAAAGAGAAGAAAATAGAGGATATTCCAGTTGTACACGACTATCCTCAAGTGTTTCCTGAAGATTTACCTGAGCTACCGCCTCATCGTCAGGTTAAATTACAAATCGAGCTAGCTCCTGGAGCAGCGCCCATAGCTCGTGCACCTTATCGCTTAGCTCCAACCGAACTAGAAGACCTGTCTAAGCAATTGCAAGAACTCTTGAATAAGGGTTTCATACGTCCTAGCTCTTCGCCCTAGGGAGCTCCAGTATTGTTTGTGAAGAAGAAAGATGGTACCTTCAGAATGTGCATCGACTACCGCGAACTCAACAAGGTGACCATGAAGAATCGCTATCCTCTTCCATGTATTGATGACTTGTTCGATCAGTTGCAAGGATCGAGCTACTATTCGAAGATTCACCTGAGGTCAGGTTACCATCAACTGAGAGTCCGAGACGAGGACATCTCTAAGACAGCGTTCAGGACTCGATATGGGCATTACGAGTTCCTGGTTATGCCTTTCGGACTGACAAATGAACATGCGGTCTTCATGGATCTTATGAACAGAGTGTGCAAGCCTTACCTGGACAAGTTCGTTATTGTTTTCATCGACGACATCCTGATCTATTCGAAGAGTCAGGAGGAACACGAGCACCATCTACGGCTTATTTTGGAACTCCTCCGAACAGAACAGTTGTACGCTAAGTTTTCAAAATGCGACTTTTGGCTTCGTGAAGTCCACTTTCTAGGCCACGTGGTAAACAAGGATGGGATACACGTTGATCCATCCAAGGTCGACTCGATTAAGAACTGGCCTGCACCCCGTACACCAACAGAAATCCGCCAATTCTTGGGTTTGGCGGGCTACTATAGAAGGTTCCTCAAGGACTTCTCCAAGATTGCACAACCCTTCACCTCACTAACTCAGAAAGGCGTTATCTATCATTGGGGTAATGCACAGGAATCAGCATTCCAACACTTAAAGGATAGACTTTGTAGCGCACCTATTCTTTCATTGCCAGAGGGCACAGATGATTTTGTCGTTTATTGCGACGCGTCAATTCAGGGTCTTGGTTGTGTATTGATGCAACGGGATAAAGTCATCGCTTACGCCTCGCGCCAACTTAAGATTCACGAAAGGAATTACACTACACACGATTTGGAGCTGGGAGCTGTTGTTTTCGCACTCAAGATATGGAGACATTACCTGTACGGTACCAAGTGCACCATTTACACCGATCACAGGAGTCTCGAGCATATCTTCAAACAGAAGGAGTTGAACATGCGGCAACGCCGATGGGTAGAACTATTGAATGATTACGAATGCGCGATCAAGTACCATCCGGGCAAAGCCAATGTTGTGGCCGACGCCCTCAGTCGAAAGGATACTACACCTAAGCGCGTGCGAGCGTTACAACTTACCATTCAATCTAGTCTTCCTGCTCAGATACGAGATGCTCAGGCAGAAGCATTGAAACCAGACAACGTCAGGGCTGAGGCCCTACGCGGATCAAGGAAATGGTTAGAACAAAAGGAAGACGGCACCTACTATGTAACAGGACGCATCTGGGTCCCACACTATGGCAATCTACGAGAACTTGTAATGGATGAAGCACATAAGTCTCGTTACTCGGTACATCCTGGTTCGGATAAGATGTACCACGATCTCAGATCTACGTATTGGTGGCCTAGCATGAAAGCCCACATAGCAACTTACGTTAGCAAATGCTTGACTTGTGCGAGAGTCAAGACGGAATATCAGAAACCATCGGGCCTACTCCAACAACCAGAAATACCACAATGGAAATAGGAGCAAATTTCCATGGATTTCGTTACTGGCCTGCCTAGGTCCCAGCGCGGAAATGACACTATTTGGGTGATAGTGGATCGATTGACTAAGTCTGCACACTTCTTGGCTATCAAAGAGACGGACAAGTTCTCTACATTAGCAGACGTTTACTTAAAGGAAGTAGTATCAAGGCACGGAGTGCCAACCTCCATCATCTCTGATCGTGATGCACGTTTTACTTCTAAATTGTGGCAAGCAATGCATAAGTCCTTTGGCTCACGTTTAGATATGAGCACAGCTTATCATCCACAGACGGATGGGCAGTCTGAACGCACCATCCAAACCCTTGAAGACATGCTTAGGGCATGTGTGATTGATTTTGGCAACGACTGGGAAAAGCATCTTCCATTAGTGGAATTTTTGTATAATAACAACTACCACACCAGCATCCAAGCCGCTCCGTTTGAAGCATTGTACGGGCGTAAGTGCCGATCACCTCTTTGCTGGGCAGAAGTTGGCGACAGCTAAATCACTGGCCCAGAACTCGTAGTTGATACTACAGAAAGGATTGCTCAGATACGACAACGCATGGCGGCAGCTCGTGACCGTCAGAAAAGTTACGCTGATAAGCGCAGGAAACCACTCGAGTTCCAGGTTGGGGATCGAGTGCTACTCAAAGTCTCACCTTGGAAAGGTGTTGTTCGTTTTGGCAAACGAGGCAAACTTAACCGGCGATACGTTGGACCTTTCGAAATCATAGAGAAAATAGGCAAAGTGGCCTACAAACTAAACCTACCAGCAGAACTCAGTGGAGTTCACAACATTTTCCACGTGTCGAATCTGGAGAAGTGTCTGTCAGATGAGACCCTCATAGTTCCTTTGAAGGAGCTCACTATCGACGATCAGTTGCGATTCGTCGAGGAACCAGTAGAGATTACTGACCGAGATGTTAAGATTCTCAAACGCACCAGAATACCTCTCGTTCGAGTTCGTTGGAACTCCCATCGTGGCCCAGAGTTCACCTGGGAACGCGAAGACCAAATGAAACAAAAGTATCCCCAATTGTTCGAGAAGAGTACAACCACTACTGAGGCTGAAGCTACTACGGAATTTCGGGACGAAATTCCAAACCAACGGGGGAAGGATGTGACACCCCAGGAAAACCAGGAAACCATTCAACCTAACTAGCTTCCTCAGTGAGTACGTACCAAATTTTGGGACGAAATTTCTTTCAACTCGGGGATAATGTGACAACTTGTACTTCAGAACTTATCTTTGTGTTAACGTAACGTATGTGGACCCTATGTGATTATGTGAACCTTGATGATTTATGAAATGTTATGTTTGATGTTGTGTTATGTGCATGTATGTGTGTATTAGGATCACACAAAACGAACCGATCGCACAACAACAATCCGATCGCACAAGCCTTTGGGCTTTGGTCCCTTATCACGCTCGGCCCACACACTTTAAATCCGAAACCAATGGGCAGCCCATGATGGGTTCGGCCCACTCCTTTGTGCCGCATAACCTCATGAGGAAGGGGTATACTCCTCATTACTTTGCAAAACACTATACACACACAAAACCCTACTCTCTTTCTCTCCTCTCGAAGCCGACGGCAAACACACCCCTCTCCATCGAAGCTTTTGATTCGGATCACCCTCATCCATCTTTAATCGGTTAGTGTTTCATGATATGTGTTTGTAAATGATGTTATGATTCCATGATTTGATATAATGGTTAGGGTTATATATATGATGAACGATGATGTTTATGAGATGATGTTTATGTGAATCGGATTTCATAATATTGAGCTAAGAACCGATTGAATGCATGATAACCGGCTGTGATGTGTTATTATTCGGATAATTAATGTATTGTTATGTGGGTATGAATGCTAATAATCATGATCATGAATCATGTTAATAAGTTTAAGGGTTATGATTATTGTTCATATGTTATTCATTAGGGTTCATAGAGATTTGATGATAAAACCTTTGTTTGATCGATTATGGTTGGGTTTGGAAACTGTTAACATTGATTGATTGTTTGGAAATTTGGAAACTATTTGAGTGATTGTAACTACTGCATGAATTCAGGGAATTAGTTAACCGGTCGCACAAGCCCTCTCGGTCGCACAAGATCAGGTCGCACAAGACCTGATCTGATAGCACAAGAGCCAAACGCACAAGTTAGGTACAACCATCTATGCTCAGGGTACTGTTTAGTTATGCATGATCACACAAGACTTAGGCTACACACACCGTTTGGACATAATATATGTTGTTGGGCCGAATGGCCCAACCCCGTCACACAACTTATTTGGACCGCACAAGTTGTCTGGATCGCACAAGGACTGGTCAGTCGCACAAGACCATCCGGACCGCAGAAGACTCATGTTTATTTGTTGGGCCGTATACATGTTGGACTGCTTATGGTTTTGGGCCGGGTATCTTGGGTTTCAACGGGTGAGTCGCACAAGGCTGTTAGACTTGTGCGAGCCCAATCTTTTGACTCGCACAAGTCCGGATATGTTATTTACTTGATTGTTAATGTGTTGCCATGATCAATACGTGTTAGTAATCTGTTAGTTTATGTGTAAACATATGTGCACTACTTGAACCTAGACCTGACTCGTATGGTAACCATGTTAGGACGTGGTTGACCACATATAGCTCAAGTAACCTTTTCGTGTATCTGCCGAGCAAACCAAGGTGAGTTCACACTCCTAAGGCATGGGATTCTAGGTGGGTTGGGAATGGGATTGAGTAACTACTGGTACTATCATTTCTATTAAACTACTTACTACTGTCCTCGGATTGAAGGGCACGTACGTAAAACCTACGTACACTCATACTTACTACTGTCCTCAGATTGAAGGGCACGTACGTTAAACCTACATACACTCATACTTGCTACGGTCCTTGGATTAAGAAGGGCACGTATGGATACGACTAGTCTAGTAACATACACATGGGAAGCCCCCACTAATCATCGCAATCATGTTTGGGAAACGGCGATACGGATTAATACGATACACATGGGAAGCCCCCACTAATCATCGCAAACATGTTTGGGAAACCGCGATACAGATTAATACAGTACATGGTTTACGAAATAAACATATGATTTACGAACACTATAACTAAACAACCAACTGTGAACTCGCTCAAATTTGTTGTTGACTCGTTGTTACATACCTTGCAGGTCGTTAGGTACTCATGGAGCTTGCATTGGAGTGGGAAGAGTCGTTGTGGGACATGGACAACTGTGTGCCATGCTAAACATTTGAAACGTTTAAACTTATGATTTGGTTTTAAACATTATGCTTCTGCTTGCAACTTAAACTATGTGTTGTTTAGACACCAATTGTATTGAGTTGGATTTTTATACACTACTTACATGCTTGTTCAATATGATTGGTGGCTTGATCCTGGTCAGTCACGCCTCTAAGCGGTGATACTCCGCGTGTGGATTTTGGGGGTGTGACATCTCAGATTCTTAGTTTTTGAGTTTCTCGAAGAACCCTAATTGATTTGGTTTTGTTTTCATGGAGATTTGATTTGCTGAAAGATCAAGACCACGACCAGTTACGCCCCTGGTTTAGTTTTTTATTTATTTTCATGTTCATGTATGATGCTTTTGAGTTCATGTTGTTGTCGTTGTTGCTTCCAAGGTTTTAATCTTGCTATCCAGTTTTGTTTTTTGGTATTTTAGATGATGAAGAAGACGAAGATGACGTTGATGGTGAGTTATGTATCAGAGATTCAGAGCAAGACCTAACCCTAGATTTCAATAATGTCATCCAAGCAAGGTTTGCACAATTGTTCTTCTCCATGGTTTTTGTTTACATGAATTTTGAAATTTTACTAAAGTTAGTATGTTATATCTTTGTTATAATTTGATTTATCAAAAAAAAAAATCTTGCTGCAAAGGTGGAAAAGTGAAGCCACTGAAGCAACCAAAGGCTGAAAAGAAAGAATACAATGAGATATTGTTCATAACCCTGATGGGTTGCTTCTAATGTATTTTTTTTATTCGTATTTATGTTCTCGATTGAAACCAGATCTGTGGCGCGATGGTGGAGCTTTTCAAGGGTGGGGTAGATTGATGAGGTTTTGGTTCGGATTCACGACTCATGCTTGATTTCAGGAAACTAGGGTTTCATAAGTGGAGATTATGGCGATCTAGGGCTTAAACAAGCTTTCTACAGAAATCCAGCAACGAGGTGAGAACCAACACCCAAAGAATCGTTTTTTTTTTTTAATTTCATGTATTCTTGAGTTCATCATTTTTTTCTAGATTCTCCTATGATTTTGATGTTCATAATCGTTTATCTATTACATATTTGTACAGGTATGATGCCAAGTTATGAATTAATCATCGATTAGGAAAAAGAAGTAGAACTTCTTATGCCAAACAAGGAATTATACGAGGAAAAAGAGCACTTATCACAGGTGGAACTTTCATTGTGTCCTTGTTAATAATATTTTTATGAATTGTATGTCATATTGTCATGAGTTTTAGTGTTTGACTACTTACGCCTATGTACAGGGTACATAAAAGTTCTGCTGAACTGTTACGCCTTTGGTGAACTGCTTATGCCTACAGGGTTTTTTATTTGTTATCTCTTATAGTACTATATTTGTGTAATCTATTTTATAATCATATATGAATTTTTTTATCATCTTAACAGGCGTAGCTTTTTTTTCCCGTCGTTTTTTGCTTTGGATATTGCAAGCCATTGGTTGCCAATGTACAGGTCTGTACACATCATTTTCATTTCTTTATGTCATCTGATTGTCAGCTGGGGCTCAAGTCTTCATCAGCTGTGCAAATTGTGTTCTTGAACAATTTCGACTTGTATATACATATACAAGTTTAGGTTCAAGTACATTTGAGCTAAGCGAGCGAGCTAATCTTAAGCACAATTGGTAAATGTTTGTTAGTGGAATCTAGCATAACGTTAAGCTTGTTCCTGTTTGATGTTATTATTTTAGGTAGCAACTTTAATGGGAGTATCCGTGAATTGGGGATTCACAAGAATCAAAGGAGTCGGGTGGAAACGGGTTGGTGTTATTTCAAAGGATTCTACTTGGGCTCCAAGCGCGCGATACATCTAACTTCTTCAACGAAAAGATGCAGTAAGGTTGCAAGTTACTTTAACTAATAATAACTTTTCACATTTAAGATCATGTTTCTTTAAGTAGATAACATATAACAAACACACAGATCTGTTTCTATATAGGCTGCGTGAGGTACTTTACATTCAAGAAGGTTAATCATCACACGATGAAGAGAAGCCTTTCATACTTAAGAAGGTAAATTGTCATACCTAATCTGTCGAGCCAACAGAGCTTTAGCTGGCTAATACAGAGCCACCGCACCTCGTGTAACACTCGAATACTTCCTGTATATCACCTTCCGCTTTTCATCGCTTCGCGCCAACAAATGAAATCCCGCCATCATTATTTTTTTGCATTTTTATTGTCTAAATGGTTAAACTATTTTACAGAATGTTCATCCGTTGTCTGATGAAGTTGCTAATGCGTTAAGTGTAGCGTTTGGACGCTACTATGCGTATTTGGACTCTTTTGGACCAGATGAAGGGTATTTGAGGAAAAAGGTTGAGAATGAGCTGGGAATGAAACTGATACTTCTGAAAATGAGATGCAGTGGTCTAGGTGGCGATTGGGGAAAGGTATAGTCCCTTTCTCTCTCTCACACACACACTCCCTTGGTGGTGGAATCTAATGTTGTTTTATACCTAATATATGATGGACCTTCTTTCCTTAGCTTAAGACATTATGTCTAGCAAACAACCCAGAATCTATGGACATGTAGTAGTGGTATTTTTTAATGTATTTTATTTCTCTTTTTGGAGATATTGAGGTAGCTGCATTTGCATAATTGAAATTAGATGTGGCAATATTAATTTATGTACTTATAAACTGGTCAATTTGGGTTTTTTGGTTTTGATTCATCTTTAGTGAGTCATACGAGTCAGATAAAACAAATTCGCTAAAAGAGAAACGTGTCAAATAAGTTGAAAATCACCTAAAGTGTATAGTTTATGTGTACAACCTCCTAAGTTGTTATTTAAAAAATGTCATAATATAGTCGTTGTAATAATATAGTTACTGTAAGTGTAATTAATACAGTAGTTTCATATGGAAGACATAAAATAAAAAAAAAAAACATAAAAAGTGTCTTGTGAGTAAACACAACCCACACTGACCTGTTTGAACCCATACAAAAACAACTCATTCTTTTAAAACCTGTTTTGACCCGTTACATAATCTATCTTGACCCTCCCATTTTGCCAACTCTATTTGAAACCACGAATTGTTCTTTCTCTTGTCATGTAGTGAATGTTTGTTTATGCATATTTTGGCTAATCTTGGTAATGACTTTGTTACACACTATTTTGTTTACTAATTGCAGGTGACTGTTCTTGGAATGTCTAGACTTTCTGGTTCATATATTGAGCACCAGGCGTAAATATGAGGGATTGATGCATAATGACATGTTTGTATTTCCATCCTTTTTACTTAACTTAAAGGGCAATTCGGTCTTTTTCACTATATGTAAATAGACCGAATACCCATGGAAAAAGACTAAATTGCCTTTAAGTTAACAAAAAAAACAGAAATACCCATGACTTAACAGAGAATTGGATGGAGTTAACGAGCCAGATGGAAATGAAAAGATGTAAACCTTTTGGATCCAAATGCGGAAAAACAAACCTATGGACGAACGTCGCAAAACTGGTAAAACCTTAAGGACAAAAATGCCATTTTACTCTTTATTTTAACATCTGAGATACATATAGTTACTGGTATAAAGAAAATATAATCTGTGAAAGATAAGATGGGAACCAGACATGTAACAGAATTTGGAAGATAATGTTTTATTTTTGACTTGATGCATCTGGTTATCTTAAGGGATACCCTACATGAAAATGAGATTATTCAATTTTAGAGGATTCAAAATTTGGCATAACAGGATTGGTCTGTGTGTTGGGGATCAACACAAACCGGGGAGATATAAGGCTAGACTGGTTTGGGAGGTTGTCCTTTCGTTGGAACCAAAACTTGCACCCTACTCCCAAACCAAAACCCCTAGGTCTTAGATACCGTGTGTGTCATACTAATATTGGTTTCTGTGTTATTTTTGGGAGTTGGCTGTTATGGGTTGGGTTTGTAATAACAGGTGGACATCTTTGCAAAGATTTTCAATGATAGTCTGGTGTGTATTGCGCCTTTGCTTCACAACGGTGATGTTACTGGATCTCGGCCTGCGGTTTGTTTTGAAGTCAAGAGCAGTTGAGAGCTGGATACATCATGTGCTGAAGCAAGACTCCTTAAATGACCATTATACCCCTCACAGGCATAAAACTATCACTTTGGGTCGTCACATTGGTGGTTTCAAGGCTGCAGACAGTCCGAGCCGTTTTCTTATCTCTGGTACTGGCTAGATATACCAGCTGTTGGGTTTTAATTTGTCAATGAAAGGTTTACTGGGTCATGATTGGAAGAGGAGTGGTACAGGCCTGCTGCTGCTGAAGATAGGGCTGATCCTCTGTTTTCTGCATGGGATGGACAAGTACAGCAGTTTTTAGTTTATGTGGCAGTGTGTTTATATAGTCCATCTTGCTAGCTGTTGCCTGTTGGACCAGGAATTGCATTTTGACAGGATATACAAGCGACGTTCATAGGGGGTCAAAGTTTGGGCTTCAGCTGTTCGGTATTGTCACTCGGGTTGCATTTTGACAGTTGGGCTTTGTAGCCGCATCCTGGGCCCGGTTTCTATGAGGGCGTTGAAGGCCCATTTTGGGTTGATCTCATTCAGGCATGGTAACAAGATGTGGCTTAATGGTCGAACATATGGGATCATTAGGAGTAATAGTTTCTGGTGTTATTTGCCTCGTTTTAAAAGGCGTTTTTGTAAAGAATCTTACCAGAGATGGTTAGGATTCATTGTTAGTGTTATGTCTGATATCGCTAGGTATTTTTGTACCCCAAAACGGGGTAGAATGATTTCGTATTTTTGGTCCCCGAAGCATGTTTTGGGGATATTACGGGGGTATGCCCCTTTGACGATGTAATTTTTCATTGGTTTTATGAGATGTTTGCCGGACTTTGCCCTTTATCCAAAAAAAATTTGGCATAACATTGAGATTCTGATGCTGTGTGTGTGGAGGATCACAAGTGAAAACTGAAGTTCTGGTAAAACAAATTTGACCATATGTACAGTCAATGGTACTTTGGTAAGAATCATAAGTGCAGCACACGATCACAGGTGTTTTTTGGTTGTTTTATAGGATTCAAATGGTATTTAAGGTTTTCATGTAGAGGGTTTAGTTTATATGTTATTTCCAGGTTTTGTTTATTATTGATAATTGATGATAACATTCATGTCTTTGTCAAAATTAACTTTTTTAGGAAAAAGGTCAGCAAAATGATTTTGAACTCATGATAATAACTAGATTACAGAGACCCCTTGAATGGCTAATTGGCTACATGTGTATTGAATGACTGGTGTAAATAAATTAAAAGGACTGTTTTACCCTTTTGAAGTACAACAATGTATATATAACATGCATGTGCATATTCTATGAGATGCATACAGAAAACCATAAATGAAGCGCTATTACTCTAGCGGACCCCGAATGCAAAAGAAATTGGGTGTTTAAAAACAACATTGTCATATCATGGATTAATATGAACCGTTGATCGTATTCATCATATGAATATTGTTTTCGTGTGAGCTTTCGCGTGGATAGAAGTAAAGATATTAATATATGACTGATGCAGTGTAATGGGACTAACGTTGATGCGGTGTAACGTGACGAATATTATGAGGAGTTACAGTACAATAAAATTCGGCGGTGTAACGATGCGGTGTAATGGGACAATGTTATGAAAATCACATGGGACTAATGTTGTGACAAATTGTTTTCGGGCACAAATTCCTTTGTATACCCATAAAATGCGGGGTAATAGGACTAACGTTGTGAAACGATTGTTGGTACCGTAGAAGTAATGAAATGAACCAGACAGATACCGACTGAACAACGTTGGTGCCGGTTTGGTGTTCGTTTTGATTGTGTTGGATCTTATTGTTTTCGATCAATCTTATACTAAAATGTCACCAAAAAAAATTAAACAAAGTTGCATGTTCAACTTTTTAAAAATTAGTTAACGAACCCGGTTTCCAATTAAATTTATATTGAGACATGGATAATAATAAAGCATAACATAACAACATACTCAAAGTTTTATATAAAATATTATACTTTTTAACCTTTTTGCTTAAAAAATATTATAATTTTTAACCTTTAACGAAAACGATACAGGCATACTATACAGTAAATTAAGAAGTGATTGATAAACTAACTATAAACAACCCCCGTACATAGCCCTAAACTCACCAACCTAAGTGATATATTTCCCGCCGCATCGCGCGGGTAAATGACTAGTATATATATATATATATATATATAGAAACGGGATCAGGAGAAAACGGTAGAAAGTGTGAGAACGGTGAGAACGCATCCTGGCCCAACACGTGTCACGCGATATAGAGAAGGGCGGAGGGGCTTTTTTGTCCTTTCATATTTTCTTTTTTAAATGCGTGTTACATCACCTTTCCATTTTTTGGCGTTTAATAAATACGCGCCGTTTTTATTGTTTTTACATCAGGATCATATTAAACATTTTGGCGTTTTAGGCAAATTTTGACGTTTTTTATTGTTTTTTGATCAGGATGCAGGCCTATAATGTAAAAAACATCAGTTATTTTTTTATGTTTATTTATTTTTTATTTTTTCCTATCAAGTGTTGTGCCATTTAGGATACAGGCCTATAGTTCTGATTTTTCCAGTAATCTTTTTTTGGCGTTTTTTGGCGTTTTTATATAGCAACATCGTGCTTTGCTTGCATCCGTTCTCACTGTTTTCACACTATCAGGCGTTTTGGTGTTTTTTTATTAGTAGATATTAAACAACAGAGAATTAGATAACAAACAATAGAAAATGGAAAAAATTATAATCTAATTTCTCATCCAAATCTTTACAGTCATCAGCCTATTCTAATTTAATCTTTTTGGCGTTTTGAACCTTTTTTGAATACCTTATGTAGACCCTTTATTGTGGTTTGATATATACTTGTTTGGTGACATGTTGAACACCAACGCCTGCTCGAATGTATTCATCTCCTCATGGCATCAACAAATCCATCAAGAACAAAGTGACATGATGATCATCAGTCTTTTTTTCATGAATATTTGTCCATCTCATTCAGCAAAAACTTATAGAGATACCCACCTCAGAGTAGAATCCATTCAGTGAAACTTCATACAGAACAATACTCAATATAGAAGAAATGAGGTTCCGCATCTGTGGCTTTTTTAAGTATCTTTTTTGGCGTTTTAAGGTTACTGGTTTTTGGAAAGTTGGCGTTTATATTTTTGGTTTTTGTGATTAGTTGATTGTGCAGAGACATCTCCCTTATAGGATGTTTTTGGCGCGTAGTTTAGGCGGGATTTTTATTTATAATAAATGATATTAATAAAGTAGCCGTCTTTTCAGTTTCTGTGTTTATTTTTTACTCTTTTTGTTCAGCTTTTTATGAGTATTTAGGGTCATAGACTTTCCATCTCCCAAGTTTGGCGTTTTTTGAATGGGTTTAAGTAGTTTTTGGCGTTTTTTTTTCATTTTTAACTTTTATTAATTAATTCTTCTGCAAACTACTTTCATTATAGTTTGGGAGTTTTTGGCGTTTTTACTCCATTTATGGCGTTTCATATGCATTATTACTGTTTAGCGTTTTATTAATATAATGTATTTTTTTATTCTAAGTTGAAAAATACATAACAAACAACAGAAAAAGAAAATTAAAAAAATAAAAATAAAAGCAATTCATCTTCCAAATCTTCACTGTCATCAGTCTCTTTCTTCTTTGAAACCTGTTCGCTGGTGGTTTGGCTTAGCCATGCTTGTGTTTGTGACAACCCGAACTTCCAAGGTTAGTTTGTAATCTTGATTCCGCGTTATTTCTCTTTCATGTTCTTTGCTATGTTAAACCGGTTAAACGAAAACTCGAGTTACCCGACGAATTGGGTAACGTACGCGATGTCGTTTATGTTTTGGATCTAAGGCAGTGGTTGCCTGACGAAACACGTACGATACCTTTACTGGAGGAATTTATTAAACACATGGACCAGGAAGTCAAGGTTCGTTAACCTAGTCGAATTCCAATCGTGAGTGTTCGCCAGAACTCAAGACGTGGACCAGAGTTCACGTGAAAATGCCATAATCGAATGAAGCCCTAGTATCTTCAATTGTTCAAACAGTTGTTTTAACCTTGGACATCATTGACGAATTTCAGGACGAAATTTCTTTCAAGTTGGGGATGATGTGGTACCCGAGGAAAATCCACGGTCATCCTGATCTAACACCTTGTTGTTTGGGACACTTATCAAATTTCGGGACGAAATTTCTTTCAAGTTGGGGATGATGTGACAACCCGGACTTCCAAGGTTAGTTTGTAATCTTGATTCCGCGTTATTTCTCTTTCATGTTCTTTGCTATGTTAAACCGGTTAAACGAAAACGTATTTGGGTGTGTCATTGAACCTTTTATTGCCGATAAGTTGTCGGGATGGGCCGCGCATACTTTGGGCCGCAAACACACTCTAGAAACATATAACCTATTTCGGCCCACACTAATCAAATCATATAGGTTGTTTGGCTTATCTTCAGCCCACATGACTTGGAGCCCAAACTTAGCCCACACGTTTACCTTAGTCCGCATGTTATGTATATATGAATACGTAACTTGTTCCTTGAATAGTTCAAACGTGAAACACAAACCAAAAACCACCCTAATCTTCTCTTGATTTACGAAGGCAGTAGAGACCCCCCCTTCCTGCTCTTCGTGCCAAGTAGTATACATCATGTTTCTTCGGTTAGTTATCCATATTCACGTTAACATTTATTTGATGGTTCGTTATGTGATTCTTGTTTATTTGTGAATTTAGTAACAAAAGTGTGCACATATGCTACTTGATGATCGTTAGGTAATTGATTAGTAGTGACTAATTGTACTGGATATGTGTATGTGTATAATAGCAAGATTGATGTGACTAATTGTGATCTTATACAAATCAGTCGAATTAGTATAACCTGATGCTTCGAGTTGATGTCTTCATACTTCTGGCCGAGGACATGCTTGCTGATTAGTGTTTTAATGTTCGTTATGGTTCTTTAATAATCATAGAGGATTAGTGTTATATATTAGCCTATTTCACTACGCCAAAATAGAGATACAGCCACACAAAAAAAGTGTGACGATATGGCTTTTGCCACACATATTTTTTTCCGGTCAAGTGTGACCAAAGCTCGAGTCATCGTAGGTATCATATGGCCACACACACTTTTTAGTGGTCGTAGAACTTAAAAGTGTGGCTAAAGGGTACTAACACTTTTTGTTAAAATCTAACATTTCCTCTATTAAGTGTGGCTAAATGATAGCAACGGTCACATGTATTTACTTTAAGTGTGACCGTTACTACTATATAGTCACATAAATTACCAAAAAAATTGTTTTAGCCACATCAATTAAAAAAAAGTGTGGCAAAAAGGGCTTTTTTAATCAAGCTTTTACCCATTATGTGTGGCTAAAGGTTAGCAACGGCCACATGAATTAGTGTAAGTGTGACCGTTTCTATTATATTGTCACTAAAATGTTAGCTTTAGCCACATTTATCTATAAAAACTATGGTGAATGGGTTGTTGAAATCAAGCATTATGTGGCTAAAGGGTGGCAACAGCCACATGAATTTACTAGAAATGTGGCTAAAAGCTATTTCTAAACACACATTTGTAATTTTAGGTGCGGCTATTGTATACATTTTGTCACACGTATTTTTTACAAAGTGATAAAAAGTGTGGTGAATGATTATGTATAGTCACATGAAATTTTATAATTTTAAGTGTGGCTATTTGCTAACCTTTGGTCACACATATTTATTGTGGTTTTATGTGGCCATTGTCATGTAATTTGCTATTTTATTTTCAATTTTTTTCTAAAATTAAAACAACACCAAACATGGTAAACCCTAAAAACCAAATTATATTAACAATAATAAACCCAAATCCATACATAACTTTTCAATTTAAATACTTAAACATAAACTTCTAATCAAAAGTTATCTACAAAAGTTTCAAAGGGAAACGACTGTACACAAACTAAAAACTTTTTCACGCTTCTTTCTTATTCTTGCTCCTTGTCTGATTCGACGCCACATCGACAATAGATAAACATGATAGATCAAGCCTTGTTTACCTTTGCTGGAACTAGCACCTGGGGTTTAATTATATACAACAGTAGAAATTGGGTTATTGCTAGCAGGCATGCTTGTAAGCGATGTATATGTGCCAACAATAGCACATACCAGCCCCATCAACTTCAGCACGTAACTAGCCTCATCAATTGCAGCAGGTAACTGAATCAGCAGCATAGTGACCTAAAGGAATCAAAGTACGGGTCAAACATAGATCATTAGTATGTATGTATTTGAGCATTTAACATCTTGATTTTGTTTAACCTGAATCACGAGTGATCCCACTTCGCCAGCACCATTTAAGACAAGGAGGGATTTACCTTCTGAGAAACTGGCTCGCTCTAGACCATTATACATGGTCTCAATTGCATGGAGGAGACTAGCAGCCTGCGCAAAGTCCACGTTTTTGGTTTTTAGGCCAGCAGTTTCTCTTCAACTTCAATGTACTCAACTATAGAATCCGACTGTTATGGCACACCAGTTGGGCTTGATAACCTTGCTGAGAGTATCCGCCCCCCAATTGGATTCCTTGCACGATTCGACACAATAATTATAAAATTTACTATTTATCGTCTTCAATAAACGAGGAATAAGTATTCCCCACATGCATAGATATACATATGACATACCTTATTGTTACTTCATTGACCATTTGTTTTTCCAGCCTCAATCTGATCACTTGTTCTATCTATCTGTATTGTTCTCTCGATTGATGTATCACCGGAACGCAGGTGTAGCGGTATCACCTAGATTGTAATTTATGAGCATTTTACTTGCAAAATGTTTGGATGGAAAGTCTATTTTTATATCACATTTACAGTAATAATGGGCTATAAAAAAAACCTCATGAAACTTAACGGTTTACGATCAAATACAAAGGCTCCTAAAAATAAGAAGTGTACAAAACTCATAAAAAAACCCACTATACCAAAAAAAAAAACTAAACACCCACCACCACACAAAAACCTACCCCCCCCCCCCCCCAAAAAAAATAAAAAAAAATTGGGTGACGAAAAGAAGCGATTTAAAAAAAAAATTTTAAAAAATTGTGTCTTTTAGCTTTTTTTAGCATTTAGTTGTGTGGTTTAGCTTTATGGTTTAATTTTTAGCATTTAGTTTGGTTGGGGGGTGTGTGTGTGTGGGGGGGGGGGGGTAGGTTCTTGGACAATTATCACTCTAAAATGCCTTCTTACACCTCTTATTTTTAGAAGCCTTTGTTGAAATAACTTAACTCGAAACTTAACATATCCTAAAGTGGCTAACATATAAGACTAAAGGAGAAGCTCCAAAACCTTTTAACGTCTGGATTGATCTTAAAGAAATGAGGTGAGTGGCAAGCTGGTGGTGTAAGAAAATACAGTATCCTGCATTACTAAGGAAACAAAAAAAAATATCATATACCACTCAATAACCAAAGTTTGGCAATAAGAATTGTTTCAAGAATCAAATGTGTAGCATGTAATATGAATTTATTATTGTTCATTTATGATCCTGATTTAGTACCGTACCGGTACCTACTTTTGGGGATTTTCGGTAGTCGGTACCGGTACTTTCGGTACTGAGCTCATCCCTAATCCTGAATAGCTATTAGAAATCTCCGAAAATTGAAGCTATTCAGAAGACTACAATCAACGCTCACTTAAACCAATTTCACATGCCGCGGCAAAAAAAGTTAAAAAAACAAACCACACATGGCAACAACAAGAACAAGGGTGCTTTTTACCTGGAAATCTGGCATCACTGGAAGTCTTAAATCTTAATAGGTTTAGGCACGCACATCACCGTCTTCAACGGTAATTTCTCTTTTTGCCAGCGTGATTTGGTAAACATGCCTTGATGCAAGATGTGATACTTTTATCAGAGAAGAGAACTTTATGACATGTAATCACCCAGCCAAAGTTGACCAAATGATCCATCTCCACAAGTAAAAAGCTGCCCACATTTTACAAGATAATTAAAAAAATCGGATAGAAACAAAAGCATCTAATATAATGAGAAATGGAATCTGAAAGTTAAACTGGAGTGGTTCCATGGGTGCAAACGAGCCGAGCTAACCCGCTAGCTACTTAAGATCGACTCAAATAGAGCAGAGCTTAAACGAGTTTGAGCCCGAGCCTAAAAACAAACTTGTTTAGTAAACGAGCCCGAGCTTCACTTATCGAGCTCGAGCCGGCTCGCGAGCCTAAACAAGCCCATTGTTTATATAATTTATTTAATTAATATATTAAATATATATTTAAATAACTATAATGACTAATTATAAAATTACCAAAAAATAACGAAATTATATAAACCTTTTAAATTTTCCAATTAACTAATTTTACAAAAAGCAGTACCTATTGAACCAATGTTTATAAAGTTCCCATTGCACCATCAGTACCCCAATCCATATCAGAATTAGCCTCTCTGCAACTTAAATGATCACAAGTTTATGCACACAAGTTAAACCTTTTAAAATTCACAATTAACCTCTTTGTCATAAAAATATAGTAAGCCATATTTAATTACTGATGTAGTTTATGACTTTATTCATGGTTAACAAACCAAACCAAACCAACTGAGAAAAATTGTTAACATTTTTAATACAAGTATGCATATAAAGGAACAAAGGTAAACCTCTTACTGAAAATCGCCAATTGTGGGTTAGATTTATGAGTTTGGATAACCGGGAGAAAAGAAGAACATGCGATCCTTACAGGTTGCCCCTTACACCATTGTAAACACATAGCAAATCACAATTAACCTCTTTATATCTAGCAAATCACAAAATGGACCCAAAGTAAACACATAGTATCATCTACAAGCATACATTTTTACCCGACATCCGGTTTCCGGTCAAACAGCTCCAAACACCAGCGAACCACCAACAAACACCAGATGTTTTTTTCTTCTTTGTTCTGCTTCCATGAATTCTTCAACTCCTTTCTGCATCTTTTCACCTTTTGAATCCCAAATCAACATCGCACCTTGATAAATCTGCATTTTTTTGTTTAAAATTTAATGAGTAATTAACAAATGCTACCAATGATCTATATGTACACACATACATACATGCTTATCCACGCTCCTAGAAGCACCACCACCGATTCTTCAATCGACAGCATGAGCACAGAGGTTTTCGGTTTACGTTTGGATCCGAGATCTATTGCGTTGGAGAAAGAAAGATGTCGTACAGCAGAAGGAGTCGATTTTTGAAGATTGAAACCCTAACACAAGTATAGATTACAAAATTATGCATAGATTTCAATCGAAGAACAAGAATAACAAATAGAATTCAAGAGACAGTTCTTAGCGCTTGAGCAACACCACCGCTTGAAGTTGTGGGTCATGGAGATCTCGAATAATCGGTGCTTATTGTTGGTTGATTGATAGCGAGACAGAGAGAGGGATGTTGGAGGGCAAATACTCAGTTTAGGTTTTAAGGATTAGGGGGAATTTGGGTTTTTTGATAAAATTGCGAAAATTTGGGCGGGGATGATTTTGGTGAGGTGGGAAACATGAATAAGGGCATGTTTGGCTAAGCTTTTCAAAACAACTTATTGGCTTATTGACTTATCAAGCCAATAAGTTGTTTTTGTGTTTGGCTAAGCCAAAAGTCCTTTTAGAAATGGCTTTTTACAAAGAAGAAAAATGAGGTTTCAAGAAGTCGCAATATTGTGACTTCTTGGCCAGCTTTTAACTTTTCAAACTACAAATTACCAATATACCCCTTCTTTACCCCCCTTATATCTAAAAGAATGCCCATTTTAGTCATTTTACATCAATAAAGCTAATCCAAACATTTTTTTTAAAAACTCCTTTTCAAAAAGTCCTTTTCCCAAAAGTCCTTTTCCAAAAGTCATTTTTAACTATAATAAGCTTAGCCAAACATGCCCTAAGTTTTAGACGAAATTGAAAGTTTATTGAAATTGAATAAGTAAAAAGTTTAGTAATAGATCATCTAAGTAAATTAAAAAAAGTTAAATCTCAAGAGAATTGGGCACTAACAATTAAATTATTATGGTTGTTTATACTTCGGTTTAAAACCATAAAATCTTCTAAACCGATTAACAAAAACGTTAAGTAGACATTTTTTATAAAGTTTTGGTTGGTCAGTTTAGAATTTTTATGGTTTCAACCAAAAATCATTCGTAATTTTCTAAAAGCTCCTAAAAGCTCAATGCCAAACATACACTAAGACATGTATGATGTACTATTGTCCATTGTGGTCCATCAAGGCCCATTATGGTTCACTAATATGATCTACTGTTGTCCATTGTGATCCACTAAGACATGTATGATCTACTATAATCTATTGTGATCCATTAAGGCCTATTATGCTATTGTTCATTGTGATCCATTAAGGCCCAGTATAGTCCATTAAGACATGTATGGTCTACTATTGTCCATTTATATCTATTAGGGCCCAAGATGTTCCATTAAGATATGTATAATCTAATATTATATGTTGTGATCCATCAAGACCTAATATGGTTCATTAAGACATGCATGATTTACCATTGTTCATTGTGATCTATTAATGCCCAATATGGTCCATTAAGACATGTATGATCTACTCTTGTCCATTTAGAACCATTAAGGCCCAATATGGTCTATTAAGACATGTATCATATACTATTGTCCATTATGATCCGTTAAGATCCATTATGATTCTTTAAGACATGTATTATCTAGTATTGTCCATCGTGATCCATTAAGGCTCAATATGGTCCAATAAGACATGTATGATCTATAATTGTTCATCGTGATCCATTAAAGCACAATATGGTCCATTAAAATACTTATGGTATACTATTGTCCATGGTGATCCAGTAAGGCCCAATATGGTCCATCCAAACATGCATGATCTACTATTATCCATTATCATTCATTAAGGCCCAATATGGTCCAATTAAACATACTAAGGACCAATATAGTCTATTAACACATATATGTCAATTGGCCATTATGATTCATTAAGACCCAATATAGTCCCTTAGAACATGTATGATGTCTACTAATGTCCATCACAATCCATTAAAGCCCAATATGGGTTATTAAGACATGTATGATCTATTATTTCCTATCGTGATCCAATAAGGCCCAATCTGGTCCATTAAGACATGTATGGGCTACTATTGTCCACTATGATCCTTTAAAGCCCATTAAGCTCTATTTCTTAATAAATACATACATACACACACACACACAAAACCAAAACCCCCCATTGCATAATCATTTGTCAATTGTACTACAAATATTTTAGCGTTAACAAAAATATTGTTTGTTGATACATTCGTCGACGCCTAAAATTCGGTTTACCACTTAAATATAAAGGTTCAGCATAACTTGACCATTCTTAACGAATGCCACCCATATTCGCAATGGAGTATTCCTCTAGTCTTTCCCCAATCCGAGACAATAATTAAATACCCGGGTACCGAAAAAACATTCGGGTTTGGATTCGGGTTGTTCGAGTTGAATGGATCCATTGTCGAAGAATGTTTTATAAAAAAGAAGAAGGTTTTAAAAAAAGTTGAGAGAGAGATGGGGTGGTAGTGGGTTAAAATTGGTGTAAAAGTGTTAAATTTATATAAAATTTGGTTGAAATTTGGGGTAATTTTGAATTATTACCGTTTGTTATTAATTATGGAAATCAATTTTTTTTTAATTTATTCAACGGTAACATGTTAGAGAAAGGGAAAATTTTGTCCTTTTGTGGACCGACACCAATGTCTCAAAAGAGACGGTGTGATCTTCATCGGGAACTTGAACGGGTTGCGGTGGTTGAGAAGCTTGAACAGGTTGCATGTTAAACGGGTTACGCATCATCAAGTTTTGTAAGGCTTGAGTTTGTTGTGTACTCGAAAAAACGTTCGGAGAATTTTGGAAACCCGCAAAAGCGTTGGCGGAAAATTGAGCGAAAGGGTTTGGTTCCATTGTGGGATAGTACCCGGGTACCGAAAAAACATTCGGGTTTGGATTCGGGTTGTTCGGGTTGTTCGGATCCATTGTAGAAGAATGTTTTATGAAAAAAGAAGAAGGTTTTAAAAAAAGTTGGGAGAGAGATGGGTTGTAGTGGGTTAAAATTGATGTAAAAGTGTTGAATTTATATTAAAATTGATGTAAAAGTGTTGAATTTATATTAAAATTGGTTGAAATTTGGGGTAATTTTGAATTATAACCGTTTGTTATTAATTATGGAAATTTTTTTTAATTTATTCAACGGTAACATGTTGGAGAAAGGGAAAATTTTGTCCTTTTGTGGACCGGCACCAACGTCTCAAAAGAGACGGTGAGGACGAAGACCCCGGGGGGGGGGGGTGTTTGGAACGGCGCCGGACCAAGACGGAAGGGGGACGTTCCCCATATCGAGAAGCCTTAGGAAGAGATATTTTTGTCATAACTAGGGCTAGCTTAACCTTTTTTGAGGCCTAACGAGAATCTTAAAATCGAGGCCTTTTCGTATAGAAAGCCAAGTTTTATATCAGACTACCTTAATAATTAATGGTCTTTTAAATTCCAAAAAAAAAATATAAGTAGGGCATTATGAAAACATATCAATGCAAGATAAGCGTGTGGACTCACCATCGTCAATGGGTCAATTTCGATCTGCGTTTACCTCTAAAAATGGTTTGAAGTCACTTGTGCATGGTTACTATGGCCAGATTAGTCTGTTTGTTACCTTTGTATAATCTCGTATTAATTCGTTAACGAAACCAACCAATCTTATTCAACATCCTTTTAGAAAAATAAGTAGCTGCAAAAACACCACCAAACTACCAAAGTGCATTCTTTATCTACAATGAATGTAAGTGTACAAAACACAACATAACGAAAGTGCAAAATATACAGATCCGGGATATGGCCCAATAAAAATACATCAGCAGTTCTAACTTCTCCTTAACTACCATCTAATACCTGTAACCTGAACCTGATGGAGCTGGCGACAATCGGCTAGGCGTCCGGCGGCCGACGCATTTTGCCACCGTCTCTCTCGGAAGGGTCACTGTTCCTGTGGCCATGACCATTGGATCCAAATCTAGAGTCAATATTTGTAGGTCCATTGGCAGCATAATCAAAAGCAGATATGTAAACAAAATGTTGGTAATAAAACGACGCAGCGCGATGTGTTAAAACAGCAGCAGCCGTATCTAAACTGTAATAACAACGGTTGTTTTAATAGTTCAGCTACTGCGGCTACTATTTCTACACCCCTCGCCTCGTCGTTTTATTGCAAAACACAACAGCTTTTTTAACATCCGTGACCCGTTAAAACATCGTTTAATAGCAAAACACCGCTGATGTTTTAAGCTGGGTTTTAAAAAGCGTGCTTGAGGCGCGAGGTGCACTAAGGCGCAAGTCTCAGCGCCTCAGGGCACTTGAGGCGCGCTTTTTCCACAAAGCGCAAGAAAAGCGCATTTTTTTGGGATTTTTGAGGTCTGAGGCATGCGCCTTATGTATTTTGGGTGTTTTTATGTTTTTTTATGCATAAAAGTGTTGGACAATAGGTTTTTTTAGCTTGTACGTGTTCGTAAAATCATATATAAACCTTAGTTATAACTACATTTTGGATAAGGGATGCTAAAAACTATGGGATATATATAAAAAAATATATAATCTTCTTGCGCCTCGGGTACGAAAAGCCCACCACTTTTGCTCTTTGCGCTTCGCGTCTCATTTTTAGACCCCGTCGGTTTTGTGCGTCTCTCGCTTTTTAAAACCAAGGTTTTAACATCCGTGACCCATTTAAACACATCAGCTATTTTAACATGGTTTTATAGCAAAACACTGTTGCTGTTTAACATCCGTGACCCATAGCAAAATTCCAACCCATTTCACCCGTTCACCCAAATCAACTCATATAGAAGTAAATGAGTTGAAATTCCTACCTCTATATGAACAAGATAATTAAACTGGTACCCTTTAGAGTCCCCATTTACACTGTTCTCAAAAACTTCAAGATTTTCTCTGAAGCAGTTGCATCAAGAATCATATAGGGTTTTGTAGTACCTGTCACATCAGACGGCTTAATCGCATACTCAAACTCAGAACTAGTCACTCGAGAGCTTTATACAATGTTCAGAGTTGACTTGGTAAGCCCCGAACCAGTATCATCCACTTCTTCGGTGCTCTTAAGATCTGTCTTTTGTTGCCCCGAGACCTTGTCAAGATGACCATTACAATTACCATTACCATTACCATTACCACTGACATTATAATCAACAGTAGCAACACCACCGACTGCATTCACACTAGAACCACATTTCTCCTCCTCCACCTTACAAACCACCTCACTGCAAACAGTTCAGCACCATCTGTCATCTCGAAACGTTCGCGAATCCTGTAACATATTCGAATTCGGATTCAGTATGACCCAGATGCAAAAATCAAATCGAACATAAACCGAATTGGAATATACCAGATCAAATCGTTGTACGACATTATAACAAAAACTCAATCCAATTTACAATATTCTAACTACCTCACCCATAGATTTGTTGAAATATGACAGAGTCCTCAAATATATGATATGAGGCAAGATGTATCAGTAGAACTGCTATATAGAGCCCACCCTAGAAACAAATTACACAAAGGAATACAACATGAATTCCTAATAGTTCTACAAAAGTTAAACAAAATTCTGTAAAGACAAATGCCTAATTACATCCCATTAACCTGTACAATAACGTTGTACCTCAAAAGAGCAGCTGGTAATGAAATGTCATCCTCTTTATAGGAGTCATCACTGTCAGACCTACATACTTCATAGTCTCCATCTTCAGATTCTTAGCAAGTGAAATCATCCTGCATCGCTGACCTTAGCAAGTGAAATCATTGTCTTCCTCCGTAAAACTAGGGTTTCTTATTTCAAAATTAGGACTATTCTGTAGGGGAGAGGAGTTAGCTGATTGCAGATGAAGGCACTGGAGGGATGAGTAGGCAGAGTGAATAGAATGGAGCTTGATGGAAGGATGAGCAGGGAATTGAAAATCTTGTGTGTAACCAAAGATCCTCACATAAAGTAATTAAAGTGTGACGACAAGCTAGTTATAGTCACGTTTTTTTTCTTTTATCATGAACATTTGATAACTTTTAGTCACATCTAAAAACGTATAAGTGACTAATAAACACTATTCTTTAGTCACACAAACTCGTAAGTGGCAATATGTATTATCTTTTAGTCATGTCATTAAAAGATCTACTGTGGCAGTTAGCAATATTTTGCCACACTTTTCTATACCGTGGCTAGTCATTGTTACATTTTTTATTTAAAATATGACTAAAGGTTTTGAAAATATGTGTTTTCGTCACTTGAAATTAAAAATCAATCAAATAACGTGGCAATAGGTCACATTTGGCCACACTTTTCGAGTTGTGGCTAGACTTGCTAGTAAATGTCACATTTTATTTTGAAAATTGTGACTAAAGGTTTTGAACTACTATCAAATTGTCACATTAATAATATAATGTGTGGCTAAAGATGTTTTAAAATGTTATGAATGACCTTTCGTCACACTATTTTTCAAATGTGTGGCAGGGCGGTTTTGAGATATGTGTGGCCGTAGGTCTTTTTTGACGTAGTGTTTGTAAGTTTGTAAGTTTGATAACTATGAATATATGCAAAAGTAAGGATGTTTCATCCACATAGTTGAATCGATGGGTGGTTAGACTAGGGAATAACAATTTCATGGTCATTAGATATGTGATCAAAGTTATGTGATAACAGGAAGATGTTTATGATCAGATTTAATTGATTACATGATTTCTTGATGATGATGACTATGATAAAATTCGTTAATATTGGTATTGGTATAGTGGGCCGATACAAGTTAACTAGGTTACAAAAATTATAACATGAAATTATTTATATTGGTTTTGGGCCGCAAGCAAATCGGTTCACAGCTGGGCCACGAGCTTTAGTGTGCACACAATCCAGCTGGGCCGGAATTAATTGAACTATTTGATTGAATTTGGGCCAGCAAGGTTGGGCCGAGTATGACTGCCAAGGCAGTGGCCGCACATAACATGATTTGGCTGAACAATGAATGTTTAGTATGTGCTTGAAATTGTGATACATACAAGTTTTATCTTTGGGCCATACATTTCTAATAGCTGGTTGAATGGTGTATTAATAGATTATGTATGTATGTAAACGACATGTTTAAGTGATTGCTTGTTAAGCGTTCGGTTGGTGCCCTAGATGGGTGAATAAACTGTCATGATTTGGATTACATGTGTGCGTTACGTGAGCAATGAATATACTTGATGTGAACCTTGAATACGTGAATTAGTTGTATGCAAAATGCATGTAAAACTGACTGTTATCAGTAACCCTTTTAGGACGTGTTTGTTCAACTGTTAGCCAAGTAAACAATCTTACCGAGCAAACCTATGGTAAGTTCATTTTTCTTGAGCATGCGTCCCAGTGGTTGGGACAATTAGTGGGTATCCCGGGGAGGGATAAGTCTTTTGGGTAAAAACGGGAATGTTGGATAATATACTCATCCTATCACCTTTAAAGTCCCTCCGTGTTGTTTGGTTACCTGAGAGGTAACATGGTATTAGTTAGTAGCGCTACTTAGGTTTGGCAACCTCACCCCATACCTGGGAGGACGGGTGCTGAACTAATGACCTAGTCATGACCAATGCTTTGATAGGAGCATTGGAGAAAGGGCAATGTAAATCAGAAGCCGTCTTGTATTCGGGGTATTATCAACATTACTTTCGGAATCAATTTCAATGGATTAAACTAAACACTTGGTAACCAACGTTTTCGTAAACTATGAACTCACCAGCGTTGTCTGATACACTTGTTGCATGCTCGCAGGTCGTTAGATGTCTTGGATTTGGAACTTGTTGTCTGGAGTAGCTGGAGTGGTCATGGGTCGACTGGAGGGATTCATGTGATTGACTTATTGATTTATACAATGGTTTTGAAACAGTTTAACTTTGGTTTACTATTTGCTTCCGCTGAACATGTTGGTTTTCGTTTAAAACTTGTTGATGGTATGTTTCATTAATAATTGAGGATTTTATTTATAAACTTGTATGGGTTCAATGTAATTAGTGGCTCATTGTTGGTACGTCACACGCCTAGCAGGGACATTCCCTAGGTGGTATTTTGGGGGTGTGACAGTTTGGTATCAGAGCCACTGGTTATAGTGAACTTGGTTTTAAAACGTTTTTATAAAACCAGACTATAACCGAACAGATCCGAAATCGACCATGACACTCAGCTCCAGACTGCAAGGTTCGTTTCTCGTTTACTATTGCATAGTATATCTACTGTTTGCTTATGAATAACATCACACGTGAATGCACACTTAGCACTGCAGTATGAACTTCTATGTTACCAACCCATGTTACGTGTTTTAAGAGTGCGACTCTTCTTGAAATTTCATGATCTATGTGTGGCGTCATCTTTCTTATTGCTCGAATTCGGGGAACCTTTTAGCGCGAGATAAGAGGCACTGAGATAAGCATGCAAATTGCCTTATTATTATGGGTGCACACATAATAATAATGTGGGGTGCATGTGAGTCCCAGTGAGGCTTAACGAGTGTGAGAGGGGTTTCGCTCTGTTAATTGATGTTATGTTAGAACTCAGCAGTCTATAGGAGTCATAGCAGTGATTGTCTCCTACTCGAACATGATCTTTTCACCCCTTTTTGAATCCTTACGAATCTCGATGCTATCGAGTATCACCTGATCACACATCTGAATGCCTAGCGAACTGTGTAGAATGTTAGGTGCTAGTATGAACGTCCCTGAGTTGGATGGCTCAGTGTCAAATGATTGGATTATACTTTCCTCACTTATCTTTGTTTGCTGGAACTTAGCGTGTTGACGCCTTAGATCCCGAAGTGCGATCACTTCTGCAACACTCTCGCCACATACCGTGTATTACTCAGTCAACTTGCAAGAACGATGGACAAGAGGGAAAACGTAGTACCTTACCGACTTCAGCATTTGAACGACCCTAGTTACCGGCAACGAACAACAGCGATTTGACTCCCATCGAATCCTTAACCCCAACTACCTTTGACTCTTACTAACCAATCGGGACAAAATCGATGACGATTGACTGTAGAGCAGACTGTGTAACCGCCCGCACCATGAGTAGTGCCTTAGGACGTGGCACGGAATGTGAAAAGATGGACCTTGTTGGTGAAAGGACACATGACACCGTTACAGGCAACAATATTAGAGGCAACAGTCACGGCAACATCAAGGTACTCATGATCGTAGCTAACAGTATGGAAACGAAGGTGACCTCGACAAGGATTGACTGTGTTAAGTCAAGGTGACGACAACCAAGGGAACGACAGCAGTACTGGAAATTCTCGTGACGAAAACAACACTGGAAAGGAAGCTCGTAGAAGGACATTTAGTATTGGCATAGGCTATACCAGGCGTAATAGCAACACGATAGCTTGGATGGGTAGCTATTCGCTTCGTCTCTGTTCTGTTTAACTCTGATGCTTTTTGAAATCGAACCTGTTGTGGAGTCAGCTGATGCAAGTCAATTGAAACCTTATATGTTCGCTGGGATGCAAACTCGACCTTGGGGGACAGGTGTTCGACATCGACCTTCCTTCTACTACCCCTGATGGTTACAATGCAGTAGTTAGGTTATTCAGAAATCGCGCAGACATACCTTGTGAGGAGAAAATTTTGTGTGGAGAGTCATTATTTGTTCTAAAGCAACAGAGTGGTGCAAGGGTTAGCGCCATATCGACTATGAAGGCCCAGAAGTGTCTACGGAGGGATCACCCCACTATGTTAGCAACCGTAACTGATGTTGAGGCTAAGGAAAAGAGGATCGAGGATCCACCAATTGTTCATGATTCCTCTCAGTGTGCTACCCGAGGAGCTTTCAGATTTACTTCCACTACTGTTAGGCAGAATCTCCGTTTGATCTCACGACAGGGGCAGCCCTGATTATTCGTGCTAGATACCGTCTTGCACCAGGAGGGTTGCAAGGACTATCTACAGGAATTGTTGGACAGGAGTTTTATTGGACATAGTTTTTGTTCGGGGAGCCCCAGCTATATTCGGGAAGATAAAGCCTTTTCGTATGTGTACTGATTATCCAGAACTCAGCAAGGTGACAATCAAGAACTGTGTGACAACTCGAGTTTCCAAGATTCTCTCTTCGCATTTAGTGCACGCAAAATTTTTTTTTATTATTTAGTTGTTTGTTAATACGACTCGTTGTTTCACAACGCTTACCTTTGTAATACGTTATATCGTATTTCGACTGATATTTTATACTTGGAAATCCATAGTATTTATTATATGTGATTGTATGTTAATAAGGTGTTATTATTTATCATATGCTAATTAAAGATGGAACTTACTGTGAATAATGCTCATGAAAAGACCCAAGTGGTGAAAACACTTTAGGTGTTTTGGTCCACTAATGACCCACGAAATCAGATGATGGGCCTTGGCCCAGTCTTGAGATATTTATAGATATTTATTTTATAACAACCTTCTCAGAGAAGTTTGACATTTATCAAATCTTATCTTATCACAACTCACACACTCTCTCTCTCTCTACCTCTAAAACCCAACAACAGGAAGCCAAACCTCTGTTTAATCATTGGTTAGTGATTTCATGATTCAGTTGTTTTAATCGCATATCGTATGATTATTGGATGTTTAATCATGATGTATGCATATATTTATATGTTTATATGTGATTTGCTCTGTGTGGTATGTTGATGATCTTATGATTTTGTATGATAGATATATATATATTAACATATGATCTATAAACTACTGTGATGATATGATATGATCAATATATATATGGATTTTAAATAAACTGCCAGGTGTTCATGATTGGATCTGAGTGATATTAAAATGATCTAGTAACTGATAAATTAGAGTTGCTGGGTTTTTTTTATATGAACTGTTAGTATTGATGATGATGAAGGACTTGACGAAAACACCCCCACAAAAACAACCTGGACGAAATCACTTTGTGATTTCGGCCCAGTCATGATTTCGGCCCATATGGGTTTTCGGCCCATATGGGTTTTCGGCCCATGTGTTTGTTTTCGGCTCTTAAGGGATTTCGCCAACTTAAGGGGATTTCGGCACATAAGGGTTTTCGGCAATATGTGTTTTCGGCCCAAGAGTCCGGCCCAAAATGTGATTTCGCCAATCTAGGGGATTTCGGCAAAGAGGGGTTTTCGCCATATAAGTGTTTTCGGCTCAATAGGGATTTCGACCCGTATATGTGTTTTCGGCTACATTCTGATTTGGCAACATTCTACTGTTAATAATTAATGTCATGAAATAGGTTATTCAAATAAACTAACCACTTGAATAACTCAGTTAGTTATTTAACTCTGTTAAGTATGTAAGTTGATAACTTCATTGTTTGAGTAACTCTGTTAGTTGACAAATTCTTTTAAGTTGTTAACTGGGCTAACTGACTCACTTTGTTTAATTATTATTCCAATGAAGTGGACTAGTTATGTTATTCCATGAACTCTGTTAACTGTATTCACTCAGTTAACTTGCTAGATGCCAACTCTGTTAAATGTGGGGATGCAATTAACTGCTTATGTTGCATGATATGAACTGTCAAACACTCCATGATATTACTGTGACACTAGTTCAATGTGAAACTTAACAAACATGAACTGATTAGATATACGTGCCTACTATAGGACTTGACGTATTTACTGTGAGCACTTAACTTAGCGTACCGAGCAAAACAAGGTGAGTTCACACTCTTTCTAAGGCATGGGATTCCCGGTGGTTTGGGAATGGGTTAAGAAATTAAAAATGGAACCTACATATCCTCCTTGGGTAGGATATGTACCGCCATCCTCCTTGGGTAGGATGCCAATATTAATTCTGCGTATTCTCCTTGGGTAGAATACATACGTTCGTCCTCCTTGGGTAGGACAACAACCTTAACGTACGTAAAACCTACGTACACTCACACTCGCTACGGTCCTTGGATCAAGAAGGGCACGTACAAACACGACTAGTCTAACACATGGGGAAGCCCCCACTACTCTTCGCACAGATGCCTGAAAAGGCCGCGATACGGCCACTACTCTTCGCACAGATGCCTGAAAAGGTCGCGATACGGCCACTAATCTTCGCACAGATGTCTGGAGGACCGCGATGGGAATTAATAAGAAACACGGTTTACAAAACGAACAACTGATTTACGAAACGAATTCTATAACTGAATAACCAACTGTGAACTCGCTCAACTAGTTGTTGACTCTCTGTTACATGCCTTGCAGGACCATAGGTACTTTTGGAGCTTGCACGGGAGGCACAGTCGTTGTGGACATGGATCGTGAATGTGTTGTTAAACATTATGACATTTTGTACTTAAAACTTATGTTGGGTTTACATTAATGCTTCCGTTACACACTTGTTTATATTTGGTTTTGGAAACACTGATCGTATTGATGAATGACTTTCACTATATACTTATGTTCAATATGATTGGTGGCTTGATCCTGGTCATGTCACGCCTCCAAGCGGTAGTACTCCGCGTGTGGATTTTGGGGGTGTGACAAACTGTTTGCCTCGACCATGTATTGACGGAAGACCAAGAGGAGAATGTTCTTGAAACGGCATATTGAACGCAATACGGCCATTGCGACTTTGTACACCATGACCATTGAGTTAATCAACACACCAACAGCTTTATGGACCACATGAATCAACCGCATTTATGGATGACGTTCTGGATCATTTCTAAGAGGAAGGAACATCATGGGCGGCATTTGTATCTTATTTTAGAGCTCCTGAGGGAGGAGCCACTCTGCGCGAAGTCTTGTTAAAGGTAACTTCTGGATTCGAGAGGTACCTTTTGGTCATATGATCAACGAAGTGGGAATACACGTGGATCTCGCTAAAGACCCATTTCATTAGATATTGTTCGGCACCAAAGATCCCTTCGAGGATGCAGCAATTTCTTGGTCACACTAGACTCTATCGCAGATTCACCACAGGATTTTCGAAGATCGCGCAGCTTAAATCTCTTTAGCATAGTAGGGTGCTGTGTTCGTGAAAGACAAAACAGGAGGACGTCTTTTCAGCTTTCGAATCCCAACTCTGCAATGTTTGCACACCGACGCAACACAAGAAAGTGATGACTTACGTAATGGACTTACAGGAAGAACTGCACGAGTCATGACCTGCGGTGGAAGCCCTGGTCTTTGGATTTAAGTCGGAGGCATTACTTGGATGGTACCAAATGCACTACCTATACCGATCACAAGGGCCTCTCGTGTGAGCTAAACATGTGATGGCAGCACTGGATGGAACTTTTGAATGAATACGACCGTGAAACCTGGACGTGCACGAGCTTTGCAGCCTGCTATCGACTCTAACATACCTGATCAGAATTGCCTTGCTCAAACTGAAGAACTGAAGGAAGAGAGTTCTCAAGATTAACCCATGCGGGGCATGAGGAAGCAACCTTTGGCAGGTCGGACGATATTTGCTACTTCATGGAATGAATATGAACCTCACTATACAGCAACCTTGGGAAACTGGTGCAGGCGAAGCACACGGGTCTCGATATTCTATTCGTCAGAGTTTTGATAGGATGTATTAAAACCTGAAGACCATGTGTGGGTGACCGGGCCTGAAGGCCCACATAGCCATGCATGGGAACGATGTTTGACATGTGGGAAAGTCAAGGTGGGATATTAGCAATCAGAACACATATATGGAAATGAGAACAGACTGCCATGGATTTTGTCGCTAGTCTACTTACAACTTGAAATGGAAACATTATCACCTGGGTGATCGTTGATGGACTCAAGTTACCAGCGCTCTTTCTTGCAATCAAGAAAACTGACGAGTCTTCATAGTTGTGAATGTTCCCCTGAGAGAGGCGGCTTTTAGGTACGAGGTGCCAACTCCTGTTACCTCTGAATTTGATCTATGCATGATTTATGTCAGGCAATACACAACACCCTTGGCTCACGTCAGGACCAGAGCATTGCTTATCACCGTTGGGCAAACGATCAGAGAAAACAAACCCTTCTGGCACTCGAAGACATGCTACGAGCATGTGTGTGACTGACTTTGGTGAAAATTGGAAGGATTCTTACCTATGGTTGGGTACTACTGTGGCAGTTATCATCTTGGTAACCAGACAGCTCTGTTGAGGCATTACATAGACAATAATGCCAACCTTCTTGTTAGACTGAGATGGTTGACAACTTAATTACTGGTCCAGGACTAGTACTCGAAATTCTTGGGAAGGTTGTTTGGATCGGGAGTCGATTGGCGGCAATGCGTGACCGTCAGGAAAGCTGATAAACATGGGAAATGCTGGAAGATCGCTGTAGGCGATCATATCGTGTTGAAAGTCTCACCCTGGGAGGGTGTGGAATGCTTGGGAAGCATGGAAAGCTTAACTGGCGTCACGATGGACCATTCAACAGTCTGGGAAGGATCGGTAGCGTAACCTACAAACTCGAGTTACCCGACGAATTGGGTAACGTACGCGATGTCGTTTATGTTTTGGATCTAAGGCAGTGGTTGCCTGACGAAACACGTACGATACCTTTACTGGAGGAATTTATTAAACACATGGACCAGGAAGTCAAGGTTCGTTAACCTAGTCGAATTCCAATCGTGAGTGTTCGCCAGAACTCAAGACGTGGACCAGAGTTCACGTGAAAATGCCATAATCGAATGAAGCCCTAGTATCTTCAATTGTTCAAACAGTTTTTTTAACCTTGGACATCATTGACGAATTTCGGGACGAAATTTCTTTCAAGTTGGGGATGATGTGGTACCCGAGGAAAATCCACGGTCATCCTGATCTAACACCTTGTTGTTTGGTGTCACACCCGCTCGTAGCGGAAGCGCGAGGTGTGATCTGATCGGTTCTCATTGCATAACAATATAAGTGAACAATACTAAATGAATAAAAACAAGCTCCAATGCCATTGTCATAATTGTTTCGAAAGAACGCAACATAAGTTAAAGGTATTTGTTACAAACCATCAAATGAAAATGCGTTTTCATCGTTCTATACATCAAAATGTAGGTCTTAAAATGTCAAGGCTTTGACCACTATATCACCGCAAAGAGGCGGTATATAACGGGCAAACCCTTCAAATGGTGGCATGGAGTCTTGATACTTGCTTTCCTTGACTGAAATGTCTGCCAGGTCCACTAATTTCCTGAAATACATGTTAAGTTTGAAAACATCAACAAAAGTTGAGCGAGTTCATGCAGTTTAGCTGTATGAGATGTATCTGTAAAATGTGAGTTGTATAAAATGTATCTGTAAAATGTGAGTTGTATAAAATGTATCCATAAAATGTGAGTTGTATAAACGGTATCCATAACATGTGAGTTGTATAAAATGTATCTGTATGTATGATGTATAAACTGTATCCACAACATGTGAGTTGTATAAAATGTATCTGTATGTATGATGTAGTATGTAAAGCGTCAATGAAATCGTTGATCATTAATGTTTCGCGAGGACATTAATATGTGTGACGAAAAAGGAAGCAATCCAACCCTAGACGATTTTATGTCGACTCCTATCGACTGGGACACAAACGCACTCTTCTGTATGGGTCCACGACCAAGAGTGGGGCTCGCCAAAACCCATTAGATCTAACCCCTTGTACCTAGGTCCAAACTGGATTAATGGTGCTTATATGTATAACCCTAATTCGCACATGATCTAAGGTGTTTCATTCCCTAACTTTAACATACGATTGAACATGTATCTTCCCCGATAGTTGTAAAGTTGTAAAACATTTAAATGAATAGGGGAACATGAACTCACAACATCGCATCTTGTGAATAGATGTAAATAAGATCTCACGTGCGGTCGTCCTGAATAGCGTTGCGACCTACAAATGTTCTTATTTTTGTTAGACACTTCGGTCTTTGTAAAGAACTTGAGTACAAGTCTTATGTCTTGAATATTTGTAAGACTTGCATGTCTTTGTTGTTCGTTAACTGTGTATTCGATGTATGAGTTGTTCAAATGTTATATATATATTTTCACCAAATATATATATATATAAATGTTATCTTGTATCTTGTGAGTTGTATAGTCGGATCTAGTCCGCTGAATTTCGTGTCTTATATGTATCAATTGTATAGTTGTGTTTCCAATAATGGTATCATTGGGCCAAGCCCATGTTTTCAAGTTATTGGGCTTAAATAGTGTTGGGCCTTAAATAGTGTTGGGCCTCAAATAGTGTTGGGCCTCAAGTAGTGTTGGGCCTCAAATAGTGTTGGGCCTCAAATAGTGTTGGGCCTCAATAGTGTTGGGCTTGAATAGTGTTGGGCTCGAATAGTGTTGGGCTCAAATAGTGTTGGGCTTGAATAGTGTTGGGCTTCAATAGTGTTGGGCTTCAATAGTGTTGGGCTTGAATAGTGTTGGGCTTAAATAGTGTTGGGCTTTGGCCCATATGTTTGGTGTTTGGGCTTAGCCCATGAATTTATGTTAAGCCCATGATGAAGATAAGCCCATTAAGAAAACTAAGCCCATTTGTAGAAAAATAGCCAAAAATAAGCCCATTTGTTATAGAATAGCCCACATGTAAGTATAAGTCTTTCATTTTTATAAAAATCATTTTTATAAAAATCACTAAGTATACTTTTTAGTTAATAAAAACATAATAGTTTTTATAAGTTTCAAAATGTCTGAATTTTGTTAATGGTAACGTAATTTTTGTGTCCGCGTCGAAAGATCGTCTATACATCGTAGTAATTCCTCGGAATGACGATATGTTCATAGGTTCATCCGTCGTCCGATTTGACCATAATTTGTATCCGATGTCCGAATGATCCGCAAATTGTATTCAAGTGTGTATATATGTATTCTTGTAAGTCTTTACTTGTAAATGTATCTTGTATTTATTTGTATCAATGTTATCAAATCTCTAACTTGTATATATAACTAATACAAATAATAATACATAGCACATACTTAATATGTTCCATAAATATGTATTTTACCAAAATATATATTTATGTCAATTTTTATGATTAGAAAGACCAACTTTCTAATATTGTAAAGACTTTAAAAAAAATGATAGTTTTGCTAACATAATGTTCTAAAAAAAAATGGCCATATAACCTTTGTATTAATCATTTGGCCATGTTTCATAAACATATCATTTTCTTTTCCAAATCACCATCAATTTACCCAATCATCTTAACTAAAAACATATGAGATTTTTATAAAATAAAATTTATCAAGATGATTTCCAAATCATGTAGGGTTTTAAACATGATCATTACATATGCTAACTAGTTCAAAAACCAAGTTTAATTCTAGTTTTAACAACTTTTATAAAAATCTCTAGTTGTATGTTACTTTTTATAATCTTGTAAAAGTCTTGTTTTAAAAAAAAAAAAACCCTTAATACTTCCACAAGATCAAAGGTTATGATCATTACTTTAAACCTTTATGTTAAAAACCCTTTAACATAAACATGTATAATTGTTAGATCATATTTTAAAACATCTTCTAAGAATTTATTTATACCATAATCATCATACCAAGATCAAATATGCATATCACAAGTCTTAAATCACAATATAAACCAACATAAATATATCATGATTATTATCTTTGCTTCTTTGTATTTTTTCATGTTTATTATGTATGATTACTTGGTTATTATTAGTAATAATAACAATCATAAACATAATATATGTATAAAAAAAAATATAGTTATAGAAGCTTACTTCTAGCACTAGGCTAGGGATGATCTTAGAAGATTATTAAGACTAAGAAGATGATGATCTTGTTGGTAGAACACTTTTGTATGGATGAAAACCCTTCCTTTTACTTCCAAAAGCTTTAGATCACCTTATGTTACTTGGAAACCCATGTTAATCATCTAATAAAAGACTAAAATTGAAGTGGGTTTTTAGTGTTCTTGGTAAGATGGATGAAGATGATGAGAGCTTTTGTTTGTGTAATAAAAGATGAAAAATGAATGGTAAAGTGCTAGTTTACTTAATGTGTAAGTATTCTAATAACTTACCCATTTCATCCACTTGTAACTTACTAAAAATATCAAGATATTTAGCAAGTAATTAAGGGGTGTTGGACCCACTAAAACAAACGTGAACATGAGGGTGGAAAGGGTCTTGAATTTGTTTCATGTGTTAAGTGTTCAATTCATGGTAAAATGTAGTAAATGTTTAAGTATTTTAGGAACTTTGACATTTTATATAAAAATATCTACAAGGTTTTAAGCCTTCATATTTTAAAGTAGTGTGACACTAAGTAAAACTAGTTCACCGAAATTTTTAGTGTGTAATTCGGGTGAAAAAGTCGGTTCAGGTCCTGTACCGGGTTAAATACTGACACCGTGTTTTATTTAGATAAAAACATAACAAAAATTATTTTTGGACTTGTTTTATTATCCAAATATTTAATCCAACTTTTTGGACTAAAACTTTTATTATTTTTTACACGGTTCCGGTACCGGCTTTGCTGACTGGCAGTTTACTGAACTAGCCATGCAGCTTAATGCAATAAGCTTCGATTGCGGTTTTTGTGTCGTTTTAACTACCCACTATATTATTTATGTCAAATAATATTTATTTTTGGGTTTTTCAGATAATTACTGTTTCGTTCTGTGGAATGCTGTATATTTCCGCACGATTTCTGTATTTTTCTGCGGACAAATAATGAAATGGTCACTTTTAGCACTTTTCGGACAGTTTTCGGTGCTACCGGACATTGGTAGTATATTAAACCAAACCCTTGCATTCCCATATAGGGTTTAATGTATATTTGATGTTGGACTTTTGTCTAAGTCCTAAAGATGTAATTTAGATGGTTTATGCGAAACCTGAGTTTTCGTCAGCACACTAGTTTACTAGGTACTATTCTAGTTGTTTCGATGCATTGTTTACACTATTTCAAATGTAACCAATAAAAATGAATAATGTGCATCATAAATGAATATTCCTTGAGTGCTCTAAGATGTATATCATGTAATCATGCAGTTCGAATATTCAAAACACATACTTGTATAATGTAAATCATTGCTTTAAATGTACGTAAATTACCCGAAAGTGGCAGTTGTCACATTCTCCCCCTGTTATTGAGAATTTCGTCCCGAAATTCAAGCTGGGTCATCCTTTGCAGGATTGTTCTCAAACAGATGAGAGTATTTGGCTTTGATTTGGTCTTCACGTTCCCAAGTATATTCGGGTCCGTGTCGAGAGTTCCAACGAATTTTTACTAATATGTTACGACTCCTTTGTATTTTCTGGACCTTCCGGTCCATGACCTTAACAGGTGCTTTGTGAATTGGAGTTTGTCATCAATGTGAATTTCATCTGAAAGAATGATAACGGTTGCTTGTGTTGGACTCTTTTTAAGATTCGACACATGAAACGTGTCGTGCACACTGTTAAGCTCATCTGGTAACTTCAACTTGTAGGCAATGGTGCCAATCTTTTCTAAGATTTCAAATGGTCCAATGTAACGTGGGTTAAGCTTTCCACGTTCACTGAACCTCGCTACGCCTTTCCAAGGCGAGACTTTCAACAAGACTTTGTCTCCAACCTCGAAAGATAATGGTTTTCGTCTCTTATCTACATAGCTCTTGTGTCGATCGCGAGCCGCCTCGATACGGTCTCTGATCTGAAAAATTTTATCCGTAGTCTCTTGGACTAATTCCGGACCAATTAATTGTCTATCGCTTGTTTCCGCCCAACCTAGCGGAGAGCGACACTTTCGACCATAAAGAGCTTCAAACGGTGCAGCTTGTATACTAGTATGGTAGCTATTATTATAGGAAAACTCAACTAATGGTAGATGAGTATCCCAATTGCCGCCTAAATCCATAACACATGTGCGAAACATATATTCGAGTGTTTGGATTGTCCGTTCGCTCTGGCCGTCAGTTTGTGAATGAAAGGCCGTACTTGGATTCAAATGAGATCCAAAGGCCTGTTGAAATGATTTCCAAATTCTAGAAATAAAACTGTCACACCCCGACCACGTAGAACATACAAAACGTGGCGGAAATGTCGGGGAGTGTTGTAACAGAATTAATTGTTTAAAATCCATGGCAATTGAAGTTTCGTTTTATTGATTAAAAGTGTTACAATGTCTTAACAAACAAGGAAATACAACATAATTAACTAATCTTGCATCTTTTATTGTCACTAAAGCCCAAGTCTGCCTATGTGTATCTTGATCATCTTATGCAACAGCTCCTGAAAAACACATGTGAAAATTGGTACGTCAGCATAAAAATGCCTGTGAGATACATAGGTTTTGTGAAAATAGGTTCCATGACTTATGTTTGAGAAAATGTTTAGTCATGAACCTTGAAATTTGCTTTGTCTTGTAAATCATTTGAAAAACGATAAGATCAGATGATATAAATAAATGTAAGGTTAAATGAATAACCATGTAAAATGAGTTTGTATAAGATAAGTTGTTTGTAAAACAATGTCTTGTGAAAAGTATGTTATTTGTATAAAATGTTATATGTCTCAAACTGAAATGATTCAAACAACGCTACGACATGTAATACCATACAAACACTTATATATAGGAAGTACCAGCGGCGTATCCACCATGCTTGTATCATATTACACACGCCTCGTTACTTAATCACTTACTCAAACCAAACTATCAAAGTAAAATGTTCATGTCTAATGTAAATCATGTAATATGTATCCAAAATGTAAGCATGTGATGAATAACAAATGTACCAAGTATGCAACAATAGACATACGTAGCATGTGACCTGTACTAAGTATGCAACAATAGACATACGTAGCATGTGACCTGTACTACGTATACAATAATAGACATACGTAGCATGTGACCTGTACTACGTTTACAACAATAGACATACGTAGCATGTGACCTGTACTACGTATACAACAATAGACATACGTAGCATGTGACCTGTACTACGTATACAACAATAGACATACGTAGCATGTGACCTGTACTACGTATACAACAATAGACATACGTAGCATGTAATGTAATGTAAAACGATGTACTAAGTAATGCACACAATGGGCATACCTAGCATAAGATGTAATAAAATCATGTACTATAATGTACTAACGAACATAGCAGGTATATGATGTGAAACAGGAAAGCATGAAAGTAACAAGTAGGCACATGTGTTCCACCCCAAAACAGTCTGGAAAACAGTAAAAGAGGGGTCTATGTACTCACTTGAGATTGCTCAGTAGTCCTTGAATAACAACCAAACAATGCTAGCGATCGCGGATATCAAACGGCACCTAATTTAGGTAACTATGTTAATAAACCGGACCTAAATCGGAAGATCTGATAGAATGAGGATTCGTAAACCAAACGAGTATAGAGACTCGTGTCATATGGTTTAACAAAGCCTACATACTAAATGAAACCTTAATCTAAGTGCTTTCGACCCATTACGACCCGATTAGGTAGCTTATGCTACTTTAACGCGTCGTTCGCGTGAAACGCGTTCGGACCGTCTAACTAGTCCTATGACAAGTGTTATATGCCTAAACATGTTACATAATCAGTTATGTGACAAAAGTTTAGGTTACATATGCTTAATTACCAATTATACATGAAAAGGGTATTCTGGTAATTTACCTAAGGCATATAAACTACCTATCATACAACTATTCAAACGATGTGACCATAGGGTATTGTGACAACTCGAGTTTCCAAGATTCTATCTTCGCATTTAGTGCACGTTAATTTTTTTTATTATTTATTTAGTTGTTTGTTATTACGACTCGTTATTTCACAACGCTTACTTTTGTAATACGTTGTATCGTATTTCGACTGATATGTTATACTTGGAAATCCATAATATTTATTATGTGTGATTGTATGTTAATAAGGTGTTATTATTTAACATGTTAATTAATGATGGAACTTACTGAGAACAACTATTCATGAAATCACCCAAGTGGTGAAAACACTTTAGGTGTTTTCGTCCACTTTAAACCAACGAAATCAGATGATGGGCTTTGGCCCAGTATTTAGATATTTTGTATAATCATTTTATAAACCAATCTTCTCTGATAATTTTCCCATTTACCAAAACACATCTTATCACTTTGTTCTCTCTCTCTACATCTGATAACCCAACAAAGAGTTCCTCATTTGAAGCAAACCTCTGTTTAATACTTGGTTAGTGATTTCATGATTCAAGTGTTTCTTGTTGCATATCATATGATTTTGGATGTTAAATCATGATGTTTGGATACATTTATATATGTGATTGTGTGATTTATCATTGTGTGCTTGATAGATAATTATTGGCTATGAACCTTCTGTATATTTGATGTTTTGATCAATAGTGGGTATTTGTTATTGAATGATAAACTGATTAAACTGGGGATTCTGGTATCATACGATGTTGGCAATCATATATTACATATCAATGATTGATTTAAATAACTTGTAGATGATTAAACATGTAAATGTAATGAGGTTAAGTTGCTGGGTTAAGTTACAGAGAGTTTGGAGAAGATGATGATGTTCACGAAAACACCCCCCACCTTATAAACTGGACGAAATCACTTGAAGTGATTTCGGCCCAAACAGTCCGGCCCAAAGGGTTTTCGGCATTAAGGGTGTTTTCGGCACTATTTGGTTTTCGGCCATAGGTGATTTCGGCTAATGGGTGTTTTCGGCCCAAACTTGGATTTCGGCCCATATGTTTGGTTTTCGGCAACATAAGGGATTTCGGCCTAAGGGTGTTTTCGGCCATATGTGTGTTTTCGGCCTTAGGGTGATTTCGGCACTTTTGTGTGTTTGGCAACATGTTAACTGTTAATAATTATTGTTATTAAATATGTGATTCAATTAAGCTAATCACTTGATTAACTCAGTTACTTTATTTAACTCTGTTAAATATGTAAACATCTGTTAAGGCTGTTTAGTTATTAACTTGGTTAGACATGCTAAACTTAATAAACTAGTCAATCCTGTTAAGTGGATTAACTCTGTTAAGTGTGACAACTTAGTAAGGGACTTGCATGTGACTTGAAACCTCGTATGGAATGATTAATTGTTTATGCAATACACAATATTAACTGTCAAACACACTCTATGATATTACTGTGATGCTAGTTACATGTGAAACATTACGAACGTAAACTGACTGAACATACGTGCACTATAGGACTTGACTGATTTACTGTGAGCACATAACTTAGCATACCGAGCAAACAAGGTGAGTTCACACTTCTACCAAGGCATGGGATTCCCAGGGCTTGGGAATGGGATTTAAGGAATAAGGTTGAATAGATTCATGCGGACATTATTACTAGACTACCATACCATCGTCCTCGGTTGTGCAGGACCCATACGTAAAACCTACGTATACTTATGCTATTCGCTATCCTCGGTTGTGAAGGATACTCACGTAAAACCTACGTGAACCTATATTTACTACTGCCTCGGTTGTGTCAGGCACTTACGTAAAACCTACGTAAACCCCCGCGTACCCCTATCCTCGGTTGGGAAGGATACTTACGTAAAACCTGCGTAACACTTGTACGTATTACTGTTCTCGGTTGTGAAGAACACATATGGTTACAAATAGTCTAGTGGTTATACAACACGGGAAGCCCCCACCAATAGAACTTACTACCGGCCCAGTAGAGCCACATGTTACAAACAAACTTACTATTACGCATTACTTTCTGTGAACTCGCTCAACTTTTTGTTGACTCTCTGTTACATGCCTTGCAGGACCTTAGGTACTTTTGGAGCTTGCACGGGAGGCACGGTCGTTGTGGATATGGATCGTGAATGTGTTGTTAAACATTATGACTTTTTGTACTTAAACTGATGTTGGGTTTTACATTAATGCTTCCGCTACACACTTGTTTATATTTGGTTTTGGAAACACCTATCGTATTGATGAATGACTTTTACTTTATACTTATGTTCAATATGATTGGTGGCTTGATCCTGGTCATGTCACGCCTCCAAGCGGTAGTACTCCGCGTGTGGATTTTGGGGGTGTGACAGATTGGTATCAGAGCCATTGGTTATAGAGAACTCGGTTTTAATAAGGGGAAAACGTTTTTATTAAAACCAGACTATAACCAGAACAGTGCTCAACGATCCACAACGACGCCTCGCTCCACGTGCAAGACTCATCACTATAGGTAATATGGTATATGTCTTATTGCCTACTTGCTAGAATCGCATAGAACTTTGCTCCGGGTATGCTTAGGTTAACTTAACACTATTGCATGAGAACATTGGTGTGCTTACTCTCTTTTGTTATCGCACTACTCGCGAACCTCTCTCACTTATGTCATATTTACTATGAAGATCATGTCTGGACGTATCAACATGACGCAAGCCCAACTGATGTAACACCTGTGTCACTTCAACCATCAAACAAATGCCAAACCAATGAAATGTTGTATTTCATACTTGGGATTTGTAAAAATATGTGTATCATTTGCACATATCAATTCTTGTTCAATTTCAAACTCTAAATCGCTTTCTGGAAGGTTATACGCGCTCTGATGCGTAAATATAACCAGTTTAATCCAAAGAACACTCCGGAATAGTGAAATAGGCTTAACATACCTTAAATAACCTTTACATAACTTAGAAATAATTTTTGAAGGCTTTGGTATGGCAAAAAACAAGTTAATTCGCTTACAGGGACTAAACTTGACAAACTGCGAAAGTATGTCAATTTGAACTGTAACGAACATTCCGGAACATGACCATAAGTTAAACACACCTTAAATATCCTTTATATAGCTTAGGAATAGGCTTTGAGGGGTTCGGTGTGCTAAAATAAACTTTTGGGTCATTCAGGGACTAAAAGTGTCAAAAAGTGCACAAGTTTGCATTTTCGCGCATAACTTACGTTCTGAATACATCCGGACATCCAAAAATTTATGTGAGCATGACTATATTATATTTTAGTGTTCGCCTTAAGAAAAATCCATTCGTCGCGTCATTTGGATCGTTTTTCGCGCTTATGCGCATTCCGTCGTAATTAAGCGAACATCGCGTTCGTACGACCAAACGAACCATCATCCGGCATATTTTTGAGTATGTTTTGAGTTCCCTATACTTTAACTTCATTTTAGAGCCTTGAAATGAGGTTAACGGGGTTCAAACGCATCGAAAAAGGCCTTAAACACGTGCAGGGACCATTCTTGCCACTTTTGAAACTTTTCTGAAACTGGGGGGTCAGTGGCGTAGCGCGACTGCCTAGGCCCTCACCGTCGCGCTACGCGACTGCCTATTCTGGACCAGATTCCATGTTCTAAACACAAGTTGCAACTAATTGATTCTTAACCACATGTTTTGAGTTGATGTGTCACTAAGATAAGGAGCATTTGTGGCACCATAACATTCCGACAAGTGTACGCACGAGATTCGATCACGTTATTCAAGAAACGATCCTAACGGTTACCCGAAAACTATATATAACCATCCACCCCCATTGCATTTCTCACTAGAATTCTGATTTTGAGAGCTCTAAGTTGAAACCATTGTTTCATACCTGAGTTCTTGGATCGGGATTAGCATTCGGGGACCCTTCGTAAGTATTCTTTCGTTCTTTTATTGCTTTTCGAGTCAGAAAGTCAAACTTTGTTTGACTTTCAGCGTTGACCAGTAATGGTCAATGCGAAGTTCGTTTGAACTTCGCAACGTGAGTGTAATCACGTTGGTCATAGTCCCTTGGGACTATGCCCACTGATTACCACGTTGTCTAGGGTCGTAGGGTAGGCGATCTAATAAATCGCCTATACCTTCGAACCCGACCCAGTTTGGTCGATCATTAGGATCCGACCAAATACATTAGGTGACCATAGTAGGTAGGGAATAACCTTCCGAGGTTATACCCTATGGTCACATCGTTTAAGTAGTTGTATGATAGGTAGTTTATATGCCTTAGGTAAATTACCAGAATACCCTTTTCATGTATAATTGGTAATTAAGCATATGTAACCTAAACCTTTGTCACATAACTGATTATGTAATATGTTTAGGCATATAACACTTGTCATAGGACTAGTCAGACGGTCCGAACGCGTTTCACGCGCACGACGCGTTAAAGTAGCATAAGCTACCTAAACGGGTCGTAATGGGTCGAAAACAATTATGTTAGGTTTCATTTAGTATGTTGGCTTTGTTAAACCAAATGACACGAGTCTCTACACTCGTTTGGTTTACAAACCCTCACTCTATCCGATCCTCCGATTTAGGTCCGGTTTATTAATGTAGTTACCTATATTAGGTGCCGTTTGATATTCCGAGATCTCTAGCATTACTTGGTGATTATCTTTAGACATCTGAGCAATCTCAGGCGAGTACATTATTCCCCTATTTTACTGTTTTCCAAACTGTTTTGGGGTGAAGCATGTGTACCTATCTGTTACTTTCATGTTTTCCAAAAGTATAATTGATTATACATGTTATTACTTATCTATTGACCAATTGAATGACTATCTATGATTTAAACATTGTTTTCTCAAAGAACATAAAATAAATTGTTGAATTGTACTTATTTTATGTTCACCAGACCGATTGTTAGTATGATATAGCGCTATAGGATTTGACACCCCATTCCTGTTGGCATGGAATGTCTGAAACCAATTTGTTGCTCCATCCAAATAGGAATTGCCTTTGTGGTATTTCTATAGTCTCAAAGGTGTATCTTGATGCACTAGGTCTGAATGAATTCTTAAATCGCACTATTAAAGTATAGTTGAATATACTCTCATGTGTGGTATTGTACAAACCAACATATATTTTGTTAACCATCCAAAGCATATTTTAATATGTTATTTACTAAACAAAAACATAGATTAATATGTTATTTATCACACCCAAAGCATATTTTGATATGTTATCTATAAATCCGAAGTATACTTGTACTATACTATCTAAATCTATTCTTTTGAACAACGAAGGTATATTTAATGTACTATCTATCTATCGATTTGGTTTAGTTTGATTAAGTGATTAAGTAACGATGCGTGTGTAATATGATACAAGCATGGTGGATACGCCGCTGGTACTTCCTATATATAAGTGCTTGTATGGTATTACATACTGTAGCGTTATTTGAATCATTTCAGTTTGAAATATATAACATTTATACAAATAACATACTTTTCACAAGACATTGTTTTACAAACAACATATCTTATACAAACTCATGTTACATGGTTATTCATTTAATCATGCATTATTCTCTTATTTATACATATCATCAGAACTTATCATTGTTTTTCAAATAATTTACTAAAACAAATGTTTATGGGTTAAGAGTCATGGCTACGAGGTTTTACAAATTATAAACAGCTTGATTTGAGTTGGTTAATTAAGTTGCAATATTATACTCTTTTCAAAACAAGGTTTTTAAATAAAGTATTGCAACGTCTAAACTAGCCATGATTTCGACACTCCTACAAAACCAATGTATTCGCCAGCATTTCTTTGCTGACCTCGTTTTTACACATGTTTCAGGTACTGCTTTGCAATGATTGTTGATACATGCTACATTTAGGATGGACTCGTGCCTTAGCGACTTAAAACGAGACAATAACTAGTTAACTTATGTTATGTACCCTTTGTTCTTGTTTAAACAATGTAAACTCTCATAATTGATTATTAAAACGAAACTTTAATTGCTATGGATTTGAAACGATTAATTCTGTTACAACACTCCCCGACATTTCCGCCACGTTTTGTATGTTCTACGTGGTCGGGGTGTGACAACTGACGGCTCTCATTAACGAACGAATTGCTGAGGCACTTACAGCCGCACAAGCAGGAGGTATACCCTGCAGTTGTAACTCACACTAGGATCTTTAGATCCTACACTCCTAAACCAACTCTTGTGTTTTAATCTTGTACTGGATTCTTATATACAACAGGTCAGCACGCTCAGCCACCTGTTTGTACCTTCAAAACTTTCATGGACTGTCGTCCTACTACCTTTAGTGGCACGGAAGGAGCGGTTGGACTCCTCCATTGGTTTGAAAAGCTCGAGTTCGTATTCGAAATGTGCGAATGCCCTGAGGCTCGCAGGGTGAAGTACGCCACTGGTACTCTAGAAGGCATTGCGCTGACTTGGTGGAATGCGCAAGTTCAGATGTTAGGGTTGGCTGTTGCTAACGCCACACCCTGGAATGATTTCAAGGAATTGATTAAAGAGGAATACTGTAGCCGTGATGACATTCATAAGCTGGAGGTAGAGTTTTACCACTTGAAAATGACGGGGTCAGAAATTGAAGCGTACACCAGAAGATCGAATGAGTTGGCTATTCTGTGTCCTACTATGGTGGACCCTCCCATTAAGCGTATCGAACTGTATCTCAATGGTCTGGTGCCGGAGATTCAAAGTCACGTAACCTCAGCGAATCTTGGCACTATTCAACAGATCGTCAAGCTAGCTCATCGCCTCACCGATCAGGCGGTGGAACAGAACAGGCTGCCTAAACGTATCAGCGCTACTACCGTTACCACTCCAGCTACTCCTGCTACTCCCAGCGACAACAAGCGGAAATGGGAAGGGGATTCCAGCAGGGGTTCAACTATTGTACAGTCTCAAGCACAACAGCAGCGCAAGACTGACAACTATCAGAGCCCTAGTCAGCAATCCTCGGGCAGTCACAGGCAGGGTGTGTATCAAGGGAACCTCCCAAGGTGTAACAACTGTAACAAGCATCACAGTGGCCAGTGCAACAAGGGTCGTTGTCGGAGGTGCCTCAGGATGGGCCATGAGGCCAAGGATTGTAGGAGCCCACGGCCTGTAACTCAGAATCAACAGCAGCATCAAACGCAGCAGAACCAACAACAGGGTAACAAGGGATGTTTTCATTGTGGTGCTGAAGGTCACTTCAAAAGACACTGCCCTCAGTTAAACCGAAACCAGAACAACAACAACCAGGGAAATGGGAACAACAACAACAATAATCAGGGCACTGGGAACAACAATGGGGGAAACAACAACAACAATGGTGCAAAGGGTCGTATGTTTGTGATTGGTCAGAGTGACGCAAGGAACGATCCTAATGTGGTTACGGGTAAGTTTCTTCTCGACGACTTTTATGTTACCGTATTATTTGATTCGGGTGCGGATACCAGTTATATGTCTCTGAACGTTAGTCAAATGCTTAAACGCGCACCAACACTTTTGAACACCAAACATGTCGTAGAGTTAGCTAACGGTAAAAGTCTAGAGGCCACACACATAGTTCAGGGTTGTAATCTTATTCTCGCTGGTCAGACTTTCTCCATCGATCTCATTCCTATAACTCTGAGTAGTTTCGACATTGTCATTGGTATGGATTGGTTATCCCAACAACAAGCAGAGATCCTATGCAAGGAGAAGATCATTCGTATTCCTCGTTCTGGAAAAGAACCTCTCGAAGTTCAAGGTGACAAGAGTGGTGTCGTGAGTGGCATCATCTCCTTCTTGAAGGCTCAGAAGTGTCTGCGAAAGGGCCACGTAGCTATTTTAGCACTCGTTACTGATACATCGACGACAGAGAAAAAGATTGGGGATATTCCTGTAGTACGCGACTTTCCTCAGGTGTTTCCTGAAGAGTTACCTGGGTTACCGCCTCATCGCCAGGTCGAATTTCAGATCGAGCTAGCTCCAGGAGCAGCACCTATAGCTCGAGCGCCTTACCGCTTAGCTCCAACTGAACTGGAAGAACTGTCTAAGCAATTGCAAGAACTCTTGGAAAAGGGTTTCATACGTCCTAGCTCTTCGCCATGGGGAGCTCCAGTATTATTTGTAAAGAAGAAAGACGGTACTTTTTGTATGTGCATAGATTACCGCGAACTGAACAGGGTGACGGTGAAGAATCGCTATCCACTTCCACGCATCGATGACTTATTCGACCAGTTGCAAGGGTCGAGCTATTACTCAAAGATTGACCTGAGGTCAGGTTACCATCAACTGAGAGTCCGGGATGAGGACGTCTCCAAAACAGCATTCAGAACTCGCTACGGCCATTACGAGTTTTTGGTCATGCCATTCGGGCTAACGAACGCGCCTGCGGTCTTCATGGATCTTATGAACAGGGTGTGCAAACCTTATCTTGACAAGTTTGTTATTGTTTTCATTGACGACATCCTGATCTATTCGAAGAATCGGGAGGAACATGAGCAGCATTTACGACTTATTCTGGAACTCCTTCGAACGGAACAACTGTACGCTAAGTTTTCAAAATGCGACTTCTGGCTTCGTGAAGTCCACTTTCTAGGCCACGTGGTAAACAAGGATGGGATTCATGTTGATCCATCCAAGGTAGATTCGATCAAGAACTGGCCTGCACCTAGCACACCAACAGAAATACGCCAATTCTTGGGTTTGGCGGGTTATTATAGACGGTTTATCAAAGACTTCTCAAAGATTGCTCAGCCGCTTACATTACTGACACAGAAAGGTATTGCTTACCGTTGGAGTGATACACAGGAAACAGCGTTTCAGCACTTAAAGGATAGACTCTGTAGCGCACCTATCCTCTCATTGCCTGAAGGCACGGACGATTTTGTAGTCTACTGTGATGCATCTATCCAAGGTCTTGGATGTGTGTTGATGCAACGGGATAAAGTTATTGCTTATGCTTCACGCCAACTTAAGATTCACGAACGGAATTACACTACGCACGATTTAGAGCTTGGAGCTGTTGTTTTTGCGCTCAAGATATGGAGACATTATCTGTATGGCACCAAGTGCACCATCTACACCGATCACAGAAGTCTTGAGCATATCTTCAAGCAGAAAGACTTGAACATGCGACAACGTCGATGGGTCGAGTTACTGAACGATTACGAATGTGCTATAAAGTATCATCCGGGCAAAGCCAATGTGGTGGCTGACGCCCTCAGTCAAAAGGATACTACACCTAGGCGTGTACGAGCGTTGCAACTCACTATTCAGTCCAGTCTTCCTTCACAGATACGAGATGCTCAGGTAGAAGCATTGAAACCAGAAAACGTCAGGGCTGAAGCTCTACGCGGCTCAAGGCAAAGGTTAGAACAAAGGGCAGACGGCGCCTACTATGTAACAGGACGCATCTGGGTCCCACTCTATGGTAATTTACGCGAGCTTGTAATGAATGAAGCTCATAAGTCTCGCTACTCAGTACATCCTGGTTCGGATAAAATGTACCACGACCTCAGAACTACATATTGGTGGCCTAGCATGAAGGCCCACATAGCAACTTACGTTAGCAAGTGTTTGACTTGTGCGAGAGTCAAAGCGGAATATCAGAAACCATCAGGCCCACTCCAGCAACCTGAGATACCACAATGGAAATGGGAGCAAATTTCCATGGATTTTGTTACTGGCCTACCTAGATCTCAGCGTGGGAATGATACTATTTGGGTGATCGTGGATCGACTCACGAAATCTGCTCACTTCTTGGCTATCAAGGAAACGGATAAGTTCTCCACTCTAGCAGACGTATACCTTAAAGAAGTTGTCTCGAGGCACGGGGTGCCCACCTCTATTATCTCTGATCGTGATGCACGTTTTACTTCAGAACTGTGGCAAGCAATGCACAAATCTTTTGGCTCTCGTTTAGACATGAGCACAGCTTATCATCCTCAGACAGACGGGCAGTCTGAGCGCACTATTCAAACTCTAGAAGACATGCTTCGGGCGTGCGTAATTGACTTTGGCAAGGGCTGGGAAAAGCATCTGCCACTTGTGGAATTTTCATACAACAACAGTTACCACACCAGCATTAAAGCTGCTCCATTTGAGGCATTGTACGGGCGTAAATGCCGATCACCTCTTTGTTGGGCAGAGGTGGGTGACAGTCAGATCACAGGTCCAGAAATGGTAGTTGATACTACTGAAAAGATTGCTCAAATACGACAATGCATGGCGGCAGCTCGTGACCGTCAGAAAGTATACGCCGATAAAGACAGAAAAATACTCGAATTCCAAGTTGGGGATCGAGCACTACTCAAAGTTTCACCTTGGAAGGGTGTTGTTCGTTTTGGCAAACGAGGCAAACTCAATCCACGATATGTTGGACCATTTGAAGTCATAGAGAAAATAGGCAAAGTGGCCTACAGACTGAACTTACCATCTGAACTCAGTGCAGTTCACAACGTCTTTCATGTGTCGAATCTGAAGAAGTGGCAGTCAGATGAGACCTTCATAGTTCCTCTGAAGGAGCTCACTATCGACGAACAATTGCATTTCGTCGAGGAACCAGTTGAAATCACGGACCGGGATGTTAAGGTCCTCAAGAACACCAGAATACCACTTGTTCGAGTTCGTTGGAACTCCCGTCGTGGCCCAGAGTTCACCTGGGAACGCGAAGACCAAATGGAACTCAAATATCCCCAGTTGTTCGAAAACAATGCAACCACTACTGAGGCTCAAGCTACTACAGAATTTCGGGAAGAAATTCCAAATCAACGGGGGGATGACGTGACACCCCAGGAAAACCAGTAAACGATAACTTACCTAGCTTCCTCAGTAACCGCATGCTAAATTTCGGGACGAAATTTCTTTCAAGTTGGGGATAATGTGACAACTCGAGTTTCCAATATTCTATCTTCGCATTTAGTGCACGTTAATTTTTTTTATTATTTATTTAGTTGTTTGTTATTACGACTCGTTGTTTCACAACGCTTACTTTTGTAATACGTTGTATCGTATTTCGACTGATATGTTATACTTGGAAATCCATAATATTTATTATGTGTGATTGTATGTTAATAAGGTGTTATTATTTAACATGTTAATTAATGATGGAACTTACTGAGAACAACTATTCATGAAATCACCCAAGTGGTGAAAACACTTTAGGTGTTTTCGTCCACTTTAAACCAACGAAATCAGATGATGGGCTTTGGCCCAGTATTTAGATATTTTGTATAATCATTTTATAAACCAATCTTCTCTGATAAGTTTCCCATTTACCAAAACACATCTTATCACTTTGTTCTCTCTCTCTACATCTGATAACCCAACAAAGAGTTCCTCATTTGAAGCAAACCTCTGTTTAATACTTGGTTAGTGATTTCATGATTCAAGTGTTTCTTGTTGCATATCATATGATTTTGGATGTTAAATCATGATGTTTGGATACATTTATATATGTGATTGTGTGATTTATCATTGTGTGCTTGATAGATAATTATTGGCTATGAACCTTCTGTATATTTGATGTTTTGATCAATAGTGGGTATTTGTTATTGAATGATAAACTGATTAAACTGGGGATTCTGGTATCATACGATGTTGGCAATCATATATTACATATCAATGATTGATTTAAATAACTTGTAGATGATTAAACATGTAAATGTAATGAGGTTAAGTTGCTGGGTTAAGTTACAGAGAGTTTGGAGAAGATGATGATGTTCACGAAAACACCCCCCACCTTATAAACTGGACGAAATCACTTGAAGTGATTTCGCCCAAACAGTCCGGCCCAAAGGGTTTTCGGCATTAAGGGTGTTTTCGGCACTATTTGGTTTTCGGCCATAGGTGATTTCGGCTAATGGGTGTTTTCGGCCCAAACTTGGATTTCGGCCCATATGTTTGGTTTTCGGCAACATAAGGGATTTCGGCCTAAGGGTGTTTTCGGCCATATGTGTGTTTTCGGCCTTAGGGTGATTTCGGCACTTTTGTGTGTTTGGCAACATGTTAACTGTTAATAATTATTGTTATTAAATATGTGATTCAATTAAGCTAATCACTTGATTAACTCAGTTACTTTATTTAACTCTGTTAAATATGTAAACATCTGTTAAGGCTGTTTAGTTATTAACTTGGTTAGACATGCTAAACTTAATAAACTAGTCAATCCTGTTAAGTGGATTAACTCTGTTAAGTGTGACAACTTAGTAAGGGACTTGCATGTGACTTGAAACCTCGTATGGAATGATTAATTGTTTATGCAATGCACAATATTAACTGTCAAACACACTCTATGATATTACTGTGATGCTAGTTACATGTGAAACATTACGAACGTAAACTGACTGAACATACGTGCACTATAGGACTTGACTGATTTACTGTGAGCACATAACTTAGCATACCGAGCAAACAAGGTGAGTTCACACTTCTACCAAGGCATGGGATTCCCAGGGCTTGGGAATGGGATTTAAGGAATAAGGTTGAATAGATTCATGCGGACATTATTACTAGACTACCATACCATCGTCCTCGGTTGTGCAGGACCCATACGTAAAACCTACGTATACTTATGCTATTTGCTATCCTCGGTTGTGAAGGATACTCACGTAAAACCTATGTGAACCTATATTTACTACTGCCTCGGTTGTGTCAGGCACTTACGTAAAACCTACGTAAACCCCCGCGTACCCCTATCCTCGGTTGGGAAGGATACTTACGTAAAACCTACGTAACACTTGTACGTATTACTGTTCTCGGTTGTGAAGAACACATATGGTTACAAATAGTCTAGTGGTTATACAACACGGGAAGCCCCCACCAATAGAACTTACTACCGGCCCAGTAGAGCCACATGTTACAAACAAACTTACTATTACGCATTACTTTCTGTGAACTCGCTCAACTTTTTGTTGACTCTCTGTTACATGCCTTGCAGGACCTTAGGTACTTTTGGAGCTTGCACGGGAGGCACGGTCGTTGTGGATATGGATCGTGAATGTGTTGTTAAACATTATGACTTTTTGTACTTAAACTGATGTTGGGTTTTACATTAATGCTTCCGCTACACACTTGTTTATATTTGGTTTTGGAAACACCTATCGTATTGATGAATGACTTTTACTTTATACTTATGTTCAATATGATTGGTGGCTTGATCCTGGTCATGTCACGCCTCCAAGCGGTAGTACTCCGCGTGTGGATTTTGGGGGTGTGACAGGTATAACCTCGGAAGGTTATTCCCTATATACTATGGTCACCTAATGTATTTGGTCGGATCCTAATGATCGACCAAATGGGTCGGGTTCGAGGTATAAGCGATTTATTAGATCGCTTACCCTACGACCCTAGACAACGTGGTAATCAGTAGGCATAGTCCCAAGGGACTATAACCAACGTGATTACACTCACGTTGCGAAGTTCAAACGAACTTCGCATTAACCATAAGCTGGTCAACGCTGAAAGTCAAACAAAGTTTGACTTTCTGACTCGAAAAGAAATAAAAGAAAGAAAAGAACGAAAGAATACTTACGAAGGGTCCCCGAATGCTAATCTAGATCTTAATAACTCAGGTATGAAACAATGGTTCCAACTTAGAGTCACCTAGATCAGATTCTAGTGGTTTTTGAAGTTGGGGTGATGGGGTATTTATAGTATTCGGAGAACCGTTAAGATCGTTTGTCGAATATCGTGCCTTAATCGTATCCGTACAAGTGTCGGAAAGTTATGGTGCCTAAAAACAATCCTTATCAGCTGAAAATGCAAGTGGTGAGTGTGTGGTGGTGGTTAAAACAGCTGGAATACGCTGACTATTCGATCTTATCTGATCAGAGAGGCTGACGCGGGCCGCCTAATATTTAAGCTTGGCTCACGCGGGCCGCCTAGCTCTTCAGATCAGAAAACAAGTTTCAGAAATGACAGTTTCAGTCCCTGCACGTGTTTAAGCCCATTTCTGGCACTTCTAAGGCCCGTAAAGCCAACTTTAAGGCCCTAAAATGATGCCTAAACATTGTGGACATGAAACATGCTCAAAAATATGTCGGATGTTGGTTCGTTTGGTCGTACGAACGCGATGTTCGCTTAATTACGACGGAATGCGCATAAGCACGAAAAACGATCCAAATGACGCAACGAATGGATTTTTGGCAAGCCAAACACTAAAGCATCATATAGTCATGCTTACATAAATTTTTTGGATGTCCGGATGTATTCAGAATGTAAGTTATGCGCGAAAGTGCAAACTTGTGCACTTTTTGACACTTTTAGTCCCTGAATGACCCAAAAGTTTATTTTAGCATACCGAACCCCTCAAAGCCTATTTATAAGCTATGTAAAGGATATTTATGGTATGTTTAACTTATGGTCATGTTCCGGAATGTCTGTTACAGTTCAAATTGGCATACTTTCGCAGTTTGTCAAGTTTAGCCCCTGTAAGCGATTTAACTTGATTTCACCACACCAAAGCTTCCAAAACTTATATCTAAGTTATGTAAAGGTTATTTAAGGTATGTTAAACCTATTTCACTATTCCGGAGTGTTCATTGCATTAAACTGGTTATATCTACGCATTAGTGCGCGTATAACCTTCCAGAAAGCGATTTAGGGCTTGAAATCGAACAAGAGTTGATATGTGCAAAAGCTACACATATTTATACAAGTCCAAAGTATGAAATAAAATATTTCATTGGTTTGGAATTTGTTTGATGGTTGAAGTGACACAGGTGTTACAGTCTCCCCTACTTTAGGAAATTTCGTCCCGAAATTTAATTTTAGGAGAAACTTGTGGGGACGACGGTGATGTTTTCGCTTTGAATGAATCCCTTGAACCCTAAGTAGAACTCTGGGCCATGTTAGGATTCTTAGCGAAAATGTCAATCCTCAAAGTGAAGTCATTGTAGTAACAAAACATGGAGTTTTGAACTACTGACAGAAGAACGTTTCTTATGAAGACTTATTATAGGAAACTGTGTGTGTGATTGAGATCAGAATTGGGGAGTGTGAGAATAAATGACATTGGTCGAAGTCCAAGACTTCTCTCGTATCATTACTCTTGCCACTGTTGGTCTTAACACATGACAAAACTTCCTGTGGTTTCTATGCACTGAATTCCATAATTATGTAGGCCTCCATAATTACGTAGTTCCTTGCACAGTCCGCACAGTTCATTTCATAACAATCTCTTGATTTAGACCACCCGAGGGCTTATTTAACTACATAAACACATGATATATTTAACTAGATTGTCGAACCAATCTATTTAACTTAGATCGACGTAGGATCTCTTTAACTAAACTACCCACGGGGAATATTTAACTACATCGACGTAGGATGTATTTAACTAGATTGTCGGACCAATCTATTTAACTTAGATCGACGTAGGATCTCTTTAACTAACTACCTACGGGGAATATTTAACTACATCGACGTAGGATGTATTTAACTAGATTGTCGGGCCAATCTATTTAACTTAGATCGACGTAGGATCTTTTTAACTAAATTACCTACGGGGAATATTTAACTACATCGACGTAGGATGTATTTAACTAGATTGTCGGACCAATCTATTTAACTTATCAACACATGTTGCCCTTAAACTTTGGAATAGTACTTTATAATCCAAGGGACTTAACTACAACGTAGAAGTCCATTAAGGATTTAAGATAGTACCTTTTTGAATATCCTACTACGAATCCTTCATATGAAGATAAGAAAGATTCTATGAGGATTTGGATAGCGAATATCCAGAGTATACAAAAAACACAAAATGCTTAAAAGGAAAAACAAGATGCATAAACACATAGTCACATAACCACAAAATTGATTATCTAGATATTTAATTTGTAAGTTTTGTTTTGTTAATTACGTACATGTATTTAAAGCACACTAGGAATCCATTTCATGGATTTCATTCGGTACTTTAAACATTAGCAAGAATCTAACTATGAAGATAGCAAGATCTTCCAAAAATTCGATTTCGTTTTCAAGAAAACACAATATTCGAATTAAGGAACACAAAAATTTGAAGATACGGAAATACCCTTAGGTACCCTATTAAGAATTTAAAGTGGTACGTTGGGTATTCATACAGAGTTGTAACTTGCGCCTTGTACTTCGTTTCTTTGCAAGAGACGGGTACTAAGGATTTCCGTGGAAAACGCGAGAGATAATAAAATGAAAGAAATTACGGGGTAGTCTGATCTTCAAGGAATACGGTTCCTTGGTTGTCGATATTGTAGGGAATACGTTGTTTATACATGCCATCATATTTGTACATTGCAATGCAAAATAAAAAAAGATTTATTTATAAACAACAACAACTGTTTCATGGACCTTGACAACAAAAGAAAATAATACATAAGGCTTGATTATTTCCAAACAACATTGTCTTCTAGTTGGTCCGATGCTCATCCCTGCGCTGGATTCGCATTAGCAATCTTTGGGCAATTTCTTTGGAAATGGCTCATCTCGCCACAGTTGAAGCAAGGACCTCGTGGAAGACGAGCTTGAGAAGGATTTACTTGAGGTTGGTTTGGACCAGCTTGGTTCGGGGTAAAATGACAAGCATTTTCCAGGTGACCGAGTCGCCCACATGATGCACACAAACGACACTGTAGGTGAGCTAAGTGGTGTGCATTACATTTGTCGCATATCGGTGCAGTACCGGCATAAGGTTTCCTTGCAGGAGGCTGAGCTGGTTGGTGGCGGATGTTTTGGTTGGGTTGAGCAGCAATCGCAAAATTCTGTGAAGCCTTACGTTTCTTAGAAGGTTCGGTTTTGCTTTCCTTGGTTTCCTCCTGAACATTATCTTCTAGTTTCTTGTCGCCTTTCCGAAAAAGTTTATTCTTCCTGATGTGGGATTCTGTTAGGGTAGCAGACAGTTCAATGACTTGTCTGACAGTAGTAGGGTTACTGCCAGTAACAATATCCTGAACTAGGTCAGGAAGACCATCAATATATTTCTCAATCGCCTTATCCAGAGGCGTAACCATAGTAGGGCATAACAAGCTCAATTCCTCATAGCGGTCAGTATAGGCTCGATGTTCCCCACTGTCTTGCTTCAAATCATCAAATTCTTTCTCCAACGCTCGCAGTTCATGACGAGGACAGAACTCCCTCATCATAAGAGCTCTAAGCTCGGCCCAAGTCTGTGCTAGTACAATTTCAGCACCCCGGTCTCTCATAATCCCGTTCCACCACGTAAGAGCCCTCTTCTGAAACACACTCGAAGAAAACTCGACCTTGCGATTTTCAGGACACTGAACGTGACGGAACGTATTCTCAATGCTCTCGAACCATTGAAGAAGCCCAGTTGCTCCCTCAGAACCACTAAACTTGAGCGGTTTAGCCGAGTTGAAACTCTTGAAGTTGCATGGAGCATTGTTGTTGTTGATGGCTTGCATCATTTGAGCATAAAGATTTGGGAAGGCAGCAGCCATTTGCTGCGCGATGATTTCTGCCAGTTCGGCAGTCGCTATCTGGCTTTCGCGTCGAGGAGGCATTCTAAAAGAGGAAACATGAAAGGAAACGAGTGAGAGAATTAGACGAAAAGAATGAGATGAAACAAATCTGATGAAAGCAAGGATAGTGGTCATTTGTTTGTTACTACAAAGCAACAAACGACCTCGGTGATTAGTCAAAGTGAATAGGTCAAAAATAATGTATCGCGAAGACATGCTCGCCTATAAGTGAACACTCATCCCAAGAATTCCCAGGTAAGCACAACTGGTCTCGCGTCTGATGAGATGTATACGAAGTGCTTGCCTAGACAGAAATCCCAGAATACAGGCATTCACCCTTCCAGTTTGCACGTGTTCACATCATTTAAAACCCAAAACCTTGACGAGATTTTGAAAACTCATAGCAGTTCAAAACCATATAACAGAGGGTTCAAAACCTTACAATAGAGGGTTCAAAACCTAGTAATCAATCATCCTAGAACAGATGATTAGTTTTCAAAGCGGTTTTGAAATTTATGTTCTTGTTGTGGTAGTCGCCTAAGGATAGGTGACGGTATTGTTTTATGACTAAACGCAAGTAAACTCGCCTTAGGGTCCTAAGAAGGTTATAGACTAGGTCAAAGCATTACTAATAACCTAATTCCCTATAACCATTGGCTCTGATACCATCTTTTCTGTCACACCCCGACCACGTAGAACATACAAAACGTGGCGGAAATGTCGGGGAGTGTTGTAACAGAATTAATTGTTTAAAATCCATGGCAATTGAAGTTTCGTTTTATTGATTAAAAGTGTTACAATGTCTTAACAAACAAGGAAATACAACATAATTAACTAATCTTGCATCTTTTATTGTCACTAAAGCCCAAGTCTGCCTATGTGTATCTTGATCATCTTATGCAACAGCTCCTGAAAAACACATGTGAAAATAGGTACGTCAGCATAAAAATGCCTGTGAGATACATAGGTTTTGTGAAAATAGGTTCCATGACTTATGTTTGAGAAAATGTTTAGTCATGAACCTTGAAATTTGCTTTGTCTTGTAAATCATTTGAAAAACGATAAGATCAGATGATATAAATAAATGTAAGGTTAAATGAATAACCATGTAAAATGAGTTTGTATAAGATAAGTTGTTTGTAAAACAATGTCTTGTGAAAAGTATGTTATTTGTATAAAATGTTATATGTCTCAAACTGAAATGATTCAAACAACGCTACGACATGTAATACCATACAAACACTTATATATAGGAAGTACCAGCGGCGTATCCACCATGCTTGTATCATATTACACACGCCTCGTTACTTAATCACTTACTCAAACCAAACTATCAAAGTAAAATGTTCATGTCTAATGTAAATCATGTAATATGTATCCAAAATGTAAGCATGTGATGAATAACAAATGTACCAAGTATGCAACAATAGACATACGTAGCATGTGACCTGTACTAAGTATGCAACAATAGACATACGTAGCATGTGACCTGTACTACGTATACAATAATAGACATACGTAGCATGTGACCTGTACTACGTTTACAACAATAGACATACGTAGCATGTGACCTGTACTACGTATACAACAATAGACATACGTAGCATGTGACCTGTACTACGTATACAACAATAGACATACGTAGCATGTGTTGGTGCAGTTGTCTGTCGACTTCATCTTCGTTCGAGTCTTAGATTAGAACTGATAGATTAGGGCTTGTATTTCGAGAAAATATCAAATTTAGTATGTTTAGAGGTTGATTTCGCTTCAAGGATCATTTATAGAAGATTTCGCTTCAAGCAGGTTCAAGCGAAATCCATATGATATGATTTCGCTTGAACAGTGCTCAAGCGAAACCTCAAAGTCTATAAATAGCCTGAAGCGTAATCAGTAGATAGTTCAGTTCAGTTGTTAGTTTCCGACACAGAAGTGCTGTCGAGGTGTCTCCAAGTCTGTAATCTTTCAGATATCAATACAAGAGACAGTAAATTGTATTTCTGGTGTGTTACAAGCTAAACAAAGACAGAATCAATGAATTCCGCCTCTGATTCTGTCTGAGCACTCTTCTGATCGACTCATTAGGTCGTTTCACGATCCTACATGTGGTATCAGAGCTCAGGAGGAAGAGTTCTTACCGTTTAGCTCGTTTTCACTAGAAATTTCTGACTTCTACACCTTCTCTTCAAAATTAATCAAGTTTTCATGGTTAAAATGGACTGATTTTCGTATATAGTGTGCGAAACATTGAATTAACAAATCCTTGAAAGATTCAGACCTAAATTCGACCTAGAACTTGATCAATTTTGCAAAAATCAGACCGACTTGATGATGTCAGCATGATTCAAGCGAAATTGACAGGTTGATTTCGCTTGAAATCTAGGTATCGCTTGAAGATTGATCAGATTTCGCTTCAGGGTTTTGCTTTAAGTGTTTTGAAGCTAAATCAAGGATTTCGCTTGAAAAATCTGTTTTAGCTTGAGAAGGTTATTGAGTGGTTGAAGCGAAATAGTGATTTCGCTTGAGTAGAGTATTCATTTGATTTCGCTTGAAATCATATATCTGATTTCGCTTCAATTGAATATTTCGCTTGAATTGATATTGTAGTTAATCTTTTGATTTCGCTTGAAGATTGTTTGCAGGTATTTCGCTTGAAGGTTGCTGAGTGCATATTGTTTTGGAAATATGGCAAAGATGTTTGATGAAAAAGAAAACCATGATCTTAAAAGGTTAAATGATTGGTATCGAGGATTTTTCAGTAGTTCCTATCAGAAATTGCCCAAAGAGGTTTGGAGTAAACGTTTCGAATGTTTTCTGAGTAAGGAAGATGAGAAATTGGATGATTTGGAAAAGCGGTTTGATTGTTTGATTGATCATTTGAAAGAAAACAACATAGTAATATCAGAAGCTGAAATAGTATCAAAGTTTGCTAATGGGTTACCAATTGAATGGGATGATTTTTTGGAAAATCTAAGAAAGAATTCTAGTTTTTCAAAATTATCATTAAGTAAATTCATTAGTAAACTTACAACACATATGTATGATAATGAGGAGAAAAAGAAAGAGTTGTTGAATAGGATAGAAAATAATTTGAAAAAATTAAGTTTGGATGTGGTTGTAGAACTGAACAAAAGAGTCTTTGTGTGTCTTAGTGCAAAAGATGTTATGAAATATGATATGAAGAGGGGTTGTTATATTGATGAGAATGCGAATCCTCTTGATTTCGTTAAAATCTTTTGTGCAGGAACATACACGATGGAGAAAAAGGAAGTTTCAAAGAATGAAGAATCAGTGAAGAATGAATCATCAAGTTTTGCATCAGTATGCTCAAAATGTGACAACTTTAAGATTGACAATGACAAACTCTTGAAGAATGCGGAAAGTTTGACACTGGAAGTCGAGAAGTTGAGAAACGAGAAGCAAGCTGATGATAAGCAGATTCTTATTCAAAAATTGTGAGAAGCTGAAAACTGAAAATGACAAACTGTTGGGTAATTTGAACAGTTTGACATCAGAAAACAAAGTTTTGAAAGAAAAAGAAAAGGAGTTTGAAAGCAAACAGAAATCTTCAGAAGATGAAGATTTCTGGATCAAGCTTGAGAACAAAAATCTGAAAGCAAATGAAACAAAACTTCAAGAACAGATAAAAGTTTTGGAAAATGAAAAGTCTGTTCTTGAAAACATGAAAAATGAGAATGAGAAATCAATCAAGTCTCATCTTGATAGAATCTCTCAGCTTGAAAACGAAGCTGAGAATTCGAGAAACAAGATTGATGAATTTGAAAAGAAATTGAAAGGTTTTGTGATATCATCTGAGATTCTTTGTCCAAAACCGATCAATTCCGTTCCAATAAGTGACGATGTCACAAACTTTGACAATGTCAAAGTTGAAGATTGCGATGAAAAATCTGATGATGAAAAGGTAAAAATTGACAAAAAGAATTTATTTTTGAAGTTAAAAGAAAAGTTTCAAGAAACTGTTCCACAATCAACTGAAAAGGGAGAATGCTCTAAGCAAAAACCTTTGAAGAAGAAAGTGGAACAGAAACAAAAAATTAAAAATGTGAAAAATGTTAAAAAAGAGAATAAAAGTTCATCAGATCAATCATCCAATCGCAATCAAAAATTAAAAAAATTCAAAAATGAAAATTCAAAAATAGTTGGTGAAGAGTGGTGCAGGTTGAACCACGGTGCTCAAAAGCCAAATCCAGCATACAAGAGGAGAGATGAATATCACCAAGCCAAACAGTGCTATGATTTGAATGTTTGGACTGAAAATGATGACTGGTACGATAACAGAGTGTGTTACAGATGCGGCTATCAAGGACACATTGCTGTTAACTGCCAGAGATGGAGTTTTGAGTCAAGGAGATGCTTTAATTGCAATATCATTGGCCACATTGCCAGAGATTGCCCAAGGAGATCAAATGACAGATTGAGGGTTAAATCTCAGAAATTGGTAAAGATCCCAGTCTCTGTCAAGCCCAAAGAACAGAAAGTTCAAGAACGTAAAGTTCAAGAACGTAAAGTTCAAGAACCGAAAGTTCAAGAACCGAAAGTAAAGCTTTCTCAGGGGCAAAAAGACAGACTGAGGAAGAAGAGGAAGAAGGCCAGAGAGTATCTGGAAAGGATTTTGTCCTCGGATACAACTGGTAAAACAGATAAAAGTTCTGATAAATCGTCTTGCTCGCCAAGGAATGACAAATCAAGCAAAACGCATTCATCAGATACAAATCTGAGGACAAAAGAGGAAAAGAAGAAGAAGGAAGTTGTTGGCGATGAATCTGTTTCTTCGGAAACAAAGGAGCCACATGTCGGCGATGAATCTGGCTCATCAAAGTCAGACAAGCCACATTCAGGCAATGATTCTGGTATGGTAAAACCAGAGGAGCCATGTGTTGAGGTAAAAGTTGAGAATTTTGGTCTAACAATGGATGATGCAAATTTTCCACCATTGTTGAACAAGAATTCAAAAACACCCAAGGATCGTCAGGCTTGGGTGAATCTGTTTAAATAGGAAAACCTGACTTGCCGGAGTTCCCAGGTTGGTAAGCGTGGAACAGGAATCGGCACATTTCTTGAGAAATTCACGAAAGTGATTTCGACTTACAAGTGGTAAATCAGGGACATTAAGTTGTACTTGATTTTCTACAAGTGGTATTTTGAAGAACAAAATGATGAGTTTAACCCCTAACTTTACAATTGGTAAAACCAACAAAACTTATTTTCCGGAAAAACCATTTTGATTAAAACAAACTTAAGTGTTTTGAAATCACTATGGGAAAATGTTTTGTTGTGAGGGGGAGTTCTGATTGTTTATGCCAAGTGGATGGCGAATTGAAGCGATTTGATATCGGTTGTCATTTTATTGTATAGTTTATTTTCAAATTTCCTAAAATGTGTTTGTATTTTAGGGGGAGTAAAATTCTTAGAAAATCCAAAAACATTTGAAAATTTGAAAAAGTCAAAAACATTGAAAAATGCAAAAATGAGTTTTTGTTGTGAAAAAGAGGAAATGATAGTAGATCAGTTAGACTGTCACAGCATGCTAAAGAAATGGAGAGATAAAATGTGATAAACGATCTCACTAAAGATGTGATGGTAGGCTCAGCTAGACTAGTAGATTTGCGATAACGATACAAACCTAAATGAAAAAGCCTAGTTCTAGTGGGAAACATGGTTGAAAGCATAGTACTTAGTTTTGTCCTTCTTGACTGTGTGCCTACTCAGTAATCGCTGATTGTCGAAAGACATAAAACTGGTTAAGTTTGTGAACTTTCACAACTTTGCTGAAAAGCCGCTGTGATTGTGCATTTCATTTTGCAAAGATTTAAACTTGTTTTATTTCTTTATTTTGTTTAAGCATCGGACATCCTCTGCGTATACGTGAGTATCGACCTGGATGTTGTTGCCTAAACGTTCTGCTTTATTTTCTTTGGTGTTTCGTTTAAGCTTTGGATCACCTATGCGTATACGGGAGTATCGACCTGGTGGTTAAAGCCTAAACAACTTCAACTTGTTTTATTTTTCTTATTTTGTTTAAACATTGGACTTTCTCTGCGTATACGGAAGTATCGACCTGATTGTTAATGTTTAAACATTCTGCTTTATTTTCGCACAAATCACAGTTGATAAAGTTTAAAGGCATTACTTGAGTCAGTGTATTGCATGATGAGGGGATATGTTGAGATCGTGGGGTCCATAAGAACTTAGTGCTATCTAAATATACCTTAACGTATCGGTAAGCATTTCGAAAGTTTTTAGATTGAGTTTAAGTGGACAACAATATCGTCAATCAATGTGAATCGTTTAGAACTTAAAATGATTAAAAGCTTAACGGTGTTAGTGATGTGTCTCAAAAACTGATATGATCCTCTTGCACGAACTCACAAAAATATTGTATGTAAATATTTCTTTATTGCATTTCTTTTCAGTCAAAAATCCAAAAAGATTTTCGGAGTGTTTTAGCATAAATTTAAAAAAATTCAAAAAGATTTTCGACAACTGATGTTGAAGAGCTGATTTTCAAAATTCCGAGTGCTGAACATGATGAACAGGGTTGGTTTTAAATGCAAAATTGAAAAATTTTGGAATAAGAAAGAAATTGAGATTAGTTAATCAGGGTCATTAATTTGAACTTGATGTAACTATTTCTAGTAAGTTTTTTTTCTTATTGATTTAAGTGAAAACATATGTTTTGGTAGAGAGATGTGTGTAGGGAAAGGAAGGTTTCTGATCCTGTTGCTACGAGAAGCCAGGAGATGCATCAGAACCTGTGAAGAGCTTAATCTAAGAAAAAGCCAGGATTTAATTTCAAAGGCGATAGCTAATTCCAGACTGAAAATCCCAGCTTGATGAAAGGGGGAGTCTGACGAAGTTAGAGCTAGAGAAAAGATCCGGGTACTTGATTCCAGGAGAAATTCCTGAAAGGAGATCGATCAAGATTGAAGAGTCATTATGATGAAGACTCTCAGTGAAGATTCCGTCAACATTCAAGGGGGAGTCTGTTGGTGCAGTTGTCTGTCGACTTCATCTTCGTTCGAGTCTTAGATTAGAACTGATAGATTAGGGCTTGTATTTCGAGAAAATATCAAATTTAGTATGTTTAGAGGTTGATTTCGCTTCAAGGATCATTTATAGAAGATTTCGCTTCAAGCAGGTTCAAGCGAAATCCATATGATATGATTTCGCTTGAACAGTGCTCAAGCGAAACCTCAAAGTCTATAAATAGCCTGAAGCGTAATCAGTAGATAGTTCAGTTCAGTTGTTAGTTTCCGACACAGAAGTGCTGTCGAGGTGTCTCCAAGTCTGTAATCTTTCAGAGATCAATACAAGAGACAGTAAATTGTATTTCTGGTGTGTTACAAGCTAAACAAAGACAGAATCAATGAATTCCGCCTCTGATTCTGTCTGATCACTCTTCTGATCGACTCATTAGGTCGTTTCACGATCCTACAGCATGTGACCTGTACTACGTATACAACAATAGACATACGTAGCATGTAATGTAATGTAAAACGATGTACTAAGTAATGCACACAATGGGCATACCTAGCATAAGATGTAATAAAATCATGTACTATAATGTACTAACGAACATAGCAGGTATATGATGTGAAACAGGAAAGCATGAAAGTAACAAGTAGGCACATGTGTTCCACCCCAAAACAGTCTGGAAAACAGTAAAAGAGGGGTCTATGTACTCACTTGAGATTGCTCAGTAGTCCTTGAATAACAACCAAACAATGCTAGCGATCGCGGATATCAAACGGCACCTAATTTAGGTAACTATGTTAATAAACCGGACCTAAATCGGAAGATCTGATAGAATGAGGATTCGTAAACCAAACGAGTATAGAGACTCGTGTCATATGGTTTAACAAAGCCTACATACTAAATGAAACCTTAATCTAAGTTCTTTCGACCCATTACGACCCGTTTAGGTAGCTTATGCTACTTTAACGCGTCGTTCGCGTGAAACGCGTTCGGACCGTCTAACTAGTCCTATGACAAGTGTTATATGCCTAAACATGTTACATAATCAGTTATGTGACAAAAGTTTAGGTTACATATGCTTAATTACCAATTATACATGAAAATGGTATTCTGGTAATTTACCTAAGGCATATAAACTACCTATCATACAACTATTCAAACGATGTGACCATAGGGTATAACCTCGGAAGGTTATTCCCTATATACTATGGTCACCTAATGTATTTGGTCGGATCCTAATGATCGACCAAATGGGTCGGGTTCGAGGTATAAGCGATTTATTAGATCGCTTACCCTACGACCCTAGACAACGTGGTAATCAGTAGGCATAGTCCCAAGGGACTATAACCAACGTGATTACACTCACGTTGCGAAGTTCAAACGAACTTCGCATTGACCATAAGCTGGTCAACGCTGAAAGTCAAACAAAGTTTGACTTTCTGACTCGAAAAGCAATAAAAGAAAGAAAAGAACGAAAGAATACTTACGAAGGGTCCGCGAATGCTAATCTAGATCTTAATAACTCAGGTATGAAACAATGGTTCCAACTTAGAGTCACTTAGATCAGATTCTAGTGGTTTTTGAAGTTGGGGTGATGGGGTATTTATAGTATTCGGAGAACCGTTAAGATCGTTTGTCGAATATCGTGCCTTAATCGTATCCGTACAAGTGTCGGAAAGTTATGGTGCCTAAAAACAATCCTTATCAGCTGAAAATGCAAGTGGTGAGTGTGTGGTGGTGGTTAAAACAGCTGGAATACGCTGACTGTAACAACTGTGCTTGTAATCACTATGAACAGTTCTATTATCAATAAAACAATGTTATTTGATCCCAATGTCTGTTTTGTTATGTTATACATTTTTCATGTTTTGACTTTTATGTAATTTCAAACTCTACATCGCTTTCTGGAGAGTTATACGCAAACTAGTGCATAAACGTACTCAATTTAATGCGAGAAATACTCCGGAACATCAACATATACTCAACATACCTTAAATAACCTTTACATAACTTAGAAATAAGTTTTGAAGGCTTTGGTATGGCAAAAACAAGTTAATTCGCTTACAGGGACTAAATATGACAAACTGCGAAAGTATGTCAATTTGAACTGTAACGAACATTCCGGAACATAACCATAAGTTAAACACACCTTAAATATCCTTTACATAGCTTAGAAATAGGCTTTGAGGGGTTTGGTGTGCTAAAATAAACTTTTGGAACATTCAGGGACTAAAAGTGTCAAAAAGTGCACAAGTTTGCATTTTCGCGCATAACTTACGTTCTGAATACATCTGGACATCTAAAAATTTATGGAAGCATGACTATATTTTATTTTAGTGTTCGCCTTAAGAAAAATCCATTCGTTGCGTCATTTGGATCGTTTTTCGCGCTTATGCGCATTCCGTCGTAATTAAGCGAACATCGCGTTCGTATGACCAAACGAACCATCATCCGGCATATTTTTGAACATGTTTTGAGTTCCCTATACTTTAACTTCATTTTAGAGCCTTGAAATGAGGTTAACGGGGTTCAAACGCATCGAAAATCGCTTAAAACACGTACAGGGACCATTTCTGCAAAATCTGCCAAAACAGGGGCCTAGCGTGACGCGAGGGTCCTTAGCGTCACGCGAGCCCCTATCTGGACCAGATTCAGTGTTTTTATCACAAGTTGCAACCAATTAAACCACAACCACATGTTTGCAACTTGCTTAAACACTAAGATTAGGAGCATATGTGGCTCCATAACCTTTGTGACAAGTGTACGCACGAGATTAAGGCACGATAATCGACAAACGATCCTAACGGTTACCCGAATTCTATAAATACCCATCCACCCACAACCCCAAAACCCACAAATCTGATTAAGAAAGCTCTAAGTTGGAACCTTCGTTTCATACCTGAGCTATTTTGATCTGGGTTAGCATTCGGGGACCCTTCGTAAGTATTCTTTCGTTCTTTTCCTTATTTTTACTGCTTTTCGAGTCAGAAAGTCAAACTTTGTTTGACTTTCAGCGTTGACCAGTGATGGTCAATGCGAAGTTCGTTAGAACTTCGCAACGTGATTGTAATCACGATGGTTATAGTCCCTTGGGACTATGCCTACTGATTACCACGTTGTCTAGGGTCGTAGGGTAGGCGATCTAATAAATCGCCTATACCTTCGAACCCGACCCAGTTTGGTCGATCATTAGGATCCGACCAAACACATTAGGTGACCATAGTGTAGGGAATAACCTTCCGAGGTTATACCTTATGGTCACGACGTTTAAGTAGTTGTATGATAGGTAGTTTATATGCCTTAGGTAAATTACCAGAATACCCTTTTCATACATAATTGGTAATTTAGCATATGTAACCTAAACTTTTGTCACGTAACTAATTATGTAACATGTTTAGGCATATAATACTTGTCATAGGGCTAGTTAGGCGGTCCGAACGCGTTTCACGCGAACGACGCGTTAAAGTAGCATAAGCTTCCTAAACGGGTCGTAATGGGTCGTAAACAATTATGTTAAGTTTCATTTAGCATGTAGGCTTTGTTAAACCATATCACGTGAGTTCCGACACTCATTTGGTTTACAAACCCTAATGCTACCCAGTCTTCCGAGATAGGTCCGGTTTATTAACATAGTTACCTATACTAGGTGCCGTTTGATTCCGAGATCTATAGCATTGCTTGGTGGTTATCTTTATACAACTGAGCAATCACAGGTGAGTACATAGACCCCTCTTTTACTGTTTTCCAAACTGTTTTGGGGTGGAACACATGTGCCTACTTGTTACTTTCATGCTTTCCTGTTTTCACATCATATACCGGCTATGTTTGTTAGTACACTATAGTACATGATTTCATTACATTTTATGCTAGGTGTGCCCATTGTGTGCATTACTTAGTACATTGTTTTACATGACATTTCATGCTAGGTGTGCCCATTGTGTGCATTACTTAGTACATTGTTTTACATGACATTTCCTGCTAGGTGTGCCCATTGTGTGCATTACTTAGTACATTGTTTTACATGACATTTCCTGCTAGGTGTGCCCATTGTGTGCATTACTTAGTACATTGTTTTACATGACATTTCATGCTAGGTGTGCCCATTGTGTGCATTACTTAGTACATCGTTTTACATGACATTTCATGCTAGGTGTGCCCATTGTGTGCATTACTTAGTACATCGTTTTACATGACATTTCACGCTACGTATGTTCATTTGATTACATACTTAGTGCATCGTTCTCACATGCTCACATTTGGTTATGGCATTTGGTTTGTTTACATGGGACAATATATCCATTAACACTAGCTACGCCGTTCGTTAGTAGGTAGTGGTACCATAGGAATTGACAACTCCCGTTCCGGACATCCCAGGGTAAGGGGACAGAAAGGAATGACCGAATTCGTTGACATTAAGACAGATAGACCTTTAATTTGTTTAAAGGGTTTATCACCACAGTCGCCAGGCTTGGATGTATGCATATTCACAATACCGCATAAATGTTCATATTAAATAGTTGCATGCATTTACACAAAACATAGCGTTGATTTAAACCATGTTTTACTTCAATACTTTGTTTTTGTGCATATGGTTTAGTTGAGACATTTCACTTGCCATACATGATATTTTGACATAGACATTTGACATGGATATTTTGACATAGACATTTGACATGGATATTTGACATAGACATTTGACATGGATATTTGACATAGACATTTGACATGATTTACATCTTGACATAAACACTTTGACATATTATTCAATACATTTGACAATTTGGTTAAACATATACTTCTTACATTGGTTGGTTTGGTTTGATTAAGTGATTAAGTTAACGATGCGTGTGTAATATGATACAAGCATGGTGGATACGCCGCTGGTACTTCCTATATATAAGTGTTTGTATGGTATTACATGGCGTAACGTTATTTGAATCATTTCAGTTTGAGACATAGAACATTTTATACAAATAACATACTTTTCACAAGACATTGATTTACAAACAACTTATCTTATACAAACACATTTTTACATGGTTATTTATTTAACCTGACATTTACTTATACATATCATCTGATCTTATTGTTTACAAATGATTTACAAGACAAAGCAAATAACAAGGTTCATGACTAAACATTTTCTCAAACATAAGTCATGAATCTTATTTTCGCAAAACCTATGTATCTCACAGGCATTTTTATGCTGACGTACCTATTTTCACATGTGTTTTCAGGTGCTTTTCCATTGGATGTTGATCATGATACTAGGGCGGACCTGTGCCTTAGAGACTTTAAAAGATGATAGACTATGCTTAATTATGTTCTGAACTCGTTAATTTCCTGTTTGAAACAATGTAACACCCTTATTTAATAAATAAAATACACTTTGTGTGCCATGGTTATGAAACAATTAATTCTGTCGCGACACGCCCCGATGTTTCCGCCGCGATTTGTTGTTTTACGCGGTCGGGGTGTGACAGAAGAGTTGGTATCAGAGCCAATGGTTATAGGGAATTAGGTTATTAGTAATGCTTTGACCTAGACTATAACTTTTCTAGGAACCTAACACAAGTTATCTTGTGTTTAGATCTTAAAACATGTACATCACCTATCCTTAGGTGATTAACAAAACAAGGAACCAAAATTTTTCCGAAACGATTTTTGAAAAACAATCATCTGTTTTTGAATAAATTTTTACAAGGTTTTGAACCCTCAATTGTAAGGTTTTGAACCCTCTGTTTTATGGTTTTGAACCTTTTTCAAGTTTGGTTTTTGGCCTTGTGCCTTCAAATTTTCAAAATCCCGTCAAACGTTTTGGGTTTTAAATAATGTGAACGTGTGCAAACTGGAAGGGTGAATGCCTGTATTCTGAGTTTTCTGTCTAGGCAAGCACTTCATATACATCTCAAACAGACGCGAGACCAGTTGTGCTTACCTGGGAATTCTTGGGATGAGTGTTCACTTATAGGCGAGCATGTCTTCATTATACATTATTTTTGATCCATTTACTTTGATTAGTCACTGTGAGTCGTTTGTTTGCTTTGTGATACGGACGAATGACCACCATCTATGCTGTTTGCAATTCTTGTTTTTATCATCTCATTCTTTTCATCCAATCATCTCACTCGTTTCTTTTCATGTTTTCCTCTTTTAGAATGCCTCCTCGACGCGATAATCTGATTGCGACTGCCGAACTGGCAGAAATTATTGCGCAGCAGATGGCTGCTCAGTTTCCAAATCTCTTTGCTCAATGGAACCAAGCCAACAACAACAACAACGTTCCATGCAAATACAAGGATTTTAACCAGGCCAAACCACTCAAGTTTAGTGGTTCTGAGGGAGCGACTGGGCTTCTTCAGTGGTTCGAGAGCATAGAGAATACTTTTCGCCATGTGCAGTGTCCGGATAATCGCAAGGTCGAGTTCTCCTCGAGCGTATTTCAGAAGAGGGCTTTGACATGGTGGAACGGAGTTATGAGAGACCAGGGTGCTGAAGTTGCTCTCGCACAGACATGGGCTGAACTTAGAGCCCTTATGATGAGGGAATTCTGTCCTCGCCATGAACAGCGAGCGTTGGAGAAAGAGTTTGATGTGTTGAAGCAAGATAGTGGTGAGCACAGGGCTTATACTGATCGGTTTGAAGAATTGAGTCTGCTTTGCCCAACAATGGTCACCCCACTCGACAAGGCTATTGAGAGATACATCGATGGCCTACCTGACTCGGTACAAGACATTCTTACTGGTAGTAACCCTGCCACACTTCGTCAGGCGATCGAGTTATCTGCGACATTGACTGAGTCGCAGATCCGGAAGAACAAGTTACACAGGAAGGGTGACAAGGGCAAGAAGCAGTCGGCTGACAAGGAAGATAGCAAGAAAGGTCAAAACTTGAATGGAAAGAACTCTGGTTCTTCAAAGAGGGCAAAGAAGCGTAAGGCTTCCCAAAATTTTGCTATCACTGCCCAAGCTAATCTGGCAGCTCCCAACCAACCTGCACAGCCTCCAGCAAAGAAACCCTATATAAGGAATGCACCTTTGTGCAATAGATGCAACAGTCACCACCAGCCGCAACTTCCATGTCGTTTCTGTACTAACTGTGGGAAATCAGGCCATCTCGCCAATGTTTGTCGATCTGCTCAGAATCCCGCGGTTCAGAACCCGGCTCAACAAGTTGCTCAGCCTCCTGCACCGCAACAGGGTCAAGCTGCAAGACCACAATACCCACCTGGTGCGTGCTACAATTGTGGGGATCTGACCCACTACAGGAACCGGTGCCCAAGGCTAGCCAACCAGAACCAGAACCAGAATCAGAATCAAGCTCCGGCTCGAGGCCGAGTTTTTAACATGAATGCCCAAGAGGCACAGGCTGACGATAATGTGGTGAACGGTACGTTCTTTATTAATAATCAGCCTGCATCTGTTCTTTTCGATTCCGGTGCCGATAAGAGTTTCGTGTCTTTGTCTTTTGAGCAAATGCTTCGAGTGTCTAGAACGAAACTAGGCAAATCTTTGACAGTAGAGGTTGCAAATGGAGAACCCATTATTCTTGATTCTGTTCTTCACAACTGCCAGTTGAATCTTAACGACCATCTTTTTCCTATTGACCTCGCGCCTATGCAACTTGGAAGCTTCGACGTTATTGTGGGGATGGATTGGTTATCCAAGCATCACGCAGAGATAGTTTGTTCTAAGAAGATTGTTCGTGTGCCGCTTTCGACAGGCGAGATCCTGCAAGTTCAAGGTGAGAAGCCTATCGGTGGTCTCAAACTCATGTCTTGTTTTAAAGCTCGGAAGTATCTGCAGAAGAACTATGTGGCTTTCTTAGCACATGTTAGAGAAGATAAAGGAAAGGGTAAGTCTATTTCAGATATTCCTGTCGTTCGGGATTATTCTGAAGTGTTCCCTGAAGATTTACCTGGTCTACCTCCAGCACGCCAAGTCGAGTTCCGCATTGATCTCGTACCTGGTGCAAACCCCATTGCCAGAGCTCCATATCGTCTTGCACCGTCGGAGATGCAAGAGTTGTCTAAACAGCTTCAGGAGCTCTCTGACAAAGGTTTTATACGTCCTAGTTTTTCACCTTGGGGTGCTCCCGTTCTTTTTGTCAAGAAGAAGGATGGATCCTTTAGGATGTGTATCGATTATCGTGAGCTTAACAAGCTTACCATCAAAAATCGATATCCTCTACCTCGCATAGACGACCTCTTTGATCAGTTACAAGGCGCTTCTTATTTTTCGAAGATCGATCTGCGTTCCGGGTATCATCAACTTCGGGTACAAGAAGAAGACATTCCGAAGACAGCATTCCGTACTCGTTATGGACATTACGAGTTCACAGTCATGCCATTCGGTTTGACTAATGCTCCTGCTGTTTTTATGGACTTAATGAATAGGGTCTGCAAACCTTATTTGGATCAGTTCGTCATTGTTTTTATTGACGACATCTTGATTTACTCTAAGACGCGAGCTGATCACGAGCAGCATCTTCGTCTTACTCTGGAACTCCTGAAGAAAGAGCAACTTTTCGCCAAATTCTCCAAGTGCGAATTTTGGCTTAAAGAAGTTCAATTTTTGGGACACATTATCAACGAACGAGGTGTTCATGTAGATCCCTCCAAGATCAGTGTGATTAAGGATTGGGATACGCCTACTACTCCTACTGAAGTTCGTTCTTTTCTTGGTCTAGCGGGTTATTATCGCCGCTTCATAGAAAACTTCTCTAAGATTGCAGTTCCTCTTACTGCTCTAACTCAGAAGAAAATGCCCTTTTTCTGGGGATTCAAACAAGAGGAAGCTTTTCAACACCTGAAGCAGAAGCTTTGCGATGCGCCTGTTCTATCTTTGCCTGAGGGTGATGATGATTTTGTTGTGTATTGTGATGCATCAAAATTGGGACTTGGCTGTGTTCTTATGCAAAGGAACAAAGTCATAGCTTATGCATCGAGGCAATTGAAGATACATGAGAAGAACTACACCACTCATGATCTTGAGTTGGGTGCAGTTGTTTTTGCTCTCAAGATCTGGAGACACTATTTGTATGGTACAAAATGTGTGGTTTTCACTGACCACAAAAGTCTTCAGCATATCTTCAACCAGAAAGAACTCAACATGAGACAGCGACGTTGGGTTGAGCTTTTAAACGACTATGACTGCGAAATTCGTTACCATCCTGGTAAGGCGAATGTCGTAGCCGATGCATTGAGTCGCAAGGAACGTACTAAGCTTCATTGTGTACGTGTTCAATCTGTTATTCAAGCTCGATCCGATATTCAAGCACGCATTTCTCAGTCACAACAATCCTGTGTTTCACAAGGTTTAATGGATAAGGAATTTCCCTATCACATAACACCTGCTCTGGAACTGAAGGACAATGGATCATATTACTTCATGGACCGTTTGTGGGTCCCAAGCCAGGATGATCTTCGTGCCTTGCTTATGGATGAAGCCCATAAGTCTCGTTGTTCTATTCATCCGGGCTCAGATAAAATGTATAAGGATCTTCGTATTCACTATTGGTGGCCTGGTATGAAGGACATTGCCTTATACGTATCCAAATGCCTTACTTGTCTTAAGGTTAAGGCTGAACATCAGCGTCCTTCTGGTTTATTGGAGCAACCAGAGATCCCAGTTTGGAAATGGGAAAACATTACTATGGATCTTGTTACCAAACTCCCACGCACAAAGAAAGGTCATGATGCCATCTGGGTAGTCGTTGATCGTCTTACAAAGTCAGCACATTGCTTGCCAATCCGCGAGGATTTTCCTACTGACAGACTTGCTCAAATCTATGTAGATGAAATTGTGGCTCGACATGGTGTTCCTTTGAACATCATTTCTGACAGAGATGCTCGTTTCACTTCTCACTTTTGTAGAACCATGCAATCTGCTATGGGGACCCAACTTAATCTGAGCACAGCTTATCATCCGCAAACGGATGGTCAATCTGAGAGAACAATCCAGACTCTGGAGGATATGCTAAGAGCTTGTGTGATCGATTTTGGTGGTAGCTGGGATTCACATCTTAAATTGATTGAATTCTCCTACAACAACAGTTATCACACTAGCATCGGAATGGCTCCTTTCGAAGCTCTCTATGGTCGAAAATGTCGTTCACCAGTCTGCTGGAATGAGATTGGCGAGGCTCAACTTACTGGACCTGCCCTCGTTTTAGAGACAACTGACAAGGTCAAGAAAGTTCGTGATAACCTTCAGGCAGCTAGAAACCGTCAGAAGATTTACGCGGACCCAAAACGCAAAGCCTTTGAATTTCAAATCGGTGATCGAGTATTACTTAAGGTCTCACCTTGGAAAGGTGTGATCAGATTTGGAAAGAAAGGAAAACTTGCACCTAGATACGTTGGACCATTCAAGATCGTCGAAAGAATCGGAAAGGTAGCCTACAGACTTGAGTTACCTCCTGAACTGGGAAATGTTCATCCAACTTTTCACATATCAAATCTCAAGAAGTGTACAGCTGATGAGAACTACTCCATACCGCTTGACGAAATTCGTGTTGGCAAAACACTGAAATTTGTTGAGAAACCAGTGGAAATCATGGAACGTGAAGTCAAGTGGCTTAAACGCAAGCGCATTCCTTTGGTCAAAGTTCGCTGGGAAGCTAAACGTGGACCCGAGTTTACTTGGGAACGCGAAGATCAAATGAAAGCGAAATATCCACATCTTTTTCCACGAGTTTCCTCTAAATAAATTTCGGGACGAAATTTCCACAAGTAGGGGAGACTGTAACAACTGTGCTTGTAATCACTATGAACAGTTCTATTATCAATAAAACAATGTTATTTGATCCCAATGTCTGTTTTGTTATGTTATACATTTTTCATGTTTTGACTTTTATGTAATTTCAAACTCTACATCGCTTTCTGGAGAGTTATACGCAAACTAGTGCATAAACGTACTCAATTTAATGCGAGAAATACTACGGAACATCAACATATACTCAACATACCTTAAATAACCTTTACATAACTTAGAAATAAGTTTTGAAGGCTTTGGTATGGCAAAAACAAGTTAATTCGCTTACAGGGACTAAATATGACAAACTGCGAAAGTATGTCAATTTGAACTGTAACGAACATTCCGGAACATAACCATAAGTTAAACACACCTTAAATATCCTTTACATAGCTTAGAAATAGGCTTTGAGGGGTTTGGTGTGCTAAAATAAACTTTTGGAACATTCAGGGACTAAAAGTGTCAAAAAGTGCACAAGTTTGCATTTTCGCGCATAACTTACGTTCTGAATACATCTGGACATCTAAAAATTTATGGAAGCATGACTATATTTTATTTTAGTGTTCGCCTTAAGAAAAATCCATTCGTTGCGTCATTTGGATCGTTTTTCGCGCTTATGCGCATTCCGTCGTAATTAAGCGAACATCGCGTTCGTATGACCAAACGAACCATCATCCGGCATATTTTTGAACATGTTTTGAGTTCCCTATACTTTAACTTCATTTTAGAGCCTTGAAATGAGGTTAACGGGGTTCAAACGCATCGAAAATCGCTTAAAACACGTACAGGGACCATTTCTGCAAAATCTGCCAAAACAGGGGCCTAGCGTGACGCGAGGGTCCTTAGCGTCACGCGAGCCCCTATCTGGACCAGATTCAGTGTTTTTATCACAAGTTGCAACCAATTAAACCACAACCACATGTTTGCAACTTGCTTAATCACTAAGATTAGGAGCATATGTGGCTCCATAACCTTTGTGACAAGTGTACGCACGAGATTAAGGCACGATAATCGACAAACGATCCTAACGGTTACCCGAATTCTATAAATACCCATCCACCCACAACCCCAAAACCCACAAATCTGATTAAGAAAGCTCTAAGTTGGAACCTTCGTTTCATACCTGAGCTATTTTGATCTGGGTTAGCATTCGGGGACCCTTCGTAAGTATTCTTTCGTTCTTTTCCTTATTTTTACTGCTTTTCGAGTCAGAAAGTCAAACTTTGTTTGACTTTCAGCGTTGACCAGTGATGGTCAATGCGAAGTTCGTTAGAACTTCGCAACGTGATTGTAATCACGATGGTTATAGTCCCTTGGGACTATGCCTACTGATTACCACGTTGTCTAGGGTCGTAGGGTAGGCGATCTAATAAATCGCCTATACCTTCGAACCCGACCCAGTTTGGTCGATCATTAGGATCCGACCAAACACATTAGGTGACCATAGTGTAGGGAATAACCTTCCGAGGTTATACCTTATGGTCACGACGTTTAAGTAGTTGTATGATAGGTAGTTTATATGCCTTAGGTAAATTACCAGAATACCCTTTTCATACATAATTGGTAATTTAGCATATGTAACCTAAACTTTTGTCACGTAACTGATTATGTAACATGTTTAGGCATATAATACTTGTCATAGGGCTAGTTAGGCGGTCCGAACGCGTTTCACGCGAACGACGCGTTAAAGTAGCATAAGCTTCCTAAACGGGTCGTAATGGGTCGTAAACAATTATGTTAAGTTTCATTTAGCATGTAGGCTTTGTTAAACCATATCACGTGAGTTCCGACACTCATTTGGTTTACAAACCCTAATGCTACCCAGTCTTCCGAGATAGGTCCGGTTTATTAACATAGTTACCTATACTAGGTGGCGTTTGATTCCGAGATCTATAGCATTGCTTGGTGGTTATCTTTATACAACTGAGCAATCACAGGTGAGTACATAGACCCCTCTTTTACTGTTTTCCAAACTGTTTTGGGGTGGAACACATGTGCCTACTTGTTACTTTCATGCTTTCCTGTTTTCACATCATATACCGGCTATGTTTGTTAGTACACTATAGTACATGATTTCATTACATTTTATGCTAGGTGTGCCCATTGTGTGCATTACTTAGTACATTGTTTTACATGACATTTCATGCTAGGTGTGCCCATTGTGTGCATTACTTAGTACATTGTTTTACATGACATTTCCTGCTAGGTGTGCCCATTGTGTGCATTACTTAGTACATTGTTTTACATGACATTTCCTGCTAGGTGTGCCCATTGTGTGCATTACTTAGTACATTGTTTTACATGACATTTCATGCTAGGTGTGCCCATTGTGTGCATTACTTAGTACATCGTTTTACATGACATTTCATGCTAGGTGTGCCCATTGTGTGCATTACTTAGTACATCGTTTTACATGACATTTCACGCTACGTATGTTCATTTGATTACATACTTAGTGCATCGTTCTCACATGCTCACATTTGGTTATGGCATTTGGTTTGTTTACATGGGACAATATATCCATTAACACTAGCTACGCCGTTCGTTAGTAGGTAGTGGTACCATAGGAATTGACAACTCCCGTTCCGGACATCCCAGGGTAAGGGGACAGAAAGGAATGACCGAATTCGTTGACATTAAGACAGATAGACCTTTAATTTGTTTAAAGGGTTTATCACCACAGTCGCCAGGCTTGGATGTATGCATATTCACAATACCGCATAAATGTTCATATTAAATAGTTGCATGCATTTACACAAAACATAGCGTTGATTTAAACCATGTTTTACTTCAATACTTTGTTTTTGTGCATATGGTTTAGTTGAGACATTTCACTTGCCATACATGATATTTTGACATAGACATTTGACATGGATATTTTGACATAGACATTTGACATGGATATTTGACATAGACATTTGACATGATTTACATCTTGACATAAACACTTTGACATATTATTCAATACATTTGACAATTTGGTTAAACATATACTTCTTACATTGGTTGGTTTGGTTTGATTAAGTGATTAAGTTAACGATGCGTGTGTAATATGATACAAGCATGGTGGATACGCCGCTGGTACTTCCTATATATAAGTGTTTGTATGGTATTACATGGCGTAACGTTATTTGAATCATTTCAGTTTGAGACATAGAACATTTTATACAAATAACATACTTTTCACAAGACATTGATTTACAAACAACTTATCTTATACAAACACATTTTTACATGGTTATTTATTTAACCTGACATTTACTTATACATATCATCTGATCTTATTGTTTACAAATGATTTACAAGACAAAGCAAATAACAAGGTTCATGACTAAACATTTTCTCAAACATAAGTCATGAATCTTATTTTCGCAAAACCTATGTATCTCACAGGCATTTTTATGCTGACGTACCTATTTTCACATGTGTTTTCAGGTGCTTTTCCATAGGATGTTGATCATGATACTAGGGCGGACCTGTGCCTTAGAGACTTTAAAAGATGATAGACTATGCTTAATTATGTTCTGAACTCGTTAATTTCCTGTTTGAAACAATGTAACACCCTTATTTAATAAATAAAATACACTTTGTGTGCCATGGTTATGAAACAATTAATTCTGTCGCGACACGCCCCGATGTATCCGCCGCGATTTGTTGTTTTACGCGGTCGGGGTGTGACACTGACTGTTCGATCTTATCTGATCAGAGAGGCTGACGCGGGCCGCCTAATATTTAAGCTTGGCTCACGCGGGCCGCCTAGCTCTTCAGATCAGAAAACAAGTTTCAGAAATGACAGTTTCAGTCCCTGCACGTGTTTAAGCCCATTTCCGGCACTTCTAAGGCCCGTAAAGCCAACTTTAAGGCCCTAAAATGATGCCTAAACATTGTGGACATGAAACATGCTCAAAAATATGTCGGATGTTGGTTCGTTTGGTCGTACGAACGCGATGTTCGCTTAATTACGACGGAATGCGCATAAGCACGAAAAACGATCCAAATGACGCAACGAATGGATTTTTGGCAAGCCAAACACTAAAGCATCATATAGTCATGCTTACATAAATTTTTTGGATGTCCGGATGTATTCAGAACGTAAGTTATGCGCGAAAGTGCAAACTTGTGCACTTTTTGACACTTTTAGTCCCTGAATGACCCAAAAGTTTATTTTAGCATACCGAACCCCTCAAAGCCTATTTATAAGCTATGTAAAGGATATTTATGGTATGTTTAACTTATGGTCATGTTCCGAAATGTCTGTTACAGTTCAAATTGGCATACTTTCGTAGTTTGTCAAGTTTAGCCCCTGTAAGCGATTTAACTTGATTTCACCACACCAAAGCTTCCAAAACTTATATCTAAGTTATGTAAAGGTTATTTAAGGTATGTTAAACCTATTTCACTATTCCGGAGTGTTCATTGCATTAAACTGGTTATATCTACGCATTAGTGCGCGTATAACCTTCCAGAAAGCGATTTAGGGCTTGAAATCGAACAAGAGTTGATATGTGCAAACGCTACACATATTTATACAAGTCCAAAGTATGAAATAAAGTATTTCATTGGTTTGGAATTTGTTTGATGGTTGAAGTGACACAGGTGTTACAAAAACGACCGTCTCGGTCTGAAATGATTGAAATAGGCACTCCATGACGAGCCACTATTTCTTTGAGATAGAGTTCCGCTAGTTTCTCAGTATTATCCTTCTCCCGAATAGGTAAGAAGTGTGCGGACTTTGTTAGTCTATTGATGATTACCCATTTCATGTAGTGACCTCTTGAGGTCCTGAGTAACTTCGTAATGAAGTACATCGATATTTGTTCCCATTACCAAACGGGAATCTCGGGTTGTTGTAACAAGTCCGAGGGATTTTGCTACTCGACTTTGACTTTCGCGCAAGTCAAGCATTCTCCGATATAAGTCGCGATATTACTTTTGAGGTTAGGCCACCAGTAGTATTCTTTCACTACTTAGGCCTATGTGCTTCCTCAAAATATCATCTCGAAGGCCGCCAAAGAATGGAACCCCATTTTCGACCCATAAGGTATAAAGTTCCATCTTCTTTCGGCACTAATTGTTCCTTCATGCCTCGAAGTGTTTCTGCTTGAATATGCTCTTCCTTGAGCGCTTGTGAATCATCTTCTCTAATGCTTGAACTCTCAGTGTTCTAACTCGCTCCTTGCGGCTCAAGGCATCTGCTACAACGTTTGCCTTGCCCGGATGGTACTTTATTTCACAATCATAGTCGTTCAACAATTCAACAAACATCGTTGACGTATATTTAATTCTTTTTGGTTGAATATGCGTTGAAGACTTTTATGATCCGTGAAAATAATGCATTGAGTACCATATAAATAATGTCGCCATAATTTTTTTTAAAGCGAATACCACCACGCCTAACTCAAGGTCGAGAGTGGTATAGTTCTTCACGTGAACTTTTTAATTGGCGCGACGTATACACAATAACTTTTTCACGTTGCACGCGTACGCAACCCATTCCTTGATGCGAAGCATCATAGTCTACAACAGAGTCATCGGTATCGTTGGATAATGATAAGATTGTAAAATGCTATGCACCAATCTTAAGAATAAGTTGTAAGGCTATATCTTGTTTTTCGATTTGGGGCGAATTTATTGTCTTTAACAACTCTAAAATGGTTCTCAAATGTTGCTCATGTTCATCAGTCGATCGAGAGTATATCAAAATGTCGTCAATAAACACTATAATGAATTTGTCAAGATACGGCTTGCACACACGATTCATTAAATCCATGAAGACCGCTGGTGCATTTGTTAAACCAAAAGGCATAACGAGAAACTCGTAATGACCGTAACGAGTCTTAAAAACCGTTTTCGGTATGCTTTCCTCTTGAATTCGTAACTGATGATACTCCGATCGTAAGTCTATCTTAGAGTAGAAGCTAGAACCTTTCATAAACCATTTGAGTTAGTTGGAAATTTATTTGTAACATGGTTTAGAAATATGAATTTTCATTCATCGAAATGTTGTGCACTTTTGCAAAACTTGCATGTCTTTCCACCCCCCAAAACCTTTATAAAGATGTATAATGGTAAAGCGTGGGGGTTATGAACTCACAACATCCTTATTTGGTCAACTACAAGGTTCAGAAGGTGCTAATCAACATGGAGATATGGCTACGGTTGCAGCTCCCGGTACCAAGTCGATGTGAAACTCGACTTATCAACATGGTGGTAGTCCTGGCAAGTCTTTAGGAAAGACTTCAGGGAATTCTTTTACCACAGGAATATCTGTCATCTGAGGCCCAATGGCCTTCTTGTCGACAACATGTGCTAGAAAGGTAACACAACCTTTCCGTAAGTACTTCTGTGCTTTCATGCAATTGATGATCTGCAATGGTGTGTCATGCTTCTCTCCATGAATAACAAGTGTCTCTTTATTCGGTAGTGGTAGGCGAATGACCTTCTCATGACAGAAGACTTCGGCTAGGTTATCGGATAACCAATCCATGTCAACCACTACTTCGAAACTACTCAACTGAACAGGGAAGAGATCGATATTGAATTTCAGCTCTAGACTCGACTAGTTTACTTTTTGCCAATTCTATAGAATGAGAAGATGTCTAGCTTACTTGACTCTAGGCCAAGTACATTTTAAATTCTGTGTGGCGAGGACTTCACTGTATAGTTTTAGGAACCATATGTTTAAATGTAGGATAACCCAATCTATATGTTTAGATGTAGGATAACCCGATCCATATGTTTAGATGTTGGATAACCCAACCATATGTTTAGATGTAGGATAACCCAATCCCTAATTGTAGCTAGGACAATCCCGTCCCTAGCCATGAAACTCATGTATGTGAAATGTTGAGATGAAGCTAAAATTGCCAATTGTATAAAATAACATGGATGTGAAATGTTGACGAATAGGATACATACCGGTGGCCCTTAATGATTTGATATGTCTCAGCTAATTCCCCATTAGCTAACTTGATATAGTAATGTGTGTCCAACATGACTCTAATTCGAGTATATGCTTAACATTTAAAAGCAATAGCTAAGCTCGGTGTTGGTATTAATAGAATTGGTACATGATGATCGTAGAGTGTACGTACTCATGACTTCATTTCTCTCATGGCGAGAGTTATTGTTTGAGTGATCGAGGTAGGGAGGGATGATGCGGTTATGCTTCGGATCTCCGAGGCTAAACCCGAGATGTAACACTCAGTGTGTTTGAATTCGGGTGTTACCCAGTATGGAACAACCCTTGAGAGACCGTGAAAGCATCAAGTGTAACCAACGATATTGGCTCTAGTTATGATCGAGTTCTTTTATAAAATCATATGAAAATAGATATGAAAATCAGATGATATAAAAGAATGATGTATGGTTAAATAAATAACCTATAGAATTGTAGTGTATAATTATATCATGTCTTGAAATAGAATATTATGTCTTGTGTAGAGGATGTCGCGTCTTGTGCAAAAATGTCATGTCTTGTCTTTGTCGAAGAGGTTTGAATAACACCACGATATGCAATATAATATAAGCACTTATATATAGGAAGTACCAGCGGCGTATCCACCATGCTTTTATCATATTACACACGTCTCGTTATTTACAAAAATGTCTTGTGTATACCAACGTCAAATGTCATGTATAACAATGTCATGCGTAACAGTGTCATGTATAAACCACATCTTGTGTAAAAGCAATGGTTTTCAACACATAACTTTTAACTTAAACAATTGATTCTTTTGGCGCCATGATCTTTTTAATACACACAATTAAAAGAATCTAGACATTTATTTGAATAAATAAAGTCTATCATGTGCCCAAGAATGAAGAATACAATCAATCGGTCATGGAAACCTCAAGACCATATTGTTCATACATGTTTGAATAAATGATAATGTGGATAACCAAAACCAAAAGGTGTAATGCCTCTTGCGTGTATTGGTCATATGTTTAAATGAAAAAAGAAAAAAAAATAATTCGTTGAGGAGGGGAAACCAACCAGTGGTCTTCGTCTATATAATATGTATTCCCTACTCTATGGACCTCGATCATCCTAAGTAAAGAAAATCCTTTGTCTTACTTGTCCATGTGACAATTATGGTAATAGTGCTTGAGTTTCACGAGCTCTAGCAAAATTATTAGAATTTCCAAAGATGTCGAATAGAATGTAATGAGGGAGTTGCAGCATGGTTCATGCCATACCATCCCTTGGAAAAAAAACAAATGTCAAACGACGGAATTTATTGTATCACTTCCAATAAATATGATAAGGTGGAATATGATAAAGTAAGGTAAGGTAAAGTAGGATAAAGTGTCATAAACACCCTGGAACCAACCCATGTTCAAGAATTTCGAGAATGTTGAGGAAAATCCTCCATGAGTAGCTAACACGTTTTGTTTGTTTAAATGACTAGTCTCAACTGAATCGTGATATAGATCGAATGTTAGGTGTGAACAAATATGTGTCGTCTTCCTGTATTGTATTGTATTGTATTGTATTGTATTGTATTGTATTGTATTGTATTGCATTGCATTGTATTGTAGGGTGTTATACTAACCACCACAGTGCGTGTTCTAATAGAATCTCAAATAATAACTTAAGAATTTCGAATGAATAGTGATCATTAGCTTGACCCGCAGAGTCCGCCAGAATTTCCATGCACTACAAGTTGTTATTACGTGGGCCCCCGTAATAATAAATTGTCTTGCATGGTCACCCTAGCATTCTCTCGTTCAGAGCAGGCGATCAGTCAGAGAGAGGACACTATTGTCAATATACCTTCAACATAGGAGGGACCTTCGTGATAACTCACGTGTCAACGTTCGTTGTCATTACTCGCAGAACGGTACAGCGTTAGGTGAAATAGAAATGAAAAGAATTTGTAATAATAACAACCAAAGAGGCACCTTCAAGATGAATACTTCATCTTCCTTGTAAGGACAAGAGTATATCAACCTTGATTAGTATGAGTCACAGGGGTCTCGTCCCACTAATGGAGTTGTTGTCCAAGGTTACCACCTTCGCCTCGTCGTCATTATCATGGTCAGGCATCTCAGCATTCGCGAGAAAGCAACCATATTTTACGGAATTAAGTTTAAGATTTCACTTAGGAATCATGTTCGCCATAAGCTCCGCATTAGACATGAGGTCGATATTTTCATCGTGTGAGTAAAGAATAATAATAGAGTTTGAAGTCGAAGGTATTTTGTTCTTGGCAAAATATTTCATGCAACATATATATGAACCACCTATATATATAATCATGTAAAATCCTATCAATCAAGGATTTCTATCTTGTATAAGCTGAACTTGTAAACTGTTTATAATGCATAAACTGATAATGTAATGTATTGTAGGCACATAGTCTATTAATGTATTGTGTCTGTTTCTCATAGACTTCACCCATGGAAATGTCCTCGCTTGATTTATGTGAAATGAATTTTTGCTGTAGTGGACCTTGAAAAATGTTTATGCAATGAAAACCTTTTGACTTGTCCAATTTTATTTATAATCTGTTCAACATGAACAAGAGGTTTTCGTGAGAGATCCCTAGTGATTGTAGACTTAGACTCGAGGAAGAATCCTGGTTCACTACAATCGAGGCTCTGATACCAATCTGTCACACCCGCTCGTAGCGGAAGCGCGAGGTGTGATCTGATCGGTTCTCATTGCATAACAATATAAGTGAACAATACTAAATGAATAAAAACAAGCTCCAATGCCATTGTCATAATTGTTTCGAAAGAACGCAACATAAGTTAAAGGTATTTGTTACAAACCATCAAATGAAAATGCGTTTTCATCATTCTATACATCAAAATGTAAGTCTTAAAATGTCAAGGCTTTGACCACTATATCACCGCAAAGAGGCGGTATATAACGGGCAAACCCTTCAAATGGTGGCATGGAGTCTTGATACTTGCTTTCCTTGACTGAAATGTCTGCCAGGTCCACTAATTTCCTGAAATACATGTTAAGTTTGAAAACATCAACAAAAGTTGAGCGAGTTCATGCAGTTTAGCTGTATGAGATGTATCTGTAAAATGTGAGTTGTATAAAATGTATCTATAAAATGTGAGTTGTATAAAATGTATCCATAAAATGTGAGTTGTATAAACTGTATCCATAACATGTGAGTTGTATAAAATGTATCTGTATGTATGATGTATAAACTGTATCCACAACATGTGAGTTGTATAAAACGTATCTGTATGTATGATGTAGTATGTAAAGCGTCAATGAAATCGTTGATCATTAATGTTTCGCGAGGACATTAATATGTGTGACGAAAAAGGAAGCAATCCAACCCTAGACGATTTTATGTCGACTCCTATCGACTGGGACACAAACGCACTCTTCTGTATGGGTCCACGACCAAGAGTGGGGCTCGCCAAAACCCATTAGATCTAACCCCTTGTACCTAGGTCCAAACTGGATTAATGGTGCTTATATGTATAACCCTAATTCGCACATGATCTAAGGTGTTTCATTCCCTAACTTTAACATACGATTGAACATGTATCTTCCCCGATAGTTGTAAAGTTGTAAAACATTTAAATGAATAGGGGAACATGAACTCACAACATCGCGTCCTGTGAATAGATGTAAATAAGATCTCACGTGCGGTCGTCCTGAATAGCGTTGCGACCTACAAATGTTCTTATTTTTGTTAGACACTTCGGTCTTTGTAAAGAACTTGAGTACAAGTCTTATGTCTTGAATATTTGTAAGACTTGCATGTCTTTGTTGTTCGTTAACTGTGTATTCGATGTATGAGTTGTTCAAATGTTATATATATATTTTCACCAAATATATATATATATATATATATATATATAAATGTTATCTTGTATCTTGTGAGTTGTATAGTCGGATCTAGTCCGCTGAATTTCGTGTCTTATATGTATCAATTGTATAGTTGTGTTTCCAATAATGGTATCATTGGGCCAAGCCCATGTTTTCAAGTTATTGGGCTTAAATAGTGCTGGGCCTTAAATAGTGTTGGGCCTCAAATAGTGTTGGGCCTCAAGTAGTGTTGGGCCTCAAATAGTGTTGGGCCTCAATAGTGTTGGGCTTCAATAGTGTTGGGCTTGAATAGTGTTGGGCTCAAATAGTGTTGGGCTTGAATAGTGTTGGGCTTGAATAGTGTTGGGCTTGAATAGTGTTGGGCTTAAATAGTGTTGGGCTTTGGCCCATATGTTTGGTGTTTGGGCTTAGCCCATGAATTTATGTTAAGCCCATGATGAAGATAAGCCCATTAAGAAAACTAAGCCCATTTGTAGAAAAATAGCCAAAAATAAGCCCATTTGTTATAGAATAGCCCACATGTAAGTATAAGTCTTTCATTTTTATAAAAATCATTTTTATAAAAATCACTAAGTATACTTTTTAGTTAATAAAAACATAATAGTTTTTATTAGTTTCAAAATGTCTGAATTTTGTTAATGGTAACGTAATTTTTGTGTCCGCGTCGAAAGATCGTCTATACATCGTAGTAATTCCTCGGAATGACGATATGTTCATAGGTTCATCCGTCGTCCGATTTGACCATAATTTGTATCCGATGTCCGAATGATCCGCAAATTGTATTCAAGTGTGTATATATGTATTCTTGTAAGTCTTTACTTGTAAATGTGTCTTGTATTTATTTGTATCAATGTTATCAAATCTCTAACTTGTATATATAACTAATACAAATAATAATACATAGCACATACTTGATATGTTCCATAAATATGTATTTTACCAAAATATATATTTATGTCATATTTTATGATTAGAAAGACCAACTTTCTAATATTGTAAAGACTTTAAAAAAAATGATAGTTTTGCTAACATAATGTTCTAAAAAAAATGGCCATATAACCTTTGTATTAATCATTTGGCCATGTTTCATAAACATATCATTTTCTTTTCCAAATCACCATCAATTTACCCAATCATCTTAACTAAAAACATATGAGATTTTTATAAAATAAAATTTATCAAGATGATTTCCAAATCATGTAGGGTTTTAAACATGATCATTACATATGCTAACTAGTTCAAAAACCAAGTTTAATTCTAGTTTTAACAACTTTTATAAAAATCTCTAGTTGTATGTTACTTTTTATAATCTTGTAAAAGTCTTGTTTTTAAAAAAAAAAAACCCTTAATACTTCCACAAGATCAAAGGTTATGATCATTACTTTAAACCTTTATGTTAAAAACCCTTTAACATAAACATGTATAATTGTTAGATCATATTTTAAAACATCTTCTAACAATTTATTTATACCATAATCATCATACCAAGATCAAATATGCATATCACAAGTCTTAAATCACAATATAAACCAACATAAATATATCATGATTATTATCTTTGCTTCTTTGTATTTTTTTCATGTTTATTATGTATGATTACTTGGTTATTATTAGTAATAATAACAATCATAAACATAATATATGTATAAAAAAAATATAGTTATAGAAGCTTACTTCTAGCACTAGGCTAGGGATGATCTTAGAAGATTATTAAGACTAAGAAGATGATGATCTTGTTGGTAGAACACTTTTGTATGGATGAAAACCCTTCCTTTTACTTCCAAAAGCTTTAGATCACCTTATGTTACTTGGAAACCCATGTTAATCATCTAATAAAAGACTAAAATTGAAGTGGGTTTTTAGTGTTCTTGGTAAGATGGATGAAGATGATGAGAGCTTTTGTTTGTGTAATAAAAGATGAAAAATGAATGGTAAAGTGCTAGTTTACTTAATGTGTAAGTATTCTAATAACTTACCCATTTCATCCACTTGTAACTTACTAAAAATATCAAGATATTTAGCAAGTAATTAAGGGGTGTTGGACCCACTAAAACAAACGTGAACATGAGGGTGGAAAGGGTCTTGAATTTGTTTCATGTGTTAAGTGTTCAATTCATGGTAAAATGTAGTAAATGTTTAAGTATTTTAGGAACTTTGACATTTTATATAAAAATATCTACAAGGTTTTAAGCCTTCATATTTTAAAGTAGTGTGACACTAAGTAAAACTAGTTCACCGAAATTTTTAGTGTGTAATTCGGGTGAAAAAGTCGGTTCAGGTCCTGTACCGGGTTAAATACTGACACCGTGTTTTATTTAGATAAAAACATAACAAAAATTATTTTTGGACTTGTTTTATTATCCAAATATTTAATCCAACTTTTTGGACTAAAACTTTTATTATTTTTGACACGGTCCGGTACCGGCTTTGCTGACTGGCAGTTTAGTGAACTAGCCATGCAGCTTAATGCAATAAGCTTCGATTGCGGTTTTTGTGTCGTTTTAACTACCCACTATATTATTTATGTCAAATAATATTTATTTTTGGGTTTTTCAGATAATTACTGTTTCGTTCTGCGGAATGCTGTATATTTCCGCACGATTTCTGTATTTTTCTGCGGACAAATAATGAAATGGTCACTTTTAGCACTTTTCGGACAGTTTTCGGTGCTACCGGACATTGGTAGTATATTAAACCAAACCCTTGCATTCCCATATAGGGTTTAATGTATATTTGATGTTGGACTTTTGTCTAAGTCCTAAAGATGTAATTTAGATGGTTTATGCGAAACCTGAGTTTTCGTCAGCACACTAGTTTACTAGGTACTATTCTAGTTGTTTCGATGCATTGTTTACACTATTTCAAATGTAACCAATAAAAATGAATAATGTGCATCATAAATGAATATTCCTTGAGTGCTCTAAGATGTATATCATGTAATCATGCAGTTCGAATATTCAAAACACATACTTGTATAATGTAAATCATTGCTTTAAATGTACGTAAATTACCCGAAAGTGGCAGTTGTCACATTTGGGACACTTATCAAATTTCGGGACGAAATTTCTTTCAAGTTGGGGATGATGTGACAACCCGAACTTCCAAGGTTAGTTTGTAATCTTGATTCCGCGTTATTTCTCTTTCATGTTCTTTGCTATGTTAAACCGGTTAAACGAAAACGTATTTGGGTGTGTCATTGAACCTTTTATTGCCGATAAGTTGTCGGGATGGGCCGCGCATACTTTGGGCCGCAAACACACTCTAGACACGTATAACCTATTTCGGCCCACACTAATCAAATCATATAGGTTGTTTGGCTTATCTTCAGCCCACATGACTTGGAGCCCAAACTTAGCCCACACAAACACCTTAGTCCGCATGTTATGTATATATGAATACGTAACTTGTTCCTTGAATAGTTCAAACGTGAAACACAAACCAAAAACCACCCTAATCTTCTCTTGATTTACGAAGGCAGTAGAGACCCCCCCTTCCTGCTCTTCGTGCCAAGTAGTATACATCATGTTTCTTCGGTTAGTTATCCATATTCACGTTAACATTTATTTGATGGTTCGTTATGTGATTCTTGTTTATTTGTGAATTTAGTAACAAAAGTGTGCACATATGCTACATGATGATCGTTAGGTAATTGATTAGTAGTGACTAATTGTACTGGATATATGTATGTGTATAATAGCAAGATTGATGTGACTAATTGTGATCTTATACAAATCAGTCGAATTAGTATAACCTGATGCTTCGAGTTGATGTCTTCATACTTCTGGCCGAGGACATGCTTGCTGATTAGTGTTTTAATGTTCGTTATGGTTCTTTAATAATCATAGTGGATTAGTGTTATATATTAGCCTATTTGTAAGTTGTAAGTTTAATAATTATGAATATATGCAAAAGTAAGGATGTTTTATCCACACAGTTGAATCGATGGGTGGTTAGACTAGGGAATAACAATTTCATGGTCATTAGATATGTGATAAAAGTTATGTGATAACAGAAAGATGTTTATGATCAGATTTAATTGATTACATGATTTCTTGATGATGATGACTATGATAAAATTCGTTAATATTGGTATTGGTATAGTGGGCTGCTACAAGTTAACTGGGTTACAAAAATTATAAGATGAAATTACTTATATTGGTTTTGGGCCGCAAGAAAATCGGTTCACAGCTGGGCCACGAGCTTTAGTGTGCACACAATCCAGTTGGGCCGGAATTAATTGAACTATTTGATTGAATTTGGGCCAGCAAGGTTGGGCCGAGTATGACTGCAAAGGCAGTGGCCGCACATAACATGATTTGGCTGAATAATGAATGTTTAGTATGTGCTAGAAATTGTGATACATACATGTTTTATCTTTAGGCCATACATGTCAAATAGCTGGTTGAATGGTGTATTAATAGATTATGTATGTATGTAAACGACATGTTCAAGTGATTGCATGTTAAGCGTTTGGTTGGTGCCCTAGATGGGTGAATAAACTGTCATGATTTGGATTACATGTGTGCGTTACGTGAGCAATGAATATGCTTGATGTGAACCTTGAATACGTGAATTAGTTGTACGCAAAATGCATGTAAAACTGACTGTTATCGGTAATCCTTTTAGGACGTGTTTGTTCAACTGTTAACCAAGTAAACAATCTTACCGAGCAAACCTAAGGTGAGTTCATTTCTCTTGAGCATGCGTCCAGGTGGTTGGGACAATTAGTGGGTATCCCGGGGAGGGATAAGTCTTTTGGGTAAAAACAGGAATGTTGGATACTATACTCATCCTATCACCTTTAAAGTCCCTCCGTGTTGTTTGGTTACCTGAGAGGTAACATGGTATTGGTTAGTAGCGCTACTTAGGTTTGGCAACCTCACCCCGTACCTGGGAGGACGGGTGTTGAACTAATGACCTAGTCATGATCAATGCTTTGATAGGAGCATTGGAGAAAGGGCAATGTAAATCAGAAGCCGTCTTGTATTCGGGGTATTATTAACATTACTTTCGGAATCAATTTCAATGGATTAAACTAAACACTTGGTAACCAACGTTTTCGTAAACTATGAACTCACCAGCGTTGTCTGATACACTTGTTGCATGCTCGCAGGTCGTTAGATGTCTTGGATTTGGAATTTGTTGTCTGGAGTAGCTGGAGTGGTCATGGGTCGACTGGAGGGATTCATGTGATTGACTTATTGATTTATACAATGGTTTTGAAACAGTTTAACTTTGGTTTACTATTTGCTTCCGCTGAACATGTTGTTTTTCGTTTAAAACTTGTTGATGGTATATTTCATTAATAATTGAGGATTTTATTTATAAACTTGTATGGGTTCAATGTAATTAGTGGCTCGTTGTTGGTACATCACACGCCTAGCAGGGACATTCCCTAGGTGGTATTTTGGGGGTGTGACAGTGTTTTTGTGGTCGTTTGGAAAGACAAGATGACATAATTTTTTTGTTTGAATATGTATCTTCAAACAACTTATCAGTGTCATTCATCTTTTCATGCCATTATAATATTCATCAAGAACAAAACACAGAAAATGACATAAGTCTGACCCCAGCATGTTTTTGTTTATGATTTGTCCATCTCATGCAGCAAAATGTTATTTGAGTCACAGCACCTCAAGGAAGAATGCATTATCCGAAACTTTGGCATAGAACAATATTTGAATATACAAGAAACGGTATTTGGCATTTTTGGCGTTTTACTGAGGAAATAGTGTATCTGAAAGAACCTTCGATTTTTTTGGAATCTTTGATGTTTGAGTGTTTTGGCGTTTTCTAAGATGAATGGTATATAGTAGAAAATATGGCGTTTTTGAGTAGCTGTATTTGATGTTTTGGGGATTTTGGCGTTTGTAAGATGAATGGTATATAGTAGAAAATATGGCGTTTCAGGTTCTGGGGGTGTGTTTTTATGTCTGGGATGTTTTTTTTGTATATAGCGATGCGTTTTGGTCTGTAATGGCGTTTTATTCATCAGTATGGCGTTTTGGTTTAGAGGTGTAAAGACCTTTTTACCCTTAATGAGGCACGTCTACGTAATAAAATTGATGTTATTTATGAAAATGCCACCGCGCCAATCTAGTCCATAGATTGTTTTAATCGGACGATCCATAAGCGTTCTCACCGTTCTCACACTTTCTACCGTTTTCTCTAAATCCCGACCCTATATATATATATATATATATATATATATATTATTTCTATTACCACCTACCACTCTCTCCACATCTCTTTAGCTCCATTCCCTTACCATCCCAAGTTTTCTCCAGTTCTTCATATTATATTCCAACACCCACATAAAAAATAAAAAATAAACCCTTTCTGCAACCTTCTACTCCGTTGTGCATACTCTCATCTATTATCATCCGTTGTGCATGTCACACCCCCAAAAATCCACATGCGGAGTATTGCCGCTTGGAGGCGTGACTGACCAGGATCAAGCCACCAATCATATTGAACAATGTATTTAAAATAAATAAAATCCAACCACGCAATATAATTGGTGTTCAAAAACAAGTTAACCAAGTTCAAGTTAAACAGCGGAAGCAATAAAGGTAAAACCAAAACATACGTTCAATAAGTTTAAATGTTAACATGGCACACAACGGTCCATGTCCCACAACGACTCCTCTTGCTCGTGCAAGCTCCATAGATACCTAACGACCTGCAAGGCATGTAACAACGAGTCAACAACAAAGTTGAGCGAGTTCACCGTTGGTGTTCATTGTTAAGTTGTTTCAAAAACCAGGAATTCATTTGTAAGTTGTAAGTTAATCAGTTTACCCTGTTTCCCAAACATATCCATAGTTGGTGGGGGCTTCCCCATGTTAACCACTAGACCTGTTTACCATATCGACCACTGACTGAAGTAAGTTGGTGCCCTAGCGTCAATGTCTATCATCATTGACGTGCCCAGATCCATTAGTTCACGCCCGTCCTCTGCGGCACGGTGTGAGGCTTGTCAAACCTAAATAGCGCTATCTAACTAATGACCCGCTCGCCATTGGCCCAGCGATTAAGTCGATACAAAAGGAGGGACTTCATGATAGAGAGTTTTGGTCTAGTATCTGTGTTGTCACCCTTCAAATAAGAGGGTGTGTACGTAATCCCCAAACCAGGAGACTACGCAGGTTCCGATTAAGTTCTTAGTACGTGTTGTCACCCTTCAATAAAGAGGGTGTGTACGTGTTCCAAACCAGGAGATCACGCAGTTTCAGTTCAAATCCTTTACCCATTCCCAACCCCTGGGAATCCCATGCCTTGTAGAAAGTGTGAACTCACCTTGGTGTGCTCGGTTTGGTAACGTACTTCTGGTGTTAAATAAACGTTAGATCTGTTACACGCGACCTAATGTACAAGTAGTGTAAGTATGCATACTCTGGAATTTTTAAAATGTATAACAGACCATCTTCATTTATACAATTACATCCGTATGTAATTATATTAAAATAACTTGCCATGCTTTTAGCTCATAATATGAAAGTTCCTATTAAAGAAATTGACATTCAAAAATCTACCCACCAAATACTAATAGATACACATGCCACAAATATCACTCACGTAAACATGTATTTTAAAATAACTAATTCTATACATGGCACTCTTGAAGTCTGGACCTATTAATATGTATAAATTTTTGATCCTTTCTTTCAATTAATTCAAACATCATGTGCACATACCTCTATTTGAGAATCCATTTTAAAATTCCAACAATCTAATTTTTGAACAGTTACTTGCATATGCAGCGGCCCAATCAAAACAAGTTTGAAGAACCCATCTTTTCTTTTATACTAGGAACAATGATATCAGTTTCCTAATTTCTAAATTATCATCACCATGTGCAGCCATGATTAGTGTACCATGTGAGATCATAATCAAATACACAAATACCCAGTTCATTCAAATTACATATAGTTTCATGTTCTTGCAAATCCGAATCATTAAATCTTTAAAGCTCACAATTCTGGCATCATCTATATTACTCAACCTTGCCATGAATCATCATCATCATCCTGTTAAATATTTAACGTGCTTAACCAGGTTGTACGCTAGGCAAGTGTAGTTGTACATTCAAGAAAACCCAGTAACAAATATCATGCATATCACTTTCATACAAATCACGGTCATACACACAAACAAGATTATCGATATATGGAAGATACCCTAAATCGAGACACAATCCAGCCGATTACTAACACATATCCGAGCCTATTCACTACACATATATAGTACTCACGTATACTTTCTTTGTAAATTAAACACATATACCAACAAGATCACATAATTAAACATCACACAATACAGAATTACTAACCACAAGACTTGTCGAATGAGATGATGTTGCCTCGAATAGGGGGGTAGCTACTGCCGTTTGCAAGATTGAGAGAGGGGGTAGGGTTTGTTTTGGTTTTAAGTCTATGATAAATAATTATAATAGGCATGCAACAACTAATAAACCTTATGGGGGCGGTTCCTGTTGGTTGGAATGGGCTCAAGCCCATGTAATTGGGTTGCCACAATAATTGGCAAATACTTGTTAAGGTTTGGGCTTACGAAACCAACCAAGTAGCAACTCAAGTCTAAATAATTAAGCATATACTAGGCCTAACTCTAAGGTTCTTTATACGGGTGTTTGGTTTGGGCCTACGGGTGTGCGTGTGTGTGCGTTTGACTTCGTTTAATATACATACCATCGTTACACGTAAACACATAACATATCATTCAATTAATATCTCACATAACGTAATCACATATTACTCAAACAAGTTACATCAAAGTACCAAGAAGGTTCTAAAATACGAGTTGTCACAGTGCATATCTCCATTAAAGTAAGTTTTATCTTCCTTTTTATTTTTATTACCACCTACCACCCTCTCCGATATATTGGTATCAGAGCAAAGGCTTTCTTAAAATCTAATAGACTAAGACAAGTTCCTTTTATGGCGTGTTATGCCAGTATTTTTGGAAAACTCTCTTAGGTGAAGATTGTGGGAAAGATAGTTGCTTTGATAACATCATAAACGAAAGGGTTAATTATTATGACTAGTTTTTATATTAGAAAATTTTTAAATAGATTAAAAAGATATGATAGAATAAATCTTTCTTTACAATCAGCAGATTGGTTAGATTATATAGATGAATATCGTTTAAAGTATTGTCTATACCAACGAGCCAATTTAAAAGAAAGAATATATAGAAAAAATCGTTTAATCGATTAGTTTGTATATTATTATTGTTCTTTAAATAGTTGGAATATGAGAAAATGTTTAAGAGAAACTTGGAATAAGGGATAAAAGCTAAAGAGAGTTGGAATTCATTAATCATTGGTACTTCTCAAACAATCAAGCGTTTAGAATTTTTAAATTTAGAACTTTCTGAAAAAGCTCACCGAAAACCTTTTATAACAGATAATTTTACTGTAGTTTGTAATATTAAAGACCTTTGTGAACATACTTTACATACAAATAACTCACAGCTAAACACTTTAGTAGATTTACTTATAAATCTGAGTATTAGTTTACAACAAGAAGCTATAAATAATAAACAAACATTAGAAAATTTAACAGCAGAAATTAAAAAAATTATCACAAAACTTAGACTATATAAAAAATCAGTCTAATATATTAATTAACGAACTAGGAAAAAATAAAAATAATACTAAAAATAATATACCCCTAGAAGTTGAAAAAATCACAGAAGCCCTACAAAAATTAAAAACAGACAAGAAACCTACCCCATATACACACTGACAACCAAGAAAATGAACAATAACAATAATTTTTTAGGAAGAAGTAGAACTGTAACACCCCGCCCCGATTAGGGCTGACGTGTTACACAATTCGGTAATCAGAGATAATTAATAACTTAATTAAAATATAAATTCCATAGGTTTAAAAAACAGAAATCCCCAAAATGACACAACGGTCTAACAAAAAAAACGTAAGTGTTTAAAATTATTAAATATAAAGTTTTATTAAACTCCTTGCTTCCAACTCTAGCCTTTTTATTATCACTCTTCACACATTCCCTCGATTTCCCTGAGTACCTGTTTAAGACATAGTAAAAGAAAACAACAAAAAGAAACGGCTGGGCCAAAAATTGCCCAGTAACGGAGAAACAATAGCACTTAACACATTAATAATAGGAGCAATACAATAGACACTTTAACGATGCAAACAATACAATATGATGAATGATCACTGATGAATACCATAAAGGTATATTAGAAATACGCATGTGAGCCACTAATAATAAACACTAACACTTTGTACATTAGCTGCAGTTCCAATGCACCATTATGTAGAGGGGATGTGGGCACTCACACCTATCCCACTACCACTAACACTTACACTCCTAGGATCGATCCATACGCCTCTCAATAATCAATAAGTGCAATCACTTAGCACACAATACAATATAGAGACGCCGTGGGCCTTTCGCACCGCCACGGATGGTGCACGTCAACTGTGCCTATGATGACGCCCTATGTCCCCATAGGTGGATATGCTCGGGTATTGAGGTCAATAAAACGATTCACTCAAGTCAAGGCAATTACACTAATGATACACTAAGGCTATATCATATCTAGCCAATGATCAATAATAAATAATAAACTTGTGGGAACATGCGACAATGAGTCAAAAAAATGTAACCTATCGCATGCGTAGTAAAAGCAATAATTCAATACGAGATGTGTAACAATAAATCACAGATTGGTGACGATGGATACTATAATATTATGAAGCGAGTAAACACTTTACAATACGAGTGACGGACCGAATATCCGTGCGCTATGAGAATAGAAAACAATATTATGCTAAAAGCAAGAGACCATAAAATCCGTACCTTATATAGCAAATAGGAACAATCGTAGATTCCAATTACTGTAACCCTAGCGTCTCTTTTGAACCTAACATATATCAATTTTTGGTCAAAGTTGTATAATTGTGTTTCGAAACTGTGATAGTTTATTTATACTTATATATGTATGTGCTGGTTGTTCGATAATAAAGTACTTAGATGATAGTCAACCATTATTTATGTCAAGTTTCAAAAAAAACAAAAACACCGGTTTTCTATGATTATATATCTTAGTTTATGAACTGTGAAAGTATATCATATTTAAATATTAAATATATCACACCAACATAACCATCTTGAGTTCAAATTTACTTATCACCATTAAATATTTAGATCTATATAGAACCCATTACTTCCCTTATTGTTCAAAACAAAAACAAAAACAAAAACAAACAAACTATCATTGTTTAATTATATTAATAATATAGGAAAAAAAACAATCTAAAAATGGATTTATCACCAGGTATGGGGTCGTCAATTCCGGTGATCGGAAAACAAAAATATTCAGAGAAAAAGAACAAGGTTTACTTCACAGTCTTAGGTTGTTTGTTTGTTTGTTTTTTTTTATTCATCTCCACTTTTTTTTTCAAAAAATTCCAAATGTTGTGAACAAGAATGAATCATGAAAACAGGAAGTTATGACAAATTGATTTGTATAATCTACAATCATTAATGTAATAAGTTCATAGAGTAAGGACTTGGTGAAAAAGAGAAGTGGTTTAGTATCGATACCTTAGATCGAAAATAGACGGCTGGTGCGGTGAAGCAGGTTCAACAAAGATCTTTAGACGTCGAGTCCGTCGGTACGCAACGGTGGCTCAGAATTATCAGTATATAACCGGTATGAACGGAGACGATTAAAAGGATGTGACAGTGGTGGCTGACCAAAACAATAATGTGGGTCAATCATAGAGCTACTAATCGAGGAACAATGGAATGGAAAATAAAAGGCTTACTGATTGTTAAATCAATCCTAGTGGTGGTGCTCAGCGGCTTTGACTCGGCTCCAACTAGACCAACCTCTAGCGAGACGAACTGGCGAGATAGTTTCGACCTATCGGTTGGCGGCGGCGAACTCGTCTATAATCTTGAAGGTTAACAACAGAGGAGGGATGTTTATATTCTTTTTTTTAAGGGTTTGTAAGAAGTGAAAGGGATTGAATGATATAGATTTAAAAGGATCATTCCCTCATTTGAAGGGGATACGAATTCCGCAATGTATGCAAAGAAGTTTTAGCAAGAAAGGAAGGCGCGTCATATTTGAACGGAAGTTGGGAAACATTATACGGAGGAGATGATAATTGTTTTGACAATTCCATAATAAACTGATTCATTTCTTTTAAAATAATATTCTTTCCATTTGTTTTTGTGAGTCACTAACGTACAACATGCAATTTCAATTGAATTTTATTAGGCTACTTAAAAAAACTACTATCTTATAAAGGTTACAAGATCTGAATATGATTATCTCTCTTTTTTAATATAATTTATTATTCAACTTAATTGAAATAACTATATTTAATATTTTAGGTTATAGGTGTCGTATAACTAGACACCAACTTTTGAAACATTTATTATATGACATAATAGTCGTAATACTTTTAACATTTATTATTTTAGGGTTATGAAAATTCGTATATTACAATTCTACCTTCCTTAAAAGGAATTTCGTCCTCGAAATTTACGTTATATTACACTACCATATGGGTATTTCAACTCTCTACCCCTTAAAAATAATTTCGTCCACGAAATTAGCGATGGCGAATATGGTATACTATTCATGTCAGATCAAGGATACGAATAACGATAACATAGTTGCAAACACGATGTAGAAGAGTCGAAAGACACACAAGTAAGTTTCCTATGTGCAATTAAATTGTTAGGAACACTAACCTTAGGTTTCGAATAAATACGGATATTGAGAGCGGATCGCCTCCTCCGATTCCCATGTGGCTTCACGTTCTGGATGGTTTTTCCACAAGATCTTGACGAACGGAAAAGACTTCTTACGCATCACACTTTCTTGTCGGTCCAAGATAGCCTCTGGTTCCTCTTCGTACGATAAGTCCTCACGAATCTCGTGCAGAGAATAGTTCACAACATGGAGAGGATGATAATTATACCCACGTAATAGTGAAATATGAAACACATTATGCACATGCGACAATTGTGGCGGTAGAGCTAACCGATAAGAAACTTCGCCAACCCGTTCCAAAATTTCAAAAGGTCCGATAAAGCGAGGACTCAATTTTCCCTTTATACCAAAACGTCGGACACCTCTGCATGGTGAGACTTTTAAGAATACTTTTTCACCAACATTAAATTCCAAAGCCCTCCGGTGGCGATCAGCATAACTCTTCTGTCTACTTTGGGCTTCCTTAAGTTTCTCACGAGCAATAGCAACCTTTTCATTCGTGATCTGTACCAGTTCAGGACCCTAAATCATCTTTTCTCCGACCTCGTCCCAACATGTGGGAGCTCGACATTTACGCCCGTAAAGCAATTCAAAAGGTGCCATGTCGATACTAGCTTGCCAACTATTGTTGTAGGCAAACTCCACCAAGCACAAGTATTCATCCCAGTTTCCCGTCCACTCAAGTGCACACGATCTAAGCATATCCTCCAAAGTCTGAATAGTACGTTCAGACTGCCCATCAGTTTGCGGATGGAAAGTAGTGCTGAATCGTATCTTCGTATCCCAAGCATTTTGGAAACCCTTATAGAACCGTGATGTGAAACGTGGATCTCTATCACACACTATAGATGACGGAGTACCATGCAATTGAACAATCTCACAAAGGAATAGCTCTGATAGCTTACTCACCAAGTACCCTTTCTGAATGGGCAAGAAATGAGCAGATTTTGTAAGTCTATCTACCACAACCCAAATAGCATCATTCTTCATACGAGTTCTTGGTAGACCAGTTACAAAGTCCATAGAAATATCCTCCCACTTCCAGACAGGAATACCTAAAGACTGTAATAATCCACTAGCCCGTTGATGTTCAATCTTCACTTGCTGACAAATCAAACACTGGCTCACATGTCTTGCTACATCTTCTTTCATACCACTCCACCAAAAATGTTGCCTCAAATCCCTATAAATCTTTGTGGATCCAGGGTATATAGAATATGGTGAATTGTGTGCCTCAGTCAATAATGATTCACGAAGAGAGGAATCATCTGGCACACATAAACGCTTCCCATACCATATTGTTCCATGTTCATCCACTCGAAATTCAGATTGTTTCCCTACTTCCATATTTTGTAACACCACCCAAAGCTCACCATCTTCTTTTTGAGCTTCCTTTATCTGAGTGATGAGGTTTGGTTCAATCTTCAGTGTAGCCAAATAACCATCAGACTCACCAACATGTATACCAATCTCCATGCGTCTCAGGTCCGATAGAATATGAGGCTCAAGAGTCAAGCATGCCAAACCCCCAGAATTCTTCCTACTTAGTGCATCAGCAACAACATTTGCTTTACCAGGATGGTATTGAATGTTGGCATCATAATCCAAGAGTAGCTCTAACCATCTCCTCTGTCTCATGTTAAGCTCCTTCTGAGTGAAAATATACTTGAGGCTTTTATGGTCGGTGAATATGTTACATGTCTCCCGAAATAAATAATGCCTCCAAATCTTGAGTGCAAAAACAACTGCTGCTAACTCTAGATCATGCGTTGGATAATTCACCTCATAGGGTTTAAGCTGACGCGTGGCATACGCAATAACCTTTCCATGCTGCATGAGAACACAACCAAGCCCTTTCTTCGATGCATCACTATATATATCGAACCCGCTGGTGCCAGAAGGTAGAGTAAGAATAGGGGCGGATACCAGCTTCTGCTTCAATGCCTCAAAACTCTTTTCTCGATCATCGTTCCAAGTAAATTTTACCCATTTCCTCAAGAGTTGAGTGAGAGGTAAAGCTAGAAGAGAAAATCCCTCCACAAAACGTCGATAATAACCCGCTAGACCAAGAAAACTTCGAACTTCGGTGACTGAAGTTGGTCTGGGCCATTTAGTGATAGCTTCCACCTTTGATGGATCCATTGTGATACCTTCCGCTGATACAATGTGGCCTAGAAACGCCACTTGTTCAAGCCAAAAGTCGCACTTAGAAAATTTTGCGTATAACTTCTCCTGGCGTAAAGTTCCTAGAACAATGCGAAGATGGTCCTCATGATCTCCTCTACTTTTAGAAAACACCAAGATGTCATCGATGAATACAATCACGAACCGATCCAAGTACTCATGAAATACTCGATTCATAAGATCCATGAAAACACCAGGAGCATTTGTCAAACCAAAAGGCATGACTAGAAACTCGTAGTGACCGTACCGGGTACGAAATGCTGTCTTATGAACATCTTGATCTATGACGCTCAACTGATGGTACCCTGATATGAGATCAATCTTTGAGAAAAACTTCGCTCCTTGCAGTTGGTCAAAAATGTCATCAATACGCGGTAAGGGGTAGCGATTACGAATGGTGATCTTATTCAACTCCCTGTAGTCGATGCATAAACGCATGCTACCATCCTTCTTCTTCACAAACAAAACCGGTGCTCCCCAAGGTGAAACACTAGGTCTAATGAATCCAAGTTCCAAAAGTTCTTGCAGCTATTCTTTCAATTCCTTCAACTCCAATGGGGCCATACGATAGGGTGCTTTAGAAATAGGTTCAGCTCCGGGAATCAAATCAATGGTGAACTCTACTTCCTGTTCAGGTGGTATCCCTGGCAATTCTTTGGGAAAGACATCAGAGAAGTCTTGAACAATAGGAACGTCTTCGACACGTGGTGTATCCACTGAGGTATCTTTAATAGCAGCTAAGAATCCCTCGCATCCATGGGATATAAGTTTTTGAGCTTTAAGAGCAGAGATGATTTTAATGGATTTTTGAGGTTGAGATCCTTGATAAATACATTCAGGATTCAGAATATCACCAAAAATGACTCGTTTGGAGTGACAATCAATGGTAGCTCGATGCATGGATAACCAATCCATGCCTAGTATGACATCAAAATCTCCCATTTGCATGGGATAAAGATTCGCTATACGAATAACATTTCCGACCACAAGCGGGCAATCTTTATAGACGTGAGTAATAACTGAAGGATTTCCCATTGGTGTAGAAATAACTAAAGCTTGATCCAATGGGGAAGGCGAAATTTTTAGATGTCGGGCAATTAGTTGTGAGACTATCGAGTGGGTTGCCCCAGTATCGAATAACACATACAAGTCACGCTCACCCAAATAAATACTACCCGAAACGGTACCTAGTGAATTGGTAAACAATAAGACACAAACGATCGTATGAAAACCATAAACAACTAAGCAAGCAAAATAATAATACTGAAAGGAACATTTATCAGAGGCGGTACTTGGAGCATTAGCAACTTCCCCTGCAGTCAATGAGAAAACACGCCCTCCAGTAGTAGGTGGCACAGTAGCTCCCCTAGTGGTATCGGTTGGTCGGTTACCAGCCTTTGGGCACTCACTAATCTTATGCCCCATATCTCCACACTTAAGGCAAGCCCCAGTAAGTCGATGACACATGCCTGGGTGACGCTTGTTGCAATGGTTACACACTGGAGGCTGGGTAGGGTTCGGGTTACCTCTCTGGTTTACAGGTTGAGCTTGGGTTGGTGGCTGGTAGGGTTTGGTCTGACCCTGAGTTTGGCTCCTTCCCTGCCATGGTCTATTATTCCTTCCCGGTGACCTATTCCCCACATTGTTTTGATTATTTCGAGTAGGTGCTTGAGACGACTCACTAGTGAACGGAGTGCGGTATTCGTCTCTGTTTCTCTTCCTATTATTATTGGAACCATCCAAAAATTATTTGTTCTCCATATCAACCTTTTTGGCAGCCTTAGCGGCCTCTGCAACAGTGGGGAACATTGACTGGATGATTGCTCTATGGATCCGATCACAAACTGCCCATTGATATTTCTCTGCTTGATCCTCTGGTGTTCCAGCAGCTGTCCCAAGAAATCCAACTAGTCGATAAAATCGATTAGTGAAGTCAGAAAGTGGTTCGTCATTCCTCTGACGGATATTGTGATACTCTCGTGTGTAAGAACTCTTATCCACACTATTAAAATATTTCTCGAAGAAAATAGCCCGAAAATCTGCCCAAGGTAAATTCTCCACAAATGGGTCTCCTCCTCTTTCCTCCAATACACCTTCCCACCAAGTTTGCGCATCTTCTTCTAGTTTATACGATGCTGATCTCAATTTAAATTCATCGCCAACTCCTAACGCTCGAAATATTTTCTCGATATGAGCAATCCAATCCCTTGCTACGATTGGAGTGGTTGCCTTTGTGAAAGATCTCCGTTTCTGTTTTATGAACTTATCTAGCCAATCACCAATTACACCCTTTGGGTTTGGGTTTGGATTAGGGTTCGGATTTGGATTGGGATTAGGGTTCAGATTAGGATTCGGATCAGGACCACATACGGCCTGAACAAGTGCAGGCAACATAGCAGTAAAGGCCTGGGTGATAGCAGCTACGATATTTGGATCAGGCTCATTTGGTCCACCACCATTGCGACGACCAGAGTTGCGTGTCTCACGACGAGGAGGCATCTAAAAACACATTAAGAATTTAGATAAAACAAATAATAAGGACTTATTGCATAACTAAATACCTAACCCAATGTCTACCCAATCCTTACATGTCTTAATTATTAAGTTAAAGTTATCTACAGGATAGAGCCTAAGCTCTGATACCATAACTATAACACCCCGCCCCGATTAGGGCTGACGTGTTACACAATTCGGTAATCAGAGATAATTAATAACTTAATTAAAACATAAATTCCATAGGTTTAAAAAACAGAAATCCCCAAAATGACACAACGGTCTAACAAAAAAAAAACGTAAGTGTTTAAAATTAATAAATATAAAGTTTTATTAAACTCCTTGCTTCCAACTCTAGCCTTTTTATTATCACTCTTCACACATTCCCCCGATTTCCCTGAGTACCTGTTTAAGACATAGTAAACGAAAACAACAAAAAGAAACGGCTGAGCCAAAAATTGCCCAGTAACGGAGAAACAATAGCACTTAACACATTAATAATAGGAGCAATACAATAGACACTTTAACGATGCAAACAATACAATATGATGAATGATCACTGATGAATACCATAAAGGTATATTAGAAATGTGACAACTGTGTTCTGTAATCGTCGTATAATGTATAACAATGTCGATTATCAATAAAACAATGTGATTTGGTGTTATTATATGTGTTTTGGTGCTATTATGTGTGTAATTGTGTTTGATGATTTTACAATTTGATTCGATTCCGATTTCAAGCTTTAAATCGCTTTCTGGAAGGTTATACGCGCACTGATGCGTAAATATAACCAGTTTAATGAAACAAACACTCCGGAATAGTGAAATAGGCTTAACATACCTTAAATAAACTTTACATAACTTATAAATAAGTTTTGGAGGGTTTGGTGTGGCGAAATCAAGTTTATTCGCTTACAGGGACTAATTTCGACAAACTGCGAAAGTATGTCGATTTGTACTGTAACGAACATTCCGGAACAAGACCATAAGTTAAAAATACCCTAAATATCCTTTACATAGCTTAGAAATAGGCTTTGAGGGGTTCGGTGTGCTAAAATAAACTTTTTGGTCATTCAGGGACTAAAAGCGTCAAAAAGTGCATAAGTTTGCATTTTCGCGCATATCTTACGTTCTGAATACATCCGGACATCCAAAACTTTATGTAATCATTAAAATATTTTATTTTAGTGATTGGCATGATAAAATTCCATTCGTCGCGTATATTGGATCGTTTTTCGCATTCGTTCGTGTTTCGTCGTAATTAACCGAACAACGCAACCGTACGACCAAACGAACCGACATCCGATATATTTTTGAGCATGTTTCATGTTCGCTATACTTTAACTTCATTTTAGAACCTTTAAATGGGATTAACGGGGCTTAAACGTGTCAAAAATGCATCAAAAACCATGTTTTGCACATTCAGGAACCAAAATTGACATTCTGCCATAGTTATCTTAAGAAGGGACCTAAATGAAAAATCTAAATTCCAGCTGTTCCCCTCATTTGCACATGGTTTTAATGAAACCAGGGGCTCCCATGGTTTCACAAAACCATGGGCACATGTGTACGGATGAGATCGAAGCTCATTTTACGATGAACGATCTTAACGGTTGTGCAAAAACTATATAAACCCCACCCCCTTTGCTCTCAAACTCACATTTGATCTGATTTTCATTCTCTAAGTTGAATTCTTGCACTTCATACCTGAGAATAAATTGGATCAAACCTTCTTGGACCCTTGGTAAGTCCTCTTTCGTTCTTGTTTCGTTTTTCGAGCATGAAAGTCAAATAGAGTTTGACTTTCAGCTTTGACCAGTCAATGGTCAACACAAAGTTCATTTGAACTTTGCAACGTGAGCGTAATCACGATGGTTATAGTCCCTTGTGACTATACCTACTGATTACCACGTTGACTAGGCGTAGTGACGAGTCGTAGTTTCGGCCAAAATGCGCATTTGTGCGTATTTTGTAACCAAACTACTCTTGGGTATCAAAACCGTTTGTTTTGATACCTAAACTTGTTTTCTAACTTAACTAAACATGTTTTAGCATGTTTAGCTCATCACTTTTAGATTAGTGCTTGTGTAGAGTCGTAAGTCAAGCGGACTAAACACCCGCTTAGACTTTCGAACTCGACCCGTTTTGTAACACCTGTGCCTCCACGACCATCAAACAAATACCGAACCAATGAAATATTATATTTCATACTTGGGATTTGTAAAAATATGTGTATCATTTGCACATATCAATTTTTGTTCAATTCCAAACTCTAAATCGCTTTCTGGAAGGTTATACGTGCACCGATGCGTAAATATAACCAGTTTAATGCAACAAACACTCCGGAATAGTGACATAGTCTTAACATACCTTAAATAACCTTTACATAACTTAGAAATAAGTTTTGAAGGCTTTGGTATGGCAAAAAAAAGTTAATTCGCTTATAGGGACTAAACTTGACAAACTACAAAAGTATGCCAATTTGAACTGTAACAGACATTCCGGAACATGACCATAAGTTAAACACACCTTAAATATCCTTTATATAGCTTAGAAATAGGCTTTGAGGGGTTCGGTGTGCTAAAATAAACTTTTGGCTCATTCAGGTACTAAAAGCGTCAAAAAGTGCACAAGTTTGCATTTTCGTGCATAACTTACGTTCTGAATACATCCGAACATCCAAAAATTTATGTAAGCACTAAAATATTTTATTTTAGTGTTTGGCATAAGAAAAATCCATTCGTCACGCCATTTGGATCATTTTTCGCGCTTATGCGCATTCCGTCGTAATTAACCGAACAACGTAACCGTACGGCTAAACGAACCGACACCCGAGATATTTTTGAACACATTTTAAGTTCCCTATACTTTAACTTCATTTTAGAGCTTTGAAATGGGGTTAACAGGGCTTAAACGTGTCAAAAAAAACGCATCGAAAACCAAGTTTTGAGGTTGCAGGGACTGAAACTGTAAATCTGCCAAACAAGGTCCGTAAACAGGGGCCAGATGCAGCAAAACGTTTTTTTTTATCTTTTAACAGCCCTTAACACTCTCCAAAGGTCAAGTGCCAAGTGTCAAACTCTTATGGTGAGTGGCCTTTTTGGGTACCATAAGGTTCCGACACATGTACGGATGAGATTAAGGCACGTATTACGACAAACGATCCTAATGGTGGACCATTCACTATAAATACCCCTTGCCATCCAACCTCTAAACTCACTAGAATCTGATCTCAAATGCTCTAAGTTGAAACCTTTGTTTCATACCTGAGCTATTTTGATCTAGATTAGCATTCGGGGACCCTACGTGAGTATTCTTTCGTTCTTTTATTGCTTTTCGAGTCTGAAAGTCAAACTTTGTTTGACTTTCTACATTGACCAGCTTATGGTCAATGCGAAGTTCATTTGAACTTCGCAACGTGATTGTAATCACGATGGTTATAGTCCTTTGTGACTATACCTACTGATTACCACGTTATCTAGGCTCAGTGACGAGCCGTAGTTTCGGTCAGAATACGTATTCTTGCGTATTTTGTAACCAAACTACTTATGGGTATCAAAACCGTTAGTTTTGATACCAAACCTGTTTTCTAAACTTAGTTAAGCATGTTTTAACATGCTTAGCTCGTCACTTTTAGTTTAGTGCTTATATAGGGTCGTAAGGTAAGCGATTTAAACAATCGCTTATACTTTCGAACCCGACCCGTTTGGTCGATCATTAGGATCCGACCAAGCACATTAGGTGACCATAGTATATAGGGAATAACCTTCCGAGGTTATACCTTATGGTCGCTTCGTTTAAGTAGTTGTATGATAGGTAGCTTATATGCCTTAGGTAAATTACCAAAATGCCCTTTTGACGCCAAAATTCATTTTAAGCATATGTAACATAACTTTTGACATCTAAACTGATTTGACAACAATATTAGACATGTTAAGGCATATGTTACTTGTCATAGGACTAGTTAGGTGGTCCGAACGCGTTTTACGCGAACGACGCGTTAAAGTAGCATAAGCTACCTAAACGGGTCGTAATGGGTCGTAAGCACTTAGGTTAGGTTTCATTTAGTATGTAGGCTTTGTTAAACCATACTACATGAGTTCCCATACTCATTTGGTTTACGAGCCCTCATTCTATCTGATCTTCTGATTTAGGTCCGGTTTATTAATGTAGTTACCTATATTAGGTGCCGTTTGATATTCCGAGATCTCTAGCATTGCTTGGTGGTTATCTTAGGACTTCTGAGCAATCTCAAGTGAGTACATAGACCCCTCTTTTACTGTTTTCCAAACGTTTTGGGGTGGAACACATGTGCCTACTTGTTACTTTCATGCTTTCCATGTTTTCACATTATATACATGCTATGTTCATTAGTACACTATTAGTACATGATTTCATTACATTTTATGCTATGTATGTCCATTGTGTGCATACTTAGTACATTGTTTTACATCACATCACATCACATGCTATGTATGTCCATTTAGTACATGCTTAGTACATTATTTTACATTGCATCTCTGTTGCATATGTTCCAGTAACATATGGACACATTGTTTTACAGCTCTACCTTGTATGTTTACTCTAGCATACTAGGTACATTATCTTCATAAAACATGCTTACATTTTGGTATGACATTTGGTTTGTTTAAACTATACTATACATTCATTAACACCGATAACGCCGCTCGGTAGTAGGTAGTGGTACCATAGGACTTGACAAATCCCATTCCTGAAATCTCGGGTTTGTTTGGACGTAAGGAATGACCGAATCCGAATACATATTCTTTTGATAACTCATTTTTACATAGTTATCCGACTGTCGCAAGGCTTGGATGTATGAATTTTTACAATACCGCATAAATGTTCATATTCAGTATAGCATGCATATATTTTATAAAACATAACTTTGATTTAAACCAAGTTTTACTTCAATACTTTGTTTTGTGCATTTCATCTATGGTTTAGTTGATGCATTTCACTAGCCATACATAAACATTTGTTACACATTACTTGACTACTTTTGGACTATCAACATTTGACATGGTTTATACAAGGAATTTTTTACAATTGGTTTAAACATAGACATCTTATATTGGTGGTTTGGTTTGAGTAAGTGATTTAAGTAACGAGGCGTGTGTAATATGATACAAGCATGGTGGATACGCCGCTGGTACTTCCTATATATAAGTGATTGTATGGTATTACATATCGTTGCGTTATTTGAAATCATTTCAATTTAGACATATAACATTTTATACAAATAACATACTTTTCACAATACATTGTTTTACAAACAACTTAACTTATACAAACTCATTTTTACATGGTTATTCATTTAACCATGCATTATTCTCTTATTTATACGTATCATCTGAACTTATTGTTTTTTAAATGATTTACAAAGACAAAGCAAATTACAAGGTTCATGACTAAACATTTTCTTAAACAGATGTCATGAATCTTATTTTCACAAAACCTATGTACTCGCCGGCATTTTTATGCTGACGTACCTATTTTCACATGTGTTTCAGGAAATGAAGCATAGGATTGATCAAGATACACTTAGGCGGACATGGGCCTTAGTGACAATAAAAGATGCAAGACTAGTTATTTTGTTATGTTTCTTTGATTGTCAAGAAATTGTAACTCTTTTAATCAATAAAACAATATTTCAAGTTCCATGTGTTATGAAACAATGATTCTGTTACAACACTCCCCGATGTTTCCGCCACGTTTTGTAGGTTCTACGTGGTCGGGGTGTGACACGTTTGGTCGATCATTAGGATCCGACCAAACATGTTTAGTGACCATAGTTGCATAGGGAATAACCTTCCGAGGTTATACCTTATGGTCACTTAGGTTTAATTAGTTGTATGATATGTAGTTTATATGCCTTAGGTAAATGACCAAAATACCCTTTTTATGCATAATTGGTAATTAAGCATATGTAACATAAACTTTTTGTCACTTAATTGATTATGCAACATGTTTAGGCATATAATACTTGTCATAGGACTAGTTAGACGTCTCGAAAGCGCATTTGCGCGCATGACGCATTAAAGTAGCGTAAGCTACCTTAATGGGTCGTAATGGGTCGAAAGCACTTAGGTAAGGTTCCGATTTAGAATGTAGGCTTTGTTAAACCATATCACATGAGTTCCAACACTCATTTGGTTTACAAGACCTCATTCTGTCCGATCTTCCGATTTAGGCGTCTATTGTTTGACTAGTGATTCGATTACTAGGTGCTGCTTGATTTCTGTGGTTTACTTGAGTTGTTGAAGTTCTATTGATTGAGGATACTTTGCACTTCATGTGAGTACATAGTTCCCCTATTTTACTGTTTTCGATTGTTTTGGGGTGATTCATATGAACAAAAATGATTTCAAGGTTTAAACGATGATTTCAAAAACGATTAAAACGATTTATACTAAACTAATAACGATTTCAATAATGTGAACGAACTTGTTGGTTGTAGTTACATAACGAATGGCATTCATTAATTTTGGCCGAACCGATCAGTATTAGGTTATGGTACCACAGGATCTGACAAATCCCGTTATTGCACTGCACCCATGGTTATGTGTGGGGGTTGTGGGTAACGACTGAATCTGATGTTAGTTAACTTACCCTTTGGTGGTTTGTTAATGCGAGAAGCGAGAAACGAGGTAGTCGAGTCACGAAGGTTTGAATGTTATTAGCGCGACGACCATAAATAGTTTTCATAATTAAAACGAGGATGATTTAAACGATTTAACGATTTGGAAACGATTTGAACAAGATAAACGAATTGGATAAACGAATGGTTTTTGGTTAAGTGTTTAAATAACGGGATGGGTGCAATGTGGTGAAAGCATGGTAGATACGCCGCTGGTAGTTCTTATATATAAGTGTTTTCATCATATTACATACTGTGGCGTTATTTAGTTCACTTGGGTAAACGATTTTGAAACGATGTCACACAACGATGTTTTCTAAAAGATATAAACCATATGAGTTTTATTAACGAGTTTTTACGAGATGTTTTACAAATTGGTTTTCTAAAACAAATGTTTTTGGGTTAAGAATCATGGCTACGAGATTTTATAAACTATAACCAACTTGATTTGAGTTGGTTAGCTATATTGCAATACACTTTTCAAAACGAGGTTTGTATTTTGACTCTTGTAGTCTAATAAAGTACTGCAACATGTAAACGAAGCCATGATTCCGATACTCTTATAAAACCTATGTACCCGCCAGCATTTCTTTGCTGACTTTGTTTTTACATATGTTTCAGGTGTTGTTGCTTGATTGATTTCTAGGATGCATGCGTCACATAGGATCTGGACGAGGCCTTAGTGACATAATAATAACGATAGACGATATGTACTTGTTTGTTCTATGTTAAGACAATGTTAATGTTTATTATTATCAATAAAACGAAACCCTTTTGTATCCATGGTTGTGAAACGATAATTCTGTTACAACACTCCCCGACGTTTCCGCCACGTTTTGTTGTTTTACGTGGTCGGGGTGTGACAGAAGAGTTGGTATCAGAGCCAATGGTTATAGGGAATTAGGTTATTAGTAATGCTTTGACCTAGACTATAACTTCTAGGACCCCAACGCGAGTTTTCTTGCGTTTAGATTTTAAAACAAAACCGTCACCTATCCTTAGGTGAAAACCACAATGAGAACACAATTTTCGAAACCGCTTTGAAAACTAATCATCTGTTCTAGGATGATTGATTACTAGGTTTTGAACCCTCTGTTATAAGGTTTTAAACCCTTTAAGTTTTCAAAATCTCGTCAAAGTTTGGGTCGAAATAGTGTGAACACATGCAAACTGGAAGAGTGAGTGCCTGTACTCTGAGTTTTCTGTCTAAGGCTAGAGTGTTCGTACAGATCCACATAATCGGACCAGTCACTCTTACCTGGGAACTCTTGGGGTGAGTGTTCACTTATAGGCGAGCATGTCTTCGCGATACATTATTTTTGACCTATTTACTTTGATTAGTCACTGCGTGTCGTTTGTTTGTTTGAGGTAACGAACAAATGATCGCCTTCCGTGTGTTTTGTCGATGTTTTCAATGCCTCTTTTGTTCTTTTTTCGAATTTTCAACCTCACTCGTCTCTCCTGTTTCCTTGTTAGACAATGCATCCTCGACGTGAAGCACAGACTTTTACTGCTGAAGAAGTCGCAGCCCTTGTCTCTCAGTAAATGGTTGCTGTACTCCCAGGCGTTGTGACACAAATCCATGAGTTATACAACAACACCAATAATAACAACAATAATGCACCGTGTAATTTCAAGAATTTCAATTCTGCGAAGCCTCTTAAGTTTTCTGGGTCGCAAGGAGCAACTGCGCTCCTGCAGTGGTTCGAGAGTATCGAGAGCACATTCAGACATGTGCAGTGTCCGAATGCGCGTAAGGTTGAATTCGCATCAAGGGTGTTTGAGAAGCGAGCTCTAACTTGGTGGAACGGTATTATGCGCGATAGGGGTGCCGAAGTGGCATTAGCACAAACATGGGAAGAGCTTCGAGCTCTCATGATGAAAGAGTTTTGTCCCCATCACGAAATTCGAGCTTTGGAACGAGAGTTTGACGATTTAAAGCAAGATGGGGGTGAACACCGTGCGTATACGGATCATTTTGAGGAACTCAGTCTGTTGTGTCCCACTATGGTTACCCCTCTGGAGAAAGCAATCGAGATATATATCGATGGTTTACCCGATTCCATACAGGATATTGTGACGGGCATTAATCCTACTACTGTTCATCACGCGATCGAGTTTTCGGCTACCCTGACTGAGTCTCAAGTCAGGAAGGGTAAACTTACCCGCAAGGGTGATAAAAAGAAGTCGACCGATTCTGACAAGGAAAATGGTAAGGGTAAGAGAGGCGAGTCGTCGAAGAAGTCTAGAAAGCGAAAGGGTGCTCAGAATTTTGCTGTTACAGCACAGACTGCTCAGAACCCGCAGAACCCACCAGCACAACCGCCTACGAAGAAGGTGTATGCATGTACCGCACCTCATTGTGCTCGCTGCAACGGTCATCATGTTGCACAACAAGCTTGCAAGCAATGCACAACGTGTGGTAAACTTGGGCATTTGGCCAATATTTGTCGTCTGGGACAAAATTAGGTTGCCCAGGTTCAAGCTCCAGTTCAGGGGAACGCTGCGAGATTCCCACCGGGTTCATGTTTTAATTGTGGAGAGTTTGGTCACTTCCGCAATAATTGTCCGAGGTTGGTGAACGCGAATGCTAATGCGAACCCGAATGCGAATGTCAATGCAAATGCGAATCCCGCTTGTAGACGAGCATACAATTTGAATGCAAACGAAACAAGGGCCGACAACGAGGTGGTTAATGGTACGTTTCTTGTTAACAATCGACCTACGTCTATTCTTTTTGATTCTGGTGCCGATAGAAGTTTTGTTTCATTGTCTTTTGAGCCTTTGCTTGCGATACCTAGAACTAAACTGAGGAAACCCTTATCTGTCGAAGTTAGTACTGGTAAACCTCTTGTTCTCGATTCTGTTATTCATGATTGTCAGTTGAACCTCGATAACCATCTTTTTCCTATTGACCTCACACCGATGCAACTTGGGAGTTTCGATATTATCGTTGGAATGGATTGGTTAACCAAACATCATGCTGAGGTGATTTGTTACGATAAGATTGTTCGTATTCCTTTGTCTTCTGGCGATGTTCTGGAAGTTCGTGGTGAGAAACCATCAGGTGGAATGAAGCATATGTCGTGTATGGAAGCCCAAAGGTATTTACGAAAAGAATATGTTGCTTTTCTAGCACATGTCACCGAGGAGAAAAGCAAGAGCAAGAGTATTCAGGATATTCTGATTGTTCGGGATTATCCAGAGGTGTTTCCTGATGAACTGCCTGGTTTGCCTCCAGTTCGTCAAGTCGAATTTCATATTGACCTTATACCTAATGCCAACCCGATTGCTAAAGCACCTTATCGTCTTGCATCGTCAGAGATGCAAGAGTTATCGAAACAACTTCAAGAGTTATTTGGTAAAGGATTCATCCGTCCAAGCTTTTCGCCTTGGGGAGCTCCTGTCCTCTTCGTGAAAAAGAAAGATGGATCTTTTCGAATGTGTATCGATTATCGTGAGCTTAATAAGCTTACCATCAAGAATCGATATCCCCTACCTCGAATTGATGATCTCTTTGATCAGCTGCAAGGTGCTACCTATTTTTCCAAGATCGATCTGCGTTCTGGGTATCATCAACTTCGTGTTCTCGAAGAAGATATTCCCAAAACTGCTTTCCGCACGAGATATGGCCATTACGAGTTCACTGTCATACCTTTTGGTTTGACAAATGCCCTGTCACACCCCCAAAATCCACATGCGGAGTACTACCGCTTGGAGGCGTGACTGACCAGGATCCAGCCACCAATTATACTGAGCATTGATTAATAATAAAAGTATTCACCAACCACAGTAGTTAGTAAGTACCATAGTTCAAAGTTCGAATGTTTAGGTTCAAATAACTGTTAAGTAAGTAGCGGAAGCATAGGAAAAATAGTTTAAACAAAGTTCATAGTTCAAATTAATTAGAACCCAACACGCGGGTTTAGGCGTCCACTACACTTCCCAAGCTGCAAGCTCCTGAGTCACTGGGTACCTGCAAAGCATGCAGTAGGGTATCAACAAAAATTGTTGGCGAGTTCATGAGTTGTCCAGTTTTAATTTCCAAAAACTTGTTTCACCAGTTAATTTATCCGTTTATACATGCGATGGGGAGCTACCCCACAAGTAAGCGACTAAACTGTTTTTACAATACCGAATACTATTCATCCGTACGTTTCCGTAGAGTGCCCCGTTTGTCAATGTTCTATCATCATTGACGGTTGCCAGAGTACATTAGTTCACGCCCGATCCCATACGCGGGCACGGTGTGAGGTTGGTGAGACCTAAATAGCGCTATCAACTAATAACCCGTTCGCCTGACCCCGGCGACTAATCGGTATTAAGAAGTGAGGACTTGAGTGATAGAGTTTTGTTTAGTGTTGCTTGTTGCATCCAGTATAAACAGTAATTAACTAAAAGTCCCGTTTTAAGGAGGGAGAAATAGGTTTGTATCCCTTACGAGAGGATAGCGTTGCTTAAGTTTTCGTTTCCCAACCACCGGGAACGCATGCTTTATTGGTTGTGAACTCACCTTGGGTTGCTCGGTAGATTATTTACTTGGTCAATCACGTAGGTCACCACGTCCTAGCATGGTCACCAATACAGGTCAAGTTGGGGTACAAGTATTCACGTATAATCTACACATAACTAACACTTAGCATACACAACACATAATCATCCAGCAAGTTTATCGGGCCTATTCTGGTACATAGCAGTTAAACAGTGAACATCAACAACTGTCACACAAATCATAAGTGTTATTGGGCCTATCAGATCACATTAACAGTTAACAGCATCACAGAAACCAAATAGAACGGTATGCACAGCCCACACGTCCTTGGCCCAATAACGGAGACAAGCAGCCCAGTCGAGACCAGGAGGTCTCGACTCGAGAACACACAGTTTCGAGTCGCAACCGGAGGTTTCGGCTTGTCATGTTTTGGTTTCGAGTCGCAACCGGAGTTTCGACTTGTCATGTTTTGGTTGCGAGTCGCAACCGCCGTAGTCTCGAGTTGTCATGTTTTGGTTGCGAGTCGCAACCGGGCAGTCTCGAGTTGTCATGTTTTGGTTGCGAGTCGCAACCGGGGGTTTCGAGTCGCAACCTTGGATACGTGCACAAGAATCCTTCTAGAACCTCTGATGTACTAACCAATGAGATTGCAATTTCATGAGGTTTTGTACTAACCAACCAGAATGTTTAAACATGTTTTATTGTCTAAATGCAATTCAAAACAGATCAAACCAAGCATCTTTTCATGTTCAAAGCACATTCAAAACACATTCATATCATATTCATCAAGTTCTTCATTTAGGTTTTTATCATCATCCTTTATGAACTATAGCATGAACAACAATAGAAACACATCAACAACTAATCCGATTTCCACATGTGTGCAACCTTTTAACAAGCATTTGATTTCTTAGCATAAGAGCATATAATCCGATTAGCATGAACGCTAAGCAACCAATCTCTTGATCGTCAACAACTCATGGTTTAAACCACATTCAAACACAAGATAACACTAACTCATTATGTAATATATCCGAAATCAAGACATGTTAACCGATAATCATCATCACATACATACAAATCATCTAACAAGCATGCATATCATCTTCTATATAAGAAACACCTTCATTACATAAAAACAACAACCATCTTCATGTATTATGTAACTAATCAACCTAAAGGAAACACTAACCGATAGAGAAGAAAGCACCAAGTCGAGAAAGAGGATGAGGACTTGAAGTATCCGGGAGATGATCACGAGCTTGACCGGGTCTTGATGCTTCCGGTTTGAATCCGAGAGAAGGGGGGGAGAGGTTTGATGGTGGTGTTCTTGGGTTTTAGTGAGAAGAGAGTGTGAAAGGGAGTGTGTGAGGGTTTTAGTGCAAGTAAGAGGTAGTGCACCCAAAGTGGGTTTTAGGGTGGTTTCGAGTGGGAGGTTTTGGGTGGGCTAAAGTTACGGCCCAACCGGCCCGGCCCGTTGTTACATTGTTTACTCGAGACCGGGTGGTCTCGAGTCATGGTTTCGGTTCTCACACATATATATACACATACATACCACACATAGCACATTAAGGTAAAACGCAACTTTTCATTTAATAACACATATATACGCACAACGTAATTACAAGGTGCTTGCTCGGAAAACCTAGAGTGTCACATTATCCCCAAGTTTTAAGAACTTTCGTCCCGAAAGTTAAGGCAGCCACTGACAAGCTAGTGTAAGTGAGAACGTTTCAACGGGGTGTCACATGCCCCAGCTATCTTTATGGACTTAATGAATAGGGTCTATAAACCTTATTTAGACAAGTTCATCATTGTGTTCATCGACGATATTCTCATTTATTCGAAGTCTCAAGCCGAGCACGAGCAACACCTTCGTCTGACTTTGGAACTCCTGAAGAAGGAACAACTTTTTGCTAAATTCTCCAAATGCGAATTTTGGCTTAAAGAAGTTTAGTTTCTGGGTCATATAGTCAACGAGCAGGGTATTCATGTGGATCCATCCAAGATTGCTGCTATTAAGGACTGGAATACACCGACGACACCTACAGAGATTCGATCTTTTCTTGGTCTTGCTGGATATTATCGTCGATTTATTTCAAATTTCTCGAAGATTGCGGTTCCACTCACTGCTTTGACTCAGAAGAATAAGCCTTTTGAGTGGGGACCCAAGCAAGAAGAAGCGTTCCAAACGCTGAAACAGAAGCTGTGCGATGCTCCTATTCTATCTTTGCCCTATGGAAACTGTAACATCTGTGCTTGTAATCATTATGAACAGTTCAATTATCAATAAAACAATGTTATTTGATCCCAATGTTTGTTTGGTTGTGTTTTACATTTTTCATGTTTTGACTTTTGTTCAATTTCAAACTCTATATCGCTTTCTGGAGAGTTATACGCAAACTGGTGCGTAAACGTAATCAGTTTAATGCGACAAATACTTCGGAACATCAACATCAACATATACTTAACATACCTTAAATATCCTTTACATAGCTTAGAAATAGGCTTTGAAGGGTTCGGTGTGCTAAAATAAACTTTTAGGTCATTCAGGGACTAAAAGCGTCAAAAAGTGCACAAGTTTGCATTTTCGCGCATAACTTACGTTCTGAATACATCCGGACATCCAAAAATTTATGTAAGCACTAAAATATTTTATTTTAGTGTTTGGCATGAGAAAAATCCATTCGTCGCGCAATTTGGATCGTTTTTCGCGCTTATGCGCATACCGTCGTAATTAAGCGAACATCGCGTTCGTACGACCAAACGAACCAACATCCGACATATTTTTGAGCATGTTTCATGACCACAATGTTTAGGCATCCTTGTGGAGCTTGAAGTTGGGTTTGACGGGTGTTAGAAGTGCCGTTACGCAACGAAACATGTGCAGGGACCGTTTCTGCAAATTCTGCAGAAATAAGGGCTAGGCGTGACGCGAGGGGTCTAGGCGTCACGCGAGGCCCCTTCTGGACCAGATTCAGTGTTTAAACAGCTGGTAACAGCCCTTCAACTCCCCAAAGGCCAATGCCACTTGTCAAACTCTTTTGGTGGGGGCAAAATGAGCTACCACAACATTCCGACAAGTGTACGGGCGAGATCATTCCCTCTTCTCCAAGAAACGATCCTAACGGTGAACCGAAATCTATAAATACCCACCACATTTCCACTCATTCCTCACAAGAATCTGATCTAATGTGCTCTAAGTTGAAACCTTTGTTTCATACCTGAGCTATTTTGATCTAGATTAGCATTCGGGGACCCTTTGTAAGTGTTCCTTCGTTCTTTTATTGCTTTTCGAGTCCGAAAGTCAAACTTTGTTTGACTTTCTGCATTGGCCAGTTTATGGTCGATGCGAAGTTCGTTTGAACTTCATAACGTGAGCGTAATCACGATGGTTATAGTCCCTAGAGACTATACCTACTGATTACCATGTTATCTAGGCTCAGTGACGAGTCGTAGTTTCGGCCAAAATGCGCATTCTTGCGTATTTTGTAACCAAACTACTCTTGGGTATCAAAACCGTTTGTTTTGATACCAAACCTATTTTTCTAAACTTAGTTAAGCATGTTTTAGCAAGCTTAGCTCGTCACTTTTAGTTTAGTGCTTATATAGGGTCGTAAGGTAAGCGATCTAAACAATCACTTATACTTTCAAACCCGACCCATTTGGTCGATCATTAGGATCCGACCAAACACATTAGGTGACCATAGTATGTAGGGAATAACCTTCCGAGGTTATACCTTATGGTCGCTTCATTTAAGTAGTTGTATGATAGGTAGTTTATATGCCTTAGGTAAATTACCAAAATACCCCTTTGATGCCAAAATTCAATTTAAACATATGTAATATAACTTTTGACATCTAAACTGATTTGATAACAATATTAGACATGTTAAGGCATATGTTACTTGTCATAGGACTAGTTAAGTGGTCCGAACGCGTTTTACGCGAACGACGCGTTAAAGTAGCATAAGCTACCTAAACGGGTCGTAATGGGTCGTAAGCACTTAGGTTAGGTTTCATTTAGTATGTAGGCTTTGTTAAACCATATTACATGAATTCTCATACTCATTTGGTTTATGAACCCTCATTCTATCCGATCTTCCGATTTAGGTCCGGTTTATTAATGTAGTTACCTATATTAGGTGTCGTTTGATTCCGTGATCTCTAGCATTGCTTGGTGGTTATCTTAGGACTTCCGAGAAATCTCAAGTGAGTACATAGACCCCTCTTTTACTGTTTTCCAAACTGTTTTTGGGTGAAACACATGTGCCTACTTGTTACTTTCATGCTTTCCTGTTTTCACATCATATACTTGCTATGTTTATTAGTACATTTATAGTACATGATTTCAATACATTTTATGCTATGTATGCCCATTGTGTGCATACTTAGTACATTGTTTTACATAACATTACATGCTATGTATGCCCATTGTGTGCATACTTAGTACATCACTTTACAATACATTTCATGCTATGTATGCCCATTGTGTGCGTACTTAGTACATTGTTTTACATTACATTTTATGCTATGTATGCCCATTGTGTGCATACTTAGTACATTGTTTTACATAACATTACATGCTATGTATGTTCATCATACTTAGTACATTTATTATTCATTCACATGCTTACATTTTGATATGATATTTGGTTTGTTTTGATGGATCAATATACATTCATTAACACCGATCACGCCGTTCGTTAGTAGGTAGTGGTACCATAGGAATTGACAACTCCCGTTCCGGACATCCTGGGTAGGTTTGGATGAAAGGAATGACCGAATTCGATATACATAACTTAGATAAACCTTTAATTTGTTTAAGGGTTTATCACCACAGTCTCAAGGCTTGGATGTATGCATTCTCACAATACCGCATAGATGTTTATATCAGTATAGCATGCATTCGTTCCACAAAACATAGCTTTGATTTGAACCATGTTTTACTTCAATACTTTGTTTTTGTGCATATGGTTTAGTTGATATATTTCACTAGCCATACATACCATTTTGGGTTACACATTACATGATTTACATTTGACACATAAACATTATTGACATTGGTTATACATTACATGACTTACATCTTGACATAAACATTTTGACATATTATTCAATACATTTGGCAATTGGTTTTAACATAAACATCTTACGTTGTCGGTTTGGTTTGAGTAAGTGATTTAAGTAACGAGGCGTGTGTAATATGATACAAGCATGGTGGATACGCCGCTGGTACTTCCTATATATAAGTGATTGTATGGTATTACATATCGTAGCGTTATTTGGATCATTTCAATTTGGACATATAACATTTTATACAAATAACATACTTTTCACAAGACATTAATTTACAAACAACTTATTTTTTACCAACTCATTTTACATGGTTATTCATTTAACCATACATTATTCTCTTATTTATACATATCATCTGATCTTATCGTTTTTCAAATGATTTACAAGACAAAGCAAATTACAAGGTTCATGACTAAACATTTTCTCAAACATAAGTCATGAATTCTGTTTTCACAAAACCTATGTATCTCACAGGCATTTTTATGCTGACGTACCTATTTTCACATGTGTTTTCAGGAGTTTTTGCGTAGGATGATGATCGTGACACTAGGGCGGACCTGTGCCTTAGAGACATAAAATGAAGATAGACTTAGTTTAATTATGTTCTGAACTCTTTATTTCCTGTTTAAGACAATGTAACTCTTATGTTGATAAATAAAATACAACTTTGAATGCCATGGTTATGAAACAATTAATTCTGTTACAACACTCCCCGACATTTTCCGCCACGTTTTGTATGTTATACGTGGTCGGGGTGTGACAGAAGAGTTGGTATCAGAGCCAATGGTTATAGGGAATTAGGTTATTAGTAATGCTTTGACCTAGACTATAACCTTTCTAGGACCCCAACACGAGTTATCTTGTGTTTAGATTTTAAAACATGCACTTCACCTATCCTTAGGTGATAACCACAACGGGAACATCAAGTTCGAATCCGCTTTGAAAATTAATCATCTGTTTTTTGATGATTGATTACTAGGTTTTGAACCCGCTGTTGTAAGGTTTTGAACCCTTCCAGTTTGATTTTTTGGCCTTGTGCCTTTCAAATTTTCAAAATCTCGTCAAAGTTTTGGGTTCTAAATAGTGTGAACACGTGCAAACTGGAAGAGTGAATGCCTGTACCCTGGGTTTTCTGTCTAAGGCTAGAGTGTTCGTACAAATCCACATAATCGGACCAGTCACTCTTACCTGGGAACTCTTGGGGAGAGTGTTCACTTATAGGCGAGCATGTCTTTGCGATGCATTATTTTCACCCATTTACTTTGATTAGTCAATGTGTGTCGTTTGTTTGCTTTGTGATACGGACAAATGACCACCATCTTTGCCATTATCAATTTTTGCATCATCTCATTCTTTTCACCCAAACATCTCACTCGTTTCCTTTCATGTTTCCTCTTTTAGAATACCTCCTCGACGCGAAAACCAGATAGCGACTGCCGAACTGGCAGAAATCATTGCGCAGCAGATGGCTGCTCAATTCCCAAACCTCTTTGCTCAATGGAACCAAGCCAACAACAACAACAATGCTCCATGCAAATACAAGGATTTTAACTCGGCTAAACCACTCAAGTTTAGTGGTTCTGAAGGAGCGACTGGGCTTCTTCAATGGTTCGAGAGCATTGAGAATACTTTTCACCACGTGCAGTGTCCTGACAATCGCAAGGTCGAGTTTTCTTCGAGTGTGTTTCAGAAGAGGGCTCTCACATGGTGGAACGGGGTTATGAGAGACCGTGGTGCAGAAGTTGCTCTAGCACAAACTTGGGCTGAACTTAGGGCCCTTATGATGAGAGAGTTCTGTCCTCGTCATGAACAGCGAGCTTTGGAGAGAGAGTTCGATGACTTGAAACAAGACAGTGGCGAGCACAGGGCATATACCGATAGATTTGAGGAGTTGAGTCTGCTTTGCCCAACAATGGTTACCCCACTCGACAAGGCTATCGAAAGGTACATCGACGGCCTACCTGACTCAGTGCAAGACATCATTACTGGTAGTAACCCTGCCACACTCCGTCAGGCTATCGATTTAGCAGCGACATTGACTGAGTCGCAGATTCGGAAGAATAAGTTACACAGGAAGGGTGACAAGGGCAAGAAACAGTCGTCTGAAAAGGGTGAGAGCAAGAAAGGTGAAGACAAGAAAGGTAAGGATTCTGGTTCATCGAAGAGGTCAAGGAAGCGTAAGGTTTCCCAAAATTTTGCTGTCACTGCCCAAGCTAACCAGGCAGCTCCCAACCAACCCGCACAACCTCCAGCGAAGAAACCCTATTCAGGGAATGCACCTTTGTGCAATAGATGCAACAGTCACCATCAGCCGCAACATCAGTGTCGTTTCTGTAATAACTGTGGGAAGTCAGGTCATCTTGCCAATGTTTGTCGATTTGCTCAGAATCGGGCAGTTCAGAACCCGGCTCAACAAGTTGCTCAGCCTCTTGCTCAGCAACAGGGTCAAGCTGCACGACCACACTACCCACCAGGTGCTTGTTATAACTGTGGGGATTTGACCCACTACCGTAACCAGTGCCCAAGATTGGTGAATGCAAACCAGAATCAGGCTCAGGATCGAGGGCGAGCTTTTAACTTGAATGCCCAAGAGGCGCAGGCGGACGATAATGTGGTGAACGGTACGTTCTTTATTAATAATCAGCCTGCATCTGTTCTTTTTGATCTGGGTGCCGATAAGAGTTTTGTGTCATTGTCTTTTGAGCCAATGCTTCGCGTGTCTAGAACAAAACTAGGTAAGCCTTTGACAGTAGAAGTTGCTAATGGTGAACCCATTGTTCTTGATTCTGTCCTTCGCAACTGCCAGTTGAACCATAACGATCATCTTTTTCCTATTAACCTCACGCCTATGCAACTTGGAAGCTTCGACGTTATAGTAGGAATGGATTGGCTATCCAAGCATCGCGCAGAGGTAGTTTGTTTTGAGAGGATTTTTCGTGTGCCGATTTCGACAGGCGAGATCCTACAGGTGCATGGTGAGAAACCTGCCGGTGGTCTCAAACTCATGTCTTGTTTTAAAGCTCGGAAGTATCCGCGAAAGAATTATGTGGCCTTCTTGGCACATGTCACAGCAGATAAAGGCAAAGGTAAGTCTATCCAAGATATTCCCGTTGTTCGGGATTATTCTGAAGTATTCCCTGAAGATTTACCTGGTCTACCTCCAGCACGCCAAGTCGAGTTCCGTATTGATCTCGTACCTGGTGCAAATCCCATTGCCAGATCTCCATATCGTCTTGCACCATCGGAGATGCAAGAGTTGGCTAAGCAGCTTCAGGAGCTCTCCGACAAAGGTTTTATCCGTCCTAGCTTTTCACCTCGGGGTGCTCCCGTTCTTTTTGTCAAGAAGAAGGATGGATCTTTTAGGATGTGTATCGATTATCGTGAGCTTCACAAGCTTACCATCAAGAATCGATATCCCCTACCTCGCATCGAAGATCTCTTTGATCAGTTACAGGGCACTTCTTATTTTTCAAAGATTGATCTGCGTTCCGGATATCATCAACTTCGTGTGCATGAAGAAGATATTCCTAAGACAGCGTTCCGCACTCGTTATGGGCATTACGAGTTCACAGTCATGCCATTTGGTTTGACTAATGCTCCTGCTGTTTTCATGGACTTAATGAATAGGGTCTGCAAGCCTTATTTGGATCAGTTCGTCATTGTTTTTATTGATGACATCTTGATTTACTCTAAGACGCGAGCTGATCACGAGCAACATCTTCGTCTTACTTTGGAACTCCTAAAGAAAGAACAACTTTTTGCTAAATTCTCCAAGTGCGAATTTTGGCTTAAAGACGTTCAATTTTTAGGACATATTGTCAACGAACAAGGTATTCATGTGGATCCCTCCAAGATCAGCGCGATTAAGGATTGGGATACGCCTACTACTCCTATTGAAGTTCGTTCTTTCCTTGGTCTAGCGGGTTATTACCGCCGCTTCATTGAAAACTTCTCAAAGATTGCAGTTCCTCTAACTGCTCTAACTCAGAAGAACAAACCCTTTGATTGGGGATTCAAGCAAGAGGAAGCTTTTCAACACTTGAAGCAGAAACTTTGTGACGCGCCTGTTCTAACTTTGCCTGAGGGCAATGATGATTTCGTCGTTTATTGCGATGCATCTAAATTGGGTCTTGGCTGTGTCCTGATGCAAAGGAACAAAGTCATAGCATATGCATCGAGGCAGATGAAGATACATGAGAAGAACTACACCACTCATGATCTTGAGTTGGGTGTAGTTGTTTTCGCTCTAAAGATCTGGAGACACTATTTATATGGTACAAAATGTGTGGTTTTCACGGACCACAAAAGTCTTCAGCATATCTTCAATCAGAAAGAACTCAACATGAGGCAACGACGTTGGGTCGAGCTTATAAACGACTATGACTGCGAAATTCGCTACCATCCTGGTAAGGCGAATATCGTAGCCGATGCATTGAGTCGTAAGGAATGTACTAAGCTTCATTGTGTTCGTGTTCAATCTGTTATTCAAGCTCGATCCGATATCCAAGCACGCATTTCTCAGGCTCAACAATCTTGTGTTTCACAAGGTTTAATGGATAAGGAATTTCCCTATCACATAACACCTGATCTGGAACTGAAGGACAATAGATCGTATTACTTCATGGACCGTTTGTGGGTCCCAAGCCAAGATAACCATCGTACCTTGCTTATGGATGAAGCCCATAAGTCTCGCTATTCTATTCATCCTGGCTCGGATAAGATGTATACGGATCTTCGTATTCACTATTGGTGGCTGTAACATCTGTGCTTGTAATCATTGTGAACAGTTCAGTTATCAATAAAACAATGTTATTTGATCCCAATGTTTGTTTGGTTGTGTTTTACATTTTTCATGTTTTGACTTTTGCTCAATTTCAAACTCTATATCACTTTCTGGAGATTTATACGCAAACTGATGCGTAAACGTAATCAGTTTAATGCGAAAAATACTCCGGAACATCAACATATACTTAACATACCTTAAATAACCTTTAAATAACTTATAAATAAGTTTTAAAGGCTTTGGTATGGCAAAAACAAGTTAATTCGGCTACAGGGACTAAATTTGACAAACTGCGAAAGTATGCCAATTTGAACTGTAACAGACATTCCGGAACATGACCATAAGTTAAACATACCATAAATATCCTTTACATAGCTTAGAAATAGGCTTTGAGGGTTCGGTGTGCTAAAATAAACTTTTGGGTCATTCAGGGACTAAAAGTGTCAAAAAGTGCACAAGTTTGCACTTTTGCGCATAACTCACGTTCTGAATACATCCGGACATCCAAAAATTTATGTAAGCACTAAAATATTTTATTTTAGTGTTTGGCATAAGAAAAATCCATTCGTCGCGTCATTTGGATCGTTTTTCGCGCTCATGCGCATTCCGTCGTAATTAACCGAACATCGCGATCGTACGGCCAAACGAACCGACATCCGAGATATTTTTGAGCACATTTTAAGTTCCCTATACTTTAACTTCATTTTAGAACTTTGAAATGGGGTTAACGGGCCTTAAACGTGTCGGAAATAGCTCAAAACACTAACAGGGACCAAATCTGCCATTCTGCCAAAGTTGGTCCTTGCGCACCTCAACAATGTGAGTGTTGCGGTGCGCAAGCAGTCCCCAGACAGCAGAAAACTTGCAGAAACATTGAATCAGGTCCATTTCACTTGTGCACATGGTATTGGGCAATACTAGGGGCTCAAATGGTTTTCAAAAACCACTATCTTAAGGTGTATGGCCAAGATCAAAGCACGGTTTCCAAGAAACGATCTTAACGGCTCACCGAAAACTATAAATACCCCCCCATGCCATTTCAAAACCCACAAGAATTTTGATTGAGAAGCTCTAAGTTGGAACCTTTGTTTCATACCTGAGCTACTTAGATCGAAATTAGCATTCGGGGACCCTTTGTAAGTGTTCCTTAGTTCTTTTATTGCTTTTCGAGTCCGAAAGTCAAACTTTGTTTGACTTTCTGCATTGACCAGCTTATGGTCAATGCGAAGTTCGTTTGAACTTCGCAACGTGATTGTAATCACAATGGTTATAGTCCCTTGGGACTATGCCTATTGATTACCACGTTGTCTAGGGTCGTAAGGGTAAGCGATCTAATAAATCGCTTATACCTTCGAACCCGACCCATTTGGTCGATCATTAGGATCCGACCAAAGACATTAGGTGACCATAGTATATAGGGAATAACCTTCCGAGGTTATACCTTATGGTCGCTTCGTTAAGTAGTTGTATGATAGGTAGTTTATATGCCTTAGGTAAATTACCAAAATACCCTTTTCATGTGTAATTGGTAATTAAGCATATGTAACCTAAACTTTCGTCACTTAACTGATTATGTTACATAATTAAACATTTTAGGCATATAATACTTGTCATAGGACTAGTTAGGCGAACGCGTTTCACGCGAACGACGCGTTAAAGTATCATAAGCTACCTAAACGGGTCGTAATGGGTCGTAAGCACTTATGTTAGGTTTCAATTAGTATGTAGGCTTTGTTAAACCATATTAAACGAGTTTCTATACTCGTTTGGTTTACGAACCCTCATTCTATCTAAATCCTCCGATTTAGGTCCGGTTTATTAACATAGCTACCTATATTAGGTGCCGTTTGATTCCGTGATCTCTAGCATTGCTTGGTGGTTATCTTAGGACTTCTGAGCAATCTCAAGTGAGTACATAGACCCCTCTTTTACTGTTTTCCAAACTGTTTTGGGGTGAAACACATGTGCCTACTTGTTACTTTAGTGCTTTCCTGCTTTCACATCATATACCTGCTATGTTCGTTAGTACATTATAGTACATGTTTTACATTACATTTCATGCTATGTATGCCCATTGTGTGTGTACTTAGTACATTGTTTTACATTACATTTCATGCTATGTATGCCCATTGTGTGCGTACTTAGTACATTGCTTTACATTACATTTCATGCTATGTATGCCCATTGTGTGCGTACTTAGTACATTGTTTACATTACACTTCATGCTATGTATGTCCATTGTGTGCATACTTAGTACATTTGTTTCACGTCACATGCTATGTATGTCCATTTGTTACATACTTAGTACAGTTGTTTTCATCACATGCTTACATTTTGGTATGACATTTGGTTTGTTTCAATGGAACAATACATTCATTAACATTAGCTACGCCGTTCGTTAGTAGGTAGTGGTACCATAGGAATTGACAACTCCCGTTCCTGAAATCCTGGGTTTGTTTGGATTGGAAGGAATGACCGAATTCGATATACATAACTTAGATAAACCTTTAATTTGTTTAAGGGTTTATCGCCACAGTCTCAAGGCTTGGATGTATGCATTTTTACAATACCACATAGATGTTTATATCAGTATAGCATGCATTTGTTCCACAAAACATAACTTCGATTTAAACCATGTTTTACTTCAATACCTTGTTTTTGTGCATTTTACATATGGTTTAGTTGATATATTTCACATACCATACATGACATTTTTGGATACACATTACATGATTTACATTAGACATAAACATTTTGACATTTATATACACAATTCATGATTTACATTAAACACAGACATTTGATATGGTTTACACAATAACATTTTGACATTTGATTATACATAAACAATTTACATTGGTGGTTTGGTTTGAGTAAGTGATTTAAGTAACGAGGCGTGTGTAATATGATACAAGCATGGTGGATACGCCGCTGGTACTTCCTATATATAAGTGTTTGTATGGTATTACATATCGTAGCGTTATTTAAATCATTTCAATTTATGACACATGACATTTTATACAAATAACATACTTTTTACAAGACATTGTTTACAAACAACTTATCTTACACAAACTCATTTTTACATGATTATTCATTTAACCTTACATTTATTTATACATATCATCTGATCTTATCGTTTTTCAAATGATTTATAAGACAAAGCAAATTACAAGGTTCATGACTAAACATTTTCTTAAACACAAGTCATGAATCATATTTTTACAAAACCTATGTATCTCACAGGCATTTTTATGCTGACGTACCTATTTTCACATGTGTTTTCAGGAGCCGTTGCTTAGGACTATGATCGTGACACTAGGGCGGACCTGTGCCTTAGAGACATAAAACGGAGATAGACTTAGTTTAATTATGTTATGAACTCTTTATTTCCTGTTTAAAGACAATGTAACACTTATGTTTATAAATAAAATACAACTTTGAATGCCATGGTTTTGAAACAATTAATTCTGTTACAACACTCCCCGACGTTTTCCGCCACGTTTTGTATGTTGTACGTGGTCGGGGTGTGACAGTGGCCTGGTATGAAGAAAGACATTGCCTTATACGTGTCAAAATGCCTTACTTATCTTAAGGTTAAGGCTGAACATCAGCGTCCTTCTGGTTTATTGGTGTAACCAGAGATCCCAGTTTGGAAATGGGAAAACATTACTATGGATCTCATTACTAAACTTCCACGCACAAAGAAAGGTCATGATGCCATCTGGGTAGTAGTTGATCGTCTTACTAAGTCAGCGCATTTCTTGCCAATCCGTGAGGATTTTTCTGCTGACAAACTTGCTAAAATCTATGTGGATGAAATTGTAGCTCGACATGGTGTTCCTTTGAACATCATTTCTGACAGAGATGCTCGTTTCACTTCTCATTTTTGGAGAACCATGCAATCTGCTATGGGGACCCAACTTAATCTGAGCACGGCTTATCATCAGCAAACGTATGGTCAATCTGAAAGAACAATCCAGACTCTGGAGGATATGCTTAGAGCTTGTGTGATCGATTTTGGTGGTAATTGGGATTCACATCTTCCGTTGATTGAATTCTCCTACAACAACAGTTATCACACCAGCATCAAAATGGCTCCTTTCGAGGCTCTCTATGGTCGAAAATGTCGTTCACCAGTCTGCTGGAATGAGATCGGCGAGGCTCAACTTACTGAACCTGCCCTCATTTTAGAGACAACTGACAAGATTAAGAAAGTTCGTGATAACCTTCAGACAGCTAGATGCCGTCAAAAGAGTTACGCGGACCCAAAACGCAAGCCCTTGGAATTTCAAGTCGGTGATCGAGTATTACTTAAGGTCTCACCTTGGAAAGGTGTGATCAGATTTGGAAAGAAAGGAAAACTTGCACCTAGATACGTTGGACCATTCAAGATCGTCGAAAGAATCGGTAAGGTAGCCTACAGACTTGAGTTACCTCCTGAACTTGGAAATGTTCATCCAACCTTTCACGTGTCCAATCTTAAGAGGTGTTTAGCTGATGAGAACCTCCACATACCACTTGACGAAATTCGTGTTGATAAAACACTGAAATTTGTTGAGAAGCCTGTGGAAATCATGGAACGTGAAGTCAAGTGGCTCAAACGCAAGCGCATTCCTTTGGTCAAAGTTCGCTGGGAAGCTAAACGTGGACCCTAGTTTACTTGGGAACGCGAAGATCAAATGAAGGGGAAATATCCGCATCTTTTTCCACGAGTTTCCTCCAAATAAATTTCGGGATGAAATTTCCACAAGTAGGGGAGACTGTAACATCTGTGCTTGTAATCATTATGAACAGTTCAATTGTCAATAAAACAATGTTATTTAATCCCAATGTTTGTTTGGTTGTGTTTTACATTTTTCATGTTTTGACTTTTGTTCAATTTCAAACTCTATATCGCTTTCTGGAGAGTTATACGCAAACTGGTGCATAAACGTAATCAGTTTAATGCGACAAATACTCCGGAACATCAAAATATACTTAACATACCTTAAATATCCTTTACATAGCTTAGAAATAGGCTTTGAAGGGTTCGGTGTGCTAAAATAAACTTTTAGGTCATTCAGGGACTAAAAGCGTCAAAAAGTGCACAAGTTTGCATTTTCGTGCATAATGTAACATCTGTGCTTGTTATCATTGTGAACAATTCATTCATCAATAAAACAATGTTATTTGATCCCAATGTTTTTTTGGTTGTGTTTTACATTTTTCATGTTTTGACTTTTATGTAATTTCAAACTCTACATCGCTTTCTGGAGATTTATACGCAAACTGGTGCGTAAACGTAATCAGTTTAATGCGACAAATACTCCGGAACTTCAACATATACTTAACATACCTTAAATAACCTTTACATAACTTAGAAATAAATTTTAAAGGCTTTGGTATGGCAAAAACAAGTTAATTCGCGTACAGGGACTAAACTTGACAAACCCGAAGCTTATAACGGTTAAATATGCTCACTAGAATGCACGATATAAATTTCATAAAGTTTAGTTATCATACGAGAAAGTTATGATCAAACCCCTGTACAAGGGGTTAAAGCCTCAACGTTGAAATTTAGGACCTTTCGGGTTAACCAGAAGTGTTCAGGGACTTGGCAAAGTGGGTATAAGTCTTGAAGCCCTTGTATGTAGATATGAAGGGGTCAAATTGCAAGAAATAAGCTTAGTTGGCCTTTCGAAGGGCCAAGGGACAAGTTGCAACAACTTGAAACCTTTTAACCTGAAAACAAGACTGACGCGGGCCGCGTCAAGTTTAACCTGATCTTAGGCGGGCCGCGTCAGACGCCCAGTTGCAGAAAAAACAGGCAGCATCCTGTTAAGCCTTCAAACCGACTTAAATTCGATTCTCCTCATCTTTCTTGACCCCTAAACACCCCCTAAACATCTAGGGACACTTGTTAATGATTTGTGGTCAGTAGTAGACCTATGTGTCAACATTTTGTGGTGATTTAAACACTATAAAAGGCCATAAGTTGCAACAAGTTCTTCACACTTCACTTCTGCATTTCTGGAGCATTTCTGGAGCACAAGTCTTCTCCCAAGTGATCCCTAATCAAGCTTAGGACTCTTGTAAGTTTGCCTAACCTTCCTTAGTTTAGTTTTTGCTTAGTTTTAGCTTAAAAGTCAAACCGTCGTAATTAACGGTTGGTTGACTTTAAGATTAATCACTAATGGTCCAGTGATTATTCGAATCAAAAGTAGTTATAAGTTGGTAATTATGTGGGTAATAAACCCTCCAAAGGGTTCCCCCTGATTCCCACTCTAACTATGTTAAAAGTCGGGTCAAACTTGCTAATAAAAAGTCAACAGGATGCTTAAATTCTAATTTATGCATAATTAGCAATGTAGAACATATACAACCTGTTTGATCATTATTATAACTTGGTAATTAGTGTAAGAACATGTCTAAACATGTTCAACCCGACAATTTCCTGTTTAGACCCGGTTCGGAACCGAAAGTCGCATAGTTTGACTTTTACTTTGACTTTCAGTTCTGACCCATTTAGGCATGTTTTAGAAATACCTCAGAGCTTAAATTGGACTAGGTTACATACTAGTATAACCCTATGTGATTATACACCTTGGTTCATTAGTTATCCAATTAATATGCATGTTTCCGTTAATTGCTCACATGTTGACCATTATGCCCTTTTTACCTTAAAACGTGATTTTTGAAAATGTAAAAGAGTAGAAACCTTTGTTACTAATATATAAACTTGTACCCAAAATTTGAGATCAATTGGTGGTGTAGTTTGAGAGTTATGCTCATTAGCGCAAAATGAAAGCTTTATGTAAATTAAATGGCGTAATTAGCGTATAGCCTAGTTAAGCCTACTTTTTGTTATCAAACTTATTACCCACTAATGTAATATATTATTTTGGGATTTTTGAAGATTTTTAATTAATTTTAGGCCGAGCATAACTTATAGTCGTAGGCTTAATCCGGTAATTGTCGGTTTTGCCCTTACGGGCTATAAAATGAGTTTTACATATCTAAACGAGTCCAAACCTTTTGCTACTGATCTTAAATGATAAATAAATTATTTTAAGCCTTCTGGAATAATAAAAATATCAGCTTTATGTATACAACCCGGAAACGGCTCCTAATCGTCTTTCTAAGCGTTTTTAACGCATAGTATGTACTAGAACTATTTTAAACATACAAGGGTTGATACCTACTGATATTTTTGGAAAATTATAATGTTTTAACAGTAAGCAAAACTTGTTAAACTCAGACTTCAGTTTTGAGCTTTACAGCTTATGTGAAATTACCAAAATGCCCCTACGGTGCATAGTTTGGTTATAATTGATAAATTTCACATATATACTTTACCCTACTGATATAACTTATTAAATTGAGTATTTTTACTGATTACATCAGACCTGTAACTCAGGTAAATACTTAAACTCTTTTATAACCTTTTAAATGACCAAACTACCCCTACGGGACCTAGTTTGTGTTTAAATTCGTTTCGGGCATAATGAAAGACATCTTACTGATGTCACAACATATTTGAAGCATATTAACTTAGGAAACCTGTATGTGGCTCTTACGGATACCCGTTACGCTTATTACGCATTCGGTTCAGTTTATATAACTAGTTTACGTAAATTAGCCGAAGCGGGTCAAACCTTATCGGTTTTATCTAGAAATCCAGAATGTGTATGAAATACCCATATTAAACAAGTCTTCAAACTTGTCGGGTCTAAATCACATTCTATCCGATCTTCCGATTTAGGTCCGGTTTATTAATGTAGTTACCTATATTAGGTGCCGTTTGATATCCGTGATCTCTAGCATTGCTTGGTGGTTATCTTAGGACTTCTGAGCAATCTCAAGTGAGTACATAAACCCCTCTTTTACTGTTTTCAAACTGTTTTGGGGTGGAACACATGTGCCTACTTGTTACTTTCCTGCTTTCCTGTTTTCACATCATATACCTGCTATGTTCGTTAGTACATTATAGTACATGATTTCATTACATTTCATGCCATGTATGCCCATTGTGTGCGTACTTAGGACATTGTTTTACATTACTTTTCTGCTATGTATGTTGACTGATAGCATGTTAGCACATTGATTTACATGACTTTTCTGCTTTGTATGTTAACTTAGCATACTTAGTACATTGTTTTCATATGACATGTATACAACTGCTATAACATTTGGTTTGCACAAAGAGACTTATATAAGTTCATTAACATTAGCTACGCCGCTCGGTAGTAAGTACTGGTACCATAGGACTTGACTAATCCCACTCCTGACATCCCGGGTTTGTTTGGATGTAAGGAATGACTGAATCCGAAAACATTTCTTTTGATAACCTTGACTGAAAGGGTTATCCGACTGTCTCAAGGCTTGAATGTATGCGTTAACTTACCACATAAATGTTTGTATCAACGTAACATGCATTACTTTGCAAAACATAAATTTTTTATATATTCAAAATACTTTGTTTTGTACATTTCTACATTTGGATTATGTGACAATACTTTACTTACAATACATAACATTTGTTACACATTACCTGACTACTTTTGGACTTATAAACATTTGACATGGCTTATACAAGGACTTTTGACTATTGGTTTAAACATAGACTTTATACATTGGTGGTTTGTTTAAGTGATTTAAGTAACGAGGCGTGTGTAATATGATACAAGCATGGTGGATACTCCGCTGGTACTTCCTATATATAAGTGTTTGTATGGTATTACATATCGTAGCGTTATTTGAATCATTTCAATTTGATACATATAACATTTTATATAAATAACATATCTTTCACGAGACATTGCTTTACAAACAACTTATTTTATACAACTCATTTTACTTGGTTATACATTTAACCACACATTATTCTCTTATTTATACATATCATTTGATCTTATCGCTTTTTTAAACGATTTACAAAACAAAACAATTTACAAGGTTCATGACTGACTTTTGATAAACAACTTTTTCTAAACTTATAAGTCATGAATCCTATTTTCACAAACCTATGTATCTCACAGGCATTTTTATGCTGACGTACCTATTTTCACATGTGTTTTCAGGAGCTTTTGCATAGGATGATGATCGTGACACTAGGGCGGACCTGTGCCTTAGAGACATAAAATGAAGATAGACTTAGTTTAATTATGTTCTGAACTCTTTGTTTCCTGTTTAAAACAATGTAACTCTTATGTTGATAAATAAAATACAACTTTGTATGCCATGGTTATGAAACAATTAATTCTGTTACAACACTCCCCGACGTTTTCCGCCACGTTTTGTATGTTATACGTGGTCGGGGTGTGACAGAAGAGTTGGTATCAGAGCCAATGGTTATAGGGAATTAGGTTATTAGTAATGCTTTGACCTAGACTATAACCTTTCTAGGACCCTAACACAAGTTATCTTGTGTTTAGATCTTAAAACATGCACATCACCTATCCTTAGGTGATTATCAAAACAAAAACCAAATTTTTTCCGAAACGATTTTTGAAAAACAATCTTCTGTTTTCGAATGATTTATTACAAGGTTTTGAACCCTCTATTGTAAGGTTTTGAACCCTCTGTAGTATGGTTTTGAACCCTTCCAGTTTGGTTTTTGGCCTTGTGCCTTCAAATTTTCAAAACCTCGTCAAAGTTTTGGGTTCTAAATAGTGTGAACACGTGCAAACTGGAAGAGTGAATGCCTGTATTCTGGGTTTTCTGTCTAGGCAAGCACTTCGTATATATCTCATCAGACGCGAGACCAGTGGTGCTTACCTGGGAATTCTTGGGATGAGTGTTCACTTATAGGCGAGCATGTCTTCGCGATACATTATTTTTGATCCATTTACTTTGATTAGTCACTGTGTGTCGTTTGTTTGCTTGGTAATACGGACAAATGACCACCATCTTTTATTTTGTTAATTTTGTTTCATCTCATTCTCTTCATCCAATCGTCTCACTCGTTTCCTTTCATGTTTTCCTCTTTTAGAATGCCTCCTCGACGCGAAAACCAGATAGCGACTGCCGAACTGGCAGAAATTATTGCGCAGCAGATGGCTGCTCAATTCCCAAATCTCTTTGCTCAATGGCACCAAGCCAACAACAACAACAATGCTCCATGCAAATTCAAGGATTTTAACTCGGCTAAACCACTCAAGTTTAGTGGTTCTGAGGGAGCGACTGGGCTTCTTCAATGGTTCGAGAGCATTGAGAATACTTTCCGCCACGTGCAGTGTCCTGACAATCGCAAGGTCGAGTTTTCTTCGAGTGTGTTTCAGAAGAGGGCTCTCACATGGTGGAATGGGGTTATGAGAGACCGAGGTGCAGAAGTTGCTCTAGCACAGACATGGGCTGAACTCAGGGCCCTTATGATGAGGGAATTCTGTCCTCGTCATGAGCAGCGAGCTTTGGAGAAGGAGTTTGATTACTTGAAACAAAACAGTGGCGAGCACAGGGCATATACTGATAGATTTGAGGAGTTGAGTCTGCTTTGCCCAACAATGGTTACCCCACTCGACAAGGCTATCGAAAGGTACATCGACGGCCTACCTGACTCAGTGCAAGACATCATTACTGGTAGTAACCCTGCCACACTCCGTCAGGCGATCGAGTTAGCAGCGACATTGACTGAGTCGCAGGTTCAAAAGGGAAAGCTGCATAAAAAGGGTGACAAGGGTAAGAAGCAGGCGTCTGATAAGGAAGATAGCAAGAAAGGTCAAAACAAGAAGGGAAAGAATTCTGGAGGGTCTAGGAAGCGGAAGGCTTCCCAAAACTATGCCATTACTGCACAGGCCCAAGCTGCACCAAATCAGCCTGCGCAGCCACTAGCCAAGAAGCCTTATCTTGGCAATGCACCTTTGTGCAACAGGTGTAACGGCCATCATCCACCACACCTCCAGTGTCGTCTGTGCACCAACTGCGGAAGATCTGGTCATCTTGCCGCTACTTGTCGCATTCCTGTTAACCAGAACCAGGCAGTTCAGAACCAAGCCCAACAAGTTGCTCAGCAACAAGGTCAAGCTGCACAACCTCATTTTCCTCCTAGTTCGTGCTACAATTGTGGGGATCTGACCCACTACAGAAACCGGTGCCCAAGGCTAGCAAACCAGAACCAGAATCAGAATCAGGCTCCGGCTCGAGGGCGAGTTTTCAACATGAATGCTCAAGAGGCACAAGCAGACAATGAAGTGGTGAACGGTACGTTCTTTATTAATAATCAGCCTGCATCTGTTCTCTTTGATTCGGGTGCCGATAATAGTTTTGTGTCATTGTCTTTTGAGCCTTTACTTCGCGTGTCTAGAACGAAACTAAGTAAACCTTTGACAGTAGAAGTTGCTAGTGGTGAACCCATTGTTCTTGATTCTGTTCTTCGCAACTGCCAGTTAAACCTTAACGACCATCTTTTTCCGATCGACCTCACGCCTATGCAACTTGGAAGCTTCGACGTTATAGTGGGTATGGATTGGTTATCCAAGCATCGCGCAGAGATAGTTTGTTCTGAGAAAATTGTTCGTGTTCCGCTTTCGACAGGCGAGATCCTACAGGTTCAAGGTGAGAAACCGTCCGGTGGTCTCAAGCTCATGTCTTGTTTTAAAGCTCGGAAGTATCTGCGAAAGAATTATGTGGCCTTCTTAGCACATGTTACAGCAGATAAAGGCAAGGGTAAGTCCATTTCAGATATTCCTGTCGTTCGGGATTATTCTGAAGTATTCCCTGAAGATTTACCTGGTCTACCTCCAGCACGCCAAGTCGAGTTCCGCATTGATCTCGTACCTGGTGCAAATCCCATTGCCAGAGCTCTATATCGTCTTGCACCGTCTGAGATGCAAGAGTTGGCTAAGCAGCTTCAGGAGCTCTCTGACAAAGGTTTTATACGTCCTAGCTTTTCACCTTGGGGTGTTCCCGTTCTTTTTGTCAAGAAGAAGGATGGATCCTTTAGGATGTGTATCGATTATCGTGAGCTTAACAAGCTTACCATCAAGAATCGATATCCCCTACCACGAATAGACGATCTCTTTGATCAGTTACAGGGCGCTTCTTATTTTTCGAAGATTGATCTGCGATCTGGATATCATCAACTTCGGGTGCATGAGGAAGATATTCCCAAGACAGCGTTCCGCACTCGTTATGGGCATTATGAGTTCACAGTCATGCCATTTGGTTTGACTAATGCTCCTGCTGTTTTCATGGACTTAATGAATAGGGTCTGAAAACCTTATTTGGATCAGTTCGTCATTGTTTTTATTGACGACATCTTGATTTATTCTAAGACGCGAGCTGATCATCAGCAACATCTTCGTCTTACTTTGGAACTCCTAAAGAAAGAGCAACTTTTCACCAAATTCTCCAAGTGTGAATTCTGGCTTAAAGAAGTTCAATTTTTAGGACATATTATCAACGAACAAGGTATTCATGTAGATCCATCCAAGATCAGTGCGATTAAGGATTGGGATACGCCTACTACTCCTACTGAGGTTCGTTCTTTTCTTGGTCTAGCGGGTTGTTATCGCCGCTTCATTGAAAACTTCTCAAAGATTGCAGTTCCTCTAACTGCTCTAACTCAGAAGAACAAGCCCTTTGATTGGGGATTCAAACAAGAGGAAGCTTTTCAACATTTGAAGCAGAAACTTTGTGACGCGCCTGTTCTGACTTTGCCTGAGGGCAATGATGATTTCGTCGTTTACTGTGATGCATCTAAATTGGGTCTTGGCTGTGTCCTGATGCAGAGGAACAAAGACATAGCATATGCATCGAGGCAGTTGAAGATACATGAGAAGAACTACACCACTCATGATCTTGAGTTGGGTGCAGTTGTTTTCGCTCTAAAGATCTGGAGACACTATTTGTACGGTACAAAATGTGTGGTTTTCACGGACCACAAAAGTCTTCAGCATATCTTCAATCAGAAAGAACTCAACATGAGGCAGCGACGTTGGGTTGAGCTTCTAAACGATTATGACTGCGAAATTCGCTACCATCCTGGTAAGGCGAATGTTGTAGCTGATGCATTGAGTCGTAAGGAATGTACTAAGCTTCATTGTGTACATGTTCAATCTGTTATTCAAGCTCGATCCGATATCCAAGCACGCATTTCTCAGGCTCAGCAATCTTGTGTTTCACAAGGTTTAATGGATAAGGAATTTCCCTATCACATAACACCTGATCTGGAACTGAAAGACAATGGATCATATTACTTCATGGACCGTTTGAGGGTCCCAAGCCAGGATGATCTTCGTACCTTGCTTATGAATGAAGCCCATAAGTCTCGTTATTCTATTCATCCGGGCTCGGATAAAATGTATAAGGATCTTCGTATTCACTATTGGTGGCCTGGTATGAAGAAAGACATTGCCTTATACGTATCAAAATGCCTTACTTGTCTTAAGGTTAAGGCTGAACATCAACGTCCTTCTGGCTTATTGGTTCAACCAGAGATCCCAGTTTGGAAATGGGAAAACATTACTATGGATCTTGTTACCAAACTTCCACGCACAAAGAAAGGTCATGATGCCATCTGGGTAGTTGTTGATCGTCTTACTTAGTCAGCGCATTTCTTGCCAATCCGTGAGGATTTTCATGCTAACAGACTTGCTAAAATCTATGTGGATGAAATTGTAGCTCGACATGGTGTTCCTTTGAACATCATTTCTGACAGAGATGCTCGTTTCACTTCTCATTTTTGGAGAACCATGCAATCTGCTATGGGGACCCAACTTAACCTGAGCACAGCTTATCATCCGCAAACGGATGGTCAATCTGAAAGAACAATCCAGACTCTGGAGGATATGCTTAGAGCTTGTGTGATCGACTTTGGTGGTAGTTGGGATTCACATCTTTCGTTAATTGAATTCTCCTACAACAACAGTTATCACACCAGCATCAAAATGGCTCCTTTCGAGGCTCTCTATGGTCGAAAATGTCGTTCACCAGTCTGCTGGAATGAGATCGGCGAGGCTCAGCTTACTGGACCTGCCCTCATTTTAGAGACAACTGACAAGATTAAGAAAGTTCGTGATAACCTTCAGACAGCTAGAAGCCGTCAAAAGAGTTACGCAGACCCAAAACGCAAGCCCTTGGAATTTCAAGTCGGTGATCGAGTATTACTTAAGGTCTCACCTTGGAAAGGTGTGATCAAATTTGGAAAGAAAGGAAAACTTGCACCAAGATACGTTGGACCATTCAAGATCGTCGAAAGAATCGGTAAGGTAGCCTACAGACTTGAGTTACCTCCTGAACTTGGAAATGTTCATCCAACTTTTCACGTGTCCAATCTCAAGAGGTGTTTAGCTGATGAGAACCTCCACATACCGCTTGACGAAATTCGTGTTGATAAAACACTGAAATTTGTTGAGAAGCCAGTGGAAATCATGGAACATGAAGTCAAGTGGCTTAAACGCAAGCGCATAGCTAAACGTGGACCCGAGTTTACTTGGGAACGCGTGTCACACCCTGCTAGTAGCGGAAGCGTATTGTGTGTGACGTAAGAAAGGTAATCATTGCATCCAAATGTATTTAACAATGTGAACCAACAACGATGCCATAGTTACATAAATTCCAACGAATATTTACATAGTTTCCCAAAAGTAGTTTCAAGTACCATACATGTTCACAACATTAGACATAACATAGTTTCCGTTTGTTTTTCACATCACCAAAAGATAGTTTTTAACATAAGACTTAGTAAGGTTTTGTTTCCTATATACCCATACGAGGTTGGGATATAGAAGACAAACCCTTCAAAAGTGGCAATCGTTGTCATTTGTTTTCCCGAATCCCATAGTGTATCACCGGCTCAAGACCTGTTTCCTGAAATACATGTAGTTTTAAAAAGTCAACAAAAGTTGAGCGAGTTCATGTAGTATTTGTTATCATGTGAAATCTAGTACTTGTTATCTTGTTATCCTGGTATGTTCTGGTTTAAAATCATGGAGTCTATTAAGATCTATCAGTGGGTAGCTAGCCCCCTGACATGATGCGCCATAAGCAGAATAACCAACCCATAGACACTTAGTTCGCATTGGGATCAACAAAAGCACTCCACGGTATACAACTAGGAGTGGGGCGTGCCTCAAGCCCAATAGATCTACACCTTTTGCACCTCGGTCACTACGTGATTAATGGTTATTAGTGTATATTCCCCTACTTATGCACATTGACCCTGTTCCTACTCCGAAATTAACATACCAATAGTTTAACATGTATTTCCCCTCGATGTTTTTGAAAACAAAACATTGAAACAGTGAAAGGAGGGACATGAACTCACAAATTTGCGTTCCTTGTATGTAATACCGTAGCGAGCGTCCGTACGTGTAATTAACCTACATGTGTACTAACTTTATTAGACACTAGGTCTTTCGGACCTCGTACAAGTTGTTCATCTTGAATTCTTTATTATGTTTTCGCTTGTCATCAATGTTATTGGGCCTAGCCCTAGTTTTCTTGTTATTGGGCCCAGCCCTAGTTTTCTTGTTATTGGGCCTAGCCCTAGTTTTCTTGGTATTGGGCCTAGCCCTAGTTTTCTTGGTATTGGGCCTAGCCCTAGTTTTCTTGTTATTAGGCCTAGCCCTAGTTTTCTAGTGAGTCCGTTAAATATATTCTTGACATCTTTACCAAAAATTTACCAAGCATATAACTTAATAAGTTCGTTTTCCACATGAAAAGTACTTGGTAATTTTTATAGTTTTCGACTTTCCGGATTCTTGTTTTTGACCTCTTAGTTATGCGTTCGCCTTAGTGTCTAAAAATATGTCATTTTTAGACTCGACATTGTAGTAACTTGTTTACGATGTCGATACGCCCAATTTGTCGTCATCAAGTGTTATGTATTTCCATTTCGGCCATTTTATTTAATTGTCCGATTTTACTAGCATTTCTTGGACCATGTAGGAACATGTGCGTGGATTTATATTGATCACCCTATGGGTATCTAATACATACACATATATAGCACACCTTGCAAGTACTTAGCAAGTTTTCCGAATAGATATAATTTTACCAAAAATTATATTTATACTTTGTTATATTTTTACTCACTTTATTCTTGTAAAAATATATGTTTAAGTTCATAAGAACTTCTTTGAATATTTAAATCTTAAATATTCTCATCAAAGTTTCCATAATGACGTTTATGACCACTAGTCGCGTTTAACCTTGTTAATCACCCGTTAATCCCCTTTTTAATCGCGATTAGATTTTTAGAAAAATTCGCCATAGTTTCCCCTAAACTATGACGTTTCCCACGTTACAAAAACGCGTTTAAATCAATGACCAATTTTCTCAAATCACCACAATTTACCAAGTTTCACTAAATATCATTTTATAACAACAATTTCACACTTTGTCTTTCAAAGCTTATTATGAGCATTTCTTTGATAAATCCTTTTATCACTTTAAAGTTAATCATTCTCCAAGTTTATTAAGTATATAAACTTGTTTAAACTTGTCTTTCATCTTTAAAATGATCACATCTTTGTATAAACATTCTCAAGACCTTTACATAACACTTTTCATAAGTAATATTACATAAACTTATTTTTATGTCAAAAACCAAGTTCACTAGTGTTGTTAAAAGTCCTTTTCACATGATTATTCTTGGTTTATTCTTTCAAAAATTACTAAATCAAGTTTATATATAAATGCTCATAATCTTTGAAGTTGATGATCTTTGTTGATTTAAACATAACCATGTTTAAATCACATATTTATGTTCATCATAATATTATGAACATAAATATAAAATACTACACAAAAATAACAACAAGATCATCATAAATCTAGACTTTAAGCTACTAATCTAGACAAAAATTAACATAATCAACAAGATCTCATGCATATCATAACACTAAACCACATAAATCAACACATAACATGGTTATATTTAGTGTTTATAAGCTTTATGTTTAGGGTTTTTGATTATATTTTTCTTTAGCTTCAAGATAATCAACTTGTACTTTATAAATCTACTAGTAATATGAAGCTTAAAAATGGTGTTTAGAAGACTCACAATCTAGCAAGTGATTAAACAAGAGAATAAGAAGAAGATAAGCTCCAAAAGTGCTCCTAAGTGTGCTCCATGCTTACACCTTCCATGAATGATCTTGTAAGGCTTAGTTTTAGTGTAAAATGTGATGTTTAGTGAAGATTGAAGATGGGTTATGGATGTGTTCTTGGAGCCGTGAATGAAGGGACCAAGTTAAGGGTTTCTTTGTTTGAATTTTTGTGAGAAATGCTAAAGGATAAGAATGGTGGAAGTAAGGTAGGTTATGAGCATTTTCAACAACAACTACATCACAACCATGCTTATAACATCAAATTTCAACCAAGATATGGTGAGTGGGACCCACCATTTTCGGCCCACATGGAAGGGGGGGGGGGGGGTATTATGTAAATTTTTATAAAAAAAATGATTAAAGACTAGATATTTTAGTAATTAGAAGGTGTAGGGTGATTAGGGTTTAAGTACGTCGTTAAGGGGTGATTAGTATTTCGGAACCAAAATTATTATTAACTAGTTTACTAAACTAGTAAAAATCATGTTTTGATACTTAAAACGCTTTTCGTTTCGTCGTCGGCTCGATTACGGTACTTTTGTGTCGTACCGACAAGAATTTCCGCAAATGGTTTTCTTGCATCCGGAAGTTGTATGAAATGATTCCGAGTCCCAAAGTTAGCTTAACTAGTTCACTAGATTCTTCGTTTGCTTGTTTCGTGACCAAAAATATCGTTTTCTAGTTCGTCGAGTCGCTAACGGATCAGTTTAGTGCATAGCGACGTAACGCCGGAAACTTGTGATTATGAATCATCCGTTGGTATTATCTTATGGTTTTAGTATGTTTTTCATAGATTGACATTATTCCAAAGTCCCGGAAATGCTTTGTTTTAGGTTCGGACGCATTAAAATGCTACATTTTAAGCCGAAACGGACATTTTGACAATTAGGGCGTTATATCGGAAAGTCTTGTTTCTTGGCAAGGGGTGTTTTCACAATAATGTTTTCCCATAAAAATGGACTCAGTTATGTTATCCGAGTGTCGTTTTTCTGTGTTTTGGTCTAGTTTCACGGTTTGCTGGCATGAATAGTGTAACCGTGAATAGTGCACGCAGCACTTTCTACCAACACTTTTAGGACATCGTTGGCTTGGTTTCGCCATACGACGAAAACCCACATATGTTTTAGCTTTGTTTTCTTGTCCTAACCTTGTTATTCAATTAACGACACTGTTACGTAATTAAATTACGCTAAATGCATGAGATTAAGAAATATAAATAGTGATTAGTTTGTACGGAATTACCAGTTATTTGCCAGTTGTCACATTCTCCCCCTGTTAAAAAGAATTTCGTCCCGAAATTCAAGTTGAGCCATCCTTTGCAGGAGTCTTCTTAAACAGGTGGGGATATTTTTCCTTGATCTGATCTTCACGTTCCCATGTGTACTCGGGTCCGTGACGTGAATTCCAGCGGACCTTGATCAGTTCGATAGTACTTCTCCTTGTATTGTGGACCTTCCGATCCATAACCTCAACGGGTTCTTCGGTAAATTGAAGCGTCTTGTCTACATGAATCTCATCCGCTGGAATGATAACTGTATGAACTGTCGGACTTCTCCTGAGGTTCGACACATGAAATGTGTCATGTACGTTACTGAGTTCTTCTGGCAACTTCAACCTGTACGCGACGGTACCGATCTTTTCTAGAATCTCAAACGGCCCAATGTATCTCGGGTTTAGCTTCCCGCGCTTCCCGAATCTAGCTACGCCTTTCCAAGGTGAGACTTTTAGTAAGGCTTTGTCTCCGACCTCGAAAGAGCGTGGTTTACGTTTTCCGTCCGCGTACCACTTTTGTCTGTCACGAGCCGCTTTGATACGGTCTCGTATTTTTGCTATCTTGTCAGTAGTATCTTGGACTAGTTCAGGGCCGACGAGTTGTTTGTCTCCGACTTCCGCCCAACACAGCGGTGATCGGCACTTCCGTCCGTATAGTGCTTCAAATGGGGCGGCTTTAATGCTTGTGTGATAACTGTTATTATATGAGAACTCTACCAGCGGTAAATGATTATCCCAATTTCCGCCCAAGTCCATCACACAGGCGCGAAGCATGTCTTCCATCGTTTGGATTGTTCGCTCGCTTTGCCCATCGGTTTGCGGATGGAATGCGGTACTCAGATTCAGACGAGATCCAAGCGATTCTTGAAATGATTGCCATATTCTTGATACAAAGCGACCGTCACGATCCGAGATTATTGAAGTAGGCACTCCATGACGTGCCACAATCTCGTTGAGGTAAATTTCGGCTAACTTTTCGGTACTGTCTTTTTCACGAATAGGTAGGAAGTGAGCCGACTTGGTTAATCGATCAACGATAACCCATATCATGTTATGACCTCGTGAGGTCCGTGGGAGTCCTGTAACGAAATCCATTGATATCTGCTCCCATTTCCAAACCGGAATCACTGGTTGTTGTAATAATCCAGATGGCTTTTGATATTCGGCCTTGACCTTTGCACAAGTTAGGCAATTCCTAACGTAAATCCCAATATCTTTCTTGAGTTTAGGCCACCAATAAAATTCTCTCAGATCCTGATACATCTTATCAGTTCCTGGGTGTATCGAATATCTGGACTTGTGTGCTTCATCCAGCACTAAGTTGCGTAAGCCACCAAAATAGGGAATCCAGATTCTTCCTCCGAAATATAAAGTACCATCCTTATTTGTTTCCATGTGTTCCCTTGCTCCTCGCAAGTATTCTGCTCGTATATTTCCTGGTTTTAGGGCTTTCCGTTGTGCGTCGCGCACTCGAGTTGTAAAGTTTGTCTGGATGGTCAATTCTAAAGCCCGTACTCGAAATGTTCTAACTCGTTCTTTCCGACTCAAAGCATCCGCTACAACGTTTGCTTTCCCCGGATGGTATCTGATTTCACAGTCATAGTCGTTCAACAATTCTACCCATCGCCGCTGGCGCATGTTTAATTCTTTTTTATTGAATATGTGTTGAAGACTTCTATGATCAGTGAATATGGTACACTTGGTACCATAGAGATAGTGACGCCAAATCTTTAAAGCGAATACCACTGCGCCCAACTCTAGGTCGTGAGTGGTATAATTCTTTTCATGAACTTTCAACTGCCGCGACGCGTACGCGATGACTTTTTCACGTTGCATTAACACGCAACCCAAGCCTTGACGCGATGCATCACAGTACACCACGAAGTCATCGGTGCCATCAGGGAGTGATAAGATTGGCGCTTGGCATAGTTTATCTTTGAGCGTTTGGAATGCCATTTCCTGTTTTTCACCCCAATCGAACTTTCTATCCTTCTGGGTGAGCGAGGTTAGTGATTGGGCAATTTTAGAAAAATTCTCTATGAATCTTCGATAGTACCCCGCTAAACCCAGAAATTGTCTTACTTCCGTCGGGGTCCTTGGAGTGTTCCAGCTCTTTATGGCCTCTATCTTAGTTGGATCGACATGTATTCCGTTCTCGTTCACCACATGACCGAGAAATTGTACTTCACGAATCCAAAATTCGCATTTTGAGAACTTGGCGTACAATTGTTCTTTCTTAAGCAACTCCAGAATAGTTCTCAAGTGTTGTTTGTGTTCCGCCTCAGTTCGTGAGTATATTAAGATGTCATCAATGAATACGATCACGAACTTGTCCAGGTATGGTTTATATACCCGATTCATCAAGTCCATGAATACGGCGGGAGCGTTCGTTAAGCCGAAAGGCATAACAAGGAACTCATAATGCCCATAGCGAGTCCTAAACGCTGTCTTAGGAATGCTTTCCTCCTGAACCCTCAGCTGATGGTATCCGGATCTTAGATCGATCTTGGAGTAGAAGCTGGAACCTTGTAACTGATCGAACAAGTCATCAATCCTCGATAACGGATACCGATTTTTGATAGTTAGCTTGTTTAGTTCTCTGTAATCAATGCACATTCGAAAGGTTCCATCCTTCTTCTTGACAAATAACACCGGAGCTCCCCAAGGTGAGAAACTCGGTCTAATGAATCCCTTGTCAAGCAACTCCTGAAGCTGAGTAGATAATTCCTGCATCTCCGAGGGCGCGAGTCTATATGGAGCTTTTGCCACCGGTGCTGCTCCTGGCACCAGATCGATATGAAATTCCACTTGTCGTTGTGGTGGCAGTCCCGGCAAGTCTTCTGGAAAGACTTCGGGATATTCCCTTACCACAGGGATGTCTTCCACTTTGCGCTCCTCGGCCTTCTTGTCAATGACATGAGCAAGAAAGGCGATGTATCTTTTCCTGAGATATTTTTGAGCCTTCATGCAACTAATAATTCGTAAAGGGGTGTCTTGTTTCTCCCCGTGTACTAGTAAATGTTCTCCATCGGGTAGAGGAATGCGTATGATCTTCTCATGACATATGACTTCGGCTCGGTTATTGGATAACCAATCCATACCAACTACAACATCGAAACTACCTAACGTAACTGGTAAGAGATCTATGTCGAACTTTCGTTCACCCAGTTCTAAGGTACAATTCTTTATGATTTCCCCCGATTCTACTAATTCCCCGTTAGCCAATTCAATCGAGTATGGAACATTCAATTTGCTCGTTTCTACCCCAAGTATGTCTCTAAATTCCTTAGAAATGAAACTATAATCTGCTCCAGTATCGAAAAGAATAGATGCAAAGTGATTATTGATAGGGAACGTACCGGTGACCACATTCGGGTCCTGGCGAGCGTCCTTGGCTCCTATCACAAATGATCTTCCCCGAGCTTGAATTTCTTTCGGGCAATCCCTCTTGAAGTGTCCTTTGTCACCACAATTGAAGCAACCTTGATCCTTGTTATTCGTACCCCGGCACGCTTCGGTGCGGTGTCCAAACCTATTACATTTGTCACACCTGATGTTACGACACTCCCCGTAGTGGTGAAGAGGGCATGTATTGCACTTCGGTGCAGTTCCAGCGTAAGGTTTCTTATCGGGATTATTGGTGGTAGTGGTAACATATGCCTTTGCATCCCTAGTTTCCTTCGCGGTTTCTCTCTTGTTATTGTTATTCTTGTTGTTCCTCCCCCGCGAACCTTTCTTAAAATGAGAAAACTTCCTCTTATTATAGCCCGAATTTTCCACAGCAGTATCCTTTTTGTTCGACCCAGCCTCATCGAACTTTCCTTGACGTAGTGCTTCCTCGGTAAGTGATACAGCCAAATCGATTGCTTTGCCAATCTCCGTAGGCTTAGAAGCAGTAACCAGACTTAGTATTTGGGGGGCAAGTCCCCAAATATACCTCTCGATCCTCTTGTATTCGGGATCCACCAGGTATGGGACTACACGGGATAAATCGTGAAATCGCTGCGTGTAACCCGCGATATCCGCACCAATCATTTTCAAATTCCAGAATTCTGTTTCTAGCTTCTGGATTTCCGACCTTGAACAATACTTTTTCCTCATCAACTCTTTTAGTTCCTCCCAGGTCAGGCCATACGCAGCAGTTTCGCCTTTCGTTTGGACCTGGAGGTTCCACCATGATAGTGCCCCATCAATGTATAGTCCGGTGACATAAGTAACCCTTTGTTCAGCAGGGCACTTGCTCATCCGAATAACTGAGTCGGTCTTCTCAGTCCAGCGAACGAAAGAAACGGCACCTCCCGTACCGTCAAAATTTAGAGGCTTGCAGTCTAAGAACTGCTTATACGTGCAACCTGAAATTATCATATGCACAAATTTAAGAGTGAATATCAAGAGCACTATTAGAATGGATGAGAGTATCGCGTAGATTAAGGATTAACTAAGCATTACCAGTCGGATGATTGCTTCCAGAAGTACCTCCTGTTCCACCGCTTTGTTCAGGGCGGGTAGCTTCGTATTGAGCAATCGCTTGGGAAATGCGTTCGTTCAATTCTTCTTGTGTTGTCGGCAACGTGTTCGTTTTTGTTCTTCCACGACGGGGCGGCATTGTCTTCTAAATAAAATATCGATCTCCATTAGACAAGTATTTAATAATAAATATTGTCAAGTATATATATATATAAACACATCGGGTTTATATAGATAAGAAATGCATACACACGTATACAGGACATAGCCACACAATCACAAGTACGCATAAACACTACGTCATCACAATGGTCGTATAACTCAACATGTAGAACAACACCACACCATAACATAACATCAACCATAAATCCACCATGTCATAACAATATCAAGCACAACATCATCACATCACCATAATATCAACCACAACATAAAAGAAATACAATGTGAAATACAGAAAACATACTTTTATACATAACGACAACTTGTTACATTTGTTCATGAAGATCAAAAGGACATAGGGATACATACCCCTAGTCAGTACAAGTTACAATACAAAAGTAAAATTTCTACTACATTGCATCTTCATGTCTTCTGGTTGTCTTCAAAAGTCTTGATCTTCATAAACCTTGGTCTTCACAAAAGTGGTAGTCTCCCCAAAAGATAGCTATATACATACGGCCAACATAAGACCAACATACAACTGACAGACTACTGGTGTGGAGATGGTGGAGGTGGTGACTGTGGTAGTGGTGGTGGTGATGGAGGGGGTGATGCTGGTAATGGTGGCTGTGGTGATGCAAGTGGTGGGGGTGGAGCAACGGCAGCTCTGATCGCGGCCATATCAGTCTGCATCTCACCGAGTCTACGGAAAATGATAGAGATCTGGACCTCATGAGACATAGTCATGTCCGCCACAACGGGCAGGGAGATGGGTGGGGTATAATAGGGATCAGTAGGGTGCATGCCAGATGGAGGTGTAGGGGTACCCGGGTAGGGTGGTCTGACTGGGAATGGGGATCCAGCATAATGCGACGGTCCAGCAGCATAAGGGTCATAAAAAGTGTGGGGGAATGGCTGCTGTGAGGATGGTCCAGGCTGAAAGTGAGGCGAGGGATGTATAGTGTGTGGAAATCCTGGCACATGCATAGGATCAGTAGTAGGGGTAGGTGGCACAGCCGTGGGAGTAGGTAGTACAGTATCAGGGGATGATGCAGGGGTATGAACAGAGGAAGCAACACTAGACGCGGTAGATGAGATATCAACAACAGACACGACTGGAGAGGGTAACTCGAGTATAACAACATCATGGATCTCTCCGTCACCTATCTCATCGTCGAGGTGCTCGACAGGTATAATTGGGACGACATCATCGTCCTCAAGATCAACGAATGGTACAGCAGCTAGTGGTATGGCCAAATGCACAATCAGGTGCTCACCCTCTGGGTGGCCGTAGATAATAATACCATGAAGGGGCTGCGGCATCGCCAGTACGTCGTCCTCCGGTGGGACGGGATCCTCCTCAAAAGCTGCAAGAGCAAATGGTTGGAAATCATCCAACATGTAGTCATCGTCTGAAGATACATCATGCCCGGACTCGTCGTCCGACGATATGATAATGAGGTCGGGCTCGTACTCGTCATCCGACACTACTGGCATCGGATCCACCTCTGAAAGATCCGACGAAGAAGATGAAGACATCGATCCTGGCAAATAAACCGTACAATATGCATATATGTTGTTAGGAAAAATGTATTACTACTCATGATATATTTCATGCAATCACTATATATCTCATGCAATGTTTGTTCTCATGTTTCACATGTAAGTCTTAGTGTTTACAAGTCTATTACTTATCGACTAACCATGTATTGCTCCATATTCGATACTAGTGATTGAGCCAGAGTGATAGATCCTCATGTTAAAGTGACACAATGAAAACCTTTTGTCATTTTTGTCATACTTTTGAAAACACTTTTGTAATGTTATCGACTTTGTTTTCATGTGAGAGCCCTTTGGTGATTGTAGACCAACTTTAATAAAAGTTTTTCCCCGGTTCACTACAATCGGAGCTCTGATACCAATCTGTCACACCCTGCTAGTAGCGGAAGCGTATTGTGTGTGACGTAAGAAAGGTAATCATTGCATCCAAATGTATTTAACAATGTGAACCAACAACGATGCCATAGTTACATAAATTCCAACGAATATTTACATAGTTTCCCAAAAGTAGTTTCAAGTACCATACATGTTCACAACATTAGACATAACATAGTTTCCGTTTGTTTTTCACATCACCAAAAGATAGTTTTTAACATAAGACTTAGTAAGGTTTTGTTTCCTATATACCCATACGAGGTTGGGATATAGAAGACAAACCCTTCAAAAGTGGCAATCGTTGTCATTTGTTTTCCCGAATCCCATAGTGTATCACCGGCTCAAGACCTGTTTCCTGAAATACATGTAGTTTTAAAAAGTCAACAAAAGTTGAGCGAGTTCATGTAGTATTTGTTATCATGTGAAATCTAGTACTTGTTATCTTGTTATCCTGGTATGTTCTGGTTTAAAATCATGGAGTCTATTAAGATCTATCAGTGGGTAGCTAGCCCCCTGACATGACGCGCCATAAGCAGAATAACCAACCCATAGACACTTAGTTCGCATTGGGATCAACAAAAGCACTCCACGGTATACAACTAGGAGTGGGGCGTGCCTCAAGCCCAATAGATCTACACCTTTTGCACCTCGGTCACTACGTGATTAATGGTTATTAGTGTATATTCCCCTACTTATGCACATTGACCCTGTTCCTACTCCGAAATTAACATACCAATAGTTTAACATGTATTTCCCCTCGATGTTTTTGAAAACAAAACATTGAAACAGTGAAAGGAGGGACATGAACTCACAAATTTGCGTTCCTTGTATGTAATACCGTAGCGAGCGTCCGTACGTGTAATTAACCTACATGTGTACTAACTTTATTAGACACTAGGTCTTTCGGACCTCGTACAAGTTGTTCATCTTGAATTCTTTATTATGTTTTCGCTTGTCATCAATGTTATTGGGCCTAGCCCTAGTTTTCTTGTTATTGGGCCCAGCCCTAGTTTTCTTGTTATTGGGCCCAGCCCTAGTTTTCTTGGTATTGGGCCTAGCCCTAGTTTTCTTGGTATTGGGCCTAGCCCTAGTTTTCTTGTTATTAGGCCTAGCCCTAGTTTTCTAGTGAGTCCGTTAAATATATTCTTGACATCTTTACCAAAAATTTACCAAGCATATAACTTAATAAGTTCGTTTTCCACATGAAAAGTACTTGGTAATTTTTATAGTTTTCGACTTTCCGGATTCTTGTTTTTGACCTCTTAGTTATGCGTTCGCCTTAGTGTCTAAAAATATGTCATTTTTAGACTCGACATTGTAGTAACTTGTTTACGATGTCGATACGCCCAATTTGTCGTCATCAAGTGTTATGTATTTCCATTTCGGCCATTTTATTTAATTGTCCGATTTTACTAGCATTTCTTGGACCATGTAGGAACATGTGCGTGGATTTATATTGATCACCCTATGGGTATCTAATACATACACATATATAGCACACATTGCAAGTACTTAGCAAGTTTTCCGAATAGATATAATTTTACCAAAAATTATATTTATACTTTGTTATATTTTTACTCACTTTATTCTTGTAAAAATATATGTTTAAGTTCATAAGAACTTCTTTGAATATTTAAATCTTAAATATTCTCATCAAAGTTTCCATAATGACGTTTATGACCACTAGTCGCGTTTAACCTTGTTAATCACCCGTTAATCCCCTTTTTAATCGCGATTAGATTTTTAGAAAAATTCGCCATAGTTTCCCCTAAACTATGACGTTTCCCACGTTACAAAAACGCGTTTAAATCAATGACCAATTTTCTCAAATCACCACAATTTACCAAGTTTCACTAAATATCATTTTATAACAACAATTTCACACTTTGTCTTTCAAAGCTTATTATGAGCATTTCTTTGATAAATCCTTTTATCACTTTAAAGTTAATCATTCTCCAAGTTTATTAAGTATATAAACTTGTTTAAACTTGTCTTTCATCTTTAAAATGATCACATCTTTGTATAAACATTCTCAAGACCTTTACATAACACTTTTCATAAGTAATATTACATAAACTTATTTTTATGTCAAAAACCAAGTTCACTAGTGTTGTTAAAAGTCCTTTTCACATGATTATTCTTGGTTTATTCTTTCAAAAATTACTAAATCAAGTTTATATATAAATGCTCATAATCTTTGAAGTTGATGATCTTTGTTGATTTAAACATAACCATGTTTAAATCACATATTTATGTTCATCATAATATTATGAACATAAATATAAAATACTACACAAAAATAACAACAAGATCATCATAAATCTAGACTTTAAGCTACTAATCTAGACAAAAATTAACATAATCAACAAGATCTCATGCATATCATAACACTAAACCACATAAATCAACACATAACATGGTTATATTTAGTGTTTATAAGCTTTATGTTTAGGGTTTTTGATTATATTTTTCTTTAGCTTCAAGATAATCAACTTGTACTTTATAAATCTACTAGTAATATGAAGCTTAAAAATGGTGTTTAGAAGACTCACAATCTAGCAAGTGATTAAACAAGAGAATAAGAAGAAGATAAGCTCCAAAAGTGCTCCTAAGTGTGCTCCATGCTTACACCTTCCATGAATGATCTTGTAAGGCTTAGTTTTAGTGTAAAATGTGATGTTTAGTGAAGATTGAAGATGGGTTATGGATGTGTTCTTGGAGCCGTGAATGAAGGGACCAAGTTAAGGGTTTCTTTGTTTGAATTTTTGTGAGAAATGCTAAAGGATAAGAATGGTGGAAGTAAGGTAGGTTATGAGCATTTTCAACAACAACTACATCACAACCATGCTTATAACATCAAATTTCAACCAAGATATGGTGAGTGGGACCCACCATTTTCGGCCCACATGGAAGGGGGGGGGGGTATTATGTAAATTTTTATAAAAAAAATGATTAAAGACTAGATATTTTAGTAATTAGAAGGTGTAGGGTGATTAGGGTTTAAGTACGTCGTTAAGGGGTGATTAGTATTTCGGAACCAAAATTATTATTAACTAGTTTACTAAACTAGTAAAAATCATGTTTTGATACTTAAAACGCTTTTCGTTTCGTCGTCGGCTCGATTACGGTACTTTTGTGTCGTACCGACAAGAATTTCCGCAAATGGTTTTCTTGCATCCGGAAGTTGTATGAAATGATTCCGAGTCCCAAAGTTAGCTTAACTAGTTCACTAGATTCTTCGTTTGCTTGTTTCGTGACCAAAAATATCGTTTTCTAGTTCGTCGAGTCGCTAACGGATCAGTTTAGTGCATAGCGACGTAACGCCGGAAACTTGTGATTATGAATCATCCGTTGGTATTATCTTATGGTTTTAGTATGTTTTTCATAGATTGACATTATTCCAAAGTCCCGGAAATGCTTTGTTTTAGGTTCGGACGCATTAAAATGCTACATTTTAAGCCGAAACGGACATTTTGACAATTAGGGCGTTATATCGGAAAGTCTTGTTTCTTGGCAAGGGGTGTTTTCACAATAATGTTTTCCCATAAAAATGGACTCAGTTATGTTATCCGAGTGTCGTTTTTCTGTGTTTTGGTCTAGTTTCACGGTTTGCTGGCATGAATAGTGTAACCGTGAATAGTGCACGCAGCACTTTCTACCAACACTTTTAGGACATCGTTGGCTTGGTTTCGCCATACGACGAAAACCCACATATGTTTTAGCTTTGTTTTCTTGTCCTAACCTTGTTATTCAATTAACGACACTGTTACGTAATTAAATTACGCTAAATGCATGAGATTAAGAAATATAAATAGTGATTAGTTTGTACGGAATTACCAGTTATTTGCCAGTTGTCACAACGCGAAGATCAAATGAAGGCGAAGTATCCGCATCTTTTTCCACAAGTTTCCTCTAAATAAATTTCGGGATGAAATTTCCACAAGTAGGGGAGACTGTAACATCTGTGCTTGTTATCATTGTGAACAATTCATGCATCAATAAAACAATGTTATTTGATCCCAATGTTTGTTTGGTTGTGTTTTACATATTTCATGTTTTGACTTTTATGTAATTTCAAACTCTACATCGCTTTCTGGAGATTTATACGCAAACTGGTGCATAAACGTAATCAGTTTAATGCGACAAATACTCCGGAACTTCAACATATACTTAACATACCTTAAATAACCTTTACATAACTTAGAAATAAGTTTTAAAGGCTTTGGTATGGCAAAAACAATTTAATTCGCGTACAGGGACTAAACTTGACAAACCCGAAGCTTGTAACGGTTAAATATGCTCACTAGAATGCACGATATAAATTTCATAAAGTTTCGTTATCGTACGAGAAAGTTATGATCAAACCCGTGTACAAGGGGTTAAAGCGTCAACGTTGAAATTTAGGACCTTTCGGGTTAACCAGAAGTGTTCAGGGACTTGGCAAAGTGGGTATAAGTCTTGAAGCCCTTGTATGTAGATATGAAGGGGTCAAATTGCAAGAAATAAGCTTAGTTGGCCTTTCGAAGGGCCAAGGGACAAGTTGCAACAACTTGAAACCTTTTAACCTGAAAACAAGACTGACGCGGGCCGCGTCAAGTTTAACCTGATCTTAGGCGGGTCGCGTCAGACGCCCAGTTGCAGAAAAAACAGGCAGCATCCTGTTAAGCCTTCAAACCGACTTAAATTCGATTCTCCTCATCTTTCTTGACCCCTAAACACCCCCTAAACATCTAGGGACACTTGTTAATGATTTGTGGTCAGTATTAGACCTATGTGTCAACATTTTGTGGTGATTTAAACACTATAAAAGGCCATAAGTTGCAACAAGTTCTTCACACTTCACTTCTGCATTTCTGGAGCATTTCTGGAGCACAAGTCTTCTCCCAAGTGATCCCTAATCAAGCTTAGGACTCCTGTAAGTTTGCCTAACCTTCCTTAGTTTAGTTTTTGCTTAGTTTTAGCTTAAAAGTCAAACCGTCGTAATTAACGGTTGGTTGACTTTAAGATTAATCACTAATGGTCCAGTGATTAGTCGAATCAAAAGTAGTTATAAGTTGGTAATTATGTGGGTAATAAACCCTCCAAAGGGTTCCCCCTGATTCCCACTCTAACTATGTCAAAAGTCGGGTCAAACTTGCTAATAAAAAGTCAACAGGATGCTTAAATTCTAATTTATGCATAATTAGTAATGTAGAACATATACAACCTGTTTGATCATTATTATAACTTGGTAATTAGTGTAAGAACATGTCTAAACATGTTCAACCCGACAATTTCCTGTTTAGACCCGGTTCGGAACCGAAAGTCGCATAGTTTGACTTTTACTTTGACTTTCAGTTCTGACCCGTTTAGGCATGTTTTAGAAATACCTCAGAACTTTAATTGGACTAGGTTACATACTAGTATAACCCTCTGTGATTATACACCTTGGTTCATTAGTTATCCAATTAATATGCATGTTTCCGTTAATTGCTCACATGTTGACCATTATGCCCTTTTTACCTTAAAACATGATTTTTGAAAATGTAAAAGAGTAGAAACCTTTGTTACTAATATATAAACTTGTACCCAAAATTTGAGATCAATTGGTGGTGTAGTTTGAGAGTTATGCTCATTAGCGCAAAATGAAAGCTTTATGTAAATTAAATGGCGTAATTAGCGTATAGCCTAGTTAAGCCTACTTTTTGTTATCAAACTTATTACCCACTGATTTAATATATTATTTTGGGATTTTTGAAGATTTTTGATTAATTTTAGGCAAGCATAACTTATAGTCGTAGGCTTAATCCGGTAATTGTCGGTTTTGCCCTTACGGGCTATAAAATGAGTTTTACATATCTAAACGAGTCCAAACCTTTTGCTACTGATCTTAAATGATAAATAAATTATTTTAAGCCTTCTGGAATAATAAAAATATCAGCTTTATGTATACAACCCGGAAACGGCTCCTAATCGCCTTTCTAAGCGTTTTTAACGCATAGTATGTACTAGAATTATTTTAGACATACAAGGGTTGATACCTACTGATATTTTTGGAAAATTATAATGTTTTAACAGTAAGCAAAAGTTGTTAAACTCAGACTTCAGTTTTGAGCTTTACAGCTTATGTGAAATTACCAAAATGCCCCTACGGTGCATAGTTTGGTTATAATTGATAAATTTCACATATATACTCTACCCTACTGTTATAACTTAGTAAAATAAGTATTTTTGCTGATTATATCAGACCTGTAACTCAGGTTAATACTTAAACTCTTTTATAACCTTGTAAATGACCAAACTACCCCTACGGGGCATAGTTTGTGTTTAAATTCGTTTCGGGCATAATGAAAGACATCTTACTGATGTCACAACATATTTGAAGCATATTAACTTAGGAAACCTGTATGTGGCTCTTACGGATACCCGTTACGCTTATTACGCATTCGGTTCAGTTTATATAACTAGTTTACATAAATTAGCCGAAGCGGGTCAAACCTTATCGGTTTTATCTAGAAATCCATAATGTGTATGAAATACCCATATTAAACAAGTCTTCAAACTTGTCGGGTCTAAATCACATTCTATCCGATCTTCCGATTTAGGTCCGGTTTATTAATGTAGTTACCTATATTAGGTGCCGTTTGATATCCGTGATCTCTAGCATTGCTTGGTGGTTATCTTAGGACTTCTGAGCAATCTCAAGTGAGTACATAAACCCCTCTTTTACTGTTTTCAAACTGTTTTGGGGTGGAACACATGTGCCTACTTGTTACTTTCCTGCTTTCCTGTTTTCACATCATATACCTGCTATGTTCGTTGGTACATTATAGTACATGATTTCATTACATTTCATGCCATGTATGCCCATTGTGTGCGTACTTAGGACATTGTTTTACATTACTTTTCTGCTATGTATGTTGACTGATAGCATGTTAGCACATTGATTTACATGACTTTTCTGCTTTGTATGTTAACTTAGCATACTTAGTACATTGTTTTCATATGACATGTATACAACTGCTATAACATTTGGTTTGCATAAAGAGACTTATATACGTTCATTAACATTAGCTACGCCGCTCGGTAGTAAGTACTGGTACCATAGGACTTGACTAATCCCACTCCTGACATCCCGGGTTTGTTTGGATGTAAGGAATGACTGAATCCGAAAACATTTCTTTTGATAACCTTGACTGAAAGGGTTATCCGACTGTCTCAAGGCTTGAATGTATGCGTTAACTTACCACATAAATGTTTGTATCAACGTAACATGCATTACTTTGCAAAACATAACTTTTTTATATATTCAAAATACTTTGTTTTGTACATTTCTACATTTGGATTATGTGACAATACTTTACTTACAATACATAACATTTGTTACACATTACCTGACTACTTTTGGACTTATAAACATTTGACATGGCTTATACAAGGACTTTTAACTATTGGTTTAAACATAGACTTTATACATTGGTGGTTTGTTTAAGTGATTTAAGTAACGAGGCGTGTGTAATATGATAGAAGCATGGTGGATACGCCACTGGTACTTCCTATATATAAGTGTTTGTATGGTATTACATATCGTAGCGTTATTTGAATCATTTCAATTTGATACATATAACATTTTATATAAATAACATATCTTTCACGAGACATTGCTTTACAAACAACTTATTTTATACAACTCATTTTACTTGGTTATACATTTAACCACACATTATTCTCTTATTTATACATATCATTTGATCTTATCTCTTTTTTAAACGATTTACAAAACAAAACAATTTACAAGGTTCATGACTGACTTTTGATAAACAACTTTTTCTAAACTTATAAGTCATGAATCCTATTTTCACAAACCTATGTATCTCACAGGCATTTTTATGCTGACGTACCTATTTTCACATGTGTTTTCAGGAGCTTTTGCATAGGATGATGATCGTGACACTAGGGCGGACCTGTGCCTTAGAGACATAAAATGAAGATAGACTTAGTTTAATTATGTTCTGAACTCTTTGTTTCCTGTTTAAAACAATGTAACTCTTATGGTGATAAATAAAATACAACTTTGTATGCCATGGTTATGAAACAATTAATTCTGTTACAACACTCCCCGACGTTTTCCGCCACGTTTTGTATGTTATACGTGGTCGGGGTGTGACACATAACTTAGATTCTGAATACATCCGGACATCCAAAAATTTATGTAAGCACTAAAATATTTATTTTAGTGTTTGGCATGAGAAAAATCCATTCGTCGCGCAATTTGGATCGTTTTTCGCGCTTATGCGCATATTGTCGTAATTAAGCGAACATCGCGTTCGTACGACCAAACGAACCAACATCCGACATATTTTTGAGCATGTTTCATGACCACAATGTTTAGGCATCCTTGTGGAGCTTGAAGTTGGGTTTGACGGGTGTTAGAAGTGCCGTTACGCAACGAAACATGTGCAGGGACCAATTTTGCAAATTCTGCAAAAATAAGGGCTAGGCGTGACGCGAGGGGTCTAGGCGTCACGCGAGGCCCCTTCTGGACCAGATTCAGTGTTTAAACAGCTGGTAACAGCCCTTCAACTCCCCAAAGGCCAATGCCACTTGTCAAACTCTTGTGGTGGGGGCAAAATGAGCTACCACAACTTCCGACAAGTGTACGGGCGAGATCATTCCCTCTTCTCCAAGAAACGATCCTAACGGTGAACCGAAATCTATAAATACCCACCACATTTCCACTCATTCCTCACAAGAATCTGATCTAATGTGCTCTAAGTTGAAACCTTTGTTTCATACCTGAGCTATTTTGATCTAGATTAGCATTCGGGGACCCTTTGTAAGTGTTCCTTCGTTCTTTTATTGCTTTTCGAGTCCGAAAGTCAAACTTTGTTTGACTTTCTGCATTGGCCAGTTTATGGTCGATGCGAAGTTCGTTTGAACTTCATAACATGAGCGTAATCACGATAGTTATAGTCCCTAGAGACTATACCTACTGATTACCACGTTATCTAGGCTCAGTGACGAGTCGTAGTTTCGGCCAAAATGCGCATTCTTGCGTATTTTGTAACCAAACTACTCTTGGGTATCAAAACCGTTTGTTTTGATACCAAACATGTTTTTCTAAACTTAGTTAAGCTTGTTTTAGCATGCTTAGCTCGTCACTTTTAGTTTAGTGCTCATATAGGGTCGTAAAGTAAGCGATCTAAACAATCGCTTATACTTTCGAACCCGACCCATTTGGTCGATCATTAGGATCCGACCAAACACATTAGGTGACCATAGTATGTAGGGAATAACCTTCCGAGGTTATACCATATGGTCGCTTCGTTTAAGTAGTTGTATGATAGGTAGTTTATATGCCTTAGGTAAATTACCAAACTACCCCTTTGATGCCAAAATTCATTTTAAACATATGTAACATAACTTTTGACATCTAAACTGATTTGACAACAATATTAGACATGTTAAGGCATATGTTACTTGTCATAGGACTAGTTAAGCGGTCCGAACGCGTTTTACGCGAACGACGCGTTAAAGTAGCATAAGCTACCTAAACGGGTCGTAATGGGTCGTAAGCACTTAGGTTAGGTTTCATTTAGTATGTAGGCTTTGTTAAACCATATTACATGAGTTCTCATACTCATTTGGTTTACGAACCCTCATTCTATCCGATCTTCCGATTTAGGTCCGGTTTATTAATGTAGTTACCTATATTAGGTGCCGTTTGATTCCGTGATCTCTAGCATTGCTTGGTGGTTATCTTAAGACTTCTGAGCAATCTCAAGTGAGTACATAGACCCCTCTTTTACTGTTTTCCAAACTGTTTTGGGGTGAAACACATGTGCCTACTTGTTACTTTCATGCTTTCCTGTTTTCACATCATATACTTGCTATGTTTATTAGTACATTTATAGTACATGATTTCAATACATTTTATGCTATGTATGCCCATTGTGTGCATACTTAGTACATCACTTTACAATACATTTCATGCTATGTATGCCCATTGTGTGCGTACTTAGTACATTGTTTTACATTACATTTTATGCTATGTATGCCCATTGTGTGCATACGTAGTACATTGTTTTACATAACATTACATGCTATGTATGCCCATTGTGTGCATACTTAGTACATCACTTTACAATACATTTCATGCTATATATACCCATTGTGTGCGTACTTAGTACATTGTTTTACATTACATTTTATGCTATGTATGCCCATTGTGTGCATACTTAGTACATTTATTATTCATTCACTTGCTTACATTTTGATATGATATTTGGTTTGTTTTGATGGATCAATATACATTCATTAACACCGATCACGCCGTTCGTTAGTAGGTAGTGGTACCATAGGAATTGACAACTCCCGTTCCGGACATCCTGGGTAGGTTTGGATGAAAGGAATGACCGAATTCGATATACATAACTTAGATAAACCTTTAATTTGTTTAAGGGTTTATCGCCACAGTCTCAAGGCTTGGATGTATGCATTCTCACAATACCGCATAGATGTTTATATCAGTATAGCATGCATTCGTTCCACAAAACATAGCTTTGATTTAAACCATGTTTTACTTCAATACTTTGTTTTTGTGCATATGGTTTAGTTGATATATTTCACTAGCCATACATACCATTTTGGGTTACACATTACATGATTTACATTTGACACATAAACATTATTGACATTGGTTATACATTACATGACTTACATCTTGACATAAACATTTTGACATATTATTCAATACATTTGGCAATTGGTTTTAACATAAACATCTTACGTTGTCGGTTTGGTTTGAGTAAGTGATTTAAGTAACGAGGCGTGTGTAATATGATACAAGCATGGTGGATACGCCGCTGGTACTTCCTATATATAAGTGATTGTATGGTATTACATATCGTAGCGTTATTTGGATCATTTCAATTTGGACATATAACATTTTATACAAATAACATACTTTTCACAAGACATTAATTTACAAACAACTTATTTTATACAAACTCATTTTACATGGTTATTCATTTAACCATACATTATTCTCTTATTTATACATATCATCTGATCTTATCATTTTTCAAATGATTTACAAGACAAAGCAAATTACAAGGTTCATGACTAAACATTTTCTCAAACATAAGTCATGAATTCTGTTTTCACAAAACCTATGTATCTCACAGGCATTTTTATGCTGACGTACCTATTTTCACATGTGTTTTCAGGAGTTTTTGCGTAGGATGATGATCGTGACACTAGGGCGGACCTGTGCCTTAGAGACATAAAATGAAGATAGACTTAGTTTAATTATGTTCTGAACTCTTTATTTCCTGTTTAAGACAATGTAACTCTTATGTTGATAAATAAAATACAACTTTGAATGCCATGGTTATGAAACAATTAATTCTGTTACAACACTCCCCGATGTTTTCCGCCACGTTTTGTATGTTATACGTGGTCGGGGTGTGACAGAAACGATGATTTCGTTGTCTATTGCGATGCACCCAACTTAGGCCTTTGTTGCGTCCTCATGCATCAAGGTAAAGTTATTGCATATGCATCTAGACAGCTGAAAATTCACGAGAAGAACTACACGACTCGTGACCTTGAATTGGGAGCTGTGGTTTTTGCGCTTAAAATCTGGAGACACTACCTCTACGGAACGAAGTGTGTGGTTTTCACAGACCACAAAAGTCTCCAGCATATTCTTAATCAGAAGGAGCTGAACATGAGGCAATGACGTTAGGTTGAGCTCTTGAATGACTATGATTGCGATATTCGCTACCATCCTGGTAAGACGAATGTCGTAGCCGATGCGCTTAGTCGAAAAGAGCGAGTCAAGCTTCATTCTGTTCAAACTCTATCTGATCTTCAAACTCGTATCCTTAAAGCTCAACAATTTTATGTTTCACAAAATTTGATAAGTAAGGAATTACCACGTTAACTTGAGCTTAAGCTCGAAGCGAAAGACGATGGTTTGCTCTACTTCAAGGATCGTTTGTGGATTCCGAAACAAGACGATCTTCGCACCTTGGTAATGGATGAATCTCACAAGTCTCGATATTCTATCCATCCTGGTGCTGATAAAATGTACAAGGATCTTCGTACTCAGTGCTGGTGGCCTGGTATGAAAAAGGATGTTGCCTTGTATGTATCGAAATGCCAAACTTGCCTCAAAGTCAAGGCTGAACATCAACGACCTTCTGGTTTGCTTGTACAACCAGAGATACCGGTTTGGAAGTGGGAGAACATTGCAATGGATCTCATCACTAAGTTACCGCGTACGTCTAAAGGTCATGATGCTATTTGGGTTGTTATCGATCGATTAACGAAATCAGCTCATTTTATTCCGATTCGCGAGGATCTATCTGCTGATAAACTTGCAAAGATTTATGTCGATGAGATTGTATAACGACATGGTGTTCCTTTGGATATCATCTCTGATCGTGATGCTCGATTTTCATCTCATTTCTGGAAGACCATGCAATCTGCTATGGGAACCCAACTGAATCTAAGCACAGCTTATCATCCCCAAACAGATGGACAATCTGAGAGAACGATTCAAACTTTGGAGGATATGCTTAGAGCATGCGTAATAGACTTTGGTGGTAATTGGGATTCTCATCTTCCATTGATTGAGTTCTCTTACAACAATAGTTATCATGCTAGTATTAATATGGAACCATTCGAAGCTCTCTATGGTCGAAAATGCCGTTCACCTGTCTGTTGGAATGAGATCGGTGAAGCTCTGCTTACTGGACCTGAGCTCATTCTGGAAACAACAGACAAAATCAAGAAAATCCACGATAATCTTATGACAGCTCGGAGCCGTCAAAAGAGTTATGTGGATATGCGACGCAAGCCCTTAGAAGGGAGTGGTGAGATTTGGAAAGAAAGGAAAACTTGCACCCCGATATGTTGGACCATTTAAGATTATTGAAATAATTGGAAAGGTTGCCTATCGACTAGAGCTACCTCCAGAGCTTGGAAATATTCATCCGACTTTTCACGTGTCCAATTTGCGAAAGTGTTTGGCTGATGCCGATCTTCACATTCCTCTAGACGAGATTCAAATCGATGAAACGATGCACTTTGTCGAGAAACCTGTGGAGATAGTGGACCGTACATTCAAACAGTTGAAGAACAAACGGATTCGATTGGTCAAAATTCGCTGGGAATCCAAATGTGGCCCCGAGTTTACTTGGGAACGTGAGGACCAGATGAAGACGAAATATCCGCATTTGTTTTCACAAGTTTCCTCTAAATAAAATTTCGGGACGAAATTTCCTAAAGTAGGGGAGACTGTGACAACTGTGTTCTGTAATCGTCGTATAATGTATAACAATGTCGATTATCAATAAAACAATGTGATTTGGTGTTATTATATGTGTTTTGGTGCTATTATGTGTGTAATTGTGTTTGATGATTTTACAATTTGATTCGATTCCGATTTCAAGCTTTAAATCGCTTTCTGGAAGGTTATACGCGCACTAATGCGTAAATATAACCAGTTTAATGGAAAAAACACTCCGGAATAGTGAAATAGGCTTAACATACCTTAAATAACCTTTACATAACTTAGAAACAAGTTTTGGAGGGTTTGGTGTGGCGAAATCAAGTTTATTCGCTTACAGGGACTAATTTCGACAAACTGCGAAAGTATGTCGATTTGTACTGTAACGAACATTCTGAAACATGACCATAAGTTAAACATACCCTAAATATCCTTTACATATCTTAGAAATAGGCTTTGAGGGGTTCGGTGTGCTAAAATAAACTTTTTGGTCATTCAGGGACTAAAAGCGTCAAAAAGTGCATAAGTTTGCATTTTCGTGCATATCTTACGTTCTGAATACATACAGACATCCAAAAATTTATTTAATCATTAAAATATTTTATTTTAGTGATTTTCATGATAAAATTCCATTCGTCGCGTAATTTGGATCGTTTTTCGCATTCGTTCGTGTTTCGTCGTAATTAACCGAACAACGCAACCGTACGACCAAACGAACCGACATCCGAGATATTTTTGAGCATGTTTCATGTTAACTATACTTTAATTTCATTTTATAGTCTTGAAATGGGATTAACGGGGCTTAAACGTGTCAAAAATGCATCAAAAACCATGTTTTGCACATTCAGGGA